>CM064861.1:67218567-68655790 GCA_032719365.1 Prinsepia uniflora | reverse complement strand
GCAAAAATGTAAACCATCTTATACGTCTCTCGTTATATGATTAAAAATGTGGTTTCTTTAATATTGCTTTATTTGATGTTTGATACCAATGTAAAATTTGTTTTATTTGATGTTTGATACCAATGTAAAATTTGTTTTATTTGATGTTTGATACCAATGTAAAATTTTTATGAGTATAGATTGATTTATGACACATTTCTTTAAGATCAAAGATGAAAATATCGATATCGACGGATATATCGCTAGTCAAATTTACGGATATCTCATTCCAAATATCAATATCGTTTACGGTCAACAAAAATGATGAAAATTCAATCTAAAAGTTCGAAATTTGGAATGAAACTTTGTGGAAAACTTAAGTACCCCAATGATGGTTATATAAGACTAATAAAAACTATAAAACGACTATGATATAATAAATATATAATGAATAATATGATACAATAGGGTTCTGTAGATGACTAATAATATACAAATTTAAATATAAACATAAATTGAAGTGAATTACTATAATTGAATGTTAATATAATTAAAAACATAACAATAAGGATAAAAAAAATTAAATGGAAGAAAAATTATAAAATGAATAAATATATGTAAAATTGAAAAAGAAATGATGAAAAACAAGAGTCAATTTTTGTTCAAAAGTTGGAAAGGATTGATATATTTAAAATTGAAAAAAAATGACAAATAAAATTGAAAGAAAATAAAAAAAACGAAAAAATAAATAAAAATTTGGCAACTTGTGTGCACCTGGGGTCGAACCAAGGTTGCTGGCTAATTAATAAAGGGCAAGAACAACCCACAACCAATTGATACAATGGGATTCTGCCAATGACTAATAATATAAAAATTTGAATATAAACATAAATTGAAGTGAATTGCTATAATTGAATGTTAATATAATTAAAAACATAACAATAAGGATAAAAAAAATTAAATGGAAGAAAAATTATAAAATGAATAAATATATGTAAAATTGAAAAACAAAATTATGAAAAACAAGAGTCAATTTTTGTTCAAAAGTTGGAAAGGATTGATATATTTAAAAATTAAAAAAAAATAACAAATAAAATTGAAAGAAAATAAAAAATTTGGCAACTTGCGTGCACCTGCGGTCGAACCAAGGTTGCTGGCTAATTAATAAGGGCAAGAACAACCCACAACCAACTGATACAATAGGGTTCTGCCGATAACTAATAATATAAAATTTGAATATAAACATAAATTGAAGTGAATTACTATAATTGAATGTTAATATAATTAAAAACATAACAATAAGCATAAAAAAATTAAATGGATGAAAAATTATAAAATGAATAAATATATGTAAAATTGAAAAAAAAAATGATGAAAAACAAGAGTCAATTTTTGTTCAAAAGTTGAAAAGGATTGATATATTTAAATTGAAAAACAAAATGACAAATAAAATTGAAAAAAATTAAAAATAAAACGAAAAAAAAAAAATTGGCAACTTGCGTGCACCTGGGGTCGAACCAAGGATGCTGGCTAATTAATAAAGGGCAAGAACAACCCACAACCAACTGAGCTAAAAAAGCTCAATTGAAAATATAGGCAGCCCACTGGTATATAAAATATATTAATTAACTTAAACTGTAACGACCCGTCCCGGAAGTCGGGATTAGCTTAGTAGTTAATGACGGATTAGCAAAGTTAATCGGTGATTAGTTGGACACTTTTGGACAGACGGCGCAGAATGACGATTTTTCCCCTAAAATGGGCAAAATGTTGACTTTTAGTTCGGACGGTCAATTGGGCATTGACCGATGACAGTGACGTAGTTCGGGACGTCACGAGTCCGTAGACAGGTGGCACGCCCGATTCCGACATCCGAGGAGCAAGTTATGATGTTCGGAAGGTCGAGGGCATTTTCATAATTTGGTTAAAAGAAGGGAATTTGTTGACTTTTTGTTTGATCATTAGTTTTCACGCAAACCGAGGACCATTAGGTAGGTCTCGACGTCCTGAATACAACAACAGGTGGTACGCCTTCATCGGACATCGGACGGATAAGTTGTGGTTATAGAAAGGTAAGGGGCAAAATGGTAATTTAGACTTACAGGGGCATTTTGGTCTTTTTAAACCTTAGGCTTTGTGCAATCAGATAAGGACATGTGTGCAGTGATTATTAGATATTTTGAGGCTTTGACCACAGAATGGGGGACACCTGGCTTGTGTCTAGTGGCTTCTAGCCTATACATGGTTATAACTTGGCTGTTAGTCGTGCACATAAGAGAAAAACAGAGGGACTGAAGCCGTGAGGAAATCGATCCATTTTCAGGGAAGTGTGAGTCCTTGAGTTAAAGTGTGAGGGGACTGGTGAGTGTTTCTTGATGCTTGTCGAGTGAGGAAGAGACGGAGAAGAGGAGGAAACCGTGGAAAACAGAGAAGGACCTTTGTGCACGGTTGAGAGCTTAATCGATCAAACCTGTCGAAGTTGAGTTGTGGTGGTGTTCAGAGGACCAGAGGAGTGTTTTGAGGACCTTGAGACCCACGGCGGAGCTCACGGCGATGAGCAGACAGACGGTAAGGATTCGGGTCCCCTGTTTTTCCAGTTTGGGTTCAAATCGAAAGTCGTGGATTTTGGACGATTGTTGAGTCGTTTTCTTGATCCTAACAATCATAGGAATGTGTTTGTAACGTCTGGGAATTGAAATCGTGGCTGGAAGGACGACGGGTGGCCGGAATCCTAAGTTGGATTTTTCTGGGTTTAAGTTCGAACTTGGGAGGTAAGGTTTCAGGACTCTAATTTGTGTTTTTATTTCGTGAATCTGTTGCTAGGAAGAGGACGAAACTAGTGGATTAGATAGGATTGAAAATGGGTTGGATTTGAGTGAGAACCGGCCTCGCCGGCTCGGTTGGACTGGATCGGTCTGGACCGGTCTGAACCGGGTTGGCTGGAGGTAGGAGACGATGAACAGTGCAGGCGCGTGGCTTCCACTCGCAACCCCTTTGGGCGGAGCGTGAGGGTGTGTGGGGACTATTCCGGGGAAACGTTCAACATGGTGTTTACTCTAATTGATGTAACGAACATTTTAGGAAAAGTTTCGTGTCGATCGGACACCGGATCGGGGTAGTTTTCAGTGTTCGAAGGTTTAGGGTTCGTTTAATTACGTTTTAAAATCCGGAAAATTTGGGAAATTCGGGTAAGCTTAAATGGAGTGTTTGTGACCCGGATTAGTGACTTTTGACAGGTCGGGATATACCTGAGGCAACCGAAGAACGTACGGGACGCGAGTGACGTGTCCGGAACTGTGAATGAACTTATCTTTTCTAATCGAGCATGCATAACTGTTTTTATCTACTTGTTTTATATTTTTAAATATGATTTCTTGCTATTGATTATTTTATATCTGTTTTACGTAATTGCACATTTTTCGAGGTATTTCTTAGCTTTATACGTATTTTGGCACATTTTACGAGATATGATTTGATTATGATTCTAATGCTAGGATTTGGGGATTTAAATCTATAATTAGTTTTCAATGATTATAAATGGGTTTTGAAACATGATTTGATAATCAAGGTTTTCGGTTTTAGAATCAGATTTTGGAAATCGAAATTTGGTTTTAAAGCTTGAAAAGGGATTTCCGGATTTGGATGTGGAATGACGGTTCTGAACGCCGGAATGGCTTCAGAATAGTGATTTCGAATTCGGGTTTGGATATGGATTTAGAAATGGTTTTCAAACGGTTTGGATTGGATTTGCTCGATCTGTTTATTGGGTTTAAAGACGCGGATTATGATATGACGGGGGCGGGCTAGGCTTGGGTTTAAAGACCCGGATTGAGTTTAAAGACTCGGATTATATTGAGGGCTGGATTGAGTTTAAAGACTCGGGAGTTTAAAAACTCGGATAGATCTAGCAGGTTTGATCGGAAGATGATATTTGGTATTTTCATGTTTTTATGATAATGTTTCCATACGGTTTATATATTTGTTTTCAGATACTGAGTTATGCATGCATGTTTTTAAAACGGACGGTAAAATCCTGGTTTGTTTATGAAACGTTTTTTGAAACTCTTATTTATTTTTAGTTCACTCACACTTTTCTGGTTTTTAAATACCCTTCAGGTCGTGGTGCTAGCGCCGGGGCTAACATTGAGGCAGAGGCAGAGGCATAGAGTTTTCCGTTGCGAGTTTTTCCTGTTGCGCGTGTAGCCCTAGTAGGATTCTTGTTTTCTCCTGTACTGTATTATGCTCTGTGCTACTGTGGACTTGTTGTATTTAAAATTCTCCCAGGTCTGGCAATGTATTACTTGTGGGCTTTTGTGAGGTCGTTTTGGTCTTTTGTGTTGGTTTGTCAGACGGGAGTAGGGTTCGTCCCGGTTATCAGGGGGATAATCGGGGTGGGTCTTGTCATAAACAGTCATCTCCTACCTCGCGCGGGTCTGAAATTCGGGTTTTTTAACCCGCGCGGCATGACCCGACTGAAACTCTATCGTTTTACGTCCGATTTTCATGAAATTTGACCCTATCTCGATCGTTTTAATGAAATAAGGAGATCGATGGTCTTAAAACAAGGAAAAATGTTGATATTTCGCTCAATTTCTTCACCCCCCCTCCTCGCCGCGTCTTACATGCCGCCGGCCAAAATTTCCGATATATCGGTGAAATTGTCGACATTTTCATCTTAAGACACATGTTAGTAAAGTCTTATCAATTTATGAAGTCTCAAACTTTAACTCTTTAAATTCATTAATAAATAAAGACTCATAAATAATAACTGTTATTATTTAATTAGGAGATAGAGGTTCCTTGATAAGAGAATTTCTCTTAAGACTTCTATGAAGATTTGATCCCTGCTCTCACAATAATCATGTTTCATTTATTAAAGTGTTTGGCCTATACATAAGCAAAGGGAAACTCACTGATTATTGATAGAGAGGAGAAGACTAATTTTTGGGATTAAGAAGAATCATGTCTTCTTTAGGTACGTTTCCTTCACTTTGATCATCTTAGATTAATTATTATATATAGTATTGTGATTCTTGAGATTAAGTTGGATGTATATGTTAGATTACTTTAAAATTAATCCTACGTGTGGTATCAAAGCATCAACATACTTAAGAATTCAATTACAGAAATTAATCTAAGTTAAATTAAGAATCAACAACATCGATACTCCAAAGTAATTAAATATCATTCACCCTTCATATCCAACTTCAGGTACGCACACATGTTATGTCAGGACCCGTCCCAAATATCACCTCGATACCCGGGACGAACCCTGCTCCCGTCTGACAATCACACATAAAGTACCAGAATACCCTTAATATTAACCGTAAGTATAACTATCAGACGCAGGAGTAAATATAATACAACTGTAAGTCAGAGCATAGTTCTACAAAATGGGCACAAAATCCAACTATGCTAGTCCCGCAACGGAAGAACGTCGTAAGCTCTATGCCTCAATTCCTGCCTCAACGTTCACTCCCAGCGCTATCACCACGACCTGGAGGGAAAATTTAAAACCAAAAGATGTGAGTGGACTAAAACAAATACAAGTTCTAAAACAGTTTATCATCAAATCAGGGTTAAGGAAAATAATAATAATAATAATAATATTTGTTCCCTCTGTTTGAAAACATGCATGCCCAACTACGTATCAGAACAACCATAACATAAACCATCATAAGAAAATAGAAACACTATAAAACGGGTATAAAACTCATATCATAAGCATCATGAAACCGCATCATAAATCGTGAATATCAAATCATCATTTTACGATCAAACCTGCTCGGTCTATCTGAGTCTTTAAACTCAACCAGGCCTCAAATGTAATTCCGAGTCTTTAAACTCCCGAGTCTTTAAACTCAATAGGCCTATGGGGTTCATATCATAAATGTCTGAGTCTTTAAACTCCCGAGTCATTAAACTCAATCCGGGCCCGTCCCCCATCCATCATAATATCGGGTCTTTAAACCCATATCCAGATCCAGCAAATCCAATCCAAATTCAATGTAAAACCATTTCTAAATCCATAGCCAAACTCGAATTCGAAATCCCCGGTTCGAAGCCCTTCCAACGTTCAGAACCGTCATTCCGAACCCAAATCCGGAACTCCACTTTTAAACCAAAACCCGCATTTAATCACAAATCATGTTTCATAATCCATTTATCATCATCAGAAAACAATTATAGATTGAAATCCCTAAGTATGGCATCAAAATCCGAAATCCAACTTTTTCTCGAAAACGTGCAAAATCCGGAAATGTCTCGAAAAACGTGCAAACATACCAACCACATATAACCATCCACAAGAAGCATAAAAAACATATTTAATAGCATAAAACATCAATAAAAAAGTTAGGCATGCTCGTAAAGAAAGAAAGAGTCCACTCACGAATCTGAATGAATCAACCGCGCTCCGTGCGCTCCTCGACCGTCTCAGGCGTCTCCTGTCCTGTCAATATGCACCAAATAGGGTCACAATTACATCAAGGATACTAACCCTAATTTCCCCAATTTTTCGGGAATTTATTCATATTTTAATCTTAGACCCTAAACTGTCCGGATTCCCGAACTATCTCATAACATCGTCCGAGTAACCCGAAAATCACACCAATGGATTCCTTAGGACATTTAGAACCAAAACCATGTTGGAAGTTTGGCAAGAATCCTCCCCACGTACCGCCCAAAGTGGCTGCGCGTGGGCCTCACGCGCCTGCTACAGTGTTTCTTCTTCCTCGAGTCACCCGGTTCAACACAGTTGAACCGGCGTAACCGGTTCTCTGCAATTCCTCCACCATTTCAGTCCAATCCAATCCCAGAAGGCTTCGTCCAATCCTTAGCAATCTAACCCTGTCCTAACAATTGAAAATCACAGCCTAAAACTTCACGATTTCTCCCTCGAAAAACATAGCCCGTGGCCCCTGTTTTGGTCGTTCGGCCACCCAGGTCCTCCCCCGTCACGGCGACCATCCTAGACGACTCCTAGGACCTCCCTGAACCTCAACCTAACCTCCAAATCTCTCGACTCTAACCCTAAAGCCACAACTTTTGAAACAAGAAAAACGGGAAAACAGGGATTCGGGTCTCACCTGCGATTCAGCCTCCGCCGTCTGCACCGCCGCGTGCCACGGTGCTCGTTGAGTTCCCTACAGTCACCTGAGGCCTCCTATTGTCTTGGTTTGAGCCACCACACACGCACAACCACCGCCACAGGGTCACCGCCTCTCTGTTTTCCCAAAACTTCCAGCCGTCCACCGTCGTACCTCCGTGCACGGTTGCAGCTCCAAAACACGATCAGTAGCTCACCCTCGTCTCTCTATCACTCTCACAAGTCATCAACTTACTCCCCTTGCACTGAATCGATCGAATACGCACAATTCTTCTCCTCTGTTTCTCTGTGTCGAAGCTAAGTGCACGGTTTGAAATTGGACACTTGTAGCCGTGCACATTTTAGACGTGCCTAGAACCCTCTGGTTCTCTCCCACGTGTCCACCTCTCCATGGTCTCAGCACAAAATATCCCAGCCCACTAATGCCACTTGTTCTGATCTGATTGGGCTGAGGAGAAATAGACTAAAATGCCCCTAGTGTTAAAATTACCTTTTTGCCCTCACACTTTCCAGACCCGTAACTATTTCGTCCGACGTCCGATGACAGCGTGCCGCCTGTCGTTGTACTCAGGACGTCGAGACCTATCTAACGGTCCTCGGTCTACGTGAAAATCACAAGTCCACCAAAAAGTCAACATTTCCCTCAAATAATCAAAATTACGGTAATGCCCTCAATCTTCCGAACGTCATAACTTTTTCTCCGATTGTCCGAATCGAACCTGCCACCTGTCTACGGACTCGTGACGTCCTAAACTACGTCACGGTCAAGGGTCAACACTCATCCAACCTGTAAATCAAAAAGTCAACTTTTAACGCACTATTCACAAGGGCAAAATCGTCCTTCTATACAAAACTTTACAAAAATTACATTTATACCCTTCCCGAAGGTACGGGTTGTTACAATCTACCACCCTAAAAAGGAATTTCGTCCCCGAAATTCAGTGAAACAAATAAGGGTACTGTTCGCGCATTAAGGCTTTGGGTTCCCAGGTACCTTCTTCCACCTGATGATTTCTCCACAATACTTTAACTAAGGGAACCGCTTCCTCCGTAAGACCTTATCCTTCCGATCCAAAATTGCTACTGGCTGCTCTTCAAAGCTCAAGTTTTCCCTCAGTTCCACAGGTTGTGAGTCCAGAACATGCGAATCATCCCGTATATACTTCCGAAGCATAGATACATGGAAGACATTATGTACCTTTTCCAGGTCTGCTGGTAAAGCCAATCGATAAGCAACAGGACCAATGCGCTCTAAGATCTCATAAGGACCAATGTAACGAGGACTCAACTTCCCTCGTCTGCCAAACCGTACGATTCCCTTACAAGGAGATAGCTTCAAGAACACCCAGTCTCCTACTGCAAACTCCAAATCCCTGTTCCTACGGTCTGCGTAGCTCTTTTGTCGGTCCTGAGCTGCCTTCAATCGATCTCAAATCAGTGCCACTTTTTCCTGTGTAAGATCTACCAGCTCGGAAGTAGTCAATCTCCTCTCACCAACCTCGGTCCAACACAACGGAGTCCGACACTGTCGTCCATACAAAGCCTCGTAAGGAGCCATCCCAATGCTCTCCTGATAACTGTTATTGTAGGCGAACTCCATTAAAGGCAGATGTGATTCCCAAGTACCCTGAAACTGCAAAACACAAGCTCGCATCATGTCCTCGAGAATCTGGATAGTCCGCTCAGACTGTCCATCGGTTTGAGGATGAAATGCAGTACTGAAATGCAACTTTGTCCCAAAAGCTTCCGGTAAGCTCTGCCAAAACCGGGAAGTAAATCTCGGATCTCTGTCGGATACTATCGACTCTGGAGTCCCATGCAGCTGAATAATCTCATCAATAAACAACTGGGCAAACTGCGTCAACCTGAAGTTCTCCCGTACTGGTAAGAAATGAGCAGACTTCGTAAGTCTATCCATGATCACCCACAAGCCATCGTGTCCCTTCGGTGTTCTTGGAAGCTTGAATACAAAATCCATCGTCAGGTGATCCCATTTCCACTTGGGGATCGGTAAAGGTTGCATTGCTCCATAGGGTCTCTGCCGCTCAGCTTTCACCTGCTGACAGATCAAACATCTGCTGACATACTCTGCAATCTCACGTTTCATACCTGACCACCAGTAATGCTCTCGAAGGGTACGATACATCTTGGTCCTACCAGGATGCATCGCATAAGCTGAACAGTGAGCCTCGTCCAGTATCACCTTCTTCAATGTTTCATCCTCAGGTACACACATCTGTCCATCTTTAACCAAGGCTCCATCCTCGCGAATCTCAAAGTCCTGTCTCTTGCCAGCCTCGACCTCAATCCGTATGACGCCCAAAATAGGGTCCTCAAACTGAGCATCAATAACCTGATCAATCAAAACAGGTCGCACGTGGAAACTCGCTAAAAGTGCTCCCTCATCATCCACCGTCAACTCTACTCCCAGCTTGCAGAGCTCAACCAACAAATGTAATCGTACTGTCCTCAAATGCGACAAAGAACTAGCTGACTTCCTACTCAAAGCATCGGCTACCACATTAGCCTTTCCTGGATGATACTCAATAGTACAGTCGTAGTCCTTAAGCAACTCCAACCATCGGCGCTGTCTCAAATTCAGTTCCTTCTGAGTAAACAAATACTTTAAACTCTTATGGTCCGTGAAGATCCTGCACCTCTCACCGTACAAATAATGTCGCCAAATCTTCAGTGCATGAACCACCGCCGCCAGTTCCAAGTCATGTGTAGGATAGTTCATCTCATGGGGTTTCAACTGCCGGGAAGCATAAGCAAGCACTTTCCCGTGCTGCATCAATACACAGCCCAAACCTTGTAAAGCGTCACTATACACCTCGAACTCCCCACTATTGTCTGGAAGGGCCAACACAGGAGCAGATGTCAACCGCCTATTAAGCTCCTGGAAACTCTGTTCACATTTCTCATCCCACTCAAACCGAACTCCTTTCCGAGTCAACCTTGTCAACAGAGCAGTAAGAATAGAAAAATCCTCAATAAAACGCCGATAATAACCTGCTAAACCTAGAAAACTCCTGATCTCTATCATCGTCTTGGGCTGTTCCCAATTTGCTACCTCCTCAACCTTCTGAGGATCCACTCTGATGCCCTCGGCTGAAATCACATGACCTAAAAATCCAACACTGGTCAACCAAAACTGACACTTGCTCAACTTCGCATACAACTGATGCTCTCTCAGGGTCTTAAGCACTATTCTCAGATGCTTCTCGTGCGCCTTTGCACTCTTCGAATACACCAAAATGTCATCAATGAAGACAATCACAAAACGATCCAAATACGACCAGAACACTCGGTTCATAAGGTCCATAAAAGCTGCGGGGGCATTAGTCAATCCAAAAGGCATCACAGCAAACTCATAGTGACCGTACCTGGTCCGAAAGGCTGTCTTCGGTACATCCTCCTCTTTGACCCGTAACTGATGGTAGCCGGAGCGAAGATCAATCTTCGAAAAGTACTGTGCTCCCTTCAAATGGTCAAACAAATCATCAATCCGGGGTAAAGGATACTTATTCCGAATGGTTACCTTATTCAACTGTCTGTAGTCAACACACAATCTCAAACCTCCGTCCTTTTTCTTCATAAACAGTACCGGCGCTCCCCATGGTGACATACTCGGTCGAATGAATCCTATATCGACCAGCTCTCGTAACTGGGCCTTAATTTCCCTCAATTCTGCAGGTGCCATGCGGTAAGGAGTCTGTGAAATAGGCTGTGTACCTGGTAACAGATCAATCGTGAACTCGATATCTCGCTGAGGTGGTAATCCTGGCAACTCCTCGGGAAAGACATCGGGAAATTCCCGTACCACTGGTATATCCCCCGCCCTCACTGGCGAAGCACGTGTATCCACCACATGAGCTATGTAACCCTGACACCCCTTACGCAACAGCTTGCTAGCCTCAAGTGCCGAAATAACTCCGGTAGGAAGTGCACGTTGATCACCTTGAAACGTAGTCTCTGGAAATCCTGGACTCCGAAAAGTCACTCTCCTATCGAAACATTCGATAGAAGCATGATGTCTTGTCAACCAGTCCATACCCAATATAACATCAAAATCCCGTAGATCCAATAGTAACAAATCCGCCATTAACTCAACCTCACCTACCATCACCGGACACTCTCTCAACACCTGAGTCACTACCAACACCTCCCCAGTAGGTGTACTCACCCCTAAAGCAGAATCCAAAGTAGACACCTCTCTCTCCATAACCAGACTACAACGTCGGGCTATAAACGAGTGAGTAGCCCCGGGATCTATCAAAAAGAGTGTGACCACGTATGGTGAGTGTACCTGTCACCACTCTCGGTGCTGATCTGGCCTCCTGCTGGGTCATCGCAAAAACTCGCGCCTGAGGTCCTGATGACCTACCGCGCCCCCTAGAACTGCTCGTGGCACCACCGCCACCCCTAGGGCCTGCTGCCCCTGACACAGATGCAGTACTCCGCCCCGATTCTGCTACACCTCGGCCTGCTCCACCCTCCTGAGCTAACAATGGGCACTCCCTCCGAAAGTGTCCTCGCTCGCCACAGTAATAGTAGACATCTCTACCTGGTCCACCAGTCTGTCTCCCGGTAGAAGCAACAGAAGTAGTACTCGCCTGAGGAGTCGGCTGTCCTCTAGCTCCCCGAAATCCTGAGCCCTGAAAACTGCCTGGTCTGCCAAATCGGGCTCCACCAGCTGATGACGAACCACCATAATTGCCTCGCTTCGGGGTCCTCTGACTCAATGCTCCAGGAAAAGAATGCTCTAGGCGTCGCACACTGCCCGAGTACTGTGGCCTGGCAGGCAAACTGGCCTCCACTCTAACAGCAGCATCAGACAACTCCCGGAATGTAGCAAATGAGCCAGCTGTCACAATGGCTCTAATCTCTCCTCGAAGACCCAACTCAAACCGACGGCACTTCTCAGCCTCGGTTGCCACAAATGCAGGAGCGAATCGGGACAACATCTGGAATCTCTGCTCATACTCACCCACTGTCATACTCCCTTGCTTCAACTGAAGAAATTCCGCCTCTTTAGCATCCCGGAAAGAGCGGGGATAGTACTGATCTAAGAACCGCTCCCGGAAAGTCTCCCATGTCACAGTTTGAGTATCCCAGCCGGACAATTCCAGCGTATACCACCACTCATACGCTGCTCCATCTAGCAGAAATGTAGCCAACAAGACCCGGTCCTCTGGAGGACAATGCATCACTCCAAAAATACGCTCGAGCTGGGTGATCCATCGGTGAGCTTCCTCTGGGTCTGGCCCACCGCTGAAAGTTGTAGCCCCGAGCCGCTGGGCTCGCTCAATCGAAGCGCTCTCAGTCCCTCTTGCCGCTTCATCTTCAGGTCGTGGAGGGGGTTCACGTCTCGGAGGCATGATCGAACGTACGCTGAAAGAGGCATAGAGTTAGTAAAACAACCTAGCGACGACACAAACCGACAAACCTATGCTCTGATACCAATTGTCAGGACCCGTCCCAAATATCACCTCGATACCCGGGACGAACCCTGCTCCCGTCTGACAATCACACATAAAGTACCAGAATACCCTTAATATTACCGTAAGTATAACTATCTGACACAGGAGTAAATATAATACAACTATAAGTCAGAGCATAGTTCTACAAAATGGGCACAAAATCCTACTATGCTAGTTCCGCAACGGAAGAACGTCGTAAGCTCTATGCCTCAATTCCTGCCTCAACGTTCAACCCAGCGCTATCACCACGACCTGGAGGGAAAATTTAAAACCAAAAGATGTGAGTGGACTAAAACAAATACAAGTTCTAAAACAGTTTATCATCAAATCAGGGTTAAGGAAAATAATAATAATAATAATAATATTTGTTCCCTCCTTTTTGAAAACATGCATGCCCAACTACGTATCAGAAAAACCACAACATAAACCATCATAAGAAACAGAAACACTATAAAATGGGTATAAAACTCATATCATATGCATCATGAAACCGCATCATAAATCGTGAATATTAAATCATCATTTTATGATCAAACCTGCTGGGTCTATCCAAGTCTTTAAACTCAACCAGGCCTCAAATGTAATTCCGAGTCTTTAAACTCCCGAGTCTTTAAACTCAATAGGCCTATGGGGGTAATATCATAAATGTCCGAGTCTTTAAACTCCCGAGTCTTTAAACTCAATCCGGGCCCGTCCCCCATCCATCAGAATATCCGGGTCTTTAAACCCATATCCAGATCCAGCAAATCCAATCCAAATTCAATGTAAAACCATTTCTAAATCCATAGCCAAACTCGAATTCGAAATCCCCGGTTCGAAGCCCTTCCAGCGTTCAGAACCGTCATTCCGAACACAAATCCGGAACTCCACTTTTAAACCAAAACCCGCATTTAATCACAAATCATGTTTCATAATCCATTTATCATCATCAGAAAACAATTATAGATTGAAATCCCTAAGTATGGCATCAAAATCCGAAATCCAACTTTTTCTCGAAAAACGTGCAAAATCCCGGAAATGTCTCGAAAAACGTGCAAACATACCAACCACATATAACCATCCACAAGAAGCATAAAAAACATATTTAATAGCATAAAACATCAATAAAAAAGTTAGGCATGCTCGTAAAGAAAGAAAGAGTCCACTCACGAATCTGAATGAATCAACCGCGCTCCGTGCGCTCCTCGACCGTCTCAGGCGTCTCCTGTCCTGTAAATATGCACCAAATAGGGTCACAATTACATCAAGGATACTAACCCTAATTTCCCCAATTTTTCGGGAATTTATTCATATTTTAATCTTAGACCCCAAACCGTCCGGATTCCCGAACTATCTCATAACATCGTCCGAGTAACCCGAAAATCACACCAATGGATTCCTTAGGATATTTAGAACCAAAACCATGTTGGAAGTTTGGCCGGAATCCTCCCCACGCGCCTCCACGCGCCGCCCAAAGTGGCTGCGCGTGGGCCTCACGCTCCTGCTACAGTGTTTCTTCTTCCTCGAGTCACCCGGTTCAACACAGTTGAACCGGCGTGACCGGTTCTCTGCAATTCCTCCACCATTTCAGTCCAATCCAATCCCAGAAGCTTCGTCCAATCCTTAGCAATTTAACCCCGTCCTAACAATTGAAAATCACAGCCTAAAACTTCACGATTTCTCCCTCGAAAAACATAGCCCGTGGCCCCTATTTTGGCCACCGGCCACCCAGGTCCTCCCTCGTCACGGCGACCATCCTAGACGACTCCTAGGACCTCCCTGAACCTCAACCTAACCTCCAAATTTCTCGACTCTAACCCTAAAGCCACGACTTTTGAAAACAAGAAATACGGGAAAATAGGGGATGACAAAACCCATCCCGATTATCCCTCGATAGTCGTGATGAATCCTGCTCCCGTCTGACAATAACTAAAAATTTCCGAAAGTAACCAAACTTATATACATACAACACACAACAAATCCCGAAAACATTGTCAGACAAGGGATAGTTAAGTTTTACAGACCAATGACGTCACAAGTTTGACTAGTCAAAGACAATACAGAGCATAGGTACTGTTACAGATAGGGGTCAAATTCCTACTCTGTAGAATGTCTGAGTGCGCAACGGTCTAATTATTCTTTTGCCTCGCTTGCCTCGTTTTTAGCCCTCGTACCTGTACACTGGCCTGGAGGGTGCATAAAACAATAAAGGTGTGAGTGGACAAAAATGACCTCTTATAAAAACATTTGCCAAAATACATTTCTTACCCTCCAGTTTTCACAAACATGCATGCATATCATAAAACACGAGTAATAATAGGAAATCAATTAAAGTGGATCAATCAAAACAATTTCCACAAAATCACGGGACTTATATCCATATCTTGTTGCTTAGAGTCACGTTTTATCCCTGCAACGCGTGCATATCAATAGGCTCAAGGACCGCTCAAAATCCGAGCATCCGCCGCTGTGAACACATCACAAGCCGGCAATCCAGATCTAGTGAACACATCACTTACCGATCCATATAATCCAGCACATCTGATCTGAGTCAAGCCTCCCCTGGGCTGCAAGACAAAGATCGTGCTACGTGACCTCTTCGGGGTAAACACTTCCATCCCGAAGGCGAGCGTTATCTCCAGGGTGCACTCCGGGGAAAAACATATTTTCTCCCGAAAGCCCTAAATATCCGCAACATATTATCATCACAAAAACCAGTGAAAAACAGTTGCATAAAAATCTAATCACATATCGACACAGGGTCTCATCCCTAAATTAACCAAAGTCCCGATTTACTTTATAAATCCGAAATCATCAATATCATCATATAATCACATGGAAATACAATTTCAACCAAAATCACAATTCCATTGGGTCTCAAGCCCAAAATCTCAATATCACGTAAATTCGTGCAACCGTAAACCTGAGTTGCCACGATCACGTAAATCCATAAAATCAATCATTGACTCATAATCCGAGTCCAAATATCATTTTCAATCCGGGCCTAGCCCAAAACATCATTTGCACGTTCCTCGTAAAACGTGCCCGAAAGACTGATTAAAATAATCACAAAATCACGAGGATACCAAAAATTATCAAATTCATCAAATTCACATGTAACTCCAATTCCGAGTCAAAATCATTATTTACTTGGGTTCTCACGCCCACAATATCATTTTTAACCAATTTCATGATTTCTCGAAAGTCGTGTCAGAATATAATAATATAATAATCATAAAACCGAGAAAATCGAGAAATCACCGAATCAAAGCATCAATCATGTCAAATCATAGAAAATCATATAAATAAGCATTTTAAACCATATATGCATGCATCACAGTTAGAAAACCAAAAGTCCACTCACACACACCGTCCCGATTGTTCAGCCTCGAGCTGTTCGTTTTCCTCCGAAGTCCCGGGAATATTCCAGCCTGTCAAACAAAGTGATTTAAGGTTACTAAACTTTCATATAATCCTTAAACAGGAATCCCCTAATTGTCGGAATTTTATAATATTATTTTAATAGAAATTTAAACTTGTCGGGTACTCGGAACTACACTGAAACCATATCCGATTGACCCGAAACCAACGCGGATAGGTTCGTATCATCGAGAACATCAAGTTTCATGTTGAACACTTTGCCGGAAACCTCCCCACGCGCCGTCACGCGCCGCCGCAAGCGGCTGCGCGTGAAAGCCACGCGCCTAGCACAGTACAACTACAGTGCACCGTTCTCGCCCGTTTGTCTGATAAACGGGTTGAAATACCCGCGATAGGATCCGATGCAATCTCAGTCAATTCGACCTCAAATCGATCCGTTCTTTCAACTGATCTCATCTACTCTAACTTCATTTTAGTTCTGTGAATTCAATTACCTCAGGTAAGGTCCAAATCTTCACGACTCACGATCGAAATTCGACGGGTCTCCTATTCGGGTTTCACGATTCCGTGCCTGATTTTCCAATTAATTCATGTGGTTAGCACCGTGAGAGTATAAGGAACAATTTTCCATGATCAATTTCGAACGAGCTTACCTCTAAGTATCTGAACTCAAGGTCGATTTTTGGCAGCCATGGCAGCGTCTGTTCTTCCTCAATTCGACACGAATTCTTCTCGTTTTTGTTGCAAAGCTTTTAGTTTTGATCCTAGCAACTTAATGGAATCCTCAATTTCCTGGCTCCCAAATCCGAATTCGATTTTCCCCCAATTTTCCAGAATTTTCGAAGCAAAATTCTCTCAGTTCTCTGGACCTCTCGAGTCCCTCTCTCTCAGTTATGCTACTTAGACGTTCAATTGCATAATGACGACGAGTTTGGGGCTTATCACGGGCCAATTGGACATAATCATGGTTCAAGCCTTAATTTGGGGAAAAGTTGTCAAAAGGGGATATTATTGTGTTTCCCTTAAGACCCGATTCTGTGTTTTCTGAGGTGAGAATCAGACAAAAGACAAGTCTGATCAAGGCCAAAAGTCCATTTTGCCCCTGGTTGGACAAATTACCATTTTGCCCCAAGCCTTCCGTGACCCGTAACGTTCGTAACCGAACTCCGTTTTCGACGTGCCGCCTGTCGTTGTACTCCGGGCATCGAGACCTACCTAACGGTCTTCGAATCATGTGAAAATTAGTTGGCAAACAAAAAGTCAACATTTTCCCCCTTTTTGCCCAAATTACGAAAATGCCCTTGGGCTTCCGAACGTCATAACTTTTTCTCAGATTGTCGGAATTGGGCGTGCCACCTGTCTATGGACTCGTGACGTCCCGAACTACGTCACAGTCATCGGTCAACATCCGTTTGATTCACCAATCAAAAAGTCAACAATTTGACCATACTATTCACAAGGGTAAAAACGTCATTTATTCATTATGTTACAAAATTACATTTTCTAAATTTCCGGGGCGTTACAGGGGATTCGGGTCTCACCTGCGATTCAGCCTCCGCCGTCTGCACCGCAGCGTGCCACGGTGCTCGTTGAGTTCCCTACAGTCACCTGAGCCTCCTATTGTCTTGGTTTGAGCCACCACACGGCACAACCACCACCACAGGGTCACCGCCTCTCTGTTTTCCCAAAACTTCCAGCCGTCCACCGTCGTGCCTCCGTGCACGGTTGCAGCTCCAAAACACGATCAGTAGCTCACCCTCGTCTCTCTATCACTCTCACAAGTCATCAACTTACTCACCCTTGCACTGAATCGATCGAATACGCACAATTCTTCTCCTCTGTTTCTCTGTTTCGAAGCTAAGTGCACGGTTTGAAATTGGACACTTTGTAGCCGTGCACAGTTTAGACGTGCCTAGAACCCTCTGGTTCTCTCCCACGTGTCCACCTCTCCATGGTCTCAGCACAAAATATCCCAGCCCACTAATGCCACTTGTTCTGATCTGATTGGGCTGAGGAGAAAAAGACTAAAATGCCCCTAGTGTTAAAATTACCTTTTTGCCCTCACACTTTCCAGACCCGTAACTATTTCGTCCGACGTCCGATGACAGCGTGCTGCCTGTCGTTGTACTCAGGACGTCGAGACCTATCTAACGGTCCTCGGTCTACGAGAAAATCACAAGTCCACCAAAAAGTCAACATTTCCCTCAAATAATCAAAATTACGGTAACGCCCTCAATCTTCCGAACGTCATAACTTTTTCTCCGATTGTCCGAATCGAACCTGCCACCTGTCTACGGACTCGTGACGTCCTAAACTACGTCACGGTCAAGGGTCAACACTCATTCAACCTGTAAATCAAAAAGTCAACTTTTAACGCACTATTCACAAGGGCAAAATTGTCCTTCTATACAAAACTTTACAAAAATTACATTTATACCCTTCCCGAAGGTACGGGTTGTTACATGTTAAGATGATTCGTGGATCTTTTGAGCTGTTATCGACGCTAAAATCTTGGGTTTCGATTTCCAAATTGTATCTTGTTTTACATGGATTGAAAGTTTGGGTCTTCACTTGATTGATATCAATTTTTAGGTTGCTACTGTCCAAAACTTTAAGCTAACAATTTTTTTAATATCCTTGAGATTCTATAGTATTAATTCATTGATTTTGGTTATATTTTTCGAACCGATTCATTAGCTTTTGATTTGCTATCTTGTTTTATGAAATTTTTGGTTCTATCCTCATGATTTTAGAGAAATTGTCAGGCGAGACACCTTAACAGTTAATAGCGACTAAAGGTAGTCAATTATGTATTGGTTAAAATAACGAATTCATTCTTTTGTAAAGTTGTTTCATTGATGGGGTTGATCGGATGTTGTAGGTATTGCAAAATCATGGTTTAGTATCTATGGAAATTAGGAACGTTCAGTTTCAATTGTTTTGAATTCAATTTGGGCATTGCATTTTATGATTGTTTTGTTTTATACACTCCCATACTGTGTTGTTTTAGTTTGACTGTGTCTTGATGTGGGCTCTTTAATTCTTCAGCTAAATTAGAGGTTTTCAAGATTAATTTCCCCTTTGAATCAGTATTTTTATTCAATTAGTTATTGGATTACTACATCTTGCTCAAAGAGAATTATCCAGATTAATTTAATGAGACAAATTAACTTTATAATTCAATAGGATCAGAGTTCTTGTATTTTGTAACTACTTCCAGTGGCCAATTATCCAGAAAACTATTTTCAGGGGATTCTTCATGGTTATTAAGTATACTTATGTGTTGTTTTAATTCAATTGTTTAAAGCTGAATAAGCTTTGTTTCGGCGATTGGTATGTGATTAGATTAACTTCTTTCTTTACATGAACCATTATCAATTTCTTAACATTTTCAATAATGCTCGTTAAATTATTTGGTTTAATTTGAATAAAGAACAAAATAGAGTTGAGGGTTTTTATATTTATTTTATTCTAATAATATGATTCATTATGTCATCTTGACTTAAAGGTTGTTGCTATAAGTGATTTTCAGCACATGCACATGAGAATTGATTTCTTCATTCTACACTTGTTATATGCATACAAAAGATAACATTGTTTCATTGTTATGAATAAATTTGGCCTATTTTTCTGCTATTATTATTAGGCCTAATATTTGATAACTCTTTGCTGTTGGAATGACCAAAAATCTTATGGTTGTCTTGTGTTTGCTCTATTGATTAGCACTGTTTTTCAACAAATCTTGTTCTGATTTATTGCTATAGAAATTACTAACAATCTTGTTGTTTGAGTTGTTTACTCCAATAAATTTAGATCATTATGACAGGATCCAGCCCTGAATACATTTCATAACCCAGACCCCGACCCTGCTCCCGTTTGACAAGTACACCAACATACCAAAATCGTCCTCAAAACCTTGTCAGACAAGGG
Organism: Prinsepia uniflora; assembly: GCA_032719365.1. Classification (NCBI taxonomy): domain Eukaryota; kingdom Viridiplantae; phylum Streptophyta; class Magnoliopsida; order Rosales; family Rosaceae; genus Prinsepia; species Prinsepia uniflora. The sequence goes on along the minus strand of CM064861.1, from coordinate 68,635,930 downwards.
ATACTCGTATTCTCAAAGCTCATGTCTCAGCTTCCTGAATAGCCTCCATTCTCGTGAACCAACCTTGGAGGGTTTCAAAATCAAGAAAACGTGCGAGTGGACCTAAAAATAAAATTTTGAAACACAGTTTCGAAACACACAATTGTAAAATATATGAAATGTACTCTCCGTTTTAGAAAAGCTATGCACGCATAAAGAGAAATTCATAAGTCCTAATAATCATACAATAAACATGAAGCCTCGAAGTACGTGTAAACTATAGGAAATCTAATAATATCATAAGACAAGTCAATTATAAAAATTGGATCAAAATACTACAATCATACACATTCAACCAATCCTCAATGCCTACAAGAAAAATCATCATATCATATCACATCACATCTGCACTATTGGTAGACCAAATCACTCGAGAATACAGAGCCAAACTCGACGTCCGAGTGTGGACTGGCTAAGGAATACAAAGCCTAGCTTGACGTCTAAGTCACGGTCCAATCACATCAGTCCCAGGAATCTGGAGCATTACCTCAATGTTTTAGACTACACACTAGTCTCGGGGATACAGAGCATTACTTCGACGTCCGAGATTAACCAACCAAATCGGCATCCCGATGAGGGTTCTCACAACACACAATCCACATATATATCCAGAATCACTCCTCGAATATCAAGGTAACATATTCTTCGAATTCATATCAGTTCTAAAACCAAATCCAAAATCCATAATAAATCTAGAACATAGTATAGACAAAATTCTCGTAAAATGTGCGTTAAACAATATCCGTAAAATTATTCAAAAATCAGCAGTATTGAGAAAACAAACTCTATACAACGCATAAAATATTTCCAAGCAAAACATAATTCAAAATTCCGAGTCTAAACCCAAAACACAATTCGAGCACAACCACGTAAAACATGCCATTAAAATAATCCAAAAAATCATTAAAATTTATATAAAACCCCAATAAATCATATACCATAAAAATCACATAGAAAACCATTTAAAACAATTAAATATGCATGCATAATAAGTTTAAGGAAGAAAGGATCCACTCACACTCGGTCTACGCAGTCCGCTACCAACTTGCACGTATTTTTGTAAGTTCTGTAACATTAGTAGCCTATCATAAACCTCTTATAAGGGTCACTAATCATTCCAAATAGCTCACTCTTTAATCCCATAATTTTTTGAGATTTTTAAACAAGTTTAAAACGATACATAACCTTCGGACAGTCGAAATTACCCCGACACAATATCTGAACATCTCAAAAACTGTACCGTTGGATTCGTATAATACATTGATTTTCGTGTTGATCATATTTCGAAATGGGGTACCACGCGCCCAGATTCTCCCATGCGCGTGGGCTTTACGCGTAAGTACTATTCATGACCATCGTCACCCGTTTGACTAGTTTTTGGGTCGCCAGGTCCCAACCATAAAACCTTCATTTCTCAAGCTTTTTCAGTTCAATTTCATTCAATATTCTCTACACTAGCTCAGAAAGGGATCTACATGTTCAAAAATAGAGAAACTTATCTCCGAACTCCCTGTTCGATTTGATCATGGACGACCACCATCGACCTCCCTGCCTAGGCCATTCCAATGCCAAAACTATCGTGTTAATCCTTCTTTCGAGTTGCTTGGATGCGTAGAAGCTTGTAGGAATCTTGGTTTCACGTTTCCATGCAAACTTCTCGATGGTGGAAGTTTCACACCTCATGGGTTGATTTCGGGCCTACGATTTAGAGGGTATCACACCCTTTCAGAGTCGTCACAATGTTCCTCTCATCTCCTTTCTTTTTCTAGTTCCATTTTTCTCTGGTTCCCCTTCATGACTTGGTTGGAATGCTTTTTCTTCCTTTTTCGGTTACACACCACCGAATACACAAACTAACACCACACACACATATATAAAAAGAGAAGTCGATGGAAAGAGGAGGGAGGGAGAAATAAAGAAATTTTTGGACACTTGGCACCATCCAAAATATCTCATGTGTAAAATGACCAATTTGCCCTTGTGCCAAAATTACTATATTGCCCTTGAACTTTTTTAGACCCATAATTATCTATTTCGACATCCAATTTTGGCATGCTACCTATATATAGACTGAGGAGTTCGAGCTCTACGTGACGTACTCTCGAAATACCCAAAAGTTGTCCACATCAAAAAGTCAACTATTTGACTTATAAAGGGAAAAATTTTCATTTTACCCAATTTCCAAATTTTATTTTCCTTGAATGTTCGGGTCGTTACAACCTACACCTATAAAAAAAATTACGTCCTCGAAATTTCAATCTAGTTTAATTATCTTATATACCGGGTTTTGCTTCTCTATCACGGCTCATTATATCCACAGATTTCCCAGCATAGAATAACTTTTGGGAACAACTAAGTTTCTTAAAAATTAATCAATAATAATACTCATTTTTCTTTCCATCACACAAGAAATCTTCCAATTGTCACGAACAAGTAATTTGTATTCCTCGTAATATAAATCAAGGTTCGAAAATCGACTATCATAAACCAGCTAACCTCGAGAACTGCACGAGTTAGCATCTGAGTCATATCCATATGGTTATCATATCAACAATAAATATCATCCAATAATGCATACAAGCCTCATCCCCAAGTGTCTCGGTGTATCATATTCTACGTATGGACTACCCAGGAACCAAACTCAGCAATTCTTGGCCATGCCCAAAAAAACACACTCAGTACCTTAGCCATGTCTAAATTCTCATTACCACTTTTAGGCTTGGCCTTCGCAAGCTGAACATAACCAATCATTAACTCAAACCTAAGTTATAATGAACAATAACACGAGACATGAACTTGCACCTCAACTGTATCCATCAAGACCTCAACAATTCAATCATCACCCAAGATGAATGTTAACAGCAACCACTTAAGTTTCCAATCTTATAACCACATGTCGTAATACCTGGAACCATATTAACCATAACATTTTCCTTAACCAAACGAGCCCCCACATTTTCGAATCTATAGGCGTTAGGTTAACACAACTTACCTCAGTCTAGTCAAGTCTTTCTACCTGGCTACTAATCTCAATATCCAACTTGCATAAGCTATCTCGGGAGCACTCACATCCTAAGTCACAAGTAAGTACTTATCATCATTTAACAATGTAGCTTATTAGGTAAATCACACTGATCCTATAGCGTGACTAACCAAGACTCAATTTGCATTCGATCACACTACATGCTAACACTGTAAGGACCCGTCCCGAATTTACGAATTAATTAAGGATTAATGATGGATTATCGCGAGTAATTAAGGACTAATTGAGGATCAGCGGACGATTTTACCCCTAGAAAGGGAAAAAAGTTAACTTTTGACATGAGAGGTTCAATGCACGTAGACCGAGGACCGTTACGTAGATCAAGACGACATGAGTCCATAGACAGGCGGCACATCAAAATCAGACATCGTACGAGAAAGTTACGGATCAAGGACGATTTTTGGAACTATTTATAATTACACGAATTACGAGAAGTTGACTTTTGGTGTTTGAATAGTGGGGCCCAAAATATCTTTTTTGGACCAATAGATGAGTAACAAGTGTCACTCATCAATCGATCCACACAACATACATGCATCTCCCATTCCCTTCCTCATTTCCATTTCGGTTTGAGGTCACAGAGATGCTGAGAGGGTGAGTGAGAGGCTGAGGTGATGGTGGTGAGAGGCTGAGCTGTCACAAGGTGGCTTGAAAACTCAGAGAAAGGTAAACCCGAAACCCATTTAAGTTTGAAATTTTGAAATTGATTTTTGGACATTTAGGATGTTCTGATGTCATGGTTGGGTTAATTGAGCTCATACGAGCTTGTAGGGATGATTTTGGACAGGGAGATTGGAGGTTGGAAACTGGACCCGTGAAGATCGAAGGTGACAAGTAATTTCTAGGCCGTGTTTCCTAGTTTTGAGGTCAAAGATCCTTCCTGGGAGTGAGACGATCATGTAGGGAGAAAAATAGAGGAAAATGATGGCTGGTCGGCTGAAATACGGCCGGGTCGAGGGCGCGGGTCAAATTGACCTTTACAATCAAACAGGTCAACCCGTATGAAGGAAGATGATGACCACGTGGTAGTTCACGTCATCATCTGTCAGACCTGTTAGGCCACGTGGCCAACTAGAGGGTGACATGTTGCAGGCTGTTACGTCCAGTTAGCAGTGACGTGGTAGTGCCAAGTCAAACATGTTAGACCACGTGGACCAGTGGGGTGGTGCCACGTGGAAAAATTTCAGAGGGTTTTAGATGATGTGGCAGCAAATGTGTTAAGTCCACGTTAGCATTGTCAAACCACGTGGACCAATGAGGTGGTGCCATGTGGCAGTGTGTTAGAGTTGTCAGAGACATGTGGCAGGACACGTGGACCAATCAGGGAGTGCCACGTGATAGTGTGTTAGACTGATAGGTGTTAGAGTTGTCATGCTGACGTCAGTAGATGATGTCAGTAGCTAATGTCAGCGTTGATCGCCGTTGACAAACGCGTGAGAAGTTTGATCGGTGTGTGTGGGCTCGTGGGCATGAATTTCGAGGTCAAATTGGTCTTCTTCAAAATTTTCAACTTTCTGAAGCCAATGGTAATGGTTTCAGGTCGATCAGAGTTCGTTTGATAGGTCATTTAGAGGTTTTTAGCCTCGAAAAACGTGTTCGGGACACGTTGACCGTTTTGGGATGTGTGAGGGTCTTTGAGATGGACTTGTATAGGTTGCTAGTGACCTTTGAGTATGATTTGGACAGATCCGGACGTCCCGGTGAGTATGGATTAGCCTTGGAGTGGAGTACGGGGCGGGTTTCAGAGAGCGCGGCATGGACGGTCTGTGAGTGGACTTTGTTTTATGAAATGTGATGCATGCATAACTGTTTATTATGTTTTATGAACATGATTTGAGATTCCTTGAGTGCATATGATTTATATATGTTTCATATCGCATTTTCTATGATATTGCGCGTAGTTCGAGAGTTATATTTTATATGATATTTGGGATTTAGCCTAGTATTGTACGAGCATGTGTTTTATGTGTTTTACTGGTTTCACGGAGAGGCGTGAAACCGAGGATTTGACTAACAATTTTGTATGATTTCACGGAGATACGTGAAATCGATATTTGGGCACGAGTCCCAGTTGGTTTAGACTTTTACTCGGATGATAATCAAAAGTGATTTTGAACAATGAAATAGTTTTCAGATTTGGAAAGATGTTTTGGGTGTATGACCCAATTGGTTTATGGTTTGACTTAGAGTATAGTCAAACGTGAGATATATCGAGCTGTGACCCAGCTATGAGATTTATGAAAGATATTTCGGGCATGAGTCCTAGTTGTGGATTTGATAGAATTCGAGGAATCTTGGGTTTTTGAAGTGTTGATAGACACTGTTTTTACGATGGTTTTGTGGAAGCTGATTTGATGAATTATAGCCGGGCGTAGACCCTATTGAATGTTTCCACTATCTTCAAAACTGATGATTATGATTTAAGTTTAAAGACTCGGGAGTTTAAATACTAGGATAGGGCCTTCAGTTGTGAATAAGTTTCCCCAAAGAGTACCTTGGAGATCATGCTCGCCTCCGAGGTACGGAGAGGTCACGATGCGCCTACTGTCGAGTAGCCGAGAGAAGCGGCAACCGAGGGAGGCTCGACTCTAAAGTGTGGTATATGAGATCAATCGATGATATGTTCATGACGATCTGGAGATTTTCGGCCGGTGATGTGTTAACGACGACATGCTCAGGATCATAGCAATCCTTGGGCTTATGGGCACGCATTGCTGGGATTAGAAATGATACTGATGATGATGGGCTGAGATCCCACATGGTATTATATTTGGGATGAGGTCCCACATAGATTTGATTTAGGCTGAGACCCTGTGTTATTTGGTTTTGGGCTGAGACCCTACTGAGGAAATGACTTTGATTGAGAAGCGTTTTTCACAGTGTTTGTTTTGAAAAGAAATACGTCTTGCTTTTGAGAAAAGTATTTGAATACTTTTTTCTGATGCATGCATGCTTTTACATGAAGGGATAAATGTATTTTCGATAAATTGTTTTTGATAAAAATGTTATTTTTGTCCACTCATAGCTTTTATAGTTTTTGATACCCTTCAGGTTGATCGCGGATGAGGGCTGTAGCAGAGATCAAGACATCACATACCAATGCATACCACCACAGATCTTGGTGCACTTTGGTAACCTTGAGCGGGTTACGGTTTTTATCCCTTATTTGGCACGCGGTGTTAGACTGGAGTAGACACATCTCACGATAACCCAGGAGGATTGGGATGGGTTCTGTCAAGCACCATGTACAAGCTAATATCTAGGGGAATTTCCTTCGCTATGAACTAGACCAAACATTTCATTCGCAATGAACTTGCTAGCTAGTTTTAGCTCTATGCCAACATGCCGCCATTGGAATGGCATAAAAGACATTTTTTGATACCTCATAGGTACAAATGATATGAGTTTATTCTATCCATATGCATTGAGGAATGAATCAAACCCCCGTGGTCCTCATAATGATGCACGCATTGTTGGGTATGCCAATGCAGGTTACCTATGAGACCCAAACAAGGCGCATTCCCAAATTAGTTATGTCATTACCATTAGGAACACATCAATATATTAGAGGTCTAAAAAACATATCCTTATTGCCACCTCTTCGAATCGTGCAGAGATTCTAACTCTTCACGAAGCAGATCGTGAATGTATATGGTTGAGAGCCATTACAGAGTATATTCGAAGTACTTGTGGACAACATTTCACCAATAATGAACTGAAGATTATCGACAAAGATACTGATGCCTGCATCGAGCAGATGAAAACCGGTTTCATTATAGGAGACAACACTGAGTCGTTACTGAATGCAACATTCCAGCAGCACGTTCAAGGTATTCACTTACGTAGACTGGCTGATCTACATAATATATAGATTTCAAGGGGATTCGATATCATGGGGAGTATTTGGAAGCATACTAGTAACCTGAAACATATTGAGTATTCTGAAGCATACTAAGTATCTTGAAGTATACCAAGTATCTTGAAGTATACTGAGTATCTCGAATACTCATATGACAATCGTGTATCCTTTTGTCCTATGAACAGGGTTATTTTGTCACATTGGATTTTTTCACTTTGCTAGGTTTTAATGAGGCACACTTTTGGTATGGTCACCTCATTAACAATGCATTTTGAAGATGTCATGATTCGGATCATATTTATTTTCTCATCATTTCCCTTCGACTGCGGGTTTTTCCCACCGAGTTTACTAGGCACGGTTTTGGTGTAGCAACTCTAATGCATCATATTCTAAAGACGTGCTATCTACTCATGATCTAGAAGACATGAATTCAATTACCTCTGAAGATTCCAATGCGACTACTCTGTATCCACATGTGTTGCACTCTTTTTCCTTCGACTAGGGTTATTTTTCCCCCACAACGGTTTTGCACTTGATAAGCTTTTAATAAGGCAACACATAGGCGTGCAGCCAAGTAGCACTATTACAAGAAATATCCAAGGATTCGTAAATAAATGTATTATGGTGGCTATTACATGTAAATAATAGAAGGGTTGATATGTCATTTTATAAAGGATACTAAACATTAACCCTAACTCTATATACAAGGGGTTAAACTGCAGAATGAGATAACTTCTTCTTTGACCTCCTTTGTTTTCTCCTAGTAATCGCAACACATGACAGGACTCGTCCCAAGTGGACTTTGATAATCGCGTCCGGTCCTGCTCCCGTCTGACAAGTCAACTTTTGACCCCATTAACCAAGGGTAAAATCGTCATTTCCTTTCTAAAATTTTCAATTTCCTTTTTCAATTTTTCGGGTCGTCACAACCTACCCCCCCCTCTTAGGGAATTCCGTCCCCGAAATTCGAACATATCTCACCAACAACTATGGAGACTATGTTCGCATTGATACCTCGGGCTCCCACCTGAACCATCTTTTGCTAGACCATGATCACTATTCCAACTTTCTGGCTCGTCCCGAGCACAATTACAATACGGTGACTCGTCCCCGAGTCCTAACCAATAACCTGACTCCTTCTGAGTCCCATTTCAATATCTTGACTCCACTCGAGTCCAAACCCCATATCCACAATCCATGCCACCCCCAGCATGCCTGGTCACCTAGAAAACACCGATGGGTGAACCACATCATATCAAGCATCTAATATTACATATTAAACCTCAAATACTCTTTCCAACCGAGGAACTCACAGAATTATCTTATTTGAGCCCAACTCGCTCATTCATGTTACATTTCTAGCCTTTGGGCTCAAACACTATCAGGACCCACCAAAGGATGCGCGTCCCAAGCGCAGTATTCAACATTTGACCCCTAAACCAGTGTTAATTCCATCCCGAAGTCTATCGTGAGGTCTTACATACCCTCATATCTCGTCTCATCACGAGGTCGTGCACGGGGCTCGCATCTTGGAGGCATGACGTGGCAACACAAATCAGCAACCAAATGCTCTGATACCAACTTGACAGGACTCGTCCCAAGTGGACTTTGATAATCGCGCCTAGTACTGCTCTCGTCTGACAAGTCAACTTTTAACCTTATTAACTTAGGATAAAATTGTCATTTCCTTTCTAAAACTTTCAATTTTCTTTTTCAAATTTCCTAGTCGTCAGAACACATCCATATATTTGATGTGGTAAAAGTGTACTAGAGGCTAGGAACAGTATTTTAGTCTGCTTAACATCCATCGATGGATGATATTTTATGTTGGAGACTATTGCATGTTACATTGGAAAAAGATGATGACTACAAAATTACAAATTAGAGAGCAAAAAAGGATGGGCAATCATTTGGTGGACACCCATATGATGCATTCGTCAACCAATGTGAAGAAATTATTTCTTTAAAAACACGTAAAATTAGCATCCAAATCTACACTAAAGGATGAAGAATCGATTAGGTGGATGTATCTATCGAGTCACAGCCTAAAAAGATCACGGCGTAACCAATCCATGCATTATAAGACAAGTGGATGCTTATTAATGTTTTATCCGAAAGTGAGAAATTAGAACCATGTTGTCCACCTTAAACTCTAAATCCTAAAGGACCTAAACCATCCACCCGTTTTTCCTTGCGCAACAAGGAAAAAACGGATAAATATGGTTGCTGTTAGTGGTATGTGTATGTTTTATTTTCAGTAGTAAATGGTAATTAATCCAACTTATTGCCAGTAAACTTGTTAACAACTCCAATGTAAATTATGACTTATGCTTCCTACCTACGTGCAAACAATCTCTACGCCATTTTGTATTATTGCAACATATGTGACCAAAAATGGATGTAATGGTAAATGGTAGATAATGAAGAGCTAAATTATGACAAATGCCTTGCCATTTATTTATCGAAAACTTCAGCTGCAATATACTCAAAAGTTATGGATGCTGTACACTTTAAAATACCCGAAAGAAACACCTTGCAGCCACCATCAGTTGCATTGTGACAAACAAAAAACTAAAAAATAATGAACTCCATGATGCAAAACACAAACTTTCGGGCGAAAAAGAATGTTGCTATTCTTTCTAATAAATTTCTGCAAGAGTTGTTTCATCGTCTTGTAGGCCTTTTACTAGTGGCTCCGCGTACTCCTGCAATCATTTTATGTGGTACAAACATTTGCCAACTGTGGAAAAATGGTATATATTTTGGAATTGAAAACTCTAAACGAACACGCACGAGAGAATAAGAACTCAGAATGATGCAATCCTTCGTCCCTATAGTTTCTCGAAGGCGTCTCCTAGAACTCCAGAAAGGGAAAAAGAATAAGATGCTCCTTTCTGCTACTAAATTTCAGCCTAAAACACTCGGGTTATTAAAAATTTAAAATTGTATTCTTGCTTGTTACTTTTATTAAGTTATAATTCTTTATCACAATTGGTGTGTAGGATCAGATTGGATTGGATAACTTAATAGGTTGAAGACTTGCTTCAGTAAGAAATGTCCAAGTTGAAGGTATGAATTAGTCATGAAGGAACCTTCTCCCTCCCAGTCCTTCCATTTTTGTGGTGATTGAAAGAGACAAGCCTCCTTCATGGCTAATCCAACTGATATTTTGAACTTGGACAAATTTAGAAGTTAGCCTTCATTTCTTACTTCCACATACCTTGAATCTAATACACCAATCTTATCCAATCTAATAGTAGGCACCAAACATGGCCTAATTTTCACAAGTTACCATAAAAATGTTACAACAAAGAAACAATAACAAGCCACTAGAGCTGCATCTGCATTAGAGAGAAAACATGGCGGCGGAGAAATCCAGACAGGGAAGGGAAGGAGAAGGGGAAGAGAAGAGAGGATGCCGCTTACCATTCTCACATTTGTTTCTAGGGTTTTCACTTTTCATTCATATAAAATCTTGACCTTCTACAAAGTATCTCTGGATTTCTTTGAGTAAACCCATCATTACATTTTTCACTTTCTTTTAAGTTTGAATTTCTTTCCTCCACAACTGTTTCATTTGCAGCTCTGAAAGAAGCACTTCATGAATGACATTGTCCTTAGTATTCCTAGGATTCTCTATATCTTGTTCTGTTACCAATAACCTGAATTTTTAAATTCATTATGCATTTAGGGGTTCCAATCACATGCAGTGCTACTGAAATAGGTAAGTCACCAGATGTTTCTTCAAACCCAACAGACAATAAGTTGAAATTGTTAAGGAAGTTCAAATAACTGAGGGCACAAAGCATTACCAAAACTAGCAAATGAAACATATTGTAAACAGACTAATAGAGAATGGAATAAATAAAATTGGTGTTAGACTGTTAGCAAAGATAATATCAGAGAAAATAGAACTTACTATATAGACAAGTAATCCCACTGTGCCACAGTTATCTGATGCTGGAGCTAGAAACTTTGTTTATATGCTAAAATTGCTTGGGTCCCGAGTCTATCAGAGGAAAAATCAAAAGAATATGCAAACAAAGTCATTAACCATCTCTACCTAATTTTATTTATGCCATCCTGTAGCTTGCTGGAACCAGTTGTGGCAATCAAAGACCCTGGACTCCCTGTTGAAGAGAAAAATGCTCCCAGAGCCTCTAGGAAGAACTTCTTATTAGGGACAATACCATCTTTGTCCATGCACTTCAGCAGCTTCTCTAGAAGCTCCTTCGTGTTGGCTTTAGTGTAAGCCTTATAAAGAAGTTTATACGTTGATACATTGGGACGCACCCCAATACTATTTCCACTCACAAAGAGCTTATCAGCTTCTACGGCCAAGCCATTCATGCAGTAAACATCAAGCATGGCATTAAGCGTTGACACCTTTAGCTCCTTTCCAGACTCAACCAACATGTCAAATACCTCCCTAGCTTTTGAAACACAATCACAAAACCCATACATCATGATAAGGCTCTCATAGGTAATGAAGCTTGGTTTGTATTTCATATCTGTCATCTTCTTGAATACGTCTTCCGCTTTCTCCTTCAGTCTTGCCCTCCCATAATTTATGATCATTGAATTAAATGTGGGAAGTGTTGGTATCTCTTTGGAACAGAGTAAGCTCTTAAATACCTGTTCCATCTTATCGAATTGTTGCTTCTTCCCATATGAATCAATCAGCAAATTAAAGGTGATGATGTCAGGCTTGCATTGATTACTTTTCATGCGAGAGAGAACAGATTCCATTTCTCTGATATTCCCATTTTTCCCATATGCATCCATTACACCATTGTATGTATAGATATCAGGGGAAGCGATGCTCGCATCCAGATCCTTAAACAAGGCATTAACTTTCTCTACCTTTCGAGATTGTGCAAAAGCTCTCAAAAGAATGTTGTATGTGACAATGTTGGGTTGACACCGTTCCATTCCCTTCATCTTTTCGAAGTATCCAAGAGCTTTTTCCAATGCCTTTCCTTTGTCTTTGCTGTTGAGATGGGCTGAGATGAGTGCATTGTAAACAGAAGTATCAGGCCGGCACCCACTATTACGCATCTCAGAGAAGAGCCACATGGCCATTCGAGTTTGGCCTTTCTTTCCCATAACAGAGATTAATTTTGAATACACACCATTGTCAGCAACATACCAGCGCTGTTTTTGCATCCATCTGAACACCTGAGGGTGGATTATGTAAGTGAAGCTGTCTTTCATCCTATCATAATTGCTGCTAGCAGATGCTGACATTGTAACTGATAATCATAATGGCTGTCTTTCATCCTTCTTATTTGAAATTAGCTGTATATATAGGCATCAATGCACCAAAGGCTAACAAAATTGTTCACATTAACAAGAACACAGTTTTATCCTCCACATTAGCAAAATTGAAATCCAGTTCACGCACCCATGACCCACCTCACACAATTTGCGAGAAACAATAATCAAAATTCCTAATTTGTAAAGTACAAACATACACGGATTGCATACACTACATATTGTCAAAAGCACAATGAATATCATTTTATTCACTACATATTGTCAAATGCACAATGAATATATATAAAATATAAAATTAAAAATCTCATTGTTCAATCAGGCTTTCAACTTTTAATGGACGCCACAGAGCATGCGCAAACAAATTCAAACCTAAAGAATATCCAAGACTGGTACCACCACAGCCAAAACTTCATCTATTTCAAAGACCCACAAGCTAAAAATGGACAGAGATTGAAAAGAGAACTGACCTCTAAGCATTGAAGCCACTTGTCACTCTTCCCAAGCTCTTCAAAAAGCAGAAAGCAATGGTCAGTCCTCAAAATCCTAACGTACTTGTTGAGCGTCTTCAACAGGGGTTCTTTGTCGCTGAAGCTCTTCATAAGCATATTAACCACCTCACGGACGTCCGGATCCTCGGCCTTCATTCCCGGTTTTCTTTTGGGTCGGGTTGAGACGCAGGAAATTCGGGTCATGGTTGACTTCCGAAGAAGCACATGTGGAAGCCATGGTTGGGCGAAGTTGTAATTTTGTGAAGAATGAATGGAGAATGGGAATGTGGAGGGTTGGAGAGAGTTGGGTGAAACTATCAGTGGCATGTTGGTTTCTGGGTGTGGTTTCATTTAGAGGGAAAGGAAGGTTTGGGGGAAGAACATGGCGGAGCAACCAGGAAACAATGGGCAGCTGATGTGGTCTGTTGATGGGTTGCAGAGTAGCCTAGTAGTATGAGGTGTCGTCTAAAAATGCAGGTCTACCCTCACCTTCTTTGTTTTTCCTATTTTGTATTTTGTGTAGCACCTCTCACATGTTTTCACGATAAAAATAGATTTTTTTATACAAATACCCCTAAAGTTTATTGTATTTCTATAAATATCCCTTTAAATTTTAGACCTCAACATAAATACATACATTATTATTTTCCAAAAATATTTTACATAAACTCATTTTTTAAGTAATTATCAATTAAAATTTGAAATTAACTTAAAAACTAATATTTTACAATAATATTTTATGATTAGTGTTGATGCAGAAATCGTCTGGTTCTGTAAAATTCCTTCTTGATCCCTACACACAATAACGAAAATCAAATGGGGTTAAGATTGAATACCGGGGGGTGGTTCAACTGAAAAGGCTCTGATGTTTAAGTCAGTTTTCTGAGAGAGAATAATCTGACAGAGTGTTTGCAGAAGTTTTTGATTACTTTTAGAAGTGAAATGAGGTCTTCTATTTATAGAGAAGTGTTGAGAGTCGCCGGAGCGTCTAATTGGTTGAAGGAAAAAGTATTAAATAAGTGATTGTACTCAGTGTAATCACTTATTTATTAACGAATAAATAATTCACTGTGAAGTTATTTATTATCAGTATTGATCTGATTAATTAATATATTTAGCTGGTAAATATATTGAATTAATGCGGAGATCGTAACATGTCGATGTCAATTTTACCAAGGGTAATATTGATATTATGGGAATTGTTGGCCACGTGGTAGTTCCAAAATATTCCGGTAATTTATGGTTCCACAAATGCTCCCACATCGCTTAGGAATTCGAGGAATCCTAAGAGATGTAATTTCCTTGTGGTTCCAGTAAACTACGTCTTAATATTTTTATGTGGGAGCAGGACTCTTCTTTCCCGGATGTAGCTGTAGATTGACTTTGATCTTGTCCCAAAAGGAATTCTCTGAGCTTGTAATCCTGCTTTAAGTTGGTTTTGCGAGCCCAATTAATGGTTAGGATTCGTTTATTTTTCTTTATTTAAACAAAGGCCTAGGGCTCTTATTTTAAACAAAGAAAATCAAACCCTAGCATTGGTTTACCGCCAGTGAAGACAAACTGGTGTCTCTAAATTGTGGGTGAGGGAGAACTTGGTCTGCAGCTTTCAAGGTAAAAATTCTTTTATTGTCTTTGCTCTTTCTTGATTTTTGCAGACTCACGCGTCACCTATGTGTGCGCTGAAGATGATGGCGCGACAGAATGAACTTTGGTGGGTCACAGAATTGTCGGCAAGCAAGATGGCTATTGTAGAGATACGGCAGGGCCCACGTGCTTGTAAAATGAGAGCATGGCGCGTCAGTGGCTAGGAGTAGATGTTTGCAGCTGCAAGTAGGGCTGATGTCGGATTGGAGGCAGATGATGTCGCGGGTCCCAGGCTCCAGACAGATTCCTGCGGCGTCAGGTTCTCCTCCTTTTTTTTTGTGTTGCGGGCGAAGGGAGTAGCAGAAATTTGGGCGTAGGGCACGCACGCGCTTGAGCTGCAGCTGGAGGAGTATGCGGGCGACAGGCGTGAGCACGTTGAAGGTGGCTAACGGGAGCCCTGGCAGCGACGTGCGACTGGGACTTGACGGACCGAATGAACAGGCCCCCCCCTCTCACGCGAGTCTGTCTGCCGCTGATTATTTATATTTTTTGCTGCGTTTTTTTTAATTTACAACTGCAGCTTTTTTTTTCTCTTTTTAATATGTAAGTAAGTATGTATTAATACAAAATATGTACTTACCTTTTTTGCAGCTTTTTCCTTTTGTTTAAAATATGTAAGTAAGTATGTATTAATTAACAAAATACATACTTACCTTTCCTGTTTTTGTACATATATGTAAATAAATATGTACTAAAATATAAAGTATATATTTACTTTTTTTTGTATATGTTCTTATATGTAAGTAAATATATACTAAAATATAAAGTATATATTTACCTTTTTTACCATAGGTAATAGATATATGTGTATATATATTTATTATTATTTTTTTATATTTTTTTGAAACTGACTAACTTTGTTCCCTTTTTAGTTGTGCTGCTTTTGGACATTCCGAAGGTTCGAAGTTCTCGATCACAGTGATTTCAAGGATGTCAAGCGGGAAGCAAGAAGTGAAGTCGGTGAAGCTGCATTTGTGGGAACGAGGAGGCTCACGTAGCGGGCGTCCATTCGTCGGGGAGCAGATCGAGCTACTCGACCTTGACGAGTTTGAGAAATGGAAGAGTCTCCATGAAGATGCTTTCCCTAAAGGCATGGTTGTTGCGCTTGGCGACGCGTGTGGAGCTACGAAGGCCCCGAGGCGAGCTGTTTCCAGATCAAGAATGAGAAGCTTCTCCGGTAGATCCAATTTCACCCTCTAAACATCAACTGGGTTTCAAGTTTCCGTTTTCGAAGCTATTCACCAAGATCATTTACCAGATGGGGTGTTGCCCTTCCCAGCTGCACGTCGACGCTTACCGCCACATCATGTGCTTCGAGAAGCTGAATGAGCTCTTCAACTTGGAGCTTATTGAGGATGAGTTCTGGCATTGCTACTCGGTGGAGCACAAACCAATTCCCGGCACGCGGAGTACACATGTGGTCCCAAAGGTTGAGCTTTTCATGGGCACGCTGTTTGACGACGAATTGTACCGAACTTCGTGCATTTAAGTTGGAGGCGAATGGGATCGTAACTGCATCAGTGGTCTAAATATTGCTTCGCGCTACCGCTTCCCGTCTTACTTGTACACCATCACCAAGTTCCATGCTGACACCAAGAAGGTTGATAAAGTCCTCATGGTTCCTCTGCAGTTTCGTGAGATGAGCTGGTTGCTTAGTCCTCGCAGATGCATGGCTGGTAGGCGTCCTCCCGCAGACTTGGATCAGAAGCTAGTTTATTGCCCCGAGGCACATGAAGCAAGGATTCCAATCAGTGCGCACGAGTCAAGATGAGTTGGGCACCCCTCCAATGAAGGTGCTTAACCAGCCCGTGCCCCCAAGCAGCACTTCCCAGATCGTGTCTTGTCCATCGAGCCCAGCGGGATCACCCAGCAAGCGCAAGTCTTCAGGCGAGCCTCAAAGAAATCCAGTGAAGAGTTCAGTTAGGTCCCCGAAGAAGCTGAAGGTTTTTCATGCTCCTCCTGAAGTACAGGTGGTGCCCCCTACCCGGGTGTCGGTTGCACGTTCCCCTTTGAAGAGACCAACTTTAGATCCCTCGAAGAGAACCTGCGGTAAGGACCTGGGCGCTGATCATGGAGGAGTCAGAGTTGCTTCCGCCAAGGCAGAGAGTTCTCAAGTCCACGAAGGCGAGATGCCCTCGAAATGCGCCAAGAGTGGAGTAGTGCAGGAAGTCCATGACAAGGTCGCCAAAGAGCTCGAGATTGTAAAGGTGGGGGTCGTAAGCTTGCCGGTATACTGTGTCTCCGGGTCAATATCCAAGTTGAACTAGAAAAACTCAAGTCTGAGCGCACCATACTTCAAGAATCTCACACCCAACTTCAATGAAAAATGAAGATTTGGAGAAAGAGTTGGGTTTGCTAGAAGCTAGTTTGGATGAATTGAGGAGCGTCCAAGCCGAGAAGTTGTTGGCAGAAAGTGAGCAAGACGACGGTCGCGACGAATCTGAGCTGCTTCATGGCTCTCTTCAAGACTCTCGGGAGAAGATTGGGCTCCTGGAGGTTGAGGTAGAGCGAGCTCGTGTTGAGATTGAATGTTTAAAATCTGATCCGTACTCGGCTCCTTGTGCTCCCCGCGCCTCGCATTAGAATGTAGAGGAGCTCGAAAATTCTGTGGAGGATTTGAAGCTGAAGCTGTTCGTGGCGGCTTGCAGTGAGTCCGAGATAGAGGCACGCCTTTCTCGTGAATACGTCGAGGGGTATCTTGATTGTCAGAACAACATGACCCCCAAGTACGCGATTCAGGAGGGAGACATTGAAGATGCGTCTTGGGGAGCTGTAAACTTAGAGCAAGAAGCACAACATGGAGAAGCAATCCCACCTGAAGTGCCAGGTCCAGCGCCCCTGTGTTTCCCAGAACAGTTTGGTGATGACCCTATTCCCGACATTGGCGACTCGTTTTACGATGGGATTCCTGAACTATCGAGCGAGGACTGGGCCCATTTTACACATTCAATGGGTATAGAAGATGTGATTTCGGAATTGCCTTAGGCTTGTAGTGGGGCTTCTCCATTTTTAATTTTTTTATCAAACAAGTTGTTGAGCAGTCGACTTGTGACTCGCCCACCTTTTCTTTTGTTTTTTTTTTAGTTCAAGTGGTTGAGCAATCGGTATATGATTTGCCTACTTAGCTTTCTCAACATTATCAATATAAAGTCTTCCTTTATTTTCCTTCAAAATTCGTAGGATCTTTACCTTTATAGGCTTTATTTGAGATGTATAAATTTGAGAGATGTTGAAATTTGAGTTTTGTTGAACCAAGTTCAACTTGGGCTCGTGTGTTGTTCCGCGACGGTGACCTTTGTGTATAGAAACGCTCGCCAGGAACTTGACATAACTCAGAATTGGGTGAGGTTGATAAGGTTGGAAAGCTAAGTTCTATACCTTTCTACTGCCACCAAGTATGTTCCAAGGCGATCCGAATTGAGCTTTGTAGGATCCGTCGAATCTTGAGCTCGAGCGCTGGTACATAGAATTTACCTTTGTGTACAAAAACATTCGCTGGAAACGCGTCTCAACTAGGAATTGTGTGAGATCAATGGCGTGGAAAAGCTGACTTCTATAGCTTTCTAAATCCGTCAACCTCATGTTAGGGTGATCAAAATTCGGTGGTCTAGGACTGAATGAATCTCGTACTCATGCGCTGGTACGTGCAGTTGACCTTCGTGTACAAAAATGTTTTCTGGGAACTTGTCACAACTCAGAATTGAGTGAGGTCAACTGCATTGGAAATCTGACTTCTGTAGCTTTTTAGGGCCATCAAGTTCATGGACAAGCTTGTTTGTCCTAGCGGTTGCCTGCACAAAACCCATGGACAACCTAACCAGACGATCATGTTCGGCACTTATCCACTGAGGCAACTGGACCGCTCGGTGCAGGCCCTCCCACGCTTCTCATTCCCTTCCAACGAGATTCGGGTCGTTCCAATGGAAAAGGCCCCCTTTGGCAGTGACAGGACCCGTCCCCGAAGGACATAGATAACCGTGCCTGGTCCTGCTCCCGTCTGACAAGTCAAATGAAAATCCGAAACTACCCATCAGCACCTGCCAGACAAGGGATATTTGCGCCTGTGCCCACTCATACCTCCACCTCTCGAATAGCCTCGATCATCGCGCCACGACCTGAAGGGTCAATAAAACAGAAAAGGTGTGAGTGGACAAAAATGACTTCTTATAAAAACATTTTCCAAAATACATTCTTACCCTCCAGTTTTCACAAACGTGCATGCATATCACAAAACATGAGTAATAGTATGAAATCATGTATATACAGTGGACTGATAAAATCAAAACATATTTTCCCATGGTCCGTAAAACTCATGTTCACCAAATCAGTTCAAGTTATAAAACATCAAATCCCGGTTCTCAGGCCAAAACATGTGAACACCATTACCTGGACATAAAGACCAAAAACTCGTACTCAAAACTGGTACGTAATCACAAACAACATGTTTCTAAATTCCATATCCACAATTTCCTTAAATCATTTTATATTTAAACCACAGTTTCCTCAAAATCATTTTCCATCAAACCACGGGACTTATTTCCATATCCTATTGCTTAGAGTCACGTTTATCCCTGCAACGCGTGCAAATCAATAGGCTCAAGGACCGCTCAAAATCCGAGCATCCGCCGCTGTGAACACATCACCCGCCGGTAATCCGGATCTCGTGAACACATCACTTACCTATCCATATATAATCCAGCACATCTGATCTGAGTCAAGCCTCCCTCGGCTGCTCGACAAAGATCGTGCTACGTGACCTCTTCGGGGTAAACACTTCCATCCCAAAGGCGAGCGTTATATCCAGGGTGCACTCCGGAGAAAAACATATTTTCTCCCGAAAGCCCTAAATATCCGCAACATATCATCGTCACAAAAACCAGTGAAAAACAGTTGCATTGAAAACCAAATCATATATCAACACAGGGTCTCAGCCCCAAAATAACCAAAGTCCCAATTTACTTTATAAATCCGAAATCATCAATATCATCATGTAATCACATGGAAATACAAATCCAATCAGAAACACAATTCCATTGGGTCTCAAGCCCAAAATATCATTTTCACGCAAATCCGTGCAACCGTAAACCCGAGTTGCCACGATCACGTAAATCCATGAAATCAATCACTGACTCATAATCTGAGTCCAAATATCATTTTTAATTCCCTAACTCATAACCCGAATCAAAACATCATTTTCAATCCGGGCCTAGCCCAAAAACACCAATTTCATCACTTCTCGAAAATCGTGCCAAAATATAATATAATAATCATAAAACCGAGAAAATCGAGAAATCACCGGATTGAAACATCAATCATGCCAAAGCATATAGATCATATAATAAAGCATTTAAAGCATATATGCATGCATCACGGTTAGAAAACAAAGTCCACTCACACACACCGTCCAAAACGGTACGTTTCTGAGCTGCACATTTTTCCGTAAATTCTAGAAATCACAACTCCTGTCCAAAATCATTATAGAGGGTTACTAACATCTCAAAACACTTCATATAATTTTCCCCAATTTTTCCGGAATTTAAATACGTATTTTTAACGTAAAACAAAACTTCGGATACGCGGAACATTAACGAAACGATATCCGATTTCCTCGAAACCAGTGTCAAAATGTTCGTTACACTAAATGGGACAAAAGTCATGTTGAACTCACCTCGGGATTCTCAGCCACGCGCGTAGCACAGTAACGCTACAGTGCTCTTTCTTCACCCGTATCTCTGATAAACGGGTTGAAAAACCCGCGATAGAACCCGACTCAATCTCACTCAATTCGACCTCAAATCGATCCGTTCTTTCAATTGATCCCTTCTAATCCATCTCCATTTAAGTTCTGTAATTTGAATTACTCGAATCATGGTCTTAATCCTCACGACTCTCGATCGATCCTCGACGGGTTTCCAATTCGGGTTCACAGATTTCGACCCTGATTTTCAAATTAATTCATAGAGTAAGCATCGTGAGAGTGTATTGAACGTTTTTCCAAGATCAATTTGATGAATTCTTACCTCTAACCCGTTGAACCCAAGCTCGATTTTAAGCTGCCATGGAAGCTTCAGTTCTTCCCCAATTCGACAGCAATTCCCTTCATTTTCGTTGCAGAGATGTTCGTTTTGATCTCAGGAGTCTTAATCAGGCCTCAATTGTGATCCTCACAGCTCACATTTTGGAATTCGACATTTCCCCCAATTTTCAAGATTTTCGATTCAGAATTATCCCAGGGGCCTCACTGTCACTCGAGTCTCTCTCTCAATTCGGCTTCCTCAGTCTCCCAATCGCACAATGAAGCTGAGACAAGGGTTAATTAGCTGCTAATTGATAATGATTAAGACAAACCATAATTTAGGGGTTAATGTCCAAATGATTATGTTTTTCCATGATTCCCGTTTCTATGTTAGAGCTGGGGCAAGGAAGATGACAAAGTGACAGATGTCACAGTCTGCCAGCAAGAATCAAGTTAAAAGACCATTTTGCCCTTCGTACGACAAATTACCATTTTGCCCCTAGACATCCGTGACCCGTAACGTGGTCACCCGAACTCTGTTTTCGATGTGCCGCCTGTCGTTGGATTCGTATCAACGAGACCTACGTAACGGTCCTTGGCCCTCGTCCATTGGACCTCCCGGTTAAAAAGTCAACATTTGGCCCCCTAATATGCCAAATTACCAAAATACCCCTCAACTTCCGAACGTCATAACTTCCACCTCGAATGTCGGAATCGAACGTGCCACCTGTCTATGAACTCGTGACGTCCCGAACTACGTTGGAGTCATCGGTCAAAGTCCGTTTGATCGCCCGATCAAAAAGTCAACATTTTGCCCACACCAAGGGCAAAACGGTCATTTTGCAAAATTCGTCCGATTTCACTCAACTAATCCCCGATTAGTCATTCTAAAGCATAATTAATTAATATTCAATCCCGATATCCGGGAAGGGTCATTACAAGCAGTCACCCGTCGAAGCCCCTTTCGGTCTGCTCAGTCGACACCCACTGACTCCTCGTTCGACAAGGACCTACCGAAGGCTCCTCGCCTTGCTCGGTTGGCTCTCGTTGACAACCTCTTTGATAGGCTTCCACATATTAACTCGGTTACCGATCAAGGGAGACCGCTCAGCATGTTTCCTCCTTGCCTTTCATCGCGAACCCAGCCCACATAGGGGCCCACACCCTTTGGTGACCATCCATCGAGAGAACACCTCATCCAAGAGTCCTTATCTCTTTTGGGCTTGGGATTTTGCTTCAAGGAGTTTCCACTGAGCGGTCAAAGCCACTCGGCCACCACAAAAAAAAAACAACAACAACAAACAATTTCCTTTTTCTTTTTGGCTCACTATCAAATCGACCCACCAAATA
The DNA here is from genome assembly GCA_032719365.1 of Prinsepia uniflora. NCBI lineage: Eukaryota > Viridiplantae > Streptophyta > Magnoliopsida > Rosales > Rosaceae > Prinsepia > Prinsepia uniflora. The sequence goes on along the minus strand of CM064861.1, from coordinate 68,614,214 downwards.
GAAAACTACAACAAATGTTGTTTTAGGCTTTACATCTCACTTTGAAGAAGCCCGCCGAGCGGCCACACCAACTCGGCCACCAAAAAAAAAAAAAACACAAATTTTGTTTTTGGGGCCTTACATCTCAATTTTTTGGGAGCCTACCGAGCGGCCTAGCCCACTCGGTCCTCCAAACAAAAATCAACTCGACCTACCCAACTCATCCACCATAACTTCTATCTCGGTACGACCACCATCCGAATAGGTATTGCTCCGCTCTTCCAGTACAGTTTGGGGGACTTTAACTCGGCTCACACCACGAGCTCTGCTCTTCCTCTCGTCACATGAACCAACTCGGCTCACACCATGGATGACTACTAGGTAACACTTCAAAACATACTTATGAACATCATAAGCATCGTACGCATACATACACACTCATACACGAACTCATACATGCTGACATACATGAATCCATGCATGAAGCATAGATGAAACTCATACATTCGCTCAATACATTGCCGAGTTACTCGAAACGTTACCGAGTATACATTCGCTCAACACATTACCGAGCTACTCGAAACATTACCGAGTATACATTCGCTCAACACGTTACCGAGATACTCGAAACATTACCGAGTATACATTCGCTCAATACATTACCGAGTTACTCGAAACGTTACCGAGTATACATTCGCTCAACACATTACCGAGCTACTCAAAACATTACCGAGTATACATTCGCTCAACACATTACCGAGCTACTCGAAACATTACCGAGTATACATTCGCTCAACACATTACTGAGCTACTCGAAACATTACCGAGTATACATACGCTCAACACATTACCGAGTATACATTCGCTCAACACATTACTGAGCTGCTCAACACATTACCGAGTTAACATCCGCTCAACACAATACCGAGATACTAAACACTTGGCCTCGACTCAAACATTAGAGTTAGAGTACAAACGCACTCGTCCTACACTCATCACTCGGTCTATGCTCAGCGCATTACCAAGCCACTCAATTACCGAGCCCACTTTCGAAGCTAAACTTAGCTCACATGTCGATTGACACACATACAGCAAAGAATCACCTACAAGCATTCAGGCTCATACTCGGAGTCATCCTCACCGAGAGACTACCCAAACACAGATTTTCCACCGTCTTCCCTTCAGCATCCTACCTCGATCGAGGACTTGGGGGACTGATGGTACACCGAGGGAAACAATAGACGAACACAAAAGAGTTGCTCGGTCAATACACTTTGAAAGTCCTCAACCGAGATAGTCCACCTCAGTTAAGAACTTGGGGGACTTCTGTTTACACCATATTGGACCGAGCAATGGACTTGTCAAGCACTACATTCGACCACGAAGTAAGCCCATGTTCAAGGCTCATCTTGGAGGCCCATCAACAAAGGCCATGCCTCATTACTACAACTATGACCTAACCCTAGATAACTCCTATAAATAGGGAGCCTCCTCCCTTATTTTGGGGACTGAACCTCTTCATCCTTTCTACAAACACTATTATCTCTCAAAGGCTCAGAGCCTTATACTTGTACAAAATATCATATTATTAATGAGAGGGAGGCAACACCGTGGACGTAGCCTGATTTGGGTGAACCACGTACTTTCTTGTGTCTTGGTGTGCGTGCGTGTCTTTACAGTCTCGTTGGTACAATTTTTGCATCAACATGCTTAATGTGCTTTGCGTGGAAAAGGCTTGATGTGCTTTACGAGGCAAAGGCTTTGTGTTTTCATTAGTCATTGAAACGAAACATCTTGAATCTAATTGGAAGATACTATGTGAGCAAAGTGAGCATTGAGCTGAATTTTAACCACACATTCTGTGTATTTGATGATGACTTAGTCACTGATTCAGTTTCCTAGACGTAGTACTTCCGAAGGTGATGGGAATTCAGTGCTCCACTTACAAGTTTCCCATCCATGGTCTCCAAGACGTAGCTTCCTTTCCCACCCACCTGTTGGATGCGGTAAGGACCTTCCCATTGGTTTTGAGCTTTTGGGACCCGGGGAGGTTTGGTGTTGCAAATTTTTTCTTGAGGACTAGATCGCTAGGAATAAATTTTCAAATCTTTGCCTTCTTGTTGTAGAAACTTCTAACTTGCTACTGGTAATTGTAGATGCGTTTGACGACTTGTTCCCTCAACTCCTCGCTTAAGTCAAAGGATGTTCTTAAGGCCACAGAGTTGAAGGTAGGATCGTCAAGCTTCGTGAAAGGTGCTGGAACGATGATGTATGGCGGGATGACAGTGTTGGTTCCGAATGCAAGTGTAAATGGGGACTCGTCTGTCGCTCATCATGGGGTCGTCCGATAGGCCCAAAGTGCACTGTTTAGCTCTTCCTCCCATAGTCCTTTCTTTTCGTTGAACCTCTTCTTGATGCAATCAAGCATGGTCTTATTTAAAGCTTCGGCCTAGCCGTTTCCTTGAGGGTAATATTTTGTTGAGGTGAAATGCTTTATTTTCCACGATTCGAAGAACTCCTTGATTGACGCGCTAGTGAATTGCGTTCCATTGTCAGTTAATATGACCTTTGGTATTCCAAACTGATAGATGATTTGGATACAAACGAATTTTTGCACATCCAATTGAGTGATGGTCGCCAACGCTTTTGCTTCCACCCACTTGGTAAAGTAATCGGTGGAGACAATCAGGTACTTCTTATTTGGTGTCGGTGTAGTCGGCAGTGGTCCGACAATGTCTATGCCCCACTGCATGAATGGCCAAGGGCTAATTAGAGAGTGTAACTCTTCAGGGGGGTGCTAGGTGGTTGGGCTTGTACCTTTGGCACTTATCGCATGCTTGGGCATATCTGAGTGCATCTTGATTCAAAGTTGGCCAGTAGAATCATGCGCTAAGCGTCTTTTGTGCGAGCGATCTTCCTCTGAAGTGGTTTCCACATTGCCCCTAATGAATCTCGGCCAAGACCTTAAATGTCTCAGGGTGCCTTAAGCATTGTAAGTTTGCCCCTGTGAAGCTCCGACGAAAAAGCTAGCCATTGTTGATGTAGTATCGTCCAGCCTTCATTTGAATTTTGCGAGCTTCTAGTCGATCGTCTGGCAAGGTGTCATTCTCTAAGTAGTTAACGACACGGTCTTGCCAATTTAGGGAGAGGTCAACTTCTCTAACTTCAAATTCCTTCATGTCAATACTGCGCTGCTCTAGATACACAATCTGGATGAAGCGTCTAAAGTGATAGTCGAGTGTCGATGCTAAATTTGCAAGTGCAACGGCTTGTGCATTTTCTGCTCTAGGGAGCTGGTGAAAGGTGAAGACTGTGAAGAAAGCAAGTAGCTTTTGTACCTTGTTGTTGTATTGAAGCATCCTCGCATCTCTTGCAGCGTACTCCCCGATGGATTGGTTAGTGATCAACTGAGAGTCAGAATGTACAACAATCTTCTTAACTCCTAGTTTCTTGGCAAGGCCTAGGCCGCAAATTAGCGCCTCATATTCTACTTTGTTGTTGGAGGCCTTGAATCCGAACTGGACTACTTGCTCCATCATCGAACCATCTGGGGTTATAAGGATGATGCCTGCTCCTGCTCCTCGTTGATTTGACGATCCATCCACAAAGAGCTTCCAAAGTGGGTCGGTCATGGAGGAGCGCAATGAGGATTGTCCGAGTGTTTGTTCGTGTTATGGAGGAAGCTTGGCCTGGTGGGAGTCCTTCTCAAGTTCCATGCCCCGAGTTTCTTCTGGTGATGCTAGCGTGAACTCCACAATGAAGTCTGCTAGGGCTTGGTTTTTTATCGCAGTCCTTGGGCGATAAAACATGTCGTGTTGACTCAGCTTTATTGCCCACTTCATGACTCTTGTTGAGGCGTCAAGTGCATGGAGGAGTGACCGCAGGGGGTACTCTGTCATGACAATTACTCGGTGAGCTTGAAAATAAGGCCTCAGCTTCTTTGTGGTAACCAGTAGTGCCAAAATTAATTTCTCAAGCTTTGGATACCGTGTTTCAGCGTCGAGGAGAGCCTTTGATGTGTAGAATACTGGGAGTTGGACTCCGTTTTCTTCCCTGATTAGCGCAGAACTTACGGCCACGTCAGAAACTCCCAGGTAGAGGAACAGGTCCTCGTTGTCCATTAGCTTTGATAGAAATGGCAGAGATGCTAAGTAGCTTTTGAGATCTTGGAAGGCCTTCTCGCACTTCTCATCCCATTTGTCCTTGGATGCTCTCTTCATTACTTGGAAGAAAGGTCGACATTGATTCGTGGACTTGGACAAAAATCGATTTAGAGCAGCTGCACGAACTGTGAGACTCTGTATCTCCTTCAGACTTGATGGTTACTTCATGTCCTGGATTGCTTTGATCTGATTCGGGTTTACCTCAATTCCTCGCTTGGTTACAAGGTACCCCAGGAATTTTCCGGCAGCCACCCCGAAGGTACACTTTAGAGGGTTAAGCTTCATCCTGTATTTCCTTAGCAACTTGAAAGTTTGTTTCAAGTTTGTGATATGGTCTCCACGCTTCTCCCCCTTGATCATGATGTCATTGACGTAGACCTCCATCGTCTTCCTGATAAGATCCTTGAAGATGCGATTGACAAGTCGCTGATAGGTAGCGCCTGCGTTCTTGAGGTCAAAGGGCATGACCTTGTAGCAGTAAACTCCTTTTTGAACATGAAAGTTGTCTTGTCCTTGTCGCTTTCATGCATGAATATCTGGTTGTAGCCAGAGTATGCGTCAAGGAAGCTAAGAAGTTTGTTGCCCGCTGTGGAGTCTACTAGGAGGTTGATCCTTGATAGGGGGTAGTTGTCTTTTGGGCATGCTAGGTTGAGGTCTGTGTAGTCAACGTAAACTCTCCATCGCCCATCCTCTTTGTTTTTCACGAGTACGATGTTGGCTAGCCATTCTGAGTACGGGACTTCCTCAATGGAGCCAGCTTCGAGTAGCTTGTCGATCTCACCCTGAATGATTGCGACTTTCTCCGGGGAGAAGTTTCGCTTTCTCTGCTTGATTGGCTTGAAGCTTGGGTTGACGTGCAGCCTGTGGCAAGCGAATGTGAGGTCTATCCTGCGCATGTCCGACAGCGTCCATGCAAATACATCTTTATGCTCGCGTAAGAACAAGGTGAGTTCTTCCTTTTCTTCGGGGTTTAGGCGTGCCCCAATGCGTGCATACCTCTTAGGAAACTGCGGGTCAAGTCGTATAAGGGTGACATCGTCTTCTGGCTACCATCCTTCAGGCGAAGGAGGCTCTTCACAGATGTCGGGATCTTGACCCGCTGTTGGCTACTACGCGAGAGCTGAAGGCGTAGGTTTTCGCCTGGTGGCTTCGACTGTCTGGGGGACGAATTCCGCTACCTTGATTTCTTTTAGCCCTTCAGTGAGGCACTTGAGCGCCATGGCTTGATCTCCTTTTATTTCTCCGACTCCTCCTCCAGGAATGGGGAATCGGATTTTTTGGTATAAGCTCGAGGTGTTTGCCAGTATCTTGTGCATCCACGGCCTCCCCAGTATGCCATTATAAGGTGAGTACTCGTCAAGGACGTAGAAACTCTATTTTGAGATAACCGGGGGAGGCGGGGAGTGGACATCGAGTTGGATCGTGCCGATGGACATGCTTGTTGACTCGTTGAAGCCTCGTAACAGAACCTTTCTCCCCGTCGTGAAAGATTCAAGTTCCATCTTCCGGACTGCCTCAATGCTGAGGATGTTTGTGGCGCTTCCCTCATCCACGTGAATCCGATTGACCTGCGCATGGGCAATCTGGATTGAGATGACGAGGGCGTCGTCATGCGGCCAATCGAGTCTGACCTTGTCCTGAGCTGAGAAACCAATGATCGGGTCATCGGTACCTTGAGCTGCAGTGACATGCGAGACTTGGGTCACAGCGAGAGCCTCACAGATTTTCCTCTTCCTTTGCTTCCTAGTTGTTCCCTATAACTCGGACTCAGCAATGATGGTGTCTACGCAAATCATCTTCTGCGCCGGTTCCTAGGGGTCTTTGTCTCCGAGACGTTCTGTTGCCCTTTTTTTTATGTACTCGGTGCAGTGTCCTTCCTTTAAGAGGTCCCGGAGGTACCTTTTGAAGGTCTGGTAGGTGCTTATGTCATGTCCGTAGCAATTTTGATAGACACACCACTTTGACTTGTCGGCCCTTTCCTGGTCGCCTTTGATGGGAGCTGGTCTTTTGAACCACAGCTTCTCCTTTATCTGATTGTATATCTGGAGGACGGGTACTGAAAACTGAGTGTTTGGCCTTGTACCGGTAAACGTATTGAATGACGGGTTCCCCTTGCGTTTTTTGGTCTTCCGGATTGAGTTCCCATGGTGGGCGCCATCTTTTGGATGCACAAACACCTTTGTGGGATGCTCTCCATCTTCCACGTGGTTGGTGGCATGCGTGGTGTTTTTTTCGTCCTCCCAGCATGCATGTCGCTCTGCTAGGGACAACATCTTAGTGAGACTTCGGGCGTTGCTCATGACGATGTCCCAGTAGAGCTGGCTCTCCCGCAGTAGGCCTTGTTTGAACGCCATGGCTGCGACGAGATCGCTGCATCCCGTGATGCGGGATTTTTCTTTGCAATGCCTCTTGATGTATTGCCACAAGGTTTCTTTGGACCTCTTTCGGATGGTGAAGATATGGTCATCCTTGACTTCGACGGTGCGGAGCTGTGAGTACTCCTTCACGAAGGCAAGGGCCAATTCCTCGAAAGAAGCGATTGATCTCCGGGGGAGATGGTTGAACCATATCGTCGCCCGACCTTGCAGTGAGGCTTGGAAAACTTTGCACATGAGCACGTCGTTGTGCTTGTGAGGTACCATGATCCCCCGATAGTAATTGATGTATTTTACCGGATCAAAGGTTCCCTTGTACTGATTGAAATTGGGAGTTGAAAACCGTTGCAGGAACGGCTCTTCCTCAATGTCCCTCACGAATGGTGAAGATGATGACGTCTGAATCTGGCGCCAAAGGTCATCTACCAAGTCTCCGCCTCGCTGAACTCCCTGGAGGCGTCGATCTAGCATCCTTCGGACATCCTCAACATGCAAAGGTTCTTCGTGCCGGGGGTTTCCGCGCTGGGTCAAATTGCACCGACTCCTTCCAGTTTCTGCGAGCTTGGCTCTCAAGCGTACTGGCAAGTAAGTCTCGTCTTCCTCGCTGTGATCATCCGAGTGGGTGCGTGACGCCTGGGAGACTGCTTGCTGCCGTCGGCTATCGTGTGGGTACTCAATACGCGAAAGTGCCCCGGGGCGTCCTCCGAGTCGATCTCGGGCTGATGGCCTCGGTTGATCTTGTCCTCTTGCTCTGGGGGTGTAGCTTTCTCCCCCTGAGTCACTTAGCGACGTGTCTCGAGACATTGTCTAGCAGCGGACATGCTTCTTGCCAACGCGTTTTGGGACGTCCCCTGACGTCTTGCGAGGCTCATTTCCTTTTTCGGAGGTTCTGGATGTCCCGATGTCCCCCAACAGCTGTTGCAGGAGCTCCGATTGGACCCGAACTTGGTTTTTCAACTTCTCGACCTGCTATGTCAGTCCGAGTCACGGAGGTGATCTCCTAGGTGCTTGCTTGTGACCAGTAGCACGTCGGGGCGCACGTCGCGCGCCTTCAAATAGATGTGACAAACCATGTCCCCTCGGTTCTTGGGTATTGGCCTGCGGGTTGCGCAGGGCGTCCAAGTGCCTCATTAGGTCTAAGTCGACAGGGAGCTGATTTGGGACTCTTAGAGATGCTTCTCCTGCCAGCAGACCGTCCGTTTGTTGAAAAAACATTGCGCCTGTCCCCATTGCAGGTGGGGGGTTTACAGTAGCAGCAGCCATGGGGAACGTTCCAAAACTGAACATAGGTGTCCAATCCGGCCTTCCGAACGGTAGGTGAATTGATGTGTGGCGCAGGCCATGCAGGAGACGGGAAAGTGATTCTTCTGGAATCGCTAGGAGGGATTCACTCACGGCAGCGATTGCAGCAGCGGATGAGGCAGCCTCGAAGGCTCGTGTGGATCGGCGTGTTCTAGCTATGTGAAGAATGGTAAGTGTCGAAAGTGTGATGATTGAGTTTTTTCAAGGAAAAACTAAAGAGCACGCTTTGAGTGTTTCTCAAATCGGCTCTCAATGAAAGCACCAGTTGTTGATGCAGAAATCGTCCAGTTCTGTAAAATTCCTTCTCGATTCTTACACACAATAACGAAAATCAAACGGGGTTAAGGCTGAATACCGGGGGGTGGTTCAACCGAAAACGCTTCGATGCTTAAATCAGTTTCTGAGAAAGAATAATCTGACAGAGTGTTTTCAGAAGTTTTTTATTAACTTTAGAAGTGAAATGAGGTCTTCTATTTATGGTGAAGCCTTGAGAGTCACCAGAGCGTCTGATTGGTTGAGGGAGAAAGTATTAAATAAGTGATTGTACTCAGTGTAATCACTTATTTATTAACGAATAAATAATTCACTGGGAAGTTATTTATTATCAGTATTGATCTGACTAATTAATATATTTAGCTGGTAAATATATTGAATTAATGCGGAGATCGTAACATGTCGATGTCAATTTTACCAAGGGTAATATTGGTATTATGGGAATTGTTGGTCACGTGGTAGCTCCAAAATATTCCGGTAATTTATAGTTCTACAATTAGAATGCTAATATATCCAAACAATCATAAGGGCCTTTTGATATTTAGTTAACTTATATTACATTTATTTAAAAATAAACCATATTTATGGGTTAGGTATAACATTTTTTGAACTAAAATAGTGTTTGTGTAAAATTTAAAATTTAAGAGGATCTTTATAAAGTTACAAAAAACTCAAAAAGTGTTTGTATAAATAACTCTAAAAAATATAGCAAGAGAGAAATATATGAACACAAATCCATTGGGTATTTTCTTCATGTAAAAATTTGGTATTGATGAAAATGTTTGGCTTTTTAGAATTCCAATTCTTGATAAAGATGTGTATATGCTTGGAATTTTACATAAGGGATCTAATAAAGTAGTACAATCAGAATAGATGATTCCAGATTTTTTTATTTGTAAAGTATTTGATTGATTTTTCAGAAGAAAAAAAATTAAATTGAAATTCTTTTATGTTACAAGGGGGGGAAAAATTTCTTCCCCTAATATCCATGGTTTCGTTCAATATCGAAATATATCGACGATTTTGACCGAAATCCATCGATTTCTTTCGAAATTTACTTACCGTCGTTGTGCAGCTTTGTGCCTTCGAATTCCAATCCGTGCGATTCCGACACCGACGCTAAAAAATGATGGCTGGGCTTTCCTCATCTTGTCCATGCGATTCGTTTGGAGTTGATTTTATGGTCCAATCGACTGCAAATGCTAGATTTGGGGACTTGGTGATGGTTGGTTCCGCTGGGAATAGAAAGATGCTGAGGAAGAAGTTTTTCGGGGAGGGAGAGGGAGAGAGATGAAGAGAAAGAGAGAAAAAGACATAATTGACAATTTGACATCAATTTAAACACACCGTTTTGACTCAATAGTTGAATAAATAATAAGATGTCTCTTTGCTTGTTGTCTCTTTGCTTGGCTGCTTGCTGACTCAATTCATAACTTGACTCAATATGTAATTATTTTTCTTTAGAATTTGGAGAAGAGAAAGCAAAGTCAAGAGTTTTTTTTTTTGGATTTTTTTTATCCCAATTGATCAAACTGTAATGTGAATTTTGGAGTTGATTTGATCTTGCCGAATTTCTTATTAGGTGTTGGCTTTCCGTTTTATTTTTCAATTTTTGGTTCTCTTTCTTTATATCTAATCCAATTTGGGATTGAATTAATTATTGAAGTTAGTGATGGTTATATTTTGTTTATTCTGCTGAGTTGTTTTTCTTCCGTTTTTTTCAAAATTTCCACCTTTGTTTGTCCTTTTTTTTTAATTTTAAATATATCAATTCTTTCCAATTTTTGAACAAAGATTGACTCTATTTTTTCATCTTTTTTTTTTCAATTTTAAATATATTTAATCATTTTATAATTTTTCTTCTATTGAATTTTTTTTAGCTTATTGTTATGTTTTTAATTATATTAACATTCAATTATAGTAATTCACTTCAATTATGTTTATATTTAAAATTTTATATTATTAGTCATCGGCAGAACCCTATTATATCATATTATTCATCACATATTTATTATATCAAAGTCATTTTATAGTTTTTATTAGTCATATATAACCATCATTGGATACTTAAGTTTTTCCCAAAATTTCATTCTAAATTTCTAACTTTTAGACCGAATTTCCGTTATTTTTGTTGACCATAAACGATATCGATATCGATATTTAGGACGAAATATCCATAAATTTGACTAGCGATATATCCGTTGATATCGATATTTCAATCCTTGGTTACAATCCATTTCAAAAAAAAAAATAACAATTTAAATGTTAAATTGCAAAAATATTCTTCCAGCCTGGGATCTAGTTATGGTGTGCATGGTGAAAGCCCAAATGAAGAAGCCCGTTTCTTTTTTATTTCGTGGAAGCCCAAAACGAACAAAACCACAATCCCGATAAACCCACCAGCCCACGATTGTTTCTGGTGGACTAGTCAAATTTATGGATATCTTGCCACAAATATCGGTATCAATATCGATATCGTTTACGGTTAACAAAAATGACGGAAATTCGGTCTAAAAGTTGGAAATTTGTAATGAAACTTTGAGAAAAACAATAAAATGACTTTGATATAATAAATATATGATGTAATATGATTACTAATAATATAAAATCTTAAATATAAACATAAATTGAAGTGAGTTACTATAATTGAATGTTAAAATAATTAAGAACATAACAATAAACATACAAAAATTCAATGTAAGAAAAATGATAAAATAAATTTAAAATTGGAAAAAAAATTATGAAAAAATTGGGCCAAACTTTGTTAAAAAAATTGGAAGTAATGAATATATTTAAAATTGGACAAAAAATGAAGAAAAAAAAGGCCAACTTTTGTTGAAAAATTGGAAAAAATGAATAAAAAGAGAAAAAAAGAAAAGAAAAAATAGATGTCACTCAAGGGGGGGTTGAACCCAAGGTCGAACCCAAGACCCCTATATGACATCCAAAAACCAACCCAACCCAACTCTGTTAACCAATATTTTGTAATTTTTAATAACGTTGCATGTATAAGTATACATATTTCTCTGCCAACCAACAGTCATCTCCTACCTCCCGTCGGGTCTGCAACTCGGGTTTTCCGACCCGGCGACATTACCCGAATAAATATCCTTCGATTAAAGTCCGATTTTCACGAATTAATAATGCATTTTTATCGTTTTGATCTCAAGAAATGATCTGTGGGCTAAAAATAAGAAAATTGTTCGATATTTCGACAAATTTCCTTTCACCCCCTTCTTATGTGTCGTTAGCCCAAAATACCAAAATTTCGGCGACATTTACCGATATTTTTATCCATGGTTGCAGTGCATTTTAAAACAATAATTGTCCAATTTTATCAAATCAAATTCTTTTTTATTTTCTTTCTTGGTCGCATTCAAATTATTTTTGAGTAGCAATTGCAGTAAGTTTGGGAGCAAGGTATTTTAGAATAATAAGAATAATAATGATCCAATTTATTTTTTAGTTAGGCAGTTTTAATAATTATCAAAATCAAATTCTCTATATTTGACTATTTTTAAATATTAAATTTATTTTTTCAAATTTGAATATTAACAATATAATTTTTCTATAATGACTAACACTAATTTTTTAATGGCCAAAGCCTTATGACATATGAAATCAACCAGAAACATAGTCAAAAATTGTTGAAAGAAACCAATTATCACATTCAACCATGAAGTTTCAAAATCCAGAACTGTAATCTCATAGCAAAAATTAACAGTCAGCGTGGCAGTGGCACTGATGGCTGATCCCATTGCGATCCAATTTAGACTCGGAATCAAAATCTGTACAAAGAAATAAAAACATGCGCTGACGGCTGATCGCTTGGTCTGTGATTTATACTTGAGCTTGGAAGGCTTGAGTTTCTTCTTGCCTACAACCAGAACCAAAATAAATGGGGATCTGAAGCTCACCAACTCCGTTTATAGAGAACACCATTACGAGAAACAAGAAACATTAATGTCCAGATTCTAATGCTAGATAGCCTGCATTCCTCTTGGAGGAGTTGTGGAACTTCAATTTCAATGTTTGCCAAGTGAACAACTGGGAAAGTAAATGCCATGACAAAATCCAAACTCAAAGAAAGAATCCAGACCATCGTGCTTTCAAGTGAATGATCCATCATGACGAAGTTACCATATGAATTCATTAACGAGTAAATAATCAAAATCATTTGCAATTCCACAAGAACACGACGAACACAATAAGCCTTGAGCTACTGAATGCATGAATTGAAAGCATCATAAACCTAAGGGGATAATCTTTTCTCCTAATGATGGAAACCAACGCATTGAACAATGAACAACGTGCAACAAACACACTGAACACAGTGGCAATTGTTAGGATCCAAGATGATAAAATCGCATTCTATCTCTCTGGCCTAAATTTAGAGCAATAGAAGGGATCTAATTCGACCACATCCAAAGCGAAAATAGCTCACACAATCAACCCATCACATCAAAGAGAGATCATAAATTCACACTTGCAAAGGAAAACAAGGTCATGTAGTGCCAGAACAAATGAGACCGCACGGATAACAAGTACCGGCACCACTGCCGCTATTTCCAACAGCGGAAGGACAATCCCTCGCCATTTGATTAATTTTATAAAATCAGCTTAAATAAAATTCTAGTATTGAAGCATCAAATTTACAGATTAAACATGAGAAATTGAGGGAATGCACTGAGTCGAAACCAAGGCTTATTAGACTAAATGCACCAGGAACAAGCCACCAAATCTCAAAATGCACCGGGGATGAAAATATACTTTAATGTGCACTAGGAACGGTTACACTGTTAGAACCGTTGCACTATCCGTCCATCTCCGTTATTAACGCCGTAAAAACTGCTGAGGTATTAATAATATCACAAAGTTTGAAGGGCCATTAAAACATTTTACTTTATTTTATTATATTTTCTATTAAAATTATTTTTAAAAAATTAAAACAAATAAATGCCCAATCCACCTGATCATCTCTTTCCTTAGACCTATGGCCCTGATTCATTGCTCCATTTGGCCCCAGTTCCCACTCCGGACAAACCCAAGATGGCCGAAGACCTCTTCTCGCTGCTCACCGACGATATCGTCCTGTAGATCCTTTTCAAGCTCAAAAAGGACCCGCGAAAATCCGAATCAAAGTTCCTTTACTGCTGGCCGTGGCGAGCAGCCGATCGTCCAGCGTGAGCGCCAAGCACGCTAGGTTAGAAGTGTGAGCCATTATGGACTTGGTCTGCCTCGACCCACATTTGCAAGACCTCACACAGTCCCTTGCAGTTGGCGATGGTTTCAATCTGATGAACGAGGTTTAAGTCAATAAAAGTGTAGAGGAAGATTTTGTGGACCAAAGCGATGATGATTCGGTCACGGCGGAGCCTGACCCCTTTGACTTCGGACCGGAACGAGATCTCACAAATGCATCGTGACAAATTGTCGTCCCAAATCGTGACTTTGTTTGGCGAGTAGACCGATTTGGGTCCGCCTCCGACTAGGGCCAATAAGTTGCAGTCGAAGAGCATCTGAACCAATCCAACGCCTTGCGGAGCGATGTTACAACGGTAGACTTCGCTCATGGGGTCGCAGCGATAGATACTGAAGCTGATGTCGGTGGCGACAAAGAAGCAACTGTGGTCTTGGTTGAAGGATAGATAGAGAAGGGTGGAGATTTGGGCCGGGTTCGACATTGTGCTTTGGCCTGAGCTTGAATTTTGGCTGGAGGGAGAAAAGGAGTCTCCGGGTTCGGACTCGGAGGCAGGATAGAGGTGAGCAGCGAGAACAGGTCTCCGACCATCTTGGGTCTGTCCGGAGTGGGTTGGGGAGATTGGGCATTTATTTGTTTTAATTTTTTAAAAATAATTTTAATAGAAAATATAATAAAATAAAGTAAAATATTTTAATTACCCTTCAAACTTTGTGAAATTATTGACACATCAACAGTTTTTACGGCGTTAATAACGGAGATGGACAGATGGTGCAACGATTCTAACGGTGTAACCGTTCCTGGTACACATTGAGACACATTTTCGTCCCTAGTGCATTTTGAAATTTGGTAACTTATTCCTGGTGCACTTAGTCTAATAAGCCAAAATTTAAATATCTAAACACGAATAAACAGCATGGAGAAAAAAATCACGATCTTAAAAAACCGAAATAAATTTTATATTAATTATTAAAAAGCAAGAAGATTGTACCATGGATCAAATTGAAATACTTGACATGAAATACTTGAAGAAGATTGTGGTATGCAGCATTGCAGCAAGCGACACAGTCAGGAAAGACATGAATCAGAATCGTATCAATATGAAATACTTTTTTGATGTAAAGATATTCAATCCGTACTTGACTCATCATCATCGCCCGCCCTATGAAGTAGCAGCAGGAGCGTAAGAGCATGAAGTAGTAGTGGACAAAGAGGAATTGCTTTGCTTTAATGGCCGTTGAAGCTGAATTCGTTTGTACTCGTAAAAATCTCATTGATCACTGCAAATAGCAAATAGTAAACTTTCATTCGCTCTGATCAAAGCTCTGTGGATTGTTTTGTTGGTTTTTTCCACAAGTCGTTGCGAGTTTGCAAACTAATCAAATTTTGTTATCAAATAAATAATAAATGGAGTTATATTAATAAATAAGATATTATTGGACTTTGATTTATGATATGGACTAGGACAGTTAATGAAGTGGTGGTTTTCACCAATTTTCTCCATTTTTGTTGACAGTTCCATTTTAATAGGGAGAAGCAGTTGTCAACAGTCTCAATTTAAATGGAATGGTCTATGCTTTCGTTTCGCATGCTAAATTTTTTTTTTAGAGCTTGTCCTATTGAGAGCTTTTGGTATTTTGGAAACAGAAAGGAGAAGATCATTACAATTGTGAATCATGTCAAATACAGGTTAGAAATTTGTTCATTGATTCCTTTGAATCAATTAATTGAACTAATTGTATAGTACGCATGTGATTTAAGAGATTGATCTGTAATGTTCAAATTGTGTGTTTATGTTCTATCTCTGATTGATTGTGGTTTATTGAGTTTAGTTGGATTTTACTGTATCTGTACAAAAACTATCCTAACATGTTCAACCAAGAATGCTATAATGCTTAAGTTAGCTTCAAAAAAGAAATCATAAAACGTTCTTATTGGTCGGTTGATTTTATAATAAATAATATATATTTTTTAAATATATTATTTAATAATTGTAATAAATACTAATTATTGTAATTTAATATTAATAATAATTTATCATTATTTAACGTGCGAGTATTTATAAACCATTAATATTATTATTAGGGGTATTTTGGGAAATTTGGGAAACACAAGCCACATGGTTTTGGTTTCCAGGTGTGAGCCAGGCGTTGTCAGGGCTGACGTAAATGGCTTCCAGGTGGCGGCTTTTGAGCGGAGGGATCTTACGCACACGTGAATTGATTGGTGGCGCATGTCGGCATCACAATTCTTTTCGGCAGTAGGTGGGGTGCGTAGGGTATACTACTATACTAGTGTGCGGATTTGTTGCTACTACTAGTAGCTGGCGCCTTGTTCGATGTGATGGACACATAGGTGTGTATGATTGGTGGCCGAAAAACACTGATGTCGTCAAATGGTGCGGAGACCATGCTGCGGAAGACTTCAGCTTTTTAGGGCTGATGTCAACATGAGGTGATCTCTCCTGCCATGTGTATCCGATTTGATATATTTGGAAATTCGACTCAGCTCATTCTTCACAGCAGTTCTTATATTATACTACTTTATTTTTGCATTAATATATATATATATACATTAAATATACGTTATTTAATGCTATTAGTATGACATTAATATGCCTATTAATATACGTTTGCCATTTCTAACATATATGGTATATTTATACATGTATTTAAACGTGTATTTAATACATATATAAATATATACTTAATGTTATTAATATGTGTGTTTAATAATAACATATATCAACATATATTTTGTGTTTTGAATACATGTAACATATATACAAATTAATATATGTTTGATAATAACATAAATGTAAATAAGTATGTTTATGCATTTATACGAATGCGTACTTGATATACTTAGTATATATTTATTCCAAAAAATTTATAAATTTGTTTCTTCATTGCAGGTTGACCTATGAGTTTGGAATGTCTGCTGTCCTTGATTCACCTAGTAAAAAATTTGCTTTTCTAAGGCGATTATTTCGAGACTCATCAAGGTGCGCTTTTGGAGAAGTCAAGTAGGCTTGAAATGTGGGAGAGCGGTGGCTCGCGCAGTCCAAATCTATTTTGTAGTAGGGACATAGACTTCGAGGGACCCGAAGAATTCATGTCCCGAAAGGTTTGTAATAAACATGCATTTCTAGAACGGGTGCTTGTAGAACTTTACGATAGATACTCCTCCATAAAGGCCCTTAAGAATGGCAGGGGAAGAAATTCGAAATCCAGTCGATGGACCAAATTCCATTCTTTGATCGTCATCTGGGGATTCAAATTCTTGTTTTCGAAGTTTTTCTCTGAGATCCTCAGTGAGATGGGTTGCTCTCTTGCTCAGTTGGATGTTGACTCTTATAGACACATTATGTATTTTGAGAAGCTGAACGAGTTCTTTAGATTGGAGCTTTTTGATGAGGAATTTTGGCATTGCTAAGTCTTACGCAAGTTATTCCCAAAGTACAATTATTCGTGAATATTGTATTCAATGACAGGGCGTATAGACAGAGCTGTTTTGAGGTGGGAGGCACATGAGACCACAAGTGTAGTGGGAATGTGAGGATTGCATCTAGCTACCATACTCGTGATGAATTGTATTCTTATTTTGAAAGTCATCCTGATCTTAAGAAGATCGTCAGAGCTTTGAAAATTCCTCATGAATTCCATGAGATGAGTTGGTTACTTTACCCCTCTAGAGATTCTGATGGTGGATGGCCCCCTGCTAGCTTGGTCAAATAGTGGTTAAGTGCTCTGCTTCGCCTGAAGAAAGCTGTCATTCAGAAGAAAGACCATAAAGAATGACTTACCGCACCTCTTGAGAAGAAATCAGGTCTTCAAATGGCTTCCCAGGATGTCCCGGATTCCACACCCTATTATGCTAATCGAGTGGGATCATCTAACAAGCGCAGAGTCTTAAATGGTTCTTCAGAACAAGTAGCTGAACCTTCTAAAACGTTGAAGGCTGTCTCTGCTTCCTCTGGAGTGATTGAGGCATTGAGCGATGAGGGTCAGAATTACTAGCGGAAAGGACACAACTGACATCCAAGACTGTGGATACAAAAGTTTCCCCTGTGATTATGGAAACTGTGAAGGTAGTACCACATGATGCTTATGATAAAGTCGTTAGAGACCTTAGGATTGCCAAAGTTGGGGCCTACAAGTTGGTTGACATACTTCGCGGGCAAGCTGGCTTGGAAGAGAAGAATAAGCGACTAAAATCAAAGTGTATCCGTCTTCGAAGGGGTCGCAACCATTTCAGACGAAACAACAATGCCTTGGTGGGGAGAATTTGTTCATTGGAGATTAAGGTGTGTGAGCTGGAGACGAGTCACGCATAAAAGTTGCTGCTAGAGAGTGAGCGTGACACTACTCTCAACTAGTGTGTTCTATTGCGTGGGAGTTTGTATGATTCCGAATAGAAAGTCAAACTTTTGGAGGTTGAAATCCAAAATTTGAGAGCTAACTACTTGTTGCCATCATAAGGCCCCATAACTTTGTGCTTTAAGGAAAATGAAGAGCAAAAAATTGAGTATGGAGAGTCGGAGCGGGATCACCACCAAAGTTTTTGAGCTTGAACTATAGATGGAGTTTAAGCCTGAACCTGAGCCTGAGCTGGAGCCTAAGAAAGCCGACGTTCCTGAAATTAACAAGTTGCCATTTGACGTTGTTTCCCTACTTTCAGCAGAAGAGTGGGCAGAGTTTTGAAAAACAATAGGCTTTGAAGACTTGCATCGGTAGTTGCTATATTTGTTTATGACGATGATTGTATGACAGGACCCGTCCCAATAGCATAAAAGGTGTGAGTGACCAAAAATAATATTGTTTGAAAACACAATTCAAAACGAACCATTTCCCCCTCCAGATATAAAACATGCATGTATAAGGTAAAACATATGAACAACTAACTCTCAAGCTAAATCACATGAA
Source organism: Prinsepia uniflora (assembly GCA_032719365.1). NCBI lineage: Eukaryota > Viridiplantae > Streptophyta > Magnoliopsida > Rosales > Rosaceae > Prinsepia > Prinsepia uniflora. Next base: position 68,595,997 of record CM064861.1, on the reverse strand, counting down.
AATCACCAAACCAATCAAAAGGACCATCGAAAACAGTACTCGTCGCCAGTACTCAAATATCAAGCACAATAATCAAACAACCCTACTCACAAGTGCATAATCAGTCACATAATCACACCGGCACTATGCGTAGGCCTACTCGGGAATTGCCCTCATGTAACATCCGAGTCATGTTCGGGAACTGCACTTACGCAACATCTGAACGTATATCTACTCGGGAACTGCACCATCACAACATCCGAGGCACGTCTAGGAACTGTACTCGCATCATCCGGACACGTACCAGTATCCACAATCACAAACACAATCCATACCACAAACACATATCATCACATCAAGTATCACACACGTTTGGCTCCAATCTCAAGTCGAATATCATCATCAAACCGGTCTTATGCCCAAATCATTAGTTTCGAACAAATCGTGACTAAAATGTAATGACCAGAAAATTCGAAAAAGGAAAATTTGGAAAATTTGAAGGAAAATGACGATTTTGCCCTTGGAATTGGGCGAACGGTTGACTTTTGGTTCGAGCATTCAAACGGACTATGACCGATGACTGTGACGTAGTTCGGGACGTCACGAGTTCATAGACAGGTGGCACGCCCAATTCCGACATTCGAGGAGAAAGTTATGATATTCAGAAGTTTAAGGGTAATTTGGTAAATTGGTTAAAAGGGGTCATTTGTTGACTTTTTGATCGGGACCGTGCTTGGACTTTCCGTAAGTACCGTTGGATAGATCTCGAGACGCTGAATCCATAGACAGACGGTATGCGTCAATCGGGGTTCAGATGGAAAAGTTGTGGGCTCGAGAAAGTGAAGGGCAAATTGGTAATTTGTCAAAGAGGGGGTAAAATGGTAATTTTGGCTGGGCTAAAATCTGTCTTTTTGCAAGAGTTGCTGAGTCAATTACATTTGTGACTCACACCGTCCTTTATGTGACATCTGTCACAATCAAAATATGGGTTCGTGGCAATGAAGAGTAGTGGCAAGTGTAATTTGGCGGTGAGGATTTAACTTGAAAAACAAACAAGTTGTGCATGTGTGTGTGTGTTTGAGGAAGTAAACAGAGCAAGAACCATAACTGATCTAGGTGAAACATTGAAATCTTGGGCTGGGTTTGTGAGGAATTAAGTGAAATCCAAAGAGAAAAACGAAAGGATATTGAAGGATGAGTGATGGGCTTCGAACCCCGCTGAAACTAGAAAAACCCAAAAACCTTGAATTGATAACTTAGGATTGAATTTTGAATTGGAGGCTTAATTGATGGAAACAGAGATGAGGATGAGCACCTAGAGGTTCAAACGAGTTGATTGGGATCGAAATTGAAGAGAATTGATGATGTTTTGACTCTAAACAGACCTAGTGACAGAAAAGGAATTCGATGATTGAGTCGTGCAATTGAAGGGTTAGAAGGATGAAATTGAGCTTCAAATTACATTTATATGGACCCTGCGAAGCGTCTGAGTGAATCAATTTCACGAATTCGATTGAAATTGATGAAGTTCAAAGATGAACAGTATTCGATGTTCTTCACATAGTCGAGATTGATTCGGCTGGATTGAGGTAAGAGTTGATGTAATTCGGTTTACTGAACTTAAATTGGGTCTATGATGATGCAATTAGCTTAATCAATTGAAGGAATTAACAGGAAATAGACAGGATTCCAACCGGGTTAACACGTGGGCAAAAGGACATGCTTTATAGACAAACGAGCAAAGACGAAGACTGTAGCTTTTACTGTCGCAGGCGCGTGGACTCACGTGCAGCCACTAACGGCTTCGCGTGAGGGCGCATGGGCTCGAATCCGAACGTGTGTTCAACATGACCTTTGTCCTATTTAATGTAATGAACATTTTGGCATTGGTTTCGAGGAAATCGGAAACCGTTTCGAGGGTCCGAAGGTTTATGTTACATTTAAAATAAGTATTTAAATCCCGACAAAATTGGGGAAAATTATATGAGGTTTATTGAGATGTTTGTGACCCTCGATAATGATTTTGGATAGGAATGGTGACTTCTGGAATTTACGAAAAAACGTGCAGCTCGGAAAGCGAGCGATATGGACGGTGTGTGAGTGGACTTTTGTTTTCTACCCTGAATGCATGCATATATGTTTTAAATGTTTTATGATATGAATTGAAATGATTTGGCATGATTGATGTTTCGATATGATGATTTCCGGATTTTGGAATATTATATTGTTTTATATGATTTTGGGCACGATTTTCGAGAAAACTGTGAAATTGTTGTTTTGGATGAAGACCCGTGATTTGAAATTGGTTTTGACTCGGATTATGAGTCGGGAAATGATTTGATGGATTTGTGATGCTTTTTGGCTATATTTTATGGATATATGTGAAAGTGGCAACTGAGGTTAGGATTGCACGGATTTGCGTGAAAATGATATTTTGGGCTTGAGACCCAAGTGGATAGTGATTTTGACTCGGATTTGGAGTCACATGTGAATATGATGAAATTGTTGATTTTGATTTATAAAATATATTCTGGACACTGTTTATATGATGGATTTGTGAAACTTGCTTTGTGAAAGCTATGTTTCGGGCAGAGGCCCTGTTGAAATGCTTTTGATTTGATTTGAGATTTGAATGGTTTTAAAATGAGATTACTGGATTTGGTGACTGTTCCACATATACCTTCCTCTGTGATTATATGGTCTCTTCCAGACGTCGTAGATCCTGGAGTAGTCATGATCCACTGTCTGGAAATGAGTAGCTCCGAGGGAGGCTCAGTCTCAGGAGAGGGAAGCTCAGTCTTAGGAGTGGGAGATTATGATGATATCCTCTAGACGTCGTAGATCCTGGAGATGATATCACCCAAGACGTCGTAGATCCTAGGGAGGTACTCGGACATGAGACACCCGAGTTGCACGCGTTGCATTGATATCGTGACGGGTTACTTGGATATTGAGATTGGATATTGAGGATTGGTGGTATTGATGATTTATTGATATTTGTGTCCAGATACTTTATATCGTGCACTAATTTGAGAAACATGTGTTTTATGTTGTGCACTTATTTGAGAAACATGAGTTTTACGGATCATGGGAAAATATGTTTTGATTTTATTGGTCTACTGTTCATACTTGATTTAGTTCACACCTATGACTCATGTTTTATGATATGCATACATGTTTGTGAAACTGGAGGGTAAGAATGTATTTTGATAAATGTATTTCTAAAACTTTGTTTTGTCCACTCATACCTTTTCTGTTATATTGACCCTCCAGGTTGTGACACGATGATCGAGGCTATTCGAGAGGTGGAGGCATAAGTGGGCACAGGTACGGTTATCCCTTGTTTGGCAAGTACTGAGGGTAATTTCAAAACTTCAGTTGACTTGTCAGACGGGAGCAGAACCGGGCTCGGTTATCTATGTCCTTCGGGGACGGGTCCTGTCAAATTGGTATCAGAGCACTAGGTTTCTGATTTTGTTGCCACATCATGCCTCCGAAATGTAAGCCTCGTGCGCGACCTGGTAGTGGAACGGGTAGACGAGGGAGTATGAGACCTCGTGATTGATCTCGGAATGAGATTGACCATGGATTGGGGGTCAGATGTTAATCAGTGTACACTGTGAATTACTAACTATTAAACACGGATTTGTGTGGGTCCCAAGAATGAATGAGCCTAGAGGCTAGAAAGGTAGCACAATTGGGCAGATTGGACCCGGAATGAGATTTTTCTCAGTGAATTCCTTAAGTGGAATGTATGTTAACGAGTTTAGAATATGATGGGATATCCCTTAGGCCTTATAGGTCGTATAATATGTGATTCACCAGCGGAATTTGCTCGATGATCGGGTGTGCCAATGATGGCATGGATGATTGTTATGAGATTGGACTCAAAAGGAGTCAAGATTGGACTCGAGAGGAGTCGAGATTGGAAAATGGGACTCAAAGTGAGTCAAGATATTGTTTAGGACTCGAGATGAGTCATGGTAATGTATTAGGGGGATAAGCCGTAAAGGTTGAAATATAACTATGGTTTTTGACACGGCCGACCCTTGATTGAGGCATGTTTGGCACCTGAATTTATGGATTGGCATTGTTTATCCCTATTTATTGGATTTATGGACTTGGATGGGTCGTGTCAATTTCACTTAGTGATTTAAAGTTCGGGCAGAGACCCGTAGTACACAGAGAATTGGACTTAGGAGATGGTCCAGTGCAGTGGAACGCTAGTTGGGTCCACTGAATGAGAAAATGTGAAGGTTAAATTGTTGCTCATAATTGTGAGTCGTCTGGTTATACCGATTGACAAAGTGAAAGAGGCACCAGTTGGGGTGCAATGGAGCAAGGATTGGCTCCTGTACTGATGGTTGATGTGATAGGCGAGGGAAGAGTTGGTGGGGCCCGTGATGGACCGTAGGGGGCCTGGTCGGATTGGGACCACATGCCCGAGGATTGCAGTCACATGGTAGAAGCCTGAGTAGCCTCTGAAATGGTGATATGGATACGAGTTTAACCATGACGTATGTATTCAGTAGGTCCCGGGCTATCCACTCTTCCATGTTTTGATATTTTCCATTGGACGAATACGAAGATGTCTGTGATTGGTCAAGTTATGGAAGTCGGTAAGCCGACAAGAGCTACGGGTGTGATAGAATTGATGATACTATGTGGTGATCTTCATTATCAGGTAACCTTGGTACTTATAAGGTGAAATTGGTGAGATCTAAGGGGGGTAGACCTATCGATGTGAGGCTACCCAGGATGACAGGTGTTATTCGCCTAGTGGTTAACCTAGGGTATTCTTGGACTTGGATAATTTGAATGTAATCCTTGGGATGGATTGATTGATGACCCAGGATACCTCTATCGAGTATGTCGATGATATAGTGATATGTGGAGTCCAGGATTTCCAGAGGTTGTATTTCAGGGAGACTCGAGGATGTTACCCTCTAGAACGATATTGAACCTCACAATCGATGGACTGTTAGTATGAGATAAGAAAAGTTCATTGGACAGATGTGTGGCATATGTGATTAGTATATGAGATGCCTAGTCATGGCTGGTGATGTACAGATTTTGGAATATGTTTCCTGAGGTTTTGCCAGGATGAGAGGTTGAGTTGACCATAGTGATCATGTCGAGTATACGAGTTGTTTCTCGGACACTTTGGTATGTGGCACCTATGGAGTCATGAGGACTGAAGGTGCAAGTACAGGACTTAGTAGATACAGGTTCATTCGGCCGAGTGTTGCCGTGGGGAACCCAGTGGTATTAACGAGGAAAAAAGGATGATGGTCTGAGCTTACATGTCGATTTTGGACAACTTAATAAGATAACGGTATGGGATAAGTATCCTGTATCATGAGCTAATGATTTGTGGTTCTGTTGGACATATGTGATTATTGGGCCTAGTGAGAGTGGCCAACATGGTGATAGCTAACAGTCATGAGTAAAAGAGAAAAATATGATATCTGGATTTGATGTGGCTAAGGTTAGCCAATGGTGATGCCTTTGGATGGGCAAATAAACCGGTTATATTAACGAGATGATGAGTCAGGTATTATGACCATATTTGGATGGTGTATGGTACCATGATTGATGATTGATTGGTGTACTACATATGGGCGTGTGTGATAACGCCCAAACCACGCATTAAATTAATAACGTAATATGAGTATTATCCAATTTAAACCCTTTCTGTGTAGTTATAATATTAGTAAATAGGGATCGTTCTTAACTGGGGAAATTAGGGAATATTAATAATATGTTAGTTAAATAGAATAAGGAATAATCAAAGAATAATGAATTGAAAAATTAAAGAATTAAATAATCAAATAATTAAATAATTAAATAATTAAATAACAAAGAACTAAAGAATTAGAGAATAAAAGAATGAAAGAATTAATGTATAAGAGAATCAATGAATTAATGAAATAATGAAATAAAGAATAAAGGAATAAAAGAATAAAAGAATTAATGAATAAGAGAATCAATGAATAAGAGAATCAATGAATTAATGAAATAAAGAATAAAGGGATAAAATAATAAAAGAATAAAGATGGGGGGTTTTTAGGGATTGTGATCATACAAAACAAGTAAAAACATAAATAAACTAATTCTATTCCTACTTTTAACATATATACAAGTGAACTTTCTTTGAACACAAATTCTACCACCACTCAAACATTTGCAAAGTTTGAATATATTACAAAATTCTACTTTCACCATCCCACTCATGCATACATTTTTTAAATATTATAAATGTACCGAAACGCGGTCATAAACACTTATAAAATGATTAATCTAATGTTTATGATTTGAATGTGTATTAAACATTTAAATCTCTTAAATTTTATACTAAGTGCACCGAACAGCGGTCATAAACACTTAGCATAAAATTGAAGCTTTAGCAATCAAATGTATGAAGTAAATGAAATTCGAAAAGTAGAACGCATTATAATAATATCCTTGTCTACAAAAGTTAGAAAGAAAATACCCACAAAAATATTGAATTCAAGAAAATAAAACCGAAACAACAATGAGAGTTTAAGCAAGGAAAAGAACAAGTTACACTTTTGGAATCCAAGAAAATTTGTGATTCCGAAAGTGGATGGAAAAAATGAAATGTTATTCATAAGATTTTCTGACAGCAGAAGAAACCTTATGAAGATGGAGGAATAACCACGAGAATGCGAACTTAAACTCAAGAATTGCAACAGAAATACTAGTCTTGATATTTCTAAAGGAATGATACAATTTGTGTTTTGGAGCTCTCTCTCAAAACAAAGTCCCAAAACAAGTGAATTGAACCCCTATTTATAGGAGGGGAAAAACTACTAAAAAAATTAAAATTAAGTAAATAAAAATTACAATAATAAATAAAAAATGAAATGATGAATAATGATGAGTTATGATGAAATTAGGTTTGATTTTTGGGGAAAAAAGCTTGAAAATCAGCAAGCTATAGCAGAAATGATGGGGCAGTTGGGCTGGAGTGAGATGATTTTTCGGATGAACAGTGTACGGGCTGAAAGAGTAGTTGGGCTGGTTTGGTGAAGGCTGCAGCGGGCTGGAGAGGAACTGGGTGACTGTGCAGTGGGCTGATCGCACGCGTGGGCTGGCAGCGCAGGTAGGCGGCCTGGTGTTGTGTGCTTGGCTTCTGGCGCTGATGGACTTGACTGGGCTGAAGCATATTTACAGGTCTGGTGTGTTTGGTTTAGCTACAGCAGCAAGTGGGCTAGATGTTGTACGGGCCGAGCAGGTTGGGTTGTTGGATCAGACGTGCGACATGGCCTCTCGTGATGCAGAAAGTGGTTCGCGCTGGTCACGGGCTGGAGCGGAGCAGGGTAGCTGGCTAGGTGGGCCGGATCGCGAGCTAGGTCGCGCGGGTTGGAGAAGCAAGCGGCAGCTGGGCTTTCGCGCATGGGCTTGGGTTGCGCAAGAAAAGGGCTGCACAAACAAAAAGATTTGGGCTGAAATAAAATCTGAATTTTGGGCTTTACAAAAATAATAATAATTAATAATATAATTCAATCGAATTTCGTCCATAATTTCTTCGTTATAATTCCGATCGGGACGATTCTTTCGCCCAAACGCTCCAAATTACAAACTTTATTTATTTAAACAGAAAATATCACAAAATAAATTATTTTATCTAATTATTTAATATTTTAATATTAAAAGTCAAGTATGAAGGGTATAAAATAATATAAAATAATGCTTATTTGAGGATCTATCAAATACCCCCACACTTAAACTTTGCTAGTCCCTAGCAAATGCTGAATTTAAACTACGAAGTCAAAACAAGTAAACCCTTAACCATTTGTCTCAAATTTTTATTAATATTATGGCATAAAAGATTTTCACTTAGAGCGTTTAAGCATACAGAATTCAAGAGTTAATACATGGTAACAAAATGATTAAACAGGTAAGTTATTGAGTAAATATGGTAAAATGGATCTCAACATGAATAAAACAAGTATGAATCAACTCACAAGGATATGCACTCATAAATTCACTCAATTTGTAAGGGTTCGTGTTTGCACTCAAAATATGTGAGTAAATGTTTACATAATAGAAGTAAAGTACTTTTGCAAAATCTCAAACAAACACCTCAAGATAAAGATTTAAGCATACTTGCACAAATGAACCAAAACCATAAGCTTACTCAAGTGATTGACTAAACTAATCAAAGTTTACCATCTTAAGGATCATAAGGTGTAACGACCCATCCCGGGAGTCGGGATTAGTGAAGTGATTAGTGACGGATTAGCTGAGTTAATCGGTGGTTAAAGACTCGGATTATATTGAGGCCTGGATTGAGTTTAAAGACTCGGGAGTTTAAAGACTCGGATAGATCCAGCAGGTTTGATCGGATAATGATATTGGTATCGTATGTTTTACTGCTAATGTTTTATAATGTTTTCATATTGTGTTTATGTTGCTGCGATTTCTATGATGAAAATGATATGATTTATAAATGTTTTTTTTTTCAGACACTGAGTTATGCATGCATGTTTTCAAAACGGAGGGCCAAACCCTGGTTTTTTATGAAACTGTTTTTGCAACTCTTTTTATTTCTAGTCCACTAACACCTTCTGGTTTTTAATTGCCCTCCAGGTCGTGGAGCTAGCGCAGGGGTTGACGTTGAGGCAGTGTTGGCGGCATAGAGCACTATAGCGTACTCTAGAGTTTTTCCCGGAGTGTTTTCAGTTTTCCGTTGTGCGTGTAGATACTTTTAGTGTCGTTTCTGTCTTTTTCGTTTGTACTATGCTCTGTGTAACGGTTGACTGTTGGATTTTCATATCCTCCTTCGTCTGACAATGTAATTTATGGATTTTAGTGAGGTTGTTTCGGTCTTTCGTGTTGGGTTGTCAGACGGGAGTAGGGTTCACCTCGGTTATCGGGGTGATAATCGGGGTGGGTCCTGACATAAGGTCTTTATGAAGGTTGTAATGGGGCTAAGTTTAGAGGCAAGGGATATATAGGACAAGTGGGGCTCAAATTCGTTCCAAGACTCAAACAATTCCCAAAACATAACATAACTTCCCGACCTTACTATGAATTCATCCCTTCGAACATGTTCAATTATTCAAATGTGAAGGACTTAACTCAAATATAATCAATCGTTATTACCTTGATAGAGACTCAATACAATTTTTTGTTGTTGCTAATATCAAGGTAATAACAAAATATACAAAGTTTGAGTAAGTAAATCCATACACATAAAAGTCTTCAAAACATCATCAATTTTTCTTCACACCAATTTCATGTCTTCAATCAAGTCTTTGGAACAAGGGTGAAAGATGTTTATACTAAGCTCAAGTGTTTAGATAATCATGGTGATGAAAGAAAGGTTTAATGTGGGCTCAAATGGGTTAAAACTAAGGGGGTCGCAACTTGTGCGCACAAAATAGGGAACATGGATGTTTGAATTTGTGTTGTTAACCCTAATTCCTTAATCATATCCAAAATCAGAGAGTTTAATGACTTAAAAGCTTTGAAAATCAAATCGAATAAGTTCTAGTACTCTAGAGTTGATTAAGATCTATTGCAAGTAGTTATGAGGCATATGTAAATCAATTTAAACAAAGAACTTATGAATCACTCATCAAAGATGTATATATAGTTCTAAAGCTCCCATAAGGTTCAAATGATTCATACTTATCTTAACATGCTCGTTTATATACCAATTTTCATGCATTATCTTAAAAGTTATAACATTTAATCACAAAGTATTAACAAATGAATTCAAGTTATAGTGATCATCTTTATAGCCATAACATACTTATTCCCTTCATTATTATCATTGACAGGTTAAGGGGCAACTTAAGACTCGATAAAAAAACGAAAAGACTCAAGAAAGCCGAAATATTTTTATTTTTTTATTTTTTTATTTTTTTTATTTTTATTTTTATTTTTTCAAGAATTTTATTGCACACTTAAAATTGTAAACCACTCCCCCACACTTAAATTCTACATTGTCCTCAATGTAAGAAAGTAGAAGTGAAATGAACATAGACTCTAAGTAAAGAAGAGGATTTACGAAAATAAAATAAGAAAAACACTAAAGACACAAAAATAAAAGAGAGTGAAGGGATTAAAGAGAGCAAATATGCGGTGATGGCTCCTTCACGACTCGGGAATACGTTGGGTTGCCTCCCAACAAGCGCTTGAAGTTTAATGTCTGATTAGCCTAGACGGAGTGTTGAAATCAACTCATATGATGCGGGGCCGTAGCACCTTTGCTGTTTCCACATCGTGCTCTCCAAATGCCTCTATGTACGGCTTTAATCTGTGGCCATTAACTTTGAACTCCTTCTCAGTTTCGATGCTTTTGATCTGTATGGCTCCATGGGCAAACATATTAGTAACAAAAAAAGGACTTACCTATCTAGAACATAACTTACCAGGAAAGAGTATGAGCTGGGAATTGAATAGAAAAACTTTCTGTCCGATGTCAAACGTTTTACTCTTGATCTGCTTGTCATGAAATTCCTTAGTCTTCTCTTTGTAGATCAGAGTGTTTTCGAATGCATCATTTAAGATTTCCTCAAGCTCACTCAGTTGGAGCTTTCGTTGCAAACCAGCGTCATCTAGCTTGATGTTGAAAGTCTTGACGACCCACCATGCTTTGTGCTCCAGTTCCACCGGAAGGTGGCATGTTTTTCCATAGACCAACCTATAGGGTGACATCTCTATAGGAGTTTTGTAGGCCGTCCTGTAGGCCCAAAGTGCATCATCCAATCGCTGGCTCCAATCTTTGCGACTAGGGCCCACGGTTTTCTCTAAGATCTTCTTGATTTCCCTATTGCTGGCTTCGGCCATTCAACTCGTTTGAGGATGATAAGGTGTAGAGACTCTGTGAGTGACACCATATCGTTTCAGTAAGGCTTCAATGGTCTTGTTGCAGAAGTGACTTCCACCATCACTTATCAGGACCTGAGGGATCCCAAACCTGGAAAGAATGTTAGTTCTGAGGAAATCTGCAATAGTTTTAGAGTCATTAGTCCTGGTGGCTTTAGCTTCCACCCATTTCTAGACATAATCAACAACAAGTAAGATATAGAGATAGCCATTAGATTGAGGAAATGGACCCATAAAATCAATACCCCAAACATCAAATATTTCAACAGTTGAAACATAATGTTGTGGCATTTCATCCCTTTGTCCTAAGTTTTCTGATCTCTGACATTTATCACAGGCTAAACAGAATGAATGTGCATCTTTAAAAAGTTTGGGCCAATATAGTCCAGATTCTAAAACTTTGAGTACCGTTTTTCTAGATCCAAAGTGGCCTCCACATGCATGGTTATGGAAGAACTCTAGGACTGACGTATGTTCAATACCAGGGACACATCTCCTAACTAATAAATCTGCACAGTGTTTCCATAAATAAGGTTCATCCCAAACATAGTACCTAGCATGCTTCTTTAGTTTATCTTTTTGTGCACGAGTGAGAGAGGAAGGTAACTGCTTGGTGACTAAGTAATTTACGATATCAGCATACCAAATTTACGATATCAGCATACCAAGAAGTACTTACCTGAATTCCGAAGAGTTGTTCATCCAGAAACATCTCCTGAATAGCCACGGGATCTCGTTCATGTGCTATGGGACTCAAATGGTCTGCCACCACGTTTTCTACACCCTTTCTTGGCTTTAATCTCGATGTCAAACTCTTGAAGAAGAAGAGTCCATCGGATTAGCCTTGGTTTCGCTTCCTTCTTGGCAATGAGATACTTCAGTGATGCATGATCAGTGTAAATAATAACTTTAGTTCGAAGTAAATAAGAGCGAAATTTATCTAAAGCAAACACAACAACAAGCAACTCCTTCTCGGTAGTGGTGTAGTTCATTTGGGCATCATTCAAAGTTCTGGATGCATAGTAGATGGCGTAGGGCTTTTTATCCCGCCTTTGTCCGAGTACAGCACCAACTGCATAATCAGAGGCATCGCATATTAGTTCAAAGGGTGAGGACCAATCCGGGGCACAAAGAATGGGTGCAGTGGTTAGAAGATTTTTAAGTTTCTCAAAACCTTTTTGACAGTCTGCATCAAAGACGAAGGGTGTCTCCTTCCGAAGCAATCAGCACAAGGTCCTTGCAATGTGAGAGAAGTCTTTGATAAATCTTCTGTAGAAACCTGCGTGACCAAGAAATGAACGGATCTCTCTCACCGAATTGGAAGAGGGTAAGTGGCGCACAATATCAACTTTAGATTTATCAACTTTAATTCCTCTGTCAGAGACAATATGGCCTAAGACTATCCCTTTTCTAACCATGAAATGACATTTTTCCCAGTTAAGTACTAGATTAGTTCCGACACACCTTTGTAACATAAGTTCTAAGTGTTCTAAGCATGCATCAAAACTATCCCCAAAGACACTGAAATCGTCCATAAATACTTCAATTATTTTTTTGACATATTCAGAGAAAATAGAAAGCATGCATCTTTGGAAAGTACCTAGGGCGTTACATAAACCGAAAGGCATTCTTCGGTAGGGAAAAGTGCCAAAAGGACAAGTGAAAGTCGTTTTGTCTTGGTCATTTTGAGTGATACAGATTTGATTGTACCCAGAATAACCATCAAGAAAATAGTAATAAGAGTGATCGGATAACCTTTCAAGCATTTGATCGATGAAGGGCAAAGGGAAGTGGTCCTTCCTGGTTGCTTTGTTGAGGCGCCAATAATCTATGTAGACTCTGTATCCAGTCACTGTTCTCTGGGGCACCAGCTCGCTTTCGCTGTTCGCCACAACTGTGACTCCACTTTTCTTTGGGACTACTTGGACTAGTGAGACCCACTTGTTGTCTGAAATTGGGTAGATGACACCACAGTCCAAGAGTTTGATGACCTCTTGTTTCACGACCTCCATCATCGGGGGATGGAGGCGACGTTGAGCTTCACGAGAGGGTTTTGCATCATCTTCAAGCAATATTAGATGCACACAGGTTGTAGGGATGATTCCCTTGATGTCTGTCAGAGTCCATCCAATGGTTGTCTTGTACTTCGTCAAGACCCATACCAATCTGTCTTCCTGTGATTCGATTAGTTCAGAGGACACTATGACGGGCAGAGTGTTGTCCGGGCCAGGATAGGCATACTTCAGGTGGTCAGGCAAAACCTTGAGCTCGAGAACGGGGGCATGCACTACTGAAGGAGAAGTGGCATTAGTACTAACTGGAAGGGAAAAGGGTACCTGAGGATTTACCATTCTGGGGGCCTCATTTAGGGTCATGACTTCTTCCCAAATTCGAGGCCCTAGTTCATAATCCGTATCTTCAACCAAGGCGTCCCCCGATTGAGTTAGGCCAACTCCTTCTTGGATTATCATATTGAGTGTGTCTTCTCAAATTGATTCAAGATGTTTCTTTGCAAAAGATGTGCACACGTCAACAGAAAACGTAGTTTGAGTTGTGGAACTAGGGTACCTCATGGCATCAAAAATGTTGAAGCCAATTTCCTTTCCATCCACTTCCATTGTTAATGTACCATTGAATACAACAATCTTCGTCTTGGCAGTTTTCATGAATGGTCTTCCCAATAAAATTAGTGGAGCTTGATTCGTAGGGGAATCCTCCATGTCTAGGACATAAAAATCCGTGGGGAAAATGAGCTGGTTAACCTGCACAAGAACATCTTCGACTTATCCCTTAGGATACACATTAGAAAGATCGGCTAATTGAATGATAACATCATCATGCTGTAGTTTACCTAAACCTAGGGCAACATATAATGAATATGACATAACATTAATGGGTGCACCTAAGTCTAGCATGACTTTATCAAAGGACTTGTTACCAATCACGCAAGGAACAGAAAAACTCCCTGGATCCTTCTACTTTGGGGGTAGCCGACGTTGGATTACAGCAGAAACTGTTTCACTCACCATCACAATCTCCTTCTCCCTCGTTTGGCGCCTTGGAGTGCATAACTCTTTCAGAAATTTTGCGTATTTCGGCACTTGTTTGATGCACTCGATCAAGGGCATGTTATTTTTGTAACAACCCGTACCTTCGGGAAGGGTATAAATGTAATTTTTGTAAATATTTGTATGAAAGGACGATTTTGCCCTTGTGAATAGTGCGTCAAAACTTGACTTTTTGATTTACCAGTTGGATGAGTGTTAACCCTTGACCGTGACGTAGTTTAGGACGTCACGAGTCTGTAGACAGGTGGCAGGTTCGATTCGGACAATCGGAGGAAAAGTTATGACGTTCGGAAGATTGAGGGCGTTACCGTAAATTTTGACTAAATGAGGAAAATGTTGACTTTTTGGAGGACTTGTGATTTTCACGTAGACCGAGGACCGTTAGATAGGTCTCGACGTCCTGAGTACAACGATAGGCAGCACGCTGTCATCGGACGTCGGACGGAATAGTTATGGGTCTAAGAAGTTCGAGGACAAAACGGTAATTATTAAAACGAGGGGCAAATTGGTCTTTTTCCTCAGCCCAATCAGATAAGGGCAAGTGGCAGTGGTGGATTGGGATATTTATTTTGAGCCAAAGGATGATGGACACGTGCAGGGGGCTGGATGGTTCCAGGGAATTCTAAAATGTGCACGGGCACACTTTGCACGTTTTCAAACCGTGCAATCGTTTGAACACAGAGAAACAGAGAGGAAAAATTGGAGAGCTTGTGATCGATTCAGGGTGTGAGTGAGTGAAGAGTGAATTGAGAGAGTGATAGAGAGACACGGCTGAGTTTGTGGTCGTGTTTCGGTGGAGGAATCGTGCTTGGAGACACGGCGGTGGTGCGGCGGAGTTCTGAGAAAAACAGGGAAACCGTGAGACAGGGGTGGTGGTTGTGCCGTGTGGTGGATCAATCCAAGCCAATAGGAGACTCAGGTGGTTGCAGGGAAGCCAACGAACACTGTGGCACACGGCGGTGCACACGGCGGAGACTGAATCGAGAGGTAAGCTTCACTCCTCTGTTTTTCCCGTGAATTTCAATTCGAAAGTCGTGGAGTTAGGCTTAGAGTCGAGAGATTTGGTGGTCATGGTGAGACTCCTGGAGGTCCCAGGAGTCGTTTGGTTGTGGTGCCGTGCCGGGGGAGGACCTGGGCGGCCGGCGGCCAAAACAGGGGCCACGGGCTCAGCTTTTCGAGGGAGAATCGTGAGGTTTTGGGCCGTGAATCTCAATTGTAAGGACATGGGAAGGTTGCTAGGGACTGGACGGTGCTAATGGAGAAGAAAAGAGGAAGAACGGTGGAGGAATTGCAGAGAACCGATCACGCCGGTTCAACTGTGTTGAACCGGGTGACTCGAGGAAGAAGGAGCACTGTAGCAGGCGCGTGGAGGCGCGTGGGGAGGATTCCGGCCAAACTTCCAACATGGTTTTGGTTCTAAATGTCCTAAGGAATCCATTGGTATGATTTTCGGGTTAATCGGACGGTGTTGTGAGGTAGTTCAGGAATCCAAACGGTTTAGGGTTTAAGATTAAAATATTAGTAAATTTCTGAAAAATTGGGGAAATTAGGGTTAGTATCCTTGATGTATTTGTGACCCTATTTTGTGCCTATTGACAGGACGGGAGACGACTGAGACGGTCGAGGAGCGCACGGAGCGCGATTGATTCGTTCAGATCCGTGAGTGGACTTCTTCTTTTCTTTCGAGCATGCCTAACTGTTTTTATTGATGTTTTATGATATTAAATGTGTTTTTATGCTTCTTGTTGATGCTTATATGTGGTTGATATGCTTGCACGTTTTTCGAGACATTTCTGGGATTTTGCACGTTTTTCGAGAAAAAGCTGGTTTTCGGATTTTGATGCTATATTTAGGGATTTCAATCTATAAGTGTTTTCTGAGGATGATAAATGGATTGTGAAACATGAATTGTGATTAAATGTGGTTTTGGATTAAAAAGTAGATTTCCGGATTTGGGTTCAGAATGACGGTTCTGAACGCCGGATGGGCTTCGAACCGGGGATTTCGAATTCGAGTTTGGCTATGGATCTAGAAATGGTATTCACATGGTTTTGGATTGGATTTACTGGATCTGGATATTGGGTTTAAAGACCCGGATTCTGATTAACGGGGGACGGGCCCGGATTGAGTTTAAAGACTCGGGAGTTTAAAGACTGGGATATTTACGATATTACCCCCGTAGGCCTATTGAGTTTAAAGACTCGGGAGTTTAAAGCCTCGGAAATTTATGAGGCCTGGTTGAGTTTAAAGACTCGGATAGGTCCAGCAGGTTTGATCGGAAAATGATGATTTGACGTTCATAGTTTATGATATGGTTTTATGATGCACATGCTATGATTTCTATAACTGTTTTATAGTGTTTCTGTTTCTTATGATGTTTTATGTTATGATTTTCTAATATGTAGTTGGGCATGCATGTTTTTAAAACGGAGGGAACAAATATTATTATTATTTTTTTCTCTTAACTTTGATATGATGATCAACTGTTTTTGAAACATTCATTTATTCTAGTCCACTCACACCTTTGGTTTTAAATTTTCCCTCCAGGTCGTGGTGACAGCGTTGGGGTGAACGTTGAGGCAGGAATCGAGGCATAGAGCTTACGACGTCCTTTCGTTGCGAGACTATATTAGTAGGATTTTGTGCCCATTTTGTAGAACTATGCTCTGACTTACAGTTATATATATTTACTCCTTCGTCTGATAGTTATGCTTATTGTGGTATTGAGGTTATGTTGGTACTTTAGGTGTGATTGTCAGACGGGAGCAGGGTTCGTCCCGGGTATTGAGGTGATATTTGGGACGGGTCCTGACAATTGGTATCAGAGTATAGGTTTGTCGGTTTGTGTCGGTATGAGGTCGTATCTAGGTTGTTTTACTAACTCTATGCCTCTTTCAGCGTACGTTCGACCATGCCTCCGAGACGTGAACCCCCTCCACGACCTGAAGACGAAGCGGCGAGAGGGACTGAGAGCACTTCGATTGAGCGAGCCCAACGGCTTGGGGCTACTACGTTCAGCGGTGGGGCAGACCCAGAGGAAGCTCACCGATGGATCACCCGGCTCGAGCGTATTTTTGGGGTGATGCATTGTCCTCCAGAGGACCGGGTCTTGTTGGCTACTTTTTTGCTGGATGGAGCAGCGTATGAGTGGTGGTATACGCTGGAGTTTTCCGGCTGGGATGCACATACGGTGACGTGGGAGACTTTCCGGGAGCGGTTTCTAGACCAGCATTATCCCTGCTCTTTTCGGGATGCTAAAGAGGCAGAATTTCTTCAGTTGAAACAAGGGAGTATGACAGTAGCTGAGTATGAGCAGAGATTTCAGATACTATCCCGATTCGCTCTTGCATTTGTGGCTACCGAGGCGGAGAAGTGCCGTCGGTTCGAGTTGGGTCTTCGAGGAGAGATTAGAGCCATTGTGACAGCCGGCTCCTTTGCTACATTCCGGGAGTTGTCTGATGCTGCTGTCAGGGTGGAGGCTAGTTTGCCTACTAGGCCACAATACTCGGGCAGTGTGCGACACTAAGAGCATTCTTTTCCTGGAGCATCGAGTCAGAGGACCCCGAAGCGGGGTAACTTTGGTGGTTCGTCATCAGCTGGTGGAGCCCGGTATGGCAGACCAGGCAGTTTTCAGGGCTCTGGATTTCGGGGAGCTAGGGCACAGCAGACTCCTCAGGTGAGTGCTACTTCTGTTGCTTCTACTGGGAGGCAGACCGGTGGACCCAGTAGGGATGCTTGCTACTACTGTGGAGAGCGAGGACACTTTCGGAGGGAGTGCCCATTGTTAATTCAGGAGGGTGGAGAAGGCAGAGGTGCAGCAGAACCTGGACGGAGTACTGCGTCAGTGTCAGGGGCAGCAGGCCCTAGGGGTGGCGGTGGTGCTACGAGCAGTTCTAGAGGGCGCGGTAGGTCATCAGGACCTCAGGCGCGAGTTTTTGCTATGACCCAGCAGGAGGCCAGATCAGCACCGGGAGTGGTGACAGGTACACTCACCTTACTTGGTCACACAGTTTTTGCTTTAATAGATCCCGGGGCGACCCATTCATTTATAGCTCGGAGTTGTAGTTTGGTGACGGAGAGGGAGGTGTCTACCTTGGATTGTGCTTTAGGGGTGAGTACACCTACCGGGGAGATGTTGGTAGTGACTCAAGTGTTGAGAGAGTGTCCGGTGATGGTAGGTGAGGTTGAGTTAATGGCGGATTTGTTACTATTGGATCTACTGGACTTTGATGTTATTTTGGGTATGGATTGGTTGACTAGACATCATGCTTCTATCGAATGTTTCGATAGGAGAGTGACTTTTCGGAGTCCAGGATTACCAGAGACTACGTTTCAGGGGGATCAGCGTGCACTTCCTACTGGAGTTATTTCGGCACTTGAGGCTAGTAAGCTGTTGCGTAAGGGGTGTCAGGGTTACATAGCCCATGCGGTGGATACACGTGCTTCGCCAGTAAGGGCGGAGGATATACCAGTGGTGCGGGAGTTTCCCGATGTTTTTCTCGAGGAGTTGCCAGGATTACCACCTCATCGAGAGATCGAGTTCACGATTGATTTTTTACCAGGTACACAGCCTATTTCACAGACTCCTTACCGCATGGCACCTGCAGAATTGAGGGAACTTAAGGCTCAGTTGAAAGAGTTGGTTGATATAGGATTCGTTCGACCGAGTATGTCACCTTGGGGAGCACCTGTACTGTTTGTCAAGAAAAAGGACGGAGGGTTGAGATTGTGTGTGGACTACAGACAGTTGAATAAGGTAACCATTCGGAATAAGTATCCTTTACCCCGGATCGATGATTTGTTTGACCAGTTAAAGGGAGCACAGTACTTTTCGAAGATTGATCTTCACTCCGGCTACCATCAGTTAAGGGTTAAAGATGAGGATGTACCGAAGACAACCTTTCGGACCAGGTACGGTCATTATGAGTTTGTTGTGATGCCTTTCAGATTGACTAATGCCCCAGCACCTTTTATGGATCTTATGAACCGAGTGTTCCGGTCGTATTTGGATCGTTTTGTGATTGTATTCATTGATGATATTTTGGTGTATTCGAAGAGTGCGAAGGCGCACGAGAAACATCTGAGAACAGTGCTTAAGACCCTGAGAGAGCATCAGTTGTATGCGAAGTTGAGTAAGTGTCAGTTTTGGTTGACCAGTGTTGGATTTTTAGGTCATGTGATTTCAGCCGAGGGCATCAGAGTGGATCCTCAGAAGGTTGAGGCGGTAGCAAATTGGGAACAGCCCAAGAAGGTAAAAAAGAGATTAGGAGTTTTCTGGGTTTAGCAGGTTATTATCGGCGTTTTATTGAGGGTTTTTCTATTCTTGCTGCTCCGTTGACACGGCTAACTTGGAAGGGAGTTCGATTTGAGTGGGATGAGAAATGTGAACAGAGTTTCCAGGAGCTTAAAAGGCGGTTGACATCTGCTCCTGTGTTGGCCCTTCCAGACGATAGTGGGTAGTTCGAAGTGTACAGTGACGCTTCTTTACAAGGTTTGGGCTGTGTATTGATGCAGCACGGGAAAGTGATTGCTTATGCTTTCCGGCAGTTGAAACCCCATGAGATGAACTACCCTACACATGACTTGGAATTGGCGGCGGTGGTTCATGCACTGAAGATTTGGCGACATTATTTGTACGGCGAGAGGTGCAGGATTTTCACCGATCACAAGAGTTTGAAGTATTTGTTCACTCAGAAGGAACTAAATCTGAGACAGCGCCGATGGTTGGAGTTGCTTAAAGACTATGACTGTACTATTGAGTATCATCCAGGGAAGGCTAATGTGGTAGCCGATGCTCTGAGCAGGAAGTCAGCTAGTTCTTTGTCGCATTTGAGGACAGTACGATTACCTTTGTTGGTTGAGCTCCGCAGGCTGGGAGTAGAGTTGACTGTGGATGATCAGGGAGCACTTTTAGCGAGTTTCCATGTGCGACCTGTTTTGATTGATCAGGTTATTGATGCTCAGTTTGAGGACCCCATTTTGGGCATCATACGTCTTGAGGTCGAGGCTGGAGAGAGACAGGATTTTGAGATTCGCGAGGATGGAGCCTTGGTTAAAGACGGATGGTTGTGCGTACCCGAGGAGGAAGCCTTGAAGAAGGTGATACTGGATGAGGCTCATTGTTCAGCCTATGCGATGCATCCTGGTGGGACCAAGATGTACCGTACACTTCGAGAGCATTACTGGTGGTCAGGGATGAAACGTGAGATTGCAGAATATGTCAGTAGATGCTTGATTTGTCAGCAGGTGAAAGCTGAGCGGCAGAGACCCTATAGAGCAATGCAACCTTTGCCGATCCCCGAGTGGAAATGGGATCACCTGACGATAGATTTTGTATTCAAGCTTCCCAGAACACCGAAGGGACACGATGGCATGTGGGTGATCGTAGATAGACTTACGAAGTCTGCTCATTTCTTGCCAGTACGGGAGAACTTCAGGTTGGCGCAGTTTGCACAGTTGTTCATCGACGAGATTATTCGGCTGCATGGCACTCCAGAGTCGATAGTATCTGACAGAGATCCGAGATTTACTTCCCGATTTTGGCAGAGTTTACAGGAAGCTTTTGGGACAAAGTTGCATTTCAGTACTGCATTTCATCCTCAGATCGATGGGCAGTCTGAGCGGACTATCCAAATTCTCGAGGATATGATGCGAGCTTGTGTTTTGCAGTTTCAGGGTACTTAGGAATCACATCTGCCTTTGATGGAGTTCGCCAACAATAACAGTTATCAGGAGAGCATTGGGATGGCTCCTTACGAGGCGTTATACGGGCGACAGTGTCGGACTCCATTGTGTTGGAGGGAGGTTGGTGAGAGGAGACTCACTACTTCCGAGCTGGTAGATCTTACGCAGGAAAAAGTGGCACTGATTCGAGATCGACTGAAGGCAGCTCAGGATCGACAGAAGAGTTACGCCGACCGTAGGATCAGAGATTTGGAGTTTGCAGTAGGAGACTGGGTTTTCTTGAAGTTATCTCCTTGGAAGGGAATCGTACGGTTTGGCAGACGAGGGAAATTGAGTCCTCGTTATATTGGACCTTATGAGATTTTGGAACGGATTGGTCCTGTTGCTTATCGGTTGGCCTTACCAGCAGACCTGGAAAAGGTACATAATGTCTTCCATGTATCTATGCTTCAGAAGTACATACGGGATGAGTCGCATGTTCTGGAAGCACAACCTGTGGAACTGAGGGAAGATTTGAGCTTTGAAGGACAGCCAGTAGCGATTTTGGATCGGAAGGATAAGGTTTTACGGAGGAAGACGGTTCCCTTAGTTAAAGTATTATGGCGAAATCATCAGGTGGAAGAAGCTACTTGGGAACCCGAGGCCTTAATGCGTGAACAGTACCCTTATATGTTTCACTGAATTTCGGGGACGAAATTCTTTTTAGGGGGGTAGATTGTAACAACCCGTACCTTCGGGAAGGGTATAAATGTAATTTTTGTAAATATTTGTATGAAAGGACGATTTTGCCCTTATGAATAGTGCGTCAAAAGTTGACTTTTTGATTTACCATTTGGATGAGTGTTAACCCTTGACCGTGACGTAGTTTAGGACGTCACGAGTCTGTAGACAGGTGGCAGGTTCGATTTGGACAATCGGAGGAAAAGTTATGACGTTCGGAAGATTGAGGGCGTTACCGTAAATTTTGACTAAATGAGGAAAATGTTGACTTTTTGGAGGACTTGTGATTTTCACGTAGACTGAGGACCGTTAGATAGGTCTCGACGTCCTGAGTACAACGACAGGCGGCACACTGTCATCGGACGTTGGACGGAATAGTTATGGGTCTAAGAAGTTCGAGGGCAAAACGGTAATTATTAAAACGAGGGGCAAATTGGTCTTTTTCCTCAGCCCAATCAGATAAGGGCAAGTGGCAGTGGTGGATTGGGATATTTATTTTGAGCCAAAGGATGATGGACACGTGCAGGGGGCTGGATGGTTCCAGGGAATTCTAAAATGTGCACGGGCACACTTTGCACGTTTTCAAACCGTGCAATCGTTTGAACACAGAGAAACAGAGAGGAAAAATTGGAGAGCTTGTGATCGATTCAGGGTGTGAGTGAGTGAAGAGTGAATTGAGAGAGTAATAGAGAGACACGGCTGAGTTTGTGGTCGTGTTTCGGTGGAGGAATCGTGCTTGGAGACACGGCGGTGGTGCGGCGGAGTTCTGAGAAGAACAGGAAAACCGTGAGACAGGGGTGGTGGTTGTGCCGTGTGGTGGATCAATCCAAGCCAATAGGAGACTCAGGTGGTTGCAGGGAAGCCAACGAACACCGTGGCACACGGCGGTGCACACGGCGGAGACTGAATCGAGAGGTAAGCTTCACTCCTCTGTTTTTCCCGTGAATTTCAATTCGAAAGTCGTGGAGTTAGGCTTAGAGTCGAGAGATTTGGTGGTCATGGTGAGACTCCTGGCGTTGACCGGTGCGTGTGGGCGCTTGTGAACAGTATTTTTGGTGGGACCACCACCATTCTTTTGGTTTCGACGATCCGGATCCAATGGCGGTGGTTTCGGGTCGATCGGAGATCATTAAGTTGGTCAAAATGAGGTTTATTGCCTGGGGAAGCGAGTTCGGGCGGCTTTACCGGGCCGGTTTCAGTCTAGGGTTTCATGGTTGAATGTTAGGGGTTTGTATTGACCTTTACGTATACTTTGGACATGACAGGGATTGTACAATTGTACCAGGTCGAGGGTATACGTTCGGTTTTCAACAGGATTGTACTGTGAGTGGGCCCGATTTCATTAGACCCTTACATGCTTAAATGCTTTCCGATTTACTTATATATTCACATGCTGGAATCATGAAACGGTTTTGATGATATTGAAATTATGGTTATGGCACGTTTCACGGTATTTGGGTTTGAGACCCGTTTGATGTAACTTAAAGATTGGTTTGGATTTTATCTACGTATATATATTTTGCATGTGGATATAAATAAAGTGTATAGTGCAGTAGCTAAAATTATGTTATGATTTTATTACATGCCTTATGGTTCATATTATATGATTTATGGTTTTAAATTCTGATGCATGCATGTTTGGAAAACGGAGGGGTAAATTATATGTTTTACTTATTAAACGGTTTTATAAACTTGAGTTTCGGCCCACTCACCCTTCATGTTTTGGTAACCCTTCCAGGCGGTGCTACTGAGGTAGAGGAGGATCCTAAGGCTGAGGCATAGATCTACTTCTGCGTACCTGAACCCCTGTTGGGTGGTTTACTCGCAGGTTTATTTTAGAGTCGTGCTCTCAACTTGTAATTTTAGATTTCATCCCTTGTCTGACATCTGTTTAATTCGGATTTGATGTATAACTTTAATTTGGTTATTTATGCATTTGATTGTTTGAGGTTAAAATTGGTATGTTATTTTGGGTGTCAGACGGGAGCAGGGCACGTCCCCTTGTGGTCCCCGTGGGATCGGGACGGGTCCTGTCAGCTTGGTATCAGAGCACTAGGTTGTGGTTAGCATGCTAGACTAGCGATTAGTACTAGTTACTTTTCGAGTTTAAGGATAATGTTATCTGATCTATGCCTCTTGACAGTTGGTTATGCCTCCAAGGAGGATTCCTCATACACGAACTGACGAGGATCCGGAAAGGGAAATGGAATGCGCAAGCATTTAACGGGCTCAACGTCTGGGGGCCACTCCTTTCAACGGGGGATCAAACCCCGAAGATGCTCATGATTGGATTACCAAGTGGGAAAGGATCTTCACGGTAATGCACTACCCTCCGGGCGAACGGGTGACCTTGGCAGCCTTCTTACTGGAAGGAGGAGCCTACCAGTGGTGGCACGGCCTTGAAATGTCTGGATGGTCTGTCCATACCACTACTTGGGAGGTTTTCCGTTCCCGGTTCCTGGACCAGTATTACCCGCGATCGTTTCGGGCGGCACGGGAGGCAGAGTTTCTGCGGTTGGAGCAGGGGGATATGTCCGTTGCGGACTATGAGCAGACTTTTGGGAAACTTTCCCGGTTCGCTGCATCATTCGTGAGCACGGAGGAGGACAAATGCCAGAGGTTTGAGCTTGGACTCCGAGGGGAGATCCGGGCAAGTGTGACTACTGCCACTCATGCTTCTCTGAGAGATATGGTCGACGCTGTAGTGCGTGTCGAGGCCAGTCTGGCGGCACACCAGACACCACAGCCTTCGGGCGAGGGGCGTCACTGGGACCGTCCACATCTTGGACCGACTGGCCAGAAGAACACTAAGGGAGGAGGCTACAGGGGAGCACCCTTATCCTTTAAAGGTCGTGGCTGGTCAGGTCGACGTGGGGGTTCTCAGGACAGAGGATCAGGATTCAACTCTGGGCAGCATTCATCTTGGAACGGTGCTTCTGGTGGGCATTTGGACAGGCCGAGGCCATTAAACTGTTTTGCTTGCGGCGAAGAGGGCCACTATGCCTGTGATTGCTCGATGTTGTCCAAGAACAACGACGCTTGGGGCTCTAGCGTGGTGTAGAGCACGGCTTCCCACACTAACGGAGGTCGAGGTTAGGGAGGTGACCGTGGTGCTGGGCGTGGCGCACGCGGGCACGGACGGAATGGAGGGCCTAGGGCCCAGGTGTTTGCAATGACCCAGCAGCAGGGGAGGACCGCCCCAGGCGTGGTTACAGGTACACTACATATCTCAAACTTTCTTGTACGTGTATTGATGGATGCGGGGGCTACACATTCTTTTATTTCGAGGAGTTGTGCTGGTATGCTTGATTGTGTGGTATCAGCCTTAGATTGCGAGATGGGTGTTGGCACCCCGATGGGCATCGTGTACCTTGTAAATCAGGTGATTCAGAGGTGCCCGGTGAGAATTGAGGACGTGGATTTATCAGCGGATTTAATTATTCTGGATATCCACGACTTCGATGTAATTTTGGGGATGGATTGGCTATCGGAGCATGGGTCGCTCATCGATTGCTGTAGCAAGCAAGTGATTCTGCGGAGCCCGGGTTTGCCGGAGGTTATCTTTCAGGTGGAGCGTGACGGTTCGCCTCATGAAGTGATTTCTTCACTTACTGCTACCAAACTTCTATGGAAGGCATGCTAGGGTTATCTGGAGCATGTCGTGTCGGAGCAGGTTGATACTCCGGGTATCGACGAGATACCGGTGGTACGTGAGTTTCCGGATGTGTTCCCGGAAGACTTACCTGGATTACCACCATCGCGGGAGATCGAGTTTATAATTGAACTACTCCCCGGTACTCGACCTATATCCCAGGCACCATACCGGATGGCTCCGGCCTAGTTACGAGAACTCAAAACTCAGTTGCAGGAGTTGGTGGATTTGGGATACGTCTGATCGAGTACTTCACCATGGGGAGCACCGGTGTTGTTCGTAAAGAAGAAGGAGGGGAGTCTCCGTTTGTGTATTGATTATCAATAACTCAACAAGGTGACACTGAGGAACCAGTATCCTCTACCCAGGATCGATGACCTTTTTGACCAGTTGCGGGGAGCACAGTGCTTCTCGAAGATTGATTTGCGGTTTGGGTACCACCAACTGAGGATTTCGGAGGAGGATATTCTGAAATCTGCTTTTCGAACCCGTTACGGACACTACGAGTTCCTTGTGATACCTTTCGGCTTGACGAATGCTCCGGCAGCATTCATGGATCTGATGAACCGGGTCTTCCAACCCTACTTAGATAAGTTCGTGATTGTGTTCATCGATGATATCTTGGTGTACTCAAGGAGTGTCCGAGCACATGAGGAACATCTACGGTTGGTGTTGGAGAAGCTGAGACAGGAAAAATTGTACGCCAAGCTGAGCAAGTGCCAGTTTTGGCTAAGCAGTATTGGTTTTCTGGGACACGTGATATCGACAGATGGGATTAGGGTGGATCCCCAGAAAACAGAGGCGGTGACTAACTGGGCTAGACCGACAACGGTAACGGAGGTGCGGAGTTTTGTCGGGTTAGCAGGTTACTACCGGAGATTCGTGGAGGGTTTCTCCAAAATTGCTGCACCATTGACTCGTTTGACTCGGAAGGGAGTGAAGTTTATTTGGGACGAGCAGTGTGATCGGAGTTTTCAAGAGTTGAAGGATCGATTGACCACTGCACCTGTCCTTGCATTGCCAGATGACAGTGGAGAGTTCGTGGTCTTTAGTGACGCATCGCTACAAGGTTTGGGCTGCGTGTTGATGCAGACTGGCAAGGTTATCGCCTACGCATCCCGGCAGCTAAAGACTCATGAGTTGAACTACCCTACCCATGATTTGGAGTTGGCAGCGGTGGTTCATGCTCTAAAAATCTGGAGACATTACCTATTCGGCGCAACGTGCCGGATATACAACGACCACCAGAGCCTAAAGTACCTATTCACTCAGAAGGAGCTTAACATGAGACAACGGAGATGGTTAGAGCTGCTGAAGGATTATGACTGTACAATTGAGTACCATCCGGGTAAGGCCAATGTGGTGGCAGATGCACTCAGCAGGAAGTCAGCAGGATCAGTTGCACACCTGGGGATGGTGTATCTTCCTTTGCTGGTGGAACTCCGGAAGGCGGGAGTTATTTTGGATACGGATGAGCATGGAGCTTTGTTGGCCAGCTTTCATGTACGACTAGTGCTGATTGATCGGATCATCGAAGCACAACTTCAGGATTCGATACTCTGTATTTACAGGATTGAGGTCGATGCAGATGGGAGATAGGATTTTACCATCCGGGATGATGGAGCACTTGTGAAGTTGGGTCGTTTGTGTGTACCTGCAGTGGCAGAGTTACGAGCCGAGATTCTTGAGGAGGCCCATAGTTCGGCTTATGCTATGCATCCGGGAGGTACAAAGATGTACCGTACCCTCCGAAGCCATTATTAGTGGCCAGGGATGAAGAAAGATATTACAGAGTTCGTGAGCAGATGCTTAACCTGTAAGCAGGTTAAGGCGGAACGGCAGAGACCTTATGGGGCTATGCAGCCACTTCCGATTCCCGAGTGGAAGTGGGATCACATCAGCATGGACTTCGTCTTTAAGTTACCAAGGACTCAGAGTGGAGTTGACGGAGTATGGGTGATCGTGGACCGGTTAACCAAGTCAGTTCATTTTCTGCCAGTTCAGGAGACGTATAAACCTAACCGACTGGCTCAATTGTTCGTAAAAGAAATCATACGATTGCATGGTACGCCAGAGTCGATCGTGTCCGATCGTGATTCGCGTTTCACTTCCAGGTTCTGGCGGAGTTTTCAAACTACTTTGGGAACAACCCTACGTTTCAGTACTGCGTTCCATCCACAGACCGATGTATAGTCTGAAAGGACCATTCAGACCCTGTGATTGCCCTCAAACGTTCTAGACCCATAACTTTTCCGTCCGATGTCCGATGACAGCGTGCCGCCTGTCGTTGTACTCAGGACGTCGAGACCTATCTAACAGTCCTCGGTCTACGTGAAAATCACAATTCCTCCAAAAAGTCAACATTTTCCTCACTTAATCAAATTTACGGTAACACCCTCAATCTTCTGAACATCATAACTTTTTCTCCGATTTTCCGAATCGAACCTGCCACCTGTCAACGGACTCGTGACGTCCTAAACTACGTCACGGTCAAGGGTCAACAGTCATCCAATCGGTAATTCAAAAAGTCAACTTTTAGCCTACTATTTACAAGGGCAAAATCGTCCTTTTAATACAAAACTTTTTACAAAGTTACATTTTTACCCTTCCCGAAGGTACGGGTTGTTACAAGGCTGGTTTGGTAAAGGCTGCAGCTGGCTGGAGAGGAAGTGGGTGACTGTGCAGTGGGTTGATCGCACACGTGGGATGGCAGCGCAGGTAGGCGGCCTGGTGTTGCTTGCTGGGCTTCTGGCGCTGATGCACTTGATCGGGCTGAAGCAGATGTACGGGTCTGCCGTGTTTGGTTTAGCTGCGGCTAGCCCTGTTAATCGGTTTTTCGGTTCGGTTTTTTTACCGAAACCGAAACCGAACCGGGTGGAAAAATCGGTTCCGGTTCGGTTCGGTTTTCCTTCAAAAAACCGACTTAAACCGAAACCGAACTGTTCGGTTCGGTCCGGTTCGGTTTCGGGTTTTACCGATTTTTTCGGTTTATTTCGGGACGAACCGGTTCGGTTGAACCGGTTCGGTTTTTACTAAAAACCGGTTTTTATATTTTTATACAATAATCTATATTTATTCCATAATTAATCTCCATATCCATTTTAAACAACAAAATCATCAAGGCATCAAAATCCAACATAGAAATATAGAATGTCTATTACAAACAATAAAATAAAAGCATCAAAGTCGAATAAAAAAGTTCATTACAAGCAATAAAAATAATAAGATTGTAAAATCAAACCATCCGTGAACAAAATGGTAGATAATATGATCAACCATGTCAGCAAGGCAAGAAGCCTCAAGGATTGGACTATTGAGGCACCTTAGGACGACCATTTGCCATTTCTACATATGAGACACAAGCAAAGTTAATTATCTACATAAATTCACAATTATTAACAAACAAATGTATTAGAAATAATAAAAAGATACAACAATTACCTTGTGCAAGAGCATGATAACACTCCACTTCTTCAACACTCGGCTCCAAATGTAATGCAATATTAATACTCATAAGCCAATTTTGAGTACAAATCAATGCCTCCACAACTTCAGGGCTCAACGAACTTCTATACGAATTAATTACCCTTCCACTTGTGCTAAAACATGACTCCGAAGCTATTGTTGAAGTGGGTATAGCTAGAACATCCCGTGCAACTCGAGATAAGATTGGATATTTGGATGTCCCGATCATTTTCCACCAACCCAAAATATCAAACGTTGAATCCTCAATATCTTCAATAGGATCTAATAGATATCTATCCAAATCATTACAAATAATTTCCTTCTTTGCCTTTCTCCTCATCCTCCTTGCTATAAGATCCGTATCGTCACTCAAACCCATCTTGTCCTTTGCTACTGCAGATGAGCTGCCACTAACAATGTCCTCTCTTGCAGAATCCCAATTCTCACCGTCTTCATAGAGTTTATGAAGGCTAATCAATAAAATCTTCAATCTAGAAATAGCATGTCCAACCTTATCATCATCATCCTCAAATACCCCCCCAAAACAATCCTCCACAGCGTCCAATTTATGACGAGGATCAAGAACAAGAGCTATAAAATAATATTGGTTCATACGCTCCATTTCCCCCCAATATTTGTCAAATTTGGCTTGCATGGTGCTTGCAATACCAGACAATAAAACACTCTTCTGTTCACGACGCAAAAGAGTTAAAATCCTATACACATCATGTAAAGCACATTGGATTGTGGGTGTAGAAGTGCAACAAACTCGTAAAGTTACTTCATAAAAGGGTTTCAAATAAGCAGCAAATGAACTCGCTACTTCCCAATCATACTCAGACGGTGGTCCTACCCTTCGATCACTTACAAAATAAGCAACATAATTCGGATCATCCTCAATTAGGACCTCAAATGCTCCTCGAAACTTAAGAGCTGATTCCAACATCAAATAGGTGGAATTCCACCTAGTTGGAACATCCAATACCGCCAGCCCTTTGCTATCAACCATAGCCTTCTCCGCACCCTTCTTAAATATTTCAAACCTACTAGGGGAAGATCTTACATATCTGATGGCATTTCTAATACTTTGAATAGATTCATTCAACACAGTCAAGCCATCATTGACAATCAAGTTCAAGATATGAGCAATACATCTAACATGAAAATTTTCCCCATTATTCAAAAGCGCCATCTGACATTTCCATTTAGGCATTCTTTTCATCAAAAAAGACAACCCAGCATCATTTGAAGAAGCATTATCTACTGTAACAGTCAAAAGCTTCTCAATACCCCATCCAAGTAAACAATCCTCCAAAAGCCTCCCAATTGATTCTCCTTTATGGTTTGGAATCACACAAAAGTTGATAATCTTTTTATGCAATACCCAATCACTGTCAATAAAATGAGCAGTGATAACCATATAATTGATGTTTTGAAGGGATGTCCATGTATCAGTAGTAACACAAACCCTATAAGACTTGATCAATTCTTTAAGGGACTCCTTCTCAGCATAATACATATTAAGCACCTCCTTGGCAATTGTCTGACGACATGGAATTTTAAACCTAGGACAAGCTTGGGAACAAAAATCACGAAACCCATATCCCTCCCCAAAAGAAAAAGGCAACTCATCAACTATGACCATCTGAACCAATTTCCTAACAAGCTCCTTCTGATTAAACCCAACAGCAACTTCTGTGGGCTTTTCTACGGATAGAACTTTCTGATTTCTTTTGGCAATCATATTAGGAGGATATTTAGGACATTTTTGAAGGTGACTAATTAAGGCCCTAGTTCCATTTCTAATAGAGTCAGCAGCATACGTATTAGGGCAATAATTACATCTAGCCCTAGTGAAACCAGTATCAGCTTTGTACCTTTCAAAATGATCCCATATGCTTGCACGCTGCCTTTTCTTCGCATGCTCTAGAAATTGCGCATTAATTTCAGCGTTGGTCAAAGTGGTCAGTGGTTTTCCCTCCTGATTCAACTCCGGGTCAAATTCATCTCCTTGTGAATCATGAACATTGTCCACCTACAAAACAAAAAAACAGCAAATATGATGTTTTTAATATTATGAAAACAGCAAGTATGAAAACTAGAGTCATATAATGGAATCCAGCAAGTCTGAGAATAAATACCTCTTCAGGCAATTCTGATGAGGCGGCAGACACAGCGCTAGAAGTATTCCCAGAGATAAGCACCATTCTTATTTCTTAGGGTTTAGTTTCGATCTGTAGTAATAACTAATAAGCACCATTCTCATAGGTTAAACACATAACTTACCCTGAACACATCACATGCAAAATGTACATAAAAAAACACATATTTTTTGAATTTAGGGAAGGAAGTACATTCAAATTTCAAACATGTCTGAGTAAAATTCAGCCGACAAGTTTCAATGCTGGGGATACAAGTACATTCAAAGAGAACTACACAAGTCGGGGATACAAGTACTAAACCAAAGGAGACTACACAGCTGCAGCACTGAAGATTGCCGAGGAGCATTCTGACTTTGTGATG
Organism: Prinsepia uniflora; assembly: GCA_032719365.1. NCBI lineage: Eukaryota > Viridiplantae > Streptophyta > Magnoliopsida > Rosales > Rosaceae > Prinsepia > Prinsepia uniflora. Next base: position 68,565,043 of record CM064861.1, on the reverse strand, counting down.
GGCTTCATTTCGGTTAATCCAGCATCATGGCCAGGGGCACCAGTAAATCCAGTTTTCATCCAGGCAACCCCTGGAGTGCAAACGGTGTCTGGTGGTGATAATCTTGGTAACCATACAGATTGAGGGATCTGTGAATTAGCATTCAATATTTAACTAAACTCTCGTTGCGAAATCAATCTCTCTTGTAGGAAAATATTATTTAGTTTCATTCTATTTAACCAACAAGCCAACCACAAACCATAAGACAGAAAATTGTTGTAATTCAACCTCATGTATTTGACCTGTAGTTCTTAATGCTATTAGTTTATGGGTTTGCCTTTTGATTGAGAGAAATTGTGTTCCAGGTGATCTGTGATAGAGGTAGTGACATACTGACATTATAATCGTGGGTCGGGGAATTATAAAGGCTTCAAACCCTGCAGAGGCAGCTCATGAAATTGAATACCGTGTTCAAGGATGGGATGCATATTTGGCTAAATGCAGCAGCTAAGCTTTCAATCTCAGAGGACCACAGTATATGCCTGCAGATAAGGGCAAACATACGGAGCTATACTCAAATGTTTGCTTGGATTGTTATAGGATCTTCTCATTAATTTCCTAAGTAAACTGAATAATCCAAACCCCAGCAAGCTTAGCACCCACAACGAAATTTATGATTTCTAATCATAGGTCATGTGTATGGTCAATAAGTAGGTAAGCTGTCCCACTATCTACTGAATGAGAGATTTCATAAAGTCTAACTATAAGAGTAAAGCTCAAAGCCGGACAGAAACAAATGACAATACCAATGAAAGTGTGAAAGCTATTTTATGCTGGAACTAATTGAAATATCTGTACAGACACAAAAGGTGCCAATTAAGAGAGAAAAAGCTGAGAACCTAACAGCCAAGTGAAATATTATGAATAAATTCTCCGAGAAGCACAAGCTCACACATACCGCAGTTATAAGTTTCACATGCTTGGAAATAAAACAGGAGAGGAAAGGGCATCTCATTCCCTACTTGCTATGAATAATGGTTCTTTTTTTCTTGGTCCAATCATTTAAATTTTTTTCTTCCTTGAGATGCTAAGTATATACAAATAAATTAGCGCACAAAAATGTATATATGCCAATGATTTGTGTACACTAATAGAACTCTCAAGTGTTCAATTGACAGTATCAAAACATAAATATTCACTCGAAAGTACAAATTTGTACATGCAATTTTGGAACAATATTTATTGAATATAATTTATACATGTTCATATAATTGTTTGCTAGAAGAAGAAAGCAAAGCAAACCACAATATAGTGAATATACCCCAGCAGGCAGCAAGCTTACCACGGTGTTCAAAAAACGAAATTTATTCAAAAAACGGAAATGAAATTGACAATGACCCATTCATCCAGAGAATCACCAACCAACCCACCAAGAAAAACACAAACCACATCGCCCACATCGCCCTATCTGTCTCCAACCCCATTCAATTAAACAGAATCCCATTTCATCGAAGTAAGAAACATATCCATAAGCAGTAAAGCATCCAATTCGTATGTATTAAATAGGAGAGTGATAAACATATCCATAGGACAATGTATACCTTCAGGCTCAGGGTTCGATTGGGATTGAAGGTGGTCGATGATGCAGCCGCCGTCGAACTGTCGATTGTCGAAGGTTGAAGGCTGAAGAGTGAAGATGAACTGGGAGTTGGATGGGAGATAGCCCTGAAGCCGCCGTCGAAGGTTCCGCTGTTGCAAATTGCAAATTGCTGAAGAGTGCAAATTGCAATCTCTTCAGTTCTGAATTTCTGATGACGGATCGATATTCGATCTCTCGTGACTCATCTAGGTCTAGGGTTTGGTCCGGTTTTCATTAGCAACCCCAATTAAACGACGTCGTTCTTTAGGCGTTTTAATTACTTAGTTCGGTTCGGTTCGGTTGGGACGGCTTTGGTTCGGTTTTATGCCACTTTCGGTCCGGTCCGGTTCGGGTCGGTCTTGTGATACCGAAAACCGGAACCGAACCGATGCAGTCTGGTTCGGTCCGGTTTTTTTCGAACGGTTTCGGTTTTTCAACGGTTCGGTATTTTGCGGTTCGGTCCCGGTTCGGTGCGGTTTTTCGGTCGGTTTTTCCAGACAAATTAACAGGGCTAGCTGCGGCAGCAAGTGGGCTAGATGTTGTACGGGGCGAGCAGGTTGGGTTGTTGGATCAGACGTGCGTTGTGGCCTCTCGTGAAGCAGGAAGTGGTTCGCGCGGGTCACGGGCTGGAGCGGAGCAGGGTAGCGGGCTAGGCGGGCCGGATCGCGAGCTGGGCCGCGCAGGTTGGAGAAGCAAGCGGCAGCTGGGCTTTCGCGCATGGGCTTGGGTTGCGTAGGAAAAGGGTTGCACAAACAAAAAGATTTGAACTGAAATAAAATCTGAATTTTGGGCTTTACAAAAATAATAATAATTAATAATATAATTCAATCGAATTTCGTCCATAATTTCTTCGTTATAATTCCGATAGGGACGATTCTTTCGCCCAAACGCTCCAAATTACAAAATTTATTTATTTAAACAGACAATATCACAAAATAAATTATTTTATCTAATTATTTACTATTTTAATATTAAAAATTAAGTATAAAGGGTATAAAATAATATAAAATAATGCTTATTTGAGGACCTATCAGTGTGATATACTGTATTGGATACCATCAGAGAGAAAAATATATGGACAAATAATTGTTAGGTCTGGTCGACCAGAGTAGGTTTGTGGAACATATACGGATAACGACTGGGATTAGTGTGAATCCCAGGAGAAACAGATGTATTGGCCAATGGAAATTGTCACGGAGAAACATGAGTTGTTTTGAGATTGGATGGATACCACCGAGAATTGTAGAGGGGTTCTCTACAATGTTTTGACGGTTATGGTGATTGACCCGGAAAGAGGTCAGAGTGTTTGGAAATGAGAAAGGAAATAGAATAATCATAAAGTGGAGAAAAACAGTGACCTATGTTCGATGTGACCCTTTCTGTGTGCATAGTGATATGTCACTATGAGATTTGAGATTTGGTGAGGTGTGCTTCGGTAGCGTAGGGCTGGGATTACCGATGCTAACTGAACCCTCAGGAGTTTTACTTTTCTTAGATGATTTGGGATTGACCATAGTGACCGTTTAAAATACGTATTTAAATCCCAGAAAAATTGGGGAAAATTATATGAGGTTTATTGAGATGTTAGTGACCCCCGATAATGATTTTAGACAGGAATGGTAACTTCCGGAATTTACGGAAAAACGTGCAGCGCGGAAAGCGAGCGATATGGACGGTGTGTGAATGGACTTTTGTTTTCTACCCTGAATGCATGCATATATGTTTTAAATGTTTTATGAATTGAATTGAAATGATTTGGCATGATTGATGTTTCGATATGATGATTTCCGGATTTTGGAATATTATATTGTTTTATATGATTTTGGGCACGATTTTCGAGAAAACTGTGAAATTGTTGCTTTGGGCGAAGGCCCGTGATTTGAAATTGGTTTTGACTCGGATTATGAGTCAAGAAATGATTTGATGAATTTGTGATGCTTTTTGGCTATATTTTATGGATCTATGTGAAAGTGGCAACTGAGGTTGCGATTGCACGGATTTGCGTGAAAATGATATTTTGGGCTTGAGACCCAAGTGGATAGTGATTTTGACTCGGATTTGGAGTCACATGTGAATATGATGATTTTGATTTATAAAATATATTCTGGACACTGTTTATATGATGGATTTGTGGAACTTGCTTTGTGAAAGCTATGTTTCGAGCAGAGGCCCTGTTGAAACGCTTTTGATTTGATTTGAGATTTGAATGGTTTTAAAATGTGATTACTGGATTTGGTGACTGTTCCACATATACCATCCTCTGTGATTTGATGGTCTCCTCTAGACGTCGTAGATCCTGGAGTAGTCACGATCCACTGCTTGGAGATGAGTAGCTCCGAGGGAGGCTCAGTCTCAGGAGTGGGAGATTATGATGATATCCTCCAGACGTCATAGATCCTGGAGATGATATCACCCCAGACGTCGTAGATCCTGGGGAGGTACTCGAACATAAGACACCCGAGTTGCATGTGTTGCATTGATATCGTGATGGGTTACTTGGATATTGAGGATTGGTGGTATTGATGATTTATTGATATTTGTGTCCAGATACTTTATATCGTGCACTGATTTGAGAAACATGTATTTTATGTTGTGCACTGATTTGAGAAACATGAGTTTTATGGACCATGGGAAAACATGTTTTGATTTTATTGGTTCACTGTTCATACTTGATTTAGTTCACACTATGACTCATGTTTTATGATATGCATGCATGTTTGTAAAACTGGAGGGTAAGAATGTATTTTGATAAATGTATTTCTAAAACTTTGTTTTGTCCACTCACACCTTTTCTGTTTTATTGACCCTCCAGGTCGTGGCGCGATGATCGAGGCTATTCGAGAGGTGGAGGCATGAGTGGGCACAGGTACAGTTATCCCTTGTTTGACAAGTACTGAGGGTAATTCCGGAACTTCAGTTGACTTGTCAGACAGGAACAATACCGGGCTCGGTTATCTATGTCCTTCGGGGACGGGTCCTGTCAAAAATCCAAGTCAAAACCATTTCGAAATCCCGGGCCTATGCCCAAATCATCATTTTCACCATTTATCGTAAAACATGCTCAAATTGATTAAATAATCCATAAAATCAACAAACAATCATATCGAATCATCTCGTAATCATTGAAACTCAAATCATGAAATCAATCATGTAAAACATTTAACTATGCATGCATAACAGTTTATAAAACAAACGTCCATTCACACATTGTCTAAGTTGCTCAATTCCGAGCTACGCGTTTTTCCGTAAATTCCACGAATCATGAATCCTGTCCAAAACCACCACTAAGGGTCACTAACCCCTCAAATAATGTCATATTAAAATCCCATAAATTTTTGGAATTAAAATACGTATTGAAAACGTAACATAACACTTCAGACCCTCGAAATTATATCAAAACAGTTCCTGATTGACTCGAAATCTGTGCCAAAATGTTTGTTACATCGATTACAGTCAAAGTGGTGTTGACCGTACCTCGAGATTGGTGTCCATGCGACCTCAAGCGCCGCCCCAAGCGGTTAAACGTGAAAGCCACGTGCCTGGCATTGTTCCTGCTACAGTCATCTTCTTCACCTGTTTCCTACAAAACAGATCATTCGACCCATTTTCATGACCCGGTTCGATATCCACCATTTCTGCACCAATTTCGGAAATTCTTTCATGAAATTCTATCGTCTTAATCCCAGAAAAGGATTTATAATTTCAATTTGATTAACACTTACCTCAATCCAATCCAATTCAAACTCGAAAGTCCATAAGAATTGCATGTACTGTTCATCGTGCAATCTCGTTCAATTACAATTTTTTTCTTCCTCCTAATCAACCAAAAGCCACTTTAGGATCATTATAAACATGATTGTAAGTCCAATTTGATGATTGCTTACCTCCAAATAGTCGAATTGCATTTCAAAAATTCGAAAGGGTCGCGAGTCGTTCTGGGTTCAACCTTAGGCAATTAGTCTCAATTTTTGTGATGGTTTAATTCACAAGGATCCCATAAAGCTTAAACTAAGCTTGGTTCCATCAATCACGCTCCAAAATTCCAACTTCGAATTTTCCAAGTTTTTCGAATTTTCTGGGTTGTGTTTCGAGTTTTCCTTCCATTTTTTCTCCTCGATTTTTCTCCTTTAATTCCTTCTCAACCCCTCTGTTCTCTGTTGTTTCTCTCTATTATCTCTCAAGGATTGGTGTGGTGATCGATCGATTGGTTTTGTTGTTTAAGAAACAAACACACGGCTTGAGCTTTGTTCAAATTGATCACAACACACACACATCACAGATTTTTTCCACATATAGGTCATCAATCCATAAAATGTGGTGACATGTGTCACAATATCCCAAAGCATGCTGATCCATCATAACCTACCAAATGACCATTTGACCCTTCCTTACACATTTACCAAATTGCCCTTGTCAGTTTTAGACCTGTAACTCTTACCTCCGAACTCCGATTTCGATGTGCCGCCTGTCTAAGGACTCGGCGTCTTAAGACCTACGTAACAGTCCTCACAGAAAGCCGAAATAGCATCCCGATCAAAAAGTCAACTTTTGACCACAATCAATATAGAGGCAAAAACGCCATTTCCGTCTAAAATTTCCAGAATTCCCTTTTTCGAATTTCAAGGTCGTCACATTATATTTGCATTCATGTATTGAATAACTGGTTTGAATGATCGATATGTGATTTTCCAACCGCTTTTCAAATGAATAAATGAAAACAACACTTATGAATAATTTTGAGATTCCGGTGTCCAGTCTCTTTGTCAAACTTTACTAACTATTTTTTCTAACCCAAACTAGTTCATTCATCAGATGCCCCTGTTGTAGCCATGGGCGTCCAACATTAGGTTTTAGCTAACTTGTATAGCATTGTTTTTGTTGTTTCCTTCAAGGAAGAGCTTTTGCTTTTTAAAAGAAGGCATGATGTGCTTTTAGAAGGAAGACTTGGTGCGCTTCCTGGAATAAGACTTGAGGTGCTTCATAGTGGAAGGCTTTGAGTGCCTCCTGGTGGAAGGCTTTCAGTTCTTCCTTCTGGAAAGCTTTGAGTGCTTTCTGGTGGAACATAACTAAAGCTAGTCTAGTTTCTGGTTTATGCTAAACATAGATTTTGTGAGGTGATGAACGTTCATGGCTTTGCTCACCAGTATTCTGTCCACCGTTTCTAGAGTGTAGCTCCTTTTCTCGCCTACTTGGTAGATGCCAAAAGGTCCTTCCCATGGGGACTTGAGTTTTTGAGACTCTAGACGGCTTGGTGTTGCAAACTTCTTTTTAAGAACAAGGTCACCATGGAGGAAGTGTTGAATCCTTGCCTTCTTGTTGTAAGAACTTCTGACTTGTTGTCGGTAGTTGGAGATGCGTTTAACTACTTGTTCCCTTAATTCCTTTTTGAGATCAAGTGAAGTCCTTAGAGCTATGGAGTTGACTACTGGATCATCAAGCTCAGTGAAGGGTGCCGATCATATTGACTCTTGGGAGAAGTTGGTTCAGGAGTTTCTTACCAAGTACTTCCCTGCCTCAAAGATTACGGTCTTAAGAAAGGAGATCACTGGAATCAAGCAGAAAGAACATGATGAGAATTTCAGCCAGTACTATGAGAGGTTTAAGGAACTTTGTGCTTCATGCCCTACTCACGGGATCACAGAAGGCTATCTTTTAACCTACTTTTATGAAGGACTCAAAGGTTGGGATAGAGGACTGCTCGATGCTGCAGCTAATGGAAGTTTCTTAGCTCGGAGCCTAGTAGATGGTCGTGCACTACTTGAAAGCCGTGCACTCAATGATGCACAATACGAAGGTGCCGATCCCATTTCTAGAAAGGTACATGAGGTAAGTTCCCATGCTATAAATGATTCAAAGTTAGATAAAATCACCTCTATGCTTTCGAATATGCTTGAGCTAAAGAAACAGGTAGCTCCAGTTTGTTCCATATGCTCTCAAGGCCATCTTGAGGAACAATGTCCCTACACTGCAAGGGAAGAAGACTCCGGAACTGAAATGGCACACGCCATTGGAGGCTATCAAGGAGGGCCAAGGACCCAAGGTTACAGTTGGAGAGATCCGAACAACGTCCTAAACCCTCAGCACATGTCGACCGGGCCAAACCGTGTCCCAGACCAGTTCCCAAGGCCCACATGGCAACCAAGGCCCACATGGCAACCAAGGCCCCCGGTCCCATTTTCTAACTTTTCTCATAATCATGCAAATAATCATACTTCTTCATCTTCTAATCCTGATTATGATAAAATGCTGGCTGCTCTTTCCCAAGGGCAGCAAACACTAATGGCTTCAACTCAGGCTCTTGTCACAGGTCAGCAAAATTAACAAAAAGACATCGCTGATCTCAAGGACCAAATGGGCAAAGTCGTGGACTTCATGGGTAAGATCCAAGCTAGCGGGGTGCTTCCACCTCAACCTACGCCCAACCCAAATGTAAGACCTGAAGCCAATGCAATCACCACTCGAAGTGGTAAAGTGCTCGGAGAAATAGAACCAGATCCAGCCGTTTCTGCGGCTGAAAAGCACAAGGTGGCAACTAAGACCACCACGACACAACCGCCAGTTCAACCTACCCACACACAAGGTAATAACCCAATCCCTTCAAGTTCGGTTGTTACTAATTCCCCGTTTGTGCATGCACCATTTCCAAGTAGGCTTGCCAAATCTAAGAAGAATGAATCCGATGAGGAAATCTTGGAGATCTTCAAAAGGGTGCAAATCAACATGCCCTTGATCGAGTGCATCAAACAAGTGCCGAAATATGCAAAATTTCTGAAAGAGTTATGCACTCCAAGGCGCCAGACGAGGGAGAAGGAGGTTGTGATGGTGAGTGAAACAGTTTCTGCTGTAATCCAGCGTCGGCTACCCCCAAAGTTGAAGGATCCAGGGAGTTTTTCTGTTCCCTGCGTGATTGGTAACAAGTCATTTGATAAAGTCATGCTAGACTTAGGAGCATCCATTAATGTTATGCCATATTCACTATATGTTGCCCTAGGTCTAGGTAAACTACAGCATGACGATATTATCATTCAGTTAGCCGATCGCTCTAATGTGTATCCTAAGGGATACGTAGAAGATGTTCTTGTGCAGGTTAACCAGCTCATCTTCCCAGCTGACTTTTATGTCCTAGACATGGAGGATTCCCCTACGAATCAAGCTCCACTAATGCTGTTGGGAAGACCATTCATGAGAACTGCCAAGACAAAGATTGATGTGTTCAATGGAACATTAACTATGGAAGTAGACGGAGAGGAGATTGGCTTCAACATTTTTGATGCCATGAGGTACCCTAGTTCCGCAACTCATACTACTTTTTCTGTTGACGTGTGCACTTCTCTCGCAGAGAAACATTTTGATTCAATTCGAGAAGACACACTCAACATGATAATCCAGAAAGGAGTTGGCCTAACGCAATCAGGGGACGCCTTGGTTGAGGATACGGATTACGAACTAGAACCTCGAATTTGGGATGAAGTCATGACCCTAAATGAGACCCCCAGAATGGTGAATCATCAGGTACCCTCGTCATTTCCAATTAGTACTAATGCCACTCCTCCTTCAGTGATTCAGGCCCCAGTTCTCGAGCTCAAAGTTTTGCCTGACCACCTGAAGTATGCCTATCTTGGCTCGGACGACACTCTGCCCGTCATAGTGTCTTCTGCACTAACCGAGTCACAGGAAGATAGACTGGTACAGGTCTTGACAAAGTACAAGACAGCCATTGGATGGACTCTGTCAGATATCAAGGGAATCAGCCCTACAACCTGTGTGCATCGAATCTTACTAGAAGATGATGCAAAGCCCTCTCGCGAAGCCCAACGTCGCCTCCATCCTCCGATGATGGAAGTTGTGAAACAAGAGGTCATCAAACTCTTGGACTGTGGTGTCATCTACCCAATTTCAGACAGTAAATGGGTCTCACCAGTCCAAGTAGTCCCAAAGAAAAGTGGAGTCACAGTTGTTGCGAACAGTGAAGGAGAGCTAGTGCCCCAGCGAACAGTGACCGGATACAGAGTCTGCATCGACTATCGACGCCTGAACAAAGCAACTAGGAAGGATCACTTCCCTTTACCCTTCATTGATCAAATGCTTGAAAGGTTAGCAGGTCACTCCTATTATTGCTTTCTTGATGGTTATTCCGGGTACAATCAAATCTGTATCGCTCAAAATGACCAAGATAAAACGACTTTCACTTGTCCTTTTGGCACTTTTGCCTACCGAAGAATGCCTTTCGGTTTATGTAACGCCCCAGGTACTTTCCAAAGATGCATGCTTTCTATTTTCTCTGAATACGTCGAAAAAATAATTGAAGTATTTATGGACGATTTTAGTGTCTTTGGGGATAGTTTTGATGCATGCTTAGAACACTTAGCACTTATCTTACAAAGGTGTGTCGAAACTAATCTGGTACTTAACTGGGAGAAATGCCATTTCATGGTTAGACAAGGGATAGTCTTGGGCCATATTGTCTCTGAAAGAGGAATTGAAGTCGATAAATCTAAAGTTGATACTGTGCGCCACTTACCCTCTCCCACTTCGGTGAGAGGAATCCGTTCATTTCTTGGTCACGCAGGATTTTACAGAAGATTTATCCAAGACTTCTCCCACATTGCAAGGCCCTTGTGCCGACTGCTTCAGAAAGAGACACCCTTCGTCTTTGATGCAGACTGTCAGGAAGCTTTTGAGAAGCTTAAAAATCTCTTAACCACTGCCCCCATTCTTTGTGCCCCTGATTGGTCCTTACCCTTTGAACTAATGTGCGATGCCTCTGATTATGCAGTTGGAGCCGTACTCGGACAAAGGCGGGATAAGAAGCCCTACGCCATCTACTATGCATCCAGAACCTTAAATGATGCCCAGATGAACTACACCACTACAGAAAAGGAGTTGCTTGCTGTTGTATTTGCTTTAGATAAATTTCGTTCTTATCTACTTCGAACTAAAGTCATTATTTACACTGATCATGCAGCACTGAAGTATCTCCTAGCCAAGAAGGAAGCGAAACCAAGACTGATCCGATGGATTCTTCTTCTTCAAGAGTTTGACATCGAGATTAAAGATAAGAAAGGCGTAGAGAACGTGGTGGCGGATCATTTGAGTCGCATTGCACATGAGCGAGATCCTGTGGCGATTCAAGAGATGTTTCCAGACGAACAACTCTTCAGAATCGAGGGAGGTACTCCTTGGTATGCTGATATTGTCAATTATTTAGTCACCAAGCAGTTGCCCACCACCCTCTCCCGTGCACAAAAAGATAAACTTAAGAAGCATGCTAGGCACTATATTTGGGATGAACCTTATTTGTGGAAACACTGTGCAGATTTATTGATTAGGAGATGTGTCCCTGATATTGAACATAGGTCAGTCCTAGAGTTCTGCCATAGCCATGCTTGTGGAGGCCACTTTGGATCTAGAAAAACTGCACTCAAAATCTTAGAATCTGGACTATATTGGCCCACACTTTTTAAAGATGCACATTCATTTTGCTTAGCCTGTGATAAATGTCAGAGATCAGGAAACTTAGGACGCAGGGATGAAATGCCACAACATTATGTTCTTACTGTTGAAATATTTGATGTTTGGGGTATCGATTTTATGGGTCCGTTTCCTCAATCTAATGGCTATCTCTATATCTTACTTGCCGTTGATTATGTATCAAAATGGGTGGAAGCTAAGGCCACCAGGACTAATGACTCTAAAACTGTTGCAGAATTCCTCAGAACTAACATTCTTTCCAGGTTTGGGATCCCGCGGGTCCTAATAAGTGATGGAGGAAGTCATTTCTGCAACAAGACCATTGAAGCTTTACTGAAACGGTATGGTGTCACTCATCGAGTATCTACACCTTACCATCCTCAAACGAGTGGAATGGCGGAAGTCAGTAATAGAGAAATCAAGAAGATACTAGAGCGAACTGTGGGTCCTAATCGAAAGGATTGGAGCCAACGGTTGGATGATGCACTTTGGGCATACAGGACGGCCTACAAAACACCTATAGGAATGTCTCCCTATAGGTTGGTGTACGGAAAAGCATGTCACCTTCCGGTGGAACTAGAGCATAAAGCATGGTGGGCCGTCAAAACGTTCAACATCAAGCTAGATGACGCCGGTCTGCATCGGAAGCTCCAGCTGAGTGAGCTTGAGGAAATAAGAAATGATGCATTTGAAAGCACTCTGATCTACAAGGAAAAGGCAAAGGCATTTCATGACAAACAGATCAGGAGTAAAGCATTTGACATTGGCCAGAAAGTTTTGCTTTTCAACTCTCGACTCAGACTCTTTCCTGGTAAGTTATGTTCTAGATGGGTAGGACCTTTTGTTATCACTAATATTTTTGCCCATGGAGCCATACAGATAAAACACGTTGGAACTGGAAAAGAGTTCAAGGTCAATGGCCATAGATTGAAGCCTTATATCGAGGCAATTGGCGAACACGATGTGGAGTCAGAAAGAGTGCTACGACGTCCCATCAGATGAACTAAATTTGGTCTAGGCTGGATGGACGTTAAACTTCAAGCGCTTGTTGGGAGGCAACCCAATGTGTTCGCGAGTGTGAAGGAGTCATCAACACAGATTTGCTTTCTTTCAACCCTTCACTCTCTTTTATGTTTTTCTTTCTTATTTCATTTTCTTAAATCATCTTCCTTACTTTGATTCTATGTTTAAATTACTTCGTATTTTCCTACATTGAGGACAATGTAGAATTTAAGTGTGGGGGAATGGTTTACAAATTTATTTGTGTTAATTTTCAATTGTTTCTTTCTTATTTGTGTTAATTTTCAATTGTTTTATTTCTTTCTTCAAAAAAAAAAAATAAAAAAAATTTGAGTCTTTTTGTTTTAAACGTAGCGTTTTTACGAGTCATCAAGTTGCCCTTTAACTTGTCAATGATATAAGTGAATGGAAATGATTATGTTATGGCCATAAAGATAATCACTACAACTTGAATTTGTTTGTTAATATTTTGTGATTAAGTGTTACTACTTGAAGATAATGCATGTAAATTGGTACATAAATAAGCATGATATGATAAGTATGAATCATTTGAACCTTATGTGAGCTTTAGAACTTATATACATCTTTGATGAGTGATTCATAAGTTCTTTGTTTAAATTGATATACATATGCCTCATAACTGCTTGCCATAGCTTTTAATGAACTCTAGAGCACTAGAACTTATTCTATGTGATTTTCAAAGCTTTTAAGTCAATAAATTCTCTGATTTTGGAAATGATTAAGGCATTAGGGTTAACACCACAAATTCAAACATCCATGTTCCCTATTTTGTGCGCACAAGTTGCGACCCCCTTAGTTTTACCCCTTTTGAGCCCACATTAAGCCTTTCTTTCCTCACCATGATTATCTAAACACTTGAGCTTAGTATAGACATCTTTTACCTTTGTTCCAAGGACTCGGTTGAAGACATAATGATTATGTAAAGAGAAAATGATGATATTGAAAGACTTTTATGTGTATTTTGTGGATTTACTTACTCAAACATTGTTGTATTTTTGACACATGTTATTACCTTGATATATGAAAAAAAAAAAAAAAAAAAAAAAAGAAAGAAAGATATATTTATCAAGGTAATAAGGTTTGATTATGAATATTTGAGTTAAGTCCTTTACATTTGTAAATCCGGCACAAAGAATGAATTCGAGGCCCAACAAGATGAAATGTGGCCTATGTTCGAAGGGATGGATTACTGACATCATTGCACTAAGGTTGGGAAGTTATGATACGTTTTGGGAGTCTATTGAGTCTTGGAACGAATTTGAGCACCACTTGTCCTATATATTCCTTGCCTCTAAACTTAGCCCCATTACAACCTTCGTAAAGACCTTATGATCCTTAAGATGGTAAATTTTGATTAGTTGAGTCAATCACTTGAGTAAGCTTATGGTTTTGGTTCATTTGTGCAAGTATGTTTTGTTTTTATCTTGAGGTGATTGTTTGAAATTTTGCAAAAGTACTTCATTTCGATTATGTGAGTATTTCTCACATACTTTGAGTGCAAACACAAACCCTCACAAATTGAGTGAATTTCTGAGTGCATATCCTTGTGAGTTGATTCATACTTGTCTTATTCGTGCAGAACTCCATTTCACCATATTTACTCATTATCTTACTTGTTGAACATTTTGTTACCATATATTAACTTTTGAATTCCATTTGCTTAAATGTTTTAAGTGAAAATCTTTTATGCCATGATTATAACAATGAAATTTGAGACAAATGGTTAAGGGTCTACTTGTTTTGAATTCGTAGTTTGATTTTAGTATTTGCTAGGGACTAGCAAAGTTTAAGTGTGGGGGTATTTGATAGGTCGTTAATTAAGCATTATTTTATATTATTTTATACCATTCATACTTGACTTTTAATATTAAAATAAGAAATAATTAGATAAATTAATTTATTTTGTGTTATTTTTGTTTAAATAAATAAAGTTTGTAATTAGGTGCATTTTGGCGAAAGAATCGTGTCGATCGGAATTTTAACGAAGAAATTATGGACGAAAATCAGTACGAATATTAATTAAGTGAATTAATTCTCTTTTAAAAATTCTGCAGCCCAAAATCCATTTACAAACCAGCCCATTCAGTCCCGCCAGCCCAGCCCGTGCGGCCCAGGAGAAGCCCAGCGAAGCAGCCCGTGAGGCCCAGCGAAGTCAGCCCACCAGCCAGGCCCGCTTGTTCTTCCTTCCCCCTGCCTCTCTCTCTCGTTCGGAGCGCGCGTACCGAAGGGAACTCCAGGCGCTCGGCGCGCGCTTACCGAAGACACGGCCTGCAGCCCAGCGCACGCCTGCCGGCCATGCTCCACCTTTCCAGCACGCCTCCACCGAATTCTGAGCCCTTTTTCAGCAGTTCTGACAGATTCCTCTCTTTGCTGTTTTTCATGCTTTTCTTTTCTTTTTTTAATTTCTCTTCCCCAAAAACCACCCATACTCATCATTTCACTTTTGAATATTTTTATTATAATTTTTGTTTAGTTTTTATTTATTTTCTAGGGTTTAATTTGAGTTTTCCCCCTATAAATAGGAGTTGATTTCACTTGTTGAAATCACTTCCAAGTAGCACAAAATTGAGCTTCTTTTAGGAGAAATCTTGGCAAAATAGTTCCAATACAATTTTGAGAGTTCAAGTCCAAATTTCCTTGTTTAATCTTCTTCCATCTTCATAAGGTTCCAGCCGCTGTTCGGTGTTCCTTGTGAAAAACAATCCATTGTTCTCATCCAATCTGAAAAGTGTAACATTTGCTCTCCATTCTCTTAAACTCTTTTATTTGTTATTGGTTCTAATTATAATGCAATATATGTATTGGTTTCTCCTTCCTATCTTTTGTGAAAATTGAGTATAATCTCCATGTGTTTTACTTTCTAAAAATCATTTACTTCTTACATTTTAGAGCTTAAACTTCATTTCGAAACTAAATGTTGATCCGCTGTTCGGGGCATTTAGAGTAGATTTGGAGAGATTTAATGTATGACCGCTGTTCGGCGCATTAAATCACAAACTTAAGGTAATTATATTATAAGTAAAAATCCGCTGTTCGGTGCATTTATAATATGAATAAGGTATGAAGAAATATGAGTTTGTGAAGGTATAATTTCGTGATTAATTCAAATATTTGCAATTGTAGTATGTTGTTGAAGTTTGTGTTTACGGGAAGTCTACTTTGTGCATAAGTTAGAATAGAAATAGAATGAGTTTATCTATACTTTTACTTATTTACATAATTACAAACCTCTTCAAAACCCCCCTTGTTTATTCTTTATTCTTTTATTCTTTATTCTTTTATTCTTTGATGCTTTTATTCTTTCATTCCTTTATTATTTAATTTATTGATTCTTTGATTAATTAATTCCTTTATTCTTTGATTAACTAAGTCCTTTATTCTTCTATTATTTCATTCTTTAATTCGTTAATTTATTAATTCTTTGTAATTCATTAATTTATTATTATCTTGTTCATCTATTCTTTAATTTATTAATTCTTTGATTGTTTAAATTCTTTTATTATTTAATTCTCTAATTCATTATTCTTTTATTCATAATCCACTAACATATTATTAATGTTCCCTAATTTCCCCGGTTAAGAACGATCCCTATTTATCAATACTACATCTACACAAAAAGGGTTTAAATTGCATAACACTCGAATTACATGTTTAATTTAATGCGTAGTTTGGGCGTAGTCAATTTTTGGCGCCGTTGCCGGGGACATTGAAAATCATTTTTAATTTGTTAGTGTATGTATATAAATTGTGCATATTATACTTGTTTATAAATTTTATTTTTGTTAATATTATATTTGTTTATAACATTTACTTACTTGTTTATATTTTATTTATCCATCTTATTATTGTTCTTATTATGTTTGTTTATAATGCTCATACTTTACTTTTTCTTAATTTCTAATTTATACTTGTTCATAAATGTTCATAATTTTTTTTTTTATATATATTTGTTCATAATAAATTTGATACTTGTTCATAAATGCATATTTTATATGTTCACTTTTCTTTACTTTTACTTTTATTTATTCCATTATACTTTATTCCATTAACTTAATATTCACACTTTTTCTTTATTCCCTTAACTTTAATTATATGGCATTAACTTTATTCCATTAATTTTCTTTTAATTTTATTACATAACCTTTATGTTCCACTAACTTTATGTTTACACTTATTTTATTTTTATGTAATCAATTATTTGTTTATGTCTTGTTAAACTTTAAATTTTAAATGAAAAAAAAAAAGAAAATTCGGAATAAATAAAAAAAAAAATTAAAAAAAAATTAAAAATTAAAAAAAAAAATTAAAAAAAAAAATTTAAATTTTTTTTTTTTATGAAACTTTATTCATCTTTGAATTTCCTAAAGTGTAAGTATTGTTTCCTATTAATTGTTTTAGAGTTGCATGAATCTCTTAGTCCCTTTTTCTTCAAAATCTTACTTTCGGGAACAGGTAGTGCCCCTCTTATTTACTTTCTCCTTAACCCTTCATGATGTGTGGATTTCATCACCACATACCATAGACCCGAATCTATGGACATGAGGTTGGGGCGGAGTTTGTAAACACTAGGGTTTGGTAATTCTCTACGTCATCATTTGGATTAATTATGGTATCTAGGAGAGTTATGACTGGTGACAAGTTTTGGATTAAGAAAGGGAACACCAATGGAGTATATGCCAAGCTAGCCTCGGGGTGCTCTTAAAATTATCCTTGCTTCTCGCGTTACATCTATCTCAACTGGCCATGATTAATGTTGAATGGTGGAATGGTGGTTATCAGTACGCGCAGGCCGTACGCCCAGGAAAGTACTATGAGAAGCGGAAGGGGAAAGTTATTCATGACACTCTAAAACTCTACTTATTGCATTATTAGTTTGCATTTGAAACTTGTGTATTTTCTTTCCATTAACGTAACTTTTTGGTAATTCTGGTTTCTATTTATGTGCTATTTTTTGCAAATCTCTACTATCTTACACTTATTATCTTTTCTTGTGTATACTTGCCTTCTAACTTAGAGTTTTGTTTTCATAGAGGTACGAACTTATGAATGCGTGCTCACCAATCTAAGCTTGATCGGCTGAGAAGACAACTTGACATCTCACCAAGCAACGCCACATTCAGAGACGCACTTAAGCAAACCAGTTCGTTCGAACCTCCATCCCCAATATTTGGTGAGTCCAAAAGCGAGAAGAGTAATTCAGAAGAAGAACAGATTTTCGGAACACCGATAACCATGGCACGAAACCTGAGTATCCGGGAGCAGACATGTGCAAACACAAATGGCACTACAGACTTCTGCATCCAGTATCCAGAGCCTCGAACCAACAAGAAAGATATTGAGCTTAAGAGTGGAGTTCTTCATCAACTACCCAAGTTCCGTGGAATCAGAAATGAAGATCCACACAAACACTTAACGGAGTTCCAATTCATCATTAGTAGTATGTGTCCGGATGATGCGGACTTGGAAATCATGAAGCTGAAAGCTTTCCCATTGTCCTTGGAAGAAAGAGCACGGGTATGGCTTTTAGGTCTCCCACCCAATCATATTGACTCTTGGGAGAAGTTGGTTCAGGAGTTTCTTACCAAGTACTTCCCTGCCTCAAAGATTACGGTCTTAAGAAAGGAGATCACTGGAATCAAGCAGAAAGAACATGATGAGAATTTCAGCCAGTACTATGAGAGGTTTAAGGAACTTTGTGCTTCATGCCCTACTCACGGGATCACAGAAGGCTATCTTTTAACCTACTTTTATGAAGGACTCAAAGGTTGGGATAGAGGACTGCTCGATGCTGCAGCTAATGGAAGTTTCTTAGCTCGGAGCCTAGTAGATGGTCGTGCACTACTTGAAAGCCGTGCACTCAATGATGCACAATACGAAGGTGCCGATCCCATTTCTAGAAAGGTACATGAGGTAAGTTCCCATGCTATAAATGATTCAAAGTTAGATAAAATCACCTCTATGCTTTCGAATATGCTTGAGCTAAAGAAACAGGTAGCTCCAGTTTGTTCCATATGCTCTCAAGGCCATCTTGAGGAACAATGTCCCTACACTGCAAGGGAAGAAGACTCCGGAACTGAAATGGCACACGCCATTGGAGGCTATCAAGGAGGGCCAAGGACCCAAGGTTACAGTTGGAGAGATCCGAACAACGTCCTAAACCCTCAGCACATGTCGACCGGGCCAAACCGTGTCCCAGACCAGTTCCCAAGGCCCACATGGCAACCAAGGCCCACATGGCAACCAAGGCCCACATGGCAACCAAGGCCCCCGGTCCCATTTTCTAACTTTTCTCATAATCATGCAAATAATCATACTTCTTCATCTTCTAATCCTGATTATGATAAAATGCTGGCTGCTCTTTCCCAAGGGCAGCAAACACTAATGGCTTCAACTCAGGCTCTTGTCACAGGTCAGCAAAATTAACAAAAAGACATCGCTGATCTCAAGGACCAAATGGGCAAAGTCGTGGACTTCATGGGTAAGATCCAAGCTAGCGGGGTGCTTCCACCTCAACCTACGCCCAACCCAAATGTAAGACCTGAAGCCAATGCAATCACCACTCGAAGTGGTAAAGTGCTCGGAGAAATAGAACCAGATCCAGCCGTTTCTGCGGCTGAAAAGCACAAGGTGGCAACTAAGACCACCACGACACAACCGCCAGTTCAACCTACCCACACACAAGGTAATAACCCAATCCCTTCAAGTTCGGTTGTTACTAATTCCCCGTTTGTGCATGCACCATTTCCAAGTAGGCTTGCCAAATCTAAGAAGAATGAATCCGATGAGGAAATCTTGGAGATCTTCAAAAGGGTGCAAATCAACATGCCCTTGATCGAGTGCATCAAACAAGTGCCGAAATACGCAAAATTTCTGAAAGAGTTATGCACTCCAAGGCGCCAGACGAGGGAGAAGGAGGTTGTGATGGTGAGTGAAACAGTTTCTGCTGTAATCCAGCGTCGGCTACCCCCAAAGTTGAAGGATCCAGGGAGTTTTTCTGTTCCCTGCGTGATTGGTAACAAGTCATTTGATAAAGTCATGCTAGACTTAGGAGCATCCATTAATGTTATGCCATATTCACTATATGTTGCCCTAGGTCTAGGTAAACTACAGCATGACGATATTATCATTCAGTTAGCCGATCGCTCTAATGTGTATCCTAAGGGATACGTAGAAGATGTTCTTGTGCAGGTTAACCAGCTCATCTTCCCAGCTGACTTTTATGTCCTAGACATGGAGGATTCCCCTACGAATCAAGCTCCACTAATGCTGTTGGGAAGACCATTCATGAGAACTGCCAAGACAAAGATTGATGTGTTCAATGGAACATTAACTATGGAAGTAGACGGAGAGGAGATTGGCTTCAACATTTTTGATGCCATGAGGTACCCTAGTTCCGCAACTCATACTACTTTTTCTGTTGACGTGTGCACTTCTCTCGCAGAGAAACATTTTGATTCAATTCGAGAAGACACACTCAACATGATAATCCAGAAAGGAGTTGGCCTAACGCAATCAGGGGACGCCTTGGTTGAGGATACGGATTACGAACTAGAACCTCGAATTTGGGATGAAGTCATGACCCTAAATGAGACCCCCAGAATGGTGAATCATCAGGTACCCTCGTCATTTCCAATTAGTACTAATGCCACTCCTCCTTCAGTGATTCAGGCCCCAGTTCTCGAGCTCAAAGTTTTGCCTGACCACCTGAAGTATGCCTATCTTGGCTCGGACGACACTCTGCCCGTCATAGTGTCTTCTGCACTAACCGAGTCACAGGAAGATAGACTGGTACAGGTCTTGACAAAGTACAAGACAGCCATTGGATGGACTCTGTCAGATATCAAGGGAATCAGCCCTACAACCTGTGTGCATCGAATCTTACTAGAAGATGATGCAAAGCCCTCTCGCGAAGCCCAACGTCGCCTCCATCCTCCGATGATGGAAGTTGTGAAACAAGAGGTCATCAAACTCTTGGACTGTGGTGTCATCTACCCAATTTCAGACAGTAAATGGGTCTCACCAGTCCAAGTAGTCCCAAAGAAAAGTGGAGTCACAGTTGTTGCGAACAGTGAAGGAGAGCTAGTGCCCCAGCGAACAGTGACCGGATACAGAGTCTGCATCGACTATCGACGCCTGAACAAAGCAACTAGGAAGGATCACTTCCCTTTACCCTTCATTGATCAAATGCTTGAAAGGTTAGCAGGTCACTCCTATTATTGCTTTCTTGATGGTTATTCCGGGTACAATCAAATCTGTATCGCTCAAAATGACCAAGATAAAACGACTTTCACTTGTCCTTTTGGCACTTTTGCCTACCGAAGAATGCCTTTCGGTTTATGTAACGCCCCAGGTACTTTCCAAAGATGCATGCTTTCTATTTTCTCTGAATACGTCGAAAAAATAATTGAAGTATTTATGGACGATTTTAGTGTCTTTGGGGATAGTTTTGATGCATGCTTAGAACACTTAGCACTTATCTTACAAAGGTGTGTCGAAACTAATCTGGTACTTAACTGGGAGAAATGCCATTTCATGGTTAGACAAGGGATAGTCTTGGGCCATATTGTCTCTGAAAGAGGAATTGAAGTCGATAAATCTAAAGTTGATACTGTGCGCCACTTACCCTCTCCCACTTCGGTGAGAGGAATCCGTTCATTTCTTGGTCACGCAGGATTTTACAGAAGATTTATCCAAGACTTCTCCCACATTGCAAGGCCCTTGTGCCGACTGCTTCAGAAAGAGACACCCTTCGTCTTTGATGCAGACTGTCAGGAAGCTTTTGAGAAGCTTAAAAATCTCTTAACCACTGCCCCCATTCTTTGTGCCCCTGATTGGTCCTTACCCTTTGAACTAATGTGCGATGCCTCTGATTATGCAGTTGGAGCCGTACTCGGACAAAGGCGGGATAAGAAGCCCTACGCCATCTACTATGCATCCAGAACCTTAAATGATGCCCAGATGAACTACACCACTACAGAAAAGGAGTTGCTTGCTGTTGTATTTGCTTTAGATAAATTTCGTTCTTATCTACTTCGAACTAAAGTCATTATTTACACTGATCATGCAGCACTGAAGTATCTCCTAGCCAAGAAGGAAGCGAAACCAAGACTGATCCGATGGATTCTTCTTCTTCAAGAGTTTGACATCGAGATTAAAGATAAGAAAGGCGTAGAGAACGTGGTGGCGGATCATTTGAGTCGCATTGCACATGAGCGAGATCCTGTGGCGATTCAAGAGATGTTTCCAGACGAACAACTCTTCAGAATCGAGGGAGGTACTCCTTGGTATGCTGATATTGTCAATTATTTAGTCACCAAGCAGTTGCCCACCACCCTCTCCCGTGCACAAAAAGATAAACTTAAGAAGCATGCTAGGCACTATATTTGGGATGAACCTTATTTGTGGAAACACTGTGCAGATTTATTGATTAGGAGATGTGTCCCTGATATTGAACATAGGTCAGTCCTAGAGTTCTGCCATAGCCATGCTTGTGGAGGCCACTTTGGATCTAGAAAAACTGCACTCAAAATCTTAGAATCTGGACTATATTGGCCCACACTTTTTAAAGATGCACATTCATTTTGCTTAGCCTGTGATAAATGTCAGAGATCAGGAAACTTAGGACGCAGGGATGAAATGCCACAACATTATGTTCTTACTGTTGAAATATTTGATGTTTGGGGTATCGATTTTATGGGTCCGTTTCCTCAATCTAATGGCTATCTCTATATCTTACTTGCCGTTGATTATGTATCAAAATGGGTGGAAGCTAAGGCCACCAGGACTAATGACTCTAAAACTGTTGCAGAATTCCTCAGAACTAACATTCTTTCCAGGTTTGGGATCCCGCGGGTCCTAATAAGTGATGGAGGAAGTCATTTCTGCAACAAGACCATTGAAGCTTTACTGAAACGGTATGGTGTCACTCATCGAGTATCTACACCTTACCATCCTCAAACGAGTGGAATGGCGGAAGTCAGTAATAGAGAAATCAAGAAGATACTAGAGCGAACTGTGGGTCCTAATCGAAAGGATTGGAGCCAACGGTTGGATGATGCACTTTGGGCATACAGGACGGCCTACAAAACACCTATAGGAATGTCTCCCTATAGGTTGGTGTACGGAAAAGCATGTCACCTTCCGGTGGAACTAGAGCATAAAGCATGGTGGGCCGTCAAAACGTTCAACATCAAGCTAGATGACGCCGGTCTGCATCGGAAGCTCCAGCTGAGTGAGCTTGAGGAAATAAGAAATGATGCATTTGAAAGCACTCTGATCTACAAGGAAAAGGCAAAGGCATTTCATGACAAACAGATCAGGAGTAAAGCATTTGACATTGGCCAGAAAGTTTTGCTTTTCAACTCTCGACTCAGACTCTTTCCTGGTAAGTTATGTTCTAGATGGGTAGGACCTTTTGTTATCACTAATATTTTTGCCCATGGAGCCATACAGATAAAACACGTTGGAACTGGAAAAGAGTTCAAGGTCAATGGCCATAGATTGAAGCCTTATATCGAGGCAATTGGCGAACACGATGTGGAGTCAGAAAGAGTGCTACGACGTCCCATCAGATGAACTAAATTTGGTCTAGGCTGGATGGACGTTAAACTTCAAGCGCTTGTTGGGAGGCAACCCAATGTGTTCGCGAGTGTGAAGGAGTCATCAACACAGATTTGCTTTCTTTCAACCCTTCACTCTCTTTTATGTTTTTCTTTCTTATTTCATTTTCTTAAATCATCTTCCTTACTTTGATTCTATGTTTAAATTACTTCGTATTTTCCTACATTGAGGACAATGTAGAATTTAAGTGTGGGGGAATGGTTTACAAATTTATTTGTGTTAATTTTCAATTGTTTCTTTCTTATTTGTGTTAATTTTCAATTGTTTTATTTCTTTCTTCAAAAAAAAAAAATAAAAAAAATTTGAGTCTTTTTGTTTTAAACGTAGCGTTTTTACGAGTCATCAAGTTGCCCTTTAACTTGTCAATGATATAAGTGAATGGAAATGATTATGTTATGGCCATAAAGATAATCACTACAACTTGAATTTGTTTGTTAATATTTTGTGATTAAGTGTTACTACTTGAAGATAATGCATGTAAATTGGTACATAAATAAGCATGATATGATAAGTATGAATCATTTGAACCTTATGTGAGCTTTAGAACTTATATACATCTTTGATGAGTGATTCATAAGTTCTTTGTTTAAATTGATATACATATGCCTCATAACTGCTTGCCATAGCTTTTAATGAACTCTAGAGCACTAGAACTTATTCTATGTGATTTTCAAAGCTTTTAAGTCAATAAATTCTCTGATTTTGGAAATGATTAAGGCATTAGGGTTAACACCACAAATTCAAACATCCATGTTCCCTATTTTGTGCGCACAAGTTGCGACCCCCTTAGTTTTACCCCTTTTGAGCCCACATTAAGCCTTTCTTTCCTCACCATGATTATCTAAACACTTGAGCTTAGTATAGACATCTTTTACCTTTGTTCCAAGGACTCGGTTGAAGACATAATGATTATGTAAAGAGAAAATGATGATATTGAAAGACTTTTATGTGTATTTTGTGGATTTACTTACTCAAACATTGTTGTATTTTTGACACATGTTATTACCTTGATATATGAAAAAAAAAAAAAAAAAAAAAAAGAAAGAAAGATATATTTATCAAGGTAATAAGGTTTGATTATGAATATTTGAGTTAAGTCCTTTACATTTGTAAATCCGGCACAAAGAATGAATTCGAGGCCCAACAAGATGAAATGTGGCCTATGTTCGAAGGGATGGATTACTGACATCATTGCACTAAGGTTGGGAAGTTATGATACGTTTTGGGAGTCTATTGAGTCTTGGAACGAATTTGAGCACCACTTGTCCTATATATTCCTTGCCTCTAAACTTAGCCCCATTACAACCTTCGTAAAGACCTTATGATCCTTAAGATGGTAAATTTTGATTAGTTGAGTCAATCACTTGAGTAAGCTTATGGTTTTGGTTCATTTGTGCAAGTATGTTTTGTTTTTATCTTGAGGTGATTGTTTGAAATTTTGCAAAAGTACTTCATTTCGATTATGTGAGTATTTCTCACATACTTTGAGTGCAAACACAAACCCTCACAAATTGAGTGAATTTCTGAGTGCATATCCTTGTGAGTTGATTCATACTTGTCTTATTCGTGCAGAACTCCATTTCACCATATTTACTCATTATCTTACTTGTTGAACATTTTGTTACCATATATTAACTTTTGAATTCCATTTGCTTAAATGTTTTAAGTGAAAATCTTTTATGCCATGATTATAACAATGAAATTTGAGACAAATGGTTAAGGGTCTACTTGTTTTGAATTCGTAGTTTGATTTTAGTATTTGCTAGGGACTAGCAAAGTTTAAGTGTGGGGGTATTTGATAGGTCGTTAATTAAGCATTATTTTATATTATTTTATACCCTTCATACTTGACTTTTAATATTAAAATAAGAAATAATTAGATAAATTAATTTATTTTGTGTTATTTTTGTTTAAATAAATAAAGTTTGTAATTAGGTGCATTTTGGCGAAAGAATCGTGTCGATCGGAATTTTAACGAAGAAATTATGGACGAAAATCAGTACGAATATTAATTAAGTGAATTAATTCTCTTTTAAAAATTCTGCAGCCCAAAATCCATTTACAAACCAGCCCATTCAGTCCCGCCAGCCCAGCCCGTGCGGCCCAGGAGAAGCCCAGCGAAGCAGCCCGTGAGGCCCAGCGAAGTCAGCCCACCAGCCAGGCCCGCTTGTTCTTCCTTCCCCCTGCCTCTCTCTCTCGTTCGGAGCGCGCGTACCGAAGGGAACTCCAGGCGCTCGGCGCGCGCTTACCGAAGACACGGCCTGCAGCCCAGCGCACGCCTGCCGGCCATGCTCCACCTTTCCAGCACGCCTCCACCGAATTCTGAGCCCTTTTTCAGCAGTTCTGACAGATTCCTCTCTTTGCTGTTTTTCATGCTTTTCTTTTCTTTTTTTTAATTTCTCTTCCCCAAAAACCACCCATACTCATCATTTCACTTTTGAATATTTTTATTATAATTTTTGTTTAGTTTTTATTTATTTTCTAGGGTTTAATTTGAGTTTTCCCCCTATAAATAGGAGTTGATTTCACTTGTTGAAATCACTTCCAAGTAGCACAAAATTGAGCTTCTTTTAGGAGAAATCTTGGCAAAATAGTTCCAATACAATTTTGAGAGTTCAAGTCCAAATTTCCTTGTTTAATCTTCTTCCATCTTCATAAGGTTCCAGCCGCTGTTCGGTGTTCCTTGTGAAAAACAATCCATTGTTCTCATCCAATCTGAAAAGTGTAACATTTGCTCTCCATTCTCTTAAACTCTTTTATTTGTTATTGGTTCTAATTATAATGCAATATATGTATTGGTTTCTCCTTCCTATCTTTTGTGAAAATTGAGTATAATCTCCATGTGTTTTACTTTCTAAAAATCATTTACTTCTTACATTTTAGAGCTTAAACTTCATTTCGAAACTAAATGTTGATCCGCTGTTCGGGGCATTTAGAGTAGATTTGGAGAGATTTAATGTATGACCGCTGTTCGGCGCATTAAATCACAAACTTAAGGTAATTATATTATAAGTAAAAATCCGCTGTTCGGTGCATTTATAATATGAATAAGGTATGAAGAAATATGAGTTTGTGAAGGTATAATTTCGTGATTAATTCAAATATTTTTCAATTGTAGTATGTTGTTGAAGTTTGTGTTTACGGGAAGTCTACTTTGTGCATAAGTTAGAATAGAAATAGAATGAGTTTATCTATACTTTTACTTATTTACATAATTACAAACCTCTTCAAAACCCCCCTTGTTTATTCTTTATTCTTTTATTCTTTATTCTTTTATTCTTTGATGCTTTTATTCTTTCATTCCTTTATTATTTAATTTATTGATTCTTTGATTAATTAATTCCTTTATTCTTTGATTAACTAAGTCCTTTATTCTTCTATTATTTCATTCTTTAATTCGTTAATTTATTAATTCTTTGTAATTCATTAATTTATTATTATCTTGTTCATCTATTCTTTAATTTATTAATTCTTTGATTGTTTAAATTCTTTTATTATTTAATTCTCTAATTCATTATTCTTTTATTCATAATCCACTAACATATTATTAATGTTCCCTAATTTCCCCGGTTAAGAACGATCCCTATTTATCAATACTACATCTACACAAAAAGGGTTTAAATTGCATAACACTCGAATTACATGTTTAATTTAATGCGTAGTTTGGGCGTAGTCAATTTTTGGCGCCGTTGCCGGGGACATTGAAAATCATTTTTAATTTGTTAGTGTATGTATATAAATTGTGCATATTATACTTGTTTATAAATTTTATTTTTGTTAATATTATATTTGTTTATAACATTTACTTACTTGTTTATATTTTATTTATCCATCTTATTATTGTTCTTATTATGTTTGTTTATAATGCTCATACTTTACTTTTTCTTAATTTCTAATTTATACTTGTTCATAAATGTTCATAATTTTTTTTTTTATATATATTTGTTCATAATAAATTTGATACTTGTTCATAAATGCATATTTTATATGTTCACTTTTCTTTACTTTTACTTTTATTTATTCCATTATACTTTATTCCATTAACTTAATATTCACACTTTTTCTTTATTCCCTTAACTTTAATTATATGACATTAACTTTATTCCATTAACTTTCTTTTAATTTTATTACATAACCTTTATGTTCCACTAACTTTATGTTTACACTTATTTTATTTTTATGTAATCAATTATTTGTTTATGTCTTGTTAAACTTTAAATTTTAAATGAAAAAAAAAAAGAAAATTCGGAATAAATAAAAAAAAAAATTAAAAAAAATTAAAAATTAAAAAAAAAAAAATTAAAAAAAAAAAAATTTAAATTTTTTTTTTTTTATGAAACTTTATTCATCTTTGAATTTCCTAAAGTGTAAGTATTGTTTCCTATTAATTGTTTTAGAGTTGCATGAATCTCTTAGTCCCTTTTTCTTCAAAATCTTACTTTCGGGAACAGGTAGTGCCCCTCTTATTTACTTTCTCCTTAACCCTTCATGATGTGTGGATTTCATCACCACATACCATAGACCCGAATCTATGGACATGAGGTTGGGGCGGAGTTTGTAAACACTAGGGTTTGGTAATTCTCTACGTCATCATTTGGATTAATTATGGTATCTAGGAGAGTTATGACTGGTGACAAGTTTTGGATTAAGAAAGGGAACACCAATGGAGTATATGCCAAGCTAGCCTCGGGGTGCTCTTAAAATTATCCTTGCTTCTCGCGTTACATCTATCTCAACTGGCCATGATTAATGTTGAATGGTGGAATGGTGGTTATCAGTACGCGCAGGCCGTACGCCCAGGAAAGTACTATGAGAAGCGGAAGGGGAAAGTTATTCATGACACTCTAAAACTCTACTTATTGCATTATTAGTTTGCATTTGAAACTTGTGTATTTTCTTTCCATTAACGTAACTTTTTGGTAATTCTGGTTTCTATTTATGTGCTATTTTTTGCAAATCTCTACTATCTTACACTTATTATCTTTTCTTGTGTATACTTGCCTTCTAACTTAGAGTTTTGTTTTCATAGAGGTACGAACTTATGAATGCGTGCTCACCAATCTAAGCTTGATCGGCTGAGAAGACAACTTGACATCTCACCAAGCAACGCCACATTCAGAGACGCACTTAAGCAAACCAGTTCGTTCGAACCTCCATCCCCAATATTTGGTGAGTCCAAAAGCGAGAAGAGTAATTCAGAAGAAGAACAGATTTTCGGAACACCGATAACCATGGCACGAAACCTGAGTATCCGGGAGCAGACATGTGCAAACACAAATGGCACTACAGACTTCTGCATCCAGTATCCAGAGCCTCGAACCAACAAGAAAGATATTGAGCTTAAGAGTGGAGTTCTTCATCAACTACCCAAGTTCCGTGGAATCAGAAATGAAGATCCACACAAACACTTAACGGAGTTCCAATTCATCATTAGTAGTATGTGTCCGGATGATGCGGACTTGGAAATCATGAAGCTGAAAGCTTTCCCATTGTCCTTGGAAGAAAGAGCACGGGTATGGCTTTTAGGTCTCCCACCCAATCATATTGACTCTTGGGAGAAGTTGGTTCAGGAGTTTCTTACCAAGTACTTCCCTGCCTCAAAGATTACGGTCTTAAGAAAGGAGATCACTGGAATCAAGCAGAAAGAACATGATGAGAATTTCAGCCAGTACTATGAGAGGTTTAAGGAACTTTGTGCTTCATGCCCTACTCACGGGATCACAGAAGGCTATCTTTTAACCTACTTTTATGAAGGACTCAAAGGTTGGGATAGAGGACTGCTCGATGCTGCAGCTAATGGAAGTTTCTTAGCTCGGAGCCTAGTAGATGGTCGTGCACTACTTGAAAGCCGTGCACTCAATGATGCACAATACGAAGGTGCCGATCCCATTTCTAGAAAGGTACATGAGGTAAGTTCCCATGCTATAAATGATTCAAAGTTAGATAAAATCACCTCTATGCTTTCGAATATGCTTGAGCTAAAGAAACAGGTAGCTCCAGTTTGTTCCATATGCTCTCAAGGCCATCTTGAGGAACAATGTCCCTACACTGCAAGGGAAGAAGACTCCGGAACTGAAATGGCACACGCCATTGGAGGCTATCAAGGAGGGCCAAGGACCCAAGGTTACAGTTGGAGAGATCCGAACAACGTCCTAAACCCTCAGCACATGTCGACCGGGCCAAACCGTGTCCCAGACCAGTTCCCAAGGCCCACATGGCAACCAAGGCCCACATGGCAACCAAGGCCCACATGGCAACCAAGGCCCCCGGTCCCATTTTCTAACTTTTCTCATAATCATGCAAATAATCATACTTCTTCATCTTCTAATCCTGATTATGATAAAATGCTGGCTGCTCTTTCCCAAGGGCAGCAAACACTAATGGCTTCAACTCAGGCTCTTGTCACAGGTCAGCAAAATTAACAAAAAGACATCGCTGATCTCAAGGACCAAATGGGCAAAGTCGTGGACTTCATGGGTAAGATCCAAGCTAGCGGGGTGCTTCCACCTCAACCTACGCCCAACCCAAATGTAAGACCTGAAGCCAATGCAATCACCACTCGAAGTGGTAAAGTGCTCGGAGAAATAGAACCAGATCCAGCCGTTTCTGCGGCTGAAAAGCACAAGGTGGCAACTAAGACCACCACGACACAACCGCCAGTTCAACCTACCCACACACAAGGTAATAACCCAATCCCTTCAAGTTCGGTTGTTACTAATTCCCCGTTTGTGCATGCACCATTTCCAAGTAGGCTTGCCAAATCTAAGAAGAATGAATCCGATGAGGAAATCTTGGAGATCTTCAAAAGGGTGCAAATCAACATGCCCTTGATCGAGTGCATCAAACAAGTGCCGAAATACGCAAAATTTCTGAAAGAGTTATGCACTCCAAGGCGCCAGACGAGGGAGAAGGAGGTTGTGATGGTGAGTGAAACAGTTTCTGCTGTAATCCAGCGTCGGCTACCCCCAAAGTTGAAGGATCCAGGGAGTTTTTCTGTTCCCTGCGTGATTGGTAACAAGTCATTTGATAAAGTCATGCTAGACTTAGGAGCATCCATTAATGTTATGCCATATTCACTATATGTTGCCCTAGGTCTAGGTAAACTACAGCATGACGATATTATCATTCAGTTAGCCGATCGCTCTAATGTGTATCCTAAGGGATACGTAGAAGATGTTCTTGTGCAGGTTAACCAGCTCATCTTCCCAGCTGACTTTTATGTCCTAGACATGGAGGATTCCCCTACGAATCAAGCTCCACTAATGCTGTTGGGAAGACCATTCATGAGAACTGCCAAGACAAAGATTGATGTGTTCAATGGAACATTAACTATGGAAGTAGACGGAGAGGAGATTGGCTTCAACATTTTTGATGCCATGAGGTACCCTAGTTCCGCAACTCATACTACTTTTTCTGTTGACGTGTGCACTTCTCTCGCAGAGAAACATTTTGATTCAATTCGAGAAGACACACTCAACATGATAATCCAGAAAGGAGTTGGCCTAACGCAATCAGGGGACGCCTTGGTTGAGGATACGGATTACGAACTAGAACCTCGAATTTGGGATGAAGTCATGACCCTAAATGAGACCCCCAGAATGGTGAATCATCAGGTACCCTCGTCATTTCCAATTAGTACTAATGCCACTCCTCCTTCAGTGATTCAGGCCCCAGTTCTCGAGCTCAAAGTTTTGCCTGACCACCTGAAGTATGCCTATCTTGGCTCGGACGACACTCTGCCCGTCATAGTGTCTTCTGCACTAACCGAGTCACAGGAAGATAGACTGGTACAGGTCTTGACAAAGTACAAGACAGCCATTGGATGGACTCTGTCAGATATCAAGGGAATCAGCCCTACAACCTGTGTGCATCGAATCTTACTAGAAGATGATGCAAAGCCCTCTCGCGAAGCCCAACGTCGCCTCCATCCTCCGATGATGGAAGTTGTGAAACAAGAGGTCATCAAACTCTTGGACTGTGGTGTCATCTACCCAATTTCAGACAGTAAATGGGTCTCACCAGTCCAAGTAGTCCCAAAGAAAAGTGGAGTCACAGTTGTTGCGAACAGTGAAGGAGAGCTAGTGCCCCAGCGAACAG
This sequence comes from Prinsepia uniflora, assembly GCA_032719365.1. Lineage (NCBI taxonomy): Eukaryota > Viridiplantae > Streptophyta > Magnoliopsida > Rosales > Rosaceae > Prinsepia > Prinsepia uniflora. The sequence continues at coordinate 68,534,196 of CM064861.1, read as the reverse complement.
TGACCGGATACAGAGTCTGCATCGACTATCGACGCCTGAACAAAGCAACTAGGAAGGATCACTTCCCTTTACCCTTCATTGATCAAATGCTTGAAAGGTTAGCAGGTCACTCCTATTATTGCTTTCTTGATGGTTATTCCGGGTACAATCAAATCTGTATCGCTCAAAATGACCAAGATAAAACGACTTTCACTTGTCCTTTTGGCACTTTTGCCTACCGAAGAATGCCTTTCGGTTTATGTAACGCCCCAGGTACTTTCCAAAGATGCATGCTTTCTATTTTCTCTGAATACGTCGAAAAAATAATTGAAGTATTTATGGACGATTTTAGTGTCTTTGGGGATAGTTTTGATGCATGCTTAGAACACTTAGCACTTATCTTACAAAGGTGTGTCGAAACTAATCTGGTACTTAACTGGGAGAAATGCCATTTCATGGTTAGACAAGGGATAGTCTTGGGCCATATTGTCTCTGAAAGAGGAATTGAAGTCGATAAATCTAAAGTTGATACTGTGCGCCACTTACCCTCTCCCACTTCGGTGAGAGGAATCCGTTCATTTCTTGGTCACGCAGGATTTTACAGAAGATTTATCCAAGACTTCTCCCACATTGCAAGGCCCTTGTGCCGACTGCTTCAGAAAGAGACACCCTTCGTCTTTGATGCAGACTGTCAGGAAGCTTTTGAGAAGCTTAAAAATCTCTTAACCACTGCCCCCATTCTTTGTGCCCCTGATTGGTCCTTACCCTTTGAACTAATGTGCGATGCCTCTGATTATGCAGTTGGAGCCGTACTCGGACAAAGGCGGGATAAGAAGCCCTACGCCATCTACTATGCATCCAGAACCTTAAATGATGCCCAGATGAACTACACCACTACAGAAAAGGAGTTGCTTGCTGTTGTATTTGCTTTAGATAAATTTCGTTCTTATCTACTTCGAACTAAAGTCATTATTTACACTGATCATGCAGCACTGAAGTATCTCCTAGCCAAGAAGGAAGCGAAACCAAGACTGATCCGATGGATTCTTCTTCTTCAAGAGTTTGACATCGAGATTAAAGATAAGAAAGGCGTAGAGAACGTGGTGGCGGATCATTTGAGTCGCATTGCACATGAGCGAGATCCTGTGGCGATTCAAGAGATGTTTCCAGACGAACAACTCTTCAGAATCGAGGGAGGTACTCCTTGGTATGCTGATATTGTCAATTATTTAGTCACCAAGCAGTTGCCCACCACCCTCTCCCGTGCACAAAAAGATAAACTTAAGAAGCATGCTAGGCACTATATTTGGGATGAACCTTATTTGTGGAAACACTGTGCAGATTTATTGATTAGGAGATGTGTCCCTGATATTGAACATAGGTCAGTCCTAGAGTTCTGCCATAGCCATGCTTGTGGAGGCCACTTTGGATCTAGAAAAACTGCACTCAAAATCTTAGAATCTGGACTATATTGGCCCACACTTTTTAAAGATGCACATTCATTTTGCTTAGCCTGTGATAAATGTCAGAGATCAGGAAACTTAGGACGCAGGGATGAAATGCCACAACATTATGTTCTTACTGTTGAAATATTTGATGTTTGGGGTATCGATTTTATGGGTCCGTTTCCTCAATCTAATGGCTATCTCTATATCTTACTTGCCGTTGATTATGTATCAAAATGGGTGGAAGCTAAGGCCACCAGGACTAATGACTCTAAAACTGTTGCAGAATTCCTCAGAACTAACATTCTTTCCAGGTTTGGGATCCCGCGGGTCCTAATAAGTGATGGAGGAAGTCATTTCTGCAACAAGACCATTGAAGCTTTACTGAAACGGTATGGTGTCACTCATCGAGTATCTACACCTTACCATCCTCAAACGAGTGGAATGGCGGAAGTCAGTAATAGAGAAATCAAGAAGATACTAGAGCGAACTGTGGGTCCTAATCGAAAGGATTGGAGCCAACGGTTGGATGATGCACTTTGGGCATACAGGACGGCCTACAAAACACCTATAGGAATGTCTCCCTATAGGTTGGTGTACGGAAAAGCATGTCACCTTCCGGTGGAACTAGAGCATAAAGCATGGTGGGCCGTCAAAACGTTCAACATCAAGCTAGATGACGCCGGTCTGCATCGGAAGCTCCAGCTGAGTGAGCTTGAGGAAATAAGAAATGATGCATTTGAAAGCACTCTGATCTACAAGGAAAAGGCAAAGGCATTTCATGACAAACAGATCAGGAGTAAAGCATTTGACATTGGCCAGAAAGTTTTGCTTTTCAACTCTCGACTCAGACTCTTTCCTGGTAAGTTATGTTCTAGATGGGTAGGACCTTTTGTTATCACTAATATTTTTGCCCATGGAGCCATACAGATAAAACACGTTGGAACTGGAAAAGAGTTCAAGGTCAATGGCCATAGATTGAAGCCTTATATCGAGGCAATTGGCGAACACGATGTGGAGTCAGAAAGAGTGCTACGACGTCCCATCAGATGAACTAAATTTGGTCTAGGCTGGATGGACGTTAAACTTCAAGCGCTTGTTGGGAGGCAACCCAATGTGTTCGCGAGTGTGAAGGAGTCATCAACACAGATTTGCTTTCTTTCAACCCTTCACTCTCTTTTATGTTTTTCTTTCTTATTTCATTTTCTTAAATCATCTTCCTTACTTTGATTCTATGTTTAAATTACTTCGTATTTTCCTACATTGAGGACAATGTAGAATTTAAGTGTGGGGGAATGGTTTACAAATTTATTTGTGTTAATTTTCAATTGTTTCTTTCTTATTTGTGTTAATTTTCAATTGTTTTATTTCTTTCTTCAAAAAAAAAAAATAAAAAAAATTTGAGTCTTTTTGTTTTAAACGTAGCGTTTTTACGAGTCATCAAGTTGCCCTTTAACTTGTCAATGATATAAGTGAATGGAAATGATTATGTTATGGCCATAAAGATAATCACTACAACTTGAATTTGTTTGTTAATATTTTGTGATTAAGTGTTACTACTTGAAGATAATGCATGTAAATTGGTACATAAATAAGCATGATATGATAAGTATGAATCATTTGAACCTTATGTGAGCTTTAGAACTTATATACATCTTTGATGAGTGATTCATAAGTTCTTTGTTTAAATTGATATACATATGCCTCATAACTGCTTGCCATAGCTTTTAATGAACTCTAGAGCACTAGAACTTATTCTATGTGATTTTCAAAGCTTTTAAGTCAATAAATTCTCTGATTTTGGAAATGATTAAGGCATTAGGGTTAACACCACAAATTCAAACATCCATGTTCCCTATTTTGTGCGCACAAGTTGCGACCCCCTTAGTTTTACCCCTTTTGAGCCCACATTAAGCCTTTCTTTCCTCACCATGATTATCTAAACACTTGAGCTTAGTATAGACATCTTTTACCTTTGTTCCAAGGACTCGGTTGAAGACATAATGATTATGTAAAGAGAAAATGATGATATTGAAAGACTTTTATGTGTATTTTGTGGATTTACTTACTCAAACATTGTTGTATTTTTGACACATGTTATTACCTTGATATATGAAAAAAAAAAAAAAAAAAAAAAAGAAAGAAAGATATATTTATCAAGGTAATAAGGTTTGATTATGAATATTTGAGTTAAGTCCTTTACATTTGTAAATCCGGCACAAAGAATGAATTCGAGGCCCAACAAGATGAAATGTGGCCTATGTTCGAAGGGATGGATTACTGACATCATTGCACTAAGGTTGGGAAGTTATGATACGTTTTGGGAGTCTATTGAGTCTTGGAACGAATTTGAGCACCACTTGTCCTATATATTCCTTGCCTCTAAACTTAGCCCCATTACAACCTTCGTAAAGACCTTATGATCCTTAAGATGGTAAATTTTGATTAGTTGAGTCAATCACTTGAGTAAGCTTATGGTTTTGGTTCATTTGTGCAAGTATGTTTTGTTTTTATCTTGAGGTGATTGTTTGAAATTTTGCAAAAGTACTTCATTTCGATTATGTGAGTATTTCTCACATACTTTGAGTGCAAACACAAACCCTCACAAATTGAGTGAATTTCTGAGTGCATATCCTTGTGAGTTGATTCATACTTGTCTTATTCGTGCAGAACTCCATTTCACCATATTTACTCATTATCTTACTTGTTGAACATTTTGTTACCATATATTAACTTTTGAATTCCATTTGCTTAAATGTTTTAAGTGAAAATCTTTTATGCCATGATTATAACAATGAAATTTGAGACAAATGGTTAAGGGTCTACTTGTTTTGAATTCGTAGTTTGATTTTAGTATTTGCTAGGGACTAGCAAAGTTTAAGTGTGGGGGTATTTGATAGGTCGTTAATTAAGCATTATTTTATATTATTTTATACCCTTCATACTTGACTTTTAATATTAAAATAAGAAATAATTAGATAAATTAATTTATTTTGTGTTATTTTTGTTTAAATAAATAAAGTTTGTAATTAGGTGCATTTTGGCGAAAGAATCGTGTCGATCGGAATTTTAACGAAGAAATTATGGACGAAAATCAGTACGAATATTAATTAAGTGAATTAATTCTCTTTTAAAAATTCTGCAGCCCAAAATCCATTTACAAACCAGCCCATTCAGTCCCGCCAGCCCAGCCCGTGCGGCCCAGGAGAAGCCCAGCGAAGCAGCCCGTGAGGCCCAGCGAAGTCAGCCCACCAGCCAGGCCCGCTTGTTCTTCCTTCCCCCTGCCTCTCTCTCTCGTTCGGAGCGCGCGTACCGAAGGGAACTCCAGGCGCTCGGCGCGCGCTTACCGAAGACACGGCCTGCAGCCCAGCGCACGCCTGCCGGCCATGCTCCACCTTTCCAGCACGCCTCCACCGAATTCTGAGCCCTTTTTCAGCAGTTCTGACAGATTCCTCTCTTTGCTGTTTTTCATGCTTTTCTTTTCTTTTTTTTAATTTCTCTTCCCCAAAAACCACCCATACTCATCATTTCACTTTTGAATATTTTTATTATAATTTTTGTTTAGTTTTTATTTATTTTCTAGGGTTTAATTTGAGTTTTCCCCCTATAAATAGGAGTTGATTTCACTTGTTGAAATCACTTCCAAGTAGCACAAAATTGAGCTTCTTTTAGGAGAAATCTTGGCAAAATAGTTCCAATACAATTTTGAGAGTTCAAGTCCAAATTTCCTTGTTTAATCTTCTTCCATCTTCATAAGGTTCCAGCCGCTGTTCGGTGTTCCTTGTGAAAAACAATCCATTGTTCTCATCCAATCTGAAAAGTGTAACATTTGCTCTCCATTCTCTTAAACTCTTTTATTTGTTATTGGTTCTAATTATAATGCAATATATGTATTGGTTTCTCCTTCCTATCTTTTGTGAAAATTGAGTATAATCTCCATGTGTTTTACTTTCTAAAAATCATTTACTTCTTACATTTTAGAGCTTAAACTTCATTTCGAAACTAAATGTTGATCCGCTGTTCGGGGCATTTAGAGTAGATTTGGAGAGATTTAATGTATGACCGCTGTTCGGCGCATTAAATCACAAACTTAAGGTAATTATATTATAAGTAAAAATCCGCTGTTCGGTGCATTTATAATATGAATAAGGTATGAAGAAATATGAGTTTGTGAAGGTATAATTTCGTGATTAATTCAAATATTTTTCAATTGTAGTATGTTGTTGAAGTTTGTGTTTACGGGAAGTCTACTTTGTGCATAAGTTAGAATAGAAATAGAATGAGTTTATCTATACTTTTACTTATTTACATAATTACAAACCTCTTCAAAACCCCCCTTGTTTATTCTTTATTCTTTTATTCTTTATTCTTTTATTCTTTGATGCTTTTATTCTTTCATTCCTTTATTATTTAATTTATTGATTCTTTGATTAATTAATTCCTTTATTCTTTGATTAACTAAGTCCTTTATTCTTCTATTATTTCATTCTTTAATTCGTTAATTTATTAATTCTTTGTAATTCATTAATTTATTATTATCTTGTTCATCTATTCTTTAATTTATTAATTCTTTGATTGTTTAAATTCTTTTATTATTTAATTCTCTAATTCATTATTCTTTTATTCATAATCCACTAACATATTATTAATGTTCCCTAATTTCCCCGGTTAAGAACGATCCCTATTTATCAATACTACATCTACACAAAAAGGGTTTAAATTGCATAACACTCGAATTACATGTTTAATTTAATGCGTAGTTTGGGCGTAGTCAATTAACGCTAGTTTGAATTCCATGACAAAAGCTGCCAAGGTTTGGCCTTTGACAGTAGTTCTAGGACAATAGAGTAAATCATGCTGACTCAACTCTATGGCCTATTTCATTACTCGTGTTGATGCATCGAGTGCATGGAGCAATGAATGGAGTGGATATTCTATCATGAAGATTACCCAATGAGATTGAAAGTACGGCCGCAACTTCTTTGTGGTGACCAGTAATGCCATGATCAACTTTTCAAAATTTGATTATCTAGTTTCTGCATTGAGGAGAGCTTTCAGCGTATATAATACAAGAAGTTGAATCCTATTCACTTCCTGGACAAGTGTAGAGCTTACTATAACGTTAGAAACGTCTAGATAGAGGAACAGGTCCTCATTATCTTTGGGTTTTGATAGTAATGGTGGACACTTCAAGTAGGTCTTGAGATCTTGAAACGTCTTCTCATAACTTTTATCCCACTTAATCCTAGATGTTTTCTTTACTGCTTGGAAGAAAGTTCGACATCGTTCTATTGCCTTGGAAAAAAATCTATTCAGACCTGATGCTCGGCCAGTAAGACTTTGAATCTCCATCAAAGTTGATGGTGACTTCATCTGAAGGATCACCTTGATTTTCTTTGGATTGGCCTTGATTCAACGCTAGTTCACAAAGTAACCTAAGAACTTTCCTGTTAATACTCCAAAAGCGCACTTTAGAGGATTGAGCATTATTTTTTACTTCTTCAGTAAATTGAAAGTTCCTCGCAAGTTGGTGATATGATCCTCTCACTTTTCACGTTTGACCATGATGTCATCCACATAGACTTCCATGGATTTTCCAGTGAAATCCTTGAACATTCGATTAACAAGTTTATGATATGTTTCTCCTGTATCCTTGAGGCCAAACGACATGACCTTGTAGCAGTATATACCTAGGTCGAAGATGAAGGCTGTCTTGTCTTTGTCCCTCTCATGCACCAAAATCTAGTTGTAGCCCGAGTATACATCTAGAAAGCTAAGAAGCTCATTACTGTAGTGGAATCCACTAAAAGATCAATTCTCAGCAAGGGATAATTGTCTTTTGGATATGCTAGATTGAGATCAGTGTAATCGACACAACCTCTCCATCATCCCGCTTCCTTTTTCTTGACAAGTACGACATTTGCAAGCCATTCAGAGTGTGGAACTTCTTCAATGGAACCAACAACAAGTAACTTTTCAATATCTTCTTAGATGATAGCAATTTTCTCAAGGGAGAAATTGTGTCTTTTCTGCTTGACCGACTTATGGTTTGGATTGACGTGCACCTTATGGCAAGCAATGGCAGGGCCAATTCCTAGCATGTTAGATGGTGACCAAGCAAAAACTTCTTTTTCCTTACGCAGGAATGCAGCGAGTTCTTCTTTTTCTTTATCACTCAATCGAGCACCAATGCAAGGATGTCGCTCACGATATTGAGGGTCAAGATGAATGAGGGTGACATCATCTTTTGGTTGCCATCCTTCTAGAGTTGAAAGTTCCTCATAAATGTCCAAATCTTGACCCACAATTGGTTTCTATTTAGGAGACGAAGAGGAGGGCTTACCCCTAGCAGATGATCTAATATGGGGAATAAACATAGTTTCCTTGACCACTTTCAGCCCTTCGGTGAGGCACTGTCGAGCCATAGCTTGATCACCTTTTAGCTCTCCAATTCCTCCTCCGAGGATTAAGAATCGAACTTTCTGGAAAAAAAGGCTCGATGTGCTGGATAAGTTCTTATGAAGCCATGGTCTTCCCAATATTTCATTGTATGGTAACTACTCATCCATGTTGTAGAAAGCTTGTGATGTGACAATGGGGTTAGAGTGCACATCCAGCTAAAGGGTGCCAACGGTCATACTTGTTGACCCATTAAAACCTCGAAGTCAAATAGCCATTTTCATAGTGAGGTTTTCTAATCCTATTTTGCACATAGCATCAAGGCTCAGGATATTTTTTTTCTTACTTCATCGATGTGGATTTAATCAATTTTTGCATGTACAATTTGGATTGACACAACTAAGGCATCATCATTCGACCAGTCAAATCCTACCTTGTCTTTCAAAGAGAAACCAATGATGAGGTCGTTAGCCACCCTGGCGGTGGTGAGATGGGAGACTTGAGAGATAGCCAAAGTATCACAGATCTTCCATTTCTTCAGCTTGGAAGTGGTTCCCAGCAGCTCTAACTCCACTATGATTGTGTTGATGCAAATCATCTTTTCTGCAGGCTCCTTGGGTCATTTGTTAGCGAGTTGATCTATGACCTTCCCCTTGACGTACTCTATACAACGTCCTTCGTTGATGATATATTAGAGATATCTGTCGAAGGATGTGCATTTTTCGATGTTGTGCCCAAAATATTCGTGGTAGGCACACCACTTCCTCTAATCGGCTTTTTCTTAATCACCTTTGATATACTCTGGCTTCTTGAACCAGGGTTTATCTTTTATTTTATTGTGGATCTGATGTACTGGCAAAAATAATTTCAAATTAGGCTTTCCCGTTGCTGGAGTTTGGGAAGTCTGACTTGCTTTGCATTTGTTGAACTTTCCATGTGCAAATTTTCCATGGGATTCATCTTTATTGGAGGCCTTCTCGCTTGCCCCAACATGATCCTGAGCATGGTTAGCGTTCTTTTCATCCTCCCAACACGCGTGCCACTCTACCAAAGAAAGCAGCTTGGTGAGACTTCGTGTGTTGCCCATGGGAAGCCCCTGTTTGAATGTCATTATAGCAACAAGGTCGTTGCAACCAACAATTCAAGACATTTCCTCACAGTATCTCCTAATGTATTGTCAGAGAGTCTATTTTTCCCTCTTTTGAATGGTGAAGAGATGAACATCCCTCACTTCGGTTGTTCGAAGCTACAAGTACTCTTTCATAAATGCTAAAGCCAACTCTTCAAAAGAAGCGATCGATCTCCGGGGGAGATGCAAGAACCTCGTCATTGCTTGGCCTTGAAGAGAGGCTTGAAACTCTTTGCACATGAGTACGTAATTGTGTCTATGGGGAACCATGAATCCTCAGTAATAATCTATATTCTTTATTGGGTCGGAAGTTTCGTTGAACTGATTGAAGTTTAGCATCGCGATTCTTTAAGGGAATGACTCCTCCTCAATATCTCTCACAAAGGGTGAGGATGACTAAATTTGGTGACGTAGATCGTCTTTTAGATCGCCATCATGTTGGACACAGAGGTGTCGATCCAACATCTTTTGGACATCATCAGTTTGCAGCACACCTCGCTGAGGTGGAGAGTCATTACACGCTAACCATTGGGAACCTCCTCCAGTCTCAACCTTTGACTTCTGAGATCATGCAGGTGAGTAAGCTTCGTCGCCTTCCTCACTGCGATGGGTGGTTTGTCTTGAAATATTCAGAGAACCCATGTGTTGCCCTTACCCGCTTTCCATGCAGCTCATGCACTAATGGCCTTGGGCGGTGTGGGCTCTTTACTCTGCGAGCTTAACTTTCTTCTCCAGTGTCACTTAGCGAGGTGTCTTTAGACATCGTTTTACATCGAACCGTTTCCTTTCCCGAGCGCTTGGAATGTCATCTTGCCTTCCACGTGAAGTTGAGTGTCTCTCAAGTTCTTGAGCTGTTCGTTCTGCTAAGAGTCGTTGCAAAATCTCTAACTATATTTAAGCTTGGTTTCTCAACCTTTTGACTTGTTGAGACAAGTTTTCATGAGGAAGTTGGCATCGAGGTGCTTACGATTGGTGCGCATCACATCAATACCTTCGCCTTAGGAGTTGCTGGTCTGTATCAAGTCCAATTTGTGCCTGATTATCCCCTGATATGTCAAAGCGCCCATCCAGGAAATTGTGCAAATTCATGTTTGCATAAGGTTAACTCTGCCTTAATGCTTCTCCTATCATCCGCCCGCCAATTTGTTGTAAGGCTGATATTCCTTCTCTTAGCGCAGGTACATGAGTTGTTGAAGAGGGGAAGGTTTCAAAACTAAAAGTTGGAATATATCCCTACATCTCCATGGGCACCTTGATGGACACACATCAGGGACAACTTGGGGGCTCCTCCAGAGTCTTCATGTGTGGGTCATTCCCCGTCTGAGTTGTTGAGGCTGAAACACCATCTTTCACTAATTAAACGGATCAACGAACCCTAGCCATGCTGAATCGAAGAATCCTGAGCAGAAAGTTTAGGTCATACGTTGAACAACGTTCAAGAACTTCAAACAACGTCGATGAACGACGAACGAAGTTTGATAAACGATGAACGAACGTGAGAGCTCCTCCTGAGTATTTCTCAATTAACACTTAATGAGAGCACCAATTATTGAAACAGAATTCGTTCGTACTCGTAAAAGTCTGATCCTTGCAAACAGCGAACAGTAAGCTATCGTTCGCTGTGATCGAGGCCCCAGAGAGTGGTTCGACCAAGAACGCTCTAATGCTTAAATTAACCTTGAGAGAGAAATCACAAGAGTTTAAGTAGCGTTGAATCAAATTACCTTTGAAAGTAAAATGATCATCTCTATTTATAGAGAATTCTTGGGAGCCACAAAGCGTTCTGATTAGTTGGTTGATTTTGTAATTAATAAATAATATATTATTATTTAGATATATTATTTAATAATTGTAATAATTGCTAATTGTGATGATAATTATTGTAATTTAATACTAATATTAATTGATCATTATTAAGAATAATAACAATTAATTCTCGATGAGAATATTAATATTATTGAGGCTTAATCCGATTAAATAATATATTTGGCTGGTAATATGTTATCTAATGTGTAGGTGTTTCTGAGCCGTTAATGTCATTAACAGGGGCAATTTGGATATTTTGGGAATTATAGGTCACGTGGAAGCTTCACAATTTTCGGGTGATTTTGGATTCTACAATGACGACAAGGGAGAGTCTGTAGAAGGCAAGTTTTTTGAAAAGGTTGAACTAGAGAAGAGGAAAACGAGATATCCATTTTGAATAGCTATCCATCTTCAATTAGTACAATTTTAGGTTAAATTTAGTTAGTATACTGAATATCCATTCTGAAATATTTTGATAAATTTTTATTTAATTTTTTCAAAAATTTAATTTAATTCCTCTCTGATGCTCTGAGCTTAGGATCTTTTGGATTGGACTTTATGAAATAATGGTTTTTAGTAATTGACCTAGCTAGAAAAAAAAATTATTTTTTATAATTCTTTTATTTTAAGAAATTGAATGGACAACTTAATTACATTCCATGTCTACTCCTAATCCGTAATAATGAAAGCATATATATTTTTGCATTCAAATATATAAAATTTGGTGAGTTAATCAACCCACTCCAATCCCACCTACAAATTGTGGAGGAAAATTTAAATAAATTCCAAAGAATATTAAGGGCGTATTTACTTACCAATAATAGGAATGAAATCAAAAGTATTGATTTTTATTACCTTATTTTTTTTAACGTTTACTAAATAGGTAATTAATAAGTATGTGGTCCTCATTCAAAATAAATACCCTTATTACTCCAAAATAGATAATGAAATTAACCAGGGATATGTTAATGATCCTCAATACCTCTTTTCATGAGATTTATTTACTAATATACCATATAAATTTAAAATGATTTCAAAACTATATTAAAAAAAAAACTAAAAACATAGCTTAATTAGAAGCATTAATGACAATAATTCTAAGAAATTATTTCCTCATGTAAATCAATCCTCATATTCCGAGTCACCTCCATAAACAATTAAAACTATGATTTTACATAGGCCTCGTCATTGGGCCGGGTCGGGCAAGCCCGGCCCAAAATTTTTGGGCTTGGGCCGGGCCGGGCCTATTTTATAATTTAAAAAATACCGGGCCGAGTCGGGCAGGCTTGATCATAAATATGAAAGCCCATGCCCTTTGTCGGGCCGGGTTTGGGCCGGGCTTTTATCGGGCTTTACGGGTCGGGCCTACTAAGCCCACTTGGGCCGGGCCTACTAAGCCCATTTGTACCTACCTAATTGTAAAAAAAAAATTGAGTTGAGTTTAAATATTATTATCGAATATTGAAATAAGCTAAGGAGGGGTACTATTGGATTTAGAGAATTGGCCTAAATTTTCGACCATAAAGCCGAGATAAGATAAGCAGGTCTCTAAGAAAGTCAGAGACCTAGTGAGTTTTTTTGAATTTAGGGTTAGAGTTTGGTTTGGGCATTGGGCTTTTAAATGACACTAGGTTGAGATTTGGTTGGAGTTTTGGATTTTGGCTATAATAGTAGTAACAAAATTGGATTGGGTATCAATTCTTAATTTATAATTATTTTATATTTTCGGGCTTATGGGTCGGGTTTACCTGGGCGGGTCGGGCTGGGCTTACCGGGCTTTATCGGGCTCGGGCCTATCGGGCCTAGCGGGCTTGAATACCCTAAGCCCAAGTCCAGCCCGTCAACATGCGGGCCGAGCTGGCCCACGGCCCATATCGGGCCGGGTCGGGCTTTTTGTCATCGGGCCTATCGGGTACCCATAAGCCCGTGGGCTTCTGGGCCAAATGATGAGGGCTAGTTTTACAATATTTATAAATAAACTTTATACTACAAAAAAAAATCATGCATATTTTTTCTGATATTATTAATGAATAATTATAAGAATATATATGACATTTTGACTTATTATTAATGGCTAAATAATTTTTTAAAAGATGCTAGATAAGTATAAAAGTAAGTATTCTTAATAATAAAAATTCTGTAATCCAATATATGATGAAAGTATTATATTGAGTGAAAGTAGTGTCCATATAATGGTGGTCTTTAATAGTTTTTGTTGCCGTAGAATACGTATTAATAAAAATGTCATTCTTTTATTTTTGTTTAAGGGCATTTTAATAATCAAATTAATTTTGTTATTCCGATTTATAGAAACTAATAAACAATAATAATTAAAATCAATTTTATTAATTTCCTAATTCTATATGGGTAATAAACAACTCAATAAGAATGATTGTCTACTTCTCATATTACTTACTTCTGGATTACATATTTCTCCAATTATTTTCTTATTTTACTCCTGATAATTAGACATGCCATAAGTTCTATTCAGTTATGTTGTTGCAATTTGAAAACCCTTTTTGATTTTGCTAGGTAATTGTCCCGCAACCCCATATTAATATGAGATTACCCTCTCTAATTTTGCTTAAGCTGATAGGACTCCTCCTTAAAATTACTTAAAAAAAACATTGAGATGATTCTACTCTCGTCTGACAATTCTTATCAGACAAGAGATACTATTTGATTCAGTCCACACATCAATTTACCAATAGAATCCACCTCTTATGGGGTACCGCCCACGTCCAACCGATTTACCCCGACAAGTAGTGAAATTTACTAGTTTGACCAATTTCATTAATAGGATTACCATATAATAGAATTATTAAGATAATTTGCAAATTTAAAATACATAATTCATATGTTATCAACAATTTTTATTGCACAAAATAAATTGTAGTCTTACAATAATTCAGTTATTAACTTATGTGATAAAAATCATACATGTAAGTCTCTAGCTAAACATGACCTCTACATTCCCACAAATTCCTTTATTATAATAGATTTTTTAATATTTAAATATAATCATAGTTAAGTTCATAGTACCATAAACACATAACAATATGACCATATGCATCAATCCCTTAACTATATTCTTAAATATTTCTCCTTTAATTTCACATTTCCTTTCATCCTTTTTATTCCTCATAATTTATCATGAGAATCCATTTATCCAAAATATTATTATCATATGTCAATACTTCATAACATATCATCACATTAAATCATTATACCATCAAATTAACCTTATCATACAACCATGATCCTAAAATCACCATACATCATACATTCTTCATTATCATATCATCCTAATATTCATATTTAATCTTCAAGCAAGCCTTCATTCCTTTTATAACCTTTTTATTCACATGTCTACACTAACGGGCCCCAGTGTTGGGCTGGGGGGCTGTAGCTCATCCGACTTAAATGATCCCCATTAATTCAAGCCCTACCCAATTAAAAAAAAAATGTTGCTTGAATTATAAAGGTAATCCCAGTCCCACAGGAAAGAAGAAAAACTGCAGCACTCATTCTTAGTCCCAGTCCCACGGGAAAGAAGAAAAACTACAGAAAAAAGAAAATGGCGTTGTCTTCCACTCTTCCTGCTTGAATTATAAAGGTATGCCAACTGCAGCACTCCCATTTTAATTCAATTTTTCTTCAAGCCCTACCCACCATTTTTCTTCATTTTCTAATGTACTCCCAGTAGAAGAAAAACTACATAAAAAGTCAAAAAAACTCTTTGCCTCCCTCAATTATTCTTTCTTCATCTTATTTTCTTCAAAAGAAATTGGGGGTGAGTTTCTCCATTTTCAAATATTCAAAGCATAAAGTATTACTCTCTAATTGTAGTTTTAAATTTAAATTGAATATAGGGTTTTGGTTTGGGAATATAAGGATTAGAGAATTTTTTTTAGTTTTGATAATTTGAAATTTGAATGTTGAAATTGGACTTTATGTAGGAGTAATTTAGACATTGACTTATTGAGTGAAGATTATGGCTATGAGGATTCAATTCACATGCTAGTTGCTATTGTGGGAAGCAAGGTTAGTAAATCAATTTTTTTTCCCTAATTGTTGATATTGAATGTCTGATTTAATTGGGTAAAGATGGTTTATTTTTTAAATGTATATTGTTGCAATTTTGAAATTGATTTATTTTGCTTTTCTTGATTAGTTGGCTAGTAGAACTTCTTGTTCTTAGTTTTTTCTTTGTGGCTTTGTGTTTGTGAATTTTTTTATAACAATTTGTGTTGATAGATTTTGTTATGTGTATGCTTATATGAATTTTAATCATCATCAATAGGTTTTCTTTCATAATGACGGATCACAATCGAAATCCCAAGAAATCAAAGTTAAAGAGTTTGTTATCGTATTATATAAAAAAAATTATTCATCATCAAGTAGCAAGCCTTCAGAGTCTTTATATACTCCAATTTGTGATGAAACTCGTCCTAAGTCTCCTATTATCGAGCCTCAAGTAGAGAGAGTTGAGTCTCAAAGGGCCAATGATGATCAAGATTTTAATATGAATTATCTTGAACGTGATCCCGGATTACGTCGTCTAATATCCAAATATCCAGTTAATGAACATGACAATTTTCGACGAGCATATGTTCTTTTAGGACCATGTCAACCTAAATTGGATACATACCCAAGTAGACTTGATGGAAAGCAATATCGTCGATTTCAAAGTGCATGGTTTGATAATTTCCCTTGGCTTGAATATTCCGTTGATAAAAATAGGGCATTTTGTTTTCCATGCTTCCTTTTTGACAATAGCCAATTGCATCCAACGTTTATCTTTGATGGGTATCAAAATTGGAAGAGACTTGGGGGAAAGCATTGTACTTTTCAACATCATATGGGTAGTTTAAATTCACCACATCATCTTGCTATGCAAATGTGGAGTAATTTAAAAGACCCTTCATTTCATATTGAAAAGGTGGTAAATGCGCAATCATCAAAACAAGTGATGGAAAATCGGTTACGACTAATCACCTCAATAGAGGGTGTGAGGTATCTAGCAACTAAATCATTGGAATTTCGAGGTAATGACGAATCCATTAGCTCATCCAATCAGGGAAATTGTGTTGAGCTCATAAAGAGTTATGCAAGAATGAATGTAGAAGTTGAGAAAGTTGTCTTAGAAAATGCTTCTCAATTTGCTAAGTATATTTCAAACGTTATACAAAAGGAGATACTACATATTTTTGCTAACAAAGTGAGGAAGAAAATTTTGAAGGAAATGGGACAGCGCAAATTCAGTATTCTTGTTGATGAATCACTTGATGAATCCGGTAAGGAACAAATGACCATTATCCTTAGATTTATTGATTGTGATGGATATGTTCGTGAGCGCTTTTTTGATATTGTGAGTGTTGAAGATACTAATGCATCAACTCTTAAGGAAGAGATATGTAAAGTGTTTGCTAAACATGATATTCTTGTGGAAAATATGCGTGGACAAGGTTATGATGGTGCAAGTAATATGCGAGGTGCATGGAAAGGATTACAAACATTATTTCTTCAGGATTGTCCATATGCATATTATGTGCATTGCTTTGCTCATCGATTGCAACTAGCTTTAAATGGTGCAGCTAAAGATGTGAGATTTATTTGGAGATTCTTTTTGATGTTGACTAATATTGTCAATTTTGTTACTTCTTCTGCTAAGCGTCGTAATGAGCTAAGATTTATTCGAGAAGCTGAAGTTAAAGCATTGTTGGATTGTGGAGAACTTGAAACAAGTAAGGGACTTAATCAAACTCGTTGTTTGAAACAAGCTAGAGCTACACGTTGAGGCTCTTATTATGCTTCTATTACTAGTTTGATAGAATTGTTTAAAGAGACAAAATTAATTCTTCTGGATATTAGAGAGCATGGACCTACTCAACAATTTCGTGTTGATGCTGATAGTAACTATATTGCTATGATGTCTTTTGATTTTGTGTTTTCTTTGATTTTGCTTGATAAAATTATGGGAATCACTTACTTTCTCTCCCAAGTTTTTCAGAAAAAATCACAAGACATTGTAAGTGCTTTAAACTTTGTTTCAAATATAAAACTTTAGCTTCAATAGTTAAGGGAACATGGTTGGGATGAAATATTTGGAACTGTGAAATCATTTTGTGAACTACATGATGTTGATATGCCTAATATGAGTGCTCGTTATATGATGGGCACAGGTCGTTCTTGTCAACAAACAAATTTTATTACAGTTGAGCACTATTATCGGATTGATGTATTTAATGAAGTTATAGATCATCAGTTGGGTGAATTGAGTGATAGATTTTCGGAGAATACAGTTGAACTTCTCATACTTAGTACATCATTGGATCCTCATAATTCCTTCAAGTCATTCAATATTGATGATATATGTAAACTTGCTGAGAAGTATTATCCTAGTGATTTCCTTCCAAGTGATTTGAAAGCTTTGAGAACAGAGTTGAGATATTTTGAGAATGATATGCATCGCCAGCCTTGCTTCAAGAACATCACCACTCTTCCTGAATTATGCCAAATATTGGTGGAAACAACTTTGGCAGATAACTATTGTTTGATATATAGGCTCGTTCGGTTGATATTGACTCTTCCTGTTTCAACTGCAACAACAGAACAGGCTTTTTCATCTATGAGAATTATAAAGAATCGACTTCGAAACAAAATAGGTGATGAATTTCTTACTGATTGCATGACCCTCCACATTGAAAGAGACTTCACTTATATTATCGGCAATGAAGAGATAATTGAGGATTTTGATGCTATTAAGACTCGAAGGGTACAATTTAAAATTAGAAAGTAATAATTTGTACTTGAATTGCATGTTTAATTATGGTTTTTGTTGTAATTTTTTTTTTTACTATCAAACTTTTATTTACGTATGTACGTAGATGCATTTAAGGGTAAGGCTTATTACGTCCCCCTGATTAGGTGTATCCTGTTATGTTTATTAATGAAGTTCACTTGTACCGTGGAGTTTCCTCAAAATTTAGTATATAAATTTAGCCCATCCGAAATTTAGGGTCAGGAACCGTCACTGCATGTCTCAACTTTGTATATAATTCTTAATTTTCAAAATTAAAACATGAATCTAAGAATACACAAATTCTTCAAATAATCCATTTTCACAAAGTTATCCAACTATCATAATTTTCCTTTATAAGTTCTCCAATATCCATCCCCAAATTAACCTAACTATCCTTTAATTAAAAATTATTTAAACCAATTTTAAACACATAACATTTTACATTGGATAGCCCAAACTATACTCAAACGACGTCCAACTAACTTGAAAATTATATTAATAAATGCATAAATGAAAAACAAATATTTTTCAAGTTGGTCGGATGGCCAAACAAGGCCGCATGCTCCACCACGCGCCAGTGGACCTCTCTGCGTGTGGTGTCTACGACCGACGCAATCACCACCAGCAAGCTTGAGCCCGGTCGACCCATGAGCCTACACATAGAGTGTGACCCGACCCAAAATTCCTATGTTTTTCATGCTTTTTCTCTCCTTCCTCGTCCAATACATTCTAATCAAACACAGAAAAAATCTATATTGTTTAAAGACAGAAAAACTTACCCAAGTTCATGGTTCGAGCTTCCCATGATTTGACCAGATTTCTCTGTTGGTATTCTGGCCTTCTTATGTCTATAACTGTGTCCTTTCTATCCCATAAGGGTGACATGACCCCATCCCAATCCTCCTAGATTATCGTAGGATGCGCTTGTTCCTGTCTATCGCCACGTGTTAGACAAGGGATGAAAATAGTAACCCGTTCGGGGTTATCCAGAGTGTGCCAAGATTTGTAGTGTTGCGTATTGGCATGTGATGTCTTGATCTCTGTTATAGCCTGCATCCGCAATCAACCTGAAGGGTATCAAAAACTATAAAAGCTGTGAGTGGAAAAAAACTAATCAGTTTTAAAAATAGTTTATCGAAAATACATTTATACCCTAAAGCATGCATGCATCAGAAAACCAGTATTCCAAATACATTCTTAAAAGCAAGACGTATTGCTTTTCAAAACAAAACACAATGAAAAATGCTTCTCAATCGAAATCATTTCCTCAGTAAGGTCTCATCCCAAAACGAAATTGTAGAGGGTTTCAGCCCAAATCAAATCACATAGGGTCTCAGCCTAAATATAAAACACGTGGGACCTCAGCCCAACTATAAAACCATGTGGGATCTCAGCCCATCATCATCAGTATCATCAGTAAAGATTATAATCCCAACAAAGTGTGCCCATAAGCTCAAAGACTGCTCTTGTCGCCGTGAACACATCACCAGCCGACAAGCTCTAAATCTTCGTGAACATATCAACAATCGATCTCATACACCGCACACCTGAGTTGAGCCTCCCTCGGCTGCCGCCTCTCTCTGCTGCTCAACAACAGGCCCATCGTGACCTCTCCGTACCTCGGAGGGGAGCATTATCTCCAGGGTGCTCTCTGGGGAAAAATATTCACAACCAGAGACCCTATCCAAGTCTTTAAACTCAAATCATAATCATCATTTTGAAAACAATGGAAACATTCAATAGGGTCTACGCTCGGCTATAGTTCATCAAATCAGTTTCCACAAAACCATCATAAAAACAGTTTTCATCAACACTTCACAACCCCAGGATTCCGCGAATCCTATCAAATCCACAACTGGATCTCATGCCCGAAATATCTTTCATAAATCTCATAACTGGGTCACAGCCCTATATATCTCACGTTTGACTATACTCTAAGTCAAACCATAAATCAACTGGGTCATATGCCCGAAAGATATTTCTAAATTCGGAAACTATTTCATTAGTCAAAATCACCTTGACTATCATCCGAGTCAAAGTCTAAATTAACTAGGACTCATGCCCGAATACCAACTTCACGCATCTCCGTGAAATCACTTAAAATCGATAATCAATGCACGGTTTTCACGCCTCTCTGTGAAACCATCAAAATCACATAAAACATATGCACGTAGAATACTCGACCGAAGCCCAAATATCATATAAAACATAAATCTCGAACTACGTGCAATACCATAGAAAATGCAATATAAAACATATATAAGTCATATGCACTCAAGGTATCCCAAATCATGTTCATAAAACATATAAAACATTTATGCATGCATCATATTTATAAAGAAATGTCCACTCACAGACCGTCTGTGTTGTGCGCTCTGAATCCCACACCGTAAGCCACTCCGGAACTAATCCATACTCTCCAAAACGTCCGGACCTATCCAAATCATACTCAAAGGTTACTATCAACCTATACAAGTCCATATCAAAGACCCTCACATATCCCGGAACGGTCAACGTGTCTCAACACGCTTCCCGAGGCTAAAAACCTCTAAATGACCTATCAAATGATCTCTGATCGACTTGAAACCACCACCATTGTATTCATGTCGTCGAAATCTTTCAAACATAACCGGTTTGACCTCGAAATTCATGTCCATGCGCCCTCACGTGCCGATTAAAGTCCACACGCGCCGATCAACAACGGTCAACATGTCAGGACCCACCTCGGTTCCACCCCGAAATCCGAGGTAAATCTTGCTCCCGTCTGACACCCCGACATAAAAACCAAGGTAACTCACAATAAACCACCAAATTACATGCCAGACGCAGGAGAAAAGTTTAAACATCCCAAAGTTAAACGTATGTACAGAGCATAGTACCAAAATACAAAGGAAAGAAAACCGATAACCAAGATACACGCACAAAAGAAAATGTAAAGCACTCCGGGGTCACTCTCAAGTATTCTATGCCTCCGACGCTGCCTCAACGTCAACCCACGCGCTATTTCCACGACCTGGAGGGCAATTTAAAACAGAAGGTGTGAGTGGACCATAAATAATAAAATACTTTCCGAAAACCATTTCATAATAAAACAAGGGTTTTAGCCCTCCGTTTTGAAATCACACATGCATAACCCATTTACTGAAATCAGTTATAAATCACATAAAGATTGTCATAAAAACATTTGCAGAAACATCATAAAAACAATTATAGAAATCATGTCATAAGCATCATAAAAACCACGTCATAAAACATAAGTTTCAACCAATCATTATCCGATCAAACCTGCTGGACCTATCCGAGTCTTTAAACTCCCGAGTCTTTAAACTCAATCCAGGCCTCAATAATATCCGAGTCTTTAAACTCCCGAGTCTTTAAACTCAACAGGCCTACGGGGGAAATATCAATATATCCGAGTCTTTAAACTCTCGAGTCTTTAAACTCAATCCGGGTCTTTAAACCCAATCTTGTCCCGTCCCCCGTTAATCACAATCCAGGTCTTTAAACCCAATATCCAGATCCAGCAAATCCAATCCAAAACCATTTCTAAATCCACATCCAAACCCGAATCCGAAATCATCGGTCTGAAGCCCTTCCGGCGTCCAGAACCGTCATTCCGAACCCAAATCTGGAAATCCACTTTCCAACTTTAAAACCAAATTCCGTTTTCGAAATCCGATTTCAAAACCGAAAGCCTCGATCATCAAAATCATGTTCCCGAACCATTGATCATTTGAAATCCCAAATCATAGCATCGAAATCAGAATTCCAAACTTCCTCGTAAAATGTGCTAAAAATCGTATTTTCTCGAAAAACGTGCAATTATGAGAAATCAACATCACATATTCAAAAATCATGAAATCGCATGTAAAACCATAAAACAAGTAATTAAAAGCAGTTATGCATGCTCAAGTTTTGAGAAGGGGTTCACTCACAGTCACCAGCACGTCACTCGCGCCCCGTACGTCCCGTACGTTCCTCAGCTTCCTCGGGAAGTCCTGATCCTGTCACAAGTCACCAAAGAACGTCACTAACACGTCTACTAAGACTCTCCTAATTTTCCCTAACATTCCCCGGGTCCTAATCGTAACGAACCGGAACCCTAAACTTTCAACCTCGTAGAACTACTTCGAATCGACGTCCGATTAACCCGAAACTAATTCCATTAGACTCGTTATAACTTCTAGACCAAAAACTCAGTTGGACTCTTTACCGGAAACCGCCGCACGTGCCCCCACGCGCCGCCCAAAGTGGCTGCGCGTGGGCCTCACGCGCCTGCACACGATCACTGTTCATCATCGTCTACCTTGGGCGAACCGGTCTGAACTGGCGCACCCGGTTCTCCGAAGTTCCTACACCGTTTTCTTCCCTCTCTTCACCAGCCTCTTTGTCCAGTCCTAAGCAACCTATTCCCCTTACTCTCACACCTCGACACAGCCCCTACATCATCGTCCCTAACTCGAAACAAAACCCGAACAGTCCCCTGTTTCACCTCCCGGCCAACCAACCACTCCCCCGTCACGGCAACCACCGTAGACGACTCCTAGGACCTCACTGAAGCTCACCCAGCTCACCAAATCCCTCGACTCAGTCCCAGACTTCACAACTATCGATTTGAAACAAAACGGAAAAACAGAGCAGTTGAAAGGGAACGCGAAATTACCTGTGCTCAGGCCACCGCCGTGAGCTCAACCGTGAACACACGACTCCTCTCGTCCTCCTCCGTCCTCTGGACACCTCCACCAGCCTTAATTGGTCACCTTCACGGCAACACCACCACCTAAATCCCTCTCTGTTCTCTGGTTTTCCCGTGAGCTCACACCTCACACACACACAAACACTTCACCTCCCAACCTTCTCACTGTCTCTCTCTCGATCTCTGGTCACTCCTTACCCACCAGGACACACAAACGCCCACTGCCAACGTCCAATTCCTCTCCATCTCACCCTCTGCTTCTCACTTGTTCGAACACACACACACACACGGCACAACCGTTTAATTGGAACCGTGAAGAATCCTAGAACCCACTAGAGCTCTCCCACGTGTCACCATCCCCTCAACCCTCTCACAAAATATCCCAATCTCACTGTACAATTGGCCTTATCTGATTGGCCCAAATCCCAAGACACACAAAGACCAAAATGTCCCTCACTTGTGACTGAAATTACGATTATGCCACTACCTTTCTAGACCCGTATATTGCTCACCCTAGGTCCGATGAACACGTGCCGCCTGTCGTTGAATTCTGGACGACGAGATCTACCTAACGGTCCTAGGTCAACGTGTCAAAACCCGACCGTAAGAAAAGTCAACTCTTTCTCCCTAGTTTAACCAAATTACGGAAGTACCCCCAACCTTCCGAACATCATAACTTCCTCATCGGATGTCGGAATCGGGCGTGCCACCTGTCTACGGATTCGTGACGTCCCGAACTACGTCACGGTCACTGGTCAATACCCAATTGACCGCCCAAACTAAAAGTCAACTATTTACCCCGAACCAGGGGCAAAATCGTCATTCTACGCTAACAGACCTATCGGGACCAACTAACCACTGATTAAGTTCACTAATCCTTCACTAATCACTGTCTTAATCCTAATTTCCAGGACGGGTCGTTACACAACATCGGTCAACGCTGACGTCATACTAACGTCAGCCTAACAGGTTTGACACCTTGTACATGGCCCTCCATGACTAGTGCCACATGTCACTGACATGTTAGCTTTAACAACCTGACACACTGTCATGTGGCACCGCCTCATTGATCTACGTGGTCTAACAATGTTGACTAGACCTACCATATCAGCTACCACGTAGGCCTGATAGGTCCGAACACCCTAACACATGGCACCACCCGATTGGTCCATGTGGTCTGACATGGCGGACGTGGACCTGCCACGTCAACTACTGACTAGACCTGATAACTTCTTTCAACTCACCACATGGCACCACCTAATTAGCCACGTGGCCTCACAGGTCTGACATGTGATGACGTGGATTGCATCGTCAAGCTCTGGTTAGGTAGACCCAAGACCCTGTAATGAGTCGTTTGACCTGTGACCATGGCCCAGCCAGAACTTAGTCGTCCTGCCACTATTTCACCTCATTTTTCTTCCTATCGACTAGCCTTGATCCCAGAAATCAAATTTAAATTTCAAACCAAAAATAGGTTTTGAGTTACCTGTTTTTCCTGGTTTTCCAACCACCTCGCGATGGCTCCGCCGTCCCTGCCACCGTCTTTCATCCTTCCTCACTCTGTCTCTCACTCCTGGGTCCAGAAGATGAAGGTGGGAATGGTTTGGGTGGTGGGTACGGTTTGTGTGTGTGAAGGTAGAAGATGAATGAAAATGAAAAGGAGAAAATGATGGATACATGTATTTAATGTGTGGATTAATGGATGGGTGACACTTGTCACTCATTTATTGGTCCACAGAAGATATTTTGAGACCCACCAAAGTCAAACTAATTTTAAAACCGTGCAATTGTAAATAACTCCCAGACCCTTCCGTGACCCATAACTTTCTCGGACGATGTCCAATTTCGACGTGCCACCTATCTACGAACTCGTATCATCTTAATCTACGTAATGGTTCTCTGTCCTCGTGCATTGGACCTCCCTAGTCAAAAGTTAACGTTTTGCCCTTTTCTAAGGGCAAAATCATCATTTTACCCAAATCGTCCGCTAATCCTCGATTAGTTCTTAATTAGTTCTCAATAATCCATCATTAATTCGTAATTAATCCATAAATTCAGGACGGGTCCTAAAAAAAGGCCTTAAGGATCCAACAAGCATCCTAACATCTCCAACTAGACACGAGGGAGTTCTAAGGCAACTTGGTTGACCCATAGCCCAAGCTTGAGTTCTCGGGTTGATCGCGACTGGTGCTTCCCACCTTTTTAATTCATCTCTCACACATCACCTCTTTTTTTTCCTTTACTTCTCTGGCTTTCCTTTCTCTCTTCTTCCTTTTTTTCTTCTTTGTTTTCATTTCTCTCTATTTTCTTCATTTCAGCCACTCTTCCCCTGAGTACCCTTGATAACACACACACACACACACACACACACACACACACACACACACACAGATATATATATATATATATATATATATATATATCAATAGTATGTCAATGGAAGAATTAGGGAGGAAAAATTGAGAAAATTCTAGAGTATTCTAGGCTCCTCTTGTAAAATTACCAAAATACCCTTGGTAGCTATATTACCATATTACCCCTATACTATTTTGAACCGTATCTAACCTATTTGATCTCCGAGGTGTGGCATATTACCTGTCTATGGACTCAAAATCCCGAGACCAACCTAACGGCTCTCGTAGAATGTAAAAAAAGTGTCATGATCAAAAAGTTAACTTTTGTAATTAATAGGAGTAAAACCGTCATTTTTCCTATAAATTTTCCAATTTCATTTTTCTCAGAGTTCTGGATTGTTACATAAGTTGTTCTCACACAATTTTGATTTGTGTATCTTTTACAATTTTCTTTTCCTTTTCCTTTTCATTATTTTCTATGATTTTGATTTGGTCGGCTGAAAATGATGTTGTATGTCTTTTTGGGCGATGATATTGTATGTCAGTATGTTAGATGATATATGTCGGTTCATATATTTTTTTGTCTGACATGGTTGAAATTAGCTTCAATCTGTCGGAGCATCTCTATAACTATGCTCGTTGGGCTCGTCATCGTCTTCGGTCTTGGATCATCATAACATCAACATTGGTATGCTTTGGCAACAACACTGACGACATCACTGATGATGAAGATGATTAGTACGAAGATGACGACGACAATTATGGTGGTGGAAATGTGGAAGTTTGTAACAACAAAAATATTAATGAGAATATGACAAGAACAAAATGTGTGGTAATGATAAGAGCAACCCCTTCCTCTTGACCGGGATAATTTTATGGACTTGGTAGCTCCTAATAGATCAGCCATAGAGGATGTATACAACTTAAAACTTGTGAGGGAGTTATAATTGTTGACAGACTAGACAACTCCCAAGACTTTGGTGGAGCTTACAGTTGAGAATTGAGCCGCTTGGATGGTGTGTGAGTGGACATTTGTTTTATAAATTATGATGCATGCATCGTTAAATGTTTTAAACGATTTATTGCATGTTTTATGTGGCAATGATTTGAATATGATTTCTAAATAATTGTTTGATGATTTCAATTTTTTCGATTAATTACTGGACATAGATTTTACGGTTGTTTTGTGGAAATAGTGTTTTCTATTCATACTAGATTTTGAAATATTTTTGACTTGGTTTTGAGTCAAGAATTGTGTTAATTGAGTTTTCTTGGTTTTATTTCTCTCTTTCATAGTCAACCATCCTCAGATATGATCAGTACTCAAACGTTTGGAGCTTAGCTCCGTGGATCTTGAGGCTGGAGATATGACATCCTCCGGATGAGAGTAGCC
Organism: Prinsepia uniflora; assembly: GCA_032719365.1. NCBI lineage: Eukaryota > Viridiplantae > Streptophyta > Magnoliopsida > Rosales > Rosaceae > Prinsepia > Prinsepia uniflora. The sequence continues at coordinate 68,508,190 of CM064861.1, read as the reverse complement.
TGAGCTTATGGTGGCTACCCAGACATTACTGATTCTGTTTATGGGACTAAGACATCAAAGCTCAGCTCTGCAGATCCTGAGGCTGTCTACGTAGTACATGAGATTCAATTGTGAGAGGTTCGGATGTGCAACTGGTAGAGGTCGGGTTACTAAGGATTGGTTGGTTTGATCTACTGATATTGGATTGGTTGTTTATTTTTTATTTAAGGATGTTTGTGTCCAATTAATTTGATAAAATGGAATTTCATGGAAATGTTGGCTATATGCTATTTACTGGTATTTTATGATTGTTGTGGTCCTACAGTTTATGATTTGTTCTTAATTGAGTTTTGATTGTCTAATTTTACTATATGTATGCATGTTTTAGAAACTAGAGGGTAAATGTTATTTTACCGAAAAATGTGTTTTTAAATGCTTATTTTCATCTAGTCATTTTTCATGATTTTAAATATCTTCTAGGCCATTGCACATAAATTGGAACTGAACGAGAGGCGGAGGCATGAGTAGTAAATTCCTAGAAGTATCCCTTGCCTGACAAGTGTTGAGAGTGTTTTCAGTACTTTGGATTGCTTGTCAGATAGACGCAGTGTTGAGGGTGCCCCTTATAAAGGTATGCATGTATCTCTATCTCTCTCTCTCTGTCTCTCTCTCTCTCTCTCTCTCTCTTTCTCTCTCTCTCTCCTCAATCTTCCATTACTAGGCCAAACAGAGGTTTTTATGGCATGTTATTTATGGCATGTATAGTTGCATGCCGTAATTTAGAACTAGACAAGGCGCACTTATTTGCATGCCAAGAGTATTTTATTTTTTTCTTCCCTTTGTTGTATTCTTTTTTGCTTGACATGTTTTTTAATCTTTTAAGGCGTTCTTTTGCACACCTTCAACATATAATTTACATGAGTCATCCTTCGCGCCTTTCTTACTCTCATTATACCAGAATTTCGTAAACTATATATAACCAGCGATTCAACCAACTAAGGGTGAATCGAATGAGCGATGAAGAAAGCCACATCTGATGTACTCTCATGATCAATGAGTTTCTTCGCCTCTCTCTTCCTATTGATTTATCCGACTCTCCTTCTTCTCTTTGAGGTAAACCCCTTTCCTAAACCTCGACTTTCATACTCGAACGATTTGATGATGGACACTTATGCACTTGTCTCCTCCACTTGTATGGTTTCTTTTATTTATTTATTAATGGTTTGATTTCCTAGAAAACCTTAAGAAGTTTGTGGCTGCTCTGACCAGTACCCGATCGGACAAGATTCACATCAAGAAGTGGTGCAACATCAAGCTTTATTGCAACCAAGGTTCGGATGGGGTCTCCTCAATTTATCCATTCTCATGCCCAATTTTCTATATTTACTTCATTTGGGTCAATCCAGAAGTGGCAAGACTCGCTCCAAAAAAACATTGGATCACCACGTCTGGTCCTTCTCCGCCTGACAACAATTCCCAATTACCGAAAGTACTCTTAACTCTTGTTAGATAAGGGATATTTGTATTGCCTTAGTGTTCAAGCCTCCGCCTTTTATTCAACCCGATCTTCGTGTAATGGCCCTAGAGGGTCACCAAAAACTACGATAACATGTGAGTGGACAAAATAAAAATTTAAAACATAATTTGAAAATCATAAGTAATTTACCCATTGTTTTCTAAGACTAGGCATGCATATATAGAACCGCAAGATCTTGTTTAGAAACAAACAAACAATCGAATTTCAATTTAAACAATATTAGCTAAAAATTCAGTTAGAAAGCCACATAAGCACAAATAATTGTAAGTCAACCAATAACAGTAAAGCAAATCATATACAACATAGCAATGATCACACATAACCAACCCATCGTTGAGGCTTGAATACCAATCATCATGATCAAAATGCACAAGGGATACGCAAACCACTCGGGAAAATAGAGTCTAGCTCTAGACGTCCGAGTGTGGACCGACCTAAGAAAACAGAGCCCATCTCTCGACGTATGAGCCATAGTCCAATCACAAGTCTCACGAAAACATAGCCTTGCTCTAGACATCTAATGTAACGACCCGTCCCAAATTCCATGATTAGATTAGTGACTAATCACGATTAGTGAGGTTAATCGGTGATTAGTTAGGCTAAATCGGACGAACGATGCGAAATGACCGTTTTGCCCCTGATGGTGGCAAAACGTTGACTTTTCATTCGGACGGTCAAATGGACTTTGACCGATGACCGTGACGTAGTTCGTGACATCACGAGTTCATAGACAGGTGGCACGTTCAATTCCGACGTTCGAGGAGGAAGTTGTGACGTTCGGAAGTTTAGGGGCATTTTGGTAATTTTGGTTAAAAGGGCAAAATAGTTGACTTTTTGACCAGGATGTCCGATGGCCAAGGGCCGAGGACCATTACGTAGATAAGGACGATACGAATCCATAGACAGGTGGCACGTCGAATTCGGACATTCGACGACGAAGTTACGGTTCACGGAAGTTCAAGTGCACTATTGCACGAATTACGAAACAAGTTAACTTTTGGACTTTAGTGGGGCCCAGATATTTAGTTCTTGCCCTATGGGTGAGTGACAAGTGTCACCCATCCACAGGCCATCTCTTTTCCTTCATGCATCGACCATTCCATTTTCTCCATTCAAAACACAAAACACTTGCCCGATCTCACCCTTTCTCTCCATCTTTGAGCAACCCAAACCATCATCCCTTCACTTAGCTAACTTGAGGATGAGACCGTGAGAGACTGAGGAATGAGAGGAGGCTGCTGGAAGCCTGAACCGCCGCCCACGGTGGCGAGAGGAGGAGAAACCCGAGAGGGTTCTCGGTAAGGCTCAAACCACCATTTAAATTCAATATTACATTATGGGTCATTTTGGTTGCTTCCAATGAATTAAATGGGTTATTAGGATTGTGTTAGGAAGGTTTTAGGAAGCCTAGGATGGCTGTGAAGCCATGGCTGCATTTTGGGAAACTTGAACTGTTTGGTTCAAAATCAAACGAAGGGTTTTAGACGTTTTCGGTTGCGTTTAAGGATTGAAATGGATAGAAAACATCAAAATAGGAACAAAGGAACCAAAAAGGAAGAACTAGGATGAAAAATGGGGTGTCTAGGGCTGTGAACCGGTCACGCCGGTCCAGTTGGACCGGCCAAACCAGGTGAACCGGCCATGAACAGTAAAACCGGTATGCTGGAGGTTAGTGCTGATGAACAGTATTTTCGACATTCTAGGGGCTCGTGAGGACGCGTGGACCATAATTTGGGAAAGTGTTCAACATGGGAAATCTTCTATTCGATTTAACGAAGATTTTGGGATTGGTCTCGTGTCAATCGGGACATCGTTTCGATAGTTTTCAGGGTGTCGGAAGGTTTAGGGTCGGTTTAAAAATAGTTAAAAGTTCGGGAAAATTACGGGGCTTTGGTAGGAGGTTAATTAAGTAGTTAGTAACCTTTTATTAAAATTTGGACAGATTTGGAAGTCCCGGTGATGGTGATCGGCTCGGGAACCGTATGGCACGCGTATCGAGGCGCGGCTTCGGACGGTCTGTGAGTGGACCTTGTTTTCTAAATTGGTGCATGCATAAATGTTTATTATATGTTTTAAATACTTGTTTGTGTTGCCATGAGTGCATTTGGATGTGTGGTTACGTATAGGCATGTATTTCGAGGTTTCGACCCTATACGATGCCTATACGGGGCTGTATGTCTTTATTGGTCTAAATGAAATGATTTTGGATTTCAAATGGATTATGATATAATTTTATGATTTTGATTTGGATGCTTGTGATTTATATGGTTTCACGTATTTCGATGTGATTTACGTGCTTGCACGTAAATCGAGGTTTTCCGGATTTACTCTGATTTTCCATTCTTATGGTTTTGAAAATAGTTAAATGAAATGATTTTGGATTTGAAAAGGTAACTCTCAGGACTTGAGGTCCATTTGATTTACGGAATCGGGCCGAAGGCCCAATTGGTTTACGATTCGGACTTGAGGTCCAGTTTCTATGTGGATTTGGGCCTAGGGCCCAGTTATATATTACAAATGGTTTTTATGGTTCATGACGGTTTATGGAACCGGCATGAACCCTTGAAATGGATTTACGGGTCATGACGGTTTATGGGAACCAGCATGAACCCATGAAAGGATTTTATGGTTCATGACGGCTTATGGGGGCCGGGCATGAATCCTGGAAAGATTTAAAGAATGATTTCAAAAGGTTTTTCATATTTCATCCTTTATATATGATTGTCTCCTCCGGGGAGGGTCGTTGGCCTGGGTGGACCCCGGAGTAGTCACGGAGCACTGACTGAGTGGATTCGCCCCCCAGTTGGGTTCCTTACTCTCAGGATGGGCATGGTTCGTTACCTCCAGGGAGGGTCATTGATCTACGGACATTGACCTGGGTGGACCCTGGAGAGACTTGGGTTTGAGACCCCGGTTAGCACACGTGTAGCTCTATTTCACCGTGACAGGTTCTGGATATGAATATAATGGATAAACATGATTTCAATGGGTTTGGAAAATTGTGTTTATAATGATAAATGGATTTGGGCTGAGATCCCACATATGTTTACTATGTTCTAGTTTTCTGTAAATTGGTTTTGGGCAGGAGCCCGTGTGACTTGTACTTACGGAACTTGGGGTTGTGACCCTATTTATGGATGTTTTAACATATATGATTGGATAAATGGTTTTACTATGCATGCATGCTTTTTAGTGGAGGGTATAAAGGTCTTTGATGAAATGTTTTTATAAATTCTTTATTTTTGTCCACTCACAGTCTTTTTGTTTTTAATACCCTTCAGGTTGGATACGGTGTGGACTGTAGCAGAGATCGAGATATCACATACCTCCTCCGGATCCTGGCGTACTCTAATAGCCCGGGAGGGCAAAGGTCGGAAATATCCCTTGTCTGACACTTCATGTCAGACGGAAGCAGGGTCATCCCGCACTAATCCCGGAGGGATTAGGATGGGTTCTGTCATCTAAGGCTAACCAAATCACCCGTCTCGGGTAAACGGAGCCCTGCTCTGGATGTCTGAGACTAACCAGCTAACCAACAATCCGAGGAGGGTTGTCCTTGAGCACAATAGTTCACAATATCAAGAAAATATACATTAATAAAATATATCAATTCCTTAAAACCAATTTCACATTTTTTGTAAAACATTGTAAAACATGCACTTATAATTAGTCAATAAATTGTTGAAAATCATCAAAAATAATTTAAAAATCATAACCGAACCATCATCACATAAATCATGCAATACAATAATTAAAATATTCAAATATGCATGCATAATAATATTTAAAAGTCCACTCAAACACTTTATTTCACGGTTTAATCCCAATTCGAGGACCTTTCACTAGCTCCGAGGTTGTGTCATCTGTCAAAAAATATAATTTCTGGTTGTTAAGGTCCTACGTAAACTTCTAATACTATCCCTAATTTTAGGGATTTAAATACAAATTTTTTAAATATAAACATCCACTTTAGACATCTAAAACCACCTCGAGATGGTGTCCGATTGACTCCAAGTCTATACCAATAAGTTCGTAACATCGAGAGCATGAAAAATGTGTTGAATGTACTTTGAGGTGAGGTGGCACGTACCCCATACGCTACCCCTAGCCTCTACGCGTGGTGCCCACACGCCTATCACACGGGTCATCTTCGACCTCCAAACGAGTTAGTTTAAAGTCAATGTGCAGGGCCTGACCTGGGCGACCCGACCTGGTCCTCAATCCTTCACTTTCCACCCATTTTCTTCTCTTCAATGTATATTCTCATCTACCCTAATGTAAGAAAGGTTCTATGACTTTAAAAATATATAAATCTTACCTTAACCAAGCTTCCGAAATTTGGCCTAACGTCAACCTTTGGTTCCCAGGCTTTCATGCGTCCAAACCTTTGAACTTTTGGCTCACTGGGATGGCATGGATGTGTAAAGAAGGTTAGTAAACTCGGTTTCAAGCTTACACGTCTAAAACATCGATTGTGAGCCAAGAACTCACAGTTCCTCCGGGGTTCATTTTCAAGGTTTGGGTATGGGGGATCTCTTTCTCACCTTCATAGTTTTTCCTCATTTCCACTTCTCCTCTCCTTCTCCCCATCTCTTTCTTCCTTCCTTCTTTCCCTGGTTTTCTCTATCTCTCTCTCTCTCTCTCTCTCTCTCTCTCTCTCTCTCTCTCTCTCTCTCTCTCTCTCTCTCGAATTGCTTTCTTCATGGTTTTCCTTTTGGTTCCACTCCACAGAGCACCCACACACACTAAATACACACACACATATATATATACAAGAGTATGTTTGTGGAAGAAAGGGAGGGAAAATTCTAGACACTTTTCATTATAACAAAATATCCCTCTTGTGAAATGACTGAAATGCCCCTAGTACCAACAATACCATAATACCCCTAAACCATTTAGACTCGAAACAAATTCATTTGATCTCCAATTCTGATATATCGCCTGTCTATGGACTAAGGAGTCTGAGGCCTACTTAATGGTCCTAATGAAACGTTCAAAAAGGTTCCCGGGCCAATAAGTGAACTTTTGACCTTAAAAGGGTAAAACTATCATTTCCCTTTTAAATTTCCAAAATTACCCTTTTTCGAATTTCTAGACCGTTACAACCTACCCCTTACCAAAAAAATTTCCTCGAAATTGTAAATTAACTAGTGTGGATACTGTGCTCGCATCATGTCTTCCATGACCCAAATAATCCTCTCAGACTGACTATCTGTCTGAGTGTAAAAAGGAACTTTGAAACTCTGCTAGAATCTTGGCTCTGGAGTCCAGTATAATCTAATAACCTCATCAAAAAACAGTTTCGCATTCTATTCCAAGAGAAAATCTTTTCTTACCAGTATGAAATTGACTAACTTGTCAATCTATCCACTATTATCTAGACCTCATCATAACTTCTCCTGGTGCTTAGAAGTTTAAGTATGAAATTCACCTTCAAGTAATCTCACTTTCATTCAAGAATCGGAAGCAGCCATCGAGTTTCCGTATAGCTTCTACCTCTCAGTCCTTTAACTGTTGGCACATCGTGGTATCGATCCAAAAACTCCTCCACCTATTGTTTCATTCCATTCTACTAATAATATTTTCTGAAAGTATAATGCATTTATATTCCTTCAGGATGCATCAATAAATATCCTAACCATGTACGATAATCACCAAAAATTTCAAAGTTGGTACTACCCTTCTTTAGGCCTTCTAATTTGAAATTCTCGTGTATGTCATACACGACATTGACCCAAGCTCATACCCTGCTGCCATACCAGCAAACCTGCCCCTACTCCGAGGGCAGCATCTGACAATGTCCTAAGGATGGCAGAGGATCCTACAATCACAATGACCCAGATTTTATTTTGTAGAACAAATTCAAATTGTCAACACTTATCTGCCTCAACAACTAGAATTATCAAGCCCGCAATAACAACTTGAGTTCCTCCCGAACTCTTATTTGATATCCGGAACTATAACTAATAATTTCACCTTCCAGTTCGTTCCCAAGCCTTAGTTTCTCAATTTTGATTCCTTCATATACCAATATCCTGACTCACATTCGAGTCTTAATTGAATCACCTAACTCCTATTTGAGTCCTACTTCGACATTCGTAATCCATGCCACCACTGACATGTTTCATCATCGAACAAAATGATGTTATTCACATCAAATCAGACAAAAGATGCTTCCATTACTTCAACTCTTTAAATACTCACGCTAACTGAGGAAACTCATTCATCTATCATATCTGAGTCCAACTTGCCTATAGACACTATGGCTCTCGCCTCTGAGCTAACTCACTATTCGTACTCATATAGTTTCTCTTATAATAGAGCGCAGTAACCAATGTCTGACTTAACAATCTAGGTTCCCTTCTAGCCCTAAGTCTATCCTGGGCTTATATACTCATCTCATCACTAGGTCGTGCATGGGGCTTTCATCACTTGATAACCACGTCTGATCATGCTTCCATTTGAAAACAATTCCTAATTACCTAAATTACCCTTAACTCTTTTCAGATAAGAGATATTCGTACTACCTTACCACTCATGCCTCTACCGCTTATTCAGCCCGATTTCGTGCAATGGCCCTGGAGGGTAATCAAAACCCACAAAAATGTGTGAGTGGATAAAATAAAAATTTAAAACATAGTTTGAAAATCATAAGTAATTAACCCTTCATTTTCTAAAACTATGCATGCATATATAAAACTGTCAGATCTTGATTAGAAACAAACGAACAATAGAATTTAAACTTAAACAATATTAGCTGAAAATTCAGTTAGAAAGCTGCAAAAAGCACAAATAACTATAAGTCAACCAATAATAGTAAATCAAATTATATACGATAATATAACAAGATGCCTCAACAATGATCACACATAACCAACCCATCCTCGATGCTTGAATGCCAATCATTATGATCAAACCACACTACTGGTAGGCAACCACTCAGGAAAACAGAGCCCAGCTCTGGACGTCCGAGTGTGGACCAGCCCAGCCAAACAGAGCCCAGCTCTAGACATCTGACTCATAGTCTAATCACTCGTCTTAGGAAAACGGAGCCCTGCTCCAGACGTCTGAGACTAACTAGCTTAGTAGCAATCCGAGGAGGGTTGCCCATGAGCACATCAATTCACAATATTAAGAAAATATACATTTATAACATATATCAATTCCTTAAAACCAATTCCACATTTCAAAATCCAGGCCTAAGCTCAAAACACAATTTCATAAAACGTCGTAAAACATGCAATTATAATCAATCAATAAATTCCCGAGAATCATCAAAAATCATTTAAAAATCATAATCGAACCAACATCACATAAATCATGTAATAAAATAATTAAAATATTCAAACATGCATGCATAATAATTTAATAAAAATAAAAAGCATAATTTCAAGTTATTAAGGTCCTACGGAACCTCTTAATACGATCTATAATTCTTGGGATTTAAATACAAATTTTGAAAAAATAAACATGCACTTTGGGCACCCAAAACTACACCGAGATGGTACTTGATCGACTCGAAACCTGTGCTCATAGGTTTGTAACATTGAGAGCATGAAAAACTATGTTGACTACACTTCTGGGTATGGTGGAACGCGCCCCCACACATTGTCCTTAGCCTCTGCACATGGTGGCCAAGCGCCTGTCATAAGAGTCATCTTCAACTTCCAAACGGGTCAATTGCGGGTCTGCATGCAAGGCTAGACTCGGGTGACCCGACTTGGTCCTAAATCCTTCATTTTCCACCCATTTTCTTCCCATCAATGTCTATTCTCATCTACCCTAATGTGAGAAGGTTCTATGACTTTAGAAATATGAAAAGCTTACATTAAATCCTCAACCAAGCTTCTGAAATTTAGCCTAATGTCGACCTTAGGTTCTGAGGCCTTCCCACGTCCAAACCTTCGAACTTTTGGCTCGCTGGGATCGTATGGATGTGTAAAGAAAGTCAGTAGGTTCATTTTCAAGCTTCCACGTCGAAAACATTGATTGTGAGCTAAAGAACTCACGGTTTCACTCGGGTTCATTTTCAAGTTTCGGGTCTAGGGCATCTATTTCTCTCCTTCACAGTTTTTCCTCATTTCCACTTCTCCTCTCCCTTTCTACATCTCTTTCTTCCTTCCTTTTTTCCTTGGTTCTCTCTCTCTGATTACTTTCTTCATTGTTTTCCTTTTCGGTTCCACTTCACTGAACACCCACACACACACTAAATACATATATACAAGAGTATGTCGGTGGAAGAAGGGGAGGGAAAATTTTAGACACTTGTCATTATCACAAAATATCCCTATTGTGAAATGACTAAAATGTCTCTAGTACAAAAATTACCAAAATACCCCTAAACCATTTAGACTCGAAAAAAATTCATTATATCTCAAATTCTAGCATATCGTCTATCTATGGATTCATGAGTCCGAGACCTACATAATGGTCCTCACGAAGCGTTCAAAAAATGCCTAGGTCAAAATGCCAAATTTTGACCTTGACCTTATGAGAGCAAAACTATCACTTCCCTTTAAAAATTTTAAAATTACCTTTTTTTCGAATTTTCGGGCCATTACAAGAGGTGGCTTTTTTTTTTTCTTCCCATAAAATAATCAGTCATTTATGGCGCACAAGGCTATTATGATCTGCTTTTATTGCATTGATGGCACGTAAAAGTATGCCGTATTTGACATATACTTTTTACGGCAGAAGTTTTTACGATTCACAGGTGTGTACCGTAATATGTTTTCACGGCATACTTTGCTGCCGTAAATGCCTTGTTCTGGTGTAGTGATTCAATAACACTGTTTTTAAGTTTGCTGTTTTTATCTTCATGTTGAATGGATTGGTTTTAAAATACATGGAAAAAAATTAGTTTCAATCATTTTAAATTAATTTATTATTATCTTTTGTCATGTTGCGCCAATTCCTTAATAATTTAAATTTAATAATAGATCTTATTTTATCCACGTAAGCATTTAATAGAATATTAACTGAATAGTTAGCAGAGCTAATATATTGCCAATTTTCAAGAGGTTAGCAGGTTATTACATTATTTGAAATTAAGTATGAATCTAACACAGAGTACAAATCACATGATTGAATCACATGATTGTAAAGCGTAAGTTTCCCATTCTACTACCTGTGTTGGCCCAAGCTTCAATGAGATGTCCCGTGGAGCATGATGGATTTTTTTAAAAAATCCTTTAATGAAAAAGAATAAATAAATATAGGTTTGCGAATGGTTAATTTGGGGAGTTACCACAAGGGTATTTATGGTATTTTCTGCCTATTGGTGGTCTATGTAGCTCTCAATATTCCTGTGACATCGACCGCTGCCATTCCTCGGTTAAAATCACCATGTAATTAGTCTACCAATAAGTAGGCCCTACCAATAAGCTCTCAAGAAGATGATTCTAATTGTATAAAAAAAATACAACGATTACCTCGGGATATGAAAAGCCAAGAATTATCACGCAACTCCGTGTCACCACTTTTCCCTTCCGTTTTCACTCCACTCCATAGTGACCATCGACGATGCACATTTCCAAGGTTGAGCTCACATGGCCCGAGGTGGTGGTTACAGATCCTAAGTCGCTGGAGTTTGAGGTAGTTCACACAGGTTTAAAATTTCCTGCAAGGTCATGCCCTCCACCGTTGATCCTCACACGAAATCAACATGCAGTTAGTTCTATGAGACGTCCTTAACACGAAGAATCCAAATCTTGAGATTAAGGGGTTCAATTTTATCTCATTTGGTCTCAAAATCACCAGGTAGCTCTCAGATCCTCATAGGGTTTTACTTCGCCATTTGAGCCACGGTGGTCCTTATGGTTCATGGCTTAGTCCATTGAACTCCTAAGGTGGAGGCGTTCACCATAGGCAGTAGTCGGAGCTTTGGCTTACAATTTTTCTTCAAGAAAGAAGAGGTTGACGATGCAAAGGAGATGAGGGTGAAAGGTAGGGTTCATTGTCATTTTCTTTCACAAATAGCTTGCTGCCTTGGTTACTAGAGCTACTGTGCTCTCTCCGTTTTGGTCAAAGAAGATGAATGCAAGGGAAAGTCGAGATTCAAGAAAGAAAGAGAGGTGTGTGAAGTGAGGGAGAGAGATGAATGTTTTAAGAACTTGGGTGATCCTTGGTTTGAGGGTTTGGGTGGAAGATAGTGAGGGTAATTGGTGGCCAACGATTAAATGGAGGTAATTGGTGCGTGATGGTTCTTTGTTTTTGGCCTTTTCTCAAAGATGTGTTATGTTTGAGAGAGAAGAGAATAAGAGAAATTAGTAAATGGGGATTAAATAGACTTCGGCTTGGGATTGGGATTGGGCTTTTAACTTAAACGGGCTTGGTTTTTAACTACGCCTAAAATACCTTGGGTTCAAGTTAACTAACCTAACACAAAGAAAACCCAAATCCCAAAGGAACATGTTCCCGGAAGGGTATTTAAGACAATTCAAGATTCTAAATTCGAGTTTAAGGGATGGATTGTATCAGCCAAGATCATGAAATTCGATCATTTGGATATCATTTGTACCAAAATTTTAAAAGATGTATTGAAATGTACTTAAAGTGTGTGTGTGTGTGTGACACACCATGACCCAGAAATCCACAAGTTCTCCTAGTCGAGAGATGTTGGCCATCATGTGGATGCGGGACCCACGTGACGAAGCTTAAAACCGACGTATTTAGGAAAGTTAAAGTAAAAAGGGAAATATTAATTCGAATTAAATAAGTAGTTGCATTGTAAAAATAGTGCAACGCAAACTAAGTTACAAAATCAAATAGTAGTGCACGATAATCCAACTAAAATGTAAACAAGTGGATTAACAAGTATTCCCAGTCTAATTATCCTGTACATGAGAATGAAGTGTCAGAATCGCAATTATTGACGCCCTCCTCGTGAATGGTCTCGAGCGCTCTAAGTCCTAAGGGGTAAAAAGAAAGAAAGGTGAGTAGACCCAATATTTATTTCAATGTAAAGTCATAAATGAAAGAAAGAAAGATTAAACCCCTCAATTTTGTTGAAAACTTGTTATCAAAACCTTTAATTTGCACGTCATACGAGAAATAATAACAAAGTAATCACAAATCTCAATAAACATCTTGAAGCACGAGTAAAGCATGGCATAAACCACGAATTAAGCACTTGAGTCACTCGAGGAATACCCTCATGCCATGCTGGATATCTATGTAATAGCTCATGTATCTCATCCATGTGAAGGGCGCATCTCATTGTCACCTCATGTCCCTTAGAGCTTAGGGACAAGGTGGCACTGTGATAAATAAAATTAAAACAAGCGTAGGTGAACAATCACGTGGAAAACAGATATGTAACTAACAAATGGGTACCTAAATATCAGCGACTCCTTGGTGGTTATATAATAATTTTCTTAAGTGAACCGTCCTTAGGATACTTTCCACCTTTACCACTAACTAGATATGCTAAGGAAAGAATTAATCAAATCAATCATACTCGGGAAATCATCAAGTAAGTCATAAACTAGCATTCATCATAATGAAACATGTATAAATGTGCGAGGGTGAAGTTTAAAAGTATAAAACAAGATAAGGTTCACTCACAAATAGTTGGGGACATAATCTCCTACGTAATAGGGTCCATGTAAGCTCCCGACTGAGGTTCTTCTATTGCAAAATAAATCCATAACCTTATTAACATCTTGGATAAGATATATCATACATTTAAAAAAAAAATCTCAACAGTCGGTTTAATGATATACTTACTTAGTGATACATGAAAGAAAAGTGTAAAAAAAGACCTAAAGTTGCTTCACGTGTCGTCGTGGGGTTACCACGAGCCGCCACACAACAGAAGGAGCCACCACTCGCAGCCACACATTACCACGTGTTGCCATGCGCCAGCAGGCACTGGCACATTTACAGTGAGTACAATAAGGTTGTTAATCGGTTAGCGGCTATCGGTGCGCAGTAGGCCTGTGGTGTCATGTGTCTCCTTCACGCGCCTGTTGATGTGGTGCCTTTGGTTGATGAGGACGATGTGGCTCTTACTCGACAACATTTGGTATGGCTGGGAATGGATTGTATCGTATCATGAATTCTATTTTATCCAAATTTAACAACCCGGAATTTTGAAAAAGCAAAATTGGAAAAGTTAAAAAAGAAATGACCATTTTGCCCCTATATAGTCAACAATTGACTTTTTGACTTATATGTTTTCAGGACGTTTCGTAAGGACCATTAAGAAGGTCACGAACTCTAGAGTACGTAGACTTGTGGTATGCCGAAAATAGAGTTAGGATAAGTTCGTTTTGAGTCTAAATAGTGAAGAGGCATTTTAGTAACTTTGGCTTAAAGGGTAATTTAGAAATTTTGCACAAAAGATAAGGTGATTTTCACACTTGTATAGAACTCTCATGTATTTTTCTTTTTGCACCGACCTACCCTTGTGAGTATTATATATACTAACATACATATGAATATATGGTGGTCTGTGATGAAGTTTTGAGTGAAAAACCATCCCACGAACAACCAAACCCAAGAAACAACAAGAACCACCAAGAGAGCAGAGGGAGAGAAGGTAAACATAAAGGGAGCAGAAGGGAAAAAGGAAGAAGCTTGGTGATGAGGAAACCGAAGAAGGAGAAATTCACGGTTGAAAGCCATCATTGTGTTTTTTTTACAAGAAAGATAGAAACCAAGTCCAATCATAGTCCCTGTAGTCTCTTGTGATCATTTTGAGATAGAAGGGAAGGAGTTTGGACACAAAAAAGCCTAGAAACTAAAGGGTGATGATCTCAGGAGACGTAGCCCCGAAGTTAGTGAGGAATGTTCAAAATGAGAATAAATGACGAAATTGAACTGTCAGTGGACTTTAATTTTCCTTAAATTATTATGCATATTTAAGTATTTTAAATGCCTTTTCTATGTGATTTATGTGATGCCAGATTGATTATGCTTTTTGACGATTTTATGGAAATTATTCTATTGCACGTTTTATGAGATTTCTAATAGGACCCATCCCAATCCCCCTGGATTATCGTGGGATGTAACTGCTCCCATCTAACACCGCGTGTCAAACCAGGGATAAAGTCGTCACCCTCTCAGGGTTAGCCAGAGTACGTCAGAATCGGTGGTAGCATGTGATGTCTCGATCTCTGCTACAGCCCGTATCCGCGATCAACCTGAAGAGTATTGAAAGCCATAAAAGCTGTGGGTGGACAAAACAATAATTTATAAAAATCATTTATCGAAACCACATTTATACCCTTCATGTAAAAGCATGCATGCATCATAAAACAGTTATTTCAAATACTTTCTCGGAAGCAAGAAGTATTGCTTTCCAAATCAAATTCAGTGAAAAATGCTTCTCAATCGAAGCCAGTACCTCAGTAGGGTCTCAGCCCCAAAACCGAACCATACAGGGTCTCAGTCCAAATAGAAAACCATATGGGATCTCTGCCCACTATCATCATTCTCAATGTCAGTCACGATTCCAATCCTAACACATGTGCAAATTGCTCAGGACCGCTCACAATCCTAGCATGTCGCCGTGAATGCATCACCCGCCGCGACCATCTCTAGATCATCATGAACACATCATCGATCGATCTCAGAGAATAAAATTGGCACTCCTAAGTCGAGGCTCCATCGGCCTTAGCCTCTAGAGACTGCTCAATAACAGGCAGCGCCTCGTGACCTCTTCGGAAGGAACACATCCGCAGTCCAAAGACGAGTGTCGTAACACCCGAGACTCGAACCCAAATGCCATCATCGACCGGGACTCTAACCCGATCATTCGGGATTCTAACCTGTAGTATCACACATAGGATTCCTCGAATCCTATCCAATTTATAATGGGGTCTCATGCTCAAAAGATAACCCAGAATTCCTCGAATACTGTCAATTCACAACTGTGTCTCATGCTTGAAATATCTTTCATAAAACTCATAACTGGGTCCCAGCTCGACTTATCTCATGTTTAACTATACTCTAAGTCAAACCTCAAACCAACTGGGTCATATGCCCGAAAGATATTTCCAAGTCCGAAAACTTATTCTCATTTTCAAAACACTTTCCAAATCAACGTTCAACTGGGACTCATGCCCGAATCTCTATTTCACGCATCTCCGTGGAATCCTCTAAAATAGTAAATCAGTTCCTCGATTTCACGCCTCTCTGTGAAACCTTCAGAATCACTTATAACTCATGAACGTAGTATACTCGGTCAAAGCCCAAACATCATATAAAACTAAAATCTCGAATTACGCACAATAACGCATTTTCCTCCGAAAATACGAAACGATTCATATTTAAATCACATGTACTCATGGCATCTAAAATCATTTTCATAACATATATAAAACATTTATGCATGCATCATATTCATAAAACAAAGTCCACTCACAGACCGTCCAAGCTATGCCTCGAAACGCGTGCCATTAGCCTCTCCGGGTTAATCCAACCTTTCAGGCTCATCCGGACCTGTCCAAAACACACTCAAAGGTTACTACCAACCTAGAAAAGTCCTAATCAGGAACCCCAAACATTCTCAAAAAAGTCAATGTGTCCTGGACACGCTTCCCTAGGCTTTAAACCTCAATTTGACCAACCTAACGATCTTCGATCGACTCGAAACCACCGCCATTAGATTCGTATCATCGAAACCTTTAAAGTGGTCCTAGTCCCACCTGGAAATATGTGATCATGCACCCCCACACTCGGGTCGAAGGTGGCTGGTCAAAAGTTAATGCTGACGTCAGTAGTCAACGGCTGACGTCATCGCTAATGTCAGCAGTGACGTCATCTCTTAGACCTGTGACACGACCCATCCCAATCCCCCCCCCCCCCCCCCAGGATTAACACAGGATGTGTCATCCGTTTGACATGAAGTGTCAGACCAAGGAAAATTTGAGCCTTTAGCCTAACCGGCTTCTAGAGTACGCTAGGATCTGGTGGAGGAGTGTGATGTCTTAGTCTCTGTTACAGTCCGTATCCGTAATCAACCTGAAGGGCATTGAAAATAGCAAAGATTGTGAGTGGACTAAAATAAAAGGGTTCATAAAACATTTTTCATAAAATACCTTTATGTCCTTCACTAAAAAGCATGCATGCATAGAAAAACCATTTATCCAACCACATATGTTTAAACAACCATATTTAGGGTTTCAGCCCCAAGTTCGGTAAATTCAAGTCACACGGGCTCCTACCCAAAACCATTTATACAAATCCTTAACATAGTAAACATATGTGGGAACTCAGCCCAAATCCATTTATTATCCATAAAACATAATTTTGCAAATCCAAGAAATCATGGTTATCATAAATCATAAAACCAATCATGTCACGGTATCTAAAGCTACGCACGTACTACCCGGGGTCTCAAATCCCAAGTCTCCCAAGGGTCCACCCAAGTCAATTTCCGCAAATCAATGACCATCCCTAGGGGTTATAATCCATAATAGCCTTCTTGAGAGTAAGGAACCCAACGGGAGCGACTCCACTCAATTAGTGCTCCGTCACTACTCCGGGGTCCACCCAGACCAACGACCCTCCCGGAGGAGACAATCCATAATATATAAGGATGGTATATGAAAAACCATTTTGTAATCATTCTCAAAACCTTTCATGGGTTCATGCCCGATCCCCATAAACCGTCATGAACCAGAAATCCATTATGGGTCCCCGACTCGAAATCACAATCGTAAATTATAACTGGGCCCTAAGCCCGAATTCATAAACCAACTGGGCCTTCGGCCCGATTCGTAAATCAAATAGGCCTCGTGCCCAATTTCGTAAAACAAATGGGCCTCGTGCCCGATTTCGTAATCCAACGGGGCTCCGAGCCCGATTCATAAATCAACTGGGCCTCGAGCCCGATACGTAAATCAATTGGGCCTCCAGCCCGATGCCTTGTTAAATCAAATGGACTTCAAGTCCGGGAGTTCGTAAATCAAATGGGTCTCCGGCCCGATTCCATATTTTCAAATCCAAAATCAGTTCACGAACCAATTGGGCCCTGGCCTAATAACGTGACTAAAAGGGACTTCGAGTCCGAGTGTTTCCAAAATAAATGGATCTCATGTCCGAGTTTACCTTATCAAATCCAAAACTATTTCATTAAACCATTTCTAAAACCATAAGCACGTATAAGCAGTGCAAAACCGTAAACCTCGATTTACGTGCAAACACGTAAATCGGCTCGAAATGCGTGAACTCATGTAAATCACTAACATCCAAATCATTATCATAGAATCACATCTATAAACCATATAAAACATTTATGCATGCATCACAGTTTAGAAATCAAGGTCCACTCACAAACCGTCCTAAGCTACCGCCTCAATTTGCGTGCGGTAAGCCTCCCCGAGCTAATCACCATCACCGGGACTCCCAAACTTGTCCAAATCAATCTAGAGGGCTACTAACTACCTTATTAACCTCTCATTGAAGTCCCGTAATTTTCTCGAATTTTTAACTATTTTTAAACTCGATCCTAAACCTTCGGATGTCCCGAACAATATCGAGATGGTGTCCGATCGACACGAAACCAATCTCAAAATGTTCGTTACATCGAATAGATTAAAAGTCATGTTGAACATTTTCCAAAACCATGATCCACGCGCCCTCACACACCGTCCAAAGGGGCTGCGCGTGAAAGCCACGTGTCTGCACTGTTCATCATCTTCAACCTCTAGCCGACTAGTTCAGACCGGTTCAGACCGATTCGGTCCAACTGAACCAACGGTCACGGTTCAACCCTATAACTCATTCATTTTCGATCCATTTCTGTCCATTTTCATTCCTAAAGGTTCCTAACAACAAACCCAATCGATCTAGCCAAACAAAACATGAAAACGGGTCCAAATGATACCTCCAAGATCGAAGAACGAACCGGCCACCTGCAACTAGCTTTTGTCATCGACTCCGGCCGTCCCAGCCCTCGAAATCAATCCAAACCTTCCCCTAAGATCACCAGAAACATAACCCAATCTTTAGAACAAAATATAAACCCCTAAAACTCGTAGTCCAAAGTTCAAAACAACTTAACTATGGTTTCAGGTTTTCCTCCGTCGTGGCCACCGCCGTGGCCCGTCGACCAAGCCCACTGGTCATTCACTTTCTCTTAGTCCTCACAATTGATCACACAAGATGGATAATGGTGGTGAGGTGGTAATTGTTGTGTTTGTCTCTCGGTTTTCATAAGAACAAAATGAAGAAGATGAAGTAGATATCTGCACGGTTGAAGGGGGAAGGAACGTGAGTTTGGTGTGCTGATCATAGGAGTGAACGGTGAGGATGAGGGGTGTGAGGGAATGAAGGCTAAGATTGAGAAATAGTGGGTGAAGAAATTATAAAATAATGACCAATAGGATGAGTGACACTTGTCACTCATCCATAGGCCCCACTTAAAAAGTCAACCAATTAGATAATGCCACCTAATCCCTGCCTCGTAATGCGTGCATAGTTAAATTGAACTTCCGTGAACCATAACTCCTTTGTTTGACGTCCAATTTTGGCGTGCCGCCTGTCTATGGATTCGTATCGACCCGATCTACGTAACGATCCTTGGCCCTCGCTCATCGAACCTCCTGGTCAAAAGTCAATATTTTACCCATGACTAGGGGGAAAACTGTCATTTTACACTGTCCAGTCGATTTCGCTCAACTAATCATCGATTAACTTCACTAATCCTTCATTAGTCACTAATGTAATCCCGGAATTCGGGACGGATCGTTACACCTGTCAGTCTGAAATGTCAGACCTGACTTCATGACATCGATGACATCATCTTATCCCTAACCTCTATCTGGATCAACCTTGTTCTTTGCAATCGGGTCACGTGACCAGCAGACCCAACCCGTCCTGCTCTTCCATCTCTACCACCATTTTCGAAGCCGTTGCTTCCTACACAATCTTCTGGATCCCCTTAATCGATCTATATGATCAAAACTACGAAAAGCGACCTAAAATTACCTGCTCGAATAGATGAATAGTGGCCCTGTTCTTCCTCCATCGATAGATTTCGATTACGGCCACTTTTGGCTTCGAAACCAAGTCACACGAACTAGTCTCAATCCCTAGAACCTGTTAAGGCTAACCAAATCGATCAACACACACCCAAACCTCATTTTCCAGTTTTGAATCAAAACGGGTTTTTGGATTTCTTACCTCCGACGTGGCTCCGCCGTGCTCATCCGTTCAACCTCTCTATCAATCTCAATCCTTCCTCTCAGCCTCTCAATACCCAAAGCACAAGGGGACATGGTGTGGTGGGTGTTTGGGTTGTACGGTTTTGGGGGTTTCAATTTAAGAAATACAAAGAAAATGAAGGAATGCATGTATGTGTGTTTATGGGAAATCGATGAGGGATTCATGCAATAGTACCCAAAATGTCTGTGACCCGTAACTTTCCCATCAAATGTCCGATTTTGACATGCCGCCTGTCTACGGACTCGTATCGACTCGATCTATGTAACGGTCCTTGGTCCTTATGCATTGGACCTCTAGGGTCAAAAGTTAACTTTTTATCCTCGTCTAGGGGCAAAATCGTAATTTCACCTCGAACGTTCGATAATCCTCGACTAAGTCCAGATTAGTGTCGCTAATCCTCAATTTAATCTTAATTAATCCCAAAATTTGGGACGGGTCGTTACAATTTCTCTTAGACTGTGTTTTGGACTTATGTCTGGATTTCCAATTGTGGATTTGGTTTGAAGTAATTTATGTGGCTTATAAAAGTATGTTTTCTCGATATTGGTAATGTGAAACATTGTGTTGTCGAAGACCCTCCTCGAGATGCTTGTTGGTAAGTTAGTCTCAGATGTTGACTTAGATGTCAAATGGACTATGTATCTTGAGTTGGTTTCCATTTTGACGTTGAGCTAGGCTCTGTATTCCGAGTGGCTTGCCTACCGATAGTGCAGTTGATATGGTGACTGATATTGGCGTCCACCATTCCAATCGCTAACCTACTTGGAATTTACCCAAAAACATGTTTCTATGTTCAAATGGAGGATCAACTTACCTTAAATCATCTAACTCAATCAAGCTTCGAAGTTCAATTTTCGGCCTCAATTCCAGGTTCATCCTTGAAGGATTGTCTTCGAGTTTTCGATGGTCTTGCTCGAAATGGATCAAGGAAGGGACATACAACCTCAATTCAAGCAATTGCAGTCCAATTCTTCAAACTCGATTCAAACTCACAAGTGGATATTTTGAATTCCCAAAATTCATCCTCCATATTTCCCTTCACCAGTTCCCTTAAGCTTCTCTCTAATGACAGGACCCGTCCCAAATGGACTTTGACAACTGTGTCTGATCCTGCTCCCTTCTGACAAGTCAACTGAAGTATCGAAATTACCCTCAGCACTTGCCAGACAAGGGATAACCACAATGATTTCCACTCATTCATCCGCCTCTCGATCAGCCCCTATCTTAGTGCCACGGCCTGGAGGGTCATCAAAAACATAAAAGGTGTGAGTGGAAAAAAATAACATCATTTGAAAATACATTTCAAAATGAATCATTTTCCCCCTCCAGTTATAAAACATGCATGCATAGAGTAAAACACATGAACAGTCAGATTTCAAATTATATCATATCACAAACTGTGGGACCCACAATAAGACCGTAGCCCACATTTCCCGAAATTCATTTCTAAGAATCATCATAAAACACCTGAATCCAAAATTACTATCAAACACAATTCAACACTTTATAGTTCAGGAATTACACATCTGAGTTATCTCCTGGGAATTACACATCCATGTTTTCTGGGAATTACACATCCAGGTTTTCTGGGAATTTCACATCCAGACTTACCGGGCATGACACTTCTGGTTTCTTTAGGAATTACACATCTGGCTGTTCCGGAACGTATTGAGAATTACGCATCGGATCTAACTCGAGAGTTACACATTTGGGTTTTCCCAGGTATCATACATCCGAGGACGCTGGACATAAATCGAAAACCATTGTTTCAAAACCATCTTTGACTTAAAACCAAGTCAAAACCATTTCCAACAGGGTCTCAAGCCCAAAATGTCATTTTCACGCAAATCCGTACAATCACAACCCAAAATACCGTTTTCACACAAATTTGTACAATCACAACCCAAAATACCATTTTTACGCAAGTCCTTAAAATCACATCCGAAAATTATTAAGTAAATCCGTTAAATCATTCTTGACTCACAATCCAAGTCAAAACACCATTTTCAAACCCGGGCCTAGCCCAAAACATCATTTTTTGCACTTAATCGTAAATCGTGTCCCAAAACCAATTATTAAATTCGTAAAATCACCCATTAATCAAATCAAATCATCAATCCAATTATTTCAACTCAAATTATACAATAAATCATGGAAAACATTTAACTATGCATGCATAACAATTTATCAAACAAACGTCCACTTACACACCGTCCAAGCGGTCTGATTCTGAGCCATACGATCCTCTTTAAATTCCAGGAATCACGAATCTTGTCAAAAACCACTACTAAGTGTCACTAACACCTAAAATAATTTCATATTAAAATTCCCCAATTTTCGGGATTTAAAAACGTATTAAAAACGTAACACAACACTGCGAACCCTTGAAACTATATCGAAATTGTGTCTGATCAGCTCGAAACCCATGCCAAAAATTTCGTTACATCGAATATATTAAAAGTCATGTTGACCATACCTTAAAAATAGTGACCATGCGCCCCTACGCGCCGCCGCAGAAAGTTGTGCGTGAAAGCCACGCGCCTGCTACAGTAAATGCTACAGTGTCGTCTTCCTCACCCATTCTCTGCAAAACGGGTCGTTTGACCCGTAGCTTGACCTGGTTCAATATGTCCAATTTCAGTCCAATTTCAATGTTTTAAACGTCCATTTGCATCAAATTAATCTTAATTAAGGGCAAATAACTTCAATTTCGTGAATACTTACCTCAAACCCATCGAATTCATATTCCAAAATTCAACATAAACGCAAGGTCAGTTTTGGACTCCAACCGTCTCAATTCTTTTTTTTTTTTTGAATTGGTTCAACTTGTTTAAGTCCCAAGGAGATGATTACAACCTCAATTCAAACAATTGCTCACCTCTAAATAATCGAATTTCGAATCGAAATTCTCAAACGAACATAGGGTTGTCTGGGCTTGTTCTTCGGCCAGAAGCCATAAATAAAACTCAATTTCAGTAATCAAAGTCTATAATTTCAAATTCTAAGTTTAAATATTTCAAATTTCAACGGGTTTGGGTTTCAGGTTTTCGGAGTCCTCTTGTCTTTTCTCATCGTTTTCTTTCTAGTTTTTCACTCTCAAATCTTCTCAGGTTCTCAGGTTCTCGATCTCTCAAGGATTGGTGTCAATTGATCAAGAGCAAGACATGATCGGATTTCAAGTTTTGTTCATAGTTTGTTTGAATGCCCCATATAACACCCAGCACCCTCCAAATGGTGCCACGTTTGCTAGCAACTCAACTTCTATGGTGGCATATGTCACAATGTGCAAAACATGCTGATTCATTAAAATCAGCCAAAAAGATCATTTTACCCTTCCTTACATAAATTATCAAAATGCCATTGGCCTTTCTAGACCCTTAACAAATCCATTCGAACTCCGATTTTGACATGTCACTTGTCTAGGGACTCATTATTTCGAGACCTGCACAACGGTCTTCATGGAAAGTCCCAAAAGTACCGTAAACAAAAAATAAACTTTTGACCATCAAAAACCAAGGGTAAAAACGACATTTTACATTCCGATTGCAGAATTTATATTTCTCTAATTTCCTGGGCGTTACATCTAGTTTCAGGACCCGAACCTTCTCTTTCAGGACCAGACTCATCTAGCACGATATTGTCCGCTTTGGGCCTCCTTGCCCTTGCCCTCACGATTTTCTTTTCGGGAGCTCACGGTACAACATCCCAGGGGATCACCCATCATGGAATTGCACCAACCTCAACTCGCTTAACTTTGGAGTTCCAACCGAACCCAAAGCCACTGAGCTCCCAAAAGGCTTCTTACTAGATAGGTGTGTGCATACACCTTTAAGGCACACCACCAATCCCCTCCCAGACCATTCCCCTTGCAGGAATGTGGGATGGTTCACCATTCCCTACAGGACACGGGTCTTACAATCCACCCAGCTTAGGGTCCAGCGTCCTTGCTAGTACACTTCCCGGTCGGGGTCTCGCTCTGATACCATTCTGTCAAGACCCGACCCTCCTCTGTTAGGACCCGACCCTCCTCTGTCAAGACCGAACTTGTAATGACCCATCCCAGAAATTGGGATTTGATTAGTGGTTAATGACGGATTGGTGTGATTAATCGGTGATTAGTGGGGTACTTTCAGACGGACGGTGCGAAATGACAATTTTGCCCTAGAATGGGTGAAACGTCGACTCTTCGTTCAGGCAGTCAAATGGACTTTGGCCAATGATTGTGACGTATTTCAGAACGTCATGAGTTCAAAGACAAGTGATACGCCTGATTTCGACGTTCGAGAAAGAAGTTATGAAGTTCGGCAGTTCGGGGGTATTTTGGAAAATTGATTGAAAAGGGCCAAACAGTTGACTTTTGACCCGGGAGGTCCGATGACTGAGGGTTGAGGACCGTTATGTAGATTGCGTCGATATGAATCCGTAGACAGGTGGCACGCCGAATTCGGACGGTCGACGAGAAAGTTACGGTTCATAGAAGTCCGAGGGAACTATTGCGTGTTTTACGAGACGGATTCCTTTTGGACGTAAATAGGGCCCAGATAATTTGGACAGGCCCAATGGATGAGTGACAAGTGTCACCCATCCATTGCCCAGCCCAAACAATTCATGCATATCCCCTTTTCATCGTTCGATCGTTTTTCCCCATTTCAACCCAACCCGATGCATCCTTCAACCCCAACCCAAAACCCTTTCCCCTCTGACCATAATGGAGACCATGAGGATGAAGTGAGGACTAGAGGATGTTGGTGGCTGGCAAGGATGGCGCAGCCGTGGATGGCGGAGGAAAAGTCATACAAGGTAAGCCGTTTTACCAGATTCCTTCTATTTTTAATTTGTGACGTTATGGACGGATTTAGGTGATTAGGATGAGCTTGTTAGGTTGTTAGGAAGGTAATAGGATGATTTTTATGATGGTTAGAGGCTGAGGAAGCTCTGGGGGATTTCTGAAAATGTTGGACCGTCAGGAAGAAAATCAAACCGTTGGATTTTGTGGGTCTTTCATTGTTTTAATTTCATATTTAGGTTCCTATGATCAAAACAGGAAGAATAGGATCGATTAGGATGAAAAAGGACGAAGATTGAGTGGTCTAGAGGCTTGGACCGACCACGCCGGTCCAATTGGGCCGGAATTGTAGGAAAAATCGGACCGGCCAGTTCAGACCAGTCTGGCCAAGGAAGAAGAAAAACAGTGCGCTGGCGCGTGTCTCCCAAGCGCATCCCCTTTGTGAGGCGTGTGTGGACGTGTGGGCCACTTTCTGGGGATGTGTTCAACACATGAAATCATCTATTCGATGTAATGAACACTTTGGGACTTGTTTCGAGTCGATCGGACACCGTTTCGATATAGTTCAGGCTGTCCGAAGGTTTGGGAACGGGTTTAAAAATAGTTAAAAATTATTGAAAATTATGGGGCTTTAGTGAGGGGTTATTTAAGTAGTTATTTGACAGGACCCATCCCAATCCCCCCGGGATTTACGTGGGATGACCCTGCTCCCGTCTGACACGAAGTGTCAAACAAGGGATATTTCGGACCTTTGCCCTCCCGGGCTATCAGAGTACGCCAGGATCTGGAGGAGGCATGTGATATCTCGGTCTCTGCTACAGTCCACATCCGATGTCAACCTGAAGGGCAGTCAAAACATTAAAAACTGTGAGTGGACAAAACAAAAGTTTATAAAAGCATTTCATAAGACATTTGTACCCTCCACTAAAAAGCATGCATGCATTCGAAAACCATTTATCCAAAACAAACCATATGTGGGACTAAGCCCAAAGTAGATATAAACCAAGGTCGAAAGGACCACAATGAAAACGACCATACGGGCCACTACCCAAATCCATATGGGACTCGGCCCCAAACCATAAAGAAACCAAGTACACGAGCCACTGCTCAAATCCTGTGCACACCTGTGCACACCACATATCATATATCATATATACATATAAGTCACACAACCAATCCTGTCACGGTATCCAAAGCTACGCGCGTGCTACCCGGGTCTCAATCCGAGTCTTCTCAAAGTCAAGGTCAATGTCCGCATACCACTGATCCTATTCGAGGTAATAGTAACCATAGCCTTCCTGAGAGTAAGGAACCCAACTAGGGGGTGACTCCACTCAGTCGGTGCTCCGTGACTACTCCGGGGTCCACCCAGGCCAACGACCCTCCCCGGAGGAGATAATAAAAGTAAAGGAAGGTAGATGAACATATATATACATAACATAAACATTCATGTCTGGTTCCCCTGAACCGTCATGATCCATAATATCCATAATCAGGTAACATGCCGGTTCCCATAAACCGTCATGTACCGTAATAACATAACCGAGGTAACATGCCGGTTCCCATAAACCGTCATGTACCGTAATAACATAACCGAGGTAACATGCCGGTTCCCATAAACCGTCATGTACCGTAATAACCAACAAGGGTTCATGCCGGTTCCCATAAACCGTCATGAACCATGATACCATAACAAGGGTTCATGCCGGTTCCCATAAACCGTGATGAACCTGGGAATCCATTTAAGGTTCCATGACCTGACCTGAAATCAAAGCCGTAAAGTGAATGGGTCTCGTGCCCGAACATAGGACATCAGCTGGGCACCGCGCCCGGAATCTGAGGTCATATGCCCGAGACAAAACCAAATGGGTCTCATACCCGAGTTTATCCTTTTATAAATCCAAAGCCATTTCATTAAAACCAATAAAGAAATACAGACCCGTATAAGCACCGTATAAGGTCGAAACCTCGAAATACGTGCTTATACGTAACCACATACTAATGCACCCATGGCATCATCAAACAAATAATAAAACATATAATAAACATTTATGCATGCACCAATTTAGAAAACAAGGTCCACTCACAGACCGTCAGAGCTGCCGCCTCGATTTGTGTGCCATGCGGTTCCCCGAGCCGATCACCGTCACCGGGATTTCCAATGTCAGGACCCGTCCCAAATATGGCCTCGATACCCGGGACGAACCCTGCTCCCGTCTGACAATCACACTTACAGTAGCAATTAAAACAAATAACCGTCAAACAACTATAAGCATAACTATCAGACGAAGGAGTAGAATATACACAACAGTTAGTCGGAGCATAGTTCTACAAAATGGGCACAAAAGTCCTACAATGCTAGTCTCGCAACGGAAGAACGTCGGAAGCTCTATGCCTCGATATCTGCCTCAACGTTCACCCCAGCGCTATCACCACGACCTGGAGGGAAAATTTAAAACCAAAAGAAGTGAGTGGACTAAAATAACCCAAAAGTTTTTAAATCAATTTATCACGAATTCAAAGTTCAGGAAAAAAAATAGAATCAGTGTTCCCTCCGTTTTTAACACAGACATGCCCAACGAAGTACTAGAAAATCATAATATGAAACATCATAAGAAACAGAAACACTATAAAATCTCATAAGAAACAGATACACTATAACATACCATAAGAAATAGAAACACTATAAAACGGTTATAGCAATGCATCAACTCATCATTTCCGATCAAACCTGCTGGACCTATCCGAGTCTTTAAACTCAACCAGGCCTGAAATGAAATCCGAGTCTTTAAACTCCCGAGTCTTTAAACTCAATCCGGGCCCGTCCCCCCGTCAATATCAATCCAGGTCTTTAAACCCAATATCCAGATCCAGCAAATCCAATCCATATCCAGTGTAAAACCAATTCGAAATCGATCGCCAAACTCGAATTCGAAATCCCCGGTTCGAAGTCCTTCCGGCGTTCCGAACCGACATTCCGAACCCAAATCCGGAAATTCATTGTTATACTCAGAAATTCCACATAAGCATAATTCATATTTCATAACTCAGTGATCATCATCAGGAAACATTATAGGTCAAATCGCAAATATGGCATCAAAATCCGAAAAATCAGCTTTTTCTCGAAAAACGTGCAAAATCTCGGAAATGTCTCGAAAAACGTGCAAACTCATCAATAACATATAATCATCATTCAACAGCATAAAAACATATTTATGATCATAAAACGTCAATAAAATAGTTAGGCATGCTCGAAAGAAAGAAAGAGTCCACTCACAAATCCAGAACGAGTCACTCGCGCTCCGTGCGCTCCTCGACTGTCTCGGGTACCTCCCGTCTTGTCAAAATGCACCAAATAGGGTTACAAATACATTAAGGATCCTAATCCTAATTTCCCCAAATTTTTGGGAATTAAATAATATTTTAATCCTAAACCTTCAACCGTCTGGATTCCCGAACAACTCCGTAACACCGTCCGATTAACTCGAAAACTATACCAATAATCTCCTTAGGACAAATAGAACCAAACTCCTGTTGGAAGCTTGGCCGGATTCCTCTCCACACGCCTCCACGCGCCGCCCAAAGTGGCTGCGCGTGGGCCTCACGCGCCTGCTACAGTGCCCTTCAACCTTGAGCAAACCCGGTTCAGCACAGTGGTCTGCAAACTGAACCGACGTCAGCGGTTCTCCGCCGTACCTGCACGATTCCAGTCCCAAAACACGATCAACACCTCACCCTCGTCTCTCTGTCACTCTCACCAATCACCCTTCACTCACCCTTGTAACCAAATCGATCCAAATCTCTCCCGTTTCTCCCGTCTGTTTCTCTGTGTTCTTCGAACAAGCACGGTTCAAAAGGGAACAACGTGTGGCCGTGCACACGTTAGTAGCCCCTGGAACCATCCAGTCCCTTGCACGTGTCCATCAGCCATAGGTTAGCCCAAAAGATCCCTGCCACTTGCCCTTATCTGATTGGGCTGAAAGAAAATGACCAAAATACCCCTTGTACAATTAATTACCGTTTTGCCCTCGAACGTTCTAGACCCGTATCTTTTCCGTCCGACGTCCGATGACAGCGTGCCGCCTGTCGTTGAACTCAGGACGTCGAGACCTATCTAACGGTCCTCGGTCTACGTGAAAATCCCAAGTCCTCCAAAAAGTCAACATTTTCCTCGTTTACTCAAAATTACGGTAACGCCCCCAATCTTCAGAACGTCATAACTTTTCCTCCGGTGGTCCAAATCGAACCTGCCACCTGTCTACGGACTCGTGACGTCCTAAACTACGTCACGGTCAAGGGTTAACACGCATCCAAATGGTAATTCAAAACGTCAACTTTTCGTCTACTATTCACAAGGGCAAAATCGTCCTTTATATACAAAACTTTATAAACTTACATTTTTACCCTTCCCGCAGGTACGGGTTGTTACATCCAAACCTGTCCAAATCGTAATAGAAGGTTACTAACTACTTAATTAACCTCCCACTAAAGCCCCGTAATTTTCCCGTATTTTTAACTATTTTTAATCCCGAACCTAAACCTTCTGATGCCCCGAAACATATCGAGACGGTGTCCGATCGACACAAAACCAGTCCCAAAATGTTCGTTACATCGAATAGAAGATTTCGTATGTTGGAACCTTCCCCAGATTCCCTGCCACGCGCCCTTACGCGCCGCCTGAAGTGGTTGTACGTGGGCTTCACGCGCCAGCTACAGTACCTGCTGACGTCATCGCTGACGTCAGCATGACGTCATGCTGACGTCATCTGACAGGTGCCATGTGTCATGCTCCCATTGGTCCACGTCACTGTGCTGTCAGTGCCACGTGGCAGTCTGACATGTGCCACGTGTCATCACGGCACTGGTCCACACTAGTGCCACGTGTCAGCCCTGATTGGGCCACGTCACTGACATGTCAGTGCTGACTGTGCACTGACATGTGACACGTGTCGCACTCCTATTGGCCCATTTTCTGACATGTCAGCTGACATTGTCAGATCTGACAATGCTGACGTCATCCCTGACATGATGACGTCAGCGGGATGACGTCACCTGTCATCCCCTACATCGGTCAGACCGGTCCGAACCGGTCCGGTCCAGTTTTTCCTGCAACTTGGACCGGCGTAACCAGTCCAGGTCTCCTTCTCCCTCATTTTCGGTCTGTTTGCTTCCATTCCAATTCCTAAATTCCTCTTTTAATCTTTCCTATCAATCCTAATTAACTAAACAACCTAAAACCTACGAAATCCAACCGGTCCAATTTGAACCTCACGGTTCGATTTTTCCCGATCAGCCTACACGGCTGCTCAGCCGTCAACCACCACCAAAACCCTCCTAATAGCTTCCTATTAACCCCCTGAACTCATCCTAATCGTCCATAAGCACCCATAACATCAAAATCAAATTAAAAAGGGAAAATGGCCATACCGTGCACCCACACAGGTTCTTTGCCTCCACGCTGCCGTCCACGGCGGTTCTGGCCGCCCAGCAGCCATCCTTAGTCTCTCACGACCCCTCTGGTCACTCAGGCCTGCTCCTCTGGGATTGGGTTGGATTGGTTTGAATGGTTGGGTGAGATCGGGTGATGGGTGTGTGTTTGAACGAAGAAAATGAAAATGCACGGTGAAGTGCATGTATGTAATGTGTTGTCCAGTGGATGAGTGACACTTGTCACTCATCCATTGGTTGCTAAAAAGCAACTGGGCCCACTAAAGACAAACTGCACTTTTTGTCTCGTAAAACGTGTCATCGTGAATAGTAACTGGGAACTTCCGTGAACCGTAACTTTGCCGTCGAACTTCCGAATTCGACGTGCCGCCTGTCTATGGATTCGTATCGTCCTTATCTACGTAACGGTCTTTGGCCCTCGGCCATCGGACCTCTTGGTCAAAAAGTCAACTTTTGACCCCTTTTAACCATAATTACCAAAATGCCCCTAAGCTTCCGAACGTCATAACTTCCTCCTCGAACGTCGGAATTGAACGTGCCACCTGTCTATGAACTCGTGACGTCACGAACTACGTCACGGTCATCGGTCAATGTCCATTTGACTGCCCGATTGAAAAGTCAACGTTTTGCCACCACTGGGGGCAAAACGGTCATTTCGCACCGTTCGTCCGATTTCGCCCAACTAATCACGGATTAGCCTCACTAATCGTGATTAGTCACTAATCTAATCCTGGAATTTGGGACGGATCGTTACATTATTAACCCTCTAAAATAATTTGGACAGGTTCGGGAGTCCCGGAGATGATGATTGGCCCGGGAAGGGCATATGACACGTGTATCGAGGTGCGGTTTTGGACGGTCTGTGAGTATACCTTTCTTTCTAAATTGATGCATGCATAAATGTTTTATAAGTGCTTTAATACATGTTTTGTGATGCCATAAGCGCATTTATTTGTGGTAGCCTAGGATTTACGTATTTGCACGTATTTCGAGATTTTTGCTGTAATAACCCGGAAATTGGAAAAGGAAAATTTGGAACATTTGAAGGAAATGACGATTTTGCCCTTGTTTATGGGGGCAAAAGTTGAGTTTTATTCAGAACATTTTTTGGACTTACCGAAGAGACTGTTAAGTAGGTCTCGAGACGCTGAATTCGTAGACAGGCGGTATGTATCAATCGGAGGTCGGATCTGAAAGTTGTGGGTCTGCGAAGGTGAAGGACAATTTGGTGATCATGTAAGAAGGGTAAAATGGTAATTTGACTGGGCGTTTGATGAGTCAGTACAATTATGACTCACCTAGGTTGTTAAGTGACATCTGTCACCTTGTTAATGAAGATTAGTGGCATGTGGATGTGTGTGCGGTGGTGTGAATTAGCTAAGAGTAAGGGAGAATTAGACCCCCGTGTGTGTGTTTTGGAGGAAAAAATAGAAACCTCAATATACACATACAAAGCCATCAACAATTCTCCTCTGATCGATCAAATTGAGAAGGATAGAGAGAGGGAGAATAGAGACTTAACAACGAGAGTGGGGGTATGAAATCGTGAAGAAAACCCGAAAGCCAACCCTTTGAATTTCAAAATGGATTAAAATGCAATTTGGAATTAGAGGCTCGAATAATCGAACTGGAGACCTGTATAAGCTTTCTGGGGTCATTTGGAATGGAACCATCCCAAAATTGAGAAGAATCGACGCAGGGAAGACCACGAACAGACATGGCAGAATTGGGAAATTTTGGGATTGAGTTCAGGTACTTAGAGGTAAGGGAAACTGAAATTGGTTTCGATTCTATAGTTAAAATCATCTTAATATGCTTCCTATTCAATTGGAGTGAATAATTGAATTGAAAATAGAGAGAATTGGATTTTGATCTGTCGGACATGAAATTGTGAATTGATGAAGTTTAAGTTCGATTTCATTAATTAGAGGTTACAGAATGTAAATTAAGGTTGTATATATGATATTGGATGAAATAACAAGAATAAATAAGGTGAATAGTAGCCGTTATTGTACAGGGCGTGTGGGCTTCACGCGTAGCCTCTTACGGCGGCGCGTGGTGGCACGTAATTGGGAATCTCGAGGTGAGGTCAACATTACTTTTGTTCCATTTAATGTAACGAACATTTTGGCGTTGGTTTCGAGTCGATCGGACACCGTTTTAACATTGTTTCGAGGGTCCGAAGGCTTATGTTACGTTTTTAATTCGTAATTAATTCCCGAAAAATTATGGGAAATTAATATGATATTAATTGAGTCATTAGTGACCCTTACTGATAATTTTGGGCAAGAATTGTGCTTTCTGGAATTTACGGAAAAACGTGTAACTCAGAAATGGGTCGTTTGGACGGTGTGTGAGTGGACTTTTGTTTTCTACCCAGAATGCATGCATATATGTTTTAAATGCTTTATTATATGATTTGAAATGATTTGGCATGATTAATGTTTCAATATGATGATTTCTGGATTTTGGGAATATTTTATTATTTTGGGCACGATTTTTGAGAAAATTGTGAAATTGCTGTTTTGGGAAAAGGCCCGGGATTGAGATTGGTTTTGACTAGGATTGTGAGTCAGGGATTGATTTGATGGATTTGTAATGATTTTTGGATATATTTTATGGATTTATGTGAAAATGGCAACTGAGGTTGCGATTGCACGGATTTGCATGAAAAATGATATTTTGGGCTTGAGACCCATTGGAGATGTGATTTTGATTGGATTGGTATTTCCATGTGATTACATAATGATATTGATGGTTTTCGGATTTATGAAATAATCGGGACTCTAGTTTTACGAATTTTGAGGAAACTTATGTTTTGGGTCGAGACCTTATTTGGATAAATGATTTGATTTCAAATGCAACTGTTTTTCACTGGTTTTCATGGTGGTGATATGTTGCGGATATTTAGGGCTTTCGGTTGGGAATATGTTCCCCCCCCCCCCTTCCCCCCGGATTGCACCCTGTGTTGTGGATATGAGGGCTTCCGGTTGGGAATGTGTTTCCGCGGAATGAACCCTGGAGATAACGCTCGCCTACAGGATGGAATGTGTTCGTCCGGAGAGGTCACGTAGCACGGTCTGTTGTCGTGCAGCCGAGGGAGGCTCGACTCAGATAAGATGTGCTGGATTATGTGGAGATCAGTCGGTGATGTGTTCACGACGATCTGGATTGTCGGCTGGTGATGTGTTCACAACGACATGCTCGGATTTTGAGTGGTCCTTGAGCCTATTGATTTCCACGCGTTGCAGGGATACCGTGACTTTGAGATTGGATATGGAAATGAGTCCTGTGGTTTTATTGAGATTTGTGATTTATAAACATTTGTTCCCAGATATATTTTACTCATGGTTTATGATATGCATGCATGTGTTGTGAAACTGAAGGGTAAGAATGTGTTTTGGTAAATGTATTTATAAAGGTTTGTTTTGTCCACTCACATATTTTCTGTTTTATTGACCCTTCAGGTCGGGGCACGATGACCGAGGCTGATCGGGAGGTGGAGGCATGAGTGGGCACAAGTGCGGTTATCCCTTGTTTAGAAATTGCTAAGAATAATTTTGGAACTTCAGTTGACTTGTTAGAAGGGAGCAGGACCAGGTGCGGTTATCTAAGTCCTTCAGGGACGGGTTCTGTCATCCGGTTTTATACGATGCTTATACGTGCTAG
This sequence comes from Prinsepia uniflora, assembly GCA_032719365.1. Lineage (NCBI taxonomy): Eukaryota > Viridiplantae > Streptophyta > Magnoliopsida > Rosales > Rosaceae > Prinsepia > Prinsepia uniflora. The sequence goes on along the minus strand of CM064861.1, from coordinate 68,474,594 downwards.
GTTTTCAATGAGGGTTTAATGAATGGGTTTTGGATTTGGAAATATGAGATCGGGTAGGAGACCCATTTGATTGGAAACCCTCGGACTTAGAGTCCATTTGATTTTATGAGAAATTGGGCTGGAGGCCCATTTGAGTTATACGATCGGGCCGAGGGCCCCGTTGGTTTACGAGTTCGGGCTTGAGGGCCAGTTTGTTGTAATCTCAGGCTTGAGGCCCCTTTGACTATAGTATCGGGCTTGAGGCCCCATTGAGTTATGGTTTCGGGCTTAGGGCCCAATTATTCGTGATATCGGGCTAGAGGCCCAGTTGATTATGAAATCGGGCTTGAGTCCCAGTTCGGTTTATGAAATGAGAATTCGGGCATGAGACCCTGTGAAACTATGGATTTAGGCTGAGGCCTGTGAAAGTGGATTTGAATCGGATTCGAGGAATCCTATTGAGATGAATCGGGTATGAGATCCAGTTGAAAAATGTTTTGAGAAAGAAAGTGTTTTGAAAATGTATATATACCCTCCATATGATTTATATGGTCTCCTCCAGACGTCGACCTGGAGAGTCACGATCCACTAACCAGAATGAGTATCCCCATAGGGAGCCCATTCCAAGAATGGAAGTTATGATGTGGTCCCAGACCAGATTCAGGAGAGATGCTCGGACTAGATCTGGAGATAGAGCTCGGACAAGATCTGGAGATAGAGTCTCCTAGACGGAGAATTCCTGGGCGTATACTCGGAGTGAGACCCCGAGTAGTGTGCACACTAGGATAGAGATGAATCGTGAAATATATCGGGGATGTGTTCCCTAAGGGCTGTGTGCTCTGAGTTAGCATCTTCTCGGAAGTGCCGTATATGGGTTATACGTATGCATATACGTATGAGGTACTTACGAAAAGTGATTTGGGGTGGAGACCCCGTGTTCCATGTTTTATGGAAAGTGATTTGGGGCGGAGACCCCGTATTCGGTGTTTTGGAAATGGTTTGGGGTGGAGACCTCGTATTCTATGTTTTGGTGTTTTACTAAGAACAATTGTGGGTTGAGACCCACGTTTACTAGATTTGGGAGAGTCCCACTTGTGTTTGATTTGGGCTAAGTTCCCATGTATTGATTTACGGTTTTTAGGCCAATGCCTAATGGTTTCGTAAATGGTTTGATAAATGGTTTTCGAATGCATGCATGTTTTTCAGTGAAGGGCATAAAGTATATTTTGTGAAAATGTTTTTAATGAAATGATTGTTTTGTCTACTCACAGTTTTCGTGGTTTTAATGCCCTTCAGGTTGATCGTGGATGCGGGTCGTAGTAGAGACCGAGACATCACACTCTTCCTCCTCCTACGATCTTGGCGTACTCTGGAAGCCCCCGTGAGGGCTAGAGACGGAATTATCCCTAGTCTGACACTTCGTGTCAGACGGGAGTAGGCACGTCCCACATTAATCCCGAGGGATTTGGGACAGGTCCTGTCACGACTCATCTAGCACAATATTGTCCGCTTTGGGCCTCCCTGCACTTTCCCTCACGGTTTTGTTTTCGAGAGCTCACGGTGCAACTACCCAGAGGGTCGCCCATTGTGGAATTGCACCAACCTCAACTCGCTTAACTTTGGAAATCCAACCGAACCCAAAGCCACTGAGCTCCCAAAAGGTCTCGTGCTAGATAGGTGTGTGCCTACACCTTTAAGGCACACCACCAATCCCTTCCCAGACCATTCCCCTCGCAGGAATGTGGGATCGTTCACCTTTCCCTACAGGACACAAGTCTTACATCTAGCCCCTCCTAGTTTTTTCTTTGCACTCAGCTGTTCCTAATCCCTTTTTGCTACTAAGCTTCCAATTTGGGGAGTTTCACACACCAATTCCATCCCAAAACCCGTACAACCATATATACAAATGCACACACCACCCACCGCCTCCCTTGGCGGTGCACACACACCAACAAAGCACAAAAAACAAAGAGTTAAGCACAAGTGTCACCATCAAAATTATCCTTAGTGTGAAATTATAAAACTTGTAACGATCCGCCCTGGATATCAGGATTAAGTATTAATTAATTATGGATTTAGGATGAGTAATTGGGGATTAGTTGAGTGAAATTGGACGAACGATGTAAAATAACTATTTTGCCCTTGGAATTGGGCAAAATGTTGACTTTTGACTCGGGAAGTCGAACGTACGAGGACCGATGACCATGATGTAGAGCGGGACGTTACGAGTCCGTAGACAGGTGGCACGTCGAAATCAGATGTCAAACATAGAAATTATGGTCACGGGATCGAAAACAGGAATTTAACGTTTCGGGATTCGAACATAATATTAATTTAATAGGATTGGAAAAATATTTATGTGGGCCCTTGGATGAGTGACAAGTGTCACTTATCCCATTGGTGGCTTTTTCTCTAAAAAGCGGATCTTGGATCTGATTGGTCATTTTTAATTAATTAATTAATCAATTAATTAAACTCACCTCTCATCCCTCTCTCCTTCCTGCAAACAACTTCTCCATTTTTCTGCAAAACCCGAACACCCAACCCTATAACCCCTCCAAACCTCATCCATTGCTTCCAGAGTGTAAATGAAAGTGAGTGAGTGAGAGGAGACGAGTCGAACGGTGGCCGGAGACCCGAAAACGGTACGTTTTAGGTTCAAAATTAAAAGATTGGGTTTTGATGGTTTTCGATCGAGTCTGATGATTGGAACTTGCTTCTGGAGGTCATATGAGCATGAGACCTATTTCGAGGATTGTGGTGACCGAAATCGACGGCACGACAAGGTTGCAGGGGGCGGTTGCTGTTCCTCCATGAACAGGTATGATATCGATCTCATTTCTCGATTTTAAAACCATAGATCTATAGGGATGGAGGAAACGATGGTGTAGGTGAAAACCCCGTCGAGAATGATGGTTGGAATTGGGAGAACCGGTCGAGTCGGTCTGTTGGTTCAGCTGAACCAAACTGAACCAGAGAACCGGGTTCGATAGAGGTTATGGGTGACACTGTTCCCAGCGCGAGGGCTTCACACGCAGCCGCTTGCGTCGGCACGTGGGGAACTTTTGGGACATGTGTTCAACATACGAAATCATCCTTTCGATGTAACGAACATTTTGGGGCTGGTTTCGTGTCGATCGGACATCGTTTCGATATAGTTCGGGATGTCCGAAAGTTTAGGATCGAGTTTAAATACGTTTAAAAATTTGGGAAAATTACGGAGATTTAAGGAGAGGTTAATGAGGTAGTTTGTAATCCTTTAGTGTGGTTTGGACAAGTTTGGAAGTCCTGGTGATAGTGATGTGACTCAAGAAGGCTTATGACACGCGTATTGAGGCGACAGCGTAGAACGATCTGTGAGTGAACAATGTTTTCTAAAATGTGATGCATACATAACTATTTTATATGTTTTATATATGTGATTTCTATAGTGATGATTGTGGAATTGGTGAATTGCATGGTTTCATGTAACACCCCGGAAAAATTCGAGGATTTTAATATTGTAATTTAATGTGTGAATTGACGCTTTTACCCTTGTGATTGGTATGACCAATTGTTGAGTTTTTGATTGATTAATTAAATGGACTTTGACCTATGACTGTGACGTAGTTCGGGATGTCACGAGTTTATAGACAGGTGGCACGTCCAGTTCGGACGATCAGGGAAAAAGTTATGACTATCAGAAGTTCAGGGGCATTACCATAATTTTGACGGTTGGGGCGAAAATGTTGACTTTTCGTTTGACAATTAATTTTCACGCGACTCAAGGACCGATAGGTAGGTCTCGACGTCCTGAGTCCGTAGACAGGTGGCACGCCGAAATCGGACTTTGTATGGCTGAGTTACGGGTCTAGAAAGTGAAGGGCAGTTTGGTAATTATTTGAACCAGGGGCATTTTGGTCTTTTTGCCCTGGTTACTGTAGCAAACCGCGAGGGACATGGTCGGCACCACCATGTGCGGTGGCTCTGAGTGCGATTTGTTTACTGGTGAGTGTGGGTTGGAAAGTATTGATTGTTTAAACCTTTTTGAAGCATCAAACGTGGTCTGATTCTTCCAGCTACACGATCAAATTGATTAATCGAAATTCGAAGCTTTCGGGGGACAAATTTCAGTGGACAAATTGGACACCCACGAGCCTCTGGGACGGCTTGAAATTGTTTAAAACTGATTAGGACATGTGTGAGCATCACTCTGATGCAGAGATAACTGAGAACAGGTGAGGAAAACCAGAGAAGCCATTTCTGGAAAAATTGGAGGTAAAATCGGGTTTTGATTTCTAGTGACTGTTGGACCAAACCAAGGCCTGGTTTAGTCTTCTGGGAGTGTTTGGAACTCAACCGCATCGAAATCGAAGGCCATCAGCCACGGCTGAGCTGGGACGGTGACTGCTGTTTTCAGGGAAATCGCAGAGCTTGGGACGACAACCTTCAGGTACTTTCAGACACAATTGATTGTTCATTTTGGTTTGTTTTGATCCTATTATACTTCCTGTGAAGTTAATTGGACAATGGGTTTGAAACCAGTGAGTTCTGGTGATTGACCCGTTTGGTTGATCACGAGTCGAAGGGCCATTTAAGGATTGGATTTGGATAATTAATAACTCAGAACTTAAATTAGATTTTTAAATAACAAGTTAGGATCAAATTGGATTGAAATCGAGTAGGAATTGATGGGTAATCAACCGGGTCAAGCCGCGGGTGGCAGGCTCGAATTACAGACAAACGGGTGAAGGTGCTGACACTGTAGCTACAGTGTCAGGCGCGTGACTTTCACGCGCAGCCACTTTGGGCGGCGCCTGAGGGCGCGTTGGGGCTTATCTCTGATCACGATCAACATGACTTTTATTCCTCTCATTATTCTGAACATTTTTGGTGAATTAACCATGTTGATCTGAGATAGTTTGAAGGGTCAGTTTAGGGTCGGTTGCCTCGGGAAACGTGTTGACGGTTTCCCCGAACTGGCTTCTGTTTCGAACTTTCTTCTGAATAAATATTAAGGACTTGTAGTGACCCTTACGTGTGAATTGAACTGACAGGAATTGTACGATAATCTCGGTACAGGTCCGTACGCGCAGATTCGCAGCGGAATCGTACAGTGAGTGGGCCAGTTTTCATTAAACCCTTGCATGCTTAAATGTTTTCTGATTTACTTATATGTTCACATGCTGGAATCAATAAATGGTTTTGATGATATTGAAATTTCGGTTATGGTACGTTTCACGGTATTTAGGCATGAGACCCGTCTGATGAAACGTAACAATCGGTTCAGATTTTACCTATGTATACATATATGCTTTGCATTTGGATATCAATAAAATGTATTTGGCACTGCACTGTATATATCCTTCCATATTATATTGTCTCCTCCGGATGAGGTACCCCGGAGAGGTCACGGACGTCTAGAACGTCCAGCGTCTACGACGCTAAGCATCGGGGATGCTGTAACCGAACAGGGTTCGGGGATTGAACTCGGAATTGAGACCCCGAGTGGCACGCGTAGCCTTGTGATTGTGACCTTATTGGACGTCAAGGACGTCAGACATGAGGGATGTCGGGATTGGAGTGTATAGTGCAGTGGATAAAATTATGGTTATGGTTTTATTACATGCCTTATGATTCATATTATATTATTTATTGTTTTAAATGATGCTGCATGCATGTTTGGAAAACGGAGGGGTAAATTATATGTTTTACTTATCAAATGATTTTATAAACTTGAGTTCGGTCCACTCACCCTTAATGTCTTTGGTAACCCCTCCAGGTCGTGATACTGAGGTAGAGGAGGAACCTGAGGCTGAGGAATAGATCTACTTCTGCGTACCTGAACCCCTGTTGGGTGGTTTACCCGCAGGTTAACTTTAGAGTTGTGCTCGCAACTTGTAATTTTGGATTTCATCCCTTGTCTGACATCTGTTTAATTCGGATTTGATGTATAACTTTTATTTGGTTTTTATGCATTTGATGTTTTGAGGTTAAATTTGGTATGAATTATTGGGTGTCAGACGGGAGCAGGGCACGTCCCCTTGTGGTCCCTGTGGGATCGGGGCGAGTCCTGTCAGCTTGGTATCAGAGCACTAGGTTGTGGTCAGTACTAGGTTATGGTCAGCATGCTAGACTAGCGATTAGTACTAGTTCCTTTTCGACTTTTAAGAATATTGTTATCTGATCTATGCCTCTTGACAGTTGGTTATGCCTCCTAGGAGAATTCCTCATACACGAACTGACGAGGATCTAGAAAGGGAGATGGAATGTGCGAGCATTGAAAGGGCTCAACGGTTAGGAGCCACTCCTTTCTGCGGGGGATCAAACCCCGAGGATGCTCATGATTGGATCACCAAGTGGGAGAGGATCTTCTCGGTGATGCACTGCCCTCCGGGCGAACGAGTGACCTTGGCGGCCTTCTTGCTGGAAGGAGGAGCCTACCAGTGGTGGCACGGACTCGAAATGTCTGGGTGGTCTGTCCATACCACTACTTGGGAAGCTTTCCGTTCCAGATTTCTGGACCAGTACTACCCGCGATCATTTCGCGCGGCACGGGAGGCTGAGTTCCTGAGGCTGGAGCAGGGTGATATGTCCGTTGCGGACTACGAGCAAACTTTCGGAAAACTATCCCGGTTCGCTGCATCATTCATGAGCACGGAGGAGGACAAATGCCAAAGGTTCGAGCTTGGACTCCGAGGGGAGATCCGGGCAAGTGTGACTGCTGCTACTCATGCTTCTCTGAGAGATTTGGTCGACGCTGCGGTGCATGTCGAGGCCAGTCTGGCAGCACACCAGACACGACAGCCTTCGGGCGAGGGGCGACGTTAGGATCGCCCACATCGTGGGCCATCAGGCCAGAAGAACAACAAGGGAGGGGGCTATAGGGGAGCACCCTCATCCTTCAAGGGTCGTGGCTGGTCAGGTCGACGTGGAGGCTCTCAGGGCAGAGGATCTGGATACAACTATGGGCAGCGCTCATCTTGGGGCGGTGCTTCTGGCGGGTATTCGGACAGACCAAGGCCAGTAACTTGTTTTGCTTGCGGAGAGGAGGGCCACTATGCCAGTGATTGCCCGCAGTTGTCCAAGAACAAAGAAGCTAGGGGCTCTAGTGTGGTTGTAACAACCCGTCCCGAGAGCCGGGATTAGTGGAGTGATTAAGGTGGGATTAGCAGGGCTAATCGGTGGTTAGTTGGTCCCGATAAGGTCATTGGCTTAGAATGACGATTTTGCCCCTAGTTCGGGCAAAAAGTTGATTTTTAGTTCGGGTGGTCAAGTGGACTTTGACCAGTGACCAGGACATAGTTTAGGATGTCACGAACCCATAGGCAGGTGGCATGCTTGATTCCGACATCCGAGGAGGAAGTTGTGATGTTCGGAAGGTTGGGGGCATAACCGTAATTTGGGTAAAATAGAGGGAATAGTTGACTTTTTGTATAATCGGGTTTTGAGATGTTGACCTAGGATGGTTAGATAGATCTCGTCGTCCTGAGTTCGATGACAGGCGGCACGTATTCATCGGGCTTACGAGGTGTGAGATACGGGTCTAGAAAGGTAGTGGAAAAACCGTAATTTTGAGTTAAACAGAAGGGTATTTTGGTCTTTTACACCTGGGGAATTGTGCAGAGAGAAGGGCAGGTGGACGGCTGGGATGGAGCCATTTGGTGAGAGACTGGAGTGGATGGTGACACGTGGATGGCCACCAGAGGGTTCTAGGATTGTCTAAAATAGACACGGGCACATTTTGGGTGGATTTAAACCGTGCATTTGGTTTTGGGAAGAACAGAAACAGAGAGGTGAGGCGGTGAGGTTCTTGGTCGATTCAGTGAGGGTGTGAGGTTTTGGTGAATGGTGAGAGTGACAGAGAGGAGAAGAATAGCTGGTAATTGGGTTTTGGGAGTGAAATCGTGGGGGATAAGTGCTGGTGGTGAGGTCTGAATTTCAGAGAAAACAGAGAGAGTTGTGGGACAGAGGTGGTGGCTGTGCCGTGTGTTGGCTTAATTCAGGCTGAGAGAAGACTAGAATGGCTCTGTGGACTCCAGGGAGTGCGACGGTGTGCACGGCGGCGATCGACAGCAGGTAATCCCTCACCCCCGTTCAGTTACTCTGTTTTTCCGTTAAGTTCAAACCGTGAGTCGTGAGTTTAGAGGACGAGTCGAGAGTTTTGGGGAGTTGGGTGAGACTCAGTGATGTCCTAGGAGCCGTCTACGGTGGTTGCCGTGACGGGGGAACGGCTGGTTGGCCGGGATGAAGAACAGGGGATTGATCGGGTCTTCCTTCGAGTTAGGGACGATGATATAGGGGTTGTGTTGAGGCGTCTGAGTAAGGGGAATAGATTGTGGAGGATTGGACGAAGAGGATGGTGCAGAGAGGGAGGAGAATGGTGGCCGGACGGTGGAGAACAGGTCTCGCCGGTCCAGTTGCAGCGGCCGGTTCAGCACAGTGCACTCGAGGTTGCGGGTGACACTGTAGCTGGCGCGTGAGGCCCACGCGCAGCCACTTTGGGCGGCGCGTGGAGGCGCGTGCGGCAGTTCTGGGGAAAATGGTCAACATGGTTTTTGGTCTAGGTGTTGTGATGAGTCTATTGGAATTAGTTTCGGGTTAATCGGACGTCGTTTGAGGTTAGTTCCGCGAGGTCGAAGGTCTGGGGTCCCGGGTAAGGTACGCTTAGAAGTTCGGGAAAATTATGGGGCTTTAGTATGAGTAGCGTGAAGTAGTTAGTAACTCCGTTATGGAATTTGGACAGGTTCGGGAAAGCCGAGGATAGCGAATGGCCGGGGACGGCGTAAATGCGCGCGTATCGAGGCGACGCTGAAATGGTCTGTGAGTGGACTTTGTTTTTTTTAACTCTTGATGCATGCATATATGTTTTTATATGATTTCTATACTCGCTTCTATGATGTGAGTTATGTTTGTACTGGTTTATGGTTTTGTACGTTTTTCGAGGAAAATGACAGTTTACATGTTTTACGAGGTTTTGATAACTATCGTGATTTGAACCTGGTTTTAACGGTCGGATTTTAAGGAAAGTAAAGGATTTTGAAAAGTATTTTCGGGCTTGAGGCCCAATTCAAAGGTGTTTTCGGAAATGAGATTTCGGGTTTCGGAATCGGAATTCCGGGTGACGATTCGGGATTCGATTCGGGACTTGAAGCGGATTTCGGGTTTGGGTTCGGAATGGTTATTCCGGATGCTAGCTTACGGAATGATGGTTGCGGACTCGGACCGGAAAATGAGAAGGAAATGAGTTCTGGGTCTGGATTCGGAATGACGGTTATGGATGCCGGAAGGGCATCAGACCAGTGGTTTCGGATTCGGGTTTGGATATGGAAATGGAAAATGATTTTAAATGGTTTTGGATTGGATTTTCTGGATCTGGATATTGGGTTTAAAGACCCGGATATATGTGACGGGGGACCGGCTGGATTGGGTTTAAAGACCCGGATTGAGTTTAAAGACTCGGGAGTTTAAAGACTCGGATATATTGATTTTCCCCCTTAGGCCTTCAGTTTAAAGACTCGCGAGTTTAAAGACTCGGATAGATCCAGCAGGTTCGATGAATGAGAATGTGGTTTTAAATGTGTTTTGGGTTTTCACTGAGACTTGATGATGATGTTTTGGGCAGTAGCCCGGATGAAATGGTTTTTATTGGTTATAATGCCTTCCGGTAATATTGGGGCTGAGGCCCGGGTTTTGGAAAAAAGAAAAATGTGCTTTGGTTTTCGTACATGGTTTTATGATATGAAATTGATATGCATGCATTGGTTTTCAAAACGGAGGGTATAAATGTATGTGTTTTCTGATAACTGTTTTGAACTTGACTTTTATTTTTGTCCACTCACAGTCTTTTCGTGTTTTCGATACCCTCCACGTTGCTGCAGTGCGGGCTGTCGGTTGAGAGAGATGGAGACATCACATGCCCAATCCACAGTAGGCTCTGCGCACTCTAGGAAGTTTGAGGTTGTTGAGGTGGTTGGTCTGGAACTCCCTTGTCCGACTTACGTGTCACACGGAGGTTAGGCGGTTGTTTAGCCCTCGTGTCATGCGTACGTTAGACGGGAGCGGGGTTTAGCCCTTAATCCCGGGGGATTAGGGGTGGGCCCTGACAGTGGTGCAGAGCACGACTTCCCACACTAATGGAGGTCGCGGTCAGGGAGGTGACCGTGGTGCTGGGCGTGGCGCGCGCGGGCGCGGATGGAACGGAGGGCCGAGGGCCCAAGTGTTTGCAATGGCCCAGCAGCAGGCGAGGACTGCCCCAGGCGTGGTCACAGGTACACTACATATCTTAAACCTTCTTGTACGTGTATTAATGGATGCGGGGGCTACACATTCTTTTATTTCGAAGAGTTGTGCTGGTATGCTTGATTGTGTGGTATCAGCTTTAGATTGCGAAATGGGTGTTGGCACCCCGATGGGCATCGTGTACCTTGTGAATCAGGTGATTCGGAGGTGCCCGGTAAGAATTGAGGATGTGGATTTACCAGCAGACCTAATTATTCTGGATATCCACGACTTCGATATAATCCTAGGGATGGATTGGCTGTCGGAGCATGGATCGCTCATCGATTGCTGTAGCAAGCAAGTGATTCTGCGGAGCCCGGGTTTGCCGGAGGTTATCTTTCAGGGGGAACGTGATGGTTCGCCTCCTGAAGTGATTTCGTCACTTACTGCTACCAAACTTCTACGGAAGGGATGCTAGGCTTATCTGGCGCATGTCGTGTCGGAACGGGTTGATACTCCGGGTATCGACGAAATACCGGTGGTATGCGAGTTTCCGGATGTATTCCCGGAAGACTTGCCTGGATTGCCACCCTCACGGGAGATCGAGTTTACAATTGAACTACTCCCTGGTACCCGACCTATATCCCAGGCACCATACCGGATGGCGCCGGCCGAGTTACGAGAACTCAAGACTCAATTGCAGGAGTTGGTAGATTTGGGATATGTCCGACCGAGTACTTCACCGTGGGGAGCACCAGTGTTGTTCGTGAAGAAGAAGGAGGGAAGTCTCCGTTTGTGTATTGATTATCGACAACTCAACAAGGTGACACTGAGGAACCAGTATCCTCTACCAAGGATCGATGACCTTTTTGACCAGTTGCGGGGAGCTCAGTGCTTCTCGAATATTGATTTGCGGTCTGGGTATCACCAACTGAGGATTTCGGAGGAGGATATTCCGAAAACTGCTTTTCGAACCCGTTACGGACACTACGAGTTCCTTGTTATGCCATTTGGTTTGACGAATGCTCCAGCAACATTCATGGATCTGATGAACCGGGTCTTCCGACCCTACCTGGATAAGTTCGTGATTGTGTTCATCGATGATATTTTGGTGTACTCGAGGAGTTCCCGTGCATATGAGGAACATCTACGGTTGGTCTTGGAGAGGCTGAGACAAGAACAATTGTACGCCAAGCTGAGCAAGTGTCAGTTTTGGCTGAGAAGTATTGGTTTTCTGGGACACGTGATATCGACGGATGGGATTTGCGTGGATCCCCAGAAAACAGAAGCGGTGACCAACTGGGCTAGACCGACAACAGTGACCGAGGTGCGAAGTTTTGTCGGATTGGCGGGTTACTACCGGAGATTCGTGGAGGGTTTCTCCAAAATTGCTGCACCATTGACTCGTTTGACTCGGAAGGGAGTGAAGTTTATCTGGGACGAGCAGTACGATCGGAGCTTTCAAGAGTTGAAAGATCGATTGACCACTGCACCTGTCCTTGCATTGCCGGATGACAGTGGAGAGTTTGTGGTCTTCAGTGATGCATCGTTGCAAGGTCTGGGCTGCGTGTTGATGCAAACTGGCAAGGTTATCGCCTATGCATCCCGGCAGCTGAAGACTCATGAGTTGAACTACCCTACCCATGATTTGGAGTTGGCGGCGGTGGTTCATGCTCTCAAAATCTGGAGGCATTATCTATTCGGCACAACGTGTCGGATATACACCGACCACCAGAGTCTTAAATACCTATTCACTCAGAAGGAGCTTAACATGAGACAACGGAGATGGTTGGAGCTGCTGAAGGACTATGACTGTACGATCGAGTACCATCCGGGTAAGGCCAATGTGGTGGTTGATGCACTCAGCAGGAAATCAGCAGGATCGGTTGCACACCTGTGGATGGTGTATCTTCCCTTGCTGGTGGAACTCCGGAAGGCGGGAGTTATTTTAGGTACGGATGAGCATGGAGCTTTGTTGGACAGCTTCCATGTACGACCTGTACTGATTGATCGGATCATCGAAGCACAACTTCAGGATCCGATACTCTGTATTTACAGGATTGAGGTCGATGCAGATGGGAGACAGGATCTTATCATCCGGGACGATGGGGCACTTGTGAAGTTAGGCCGTTTATGTGTACCTGCAGTGGCAGAGTTACGGGCCGAGATTCTTGACGAGGCCCATAGTTCGGCTTATGCTATGCATCCGGGAGGTACAAAGATGTACCGTACCCTCTGGAACCATTATTGGTGGCCAGGAATGAAGAAGGATATTGCTGAGTTCGTGAGCAAATGCTTAACCTATCAGCAGGTTAAGGCAGAACGGCAGAGACCTTATGGGGCTATGCAGCCACTTCCGATTCCTGAGTGGAAGTGGGATCACATCACCATGGACTTCGTCTTTAAGTTACCAAGGACTCAGAGTGGAGTTGACGGAGTGTGGGTGATCGTGGACCGGTTAACCAAATCAGCCCATTTTCTGCCAGTTCAGGAAACTTATAAACCTAACCGAATGGCTCAGTTGTTTGTGAAGGAAATCATACGATTGCATGGTACGCCGGAATCGATCGTGTCCGATCGTGACCCGCGTTTCACTTCCAGGTTCTGGCGGAGTTTGCAAGCTACTCTGGGAACAACCCTACGTTTCAGTACTGTTTTCCATCCATAGACCGATGGGCAGTCTGAAAGAACCATTCAGACCCTAGAGGACATGATGAGGTCATGTGTACTAAAGTTTCAGGACTCATGGGATACTCATTTGCCATTAATGGAATTCGCTTACAACAACAGCTATCAGACAAGCATCAGGATGGCACCTTATGAGGCACTGTATGGTCGACAGTGCAGGACACCTATCTGCAGGACACCCCGGAAAAATTCGAGGATTTTAATATTGTAATTTAATGTGTGAATTGACGCTTTTACGCTTGTGATTGGTATGACCAATTGTTTACTTTTTGATTGATGAATTAAATGGACTTTGACCTATGACCGTGATGTAGTTCGGGACGTCACGAGTTCATAGACAGGTGGCACGTCCAGTTCGGACGATCAGGGAAAAAGTTATGACTATCGGAAGTTCAGGGGCATTACCGTAATTTTGACGGTTGGGGCGAAAATGTTGACTTTTCGTTTGACAATTAATTTTCATGCGACTCAAGAATCGATAGGTAGGTCTCGACATCCTGAGTCCGTAGACAGGCGGCATGCCGAAATCGGACTTCGTATGGCTGAGTTACGGGTCTAGAAAGTGAAGGGCAGTTTGGTAATTATTTGAACCAGGGGCATTTTGGTCTTTTTGCCCTGGTTACTGTAGCAAACGGCGAGGGCCATGGGCGGCACCACCATGTGCGGTGGCTCTGAGTGCGATTTGTTTACTGGTGAGTATGGGTTGGAAAGTATTGATTGTTTAAACCTTTTTGAAGCATCAAACGTGGTCTGATTCTTCCAGCTACACGATCAAATTGATTAATCGAAATTCGAAGCTTTCGGAGGACAAATTGGACACCCACGAGCCTCTGGGACGGCTTGAAATTGTTTAAAACTGATTAGGACATGTGTGAGCATCACTCTGATGCAGAGATAACTGAGAACGGGTGAGGAAAACCAGAGAAGCCATTTCTGGAAAAATTGGAAGGAAAATCGGGTTTTGATTTCTGGTGACTGTTGGACCAAACCAAGGCCTGGTTTAGTCTTCTGGGAGTGTTTGGAACTCAACCGCATCGAAATCGAAGGCCATCAGCCACGGCTGAGCTAGGACGGTGACTGCTGTTTTCAGGGAAATCGCAGAGCTTGGGACGACGACCTTCAGGTACTTTCAGACACAATTGATTGTTCATTTTGGTTCGTTTTGATCCTATTATACTTCCTGTGAAGTTAATTGGACAATGGGTTTGAAACCAGTGAGTTATGGTGATTGACCCGTTTGGTTGATCACGGGTCGAAGGGCCATTTAAGGATTGGATTTGGATAATTAATAACTCAGAACTTAAATTAGATTTTTAAATAACATGTTAGGATCAAATTGGATTGAAATCGAGTAGGAATTGATGGGTAATCAACCGGGTCAAGCTGCGGGTGGCAGGCCCGAATTACAGACAAACGGGTGAAGGTGCTGACACTGTAGCTACAGTGTCAGGCGCGTGACTTTCACGCGCAGCCACTTTGGGCGGCGCCTGAGGGCGCGTTGGGGCTTATCTCCAATCACGATCAACATGACTTTTATTCCTCTCATTATTCTGAACATTTTTGGTGAATTAAACACGTTGATCTGAGATAGTTTGAAGGGTCAGTTTAGGGCCGGTTGCCTCGGGAAACGTGTTGACGGTTTCCCCGAACCGGCTTCTGTTTCAAACTTTCTTTTGAATAAATATTAAGGACTTGTAGTGACCCTTACGTGTGAATTGAACTGACAGGAATTGTACGATAATCTCGGTACAGGTCCGTACGCGCAGATTCGCAGCGGAATCGTACAGTGAGTGGGCCCGTTTTCATTAAACCCTTGCATGCTTAAATATTTTCTGATTTACTTATATGTTCACATGCTGGAATCGATAAATGGTTTTGATGATATTGAAATTCCGGTTATGGTACGTTTCACGGTATTTAGGCATGAGACCCGTCTGATGAAACGTAACAATCGGTTCAGATTTTACCTATGTATACATATATGCTTTGCATTTGGATATCAATAAAATGTATTTGGTACTGCACTGTATAGATCCTTCCATATTATATTTTCTCCTCCGGATGAGGTACCCCGGAGAGGTCACGGACGTCTAGAACGTCCAGCGTCTACGACGCTAAGCATCGGGGATGCTGTAACCGAACAGGGTTCGGGGATTGAACTCGGAATTGAGACCCGAGTGGCACGCGTAGCCTTGTGATTGTGACCTTATTGGACGTCAGGGACGTCAGACATCAGGGATGTCGGGATTGGAGTGTATAGTGCAGTGGATAAAATTATGGTTATGGTTTTATTGCATGCCTTATGATTCATATTATATTATTTATGATTTTAAATGATGCTGCATGCATGTTTGGAAAACAGAGGGGTAAATTATATGTTTTACTTATCAAATGATTTTATAAACCTGAGTTCGGTCCACTCACCCTTAATGTTTTTGGTAACCCCTCCAGGTGGTGATACTGAGGTAGGGGAGGAACCTGAGGCTGAGGCATAGATCTACTTCTGCGTACCTGAACCCCTGTTGACCCGCAGGTTAACTTTAGAGTCGTGCTCGCAACTTGTAATTTTGGATTTCATCCCTTGTCTGACATCTGTTTAATTCGGATTTGATGTATAACTTTTATTTGGTTTTTATGCATTTGATGTTTTGAGGTTAAAATTGGTATGAATTATTGGGTGTCAGACGGGAGCAGGGCACGTCCCCTTGTGGTCCCTGTGGGATCGGGGCGGGTCCTGTCATTTCACGTATTTTGAGGTAATCTCGTACTTGCACGTATTTCGATGTTATGATCTTATATTGTGGGTATACGTGATTGTGGTTTTAATAATTATTCAATGGTATGGTTTTGGTTTTGGAAAGATGAAATCGGGCTGTGACCCCTTTGAGTTATGTGATCAGGCTGGGGGCCCAGTTGGTTTATGAAATCAAAATGAGACTCCTTTGAGTTATGTGATATGGTCAGGGGCCCAGTTGGTTTACAAAATCGGGCATGAGGCTCAGTTGGGTTTTATAAATGTGATTTCGGGTCTAGGACCCTATGTTTCATAAATGTGATTTCGGGTCGGGGACCCTAAATGGATTTGTGATGTTTTATGGAAATTCCGAGCAGGGCCCTTTGAGATGTTTTGAAATGGCTGTATAAAATTGTTTTCCATGTACCATCTTGATACGAGGATCTGTGGATGGTCTCCTCCAGGTGTCTGAGATACTGGGGAAGCCACGGTACATTGCCTGCGAGGGGTTATTATATGGAACAATCGGACTGTATAGTGACTCAGAAGCATGATTGCTATGATTAAACGTCTAGGACGTCAAACATCTGGGATGTCAGAGATATGGACCCAGAGAGACTTCAGACAGCACGCGTTGCTTTTACAGTGAGATATGACGTTTGGGACGCTAGGCATCTGGGATGCCGATGATGGTTATGTGGTAAATATGGATTATTGGATTTATGAAATGGTATTTTGGTGTTTATGAATTTGGGCAGTGGCCCACTTGGTTCTGGATTTACGGTTTTTGGGAAAAAGCCCTAATGGTTTATTTAAGTAAATGTTTTGATTTCTGTTTTTCAAATGCATGCATACTTTTTAGTGAAGGGCATAAATGTCTTTATGAAATGTGTTTTATGAACTTATTGATTTTCGTCCACTCACAGTTTCTAAATGATTTTAATGCCCTTCAGGTTGATCACGGATGCAGGCTGTAGCAGAGACCGAGACATCGCACTTCTCCACCGAACCTGACGCGCTCTAGGAGCCCCGTATGGGCTGAGATATGAATTTTCCCTTGTCTGATACTTCGTGTCAGACGGGACATGGCACATCCCGCGTTAATCCCGGGGGGATTGGGATGGGTCATGGCAAAACTACCCTTGGAAACACAATTACCAAAATGCTACTGATAACGCTCATACTACGCATTAAATTAAACACATAATTTGAGTATTATACAATTTAAACCCTTTTTGTGTAGTTGTAATATTAATAAATATGGATCATTCTTAACCGGGGAACTTAAGGATCATTCGTCCCAGTTAAAAAGTCAACATTTTGACCTTAGTCAAAATCAACCCTTTGACTTTGACTAGAAAGTCTACTTTTGACTCTCAGGGGCAAAATGGTCCATTTCATCCGACTTTTTTGATTTTACCTTCGTTGAAGGTCCGGGTTGTTAGACATTGAGCTGGGCTCAATATCTCGAGTGGCTTACTTACCGATAGTGCAGTTGATATGGTGACTAATATTAAGCATCAAGGATGGATTGGTTGTGTGTGATTGCTGTGGTGACTTTGTGTATAATTCTTGTGGTGATTTAGTGATGATATTTGCTTTATGTTTTCTTGGTTTTTTTTGTTTTATCGAAATATGATGGTTTTCATATGCATGCATAGTTTTATAAGACGGATGGTATAAACGTTTGTTTTTTCAAAATTTGTATTTTAGAGGTTATTTTTGTCCACTCACATTTTTATGAGTTTACTTGCCCTCCAGGTCATGGCACAAAGACGGGGATCTGTTTAGGAGTGGAGGCATAAACTAGATATTGCGTACTTGTTGACGTTTAGGGTGAATTTCTGCATTTTGAGTGTGTTGTAAAGCTTATACTCTATGCATTTTGACCTAAATAGATGTATAAATTGTCCTTGTTTGACAGTCAGATGGTTTTTATCGTTATTGAATAATCTTTTGAGGTTTTTTTTTTTACATTTTGAGTGCTGACTGTTATACAGGAGTAGGATCCCTCACGTTTTACTAGGTTTTTCAAGATGGGGTCCTATCATTGAATATGACCCATTTAATAATCGTGTCAAGAATTTGTAACATGAACTCAACTTATTAATGAATCAGGAAACTCGTGTAATCCATTTAATAAATAGGCTCGGTTTAAAATTCAATTAATATATGTCCTGTTTAACTTATTTAACTTGTTTAAACATATTTAACTTATTTAAACTATTAGATTTAATAGGTATATATGCATGTAAACTTTTAGATATATGAGTTAGTGATTAACATATTTATTAAATGAGTTGATATATAGGTTATTATACGGGTTAACATGTTGACCTCAAATCTACTTGTTTATAAAGCAAACTAATAGGTTATTATAGCGATAGGTTGACTTGAAATCCCACCCGTTTATTAAACAGATTGAAAGGTTATTATATGGGTTAAAAAATTGACTCGGAATTCATCCATTTATTAAATGTGTTATAATAGATTGACCTAAAATGATTTGAAATTTTAATCGAATTGATTCGGATAAATTTAATGCAGATTTCGAATTGTTTTAAAAAAAATTCACCCTTAATGTTTGGATGTTTTTAAGTTTTCTTTGCTCTTGGACTAATATACGTTTGCTTACCCAAAAAAAATATGAAACATCACAAATTCTAAAAATTAATTCTATTAATTTTAATTCGGTCATTCTATTTTGTTGATATTGCATACAAATTCTCAAGAATTTTTTTAAATGCCTATTTAATCCCATCAGTTATTTTGTTTCAAAAAGTTTATATTTAAGTCGCCTCCCATTTAAAGAAATATTAAAAAAAACTAATAAAGTCATGTCAAATTAACAAAACCTTCATGATTAAATTTAATAAACTAATAGTTTTTTTATACTTAATAAACTAATATTTGAAGTGCTTAAATATTAGTTTGTTAAATTAAATTTTCTGAATAATGATATATTTTATTAGCTTTAAACAAAATAATAAATTTTTTTTAATAAATGGTGGCTTAAATGATAAATTTAGTAAAATATGTGACCAAATTGAGGAAATTTCAAATTTTGGGACTAAATTGATTTTTAATTTTTTTTTTTTTGGAAATGACAAAATTGATTTTGAATATAAACACAATAATCAAAATTGTCCATATTTAATGCAAAAACAAAACAAAAAATACTATCCATATTTAAAAAAAGAAAAAGAAAAAAAGTCCAGAAAGTGCAACTTTTTAGAAAAATAAAATACATATTTCACAAATCCAAAATAGGAAGACCAAGAAAATACAAGAAAAGCAGAGTAAACAGGGAACATGTTTCTTGTTTTCTTTTTTACCATCCATGGTCACAACTCACAACACACAAAACAGACAAATATCTCTAAACTACACCAAATAAACCCAATGTTCCCAACCTCATAGAGAAGCAATGAGAGCTTCCACAAAGCCCCTTCAATATTTCGCTACCCTTGTCTCCCTCAGCCTCCTCCCTTTCTTCCCAATTGCCACCTCTAAAGACACCATCACCTTGTCCCCAACTCAATCTCTCCATAGTCACCAAATTTCCCTGGTCTCAGCCGCGTCAGTCTTCGAGCTCGGCCTCTTCATGCCCGGATCTTCAGGCTGGTACTTGGGAATTTGGTACATGCATAACGAGGATAGAACAGTCATCTGGGTAGCCAACAGAGACAACCCACTTTCCAATTCCTCATCCGCAACTCTCAGAATCGGTGACCATGGAAATCTTCTTCTTATTGATGACGAAACAGGAACCATCAAATGGTCTTCCAATGAAACCAAAGCTTCCAGCCCAATTTTGCAGCTTTTGGATTCAGGCAATCTCATCCTCAGAAATGCCAATTCAAATCAAAACGACGTCCTCTGGCAGAGCTTCGATTACCCAACTCACACTTTGCTGCCAGATATGAAGTTGGGGTGGAATTTGAGTTCGAATTTGGACAGATACATAACCTCATGGAAAAGCAGAGAAGACCCATCGACAGGGGATTATTCTTTCAAGCTCGACTACCGCGGTTTCCCGGAGATTTTCCTGAGAAACAGACAGGTTATAACGTACAGAAGCGGCCCATGGAATGGGGAACGGTTCAGTGGGGTGCCGGAGATGGCAGCTTCAACTGAGATTCAATTTAATTTCACTGCAAATCAACAAGAAGTGTTTTACTCCTTTTCAATCCAGCGCGACTCGGAATCCTTCTTTTCACGTTTGATTGTGGACCCAAGTGGCCAGCTTCAACGACTTACATGGATCGAAAGCAGAAAGATTTGGAATAAATTTTGGTACGCCCCAAAAGACCAATGTGACATTTATAAAGAGTGTGGGCCTTACGCCGTTTGCGATTCGAATGCGTCGCCGGTGTGCAAGTGTTTGAAAGGGTTTGAGCCCAAGAATCTGCAGGCGTGGAATTTGAGAGATGGGTCTGATGGGTGCGTGAGGAAAACAGAGTTGGGTTGCCTAAAGGACAAGTTTTTGGATGTCGGGAAAATGAAATTGCCGGTGAGCAGTGGCGCGTGGGTGGACATGGGAATGAGTGTAGAGGAGTGTAAGAAGAAATGTTTGGAGAATTGTTCTTGTACGGCATATGGGAGTGCTCGGATTACGCATGGAGGGAGTGGTTGCGTTATTTGGACAGGGGAGCTCTTGGACATGAGGCAATATGCACAAGGTGGACAAAATTTCTATGTCAGATTGGCAGCTTCCGAACTGGGTACGTTTCCTACCATCACTTTATTTTTCTTAAAAAAAATGAATAATAATAATAATGATAATAATTAATATTAATGGGTGGTGCGTGTGCGCAATTGATGTTGGACAAAATCTATATATTATCATATGGTTGGTAACTTGGTACAAATTTTTCTCTTATGTCTCCTCTCTATACTCTCCACTCTCTACTTGAACATATTCCTTCCTTTCTGAAAATCAATTCCACTATTTCTCACTTGAGTTTGGCAATTTTTGCTTTCAATTTTGGTGGGATCAGCCCGACCCCCAACATGAAAAAAATAGTTATAAAATAGGCCATGATTTGCCTTTTTTACAAGCTTTGGGTCTAAATCTCAAGGCCAGTGTGCCGACATTTTTGACTTTGCTAACTCGTCATCTTCTTGCCTACAATCCAATCCAGGTCGTTTTCAATTTTCGGTTTGTAAAATGAATAAAATATTTCGTACTTTACCATTTTAAATACTAAATAATTTTTTAATTTGGTTTATTTTTTGTATATATAGTTTTCAAATTGAATAATTTAATTATAATATATCATATTACGCCTAACGCAGAGGTACCTCCATGTGTATGGTAGTAGTAATGTATTATCCACACCTAGGGCGGCAATGGCTCCCAATAAATGAGGCAGTACCATAATTCCGTGGGCACCACTCAACATTTTAGTCAACAGAGATTGTACCTTTTCATAATAAGTCGACTCCAAACAATGTGACAAATGTTCAATCTATGAGTCGACAGCTAGTGTGATAAATTTTTTGAAAACTGGTAAAATATTCAATCTTTTCTTGGAGGATGGTGACTCTATGTGGATGCAGCCACCGATTACCACCGGATTCGTAGGGAGATGAAGTTTAGAAATGGTCTCCGTTTAATGCATTGATGAAAATATCGACACTATCGTCGATATATAGGGCGATATATTGGTAAATTTGATAGATGACATTTAAGAACGGGAAAGAAATTGAGCGAAATTTCGACATTTTATTTTGTTTTAAGTTCATAGATCTCATTATTTGATTAAAATTATCGAGATAGGGTTAAGAACCAGGTTTTGCCTCAATGTACTGAGGTCCTGGGTTCAACCCACCCAAGGCATATCTGCTGAATTTTTTTATTTTTTTCTCGGTTTTTTTCCAAATTTTCAACTTTTGTTTGTCATTTTTTTCCAATTTTAAATATATCAATTCTTTTCAATTTTTGAATAAAGATTGATTCTATTTTTTCATCCTTTTTTTTTTACAATTTTAAATATATTTACCCATTTTATAATTTTTCTTCCATTGTTTTTTTTTCTTATTGTTATATTTTTAATTATATTAACATTCAATTATAGTAATTCACTTCAATTTATATTTATGTTTAAAACTTTATATTATTAGTTATCGATAGATAGAACTCAATTGTATCATATTATTTATCATATATTTATTATATCAAAGTCATTTTATAGTTTTTATTAGTCACTATATAACCATCATTGGATATTAAGTTTATTCCAAAATTTTATTTCAAATTTTCAACTTTTAGATCTAATTTTCGTCATTTTTTTTACCATAAACGATATCGATATTGATATTGCTATTTTGGGACGAGATATCCATAAATTTGATTAACGATATATCCTTCGATGTCAATATTTTCGTCTCATGTCAATGGTGTATCAACGGTAAGTGTTCACCTCCAAGTAAAGAAAATAATTGACCCCATGCATGTTTTTAGTTGTTCACCTATTAATACAGTAAATAATTGATACCAGTTATCTGGACAATGAAAACAAATATGGGCCCATTTATTGGTGGGTTAGGTATTCAACCTCGACTTCCACACTATCAATCATTGCCTGAATTACTATTTCTGTGGATCTTAAAATGTTGTTTAAAATTTGAAATATCTTGTTTGAATTTAAGATACAATATTTGGTTGACAGTAATGGGGAATAATGTGACAATAAGTATTATTACTCTTAGTTTGAAGTATGACTTTGAAACAAAAAATTTGGGCCAACTGTAACAAAGGGTTATAACTTATAAGGGATAAAAGTGAGACATTCCAAATTTCGAGAGAGAATTATGAAATTAATCTTGAAATATTCGGGGAAAAATAATATTTGAGAATCCATTTTGTCACTAAAGTAGCCTTGTTCTTAAAGTTTATTATGATTGCTAACTTTGCAAACTTGTGTTCATTTCAGATGGTGATGGAAAAATAAAACGAGTAGTCATGATAGTAGGCATTATAGCTGGTATTGGAATTTTGCTATCAGGACTTGGTATCTGTTTTGTATGGAAGAGGCGACTGGGTATTACACGCAAAGGAAGAATAGAACGAAAAGGTACCGCGTAATGACTTGAAATGAGGCGAAAGATTGTTTGATAACAGTACTACTAATCTATTGTTCAAGGTACATTGTTGATATATGGCCGATATTTGGCATTATGGACCAATATCTTACCTTATATCCACAATGTGCCATGTAACTTCCTATTTAATGAACCATGTATTCTGCTTTACCCGTGAGCAGGTATTAATGAAAGAAGCCAAGATTTTCTGCTAAATGAGGTGGTTATTTCAAGCAAGAAGAAGGAGCACTATTCAGGTGAAAGAGGCACGGATGATGAGCTTGAGTTACCATTGCTTGATTTTAACATCGTAGCAGTGGCTACCAATAACTTTTCTGATGACAATCTACTGGGACAAGGTGGTTTCGGTTGCGTTTACAAGGTAAGTAAATGTTGTTAAAAATCAGTTAGCAGCTCATACATAAAGACATTGCAGAGGTAACGTTTGATAAGATAGGTTTAAAAATTTATGAATGCGTGGCCTGCTAAATAAACTGCAGGGTACGTTTGTAGAAGGTCAAGTAGTTGCTATCAAAAGACTTTCAAAAAATTCCGGACAAGGAACTGAAGAATTTAAAAATGAAGTAAATTTAATCGCGAGGCTTCAGCATCGAAATCTTGTTCGATTGCTTGGTTGCTGCATTGATATGGATGAAAAGATGCTGATTTATGAATACATGGAAAACAAAAGCCTCGATTCTGTTTTATTCAGTAAGTGCCTTGCCTCACCACTTTGTTATTAGTGTAGTGGGCCATTAAACCGACTCTGAAATCTTAGTATACGTAACCTCATTTTAGCAGATAAAATGTTATAACCAAATCGATGATCATAATGCCTGTAGGTGAATCGAAAAGGTCTATGCTTGATTGGCAAAAGCGTTACGACTCTGTTATAACCAATCGATGATCATAATGTCTGTAGGTGAATCGAAAAGGTCTATGCTTGATTGGCAAAAGCGTTACGACATTATTTGTGGGATTGCAAGAGGGCTTCTTTATCTTCACCAGGATTCGAGATTTAGGATCATCCATAGGGATCTCAAGGCAAGCAACATTCTTCTTGATGAAGAATTGACGCCAAAGATATCGGACTTTGGAATGGCAAGAATATTTGGTCAGGATCAAACTGAAGCCAATACCAGAAGAGTGGTGGGAACATAGTAAGTATCCATATGTCATATACCCCAGATACATATATGTGTAACAAGTCTTTGGTTTTACAAGTTTCACTTTATTGATGATCTGCAGCGGCTATATGTCTCCCGAGTATGCAATGGACGGGCTGTTCTCAATCAAATCCGATGTCTTTAGCTTCGGTGTTCTAGTGTTGGAGATCATCAGTGGTAAAAAGAACAGGGGATTTTATTACTCGAACAGTGAACTAAACCTCCTAGGACATGTAAGTAAAGACGCAATCTACAAAATTATTTTTGTGCATTAAATTGGGAAGGGAGAGAGAAATGAGTTGAAATTATTGGTGCAGGCTTGGAAGCTATGGACAGAAGGAACTGGGTTGGAGATAATGGATCCATCAGTTGGGGAATCATATTCGGCGTCGGAGGTGTTGAGATGCATGCAAGTGGGACTGTTATGCGTGCAAGAGCGGGCGGAGGATAGGCCAACAATGTCCTCAGTGGTTTTGATGGTGAGCAGTGAAACTGCAACGATGCCTCAGCCTAAAAACCCAGGATTTTGCCTGGAAAGGAATAAGAATGCAGTGGAAACAGATTCGTCGTCGGGCAAGCACGACCAATCCTTCTCTGTAAACCATGTAACAGTCACAATGCTAGATGGTAGGTAGTGATCGATCAGAGAATGTTGTATATCTTACTATACAGAAGCATATATATTATATGTATATATATGTATGCTTGCACAATTTTCTGTTAACCGATCCAATTTGGGTTTCCTGTTTTCCAATCAATACGAGTCACAGTTTTACTTCTTGATGTTCTATTTCATTGTCATATTATGCTCTATTTCATCATCATATTTAATGTCCTCCTGGAAAGAGGCCTGGAATCAAGGAAATGGGTCCGAAACTTGTCGGCACCCTCCCATTGTCCCATGTACTTTGCATCAGGTTTGAGTAACTGCGGCCCATTTTCTGGGCCAGCCAATGCTGTCGGAGTTCAATGGCCAGTGGCAAAGTCAAAGAGGGGGAGACAGCAACTCCCACGTGTCAAGGGCGTCTTATAAGGGAAGGAGGGGGGATGTGGGCTAAAACCATATAATCGGTTTGACATTTGGTCTTTCTAGTCTGTAATTGAGTACCAAAATATTTTGCGAAATTGAAAAAACTAGAGAGTTTGTCAAAAATATTTACGAAAATAGTGAGCTGTGTTGAAGGCAATGGTAGCCATTTTTGCAGATCTGGAGATCTTCAATTTTCGCTCTGATAGTAATCCTATAGTCCAATAGTTTTATAGTACCTATATAGTGCCTCTATAGTCCAGTAATTTTATAATACGCCAGCAATAATGCAGTTTACTTATAGTATTGTAGTGAAGTTAAACTTGAATGTCATGAATGTTATTGTATGAAATCTTAGAAATGGAATCGGTTGCAATTATGATTTGTTTTAATGCAAAGGATTAGATGGGTACATGGTCTAGTTGTAGTAATGCTCTCTTTTGACATTTGAGTAGTAAATGGTAGAGAGGAGTGAAAGTCCACCCGGTGACAAATACAAATGCCAAAACTAGGTTCTTATTGCTATAAAAATAACACGATGAGTCACTAGTACTTTGGTTTTGGATTCGACACTCGTAAAAGATGAAGTCAGCTCAAAATCTATATAATTCATGCTCCTACTGTCATTGAATCTAAAAACAAAAAAGAGAAAATAACGCAACGAATAAATTTATGAGTTGGTTTAATTAACTTTATTTCGGTATGAAATTAGCTTCTTCACATGCGTAAGTGTTGATATTGTATCGAGGATTTTCATTACCATCATTTGTCAAGTCTTCAATGAAATATAGTTCTCAAGATGACATATAATTCTCGTAATTTGATGGTTCTTCAGGGAAGGTTATTTTGGAAGAGTACTCGTTGGAGTATGGCACAAATATAATGGAGATGCATGTGGGAGCTGTAGAAGCAGGAGAGCATGCCTTGATCATAGATGACCTAATTGCAACTGGGGGAACCTTGGGTGCTGCTATCAGACTACTTGATAGGATTATACAAACCATGAACTCATGTCTAAGTGTTTATGGCAAGAA
This sequence comes from Prinsepia uniflora, assembly GCA_032719365.1. Lineage (NCBI taxonomy): Eukaryota > Viridiplantae > Streptophyta > Magnoliopsida > Rosales > Rosaceae > Prinsepia > Prinsepia uniflora. The sequence continues at coordinate 68,448,680 of CM064861.1, read as the reverse complement.
GTTTATTTGTTTTCTCAAATTTGTTCCATTTTCGGATGATGTTTAGAATAAAAATGTTCCATACCAGATGTTTAGCATAAAACTGTTTTATATTTTGATGTGGTTAAGAGATGTCTTTTAGATAATTAGACACACAACCAATTCAAATTAGTACAGTAGTTTGCCTTAATATGTGTTATGTGTTCTAGTCGAAAGACGGGTGGAAGTTAAATGAAGGCTTTACAAGTACAATTAGTACTAGTTTGCCTCTCCCGAAATATGAATGCTATACAGATCTATGTTTCGGGTGTTCTCCCCAGTAGGTTTTGCCGAGCCTTGGACATTAGTAAGATACATCTATTCGCCATATATGTTTGGGAATGACCAATGGGTGGCTATTGATTCATGCTTATCAGAGACCTCCCTGAAAGAAGTTACAGCAACAATGCAACCGCTTGTAAATAACCTTCCTCGGATCCTCCATGGGGCTGGATTGTATGATCTTCCAACTCCGAAATGAGTCAAAAAAACCTCTTTCACCCTATCGCCTAAAGGCTTGGACCTATAAGAGGGTTCAAAACAACATTCCACAACAACATGATAGGTAAGACTTGAGCATTTATTATTATGGGTTATTAGTAGTTAAAGCACGTATGATCCTTGTTGATTTCTGTTACTATGTTGATGACACTGACATTGTTATGTTTTATTTTAGGTTTTCTTGTGGTGTGTTTGCTTTGAAGATGGTGGACAGTTTGATTTCCGGTAAGCCTGTTGCAATTGTTTGTATCCACCATAAAGTCCCAGCATTTAGGTTGAAGTTGGGAGTTGAAGTTTTGCAGATGGAGGCTTATTGGTAGGATGATGGGATGATGCATACAACTAGCCAAAGCTCGTAGTCAGGACTATTGAGGAAACTGTTGGTATGATGATAGAATGATGCATTTGTATGATGATAGAATGATGCATTTCTTTACATGTTTTTAGGACACCATAGGGTTCTGCAATCTACTGTTGTCAAATGGGCACCTATTTTCATGCTTTTAAATATGGGTACATTTCTCGTTGAGTTACTATCATTAATATCAGATTTTGTTTTCCTTCGTTTTACCCTTCAATTAATTGGTATTGTTGTTGAAAAATATAGCCTTGTGTGAGTGAGAAAACATAAAAATAGCACTTACTGGAATATGGAGCACTATAGGACTATAAGGATAACAAGTATCATTCTTTGACTAAAATCTAGGAGAAAACATAGATATAGCACTTACTGGACTATGGGGGCACTACTGGACTATGAGGATAGTAAGTATCATTCTTTGACTAAAATCCAGGAGAAAACATAGACATAGCACTTATTGGAATATAGGGGCACTATTAAACTATGAGGACAACAAATATCATTCTTTGACTAAAATCTAGGAGAAAATATAGACATAATACTTACTAAACTATAGGGGCACTATAGGACTATGAGGACAACAAATATCATTATTTGACTAAAATTTAAGAGAAAACATAGAAATAGCACTTAATGCACTATATGGACACTACAAGACTATAAAGACAACAAGTATCATTCTCGGGATCATTTTTTGACTAAAATTTAGGAGAAAATTTATAAATAGTACTGAGCAAATTATAGGGTTACTATCGCACTATGAGGACAACAACTAGTATCCTTTGATTAAAATCCAGGATAAAACAAAGGAATATCACTTAACAGGCTGTAGGGACACTACCAGACTATGAGGACATTAAATAACATCGTCTAAAAAAAACTTCGAGGAGAAAGCATAGAAATATTGTTGATTGAAACTAAAACACATTCAATATTATAATCTACAATTACATGGCCCTAGTCTAACATTGAGGTAACATATGGATTATAAAGAACTTCAAAAAACGATGGCTAGCACACAATATAAGGCCCAATAACAAATATGACATTAAGAATAGGACATCATCATCATCCACAATTTCAATATGCTTGTATTTGTTGGATGTTACAGGGACTGAGAACTTTAATCTGAGTGATTCAACGGGGTTGTTGGGATGGGCAATCAAGCGAACACAGTTTATAAGTTCAGCAAACGTTGTAGACCTTGGTACTATAATTCCTTTCATATCGCCCCATTTTACGTGTACTTCTTTCCACACCTCAACCATTTTCCATTGAAACAAATCATAATTGTAACTGATTCCATTCCTGAGATTTGATACAATAACATTTATTACATTCAAGTTTAACTTCACTACAATACTATAAGTAAACTACATTATTGTTGGGGTACTATAAGACTACTGGACTATAGGGGTGCTATTGAACTACTACACGATAGGGTAACTATCAGAGCGGAAATTGCAGATCTCCAGATCTCCAAAAATGGCTTCCATTTCCTTCAACACATCTTCATTTTTCCAGACTCTTACCTTCAAATTACCCTTACTCACTCTTCATTTGGTTATTTTCTTTCATCCTTTGAGCGCCCTACACAAATTTAACCAAATTCATAAAGCCCAAAACACCCAAAATAATAATTAAGGCAAAAATTATGGATATAGAAAGATGAGAGTTGAACTCAGAAATTATGGATGAGCGAGGGTGATGAGAAGACATGAGCGAAGATATGATGCGGAGCGTGAAAGATTGCAAGCACGAACATAAGTTGGAACAAAAAGTCTTAATTCTCTCTTGGGCGTGGAAGGCGATGATCGAAGTGAAGGATGATAGGCTTGGAAGATGATATTATGAAATCTAGGTTCTTTCTTCGAATGAAAAAAAAAAGGGAAAACAGACTTAGTGGGATGGTTACTATAATATATATAGTGTCTTTATTTATAAGTGTATTTTAGAGGTCCCTATTTTTACAAATATTTTTGACAAACCCTCTAATTTTGTCAATTTCTCAAATTTTTTCACGGTCTCATTACTAAACTAAGTTTTGTTATGCCCATGTTAGTTTTTTTTTTTTCTACATATTATATAAAGTAGATATACCCAATATATTATAATTTAATTAATGATATTCCCCTCCATCCACACATTATTTTAGTTTTATTCAAAAAATTTAAATCTCTAACTTCCCATTGTCAACTAATGTAACATGCTGAGTTGGCAATACATGCCATTGACATATTTGCTCTACACGTTATTTTAGTTTTATGCAATATCATATGGTATGCGTTGGCTAATACGGGTCATTTGCATATCACTTATTTTAATTAGTCAACTTTCTATTTTTTTTGTTGCAATAAAAATTTTTGAATAATGCTTAAATCTCATATTGGCGGTATCTTTTCATATAATTATCTCTATATATGGAACTATTTTTGTATGCATATCATAATCGGAACCATTTATTATCTAAATGATAATCAAAAGAATAATATGATGAGATATCATTAGAATGTAATGAAAATATTGTGCATAATTTTTTTTATTTTTCTATCTTCAACCATTTACGCTAGCAATTGTTTTCACATCCACCATCAAATGGAGGCCGTAAAAAATTGGAAATTCGAGGAAACTAAAATTTGGAAAATTCTATGGAAATGACAATTTGCACTTGGAATGATCAACTGTCACAAATGTCTTGTTGCCTTCTTAAAGCTGTTTTTTAAAATGAGGATATGTTTTTTTTTTCTTGCGACATATTATATGCGTCGTAAATAATTTTAGAGTCATTATAAATGTTTTGTATCCGATCATTTTTTTCAAGAACATGGTTACGACAATATACTAGCCATCGAAAATACTCTTCCGGCAAGAATTGTTGCTTTGACGGTCATTGTCTATTACAATTACACATTTCCAACAATCACTAGTACTCATAAAAATTGACCACTTTCTCGTAAAAAGATTCAACAACCAAACATTCTCGAAATTACGCTTTTTCGACTAGCTTTTGACATCAAAAATGCATTTTTTCGACTAGATTTGTACATCAAAATTACGCTTTTTCGACTAGCTTTGGCACGAAAATAATATAGCTTCACTTGCGAGATTAAATATTTTCAACCACCTTATAGTGTCGAAATAATTGTTTTTTACGAGAAGACTAACATTTTTCGACTACCTTGAAGTGTAAAAAATATCCAATTATGTCTCAAAGCTATATTTGATGGGAGGTTAGCACATCTCTGCCTAGTAGACTTATACTTATTGAAAACACAAGTCCTCATCCTCCACATCCAGTTAGAATAGTTTCTTTTGACATGACTCTCAAAAGCATGCTTTAGTTCTTCCTCAAAGCATGTGTAAATGAATCCAGATCCCATGAAACAATCAAATAATCTACCCAGCTCACGTGCCTTGGCGCAGTGGCATAGCCAGAATTTAACATCGGAGGGGGCGTAATCATTTTTTCTTTCTACAAATGTACTCTTAATTGATGATTTATTGGTTATCGCAAATTTTCAAGCATTTTTGTTCAAAATTTCACATTTTAATAAATTTTGAAGAACTTTCTTTTGGTGGTTTCTAAAAAAGTAAATTTTCTTTTCGGATTTATTTGACAGGACCCATCCCAAATGGACTTTGATAACCGTGTCGGGTCCTACTCCCGTCTGAAAATTCAACTGAAGTATCGAAATTACCCTCAACACTTACCAAATAAAGGATAACCACACTGATTTCTACTCGTCTCCGCCTCTTGACCAGCCCCGTTCTTCGTGTCACGGTCTGGAGGGTCATAAAAAACATAAAAGGTGTGAGTGGACAAAAATAATATCGTTTGAAAATACATTTCAAAATATACTCTTTTACCCTCCAGTTACAAGACATGCATGCATAGAGTAAAACATATGAGTAACCGGCTCTCAAGCCAAATCACATAAAAATCATCAAACCAATCACAAAGACCATCATCAACAGTACTCGTCACAAGTACTCACATATCAAGCACAATAATCAAACAACACTACTCATAAGTGCACAATCAATCATACCATCACAACGGCACTACGTGTAGGCCAACTCAGGAACTGCACTCACGCAACATCTGAGTCATGCTCGGGAACTGCACTCATGCAACATTCGAACCATGTAAGCGAACTGCACTCACGCAACATCCGAATCATGTCCGGGAACTGTACACACATCTAGACGTACATGTACTTAGGAACTATACTATCGCAACATCTGAGACATGTCTAGGAACTGCACTCGCATCATCCGGACACGTACCAGTATCCACAATCATAGTACAACACATACCATCACATCATCAAATACAACACATATCATCACATCAAGTACCACACACATTTGACTCCAATCCCAAGTCAAACCATTTCCAACAGGGACTCATGTCCAAAATACCGTTTTCACACATTTTTGTAAAATCACATCCATAAATCATTAAATAATTCATTAAATCACTCTTGACTCATAATCCAATTCAAACCATCATTTTCAAACCCGGGCCTAGCCCAAAACATCGATTAAAGAATCCATTAAATAACTAATTCATCATATCAAATCATCATACAATCATTGTAACTCAAATCATGCAATTAATCATGGGAAAAACATTTAACTATACATGCATAACAGTTTATAAAACAAACGTCCACTCACACACCGTCCAAACTACTCGATTCCGAATTGTGCGCTTTTCCGTAAATTCCAAGAATCACCAATCCTGTCAAAAACCACCACTAAGGGTCACTAACACCTCAAATAATGTCATATTAAAATCCCATAATTTTTCGGAATTAAAATACATATTAAAAACGTAACATAACACTTCGGACCCTCGAAACTATATCGAAATGGTATTCGATCGACTCGAAACATGTTCCAAAATGTTCGTTACATGTTGACCGTACTATTCATCGCCCCCAAGCACCGCCGCAAGTGGCTGCGCGTGAAAGCCACGCACCTCGCACTATTCATCGTCCCTGCAACCCATTTTCTGCAAAACGGGTCCTTTTACTCGTGTGTTCGGCTTGGTCCAATCTCATTCAATTCTGTACCAATTTCCATAATTCTTTAATTGAAATCCATCCAATCAATCTCAATTAAAGATCTGTATGCTTAAATACACAAATTCTTACCTTAATCATGAAGTTTCAATCAACCTCAAAGTCCAAGTTTCGAATCGTATTATGGGCGTATTTCTCCACTTTTTTTCTTCGAATTTTTTACTATTCAAGTCATAATTGTCCTAGAAGGAAGTATATAATCTCAATTCGATCAATTTGAGTCCAAATTGAAAAACTCGAATTCAAGGTTTAATGGAGGTTTCGGGTTTCCTGAACATTTTCTGGGGTTGGAGGTTGGGTTATTCTTTTTTGTTTCTATCTCTCAATTTCTTTCCTTTTCTCTCCCTTCTTCTCTCCCAGTTCCTCTGTCTTACCATTTCGTCCTCAGATCAAGCTCAATTCGATCAAAATGGAATTTTTATTCAAAAACCAAACATACACACATACACGCACTTGAATGAACTCACATACTCAACACACACCGAGCCACCAATCCAAACCTTATGGTGACATGTGTCACCAATTCATAAAACCTCAGCTGAATCATTAAATTAGGCAAAAGGACCATTTTGCCCCTCCTTTCAAAATTACTAAAATTCCCTTAGCCTTCTCATATCCGTAACTATTTAATCAAAACTTTGATTTCAACATGCCACCTGTCTACGAACTTAGCGTCTCGAGACCTACGTAACGATCTTCACGGAAAGTCCAAAAAGTGTTTCGAACAAAAAGTCAACTTTCGACCCCATTAACTAAGGGTAAAATCGTCATTTCTTTCTAAAATTTCCAAAATTCTTTTTTTATGAATTTCCGGGTCGTCACATTATTTTTGTTTTATTTATTTATATAAACACTATGATTCATATATTCATTATTAAATCTAATAAAATAATAACTTCAAAAAGTTACTATCATTGTAAACATTGATAAATGAAAAAAAATAAAAAGAAAAATAGAAATTAAAAAATGAACCCTTTTGAAATATGAAGTAAATACATTTAAAAAATATTTATAATTAAGAAAAAAAAATTAACCATCTAATTATAGTGAATTAGTACAAAATTAGTATGTATTGTAAATTAGTTTAGTAAATTTTATATATGTATGGTAAATTAGTATAGTATCATGTATACCATAATACTATAAATTTAGTACAAAATTACAAGAGAAGGTAAAAAAATTATGCACAATAGATAAACAATCTAAGTACATTTATTATACTATAATAAATATCTAAAATATATTTTATATTTATATTTTATATATAAATAAAGGAAATAAAAAAAATTAAGTGGGGGCCCATGCTCCCACTAGGCTCTCCCGAGCTCCGCCTTTGCCTTGGCGCAATCTCTCGTTTGAAGGGTGCACCTATATTTAAGGGTGTTAATCGGTTTTTCGGTTCGGTTTTTTTACCGAAACCAAAACCGGTTGAAAAATCGGTTCGGTTTTTCCTCCAATGCGGTTCGGTTCGGTTTTTCCTCTTATTCGGTTCGGTTCGGTTCGGTTCCGGTTAAAACCGGTTTTTTTTTCCTTCAAATTATGGTGAATCGGTTCGGTTAAATCGGTTCAATTTTCTCTAAAAACCAATTTTTTTTTTGTACTTTTATACAATAATCAATATTTATTATCTAATTAATGTCCATTACAACCTAATTAATGTTTATTACAACTAATCAAGATCCATTATAACTAATCAATGTTCATTACAAAGTAACCTAAAGCATTTCGGTTCGGGACGGTTCGGTTCGGTTTGATTTTTAGGTCTATTCGGTTCGGTTCGGTTCGGTTCGGTATTATTATACCGAAAACCGAAACCGAACCAATTCGGTTCGGTTCGGTTTTCTCCAACCGGTTTCGGTTTTCCTTCGGTTCGGTTTTTTTCGGTTCGGTTCCGGTTCGGTTCGGTTTTTCGGTCGGTTTTTCCGAACCAATTAACAGGGCTACCTATATTCCTGGAATTTTCATTGGTTATGATCCTGAAAATTTAAAAATAGACGTAGTAAGTAAAATAAGGCCATCAAATTTGATCGAAATTTTACAGTGCTCTTGATTGTATTTTGATAAGCGCCTGCCAACTCGGTTAAAAATCACAATTTATCTCAACATGATCACCATGTAGATCTTTTTGTTAAATAAATGTTCATTAAAAAAAACTGCAAAGCAAAGAAAGAACAAAAAACTGGAGAAATTAATAGCCACAATCAAACTACATTACACTGCTATAGTAACCAAAAAATAGAAATCAGATATTTTTGGGGTCAAATATTTCTTTAAACATGAATTGTTTTGCCCATTTTGCACATAAGACAGATTTAATTCATCCATATACGTATAGATATATTTTTACACAAATCGTTTTTCCTTCTCAAACAAGATATATAGAGGAAATGAGCACTATATTTAGAGTTTTAAGAGTTAACAACTACTTGAACTTCGAATATTTTATACGAGTAGAATTACACCAAAAAAATATATGTGGAAGTAACATGACACCAAAAAAATACATGTGGAAGTAACATGACACCAAACAAAATACATGTGGAAGTAGTATGAAAACCTATAAGTTGGGTGGCTGGGAAACAATGAGCAAAACTCACCCCGAAAACTATGTGAAACCTTCTCTTTCCTCGTTCGTCCGTCATCCTCACTGTCTGAGTGATTTCATCGTCCAAAACCACAACTTAGTAGCTTGTTAAGGTCGTAGGAACTCAGAGAAGAAGATAGCAGACTACCGAAATTGCCCCTAACACTCATAAGACAAGGGATGCTTGGACTCTCGCCAAATCATGCCTCCGCCTCTCGAGTAGCCTCAATTCCCATGTAACGACCCTAGAGGATTTCAAAATCAAGAAAAAATGTGAGTGGACGAAAATAAACATTTGAAAACATCCAGCATTTACCCTCCATTTTTTAAAACTATCCATGCATGTGATTAAACCCTCAAAATCCCGATAACACAGATAGAAAACAAGTAAAATCGAAACATGTGCATGTAACAACCCGTCCCGAATTCCGGGATTAGATTAGTGACTAATCAAGGATTAGTGAGGTTAATCTGTGATTAGTTGGGCGAAATCGGACGGACGATGCAAAATGACTGTTTTGCCACTAGTCGTGGGTAAAATGTTGAATTTTTTACCGGGAGATCCGATGGCTGAGGGCCGAGGACCGTTACGTAGATCGAGTCGATACGAATCCATAGACAGGCGGCACGCTGAAATCAGACATCGAATGGAGAAGTTATGGGTCACGGAAGTTTCGGGTCACTATTGCACGTTTTGCGAGACGAATGCCTTATGGCATTAGGTGGGCCCCAGATATTTAAATTGGCCCAATGGATGAGTGACAAGTATCAGCCATCCATTCCCATTATGTCACATACATGCATATCCCCACTTCCCTATTTCATACATTTTCCCCGATCTCACCAAATGCCCATCGACCATGACCATACCCCAATCCTTCTCCCTTCACTTGATTCAATCTAAGAATGAGGCAGAGAGTGGCTGAGGTGTAACGACCCGTCCCAAATTCCTAGATTAGATTAGTGACTAATCACGATTAATGAGGTTAATCGGTGATTAGTAGAGCGAAATCGGACGCACGATGCGGAATGACCGTTTTGCCCTTAGTGGTGGCAAAACGTTGACTTTTCGATCGGGCGGTCAAAGGGACTTTGACCAATGACCGTGACGTAGTTCGTGACGTCACGAGTTCATAGACAGGTGGCACGTTCAATTCCGACGTTCGTAGAAGAAGTTATGACGTTCGGAAGCCCAAGGGCATTTTGGTAATTTGGGTGAATAGGAGGTCAAAAGTTGACTTTTTGACCGGGAGGTCCGATGGCCAAGGGCCGAAGACCGTTATGTAGATAAGGACGATACGAATCCATAGACAGGCGGCACACTGAAATCGGACTTCGAACGGGAGAGTTATGGGTCACGGAAGTTCAATTTCACTATGCACGAACTTCGAGACGGGGACGTTTCGGCGGAATCTGATTGGGTGGATATTTTGGTGGGCCCCATGGATGAGTGACAAGTGTCACTCATCCCATTGATTTGATCCCCCAAAATGTGGATCTAAATAATTAAATATTATTATTTTAATTATTTTATAATTTAACCTAACAACTATTAATCCTAACCATCCATTTCAACCCTACCTTTTAATCCTCACCCTTCATCCCTCATTCTCTCATCTGATCACCTCTCTTCTCTTCCACGGCACCATCACCATTTTCATTTCATTTTCCTCATTTTCCTCCTCACAAACCCGAAAACCCCATTAACCCATATTCTTCAAAACACAGCCAACACCCACACTCCCTCATCATCTGCGACTGAGACCAGAGAGATAATGTGAGGATGTGACGATGAAGGACTAAAGGACACGGCGGCTGAGGATGACGGAGGACACGGCGGGAGGAAACCCGAAAAGGTAGGTTTTGGGGTTTGAATTTGAAACTTGAGTTTTATTGGGTTTGAATCGAAACTAATAATTAGGTTGTGATTCTGGGAACTGGAGGAGGCTAACAGGATCGAATGAAGTGGCGGGGGACGACGGTGCAGCCCAGAAGGACGGCCGGAAACTGGGCGACTGTTCTTGGCACCGTAGGTAATTATCGCGACCCGTTTCATAGTTTTTAAACCCATAGAACTCTAGGTTAGGTTGAGAGGAGTAGAATGGGACAAACGGGAGGAAAAATGGTGGTCGGAGCAGGGAGATTCGGCCGGGTCAAGCCGCGGGTCACGGCGACCCAGTTACTGGTATTCGGGGCGACCCGGTTACTGGTATTCGGGTCGACCCGCGGGAGGACAGAGATGACAGGTGACGTCATCATGCTGACGTCATCATGTCAGGGATGACGTCATCATGTCAGATCTGACAATGTCAGACTGACAAGTCAGACAGTGGGCCAATGGGAGCGTGACACGTGTCACTGTCAGGGGCTGTAAGTGATGACGTCATGCTGACGTCAGCGATGACGTTAGCAGGTACTGTAGCAGGCGCGTGAAGCCCACGCGCAGTCACTTCAGGCGGCACGTGAGGGCGCGTGGCAGGGAATCTGGGGAAGGTTCCAACATACGAAATCTTCTATTCGATGTAACGAACATTTTGAGACTGGTTTCGTGTCGATCGGACACCGTCTCGATATGTTTCGGGGCATCGGAAGTTTTAGGTTCGGGATTAAAAATAGTTAAAAATACGGAAAAATTACGGGGCTTTGGTAGGAGGTTAATTAAGTAGTTAGTAACCTTCTATTACGATTTGGACAGGTTTGGGAGTCCCGGTGACGGTGATCGGCTCGGGCAGCCGTATGGCATGCAAATCGAGGCGGCAGCTCGGACGGTCTGTGAGTGGACCTTGTTTTCTAAGTTGGTGCATGCATAAATGTTTATTATATGTTTTATTACTTGTTTGATGATGCCATGGGTGCATTTCTATGTGGTTACGTATAAGCACTATTTCGAGGTTTCGGCCTTATACGGTGCTTATACGGGTCTGTATTTCTTTATTGATTTAAATGAAATGGTGTTGGATTTCTAAAAGGCTAAACTCAGGTATGAAACCCATTTGGTTTTGTCTCGGGCATATGACCTCAGATTCCGGGCACGGTGCCCAGTTGGTGTCCTATGTTCGGGTACGAGACCCAGTCACTTTACGGTTTTGATTTCAGGTCAGGGAACCTTAAATGGATTCCCAGGTTCATGACGGTTTATGGGAACCGGCATGAACCCTTGTTGTGGTATCGTGGTTCATGACGGTTTATGGGAACTGGCATGAACCCTTGTTATGTTATTACGGTACATGACGGTTTATGGGAACCGGCATGTTACCTGATTATGGATATGATGGATCATGACGGTTCAAGGGAACCGGTCATGAATGTTTATGTTATGTATATATATGTTCGTCTACCTTCCTTTACTTCTATTATCTCCTCCGGGGAGGGTCGTTGGCCTGGGTGGACCCCGGAGTAGTCACGGAGCACCGACTGAGTGGAGTCACCCCCCAGTTGGGTTCTGTAACACCCCGGAAATTCGAGGATTCCCATATTGTACTTTAATGTGTGATTTGACGATTCTACCCTTGTGAATGGTATGGTCAATTGATGACTTTTTGATTGGTGAACTAAATGAACTTTGACCTATGACCGTGACGTAGTTCGGGACGTCACGAGTTCATAGACAGGTGGCACGTCCATTTCGGACGATCAGGGTAAAAGTTATGACTATCGGAAGTTCAGGGGCATTACCGTAATTTGGACTCTCGGGGGAAAATGTTGACTTTTCTTTTGACAACTAATTTTCAGTTGACTCAAGGACCGTTGGGTAGGCTTCGACGTCCTGAGTCCGTAGACAGGCGGCACGCCGGAATCGGACTTCGTACGAGGAAGTTATGGTCAGAAACGTGAATTCGGGAAGTTCGTGTCTCGGTTTTCGTGTCGAATATTAAATTCAGGAAATCTGATTGGAGGACACCTGGTGAGTGACAAGTGTCACTCACCCATTGGCTAGATTGGATCAGATCCACTATGGGATTAAATAGCATTTAAATCAACTTTTAATTTCAGCCATTGGATCTGAAAACCCCAGATCCAATCCTCACCCTTGATCTCACTCTGAGATCCAATCCTGACCCTTGAATTTTACCCCTGTTCTGTATTAAACTACATGGAATCATGCAACCATGTGTTCATTCTCACCAACCGTTTGCACGATTTCCACTTGGGACCAAACCAGCTGCCCTCACCACTCAACCTCACACTCCCAGGCAGCCAACAGCCACCCCCGGACGCCGGCCACCGCTCCACGGCCGCCCTGCACGGCGGCATTCTCTCAAACCCGTGAAGAAAACCCGAGCGGCCCAAGTCACCCAAATCATCCAAACCTTCAATCTGGAACTTGAACCAACGTACGGTTGGAACCACCGTGACGACAGAACGGCAAGGGACTGATCCTGACGGTGTACGGCGGCGACACGGCGGCGATTGGACGGTAAACCCGTAGGTAACCGTTTTCCTTCCCGGCTTCGAAACTCCTGTTTGTGACGTTGACATCATTTGGTTTTTGTTAGGACTCGTCTAGGAGACCTTGACGACCAATTTGGACCCAGGACCGGGACTGAACAACCGTCGACTCGCCGGAGAGGAGTACCAGAACCGGCCACCAGACTTCCCGTCGATTTTCAGGTAACCTCTTAGACCTAAAACCTAACTCTAGTTACACAGAACCATTCTAGGGATTAAGACGAGTAAATAGGGATCAAACTGGACGAAAATGACTGAGAAATGAAGAAATGGCAACCGGGTCATGATCGCGGGTCTGATCGACCCGAGTTGCAGGTATTCGGGTCAACCCGTCTGATGACAGCGGTGCTGACATGGCACCTTGTCAGTCTGTCAGGTGACGTGGACCAACCGTGAGCCGACACGTGTCACATGTCAGTGCACAGTCAGCACTGACATGTCAGTGACGTGGACCAGTCAGGGACTGCCACGTGTCACTGACATGTCAGTGACGTGGACCAGTGCCGTGCTGACACGTGGCACATGTCAGATCTGACACGTGGTCTGACAGATCAGTGAGGTGGACCAATCGGATGTTGACACGTGGTACCTGTCAGAGTCTGACACGTCAGACCTGACAGCTGTCAGATGACGTCAGCAGTGACGTCATGCTGACATCAGCAGTGACGTCAGCTGACGTCAGCTGACGTCAGCAGTGACGTCAGCGATGACGTGCGATGACGTCAGCAGGAATTGTTCCTGCGTTGACCGACGCGTTGACCGGCGCATGGGGGCGCGTGTGAACAGTGTTTTTGGTGGGACCACCACCATTCTTTAGGTTTCGACGATCCGGATCCAATGGCGGTGGTTTCGGGTCGATCGGAGATCATTAAGTTGGTCAAATTAAGGTTTATTGCCTTGGAAAGCGCGTTCGGGCGACTTTCCCGGGCCGGTTTCGACCTAGGCTTTCATGGTTGAATGTTAGGGGTTTGTATTGATCTTTACGAATACTTTGGACTTGACAGGGATTGTACATTTGTACCAGGACGAGGGTATACGTTCGGTTTCTAGCAGGATTGTATTGTGAGTGGACCATTTTCTTAAACCCTTGCGTGCATAAATGTTTTCTGGTTATTTATACTTATTCACATGCTAAAACAATAATGGTTTTGAGGATATGGAAAATATGGTTATGGCATGTTCCACGATATTTGGGCTTGAGACCCGTCTGGTGAAACTTAATGATCGGTTCGGATTTTGTCTATGTATATATATGCCTTGCATGTGGATATCAACAAAATGCATTTGTTACTGCACTGTATAGATCCTTCCATATTATATTGTCTCCTCCGGCGAGGTACCCCGGAGAGGTCACGGGCGTCTAGTACGTCCAGCGTCTATGACGCTAAGCATCAGGTGATGCTGCATCAGGTGATGCTGTACCCGAACGGGGTTCGGGGATTTAACTCGGAAAATTGAGACCCGAGTGGCACGCGTAGCCTTGTGATTGTGACCTTATTGGACGTCAGGGACGTCAGACATCAGGGATGTCGGGATTGGAGTGTATAGTGCAGCAACTAAAATTATACTTATGGTTTTATTATATGCCTTATGGTTCATATTATATGGTTTATGATTTTGAATTATGATGCACGCATGTTTGGAAAACGGAGGGGTAAATTATATGTTTTACTTATCAAACGATTTTATAAACTTGAGTTTCGGTCCACTCACCCTTAATGTTTTGATAACCCCTCCAGGTCGGGAAACTGAGGTAGAGGAGGAACCAGAGGCTGAGGCATAGATCTACTTCTGCGTACCTGATCCCCTGTTGGGCGGTGTACCCGCAGGTTTACTTTAGAGTCGTGCTCGCAAATTTGTAATTTTGGATTTCATTCCCTTGTCTGACATTCGTTTAATTCGGATTTGATGTATGACTTTAATTTGGTTATTTATGCATTTAAATGTTTTGAGGTTAAAATTGGTTATGAATTATTGGGTGTCAGACGGGAGCAGGGCACGTCCCCTTGCGGTCCCCGTGGGATCGGGGCGGGTCCTGTCAGGTTCCTTACTCTCAGGAAGGCTATGATTACTATTACCCTCGAGTAGGGTCAGTGGTCTACGGACATTGATCTTGACTTTGAGAAGACTCGGATTGAGACCTGGGTAGCATGCGCTTGGCTTTGGATACCGTGACAGTATTGGTTGTGTGACTTATATATATGTATGTGATGGGATATATGATATATGATATGTGGTGTGTACAGGTGTGCACAGGATCTGGGCAGTGGCCCGTATGGTCGTTTTTATTGTGGTCCTTTCGACCTTAGTTTATATCTGCTTTGGGCTTAGTCCCACATATGGTTGTTTTGGATAAATGGTTTTCGAATGCATGCATGCTTTTTAGTGGAGGGTACAAATGTCTTCCTTATTAAATGTTTTTATAAACTTTTGTTTTGTCCACTCACAGTTTTTAATGTTTTGACTGCCCTTCAGGTTGACATCGGATGTGGGCTGTAGCAGAGACCGAGATATCACATGCCTCCTCCGGATCCTGCCGTACTCTGATAGCCCGGGGATGGCAAGGGTCGAAATTATCCCTTGTCTGACACTCCGTGTCAGACGGGAGCAGGGTCATCCCGCACTAATCCCGGGGGGATTGGGATGGGTCCTGTCATGAGGACTGAGAGGTGGCTGCAGGGTGGTTTGAACCGCCGTGGACGGCGGCGTGGAGGAAAACCCTACAAGGTAATCGGTTTGGCCCATTTCCTTTGATTTTCGATCTGTGACATTATGGGCCGTTTCTAGTGCTTAGGGTGAGTTTATTAGGTTGCTAGGAAGTTAATATGAGGGTTTTGGTGGTGGTTCACGGGCGAGGAGGTCCTAGGGAGGAAATGGAAACTTGGACCGAAATGGGGAGTTTAGAACGAATGGATTTTAGGATTTTTTTTTTCATGTTTTGAATTCATAAAATGATTCATAGGATAGATTTAGGAAGATTGGTGGAAAGAAGGAAGAAAAAGGACGAACCGGTCAAGAGGTTGAAAACGACTGAATAGTGCCCGGCGAAGTGGCCTTCACGCGCAGAGGCTTCAGGCTACACATGAGGGTGCGTAGAACACCTTTTGGAAATGCTTCCAACACACGAAATCATCCTTTCAATGTAACGAACATTTTGGATTGGTTTCGTGTCGATCAGATACCGTCTCGATATTGTTCTGGGCGTCCGAAGGTTTAGGATCGGGTTTAAAAATAGTTAAAAATTCTAGAAAATTACGGGGCTTTGGTGAAAGGTTAATAAGGTAGTTAGTAACCCTTTATAGTGATTTGGATAGGTTTGGGAGTCCCGATGACGGTGATTGGCCCAGGAAAGCAGTATGACACGCGTATCGAGGCGGCAGCTCGGACGGTCTGTGAGTGGATTTTGTTTTCTAAATTGATGCATAAATGTTTATTATGTATTTTAATACTTGTTTTGTGATTCCATGAGTGCATTTTTTTGTGGTTACGTATTAGCACGTATTTCAAGGTTTCGGCCTTATATAGTGCCTATACGGGTTTGTACTTCTACGTCGATTTAAATGAAATGGTTTTAGATTAAAAAGGATAAACTCGAGCATGAGACCCATTTGATTTTATCTTGGGCATGTAGCCCTATTTGTGACCTACGGGTATGAGTCGTGGTCGCAGCGAGTGCTTTGTGCACGACGACGGACGATACGAGGCTCGTCTCCAAATTGGGATGTGTTCCTACCGGAGAAGTCACGATGCACATACCATTGTCGGGCAGCCGATGGAGGCTCGAATTTGGAGTGCTGACGGTTCAGGATATCGATCGGTGATGAGTGCACCATGATCTAGAGGTGGTCGCGTCGGTTGATGCGTTCACGACGACATACTAGGATTGATGGCGGTCCTGGATGGATGGTTGCACGCATCACTACGATTGGAATTGTGAATCACCCTGAGATATCGGGCTCGATGCTGAGTTCGGGCACCAGACCCAGTTACTTTACGTTTATGATTTCGGGTCGAGGACCCTAAATGGATTTCCGGGTTCATGACGATTTATGGGAACCGAGCATGAATCCCTTGAAAGGTTTTAAGAATGTTTTCGATATATATATATATATATATATATATATATTCATATACCTTCCTTATTTGGAATGTCTCCTCTGGGGAGGGTCATTGGCTTGGGTGGACTCCGGAGTAGTCACGGAGCACTAACTGAGTGGATTCGCCCCTGTTGGGTACCTTACTCTCAGGAGGGCTTGGATTATAACCTCAGGGAGGGTCATTGATCTACAGACATTGATCTGGGTGGACCCTGAGAGACTTGGGCTTTGAGACCCCGGGTAGCACGCGCGTAGCTTTAAAAACCGTGATAGGATTGGTTATGTGATTTATATGTATATGCTATATGTTATATGATATGTGATGTGTACAAGTTTTGGGTTGAGTCCCGCATGGATTTGGGGCAGTGGCCCGTATGGTTGGTTTCATTATGGTTCTTTTGGATAAATGGTTTTCGAATGCATGCATGCTTTTAGTGAAGGGTACAAATGTCTTTATGAAAATGTTTTATAAATTATTGTTTTGTCCACTCACAGCTTTTAAATGTTTTGACTGCCCTTTAGGTTGACAGTGGATGCGAGCTGTAGTAGAGACCGAGATATCACATACCTCCTCCGGATCCTGGCGTACTCTGAAGGCCGAGCGAGCTAAAGTTGAAATTTTCCCTTGTCCGTGTCAGACAGGATCAGGGTCGTCCCGCGTTAATCCCGGGGGGAATAGGACGGGTCCTGACAGTGCAAATATTAGAAATCCAGCCATATCATAAAACATGTCTAAATAATCCATATCAAAATATCAATACACATACTATCATACCAATGCATAGCCATAACAAACACGTTGAACCAACCTTACTGAACCAAACAATCATACCGAACCAACCCCTCCTTGATGCCAGAATGCCAATCATCATATCACAAATACACTACCGGTAGGCCATACTACTTAGAAAAATAGAGCCCAGTTCAGGACGCCCGAGTGCCTAGGAAAATAGGGCCCAGCTCTGGACGTCTGGATATCACCCAAGAAAACAAAGCCTAGCTCTGGACGTCTAGGTGTGGATCGATCCCAATAAAATAGTGACCGACTCTAGATGTCTGAGTACTAGTCCAAGTAATCATCTTAGCAAAACAAAGTCATACTTTGGACGTATGAGACACATCAACCGCTCAGGAAAACAGAGCCCAACTCTAGACGTCTGAGCATCAATCATACTGCATACAGAGGAGGGTTGTCCAATCACCACAATCCATATGTAACCATAATCACATTGAAGTAATCGAGGAACACATACTCATGACTCACATTCAGTTCATAACTCAAGTCCAAACCTCAAAATCTGGGCCTAAGCCCAAAACATACTATATGCCAAACCTCGTAATACGCACCATCAAAATAATCCATAAAACTTTCAAAAAATCATATAAAATTATCATCAATCAAATATCAACAAAATCACGTAGTAAATTCATATTGATTCTAAAACCAATTCTAAATCCAGTGTAAAGCCAGAATACGAAATATGCGAATTCCTTGTAAAATATGCACTAAAGCATCTTTCGTAAATTCACCAAAACTCATATAAAATCATCGATACTCAAATCACATAATAAACCATCTAAAACATGTAAATATGCATGCATATGATTTTAGGGAAAAAAGAGTCCACTCACACTCGATCCGTGCAGTCTGATATCAACTTGCATGTACTTTGAAACCTTGGCAGCCTATCATAAACTATATATAGGGGTTACTAATCATTCCAAATGCCTCATATTCTAATCCCTCATTTTTTTTGTATTTTAATTGGATTAGAATTAACTCCTAAACGTTCTGACAATCAAAACTGTCTCGAGACAATATTCAATCGTCTCAAAAATTGTACCGTTTGACTCATATCGACGAATACATGAACTTTTAAGTTGATCACATTTCGAGATGAACCGTTAAGCGCCCCCACGCGCCTTGAATCCTTGCTACGCATGGGACTCACGCGCTAACTGTTCATCAACATGATCCTCACGCCAGACTCAGTTTCCTCCAAATCAAGTCAGTTGACCTAGCGATTGTGACCCGGGTCGAAAACCCCCAATTCTCATCCTTTCCTTGAGTTTTAAACGTCAGAAATACTCTACTAGATACAAGGAAAAGACCTATGACAAGGAAATTAAAAAAAAAACTCACCTCGAAGGTCAGGCTCAAAACCAAGAACTTCAGCCATGGCTCCAAAGTCTCTTCCTTGACATCCTCATTTAACCTTTGTTCTATTGGTACTCTAATGACCGTACTAACTCATCGATCTCACTACGAACCATGGTTTCAAGTGAAACAAGTTCAAACGAACTCGACGACTCATGGCTAAAACTTGGCTTCACGGGTTCCTCAGCCTGCAACGTCTCACTCCCTCCTAGTGTGACACCGGATTATTGAAAACTAACAGAGAAACCGCAAGTAAAACACTAAAGAACACACAACTCGCCACTCAAGGAATCCACCAAGAGATAAGGGTTAAAGCAAGAAGAAAACAACTCTTCAAACTCTGAATTTTTCTGGAATTTTACATCATGATCATCAATTGATTACATTGAAAACAAATCAACTTATTTATAGTAGTAAAAAACTCCACTGCAGGAATTTAGAAAGACTCACATTTAAGGTAGTAAATGAGTCCGTTACTAGAACTTAAAAAGACTCACAATTATTTAGGCTAATTAAACTTTATAATTAAAACAGCTAGAAAATGAAGAGACTTTTCTTAATGGCTTAGATCAATTTCGGTGTCTTACGCTTCTGCTATGCAGGAACTCGTCCCTGAGTTCTTTTCAACTCCTTCGCCATGATAGCGTGAGTGGTCTACCACGTTGAATGTTGTTGAAACTCCACAGTTCCCAGGAAATTCGATTTTGTAAGCATGTTCTCCTATATGCTTGATTACCTTGAATAGCCCATCGCCTCGTGCCTGCAACTTCCCATCTTTGCTCCTAGGGAACTGCTCTTTCCGAAGGTGAATCCACACCAAGTCTCCTACCTCAAACCCAACTGGTTTCCTATGCTTGCTGGCCTGCCTTTGATACTTCTCAGTTTGCTTGATGATGCGATCACGAACCTGCTCATGCAACTTTTTGATTTCCTCAGCTCGAGTAGCAGCATCTCCACTAAATTGATCGCTCGTGGGAAGTGGAGCTAAATCCATGGGGCTGTTTGGGTTCCTCCCATAAACTGTCATGAAAAGACTAGAGCCTGTAGTTTGACTTGTGGACCGGTTATAGGCAACTCAGCTTGAGCGAGCACCAGAGCCCATTGACGAATGTTTTTTCCCACTAAGCTTCTTAAGAGATTTCCCAAACTTCGATTAACTGCTTCAGTTTGTCCATCTGTTTGGGGATGGTGAAAAGAACTAAATTGCAGTGATGTGCCCATTTTCCTTCATAAAGTCCTCCAAAAATGACCCACGAACTTGGAGTCTTTATCAGATGTGATCGTCTTTGGAATACCACGTATCTTAACAATTTCTCGAAAGTATAAATCAGCAATATGTGATGCATCCAGGGTCTTATTGCAAGGGACGAAGTGAGCCATTTTTTAGAATCGATCGACAACGACCATGATTGAATTTTTATTTCTTTGTGTACGAGGCAATCCCACAACGAAATCAATGCTTATGTCTTCTTAACGTGCTTTTGGAACTGGTAGTGGGGTATACAACCCAGTGTTTTACACATGACTCTTGGCTATATGATATGTGCGGCATCGCTCGACATGGCGTGTTACATCTCGGATCATCTTAGGCCAATAAAAATGTTCTTCAACAAGAGACAAGGTTTTATCTCTTCTAAAGTGACCACCTAGCCCTCCGCCATGAGCTTATGCAATGATAGCTTCTCTTAATTAACACTCCAGAATATATAAACGAGTTCCTTTAAAAAGAAACTCATCTTGTAGTAAATAAGCATCACAACACCCATTAGAGCAATTAGCCCAAATTTTCTTGAAAAAAATGGTCATCTTCATAAAGCTCTTTTATCACATAAAACCCCATCACTTTCACTTGCATAGTATTCAAGCAAGAATGTTTTCTACTGAATGCATCAACCACTTGGTTATGCTTCCCTGACTTGTGTCTTAAGTGAAAATTATAGGCTTGAAGAAATTCAACCCATCGAGCATGCCTTCGATTCAACTTGTGTTAACCATTGATAAATTGCAAGGCTTCATGATCTGAATACAAAATGAACTCCTTGAATATAAGATAATGCCACCAATGCGTTAGAACCCCTATGATTGTATAAAACTCCTTATCATAAGTTGAATACTTGATCTGAGAGTTAGTTAATTTCTCACTGAAATAAGCAATGGGCTTGCCTTCTTGACTTAAAATAGCACCAACACCAACATTGGAAGCATCACAATCCACCTTAAACACCTTATTGAAATCAGGAAGCATCAGAATCGGAGCCTCAGTCATATTCCCTTTTATGACCTCAAAACTTTTTTGTGCCTCATTACTCCACTTGAATCCTCCTCCTTTCAAACATTCGGTAATTAGAGCAATAATAGTACTGAATCCCTTGATAAAACGGAGGTAAAAGGAAGCGAGTTCATGAAAGCTTTGAACATCATGGATTGAATTTGGAATAGGCCAGCTTTTAATAGCTTCAATCTTGCTTGGATCCACCATGATTCCTTCTCTAGAAACCACATAACCTAGAAAAACCAATTTATTTGTTAAGAAATCACATTTCTTCAAGTTAGCATATAGTTTTTGTTCTTTAAGAACACCAAACACTTGTCGAAGATGCTCCATGTGCAAATCTTGATCTTTGCTGTAGATAATAATGTCATCAAAGTATACTACCACAAATCTACCAATAAAAGGTTTAAAAATATGATTCATGAGCCGCATGAAAGTACTTGGGGCATTAGACAAACCAAAGGCATTAACGTCCACTCGTAAAGACCATCTCTTGTATTGAAGGTAGTTTTCCATTTCATCTCCGAGCCTCATTCGAATTTGAGGGTAACCACTCCGTAGATCTATCTTGGAGAATAAATTGGCACCATGAAGTTAATCAAAAAGGTCATCAAGGCGAGGAATAGGAAAACGGTACTTGATGGTTATCTTGTTCACTGCTCGACTATCCACGCATATACGCCATGAACTATCTTTTTTTGGTACAAGGAGCGCTGGAGCAGCGTAACAGTGCATGGACTCATGCTTTACCGAATAAGTCCTTTCGCCAGCAGCTCGTAAACTTGTCTTTAGAGCTCTTCAAATTCCTTAGGATTCATCCGATATGCTACTTTGTTCGGAATTACAGCACCAAGGATAAAATCGATGCAATGTTGAATATCTCTCATCGGTGGAAGACCATATGGAATTTCTTTTGGAATCACATCTTCAAATTCTTGTAACTATGGCTGCAACTCATGAGGCATATGCATATTTTCTTCATTCTCCTCTAGTATCACCATTGTGTATGCCTCGTTTAGCTCTTCAAAAATAGTAAGGGAATCAGACTTGGAAAGCAAGTTATTTCCCTCTTCAGGTAACGGTTTTGAGCTGCCATCCACTTTTGTGGGACCCAAAACAATCTTGACTCAATTCTTCTCAAAGTTATAAGTGTTCTTGGAACCATCATGCACAACTTTATGTCATATTTCCATGGTCTTCCAAGTAATAAATGACATGCATCCATGGGAACAACATCACACCATACTTGGTCCTTATAAATTTTTCCAATTGAAAACTGAACAAAACACAACCAAACACTCTTTAACGACTCTTACCTCACTCCTTTTTTGCAGCCAAGAAAGCTTGTAAGGTTGTGGATGCTTCTCTATTTTCAGATTCAATTTCTCCACCATAGTAGTAATAACAACATTTTCAAAACTCCCACCATCAATTATGACATTGCAAACCTTGCCGAGAGAACTATACCTAGTGTAAAAGATATTTTTTTGGTGCTAATTATCTTCCTCCACATGGGCAATATTTAAAGTCCTTCGAATGACCAAATTTTCTCCCTCATCACCGTAGATGACTTCTTCATAGAACTTTGGCCCCTAATTCAAATTAACGGCAACTTCATCATGAAAGTCCTCAACATCTTCTTCCACTAGCGAGATGATCTTGCGATTAGGATAATCCCAGCCAATATGGCCAATTCCTTGACACTTAAAACACCGAATAGAACTAGAACGACTTGAACTTGCTGAAGCATCATTCTTGAAAGGGGATTTTGAATTTACCACCTTGCTGGTTGGAGAATGTGTTGAAGCAGGATTATTCATAGGAGTGGTATTCCCACAAATTTTGCTACCTTCTTTAGACCACATTCTTGAGTTGCTCCGCGGAGTATCCTTCAATTGCTTTTCCACCTTCAAAGACAAGTTTATTACATCAGTGTAAGTCCAACAAGGTTGTAGGAGCACCGTATTACGAATTTCCAATCGCAAGCCTCCAAGATATCAAGTGATGGTTTGCTCCTCAGGTTCACCATTATCACAAATCATTCGAAGATTGTCAAACTCTACTGTGTATTCTTCCACGTTCTAGTCATTTTTCTTGAAATTATGAAACTTCATGAAAGCTTCTTGGTGATAATTTACGGCCATGAATTTATTTTTCTACTCTCTCTTCATCTTTTCCCAAGTAACAATTCGATCTTTCCTTTCACGGGCACGCTGCTTCTTGACATGTTCCCACCAAATTGAAGCATGTTTCTTGAACTTGATGGCAACTAGTTTCACCTTTCAATCAACAAGAACATCCTTATAATAAAATACTCTTTCCACAGTTTTGAGCCAATCAACAAAGTCTTCAGGCTGCATTTTCCCTTCAAATTCAAGGATATCAACTTTGGCATCAAAACCATGCTGGAAAGCATTATTTTTTGCGTGGCTGCTTATTATGCTTATTTGATCTGTCATCACGATCATGACCAATTGGATTTTCCTCTCGATCTGAAACTTCATAGCGTACTAAATGCTATTGAAGTTGCTCCACTTGCCTCCTTAGTTCATCTATCTCAATGTCTCGAAGATCAAGTTCATGATGAGGTGTGCGACGACCACGACCCGCCATTGGATCTCCGCTATGATACCAACTTGACGCCAAATTATTGAAAACTAATAGAGAAACTGCAAGTAAAACACTCAAGAATACACAACTCGCCACTGAAGTATTCCACCAAGAGATAAGAGTTAAAGTAAGAAGAAAACAACTCTTCAAACTCTGAATTTTTGTGGAATTTTATACCATCATCACCAATTGATTACATTGCAAACAAATCAACTTATTTATAGTAGTAAACAACTCAACTACTGGAATTTAGAAAGACTCACATTTAAGGTAGTAAATGAGTTTGTTACTAGAACTTAGAAAGACTCACAATTATTTAGGATAACTAAACTTCATAATTAAAACAGTTAGAAAATGCAGAGACTTTTCTTAATGGCTTAGATAAGTTTTGGTGTCATAGTGTCACTTAGTTCTCTTCTCCCTCAAATAACTTCTCCCTTAGACTCTCCTTCCCACTCTTCTTCTTCCTCCTTTTCTGTCCTTGCCTCCCTCATCTTCCTGTTTTCCTCCACAGTTTCCATGTTTTTCTTCCTTTTCGTGCAAGCCCACCGAACATACCCCAAATCCTCTTCTTTTTTTCTTCTACACACAATTATGTAGATATGAATATATACATGGGGTAGGTCGATAATAGGGAGAATGAAGGGAGAATTATGGAACCTTCTAGAATGATCTAGGGTTTTCATACAAAATGACCAAAATACCCTTGGTACAAAATTAACATAATACCTTTGATCCCTTATTGTAAGACCCGTGTCCTAGAGGGAACGGTGAACGATCCCACATTCCTGCGAGGGGAGTGGTCTAGGAGGGGAATGATGGTGTGCCTTAAAGGTGTAGGAACACACCTAGAGGGGACAATATTGTGTTAGGTAGAGTGGGCCGCTGCACAACTCTAATCTAAACGAACCTTTTGGGAGCTCAGTGGCTTTGGGTTCCGTTGGAACTCCAAAGTTAAGCGAGTTAAGACTGGTGCAATTCCATGATGGGTGACCCACTGGGAAGCTACACCGTGAGCTCTCGAAAATAAACCATGAGGGCGAGGAGGCCCAAAGAAGACAATATCATGCTAGAGTCGGGTCTTGATCGAGGAGGGTCGGGTCCTGACAGAATGGTATCAAAGTCAGACCCCGACCGGGAAGTGTGCAACGAGGACACTGTGCCCTAAGGGGGTGGATTGTATGACCCGTGTCCTGGAGGGAACAGTGAACGATCCCACATTCCTGTGAGAGGAATGGTCTGGGAGGGGAATGGTGGTGTGCCTTAAATATGACTTTGGCGGGTAACATTCACCAATCTCCCTGGAATATGACTTTCGGTAATCCTGGACTCCGGAGTATCACCCTCTTATCGAAACATTCGATAGAGGCATGATGGGTTGTCAGCCAATCAATCCCAAGGATAACATCAAAATCTCATAATTCTAATAAAATTAAGTCAGCCACGAGATGCACACCCCCTATCAATACAGGATACTCTCGTATCACTTGGTTGACTACATAAATATCACCGGTCGGCGTACCGACTCCCATATCACAACCAAGTGCAGAAATCTCTCTATCAGCTAAGGTTGCATAAGTGCGAGAAACAAATGAATGAGTAGCTCCCGGGTCTATTAAGGTACGTGCATGATGACGAAAAATAGGAAGCATACCTGTCACCACTCCTGGGGTAGATGACAGGACCCATCCCAATCCCCCCGGGATTAGTGCGGGATGACCTTGCTCCCGTCTGACACGAAGTGTCAGACAAGGGATATTTCCGACCTTTGCCCTCCCGGGCTATCAGAGTACGCCAGGATCCGGAGGAGGCATGTGATTTCTCAGTCTCTGCTACAGTCCACATCCGATGTCAACCTGAAGGGCAGTCAAAACATTAAAAACTGTGAGTGGACAAAACAAGAGTTTATAAAAACATTTAATAAGAAGACATTTGTACCCTCCACTAAAAAGCATGCATGCATTCGAAAACCATTTATCCAAAACAAACCATATGTGGGACTAAGCCCAAAGCAGATATAAACTAAGGTCGAAAGGACCACAATAAAAACGACCATACGGGCCACTGCCCAAATCCATAAGGGACTCGGCCCCAAACCATAAAGAAACCAAGTACACGAGCCACTGCTCAAATCCTGTGCACACCTGTGCACACCACATATCATATATCATATATCCATCACATACATATATATAAGTCACACAACCAATCCTGTCACGGTATCCAAAG
Organism: Prinsepia uniflora; assembly: GCA_032719365.1. NCBI lineage: Eukaryota > Viridiplantae > Streptophyta > Magnoliopsida > Rosales > Rosaceae > Prinsepia > Prinsepia uniflora. Next base: position 68,422,314 of record CM064861.1, on the reverse strand, counting down.
CTACGCGCGCGCTACCCGGGTCTCAATCCGAGTCATCTCAAAGTCAAGGTCAATGTCCGCAGACCACTGACCCTACCCGAGGTAATAGTAACCATAGCCTTCCTGAGAGTAAGGAACCCAACTGGGGGGTGACTCCACTCAGTCGGTGCTCCGTGACTACTCCGGGGTCCACCCAGGCCAACGACCCTCCCCGGAGGAGATAATGGAAGTAAAGGAAGGTAGATGAACATATATATACATAACATAAACATTCATGACCGATTCCCCTGAACCGTCATGATCCATAATATCCATAATTAGGTAACATGCCGGTTCCCATAAACCGTCATGTACCGTAATAACATAACCGAGGTAACATGCCCGTTCCCATAAACCGTCATGTACCGTAATAACCAACAAGGGTTCATACCGGTTCCCATAAACCGTCATGAACCACGATACAATAACGAGGGTTCATGCCGGTTCCCATAAACCGTCATGAACCTGGGAATCCATTTAAGGTTCCCTGACCTGAAATCAAAACCGTAAAGTGACTGGGTCTCATACCCGAACATAGGACATCAGTTGGGCACCGTGCCCGATATCTGAGGTCATATGCCCGAGATAAAACCAAATGGGTCTCATACCCGAGTTTATCATTTTGAAATCCAAATCCAGTTCATTAAATCAATACAGAAATACAGACCCGTATAAGCACCGTATAAGGCCGAAACCTCGAAATACGTGCTTATACGTAACCACATACAAATGCACCCATGGCATCATCAAACAAGTAATAAAACATATAATAAACATTTATGCATGCACCAATTAGAAAACAAGGTCCACTCATAGACCGTCCGAGCTGCCGCTTCGATTTGCGTGCCATACGGCTCCCCGAGCCGATCACCATCACCGGAACTCCCAAACCTGTCCAAATCGTAATAGAAGGTTACTAACTACTTAATTAACCTCCCACTAAAGCCCCGTAATTTTCCCGTATTTTTAACTATTTTTAATCCCGAACCTAAACCTTCCAATGCCCCGAAACATATCGAGACGGTGTCCGATCGACACGAAACCAGTCCCAAAATGTTCGTTACATCGAATAGATGATTTCCCATGTTGAACACTTTCCCAAATTCCCTGCCACGCGCCCTCACGCGCCACCTGAAGTGGCTGCGCGTGGGCTTCACGCGCCAGCTACAGTACCTGCTGACGTCATCGCTGACGTCAGCATGACGTCATCTGACAGCTGTCAGGTCTGACATGTCAGACTCTGATAGGTGCCACGTGTCATGCTCCCATTGGTCCACGTCACTGTACTGTCAGTGCCACGTGGTAGTCTGACATGTGCCACGTGTCATCACGGCACTGGTCCACGTCAGTGACACGTGTCAGCCCCTGATTGGGCCACGTCACTGACATGTCAGTGCTGACTGTGCACTGACATGTGACACGTGTCGCACTCCTATTGGCCCATTTTATGACATGTCAGCTGACATTGTCGGATCTGACAATGCTGACGTCATCCCTGACATGATGACGTCAGCAGGATGACGTCACCTGTCATCCCTGCCCTCCCGCGGGTCGACCCGAACGTCTGCAACTGGGTCGCCGTGACCCGCGGCTTGACCCGGCCGGTTCTCCCTGCTCCGGCCACCATTTTTCCTCCCGTTTGTCCCATTCTACTCCTCTCAACCTAACCTTGAGTTCTATGGGTTTAAAAACTAGAAAACGGGTCGAGGTAATTACCTGTGATGCCGAGAACAGTCGCCTAGCTTTCGGCCGTCCGTCTGGGCTGCACCGCCGTCCTCAGCCGTTCCTTTTGATCCTATTAGCCTCCTCGAGTCCTCAAAAACCCAACCAAATCATTAGTTTCGATCCAAGACCCATAAAACCTAAGTTTTGAATTTCAAACCCCTAACCTACCTTTTCGGGTTTCCTCCCGTCGTGAGCCGCCGTGGCTCTGGCCGCCTCCGTCCAGTCCTTCCTCGTCTCACTCACACTATCACTCTGGTCTCAGTCACAGGTGGTGAGGGGATGTGTGTTGTGTGTTTTGAAGAAAATGGAGAATATGGGTTAATGGGGTTTTCGGGTTTGTGAGGAAAAGGAAGAAAATGAAATGAAAATGGTGATGGTGCCGTGGAAGAGAAGAGAGAAGGAGATGGTGTGATCAGATGAGGGAATGAGAGATAGAGGGTGAGGATTTAAGATAGAATTGAAATGGATGGTTAAGATTGAATGGTGGGTGGGTTTGGTTTATAAAATAATTAAATAATATTAATTAATTATATAGATCCACATTTTGGGGGATCAAATCAATGGGATGAGTGACACTTGTCACTCATCCATGGGGCCCACCAAAATATCCACCCAATCAGATTTCGCCGAAACGTCCCCGTCTCGAAGTTCGTGCATAGTGAAATCGAACTTCCGTGACCCGTAACTCTCCCGTTCGAAGTCCGATTTCAGTGTGCCACTTGCCTATGGATTCGTATCGTCTTTATCTACGTAACGGTCTTCGGCCCTCGGCCATCGGACCTCCCGGTCAAAAAGTCAACTTTTGACCCCCTATTCACCCAAATTACCAAAATGCCCCTAAACTTCCGAACGTCATAACTTCTTCCTCGAATGTCGGAATTGAACGTGCCACCTGTCTATGAACTCGTGACGTCACGAACTACGTCACGGTCATCGGTCAAAGTCCATTTGACCGCCCGATTGAAAAGTCAACGTTTTGCCACCACCAGGGGCAAAACGGTCATTTCGCATTGTTCGTCCGATTTCGCTCTACTAATCACGGATTAGCCTCACTAATCGTGATTAGTCACTAATCTAATCATGGAATTTGGGACGGGTCGTTACAGTAGATCGAGCCTCCTGTTTAGTAACAGCAAATACTCAAGCTTGTGGTCCCGAAGTCTGACCACGTCCTCGTGAGTTACCACGTCCTCGGCCAGCTCCTCTCCCCCCAGTCGTATCAGAAGTCGATGCCATACTCCGACTCTGCTCTGCAGTGCCCCAACCGGTACCACTACCAACCAAACGTGGCAGTCCTTCTTAAAATGACCCGGCTCCCGACAGTAAAAGCAAACAAGCACATTACCCCGATTGGGCCCACTGTTCTGTCGGTTGGCTGATCCCACTGATGCTTCACTAGATTGCACGGTTGCCAAAGATTGAGACCCAAATCTCGGTGTATTCCTACGACCATAACTCGAACGAGTGCCTCAAGACGATCCAGAACTAGAGCCACCCATTTTCGGCCATCTCTGACTCGGCGCTCCCTGATACTGTCGCTCTCGGCGCCGACCTAAACCTGAAAACTGCTGTTGTACCGGCAAAGTCACCTCAACTCTGGCGGCTGCATCAGACAACTCCCTCAAAGAAGCATACGATCCCACTGTCACGGCACCACGAATCTCATTTCTTAACCCCTACTCAAACCTCCTGCACTTGTCCTCCTCGGTAGACACATCCAAAGGGGCAAAATTTACTAAGTTCAAGAACTTTTGCTCATAATTAGCTACAGATAGATCTCCTTGTTTCAGTTGAAGAAACTCCACTTCCTTGGCATTACGGAAAGAACGAGGATAAAACTGATCTAGGAAACAGTGCCGGAAATCCTCTCAACTCAGGGTGTTGGCATCCAATCCCGTCAACTGCAATCCACGCCACCATCGATACGCCTGACTACTCAGCATAAACGTGGCTAAAGGAACCATGTCACCTGGTGGACATCGCATGATCTCGAAAATCCGTTCCAACTGTGTAACCCAATCATAAGCCTCATCTGGGTTAGTCTGACCAGTAAAACTCGTGGCCCCCAACCGTTGAGCTCTCTCTACGTCTGGACCCTCCATCTATTCGCCAGGCTGTGCACGAGGTCCGCGTCGCGGAGGCATATAGAGGTATCTGTACGTAAAACAGATCAATTAACCAGACATGCACATAATGTGCAAAACTCAGACTGCAACCTAGTGCTCTGATACCAATTTGACAAGACTCATCCCGATTATCCCTCGATAACCGTGAAAGATCCTGCTCCCGTCTGACAATAACTCGAAAGTACAAAAAGTAGTTTCACATATATACATATAGAACATACAAACGACAAACATTGTCAGACAAGGGATAGTTCAGTATTCCGAGACCGTTGACCTAGTCAACATGGTTTACAGAGCATAGGAAATATTTGCAAGTAGGGATCAAAATCCTACGCTGCATGGTGTCTGAGTATGCAACGGTATGTTTATTCCTCTGCCTCGATGTTAGCCTCAGTACCTGTGCACTGGCCTGGAGGGCAAATAAAACATCAAAGGTGTGAGTGGACAAAAATAACGTTTAGAAATACATTTATCAAAATATAGTCTTACCCTCCAGTTTTGTAAACATGCATGCATATCATAACTTATAACTCAAATAATCAAGATATGAATATAAATCTCAAACATCAATAAAAACACATGATCCAGGTCTAATATATAGTCACGTTATCCCTGCAACGCGTGCAAATCAATAGGCTCAAGGACCGCTCAAATCCCGAGCATCCGCCGATGTGAACACATCACCAGCCGGAAATCCAGGTCGTCATGAACATATCACTGACTGACCTCCATATAATCTGGCACATCTGGTCTGAGTTGAGCCTCCATTTGGCTGCACGACAACATACCGTGCTACGTGACCTCTCCGGGGTAAACACTTCCATCCCGGAGGCGAGCGTTATCTCCAGGGTCCCTTTTGGGGGAAACATATTCCACACCGAAAGCCCTCACATATCATCATCATGAAAACTAGTGAAAAGAGTTGCATTTAATATCAAAACCATTTTTGAACTGGGCTTCAAGCCCAAAAACACTTTTCTCAAATCCATAAACCAATTCACGCAAATCTGCGCAATCACAATCTCATTCCTTCATCAAATCTAATACCAGACTCATAATCCGAGTCAAAATCAAGCTCAACCCCCGAGCCATAGCTCGAAACATCAGTTTTATAGTTTTCTCGAAAATCGTGCTTAAAAGCATATAAAATAATATAATATTCCCAAAAAATCCAGAAATCATCATATCGAAGTATCAATCATACCAAATCATTTCAAATCATATTATAAGGCATTTAAAACATATATGCATGCATTTAGGGTAGAAAAAAAAAGCCCACTCACACACCGTCCAGATTGTTCAGTTTCAAGCTGTTCGTGCTCCTCCGACGTTCTGAAAGTATTCGGGCCTGTCAAACAAGTAATATCATATTACTAACTTGTTAAATAGTCTCCTGTCCGAATTTCCTAATCGTCGGAATAAAATAATATTATTTTAAACGTAACTTATACGCTTCGGGTATGCAAAACTACACTAAATTCATATATGATTGACCCGAAACCAACGCTAATAGGTCTGTATCATCGAGAGCAACAAAAAGTGTGTTGAACCCTCCTTCAGATTCCCGGTCACGCGCCCTCACGCGTCGCCGCAAGCTGCTGCTCGTGAAAGCCAAGCGCCGTGAACAGTGCACTGCTAGAGTGTTCCTTCCTCGCCCGTTTCTCTGATAAACGGGTCTGAAACCCGCGATTAGACCCGGTGCAAGCTCCTTCAATTCTAGCTTAATTATATCCGTTCTTTCACTCATTAATATCAGTTCAATCTAACTTACAGTTCAGTAACTTCAATTTAATCAATTAAACCCTAAAATGCCTCGACTCAAGATGAACACCCGACGGGTTCGAATTCGGGTTCTACCCAAAACCAACCTGTTTCCTTCAATTTATCATACCAGAAGTATCTAACCTTCATTCTAAACACGAAATCGAAATCAATTTCATGAATTATTACCTCTAAGTAATTGAACTCAAGCTCGAATTTCCGAAACAGTTGCAGGGCTTGTTCATCACCAATTCACCTCCAATTGTCGTTCCAGTTGATTGGGTTCGAGTCGTCTAGTTCCCAGAAAGTTTAATATCACCTCAATTGGGATCGAAATCGTCTTAAAAATCAAAATCGAAAATCAGGGTGTTGGGTGATTTTTCGGGTTTGCTCAGTATGGTGTTCATTGGTGTTTATTCTATTTCCTTTCGGTTTTTCTCTTCAAATTAACCAATTAACTCTAATTGATCACTCACAATTGCCCTTGTTCTTACTGAAATTCGATCAAGATGAAGGAGAGATATATGTGTCCTCTGTTTTGCATTTGTTCTTAGTCGACTGCACTGCTTCCCATTTCAATTCTTATCTGCTAACTACAATTAATTAATTGTAACACATAACCCAAGTGCCACTAATCCTTATTAACAAGTGACACTTGTCACTTGATGAATCATATGACTCATTAGATGGAGTGAATCAGCATTGAAATCATATGATAATCATCTTCTTCACCGTCTAATCAAAATCCACATAAAATTACCATTTTACCCTTGAGGTCACAAATGACCATTTTGCCCCAGAACTTTCCAGACCCATAACTTTTTCATACGAGCTCCGTTTTCGACGTGCCACCTGTCTACGGATTCAGCGTCTCGGGACCTACACAACGGTCCTCGCAAATTGCACAAAACGTATTTTAAACGAAAAGTTAACTTTTAGCCATATTCCTCCAAGGGTAAAAGCATCATTTTACACATTATTTAATATTTTTCATTTTTGTGGGTTTTCGGGGCGTTACAGGTGACCCCTTGGGAAGTTGCACCGTGAGCTCCCGAAAAAAAAACCGTGAGGGTGAGGAGGCCCAAAAAGGACAATATCGTGTTAGAGTCAGGTTTTGACCGAGGAGGGTCGGGTCTTGACAGAATGGTATCAGAGCCAGACTTAGACCGGGAAGTGTGCTAGTGAGGACGATGTGCCCTAAGGGGTGGATTGTAAAACCCGTGTCCTGGAGGGAAGGGTGAACGATCCCACATTCCTGCGAGGGGAATGGTCTGGGAGGGGAATGCTGGTGTGCCTTAAAGGTGTAGGCACACACCTATCTAGCGCGAGGCCTTCTGGGACCTCACTGGTTTTGGATTCCTTGTAACGACCTGTCCCGAATTTCGGAATTAGGTTAATGACTAATGAAGGATTAGTGAGATTAATCGGTGATTAGTTGAGCGAAATCGGACGGACGGTGTAAACTGACCGTTTTGCCCTTGGTCTTAGGTAAAATGTTGATTTTTGACCCGGGAGATCTGATGGCCGAGGGTCGAGGACCATTACGTAAATCGAGTCGATACGAATCCATAGACAGGCGGCACATCGAAATCGGACGTCGAACGAAGAAGTTATGGACATGGAAGCAAAATCGGGAATTCACGACTCGGGATCCAAATAAAATATTAATTAATTCTGATTGGGTAGATATTTTTGGTGGGACCCTTGGATGAGTGACACTTGTCACTCATCCCATGGCTTGGAACCCCCAAAACGTGGATCTTGTCTATTGGTCTAAAAATTAATTAAATGGTTTAACATCACACATCTCTCATCTCTCATCTCTCATCCTTCAATCCAGCCATCCATCTCCTTCAGCCCACTCATCTACACCCTCCATTCCATCCCATCTGATCCTTCATCATTAAACTCAATCTATCTCTCTCTCGACATCTCTCAAACTGTGAAGGACACAAACCATAACCACACCTCCATTCTTCTGCATCTTGAGGTCGGATGAGGACGACTGAGTGAATGTGAGGCTAGTGGGACATAGACGACGTGACTGTGGTGAGCTGGGCAAGGCGGGGACTACGGTGGAGGTGAGAACCTGTAACCCATTTTGAAACCAAAAATGGCAACCAAGTTTTGGACGTGTGTTAACCGTTGGGGTTGATCCTAAAGTGTTATAGGAACCTAAACGAGTGCTATGGACGCGGTTTCGAGGATGGAGACGGCCGGAATCGGTGATAGAACTTAGTTGCAGGTGCCCGGTCGTGTTTCCTCTATGAACAGGTATGGAAATGACCTTCTTTCTTGTTTTTGAGGTTACTAATCGATTGGGGGGAATGAGACAAGGACCTAGGAAGAAACAGGGAGGAAAAAGGTTGGATATTGGCTGAGAACCGGTCGGATCGGTTCGCTGGTTCGGTCAAACCGGAAAACCAAGTGAACCAGGTTCACCCAAGCTTGACGATGAACAGTACTGACACACGTGGGGCACGTTGGGACAGGTGTTCAACATGACTTTTAATCTATTCGATGTAACGAACATTTTGGGATTGGTTTTGTGTCGATCAGACACCGTCTCGATATGTTTTGGGGTGTCTGAAGGTTTAGGATCAAATTTAGAAATAGTTAAAAATTTGGGAAAATTATGGGGCTTTAATGGGCGGTTAATGAAGAGATTAGTAACCCTCTAGTATGGTTTGGACAGGTTCAGAAGTCCCGGTGATAGTGGTGTGGCCTAGGAAGGCTTATGGCACGCGTATCGAGGCGACAGCTTAGGACGGTCTGTGAGTGGACTTCGTTTTCTAAACTGTGATGCATGCATGACTATTTTATATGTTTTACATACATGATTTCTATGATGATGATTGTGGCACTGGTGGTTTACGTGATTGCACAGATTTCGAGGTAATTCCGTATTTACACATATTTCGAGGTTTACGAGTTTATGCTATTGCTATGTGATTGTGAGCTTAATGATGGTTCTATGGCATGGTTTTGGTTTTGGAAAGATAAACTCGGGCATGAGACCCATTTGAATTATGTGATCGGGCCAGGGGCCCAGTTGGTTTACAAAATCGGGCTGAAACCCTTTTGAGTCTTGTGATTGGGCTGGGGGCCCACTTGTCAGGACCCACCCCGGTTTCACCCCGAAACCCGAGGTAAATCCCGCTCCCGTCTGACTCCCCGACACAACACCCAAGTAAAAACTCACTCAAACCCAGTCAGACGCAGGAGTACTTAAACAAAAGCTCCCAAAGTTATCATGTACAGAGCATAGTACTAAAATACAAGGAACTAAAAACCGATAAATTACACGCACACGGAAGACTTTAAACTACTCCGGGACCCCTCGTGTGACTTCTATGCCTCGGTCACTGCCTCGACGTCAAGACCCCGCGCTCGCTCCACAACCTGGAGGGCAGTTTAAAACAGAAAATGTGAGTGGACCATAATGAAAGAAATGTTCTAAAACCATTTATCAGAAAACCGACTTTAACCCTCCGTTTTGAAAACCACATGCATAACCAACAGTTACTAAACAAAACCTCATAAGAAACAGAAACACTATAAACAGTTAGAAAAACCAGAGCATGTGAAATTCTCAGACTGTATCATCAATCATGAACATGAAATCATCATTTTCTGATCAAACCTGCTGGACATATCCGAGTCTTTAAACTCCCGAGTCTTTAAACTCAATCCAGGCCTTAATCATATCTGAGTCTTTAAACTCCCGAGTCTTTAAACTCAAGGCCTACGGGGGAAATCAATATATCCGAGTCTTTAAACTCCCGAGTCTTTAAACTCAATCCGGGTCTTTAAACCCAATCCGGCTGGTCCCCCGTCACATATATCCGGGTCTTTAAACCCGATATCCAGATCCAGCAAATCCAATCCCAAAATCATTTGAAAACCATTCACCAATCCACATCCAAACCCGAATCCGAAATCACTGGTCCGGTGCCCTTCCGGCATCCAGAACCGTCATTCCGAACCCAAATCCAGAATCCACTTTTCAACTTTAAAACCAAATCCCGTTTCCGAAATCCGATTCTAAAACCGAAAACTTTAATCACCAAATCATAGTTCGAAATCCCTTTATAAACAATTAAACCACTTATCCACTGAAATCCCAAATCCATAACCTCATATTCAGAAATCACACTTTTCTCTTAAAACGTGCTGAAAACCGAACTTTCTCAAAAACCGTGCAATTATGTAAAATCAACAAGGCATATCCGATAAACCTAAAATCATAAGTAAAACCATAAAACAATTATAGAAAACAGTTACGCGTGCTCAAGTTTAGAGAAAGGGTCCACTCACAGTACTGAGCCCTACTCGCGTCCTGAACGTCCTGTACGTTCCTCGGCTTCCTCGGGAAATCCCGATCCTGTCAACAATCACCAAATCACATCACTAACACGTCTACGAACATTCACCTAAATTTCCTCAAAATTCCCCGAATCCTAAACGTAAGAACCCGGGACCCTAAACCTTCACCCTCGCGGAACTAAACTCAAATGACTTCCGATTGACTCGAAACCAACTCCATTGAACTCACCATAACTCCTAGACCAAAAACCATGTTGACCGTTTTCCCCATCGCCGCCGCACGAGCCCCCACGCGCCGCCCAAAGTGGTTGCGCGTGGCCCTCACGCTCCAGCTACAGTAGCATCATCAACCTCGACTCACTGTGTTGAACCAGCCGCTGCAGGCTGAACCGGCGAGAACTGATCTCCGCCGTCCGGCCATCAATTCAACCTCTCTTTTCTCCCACAGCTGCGTCCAGACCTGCCCTATCTCTTCCCGTACTCCGTTCACCTCGATACGGCCTCTACACCGTCGACTGAAGCTCGAAATCAGACGGCCTACTTCCCCTGTTTTCCTTCCCGGCCACCCAGTTCACCTCCCTTCACGGTGGCTACACCAAACTCTTCCCTGGACTTCTCTAAGCCTAACCCAGCTAACCAGAACCGTCGACTCACTCCCCAGCTTCACGACTCGCCGTTCGAACCTCACGGCTAAAACAGAGCACACAAGCGCACTCCGTCGTGCCGGCCGCCACTGTGCACCACCCGTCACGGCATCACCACCAGGAGATACCCAAGTCTCCCCTGAGTCACCTAGACCACCCTAGACTCATCGATTCGACCTCTAGACTCACGACTCTCACTTTGAACTTCGACGGGAAAACAGAGTATCGAACACAGGACTTAGGAATTACCTGCAATTGGTCACCGCCGTACTCGCCGCCCCGTTCCCTGGAGTCCCCAGAGCTACCTCAGCCTCCTCTCGAGTTCCCTTGCACCGTACACGGCCACCGCACCACCGCAAGCCCTCAGCCTTCTCTGTTTTCTCTGAATTCCCCGTGGCTCCCAACCGCACCACCACACGACTTCCTCACCCCCCAAACTTCTCACCGTCTCTCTTCCACTCTCTGGACACTCACACACACTCACAACTCACCAGCACCCGTGATCAACCTTTCAAACCTCTCAATTCCTTCCCTCTGTTTCTCTCTATGTCGAGGAACACACACGAGCACACACGGTTGCACCCCAAATAATGGAACCGCGTACACACCAGAGAACCCCCCAGAACCCACTACACACTTGCCACATGTCACTATCCCCCACTCTCTCTCACCAACTGGCTCCATCCCAGCCGTCCATTTCTTTCTTTCTGCACAAATCCCAATGTGCAGAAAGACCAAATTACCCTTCTTTTAATTCCTTTTTACGGTTTTGCCACTAACTTCCTAGACCCATATCTCTCGCCTCGTAAGTCCGATGAATACGTGCCACCTGTCATCGAACTCAAGACGACGAAAGCTATCTAACCATGCTAGGTCAACCTACCAAAACTCATTCGTACAAAAAGTCAACTATTCCCCCTAATTTACCCAAATTACAGTTAAGCCCTCAACCTTCCGAACATCACAACTTCCTCCTCGGATGTCGGAATCGGACGTGCCACCTGCCTATAGATCCGTGACGTCCTAAACTATGTCCTGGTCACTGGTCAACACCCAGTTGACCACCTGAACTAAAAGTCAACATTTTTGCCCAAACCAGGGGCACCGATTAACCTCACTAATCACACCTTAATTAGTCTACTAATCCCGGCTTCCGGGACGGGTTGTTACACCACTGGTTTACAAAATCGGGCATGAGACCCAGTTGAGTTTTATAAATGTGATTTCGGGTCTGGGACCCTATGTTTCATAAAAGTGATTTCGGGCCGGGAACCCTAAATGGATTTGTATTGTTTTATGGAGATTTCGGGCAGGGCCCATTGAGTTGTTTTGAAATGACTTTGTAAAACTGTTTTCCATATACCATCTTGATACGAGGATATATGATGGTCTCCTCTAGGTGTATGGGACACTAGGGAAGTCAGGGTGCAATGCCTGGGAGGGGTTATTATACGGAGCTACAGGACCGTATGGTGACTCAGGAGCAGGAATGCTAGGATTAGACGTCTGAGACATCAGACATCTGGGATGTCAGAGATATTGACCTAGAGAGACCCCGGGTAGCACGCGTTGCTTATTACCGTGAGATATGACATCTGGGACATCGAATGTCTGGGACGCTAGGCATCTGGGATGCCGAGGATGGTTATGTGGTAAATATGGATTATTGAAATCTTGAAATGGTATTTCGGTATTTGTGGATTTTTGGTTATGGATTTGGGCAGTGGCCCACTTGATTTTGGATTTACGGATTTTTGTATTCTACAGTTTTGGGCTGAATTTCCACACTTGGTTTTGAGTTACGGTTTTTGGGCTAAGGCCCTAATGGCTTATTTGAGTAAATGTTTCGATTACTGGTTTTTGATGTATGCATACTTTTTAGTGAAGGGCATAAATATCTTTATGAAATGTGTTTTTATGAACTTATTGATTTTCCTCCACTCACAGTTCTGAATGGTTTTATTGCCCTTCAGGTTGATCACGGATGCGGGCTGTAGCTGAGACCGAGACATCGGACTCCTCCACCGATCCTGGCATGCTCTGGGAGCCCCGTATGGGCTAAGGTACGTATTATCCCTTGTCTGACACTTCGTGTCAGACGGGAGCATGACGCATCCCACGTTAATCCCTGGGGGAGGGATGGGTCGTTTCATTCTTGGGGAACTCCAAAGTTAAGCGAGTGGAGGTTGGTGCAATCCCATGATGGGTGACCACTGGAAGTTGCACCGTGAGCTCCCGGGAACAAAACCCTGCGTGCTGGATGATTCGGCCAGTGAGTCTAGAGGGGACAATATCGTGTTAGGTAGAGTGGGCCGATGCGCAACTCTGATCTAAACGAGGCCTTTTGGAGCTCAGTGGCTTTGGGTTTTGTTGGAACTCCAAATTTAAGCGAGTTAAGGCTGGTACAATTCCATGATGGGTGACCCCCTGGGTCTTGACCGTTCCGTCGAATGTTCGATTTTGACGTGTCGCATGTCTACGGACTCATATCAACCCGATCTACGTAACGGCCCTCTGCCCTCGGCCATCGGACCTCCCGGGTCAAAAGTCAACTTTTCGCCCTCGTTCAGGGGCAAAATCATAATTTCACCCTGAATGTCCGATATTCGTCGAGTAATCCCCGATTAACCTCACTAATCAGTAATTAAGTCTTAATTAACCACTAAAATCAGGGACGGGTCGTTACAACCTCCCCTTCTTAAGGAATTTCATCCTCGAAATTCAAACCGACCCAATTCCACAACTAAACTGTGGAATCCAATCATGTCCCTGCATAAGGCACTCTCGTGTAAAAGTACCCATCCGACACAGCCACGCTTCGGCTCATAAGTCTCACTTGAGACAGAATGTTGATGTCTCGCATGTCACTCAAACAGTTCGCAACCATAATCCATCGTTCAGAGGAGCACCATTTCTCCATAAACATCCTCTAAGTACACGATCATGATCATGACTAGCCGGTAACGCTCGGCTCCACTACGCTTTCGCTGCGCTACTCTGATCTTGACTCACTCTGGAGTACTCAATTGTCGTGCTACTCGTCCTGTCGACACACAATCGACATCTCACCCATCCGGGGTGTATTTGGATCCTAAATCGGCTACTTGTCTCAGCAGAGAAAACACTCTGCACTAAAGGGTTCCCTTAGTCATTCGAGACCTTGAGCCTCCGCTCATATCAACCACTACCCTACCAACTCACTCCGTCTTCACGACCAAGACAGATCGTACACACTTTTCACATATCCAACCTCTGTCTTGTCATTTAACCAACTATTCCAAAGATTTTCAACTGTCTCACAACACGATTCTCCTCTACTCCTAGCTTAGAGTAATCAACAAGGCAATTCATTCCAATGACGACGAGACCTCGGTTACTCGCCTCATGGTCGCCACAATCACCTCAGTCATCTCGATCATCCTAATCGTTACCACACAACTTGATCTCACTCACCTCAATCCATACTTACCTCGGACATTCACTCGCCACATCCAGTGACGCCAAATACCATTTGCACCAAGTCAATCAAATTTGACCCACAGCCTAGGTGTTTAGTTCTTACACCCTCTTGAACCCTTTAGCTGTCATATCACTCCTCGTCATCCCACCTAGGGAAGAATCAAGGAGAATCCAAGATGATGACATCAAAGTTCATCCTATGTCATCCTCCGGCACCCAGCACTATCTGCTAAAGAGCAGAAAATGAGAAGTCTCCTTCATCGACTTCGAATACCCACTTCCAATGCAGAATCAAGTACTCTCCTCATCGTCTTAATCACAACTTTGCTAGCTCACGGATCCAAAGTCAATCATGGGTCCACCAATCAATACGTGACCACCGTACTGGTGACACCCAACCTTATCTGACATGGAGTCGAAAACGACCATTTCCTTATCGACTTCAAAATCGAGAGTAGTTGCAACCATGTTGGAAGCATACCTAACTTTTCCCTTACTGAGCTAGTGGAAAAAGCTAAGTCCTCCTTCTCAGACTAAGAGCATTATCTGATAATTACTGTAATGCTTAATCTATTCCTTTTGAACTAAACACTTCCATCTTTTCCAACCAACGACAACTGTCGATAACTACTGTAATGACCCATTCTATTTCTCATCATCAGATTTCTCCTCAAACAAGCGTACACAAAACTCAGGAGGTATCATCAACCGCTGTCAACCAAAACCATCTCCATCACGATTCCAAGAATCTACACTAACTGACGAATCCTCCTTGTCGTGTAGTGGTAGAAACCAACCATGAGCACATCACGATTGAGATACCCTCAGCTCGTGGCTCGTCATCTCTCTTCGTTAACGTCATCGCATCACCGCCACGTAGAGTGCGAATCAAACCAATCCTGGAACTCTGCTCAAACTGAGCAATCACCACTAATCTCTGCTCGGATCGGAGGGGTCTACCTCCCTCGTACCCCACAACTACGAGTACGGCCATCCAGACAATCCATACCAGAAGATGAACATTCCCCGAATGTCCCCCCATTCTCAACAACCAACAACCAAGCCACCCTCGATGGTGGTACCTACCACGAGCTCGTATAGAAACAACCCACGTGCAACACCACCGAGACTCCGAACCTAAGTGGTCCATTCACCGACAGTACTAACCGCCCAACACACAACATCCACTGATCGGTCCACCTCAGGATCCAGTCGACAAGTACCACTCTCCTGGTCACTCGTCTAGTCACTCACCAGCTAGGGTTATTACGAACACGGCTGCTCCCTGCAGCATGTCCATCTCGAGAGATCCCTCGTACTCAACTCTGAAGAGTCATCACACTCCGATACTGGTGTCCAATCAACCAGTAACCACAATTTGAGGATTTCGTCCCCTCGTAACTCTACGGCTCTTAGCCGCTAGCCTCCACAAGGACTCGGCCATACTCCGTGCCTAACTCTGCACAACAACTATACCGTGGCATCCCCTGCCAGTCGACATCCCTCCAGGACTCGACACACCGAAACATGGTATATCATGCCAAGTAAAATCACGCGTTCCTATTCCCAACAGTCTCAACTAGGGTCATCGTGCGCCTGACTGCTCCCAGCAGTATAATCTCCGTTTGCACATCCATCGCGAACGACCTTAACGTCCAAACTCCACTGATTCCTTTTGCTCCATTCTATGTCCGTCATGACTACTCGACGGTCCCGACTCTCAGGTAGTCATATGATGCCTACTAGTCCACTAGGTCCTATCTCCAGTAACTATGCGGATCTAAGCCGTTGGATTTGTACGAATATCGATCCTATTTGGGATCTACTTCCTCGAAACACGCTGCGTCCCTAATCCAGCGCACCTTGTGCCAAACGTAATCTAACTAGGATTCAATTCCACTGAATCCTCCTACTCTTACCCTAACTATCAGGTTGATGATGGGCCGTTACCACTATAGAGACATCACATCCTCAACCTGCGCGTCTCACTGAGAGCAAAACTCACTCTGATACCACTTGTTAGGACCCGTCCCAAATCCCCCTAGCATTGACGCGGGACACACCTGATCCCGTCTAACACGGAGTGTCAGACAAGGGAAATTTCGACTTTAACCCACTTGAGGCTTCAAAGAGCGCCAGGATCCGGAGGAGAAGTGTGATGTCTCGGTCTCTGCTACAGCCCGCATTCGCGATCAACCTGAAGGGCATTCAAAACATTAAAAGCTGTGAGTGGACAAAAAAAAGAATTTATAAAAACAGTTTCATGAAAAGATATTTATTTATACCCTTCACTAAAAATCATGCATGCATTCGAAAACCATTGACCAAACCATTAGGTTCTTGGCCCAAAATCGTCAATGAACCAATCATACAGGCCACTGCCCAAATCCATGTGGTACTCAGCCCAAAACCAGTATATACATAATATAACATATAACCAATCCTATCACGGTTTCTAAAGCTACGCGCATGCTACGCGGGGTCTCAAATCCCAAGTCTCCCCACGGTCCACCTAGGTCAATGTCCGCAGATCAATGACCCTCCCTGGGGGTTATAATCCATAAGCCTTCCTGAGAGTAAGGTACCCAACGGGGGCGACTCCACTCAGTTAGTGCTCCGTGACTACTCCGAGGTCCACCCAGGCCAACGACACTCCCTGGAGAAGACAATCCATAATAAGGGATGGTATATGAAAATCCATTTTGAAATCATTCTTAAAACCTTTCAAAGGATTCATGCTCGGTCTCCATAAATCGTCATGAACCCAAAAATCCATTTAGGGTCCCCGACCAAAAATCATAAACGTAAAACAACTGGGTGTAACGACCCGTCCTGAATTATCGAGATTAATTAAGAATTAATGACGGATTAGACGATACTTTACGGACGTTCTGGGCGAAATGACAATTTTGCCCCTAGAATGGGTGAAACGTTGACTTTTCGTTCAGGCGGTCAAATGGACTTTGGCCGATGACTGTGACATAATTTGGGACGTCACGAGTTCATAGACATGTGGCACGCTTGATTCCGACGTTTGAGGAAGAAGTTATGATTTTCGAAAGTTCGGGGGTACTTTGTTAATTTGGTTGAAAATGAGTAAAGAGTTGACTTTTGACCTGGGAGGTCTGATGGCCGAGAACCAAGGACCGTTACGTATATTAGGACGATACGAATCCATAGACAGACGGCACGTCGAATTCAGACGTTCGACGCAGAAGTTACGGTTCACGGAAGTTTGAGGAAACTATTACACGAAGTTTGAGACGAATTGACTTTTGTCTCAAGTGGGCCCCAGATATTTTCTCTGGCCCAATGGATGAGTGACAAGTGTCACTCATCTACTGGCCACCCTTTTACATTCATGCATATCCCTTCCCTTCATTTTCATTCGATCATCTTCCTAACCCGAGAACCCACAAGCCCAAACCCCATGTTTGCCTTCCCCTATGACACTTGAGTGAGTTTGGGAGGATGACTGAGAGATAGAGATGGATTGATGAAGCTGAGGACGGCAAGGAAACGGCTGAGCCGTCGTGCACGGTGCAGAGGAGTTAAGAGATCGGTTTTGAGTTTTTATTTCAACTTTTTGATTTGAACATTATGGAGGGTTTTTAGTGGTTGAATAAGGCTTATTAGGTTGTTGGGAGTGTGTAGAGGAGATTTTGGATGGCCGTGATGGGCTGAGCAGCCCTGGGTACAATCGGGGAGTTTGAACCGTGAAGGGGAGGATTGGACGGGTCGGGTTTAGGGGTTTTTTTTAGGTTTCTTCACACCATTAGACTTCTAAGGATTAGATAGGAAGAATGGAAATGAAATGGAAGAGAACGGACCAAAAATAAGGAAAATAAGGGGTTGAACTGGCCACGCCGGTTCGGCTGGACCAGCCACGTAGAAAAACCAATTAGGACCAGTTTAGAGGTTGAAGACGCTGGAACAGTGCAGGACGCGTGAGACACGCGCAGCCCCTTTCAGCGGGGCATGACGGTGCGTGGAAGGGATTTTGGGGAAACTTCCAACATGTAATTTCGTCTATTCGACGTAACGAACATTTTGGGACTGGTTTTGTGTCAATCGGATATCGTTTCGATATAGTTCAGGACGTCCAAAGGTTTAGGTTTGCGTTTAAAAATAGTTAAAAATTTTGGAAAATTACGGAGCTTTAGTAAGGGGTTATTTCAGTAGTTAGTAACCCTCTAAATTAATTTGGACAGGTTCGGGAACCCCAGAAGCGACGATTGGCCCGGGTGAGACTTATGGCGCGCGTATCGAGGCGCGACTTCGGCCCGTCTGTGAGTGGACCTTTCTTTCGAAATCTATGCATGCATAAATGTTTTATAATTGTTTTAAAACATGTTTTGTGATGCCATGAGTGCATTTGTTTGTGGTAGCCTAGGATTTACATATTTGTACGTATTTCAAGATTTATGTCTTTATACGATGCTTATATGTGCTAGGTTTTCAATGAGGGTTTAGTGAATTGGTTTTGGATTTAGAAGTATGAACTCGGGTATGAGACCTATTTGATTTACAAACTCTCGGACTTGAAGTCCATTTGATTTGACGAGGAATCGGACCGAGGGTCCATTTGAGTTCTACGATCGGACCGAAGGCCGCGTTGGTTTAGGAATCCGGGCTTGAGGCTCAGTTTGTTGTAATTTCGGGCTTGAGGCCCCGTTGACTGTAGTATCGGGCTTGAGGCCCTATTGGTTATGAAATCGGGCTTGAGGCTCCGTTGCTTTATGGTTTTGGGTTTCAAGCCCAATTATTCGTGATATCGGGCTAGAGTCCCAATTGATTGTGAAATCGGGCTTGAGTCACAATTCGGTTTATGAAATGAGAATTCGGGCATGAGACCCTGTTGAACTGTGGATTTAGACCGAGGTCTGTGAAACTGATTTGAATCGGATTCGCGGAATCCTGTTGAGATGAATCGGGTATGAGATCCAGTTGGAATATATTTGAGAAAGAAAGAAAGTGTTTTAAAATGTATGAAACCCTCCATATGATTTGTATGGTCTCTTCCAGACGTTGACCTAGAGAGTCACGATCCACAGACCAGAATGGGAATCCCCATATGGATCCCGTTCCAGGAGTGGAAGTTATGATGTGGTCCCGGACCAGATTCCTAAGAGATGTTCGATCTAGATCCGGAGATAGAGCTCGGACTAGATCCAGAGATAGAGCTCGGACTAGATCCAGAGATAGAGCCTCCCAGATGGAGAATTCCTGGGGGAAGACTCGGAGTGAGACCCCGAGTGGTGTGCACACTAGTATAGAGATGAATCGTGACATATATCAGGGATGTGTTCCCTAAGGCCTGCGTGCCCCGAGTTGGCATCTTCTCAGAAGTGCCGCAGATGGGTTATACGTATGAGGTTTTACGGAAAATGGTTTGGGGCGGAGACCCCGTATTCGATGTTTTAGTATTTCACTGAGAACAGTTTTGGGTTGAGACCCACGTTTACTGGATTTGGGCAGAGTCCCACTTGTGTTTGATTTGGGCTGAGTTCCCATGTATTGATTTACAGTTTTTGTGTGATTTCGGGTCAGGGGCCCATAAATGGATTTATGGTTCATGACGGTTTATGGGGACTGAGTATGAACCCTTGAAAGGTTTGAGAATGTTTTCAAATGGTTTTATGAACGTTTGATAAATGGGTTTTGAATGCATGCATATTCTTTTAGTGAAGGGCATAAATATCTTTCGATGAAAAGTATTTATTAAAATATTATTTTTTCCACTCATAGTTTTCGTGGTTTCAATGCTCTTCAGGTTGATCGCGGATGCGGTCTGTAGCAAAGATCGGGACATCACACTCCTCCTCCTACGATCCTAGCGTACTCTGGAAGCCCCGGTGAGGGCTAGAGATAGACTTTTCCCTAGTCTGACACCTCATGTCAGACGGGATCATGTGCGTTCCACGTTAATCCCGGGGGATTTGGGACGGGTCCTGACACTGGGCCTCAAGCCCGAACTCATGACTCAACTGGACATCGAGCTTGATATCTTAGGGTCAGTCACGTTTCCAATCGTAGTGATGTGTGTAACCATCTGTCCAGGATCGCTCTCAATCCTAGTATGTCACTGTGAAAATATCAAACGACGCAACCACCTCTAGATCATGGTGCACGCATCAGTGATCGAACTCCTAAACCATCAGCACTCTGAAGTCGAGCCTCCAGTGGCTGCTCGACAACGGAACGTGCATCGTGACCTTTCCGGAAGGAACACATCTCCAGTCCGGAGGCGAGCGTCGTATCGTCTGTCGCCGTGCACACATCACTTGTCGCGACCACGACTCATACCCGTAGGTCATCAATAGGGCCAAATGCCCGAGACAAAACCAAATGGGTCTCATGGCTGATTTTACCTTTTCAAATCCAAAACCGTTTACTTAAATAGAAACTACAAATACGTATAAGCACCGTATAAAACCCAAAACCCTTGAAATATGTGTCAATACATAAACACACACAAATGCACTTATGGCACCACAAAACATGTACATAAAATCATATAAAACATTTAGGCATGCATCAAATTAGAAAACAAGGTCCACTCACAAATAGCCCCTCATTAAATCCCGAACCTATCCAAATCACTTTAGAGGGTTACTAACTACTTAAATAGCCCCTCATTAAAGCCCCGTAATTTTCCAGAATTTTCAACTATTTTTAAACCCGATCCTAAACCTTCGGACTTCCCGAACTATATCGAGACGATGTCCGATCGAGTCAAAACCAGTCCCAAAATGTTCGTTACATCAAATAGATGATTTCATGTGTTGAAAACATCCCCAGAAAGTGGCTCATGTGCCCTCGCCCACTGCCCAAAGGGGCTGCGCGTAGAAGCCCTCGCCCTACACAGTGCATCCCCTACCTCCAGCCTATCGGCTTGTCCGGTTCAGTTTTGCAATCCGGTCCAAGGCAATATCTCATCCAATTTTTGTCCTTTTTCTTCCAATCCAATTCCAATAGTTTCCTCTCTTCATTTCCTACCTATCTATGTCCTTAAATCCAAGAAACCAAGCCTAAAACCCATTGGTTCTAAAAGCCATTTTGAACCAAAACTGTCATCCTAGGTTCTGGGCACTTCTAGGGGTCAAACCTTCATCCTAAGGGTTCCAATAGGTTCCTAGGATCACTAGAAAGAGGTTTGGGGGTTCGATTTGGGTTAACTTGGCCGAAAACCAAATTCGGTGGGCAGCCACCGAAAATCTTCCAGCCGTCATTCCAGGCTGCACAACCATTTTCCACCATCCAAAACCTTCTCCTAAACTTCCTACCAATCCCCTAAACACATCCTAATCAACATCTAACTCCCCTAACGTCCAAAACCCGAATTTGAAATTTGAAATAAATAGGGGGTTCGGGTTTACCTTTTTCTTGGGCCATCGCCGCCGTCCACGGCGGTCTTGTCCACGCCCAGCCCCCATCACGTCCTCAGCCTCCCTCTCTTGGCCTCAGTTGAATCAAATGGGGAAGGGTTTGGATTTGGGTTCATCGGGGTGATTGTTCGATGGGGTTCGGGTTTGGTGGGAAATGGAACGGGAAAGGGGATGCAGATGCATGAAAGAAGGGAAGGGGGCAATGGATGGGTGACACTTGTCACTCATCCATTGAGCCTGGGGAAAAGATCTGGGCCCCACTCAGGACAAAAGTTCACTTTGCCTCGTAAAACGTACCATCGTAAATAGTACCTCGGAACTTTCGTGAATCGTAACTTTTTCGTCGAATGTCCAATTTTGACGTGCCGTCTGTTTACGGACTCGTATCGACCTGATCTAAGTAACGGTCCTCGGCCCTCGGCCATTGAACCTCCCGGGTCAAAAGTCAACTTTTCGCCCTCGTTCAAGTGAAAAATCGTAATTTTGCTCTGAACATCCGATAATCCTCGACTAATCCTCGATTAACCTCGTTAATCCATAATTAAGTCTTAACTAACCACTAAAATCAGGGACGGTTGTTATACTTATAGACCCATAACTATCTCATATGACCTCCATTTTAGCATGATATGTGTCTACGTACTTAGAAGTCCAAGACTTTCGTAATGGTCCTTGCAAAACATCCATTAGATACCTGAGGTCAAAAGTCAAATTATGACCTATTCCAACGGTAGAATTATCATTTTACCCAATTTCTCCAAATTCATTTTCCCCAAATGTCCGGGTCGTTAAATGAAGGCAAAGACACCATGTTTCCATTCAATTTCCTGCAATTCCATTATCAGCACAAAGGAAATAAAAACATGTTTTACCTCCAAATTTCTTTGGTGGAGATGTTCCCTTTCCCTCTGCAACATAATTTTGCACCTTTTTGAAGACAAAAGGCTACAATCCACCCATTTAATAATATTTTTTACCCATAAAGCGTTGAAAAGAAAATTTAGTAGACTTTATTCTCTGATAAAAAAAAAGGGAGTTCTGTGTTACACAAGAACATTACACAAAGCTCAAAATGAAGAGAATAAATACAAGTGACCATAAGTTGAACCAATTCACAAAGCTCAAATTATTGTTACTTATATCAACTTGGTGTAACTCCAAGCCCAATGGAATTTGTGCGACACAAGAACACTACAAGAGAATATGGAGTCCTACTCCAAATATGATTTATTGGAACTATCAAAACTTACATATTTTAGTATTCCCTGAATTCCTAAGCGACGTGGGAGTATTTGTGGAACCATAAGTCACTGAAAAATTATGGAGCTGTCACGTTGCCTATAAATCATATAATGTCTAAATTGCCCTTAGTAATGACATTAACGAGTTATAGACACCCACACTGTGACGACCCAGAAATTCGAAAAAAGGGAAATTTGGAAATTTTAGAGGGAAATGACGATTTTACCCTTGGTTAACAGGGTCAAAAGTTGACTTTTTGACCAGGATTCTATTTGGACTTTTTGTGAAGACCGTTACGTAGGTCTCAGAATCCTGAGCCCGTAGACAGGTGGCAGGTCAAAATCGAAGCTTGGATGTGAAAGTTACGGGTACGATAAGGCTAGGGGCATTTTGGTAATTATGCAAGGAAGAGTAAAATGGTCATTTGGTTGATTTTAGCTGAGTCATTATGTATATCAGGAATGTGACATGTGTTAGCACGTGTCTTCACTTTTGAGTTGGTTAGTGCTTACTCAAATCGTATTCTTCAAAGCACCTCATCTCTAATTTTGGGGGATGAGATTGCAGTGACTATGGAGAGACCAAAGGAACTGAGAATTTGATAGGAAGTAAGGGAGAACAACGAGAAAGAAAAGAAGGAAGAAAGGAGAGGGAATATACAAACCTGAAACACCCAAACCGAAAACCACCATGAATCCTAGAATAATTGAATTATGATTTTGGACATTAAAGTCGTAAAATTGAGCATACAACTTTGATCTTGGGTCCCTGACGAGTAGAATTGAGTGATCATTGGAAGGAATCGTTGAAGTTTTGGCCCATAACAGAGATGGCAATGTCTTCGGATTTTCAAATTCCAATTCGAGTAATTGGAGGTGAGAAAACATGCAATTGAGTTCGAATTAAAGTTTAGAATAATCCTCATATGGTTTTTAGTGAATTAGAATGTAGAAAACAGTTGAATTCGAAGGGATTTGAACCCAGGACCAAGTCTCGACTCATTTCGAAATTGGATTGGAATCGAACACTTCAAGGTAAGATTTCTTGAAATCAAGCTCATAGATCTTTAATTAGCATTAAGGCGATGCAATTGGACGTTTAAAACATTGAAATTGAGGTCCAATTGATGGATTTATAACCGGGTCGAGTTGCGGGTAAACAGACCCATTTTGCAAGTATTTGGGGGATGAAGGTGACATTGTAGCGGTCATTGTAGCAGGCGGGTGCACTTCAGGTGCAGACGTTGCGGGAGTGAGTGAGGGCACGTAAGACCGATTTTCGAAGGACGATCAACATGAGTTTTGATCCTTTTGATGTAACGGACATTGTGACATAGGTTTCAAGTCGATCGAACACTGTTTTGATATAGTTTCGAGGGTCCGAAGTGTTATATCACGTTTTTATTACGTATTTAAATCCCGTAAAATTTGGGGATTTTCATGAGGTTATGTAATGACCTAGTGACCTTAAATTGTTATGTTTGACAGGCCGAAATATTCCCGAGACTTTGGAGGAGCTCACAGCTCGGAATTCGAGCAGTTTGGAAGGTGTGTGAGTGGACGTTTATTTTATAAACTGTTATGCATCCATAGTTAAATATTCTACATGATTGATTGCATGATTTGAGTTGCAATGATTACATGATGATTCGATATGATTGTTTGTTGATTTTATGGATTATTTAATCGATTTTCAGGCACGTTTTACGAGAACGATGAAAATTATGTTTTGGGCTAGCTCTGGGGTTTGAAAATGATGTTTTGACTTGGATTTTGAGTCAAAGAGGGTTTTGAAACAAAGGTTTTGGATTTATGTTCAGTGTCCCCTGATGTGAAATGCCTTGGAAAACCCGAATGTGTAATTCTCGGGTTAGCTCAAATGTGTAAATCCCGAGGAGTTTTGGAACAGCCGGATGTGTAATTCTCAGAGAAACCGGATGTGTCATGCCCGGAGAGTCTGGATGTGTAATTCCCAGAAAGCCTGGATGTGTAATTCCTAGGAAAGACCTCAGATGTGTATTTCCTGAACTTTAAAGGCGTTGAATTGTGCTTGATAGTGATTTTGCATTCAAATGGTTTATGATGATTGGATGAAACGAATTTCGGGAAATGTGGGCCACGAGCTTTTGATGAATTGTGGGTCCCGCGGGTTTCATGTGATATGATTTGAAATCTGATTGTTCATATGTTTTATTCTATGCATGCATATTTTATAACTAGAGGGTATTTTGAAATGTATTTTCAAAAGATGTTATTTTTGTCCACTCACACTTTTTATGTTTTTGATGACCCTCCAGGTCGTGGCACGCAGATCGGGGCTAATTGAGAGGTAGATGCATGAGTGAAAATCAGTGTGGTTATCCCTTGTCTGGCGAGTGCTGAGGATAATTTCAGTACTTCAGTTGACTTGTCAGACGGAAGTAGGACCAGACACAGTTATCAAAATCCATTTGGGATGAGTCCTGTCACCCACATTAAATAATATATTTACTAGCTAAATATATTATCCAATCGGGTTAAAACCTCAATAATATTAATATTCTCCCCGAAAATTAATTGCCATTATTCTTAATAATGAACAATTATTATTATTATTATTAAATTATTATAATATTATCATAATGAGCAATTATTATTACTATTAAATAATATATTTTATTAAAAATACATTATTTATTAATTACAAAGTCAACTGACTAATCAAAACGTTCTGCGACTCCCAAGGCTTCACTATAAGTAGTGGTGCTCATTTCACTTTCAAGGTAATTCGTTTCTTTGCTTTGAAATATCTCATATTCCTCTCTCAAAGCTAACTTAATCATCAGAGTGTTTTTGGTTAAATAATCTTCCGGGACTTCAATCTTAACTTCGATTGTTTCTTATTTGCTGTTTGTAAGGATTGTGAAGATTTTCCAAGCAGATACGATTTCTGCTTCAACAATGCCAAAAAAAAAAAAAAAAAAAAGGAAAACATTCCACTTCGTCTTGCTTGTCAATCACATCCCATGGAACTGATGCCATGGGCTGCTTAAGAAGGAAAATGTTACTTTTTTTTCCCAATATTCTATATGATTTTTTTCCCAAATAATTCTAAAGTGAGATTAACTTTGGACATTAAACAAGGGAAGGACCCAAAACTAGTTTTACCTAATTAGTATCAATGGGTGTTCGAAGGTCATGACAAACATAGAAATATGAAACTACAAAATGACAGTTAGCACGAACTAGAGCAAGAGTAGCCAAGTTGCTTTGGAGCTATGAAATCAAATTCCTAGGGATATGCTTCATTTTATGATAATTAATTCAAATTAAACACACACAAAATGAAATAACATTGTGTTTTTAATTTGTTCAAGGAAGAGAAGACTCTCAAATTATTAACTATACTGCACTTACTTGAAACTTAAGTATGTGTAATTCTAGTTGGGAATTTGAGGATTTTTTTTCTAAGAAGCTCCATAGTTTTCAATGTGATTGAAGGCGAAGATAAAGTGGGAGGGTTTTTATTGGCATAAATATATAGTTATATTATTTTACATTATTTTTGTCTTTCCTCTTTAAATTATAATAATTTTAATTTTAATCTTGGTTATTTAATACCACACATTAAAATCAAATATTTTATACATACAAAAGAAATAAAAATAAAGTATGTTAAATATAAAAGAAAAAAGTCAAATTTGGAAGTTTGATTTATGAAGAAAAAGGAAACATTAAAATAAAAATATAAAATATAACAAGTAATTTGTGGCGTGTTAAAAACAGTTCTTTAAGAAAATTATTTTACTAGTTTTATACATATTTATTCTATTATTAAAAAAATTAGATGTATCTTGGCCGTGTATGGATCGTTCAAAAATCAACTACTAGACTAGTAATCAATGGGAAACAAGAAATTACAAGGATAAGCCTCCATTGCAACCTAACTATAAAGAACCCTAAACACATATGCACCATTAGCAACAGTAGAGAGTAAGCGAGTCCACAACTCCACACATGCAAACCCCTTCAATATTGTAACCTTACCCGCCAAAAATTCGTCGACAAATTAGATTTTTTGTTTTATTAAAGCGAAGTGAAGTTTTTTTTTTTTTTTTTTGTAATTATTCATGTCATAGGAATCTTTTTGAAAAAATTAACCTTTTATTTCGTTAACATTGTTTACCAAAGAAATTTAAAAAAAAAAAAAAAAGTGATATGCCCAATCCTACGGCGTCGTTTCCTGTGAGTATATTAATATAACACAAAACCCTAGCTCAAAAGATCCGAAGCCTATCGCATCAATTACACTGACCGGCCGTCAGCTGTCCGCCTCAGCCTTCCCTCCTCTGTCGCAGCAATCATCCGGTCATGGTAAGGACAGAAATTTCTTCCGATTCCCATCTGTTTGTGCATATCTGTAACACCTTTCTGAATTTCAGGCCCCGAAGAAGGACAAGGCACCCCCGCCGTCGTCGAAGCCGGCCAAGTCTGGCGGAGGCAAGCAGAAGAAGAAGAAGTGGAGCAAGGGAAAGCAAAAGGAGAAGGTGAACAATATGGTCCTCTTCGACCAGGGAACATACGACAAGCTCATCAGCGAAGCCCCCAAGTATAAGCTCATCACACCCTCCATTCTCTCTGACCGTCTTAGGGTCAATGGGTCGCTGGCGAGGAAGGCTATAAGGGAGTTGATGGCTAAGGGCTCGATCAGGATGGTCTCATCTCACGCGAGCCAACAGATCTACACCAGGGCAACCAACACCTAAGTCTAAGTCTTATTTCTCCCTAGCTCAATTTTGTTGCTTTATATCATTTGCATCCCTTCTTTGTTCAGAACCTTACGCAAAGTTTGAAATCTTGTTTCCTTGATTATTGTCTGATGAAATCACATTCGACTTATATATGCATCTGACACTGTTTTTACTTGCATTTCACTTTTTATCTATGCTGATTTGTCAGTCGAGTTATAATGGATTATATGCTGTGTGGGTTGGTGTGGGCTTAAGACATGACTGCACATCGTTTAGAATGTCCCGAATTCATTTAATAGGTCCTCTTAGGCATTTTCTCTGTTAGTGGGTTTAACACATAACTCTTCATTCTTTAACATGCCCGGATTCACTGTTTGGATCCATAGTGATGATACTCGTACCTTGTTTGTTGTTATTTTTATATTTGTTGGGTTGGTATGGTCTAGATTTTAGTTTTAGGGTTTGAACGGCATTGTCATTGCTTTTGTTCTAAGCAGAATGCGAGCATAATTGTTGTTTTGGTAAGTAATGCAATCATTCCATGTTTGGGAATTGTTCTTCTTTGCATTGGGTTCATTGCTTGAATTTTGTTTATGCCAAATTGTTTCCAACTTGTCGTCTTTGACGTGTGTAATGTCAACACAAAGTGGAATGTCTATGCTGGGTGTCTTGCTTAGTCAAAATGATCGCTCTGTATTGGTATGTTGATTTTGTGCTTTGGGTTTGAGGCTTCAAACAACGTTTCTTTGATTCAAGGGAAAATCTAAGCATAAAAATACTTTCTGTAACTAATGGGGTCATTCTTTGTGCGTAGAATCGATATGCACATGTTTTGTGCGGATGCTTTTCCTTTTCTTTCTCTATCTTGTCTGATGTCAATAAAATGTAGTGCGGCTTATGCTTATTCTTCCTAGGAATGTGATGCAGGAGCATCAAATAAATTCTCTAAGTCTAGACTTTGTTAACTAAGAGGATTAAGCGCTCGTTAGAATTTTTATAATTATTGTTATTGTTTATTTCTTTTCAGTTTTGTAGTCCTTATAGGACTAGGATTAATTAGGCAGTTCCTAATCTGTTCAGGATTCTAACTAAATAAGGACTAGGATGTCTAGGGTTTTTTTATCAATAATAAATCAGAATTATCAGAGTTTTCTCTTGGGTTTACCCCAGAGCTTAAGATATTCGTTCCTATTTTATTCTATTTCTCTTCTTCTTGCTGTGTTCTTGAATTCTGTGTTGCTGGCCCACATTAACTTGGTATCAGAGCTCATGGCTGGGCGTGGTCGAGGGCGCGGTAGAGGAACCCAAGTCGAACCAGGGATGAATGAGTTACGGAATTTGGTTGAGGACTTGGCAAGAGCGGTGCATGCTTTCCAAGCACAGGAGCGTGCGAGAGCCCATATGGAGATTCCGGAAGGCAATCGCAACCCCTTTGGCATACTAGACGGTAGCCTAAGGGATGAAGACAGCGAGGACGATGATGCACATGACGTCCATAATCCTGCAGATCGTGAACGCGCAGGATTAGAAGAACGGTTGGTTCGTGCGTTGGACTTGAATGGTGGGGGTATCAGAATTGAGGTTGCTGATTTTTTTGGAAGGATGCACGCTGAAGATTATTTAGACTGGGAAGCAAGTTTGGAAAATTATTTTGAGTGGAAACCGATGGCTGAAGACAGGAAGGTGTTGTTTGTCAAGCTCAAGTTGAAGAATGCTGCCTTTCAATGGTGGAAGAGAGTTGAAGAACAGCGTGCTCGACAAGGAAAGGCAAAAATCAATACATGGGGGCATATGAAAGAAAAGTTGCAAAAACAATTTTTGCCAGCCGACTATACCATGGAGTTGTACGAAAAGTTTCATCACTTGAAACAACGAGGGATGAGCATAGAAGAATACACCGCTGAATTTAATAATCTGTCTATCCGAGTTGGGTTGAACGAGACTAATGAACAAATGACGTCTCGTTATCTTTCCGGCTTGAATGAGTCCATTAGCGAAGAGATGGGTGTAGTCCGTTTGTTCAACTTAGAGGACGCTCGCCAATATGCATTAACAGCAGAAAAACGGATCTCGCGGCGAAGTAGCTGAAGGGCTATTTCAGGTCGCCCGGATAGTAATTGGCAGAGAAATACAGTTGCTGCCCGGGGCGCTCGCAATTTCCAGCAACATGTCCCAAGTGCTGGAACTAGTGGGAGAAATTTAGGTGGGGAAAAGGGGAAGGAGCTAATGAAGTTTGGCCTTCCCAACAGCGAAGGTGTAAACCAACCTACGGCTGGTAGCACTTCCAAAATCCACTGTTTTACTTGCAGGGAGATGGGTCATACATCCTATGCATGTCCTCAAAGAAGAGTGAACTTGGCTGAGTTTGAAGAGGGAGAAACAAAGTTTGATTCCCCAACCTATGACACATACGATGAAGATGAAGAAGGTATTGATATATTCCCGGTGGAAGGAGAGTCTTTAGTCGTCAGACGGGTGTTAACCACTCCTAGGGTCACAAAGGTTGAAGAGGACTAGAGACACCGGAGTATTTTCAGAACCCGAGTTCTTTGTGATGGGAAGGTATGCAACTTGATCCTTGATGGGGGAAGTACTGAAAATATTGTTTCAAATGAGGCAGTGGACAAATTGAAGTTGCCAATAGAGAAACATCTGGACCCCTACAAAGTCCAATGGTTTCGAAAGGGTAATGAGGTCCCAGTCACCTCACGGTGCTTAGTTAAATTTACTATGGGTAATTCCATCGATGATGAAGCGTGGTGTGACATCCTTGAGATGGATGCATGTCACATTTTATTGGGGAGGCCTTGGTTATTTGATAGAGATATGACACACTCCACTAAAGCTAACACTTATACCTTTCATAAAGATGGCAGAAAAGTAACCTTACACTAGCTCAAAGAAGAGCCACGCAACACTCCCATTGACGCCAAAATTAGTGGTCTCGTGACAGGTCATAAGTTTGAAATTGAGAGTAAGGAGCAGGGGGTTATGTATGCTCTTGTTGCAAGAGAGGTACGGGAAAATCTGCCAGTCCAGTTAAGTGAATACCCAAAAGAAGTACAACAGGTGTTGGAAGAATTTAAGGAGCTGGTTGGCGAGGAGTTACCTCCGGGATTACCACCGATGAGGAGCATTCAACATGCTATTGACTTAGTGCCTGGTGCTGCGCTTCCCAACCTCCCTGCTTATCGTATGCCACCAGCACACAGAGCTGAGATTCAGCAGCAGGTAGAGGGTCTAATTGCTAAGGGCCTTGTGCGTGAGAGCAAAAGCCCTTGCGCTGTGCCGGCCTTACTAACACCCAAGAAGGATGGAACATGGAGAATGTGCGTCGACAATCATGCTATTAACAAAATCACAATAAAATACAGGTTCCCTATCCCGCGGTTAGAAGACATGTTGGATATGTTGGCGGGATCCAGAGTATTCTCCAAGATAGACCTAAGAAGTGGGTATCATCAAATTCGCATGAGAAGTGGGGATGAGTGGAAAACAGCCTTCAAAACACCCAATGGACTCTGAGTGGTTAGTGATGCCCTTCGGACTCTCCAATGCTCTTAGCACATTTATGCGAGTTATGACTGAGGTACTCAAACCCTTCCTAAATTCATTTGTGGTTGTTTACTTTGATGACATCTTAATATATAGTCGTACACGGGAAGAACACTTGGCCCATCTACGACAAGTCATGGAGGTTCTCTATCATGAGAAGTTGTATGTCAACCTAAAGAAGTGTTCATTCCTATGCGACAAAGTAGTGTTTCTTGGGTTTATTGTTTCATCTGAGGGGTTGCAGGCTGATCCTGATAAAATCCGAGCTATCAATGAGTGGCCAATCCCACAATCTGTGGAAGATGTTCGAAGCTTTCATGGGCTGGTGTCATTTTATAAGAGATTTATTCGGAATTTTAGTTCCCACATGAGCCCAATAACTGAATGTTTAAAGGCAACTAGATTTGAGTGGTCAAAATCAGCTCACAAAGCATTCGAAGAGGTGAAAAGAAAAATGATAGAAGCTCCGGTACTTACACTCCCAGATTTTGAAAAGCTACTATTGAGTGTGATGCATCACATGTGGGCATAAGGGCTGTTTTGAGTCAAGAAGGTAGGCCGGTAGAATTTTTCGGTGAGAAATTAGCAGGCGCTAAGTGTCGCTACTCCACCTATGATCTGGAATTTTATGCTGTAGTCCGTGCAATACGACATTGGGAACATTATCTTGCTTATCGAGAGTTTGTGGTTTATTCAGATCATCAAGCATTACAGTACTTAAATACCCAACAGAAGTTGAGCAATCGACATGCCAAGTGGAGCTCATATCTTCAAGAGTTCAACATTAGCCTCAAGTATAAGACGGGTGAATCTAATAGAGTTGCTGATGCCTTAAGCCGAAGGCATACCTTACTGGCCGTGATGCGTACCCAAGTCATTGGATTTGAGGAGCTAAAACAGCACTACGTCGCAGACCCATATTTCAGTCTTATAGTCGCAGAACTCCAAGGTCCCACCGAAGGGAGGATGCTGCCATTTCAAATGCACGATGGGTATGTTTTCGAGGGAAATTTGTTGTGTATTCCAGAAGGGTCGTTACGCGAACAAATTATACGAGAACTACACGACAATGGGTTAGGAGGACATTTTGGAAGGGATAAAACAATGGCAATGGTGGCTGATCGTTATTATTGGCCTGGAATGTACAAGGATGTGAATAGATTAGTACAGAGGTGTCATGTTTGTCAACTTGGCAAGGGCACTTCACAAAACACAGGGTTATACACACCACTACCAGTGGCTGAAACTCCTTGGGTACATATTAGCATGGATTTTGTGTTGGGTCTTCCGAGGACAACAAGGGGACATGACAGCATTTATGTGGTGGTGGACCGTTTTTCAAAAATGGCCCATTTCATACCATGTTCGCGAACTGCAGATGCTACACATGTGGCTGATTTATTCTTCAAAGAGGTGGTGCGATTACATGGGGTGCCAACTACAATTGTTTCTGACAGGGATGTCAAGTTTACTGGTCATTTTTGGAGAACCTTATGGAGGAAGTTGGGAACTGATTTAAAATACTCTAGCACTTGCCACCCTCAAACTGATGGTCAAACTGAAGTAGTCAATCGGAGCTTGGGAAACTTGCTGAGGTGCCTTGTCAGGGGTCATGTGCAATCATGGGATACTATACTCCCTCAAGCTGAGTTTGCCTATAATAACTCGGTAAATAGGTCCACAAAGAAGACACCCTTTGAAGCCGCTTATGGACTCAAACCACAACATGTGCTTGACTTAGTCCCGCTGCCACAAGGGGCAAGGGTGAGTGAGGACGGTGAGGCATTTGCAGACCATGTCAGAATGGTGCACGAGGAAGTTAAGGCAGCGATAAAGGCTAGTAATGAATCTTATACAGCTGCAGCTAATCAACATCGGAGAGTCCAGAATTTTGAGGAGGGTGATATGGTTTTGGTGTACTTAAGGAGGGAGAGGTTTCCAAAGGGAACATATCACAAGCTAAAGTCGAAGAAATTTGGGCCGTGCAAGGTCTTAAAGAAAATGGGTTCAAATGCTTATCTGATAGAGCTGCCAGCAGCACTTCAAATTAACCCAATTTTCAATGTTTCTGACCTGTATCCATTTCGGGGGTTTGATAAAGAGCCAGTCTCAACAGAAGCTCAGGTTCAGCAGTTGTCGAAAACTCAACCAGACATTATTGAAAAAGTGCTAGATGTTAAGGAGGTGAAATCCAGGAGGGGTCATCAGTATAGGCGGTTCTTGGTGAAATGGTTGGGCAAACATGCTAGTGAGAGCACTTGGATGGGTGAAGATGATTTACAGAGGGTTGATCCAGAGATATATGCTGAAGTTGTCAAAGCTTTCTCGTCGGAGTCGAGTTCTTCCCAACCTGGTGGAGTTGATGCAGGAGCATCAAATAAATTCTCTAAGTCTAGACTTTGTTAACTAAGAGGATTAAGCGCTCGTTAGAATTTTTATAATTATTGTTATTGTTTATTTCTTTTCAGTTTTGTAGTCCTTATAGGACTAGGATTAATTAGGCAGTTCCTAATCTGTTC
Organism: Prinsepia uniflora; assembly: GCA_032719365.1. Taxonomy (NCBI): domain Eukaryota; kingdom Viridiplantae; phylum Streptophyta; class Magnoliopsida; order Rosales; family Rosaceae; genus Prinsepia; species Prinsepia uniflora. The sequence continues at coordinate 68,388,822 of CM064861.1, read as the reverse complement.
AGGATTCTAACTAAATAAGGACTAGGATGTCTAGGGTTTTTTTATCAATAATAAATCAGAATTATTAGAGTTTTCTCTTGGGTTTACTCCAGAGCTTAAGATATTCGTTCCTATTTTATTCTATTTCTCTTCTTCTTGCTGTGTTCTTGAATTCTGTGTTGCTGGCCCACATTAGAATGGCATTAAGACATGTGTCAGGTGGGGCTTAAATTGAACTCATAAGGTATAGGAAAGCTAATTGGATACCAGTTATTTTTTTTTTTTTGGAGTAAGATATCTCGTGTATGGGAAAAGAGAGGAACAACAAACAATAGAGCATCGTTAATGGAGTGTTGTAAATGAGGTGTTGTAAAGCTACTGTCACAACATAGGCAGCTTCCTTCATCTTCTATTTAACACTCCCAATATTGCCGATATCACCCTCTCCTTGTTTCCTGCAAATCCCATCATCCTTGCTCTTATGCTTACGTGGAAGATGACTACGAACAAGAAAATCGTTGTTCTCTTCCTTTTCTAGTTTTAGGAACCGGATTAACATGAAACCATATCGAACGAACTCCAGTAGTTCTGGTATGATTCGGAATCTCAGAAAACTAGAAGCCATTCCGTATATGTTCCATCCCATACCTAATCCCTTTCGTGTATAGTATAATTCTCTCTGAAGTGAATGGATTCTCCCTTATATCATTGTAATAAAATAAAAAGAGTCTTGGTGGGCATCTATTTGCGCATTAAAAGGCCACTGTAACACTTAGAAAACGAAATAATTACATGAGAGGATATTTGTGTATCCAAAGTGGCGGTAAGTTTTGAATGACCTTCAACTGTAACTCAAGTGCATCCATCTCAACAGAGCAGTCTTCAGATCATGAAGAAGAGCTAAGCCTTCAGCCACAAGGCAATTTGTGTATCCAAGAAACTTAGCTCCCGAGATCAGCGGAAGGCCAAAACAATGATATCATTCATTTTCTTCTAAGTAAAATTTATATCTTAATCAACACAAGGACACTTATCCGACCAAAAAAAGAAACTGAAAGGACACTGGCTGGCATGCCCTAATTGGCATATTTTGAATTTTCTCTGACTTTTTGAAAAAATGCTATTTACACTTTAAATAATAAAACTAGCCTTGGTGATGTAGAATCGAAAGATTGAAATTATACCATTCCGGATTATACTATATTGAAAAAAAATACCTAATAATTAAACTAGTTAAATACCGGTAAGGTACCGAAATTGAATTGGTTAGGTTCTTTGTGATCATTTTCGTATTAATGAAGTTCACTTCCAATAAAAAAAATGGGTGTATCTTTTTTTTTTGCCCCAAAAAAAAAGGTGTATCTCACTTTATAACTCTTGTATTAAAAAAATGAAAATAAGGAAATTTTGGTAGTATAATGATTCAAAAGTTAGTGTAGATGTACTGCAGAAAATCCCAACATCAAAATCGGTGGATAGATTACTATAATATATGCCTCAACTCAATATAAATGAGCTAGAAAGGTTGTCAAATACTATGCAAGAGAGATCGAGATCAAGAGCCACCTAGCAAACCTTGCAAACAAGTCTTATTTGACGCCATCCACTATAAATATTAAGATATGCATGCATGATAATGTTTAACAGTATAGTGATGCACTCGGGTGACTCAGTGCACCAATGCAGTAGCATCATGTGTTTCAGGTCACGGGTGAAGGTGTGATTGCGACAACCATGATTTTAGGAAACTGTTTTAGAGTAGATGCGTGTGTTGTTATCCTTGTAACTAACATACCTAATTCTAACAGGGTTTCTAATAGGTTGTATTTAACCCTAACCCTATTAGTTAGGCTCTAAACAACTGAATCCGTGTAGCTATATATAACCATGTAATGCGTGTTAATGTGTAATGTGTGGAAAATGGAAAATCAATAGAAATTTCATTTTGCTCTTCAAGATTACGTTCTCTCAAGTACTTTCTTTCTCTCCCTTTCTATTCTCTTAGGTACTTTCTTTCTCCCCCTTTCTATTCTCTCAAGTAACTTCTTTCATTTTTCTCTTCAAATTGCTTCTTATACAGGAGTTAGGACTAGACACGGTTATTCAAGCATTTTAAGAGCGGGTCCTATCAACTTGTCTGCCGATCCCATTTTTCACTTACGAGCTAAACATATAGAGATCAATTATCATTTTGTTCATGAACGAGTGATTCGTGGTGACTTAAATGTTCAACATCTTTCTTTCTGTGATTTGATTGCTGATATGTTCATTAAGTCCCTTGATGAGAAGATTTTCAATGTTCATGTTTTCAATTATATGGAGCATCAGATTGAGGGGGGATGTCAACAGTATAGTGATGCACTCAAGCGACTCATCTCACAGTTATCTAGTGCAGCAATGCAGTAGCATCAAGTAATCCAGCTCATGAGTGAAGGTGTGATTGTGACAAGTTTAGGAAACTATTCTAGAGTAGGTGTGTTGTTATTCTTGTAACTAACATATCTAATTTGTACTTAACTCTAACTGTATTACTTAGGCTCTAAGCAACTGAATTCGTGTAACTATATAACCCCGTAATGTGTATTAATGTGTAATGTGTAATGTGTAATGTGTGGAAAATCAATAAAAATTTCATTTTGCTCTTCAAGATTAATTCTCTCAAGTACCTTCTTTCTCGGTTTCTCCCCTTTTCGATTCTCTCAAATGGTACTGCTTTTACTTTTTCTGCTACTTGTAGTGCAACCCAATGAGGAATGTAATAAAGCTTCTCCTTCTGGAATTCACTCTTCACTTCCTCTAACTGAATTTTCCAAATTTGAATAATGTTTTTACTAAATTCAAAAAGAAAGTTTCTAAGAAACCTCCTAGCACGTCAATAATTAAATAGGAATTTGATCATGAAAATTATTACATGGATGTAAATGAAGGAATTTTGCTCACTAACCTTAATTGGTGAAAAACGCTTCTCTCTTATTGATACCATATTGGACTAAACTGGATGGACCTAATACCTCAAACCCAATCCACAATTATGAGCTCAAGGGGCCCAAGTCCATACTAGCAAACAAACCTTAGCAAAGGCTGATCACCAGCTAACACATGGACGAATCTCCTCCACCCATTAGGAGGACACGTGTCAGTCCAACAACGGATGCACATTCTCCCATATCGAAATAACTCATTTGTTTACCCCCTCACTGACTTGGGCGTTGGAGTACGCTTAGGCGGGCACTACACCACTGCTTACATCTGATCGACAACCAGTTACTTTCTTTTGATAGGCTAGTCCAAGGACATGTGGCTGAGCCGGATTCCCCTTCTAAGTTAGCACATTTTATACGTCAATAGTTTGGTGCCGTCTGTGAGAATTCTGACGAAGTCTGCCAACCATTCTATGGAGTCGAGTCCCACTTCCCTTGAAAGTTCAATGAACATGCAAGACCTAGTGAATGGCGAAATGTAAAGGCCCGAAAAATGCAAGAAGATAAAAGTTGGAAAAATTAAGTAAAAATTACGTTTTTGCCCCAGTAAGGATAAATGTTGACTTTTTGATTTGGATATTGTTTGAACATTCTGGGAACACTATTGCAATGAGTCCGTAGGCAAGCAGTACGCTGAAATCAGAGGTCAAATGAGTTTTATACGGGTCAAAATCAAGGAAGGGTATTTTGGTAATTTAACAAAAGTATATTTTGGTAATTTTATAGAGAACTCTAGGTTTTTCTAGGAGGTTTTTAAATCTCCCTCCCATAATATTTTCCACCTTAGCTTGGTATGATAAGTGGAGTGTGATTGAATGGTAGTTCGGTGGGGGTAACCGAAAAAGAAGAAAACGAAGAAAGAAATGAAAACGAGAGAAAAAGGAGAAAGATAGGTAGGGAAAAGAGAGCGAAAGAGGGAGAGGAAGAGGACGAATAGGAAGAAAGGAAGAAAGGGGAAAAACAATAGAAGAGGAAATCTCCATAACCCAAAAATCCGTGCAGTTCAAAAATGGGTATGTGTGATGGTTTGCAGATTATTTAGCTTGAAACTAAGGACTCTTGAAGGATGTGTGACTCCCTACATTCGTTATGAGATTGAGAAACAAAGAGTTGAACTAAAGAAACACCTGAATAAGGAGTCCAATGTTTGACCGAAACTTTGAGGGATCACACAGTAAATTCATATATGTATTTCTTCATTTTGACACCAAAGAGATGTTCCTAGGATTGTGGAGCTTCAACTAGACTATTAGAACATAAAAATTGGACGTGAAATAGCCGAGTTATGGCCGGTTGGATTCACAAATCGATGACCTGAGTTGTAGGAACCAGGTCGACCCAGTTCGAAGGTTGAAGACGACTAATAGGTGCGTGGCCACCACGCGCAAAGGAAAGAGGCAGCGCGTGAGGGCGCATCCAGCCTTATTTGAGGTTGTGTTCAACATGGTTTTTACTATACTCTTTGATGTGAATCTAATGGTATAGGATTCAAGGTAATCGACTGTCGTTTGGGTATAGTTCTGGGTATTTGACATAATATGTTATATTTAAGTTCAAAATAAATACTACAAAATTGAGGTATTAACAACTTAAGACTAATCCAGGTGATGATAATTTTATGATGGTAAGATATGTGAATAGAAATGTTATGGAAGGAATAAGGTTATGGTTTTAGGAGAAGGGATGTTTTAAAGAGGTTTTTTTTTTTTTTGGCTTGAAGATTGATTATTCATAGAGATAATGTGATGTATGGGGTTATGCTATGATCATTGGTTATATGAGAATATGTATGATGAGTTGTTATTATGATACATATGGCGATATGATGATAAGGTATGATAATGATGTGACATGAGATGTTGAGGGTACGATGATAATGGTGGTGTTATAATGAATAATTATTCTAAAATTATTGTAAAGTTCAATATAATTTTTTAGTGAACTAATGTTCAGGAAGAGTCAATAGGCAGTTTTCACTGCTTGGCGGGGTTAGTAGGTTGGATGTGGGCGGTAACTCAACAAGGGTGGGTTTAATTTGGTTAATCTAATAAGATATGAACACAAATAAAATTTGAGATATCCCTTGTCTGACAAAATGACACGACCCATCCCAATCCCCCCGGGATTAACGTGGGATGCATCATGCTCCCGTCTGACACGAAATGTCAGATAAGGGATAATACGTACCTCAGCCCATACGGGGTTTCCAGAGCGCACCAGGATCGGTGGAGGAGTGCGATGTCTTGGTCTCTGCTACAGCCCGCATCCGGGAGCAATCTGAAGAGCAATAAAACTATTAAGAACTGTGAGTGGACAAAAATCAATAAATTTATAAAAATACATTTCATAAAGATATTTATGTCATTCACTAAAAAGTATGCATGCATCGAAAACCAGTAATCAAAACATTTACTGAAATAAACCATTAGGGCCTTAGCCCAAAAATCGTAAATCCAATACCAAGTAGGCCACCGCCCAAATCCATAAACACAAATCCGACCGAAAAACCACTTCATAGATCCACTAATCCATATTTACCACATAACCATCCTCGGCATCCCAGATGCCTAGCGTCCCAGACGTCATATCTCACGGTAATAAGCAATGCGTGCTACTCTGGTCTCTCCGGGTCAATATCTCTGACATCCCAGATGTCTGACATACCAGACGTCTAATCATAACAATCCTACTCCTGAGTCACTATACAGTCTGATAGCTCCGTATAATGACTCCTCGCAAGCAATGCACCGTGAATTCCCTAGTGTCCCAGACACCTGGAGGAGACCATCACATATCCTCGTATCAAGATGGTATATGGAAAACAGTTTTAGAAAGTCATTTCAAAACATCTCAATGGGCCCTGCCCGAAATTCCCATAAAATATCACAAATCCATTTAGGGTCCCCGACCCGCAATCACGTTTATGAAACATAGGGTCTCAGACCCGAAATCACATTTATAAAACTCAACTGGGCCTCATGCCCGATTTTGTAAACCATTTGGCCCCTGGCCCGATCACATAACTCAAAAGGGTCTCAGCCCAACTTCGTAAACCAACTACGCCCCTAGCCCGATCACATAATTCAAATGGGTCTCATGCCCGAGTTTATTTTTCCAAAATCCAAAACTAGTTCATCACACCGTCAATGAAACCACATGCACGTAAAACTACAATAAAATCATAAATCTCGATATATGTGCAAATATGGAATTATCTCGAAATACGTGCAACCATGTGAATCACCAATGTCACAATCATCACTATAGAAATCACATATATAAAACATAATAAACAGTTATGCATGCATCACAGTTTAGAAAACATTGTCCACTCACAGACCGTCCTACGCTGCCACCTCGATACGCGTGCCATAAGCCCTCCCGGGCCACACCACTATCACCGGGACTTCCAAACCTGTCCAAATCATACTAAAGGGTTGCTAACCTCTTCATTATCCTCCCATTAAAGTCTCGTAATTTTTCCGAATTTTTAACTATTTTAAAAATCAATCATAAACCTTCAGACACCCCGAAACATATCGAGACGATGTCCGATCGACACGAAACTAGTCCCAAAATATTCGTTACATCGAATAGATTATTTCACATGTTGAAAGTTTTCACAAAAAGTCCCTCACGTGCCCCCACGCGATGCCTGAACTACCTGCACGTGAAGGCACTGTTCATCATCTTTCTCAGGCAAACTCGGTTCAGACCGGTTCGGTCCAACATAATCGGCGTTCCTAGTTTTCCCCCATTTTCGACCGTTTTTCAACCCTTTTAATTCCTAAAGTTTTGTTTAATCATTTCTAATCGTTTTATAATCTCAAAAGGCCAAGAAACAGATGAGAAGGTACCTCTTTGATCTAACAATGGCAACGGTCCTTGCAACTAAGTTCTGCCACCGATTCCGGCCATCTCCATCCTCGAAACCATGTCCATACCACTTGTTTTTGACTGTATAACCAAACCTAAAACATTAAATCGGTCCATACATGACATAAAGGGATGTTTCGAAAATGGGCATAAAATGGCTTATCGGGTTTTTGGGTTTCAGTCACCTCCGCCGTGTCCCTGCCATGCTCAGCCTCACTGTCTCGTCGTCCTCGTAACTCTCAGTCTCTCACTAGTCTTTCACACGAACACATGAATGCAAATATGGTGGTAGGGTGGTGTGTTTGTGGCGTGTGTTTTGAGGGTGAAAAGTAAATGGTGATCGGGTTTTGGAGAAGGGAATATGAAGATGAAGATGATGGCTGATGATGATATGAACGGTGAGGATGGGAGGGAGAGATAGAGATAAAGATAATGAATGGTGGAGATGAGAGATGAGTGAAATTATAATTTAATTAAAGTAATAATATTTTAATGCTTAGATCCACCTTTTAGGGGTAATGACCAATGGGATGAGTGACAAGTGTCACTCATCCAAGGGTCCCACAGAATTAATTAATATTTTATTCGGATCCCGAGACATAAATCTCCGATTTTGATCCCGTGACCATAACTTCTCCGTCCGACGTCCGATTTCGACGTGCTGCCTGTCTACGGACTGGTGACATCCCGATCTATGTCACGGTCATCGGTACTTGTACGTTTGACTCCCCGAGCCAAAAGTAAACATTTTGCCCAAAACTAGGGGTAAAACGGTCATTTTACACCGTTCATCCGCTTTCGCTCAACTAATCACCAGTTAATCTCACTAATCCTTCATTAGTCACTAATCTAATCCCGGAATTCGGGACGGGTTGTTACACAAAAAATATAAGTATGTTTTGTCAAATTTGAAATGGTTGTCAAATGAGAGCACAACTTGTATAATTTTTAAGAAAATCAAGGATGGCTCCTGTCAACTTGGTATCAGAGCATAAGCTACTGAATACTTTATTTTTGAGATGTGAGTTTCATGCATGGCATATTTTGGGTGTTTTATTACATGATTTATATGATAATGGTTTGATTGTTATTTTAAAATTATTTTTGAAATTTTTATAAATTATTTGAAGTACATTTTTACGAGGTTTTTCGTAAACAATGATTTGGCCAAATCTGGTTTAGAATTTGGTTTGATTTATGTGACAATAATTTGAATTTAGTTTTCAAATGATTATTGATGATTTTTGGGAACTTTAAATGGATCTAAAATATACCTTTTATGAGATCTTATGAAATTGATATATATTCTATAAAAATATGTCTCTCGTTTGTGTGTTATTGTATTTATCATGAACAAATGCTGTTTTTCTGAGTGGTGGTCAATCTCAGATGTCGAGATAAAACTCCTTTCCTGAGATTGGTATTGTGGGGTGACGACTCAGACGTCGCGTTAGGCTCTAGTTCCTAAATTGATAGGGATTGGTTAGTCTCAGACGTCGAGCTGGGTTCCAGTTCCTGAGACTGATATTGTGATAGTTAGTCTCAGACGTCGAGCTGGGCTTCGATTCATAAGACTAGTGACTCAGATGTCGAGTAGAGCTTTGAAATATTGTTCCCCTTTTTCTTTAGATAAAAGTAAAACCCTGAAATTTGAGATTATACACACGAAATTAAAGTGTAATTTTCCCGTTAAGCAAATACTAACCAGATAACTGCTTTGATGTTGTGGTCGTTTAAACCAACTTTAAGTTCACCATGTTCCTGCAGATTCAAAAGGACACCTGGCAGATCGTTTCCTTTGCACTTGCTGGCTTTATGCTCTTTGACAATGTTCAACTACGATGTCAAGTTTTCTATGAATCTTCTCAAGTTTAGGCATCATTCCACTTATGATGGAGGTGCATAAGGAGTCCATAGATCTTCGCCAAGTCTCGCCAAGTACGATGAGGCAGAGAACCAGCAAGCTGGTGCATGTTTCCAATGAGATGTAGTTTCCATGGCCCTGGCGGCAGCTTTGAAGCTGAATATTTTTGTTTTTTTTGTTTTTGTTTTTTTGTTTTTGTTTTTGTTTTTTTTTTTTTGTGGGTTTGTATCTTTGGCACATCATGAAACCATGAAGATAAAGAGGAGGATGGTGATGAAGGAAGCAGGCCAGGGTCCTTGCGGGGAGAAGGGATTCAAAAAGCACGTTAGAAAGATTAAGATTAGAGAATGGAATCAAATTTGATGGTCCTGCAACTTTGTTTTATACATGCTAGCTCTCAACTCTCAAGGTTTTGAATCATGTTTCATGTTTCATGCAAGATTCTCTTTCGGCTTTTAGTTCCGAACTCTAGTGGCTTAGCATATTACTGTGTAAAAATACATCGGCATGGCATTATGAAATTGTGAAATGAAATGTCTAATACGAGGATATATCTTCATTATGCCTAATCATTTGAAACTTGAAGACATGTCAGAGCATATTACGAATCGATTGTATGGGATTAGAATGAATTGAATTGAATAACTCACTAGACAAAGCACGTTGAATAAAACACCTATTACGTTTAACTTGGACAAAAAATTGGGAAGTCATCCAGTCCTACTCTCATCAACTTGGCACTTGCTGCATGGCCTATGGTAGCTGAAACTCAAAGCCCCGAGAGCAGTTGTTACTAAACATATTCCTCATCAATTTGTAGTCTTCTATTGGAAATCACCAATCAGGATCTTTTTTGCTGCATTAAGCAAATTTTATTTTAAGTCAATCAGTTCCAATAATCCAATACTTTAGTATGCTACCTTCCCTTTCCTTTAATTTCATTTAGTTCCATTGGTGGAATTTCGAACCGTACACTTTATAATCCTAACTTGGTGCTCCACCTTCCCTCACCACTTGAGCTAACTCCAAGGACTTAGTATGCTACTTAAACTTCACCCTGTGACCAGTAAAATCAAAAATTACTCGCACAAAAAGTAACAATAATGGAATGATAGATATCAGCTGTCAAATTCTGTGTTAGACAGATATTACAAGTAACAAGTAAAGATAATACTAGTTCAAAGGTTGATAATATTAAGGGCCCATAATATTATTTGTTATAACAAGGCAAATGATACAAACAACGCACAAAATTACAAGGCAGCTGAGTTGAAAGGTTCATTTCAAACTAAGAGGACTCTAAGAACTAAGACTCTGTTTGGTAATAGGAGAACCTCAGTTCTCACTAGAAAACACAAACCCACCAACTGCTGACTGCTGCTGCTTCACAAATTACTTGAATCAGCAGCTTCTAAGGGCTCTGTTTGTTTATAGGAGAACTTGAATTCTCACTTGAATCACAAATCAAAAAAGACCCCAACAACCAATACATAAATAAAACCAACACATTACAAATTGAAGAGTCCCAAGAAACACTAATAAAATGGGAATAAAACAAAGAGGGCCTTTTTCTAAGATCTAAATAACATAATCAGACCACTCGTTCATATTGTAAGTATGGTCCATGGTGTAACTAGGAATCTTGTCAAGCTTGGATGGATTTTCCTTTCCGCCAAGCAACCTAGCTGGGTTCCCAACAGCAGTTGTCCTTGCTGGCACTTCCTTTATGACCACAGAGCCCGCACCAATCTTAGCCCCATCACCAATTCTAATGTTGCCCAAAATGCAAGTCCCTGCCCCAATAAGCACCCCATCACCAATCTTAGGGTGTCTGTCCCCTGAGGCCTTCCCAGTCCCTCCCAAGGTAACATTGTGCAAAATTGACACATTGTTGCCGATCACCGCCGTCTCCCCCACCACAAGCCCTGTGGCGTGATCCAGCAATAACCCACTTCCGATTTTCGCCCCCGGATGAATATCCACTGCAAAAACTTCAGATACCCTGTTCTGGATCAAAAGGGCCAAGACCTTCCTTCCCTGTGACCACAGTTTATGGGCCGCCCTATGGGCCTGGCAGGCGAGGAAGCCTTTGAAATTCAAGAGACAGTGTAAATAGCTTATGCAAGCTGGGTCCCTTTCTTTCACAGCCCTTAGATCATTTTTCACAGACCAAATCACATCTGGATCCGCTGTGAAAACCCCCATGAAAATATCAAATAGGGTCGCACAAGGGAGACTGGAATTGCTCAATTTCACAGAAAGATGATTGGCTAAGGCACTTTCTAAACATGTATGCGACAAAATTGATGTACAATAATAATTTGCCAAAATGGGTTCTTGGTCAATATCTGACCGAGCTTCATCTAGAATTTTGTGCCATAACCCATCGGCCTTATCTGCATCTTGGTCCAGATCGTCCAAGAATCTATGAGTTTGGGTGGTTTTTGTGCGATTCTGGCAAATGGGTAGGCAAGAAACTTGATCGGAGAAACTTACACGGCAGAATTTCATCAACTGGTAGCGATCTTCGTTGGCTTTGGACCTGTTTGGATCCCCAGAAAGTGGCTTGTTCGGGGGCGTCCCAGCTCTTGAAGTGTCGATACAAGCAGCCATCGGAGTCAAGAGCTTTTGGTGTTTGGGAGGTGAGAAAATGGGAGAAAAGACTTGATCATTTGTGTGTATAGAGTACTTGGGTGATAGATGTTTGGGCGGTGAGATAAATGGGGAAGCCTTATATAGGGCTCGAGTTATGGCGAGAACTTTCATGGAAGATCGGAGATCTTGTTGGGAAACTTTGAAAAAATAAATAGAAGAAAGAGAATTGACACAAGGAAGGATTGTGTGGGTGATGTTCGGTGTAGAAGGCCTGGTCGTAAGCAAGCACGTAATTTATAGTGGAGTATGTACACTGTAGATATAACTTATGTAATGTAGGGTACTATCACACTGTCATAAAGACGATTTTTTCCTCGACTCCGTGTAGATTATATGCATGACTTTTTTTTTTTCCTTTCTGCGGGATAATTCCATCTCTCCAACGACATTCATCCATTCTTCGCTGCTAGCTATTATTGGGATCATATCCCTGATTTAATCACGTTCTTATGAAATAATGAAAATCTTTAATACAAGTCCATATTTAAAATATATATTTATTTTATAAACTTTCATGTATTTAAAAATAGTCTCTCTTTTTTTTTTTTCACTTTTTGTGTTTGCAAGAATGAGAGAAAAAAAAACAAGAGTGAGAAAGTGGGTATGTTCGATGAGTAACTTCAACATTTTAGGAAACTTAAGGTAAAATTTATTAAAATTAAGAATTTAAAAATTTCAAGGAATTTATAAATAATTAGATGTGGGGTTTGTACATAAGTGACAAGTGTTATTTTGGAAACCCTTTGTTTGGTGATTTTATCATGCTTATGTGATGCATGTGGTCATTTGTTAATTCTTTACAAGCACTCTATTCAACTATTGATAGGAATCCAATCTAAGTTACATATGACTAGGAAGTTTTTAATTATACCCTAACGACTTATTACTTAAAATGCTCCCTTAATCAGACATTGAATCTTATTTTGTTTCTACAATCAAAATTTTTTGCAATGTACTGCTAAAACATCTTTTCTATTACCTCCGTTGCTTCACTCGTTACTTCCTGTTAGTGACACGTGTCAGCAAGAGATTGGTTATTTAATTATTTTATAAAAAATTGTTAAAATTATTCTTTAAAAAATTAAGGAAGAAGATGATGGTTTCTAAGACTGGTATTGTGGTAAGTCGAACGTGGAGTCTGGGGCTTCGGTTCTCGAGTGAGTATGTGATTTCAGTTGATGTGGGTGAATTTGGGTTTATCCAACACGATCCTCTTTCTTCAACGGAGATGCTTTGATGCTGACGATTCCAAGACGAGAATAGACTGGCTTTGCTCAAATGGGTCATGGCGTTGTTGATTGGGTAGCAACGGAAGGTGGAGACTTTTGTGGTTGATTGGAGGGAAGACGAAGAAATCGGCGAGTAAACTAACCAGCTCTAGTATGAATTAAGAATAATATTACGCCATTTTCAAAGTTTTATTTCGAAGCAAAAATAAAAAAATAAAAAAATTTAAAAACGAACTTTTGATACGTAACGGGTTACATAATCATATCCAGTGAAGAATTATATATTAAAAAAAAATGAAGGATTCCTTCCGACCCAGCTTCTGTTCCCTTGAATAAGAAAATGAATTTCCTAAGCCAATTTTGCTTTGCTCACCTTAATTTGTCACTGGGGGTGGTGTAGTTTGAATTTATATATAAATATATCATTTACATTTAAATTCTAATTATTAAAATTTTAAAAATTCGGTATAGTTTAATTTTTCTAAAAATAGAACTGAAATTATTACAATTGTTGATTATGTTTGGACGGTAGGCTTAAAAATATCATGCAGTTTATTTACAAAAAAAAAAAAAAATCCGAAGTTTCGGAAATTTCAACATTCACGTTTACATTTCCTTCGTACAAATCAACAAATAAAAATTTCTAATATAATAATCTTGAAATATAGTGGGATTATGTTTAAATTAATACTGTTTAAATTTGAAAATAGCACAAATGGGTAAATATGAAGTGAGATTTGATACATGGCAAACACTTACAACTAGAAAACTATTTGGTGAAAATATTAACTAATAAATAATATAAATTTATTTAAAAAAGGTTTAACTTTTCAATTTGAATTCCTAACGATGTTCAAAATAAAAATTTAAAATTAAATTGTTAATAATAGAACGGCTTAAATTTTCAAACCGTTTCGTTCGTTTAAATTCAAACTGGGGTGTCAATAACAGTTGGAATTTAATCAATTTCATATCATAAGGAATTTATGCTCACTCATAATTGTCACCATTAATACTTTTTTGTTTTTATTTTTGTTTTTATATGTTTGAATTTAAGGGTGTGTTTGAATGGTGAACTTTGAAATGACAAAGAAATTTAATTGAAGGGACTTTAAAGTGACGAGACTTTAAATGATGGGATTTACAAGCTAACTTGTTTGGCTAATTTATTAAGTAGAAAGATTTGGTGATTGGATTTCTTACAAATATGGTTTTTTTTTTATTGTCATTTAAATACACTTACAGCAGATTAAATAAATTTAACTTTTCTATTGAGTCTAACTATTTCTTCATCTCTTTTCTCTATCCTTCATTCTTTTCATCATTCCTACTTCACAAACTCGCTTTTTCATTATCAAAACTTATCATCATTTGCGTTCACAATATCTAAATTTTTGTGAATTATAGAAAAATAATAATAAAAAAATTCATATTTTTAATTTATTTCAGTATCATTAACTGACTCGGATTTTTCGTATAGGATTGTGAAAAGTTTGATTCTTTATGATATTTGGAAAATGGAGGTTTTGATGGTTCACAGTTTTCAGGTGATGATTAGGAAGGTCGAGTTGTAGAGAAAAGAGTTTGAGTATGATAATTTAACATATTCAATAATTATGAGGAAGAAAGAAGTAAAGTTAGAAGTTTTACTATAAACCATGATGCTAACATTAAGTAAAATAATGCTCCTTACTTTCTTGTAGGCGAAAAATATCATTTGCCATATACATCGTCTCCTAAATAAAGACTTGAAGTTTAGGGTTATTGCTCATTTTTTCTCTTGCGACGAATTTCTATTTGAAATTTTAGTTATTGTGTTTGGCTCCGAATTCATTTTATCCAATTTTCACCGTTAAAATGAACATATCTATTTGAACCGTTAAAAAAGTTAGTTATATATGTATACCCGAATTATGAGCTAGATCGATTTTGCACTCAATATCATTTGCCATATACATCGTCTCCCTAATAAAGACTTGAAGTTTAGGGTTATTTGTCAGGACCCGTCCTAAATCCCGAGATTAATGTAACGATCCGTCCCGAATTAGCGGGATTAATTAAGGATTAATGATGAATTAACGAGACTAACCGGGGATTAGACGAGGATTAGCGGACGTTCAGGGCGAAAGGACAATTTTGCCCCTAGAATGGGCAAAACGTTGACTTTCCATTCGGACGGTCAAATGGACTTTGGCCAATGACTGTAACGTAGTTCGAGACGTCACCAGTTCATAGACATGTGGCATGTTCGATTCCGACATCCGTGGAAGAAGTTGTGACGATCGGGAGATCCGGGGCATTTTTGTAATTTGGTGGAAAATGGCCAATAGTTGACTTTTGACCCGGGAGATCAAATGGCCGAGGGCAAATGACCATTACGTAGATCAGGACGATACAAACCCGTAGACAGGCAGCACGTCGAATTCGGACGTTCGACGGCGAAGTTACGGTTCATTGAAGTTCGAACGTACTATTGCACGTTTTACGAGACAGAAACTATTTGGAATTTAGTGGGCCCCAAATCTTTCTCAGGCCCAATGGATGAATGACAAGTGTCATTCATCCATTACCCATCATTTTTCCTTCATGCATATCCTATTTCCCTTTCATCGATCATTTTCTTCATTTCCTAAACCCAAACCCGATTACCTTGCACCCAAAATCCAAACCCCTCAAACCTATTGTAACGACCCATCCCGAATTCCTAAATTAGATTAGTGTCTAATCACGATTAGTGAGGTTAATCCGTGATTAGTAGAGCGAAATCGGACGAACGATGCAAAACGACCGTTTTGCCCCTAGTTGTGGCAAAATGCTGACTTTTTGTTCGGGCGGTCAAATGGACTTTGACCGATGACCGTGACGTAGTTCGTGATGTCACGAGTTCATAGACAGGTGGTACGTTAAATTCCGACGTTCGAGGAGAAAGTTATGACGTTCGGAAGTTTAGGGGCATTTTGGCAATTTTGGTTAAAAGGAGGCAAGTGTTGACTTTTTGACCGGGAGATCTGATGGCCGAGGGCCATGGACCATTACATAGATCGGGACGATATGAATTCATAGACAGGAGGCACGTCGAATTCGGACGTTCGACGGCGAAGTTACGGTTCACGGAAGTTCAAGTGCACTATTGCACGAATTACAAAATAACCTAACTTTTAGACTCTAGTGGGCCCCAGATATTTAGTTCCTGCCCTATGGATGAGTGACAAGTGTCACTCGTCCACTGGTCTTTCCTTTATATTCATGCATCGACCATTTCCCTTGCCTTCACAAAACACCACCCGATCTCATTCTTTGTACCCAAACCAATCCAATCCAAACCTTCACCCATGGCCATCTGAGGAACCAGGAGAGTGAGTGGAGGATGTTGGATGTTGGTGGCCGGCCTGGACGGCCAGAACCGCCGTGGACGGCTGCGTGGAGGCAAGAAACTCGAGAGGATTTCACTGTTAGGCCCAATTTCCATTTTAAATCGATTTGTGCATTATGGTTTGTTTTGGATGTTTCTAAAGAACTAAAAGGGTTAGTAGGAAGGTGTTAAGATGATTTGGAGGACGGTTCCCGGCTGAGAAGGCCGTGAGGGTGGTCGGAAAAATTATGGCCGTAAGGCCCTTTGAACATGGTTAGGTTTTAGGATGTTTTAGTTAGTTTTATTGATTGGAAATGATAGGAAACAAGGAAATAAGAAGAATGGAGTTGAAAAGGAGAAGATTGGACCGAAAATAAGGGAGAAACCAAGCCGGACCGGTCACGCCGGTCCAGTTGAATCGGATTGCACAGAAACCGGCCGGAGCTCAGGGACGATGAATAGTACCCTGGCGCGTGAGGCCCACGCGCAGGGCTTGTTTTGGGCGCGTGAGGGTGCGTGTCCAGTCTTTTGGGGAAGTATCCAACATGTTATTTCATCTATTCGATGTAACGAACATTTTGGGACTGGTTTCGTGTGGATTGGACATCGTTTCGATAGGTTTCGTGGTGTCCGAAGCTTTAGGTTCGGTTTTAAAAATAGTTATAAAATCGGGAAAATTATGGGATTTCAATGAGAGGTTAATGAGGCTATTAGTAACCTTCTAAATGAATTTGGACAGGTTTGGGAGTCCCGATGACGGTGATTGGCTTGAGAGAGCCGTATGACACACAAATCGAGGCGGCAACTCAGACGGTCTGTGAGTGGACCTTGTTTTCTAAATTGGTGCATGCATAAATGTTTATTATATGTTTTAAATACTTGTTTTTGATTCCATGAGTGCATTTGGTTGTGGTTACGTATAAGCACGTATTTCGAGGTTTCAGCCCTATACGGTGCTTATACGGGTCGATATTAATTTATTGGTTTAAATGAAATGGTTTTGGATTTCCAAAAGGAAAAACTCGGGTATGAGACCCATTTGGTTTGTCTCGGGCATATGACGCTATTGATGGCCTTCGGGTCTAAGTCATGGTCGCGGCAGATGCTTGGTGCACGGCGACGGACGACGTGACGCTCGCCTCCGGATTGGGATGTGTTCCTTCCGAAGAGCTCACGATGCACGATTCGTGGTCGGGCAGCCTGGGGAGGCTCGACTTCGAAGTGCTGACGGTTCAGGATAGCGATCAGTGATGAGTGCACCATGATCTTGTGGTGTTCGCATCGATTGATACGTTCACGGCGACATACCAGGATTGAGGGCGGTCCTGGATGGATGGTTGCACACATCTCTACGATTGGAGTCGTGGCTGGCCCTGAGATATCGGGCAGGAGGCCCAACTGATGTCATATGTTCGGGTACGAGACCCAGTTACTTTACAGTTGTGACTTCGGGTCAAGGACGCTAGATGGATTTCCAAGTTCATGGCGGTTTATGGGAACCGGCATGAACCCTGGAAAGGTTATTGTGGTTCATGACGGTTTATGGGAGTCGGCATGAACCCTTGTTATGGATATTATGGATCATGAAGGTTCAGGGGAACCGGGCATGAATGTTTATGTTATGTATATATATGTTCATATACCTTCCTTTACTTGTTCTATTATCTCCTCCGGGGAGGGTCGTTGGCCTGGGTGGACCCCGGAGTAGTCACGAAGTACTGACTGAGTGGGAGTTGCCCCCGCTGGGTGCCTTACTCTCAGGAAGGCTGGTACTATAACCTCGGGTAGGGTCGGTGGTCTACGGACATTGACCTTGTCTTTGAGAAGACTCGGATTGAGACCCGGGTAGCACGCGCGTAGCTTTGGAAACCGTGACAAGATTGGTTGTGTGAATTATATGTGTATACGATATAGATATGATATATGATATGTGAAGTGTGGTTACACAGGTTTTGAGCAGTGGCTCGTGTACTTGATTTACTTCTGATTTGGGCTGAGTCCTTTATGGATTTGGGCAGTGGCCCGTATGGTCATTTTCATATGGTTTTGGGGCTTAGTTCCCACATGTGATTCATTTGGTTAAATGGTTTTCAAATGCATGCATGCTTTTTAGTGAAGGGTACAAATGTCTTCTTAGAAAATGTTTTTATAAACTGGTTGTTTTGTCCACTCACAGCTTTTAATGTTTTGATTGCCCTTCAGGTTGAATCGGATGTGGACTGTAGCAGAGACCGAGATATCACATACCTCCTCCGGATCCTGGCGTACTCTGATAGCCCAGGAGGGCAAAGGACGAAAATATCCCTTGTCTGACACTTCGTGTCAGACGGGAGCAGGGTCATCCCGCGTTAATCCCGGGGGGATTGGGATGGGTCCTGTCACCTATGACCATGATCGAGACCCAGGAGACTGAGAAGAGGACTGTAGGATTTTGTGGTTGACCCAGGCAGTGCCGCCGTGGACGGCGGAGGAGGAAACCGATTAAGGTAATTGGTTTGAACCGATTTAATCCATTTTTGATTTCAAGCATTATGGGCCTTTTTGGGTAATTGTATTGAATTAAATAGGTTGCTAGGGTCATGTTAGAATGATTTTGAGGATGGTTGGAGGTTGAGAAACCCCTGGGGCAGTTTTGGAAAGATCGAACCGTGAGAACCATGTTGGACCGGTTAGATTTTACGAGTTTTAGGTGTTTTGATTGATAGATTTAGGTTCCTAGAATCGAATTTGTAACGCCCCGAAAATCCAAAAATTTGTAAAATATTAAAATAATGTGAAAATGACGTTTTTACCCTTGGAGGAATATGGCTAAAAGTTGACTTTTCGTTTAAAATACTTTTTGTGCATTTTTCGAGGACCTTTGTGTATGTCCCGAGACGCTGAATCCGTAGACAGGTGGCACGTCGAAAATGGAGTGCGTATGAAAAAGTTATGGGTCTGGGAAGTTCAGGGGTAAAATGGTCATTTGTGACCTCAAGGGTAAAATGGTAATTTTATGTGGATTGTGATTAGACGGTGAATAAGATGATTATCACATGATTTCAATGCTGATTCATTCCATATAATGAGTCACATACTTCATCAAGTGACAAGTGTCACTTGTTCATAAGGATTAGTGGAATTGGTTATGTTAATTAATTGATGTTAGCATATGGGATAATGAATAACAGTACACGACCAAAATACAAAACAGAGAACACATATCCCCCTCCTTCATCTTGATCGATTTTCTGTAGAAACAAGGGCAATTGAGTGATCAATTAACGTAATTAGGGAGTGAAAAACCGAAAGGAAACAGAGCAAAACCCAAGGGACACCATACTGAGGAAACCCGAAAAATCACCCAACAGCATGATTTTCGATTTTTATTTTTAAGACGGTTTCGAGTGAAATTGAGGAGGTATTAAGCTTGTTGAGGACTAGACGACTCGAACCCAATCAATTGAGGAGGTATTAAGCTTGTTGAAGGAGATTGCACCGGGTCTGATCGCGGGTTTCAGACCCGTTTATTAGAGAAACGGGCGAGGAAGGAGCACTGTAGCAGTGCACTATTCACGGCGCGTGGCTTTCACGCGCAGCCGCTTGCGGCGGCGCGTGAGGACGCGTGACCGGGAATTTTAAGGAGGGTTCAACACACTTTTTGATGCTCTCGATGATACGGACCTATTAGCGTTGGTTTCGGGTCAATCGGATATGAATTTAGAGTAATGTTGCATACCCGAAGCGTATAGGTTACGTTTAAAATAATATTAATTTATTTCAACGACTAGGAAATTCGTACAGGAGATTATGTAACGAGTTAGTAATCTGATATTACTTGTTTGACAGGCCCGAATACTTCTAGGACGTCAGAAGAGTACAAACAGCTTGAAACTGAACAATCTGGATGATGTGTGAGTGAGCTTTTGTTTTCTACCCTAAATGCATGCATATATGTTTTAAATGCCTTATAATATGATTTGAAATGATTTGGTATGATTGATACTTCGATATGATGATTTTCGGATTTTTGGGAATATTATATTATTTTATATGCTTTTGGGCACGATTTTCGAGAAAACTATAAAACTGATGTTTCGAGCTAAGGCTCGGAGTTTGAACTTGATTTTGACTCGGATTATGAGTCTGGTATTATATTTGATGGATTTATATCATGAATGAGATTGTGATTGCGCAGGTTTGCGTGGATTGATTTATGGATTTGAGAAAAGTGTTTTTGGGCGTAAAGCCCAGTTCAAAAATGATTTTGATATTAAATGTAACTGTTTTCACTGATTTTCATGATGATGATATATGAGGGCTTTCGGTGTGGAATATGTTTCCCCCGAAATGGACCCTGGAGATAACGCTCGCCTCCGGGATGGAAGTGTTTACCCCGGAGAGGTCACGTAGCACGGTATGTTGTCGTGCAGCCAAATGGAGGCTCGACTCAGACCAGATGTGTTGGATTATTTGGAGGTCAGTCCGTGATAAGTTCATGACGACCTGGATTGCCGGCTGGTGATGTGTTCACATCGGCGGATGCTCGAGATTTGAGCGGTCGTTGAGCCTATTGATTTGTACGCGTTGCAGGGATAACGTGACTATATGAGACCTGGATCATGTGTTTTTATTGATGTTTGAGATTTATATTCATGCCTTGATTATTTGAGTTATAAGTTATGATATGCATGCATGTTTACAAAACTGAAGGGTAAGACTGTATTTTGATAAATGTATTTTTAAACTTTATTTTTTTCCACTCACACCTTTGATGTTTTAATTGCCCTCCAGGCCAGTGCATAGGAACTGAGGCTAATATCGAGGCAGAGGAATAAACAGACCGTTGCGTACTCAGACACTTTGCAGTGTAGGATTTTGATCCCTACATGTAAATATTTCCTATGCTCTGTAAACCATGTTGACTAGGTCAACGGTCTTGGAATACTGAACTATCCCTTGTCTGACAATGCTTATCGTTTGTTATGTTCTATATGTATATACTTAAAACTACTTTTGGTACTTTCGAGCTATTGTCAGACGGGAGCAGGATCTTTCACGGTTATCGAGGGATAATCGGGATGAGTCTTGTCAAATTGGTATCAGAGAACTAGGTTCCGGTCTGAGACATTGTGTGCATGTCTGGTTAACTGATCTGTTTTACGTACAGATACCTCTATATGCCTCCGAGACGCGAGCCTCGTGCACAGCCTGGCGAAGAAATGGAGGGTCCAGACGTAGAGAGAGCTCAACGGTTGGGGGCCACGAGTTTTACTTGTCAGACTAACCCAGACGAGGCTTATGATTGGGTTACACAGTTGGAACGGATTTTCTAGATCATGCGATGTCCACCAGGAGACATGGTTCCTTTAGTCACGTTTATGCTGAGTAGTCAGGCGTATCGATGGTGGCGTGGATTGCAGTTGACGAGATTGGATGCCAACACCCTGAGTTGGGAGGATTTCAGGCACCGTTTCCTAGATCAGTTTTATCCTCGTTCTTTCCGTAATGCCAAGGAAGTGGAGTTTCTTCAACTGAAACAAGGAGATCTATCTGTGGCTGATTATGAGCAAAAGTTCTTGAACTTAGCAAATTTTTCCCCTTTGTATGTGTCTACCGAGGAGGACCAGTGCAGAAGGTTTGAGCAGGGGTTAAGGAATGAGATCCGTGGTGCCGTGACAGCGGGATCATATGCTTCTCTGAGGGAGTTGTTCGATGCAGCCGCCAGAGTTGAGGTGACTCTACCAGTACAACAACAGTATTCAGGCTTCGGTCGACGTCGAGAACGACAATATCAGGGAGCGCCGAGTTAGAAATGGCCAAAAGGGGTGGTTCTAGTTCTGGATCGTCTGGAGGCACTCGTCCGAGTTATGGTCATGGGAATACCTCGAGATTTGAGTCTCGATCTTCGGTAACAGTGCAGTCTAGTGAAGCATCAGTGGGATCAGCCAACCGACAGAACAGCGGGCCCAATCGGGGTAATGTGCTTATTTGCTTTTACTGTCGGGAGCCGGGTCATTTTAAGAAGGACTGCCCACGTTTGGTTGGTAGTGGTACCGGTTGGGGCACTGCAGAGCAGAGTCGGAGTACGGCATCGACTTCTGATACGATTGGGGGGAGAGTAGCTGGCCGAGGACGTGGTAACTCACGAGGACGTGGTCAGACTTCGGGACCACAGGCTCTAGTATTTGCTGTTACTCAACAGGAGGCTCGATCTACCCCAGGAGTGGTGACAGGTATGCTTCCTATTTTTGGTCATGATGCCCGTACCTTAATAGACCCGGGAGCTACTCATTCATTTGTTTCTCGCACTTATGCAACCTTAGCTGATAGAGAAATTTCTGCACTTGGTTGTGATATGGGAGTCGGTACGCCGACCGGTGATATTTATGTAGTCAACCAAGTGATACGAGAGTATCCTGTATTGATAGGGGGTGTGCATCTCGTGGCTGATTTAATTTTGTTAGAATTATGCGATTTTGATGTTATCCTTGGGATGGATTGGCTGACAACCCATCATGCCTCTATTGAATGTTTCGATAAGAGGGTGATACTTCGGAGTCCAGGATTTCCGGAAGTCATATTCCAGGGAGATCAGCGAATGTTACCCGCCAAAGTTATATTAGCTCTTACAGCAGAGAGATTGTTGCAGAGAGGTTTCCAAGGTTATCTGGCACATGTGATTGACGTACGGGATACCCCAGTTAGGATCAAGGACATCCCTATTGTCTGTGAGTTCCCAGATGTGTTTCCTGAGGATTTACCAGGGTTACCACCGCATAGGGAGATGGAGTTCACCATTGACTTTATTCCTGGTACACGACCTATTTCTTTGCCTCCTTATCGCATGGCACCAGTGGAATTAAGGGAATTAAAGGTGCAATTACAGGATCTAGTCGATATGGGATTCATTCGACCGAGCGTGTCACCATGGGGAGCCCCCGTACTGTTTGTGAAAAAGAAAGAAGGCAGCTTGAGATTTTGTATGGACTACAGGCAACTAAACAAGATGACGATCAAGAATAAGTATCATTTACCTCGAATTGATGATTTATTTGATCAATTAAGGGGAGCTACATATTTTTCGAAGATTGATCTTCGTTCTGGTTACCATCAACTGCGGATTTGAGAAGGGTATATTCCGAAAACAGCCTTCCGGACTCGGTATGGTCATTATGAATTCCTTGTAATGCCCTTTGGGTTAAACAATGCTCCAGCAGCATTTATGGACTTGATGAACCGAGTATTCGGGAAATATCTTGATCAATTTTTCATTGTGTTTATTGATGATATTTTAGTATATTCAAAGT
Organism: Prinsepia uniflora; assembly: GCA_032719365.1. Taxonomy (NCBI): domain Eukaryota; kingdom Viridiplantae; phylum Streptophyta; class Magnoliopsida; order Rosales; family Rosaceae; genus Prinsepia; species Prinsepia uniflora. Next base: position 68,365,597 of record CM064861.1, on the reverse strand, counting down.
CTGAGAAGGCGCACGAGAAGCACCTGAGACTTGTGCTTGGAACTCTGAGGGAGAATCAACTTTTTGCTAAACTGAGTAAATGCCAATTTTGGCTGACGAGTGTGGGATTTCTGGGACATGTGATTTCTGGGGAAGGAATTTATGTTGATCCCCAGAAAATTGAAACAGTGACAAAGTGGGAACAACCTACAACAGTAACCGAAGTGAGGAGCTTTTTGGGTTTGGCCGGTTACTACAGACGTTTTGTGGAAGGCTTCTCTACGATTGCTGCTCCTTTGACTCGTTTGACCAGGAAGGGAGTTAAGTTCATTTGGGCTGAGATTTGTGAGCAGAGTTTTCAGGAATTGAAGGAACGATTGACATCCGCTCCAGTATTGGCCCTTCCAGATGACAGTGGAGAATTTGAAGTCTATACTGATGTATCCTTACACGGTTTAGAGTGTGTGCTGATGCAGCATGGAAAAGTGATTGCTTATGCCTCGCGACAGTTAAAACCGCATGAGCGCAACTATCCTACCCATGATTTAGAACTGGCTGCAGTAGTGCATGCGCTGAAGATCTGGAGACATTATCTATATGGTGAGACCTGCCGATTGTTTACGGATCATAAAAGTTTGAAATACTTTTTCACCCAGAAGGAGCTAAATGTGAGGCAGAGAAGATGGTTGGAATTTCTTAAGGACTATGATTGCACGATTGAATACCATCCTGGAAAAGCAAATGTAGTGGCTGATGCATTGAGTCGGAAATCAGCACATTCAGTAGCCCATTTGCGGACGATACACTTGCCTCTATTAGTTGAACTTCGAAAAACTGGGGTTATGTTGGGACTTGATAGTCAAGATGGGTTGGTAGCGAGTTTCCAGGTACGACCAATCCTGATTGATCAGATCATTGATGCTCAATTTCAAGACGCGACTTTATGTATTCTTCGAATTGAAGTAGAAGCAGGAGAACGACAGGATTATGCAGTGAATGAGGACGGAGCCTTAACCATAGAAGGGAGATTGTGTGTACCTGCAGATGAAGCATTGAAAAAGGAGATTCTGGCTGAAGCTCATAGTTCTGCATACGCTATGCATCTAGGAGGAACAAAAATGTACCGTACGCTCCGAAAACATTACTGGTGGCCTGGCATGAAACGAGAAATTGCGGAGTATGTGAGTAAATGTTTGATATGTCAGCAGGTAAAGGTGGAGAGACAAAGACCTTACAGAGCACTGCAACCGCTTCCTATCCCAGAGTGGAAATGGGATCATATAACCATGGATTTTGTGTTTAAACTTCCGAGGACGCCCAGAGGCCACGATGGAGTTTGGGTGATTGTAGACAGACTTACCAAGTCAGCACATTTCTTACCTGTGAAGGAAGACTTTCAGATGACCCAGTATGCTAACTTGTTCATTATTGAGATCATTCGGTTACATGGCACACCTGCCTCCATTGTCTCAGATCGAGATCCGCGATTCACATCTAGATTCTGGCAAGGTCTACAGGAAGCTTTTGGAACAAGATTGCATTTTAGTACGGCATTCCACCCTCAGACAGACGGACAGTCCGAACGGACCATCCAGACCTTGGAAGATATGATGAGAGCCTGTGTTCTGCAATTCCAAGGTACTTGGGAGTCACACTTGCCATTGATGGAATTCGCCTATTGACAGGACCCATCCCAATCCCCCCGGGATTACCGTGGAATGTGCCCTGCTCCCGTCCAACAAGGGGTGTCAGACAAGGGATAATCAAGAGCCACTGCCCAACGGGGCATCCAGAGTGCGCAAGGATCGATGGAGGAGGTGTGCAATCGCATCTGTGATCAACCTGAAGGGCATTAAAACCAAAAGCTGTGAGTGGACAAAAACCAGTAAGTTCATCAAATACATTTATAAGACATTTATGCCCTCCAATAAAAACGTATGCATGCCACAAAAACCAGTAACCAAAACGTTTGCTCAACCGAGCCATTAGGGCCTTAGCCCAAAAACCATTAACCAAAAACCAAGTGTGGGAACTCAGCCCAAAACAGTGGAATACCAACAACTATACATAAACAACCATGTGGGTCACCACCCAAAACCATAAATGAACATCAATCCATTAAAATCATATAATCACAAATCCACCCGGAAAGCCATTTCATTAATTCGTATTTTACCATTACCATCACCAGCATCCCTGATGCTAGACGTCCCTGACGTCATGTCTCACGGTTTCATAAGCTACGCGTGCTGCCCGGGGTCTCTCCGGGTCCATATATCTGACATCCCTGATGTCTGACGTCCCAGACGTCAATCATAGCAATCCTGCTCTTGAGTCATCATACGGTCCGGCTGCTCCGTATGGTGACCCTTCGTAGGCAATGCACCTTGACTTCCCCAGTGTCCCAGACATCTGGAGGATACCATCATATATCCATGTATCAAGATGGTATATGGAAAACAGTTTTTATTAATTCATTTCACAACATCACAATGGGCCCTGCCCGAATTTTCCATAAAACAACACATTTCCATTTAGGGTCCCTGACCCGAAACCACATTTATTAAATATAGGGCCCCTGACCCGAAATCATCATTTTAATCCAACTGGGCCTCATGCCCGACTTTATGAACCACTAGGCCCACGGCCCGATTTATAAACCAACTGGGCCCGCAGCCCGACTTATAAACCAACTGGGCCCGCAGCCCGATTACGTACTCAAATGGACTCCAAGTCCGAGATTTCCAAAACAAGTGGGCCTCAAGCCCGAATTCATCTTTCCAATATAAAAACCGTTTTATCATATTATTTATTTAACCACAAGCACGCAAAACCACAAATAAACCGTTAATCCCGATATACGTGAAACATACCCGAAATCAATGCTCACAAATACCATCATAGAAATCATGTATATAAACCATATAACACATTTAAGCATGCATAGGATTTATAAAACCAAAGTCCACTCACAGACCGTTTTAACGGTATGCCTCGATACGCGTGCCACCGGCCCTCCCGGGCCACACCACTATCGCCGGGACTCCCAATCCTGTCCAAATCACATTAGAGGGTCACTAACCTCATTATTAACATCCTATCAAAGTCCTGTAATTTTCCCGAATTTTTACTTATTTTTAAACTTAATTTAAAACCTTCGGACATCCCGAACAATATCGAGACGGTGTCCGATCGACACGAAACCAATTCCAAAATGTTCGTTACATCAAATAGGACAGAAGTCATGTTGACCTCACCTCGAGATTCGTGCCCACGCGCCGTCACGCGCCGCCGTGAGTGGCTGCGCGTGAAATCCACGCGCCTGCTACAGTGCATCGTCCTAACCCGTATGTCTGGTAAACGGGTCCAAACTGCCCGCGACACGACCCGGTTCGTATTCTGTCAATTCGATCCTAATTCCTTCAATTGATCATTTAGTTAGTTTCGTTTTAAGTCTAATTTAAGTTCTGTAATGTTGATTACACAAAACATTACCTACAATTCCACGATTCAACGATGATCCACGAAGAACACCCGGTTACTGTGCAATCATGGAACTCCTTCAATTCCAATTGATTTCCTTAAATTGATTCAACCAGAAGCTTCCATGGACTCCGTTAAGCATTTCCCCCCAACTCAATTGCTTCAATCATGCGCTCAATCGTCACGACTCAAGCTCGAACACCGTCACTGTTCAACCATGGAGTTTCATCGATCTCGATCAGTTTCCTTCAATTGATGAACCCAGAAGCATCGTGGGATCATGGGAAGCAGTTTCCCCACCTCAATTTCATCCAACGAAGCCTCCAATTCCACGACTCAACTTCGAAATTCCAGAGACCTCCATCCTTCTGTTCTTCCTCAATTCGACCCCAATTCCCTTCGTTCTTGTTGCAGAAATGATCGTTTTGATCCCAGAAGTCGAATTGAATCCTCAATTGCGGTCCTCAAAGCCTACACCTTCGAATTCGAAATTCCCTCCAACATACCAAAATCCGAATTCCCAGTTCTTCAGTTTCCCTCAATCCCTCGTGTTTTCCTCATTCAATTAGTCACTGAATTCTCTCCAATTTCCGTTCACAAGTTTAGTGTATAGGGAGAAGATTAAGGGTGAGAGCATTCTGATCTTGGTTGTACACGGGTTAAGAACACACAGAAGAGGAAAATAGGGGTTTAATGGGTTTTTAATTAATTAATAAATATCAAAACATCATAATGATGTTTCCCCCCAAAACATGGATCAGGTTTCAACGGATGAGTGACAATTGTCACTCATCCAGGTGTGTAGGGTCAACGGTCACTATTCAATATTATATTATTATTTTAATCCGAGCCTCGGTTCGTAAGTTCGTTTCCTTGACCATAACGTTGTCGTCGAATCTCCGATTTCGGCATGCCGCCTGTCGTTGGATTCGTATCGACGATACCTACGTAACGGTCCTTGGCCCTCGTTCATCGGACCTCCCGGTCAAAAAGTCAACATTTGGCCCCTAGTATGCCAAATTACCAAAATACCCCTCAACTTCCGCACACCATAACTTTCTCTACGAATGTCGGAATCGAGCGTGCCACCTGTCTATGAACTCGTGACGTCCCGAACTACGTCACGGTCATCGGTCAAAATCCGTTTGACTGCCCAATCAAAAAGTTATCATTTTGCCCACGACCAGGGGCAAAACGGTCATTTTGCACATTTGTCCGATTTCGCCCTACTAACCACCGTTCAACCTCACTAATCAAGATTAGTCACTAATCTAATCCCGGAATTCGGGACGGGTCGTTACACCTATAATAATAGTTATCAAGCAAGTATTGGAATGGCACCTTACGAGGCCTTATATGGACGCCAGTGTAGAACCCCTTTATGTTGGACAGAAGTGGGTGAAAGAAAATCTTCTAAATCTGAATTAATTGATCTGACGACGGAGAAAGTTAAGCTCATCCGAGATAGACTCAAGGCAGCCCAAGACAGACAGAAGAGCTACGTAGATCGGCGAATCAGAGATCTTGAATTTGCAGTGGGAGATTGGGTTTTCCTGAAGTTACCCCCTTGGAAAGGTATAGTACGATTTGGCTGGCGCGGGAAATTAAGCCCCCGTTTCATCGGACCTTATGAGATTATCGAACGGATTGGCCGAGTTGCTTACCGACTAGCATTACCATCGGAGCTTTCCAGAGTTCACAATGTCTTCCATGTGTCAATGCTGCGGAAATATGTGTATGATGAGTCCCACGTATTAGAAGAGCAACCTATTGAGCTCAGAGAAGACCTAAGCTTTGAGGAACAACCGGTGCAGATATTGGACCGAAAGGATAAGGTACTCCGCCGAAAGACAATTCCCCTAGTGAAAGTGCTTTGGAGGAATCAGAATGTAGAAGAAGCTACGTGGGAATCCAAAGCTCAAATGCGGGAGCAGTATCTGTACTTATTTCCGTGAAATTTCGGGGATGAAATTTCCTAAAGGGGGGAAGGTTCTAACGCCCCGAAATCCAAAAATTTGTAAAATATTAAAATAATGTGAAAATGACGTTTTTACCCTTGGAGTAATATGGCTAAAAGTTGACTTTTCATTTAAAATACTTTTTGTGCATTTTTCAAGGACCGTTGTGTAGGTCCCGAGACGCTGAATCCGTAGACAGGTAGCACGTCGAAAACGGAGTTCGTATGAAAAAGTTATGGGTCTGGGAAGTTCAGGGGTAAAATGGTCATTTGTGACCTCAAGGGTAAAATGGTAATTTTATGTGGATTGTGATTAGACGGTGAATAAGATGATTATCACATGATTTCAATGCTGATTCATTCCATATAATGAGTCACATACTTCATCAAGTGACAAGTGTCACTTGTTCATAAGGATTAGTGGCATTGGTTATGTTAATTAATTGATGTTAGCATATGGGATAATGAATAACAGTACACGACCAAAATATAAAACAGAGAACACATATCCCGCTCCTTCATCTTGATCGATTTTCTGTAGAAACAAGGGCAATTGAGTGATCAATTAACGTAATTAGGGAGTGAAAAACCGAAAGGAAACAGAGCAAAACCCAAGGGACACCATACTGAGGAAACCCGAAAAATCACCCAACAGCATGATTTTCGATTTTTATTTTTAAGACGGTTTCGAGTGAAATTGAGGAGGTATTAAGCTTGTTGAGGACTAGACGACTTGAACCCAATCAACTGGAACAAAAATTGGAGGTGAATTGGTGACGAACAAGCCCTGCAACTGTTTCAGAAATTCGAGCTTGAGTTCGATTACTTAGAGGTAATAATTCATGAAATTGATTTCAATTTCATGTTTATAATGGACCTATGATGCTTCTGGTATGATCAATTGAAGGAAACAGGCTGGTTTTGGGTAGAACCCGAATTTGAACCTGTCGGGTGTTCATCGTGAGTCGAGGATTGTGAGGGCTTGTGTGATTAAATTGAACTTATAGAACTATAATTTGGATTGAATTTATGTTAATGAGTGAAAGAACGGACACAATTGAGCTTGAATTGAAGGAGATTGCACCGGGTCTGATCGCGGGTTTCAGACCCGTTTATCAGAGAAACGGGCGAGGAAGGAGCACTGTAGCAGTGCACTGTTCACGGCGCGTGGATTTCACGCGCAGCCGCTTGCGGTGGCGCATGAGGGCGCGTGACCGGGAATTTGAGGGAGGGTTCAACACACTTTTTGATGCTCTCGATGATACGGACCTATTAGCGTTGGTTTCGGGTCAATCGGATATGAATTTAGAGTAAAGTTGCATACCCGAAGTGTATAGGTTACGTTTAAAATAATATTAATTTATTTCAACGACTAGGAAATTCGTACAGGAGATTATGTAACGAGTTAGTAATCTGATATTACTTGTTTGACAGGCCCGAATACTTCCAGGACGTCAGAAGAGCACGAACAGCTTGAAACTGAACAATCTGGACGGTGTGTGAGTGAGCTTTTGTTTTCTACCCTAAATGCATGCATATATGTTTTAAATGCCTTATAATATGATTTGAAATGATTTGGTATGATTGATACTTCGATATGATGATTTCCGGATTTTTGGGAATATTATATTATTTTATATGGTTTTGGGCACGATTTTCGAGAAAACTATAAAACTGATGTTTCGAGCTAAGGCTCGGGGTTTGAACTTGATTTTGACTCGGATTATGAGTCTGGTATTAGATTTGATGGATTTATATCATGAATGAGATTGTGATTGCGCAGGTTTGCGTGGATTGATTTATGGATTTGAGAAAAGTGTTTTTGGGCTTAAAGCCTAGTTCAAAAATGATTTTGATATTAAATGCAACTGTTTTCACTGGTTTTCATGATGATGATATATGACGGCTTTCGGTGTGGAATATGTTTCCCCCGAAATGGACCCTGGAGATAACGCTCGCCTCCGGGATGGAAGTGTTTACCCCGGAGAGGTCACGTAGCACGGTATGTTGTCGTGCAGCCAAATGGAGGTTCGACTCAGACCCGATGTGCTGGATTATATGGAGGTCAGTCCGTGATTTGTTCATGACGACCTGGATTGCCGGCTGGTGATGTGTTCACATCGGCGGATGCTCGGGATTTGAGCGGTCCTTGAGCCTATTGATTTGCACGCGTTGCAGGGATAACGTGACTATATGAGACCTGGATCATGTGTTTTTATTGATGTTTGAGATTTATATTCATACCTTGATTATTTGAGTTATAAGTTATGATATGCATGCATGTTTGCAAAACTGGAGGGTAAGACTGTAGTTTGATAAATGTATTTCTAAACTTTATTTTTGTCCACTCACACCTTTGATGTTTAATTGCCCTCCAGGCCAGTGCATAGGAACTGAGGCTAATATCGAGGCAGAGGAATAAACGGACCGTTGCGTACTCAGACACTTTGCAGCGTAGGATTTGGATCCCTACTTGTAAATATTTCCAATGCTCTGTAAACCATGTTGACTAGGTCAACGGTCTTGGAATACTGAACTATCCCTTGTCTGACAATGTTTATCATTTGTTATGTTCTATATGTATATACTTAAAACTACTTTTGGTACTTTCGATGTAATGACCCGTCCCGAATATTGGGATTGAATATTAATTAATCATGATTTAGAATGACTAATCGGGGATTAGTTGAGTGAAATCGGACGAAACGTGCAAAATGACCGTTTTACCCCTAGCGTGGGCAAAGTGTTTACTTTTAGTTTGGGCAGTCAAATGGACTTTGACCGATGACTGTGACGTAGTTCGGGACGTCACGAGTTCATAGACAGGTGGCACGTTCGATTCCGACATTCGTAGAGAAAGTTATGATGTTCGGAAGTTGAGGGGCATTTTGGTAATTTGGCATATTAGGGGCCAATTGTTGACTTTTGATTGGGAGGTCCGATGGACGAAGGCCAAGGACCGTTACGTAGGTCTCGTCGATACGAATCCAACGACAGGCGGCATGCCGAAATCGGAGATTCGACGACGAAGTTATGGTCACGGAATCGGGCTCGATTAACCGAACGAACCGGGAATAAAATAATATTTTAATATGAACAGTACCCGGTGACTGTGCACATCCGGATGAGTGACAAGTGTCACCCATCCCTTGATTCCAGCTCCATGTTTCCCTCCCAACACCATCATTACAACATCATCATTTATCCTTCATCATTTCCTCCATTTTCTCCTTAAATTTTCTCCTTCTTTGTTCTTCTTACCCGTGAGCATTGAGCAGCAGAATTGGAGAGTGTTAGCTACCATTTCTAACTGGTTTTGAGGGCAAAATTGAGTGCTTGTTGAGACTAACTCAACTGGGTAAACACGGGAGGTTGAGAGTGGCTGAAAACTGGGAATTCAAAAATGGGTTTTTGGGAGGAAAAATCAAATTGGATGAATTGAGCCTTGTTGATCGAAATTGGGTACAGTTTCAGTCTTATGGGATTACTACGATCAATTTTGTAGAAGGAACCAAGTGGAATTGGGATCGAATTGTGGAAGAACTGAAGGAGGGTGGCCTCTGAAATTTCGAGATTGAGTCGAGGAATTGGAGGCTTTGATTGTTGAAATTGAGCTGGGGATTATGTTCCTGAGGATCCCACCATGCTTCTGGATCCATCAATTGGAAGAAACTGGTTGATATTGATTGAACTCCATGGATGCACAGTGACGAAGAATCGAGTTTGAGTCGTGACGTTTGAGCCACGAATTGATGCAATTGAGTTGGGGAAAATACTTACCTGAGTCCATTGATGCTTACTGGTGAATCAATTGAACGAAATCAAGAAGGTTTGATGGTTTTCGAAGGATGAACAGTGGCCGGATGTCCTTCGATTGATCATCTGTGATCGTGAGGATTGAGGTAATGTTTCATGGAATTATTGTTACAAAACTCTAATTGGACTTAAGTAGAAGCTTATTGATTGATCAATTGATGAATTCAGTGTTGAATTGATAGGATTGGAACCGGGTATGATCGCGGGTTAAACGACCCGTTTACCAGACAAACGGGTGAGGGAGACAGCACTGTAGCTGGCGCGTGGGTTTCACGCGCAGCCACTCACGGCGGCGCGTGGAGGCGCGTCCGGCCTAGTCTCAAGGTGAGATCAACATGACTTTTGATCCTCTCAGTGTATCGAACATTTTGACGTTGATTTCGGGGAAATCGGATATTGTTTTGATAATGTTCCGCGTATCCGAAGTTTTGTATTACGTTAAAAATACGTATTTAAATCCCGGAAAAATTGGGGAAAATTATATGATGTAATTTGAGATGTTAGTAACCCTCTATAATGATTTTGGACAGGAGTTGTGATTTCCAGATTTTACGGAAAAACGTGCAGCTCGGAAACGGACCGTTTTGGACGGTGTGTGTGAGTGGACTTTGTTTTCTAACCGTGATGCATGCATATATGATTTAAATGCCTTATTATATGATTTTATATGCTTGGGCATGATTTGTGTTTCAATCCGGTAATTTCTCGGTTTTATGATTATTATATTATTATTATGGGCGATTTTCGAGAAATTACGAAATTTGGTAAAAAATAATGTTTGGACTCGGATTATTGAGTCATGGATTGAAAAATGATGTGGTGAATCGGGAATGAGTCAATGGTCAATTTCGTGGATTTACGTGAAAATGGCAACGGAAGTTGCAACGCATGGATTTGCGTGATAATGTTATTTTGGGCATGAGAACCCAAGTGAATAGTGATTTTGACTCGGATTTGGAGTCACTTGTGAAATTAATGATTTATTGGGATTTTATGATTATTTTAATCAGTCTTTCGGGCACGTTTTACGAGGAACGTGCAGATGATGATTTGGGCTAGGCCCGGAGTTTAAATGATTTCTAAAATGATGTTTTGACCTTGTTGGTGAGTCAATGATGATTTCCGGATTATTCTATTGATTTAAATGTGATTTTAACGGTTTATGTGTAAAAGGTATTTTGGGCTTGAGACCCAGTTGAGAATGATCTTGACTTGGTATGAAGTCAAGATTTGATTGAAATGTTTTGGGACGTAATTCCTGGGATGGTTTTCCTCGTGATTGTGATATTCCCAGACGGTCGGTGCTTGGGGGGGATTACCCAGACGACCGGAGCTTGGGGGATGTGATTGTAGGATCGGGAGTTGATCCTATGGTAGTCAGTTTCTCGGATGAGACTGAGCCTGGATGTACCACTCGGAGGTGTCTGAACCTGGGGATGTGTTCGCCCAGAGGTGACTGAGCCCGAGGGGGTTGAGCCCAGAGGTGTCTGTTCCCGAGAGAGTGACTGGATATTGGCCTACGCGTAGTGCAGCACTTGTGAGTAGTGCAGTTTGATTGATTGTGCACTTGTGAGTAGTGCAGATGTGATTTGTGATATTGTGCACTTGTGAGTAGTGCGGATTGATTGGATTGATATATGTATTGTGCACTTGTGATTAGTGATGATTGATGTTATTTGTGATGACGTACTGGTATGGAGTACGGGTTTTTGGTCTTTATGGCCAGTGATTATGTTTTCACATGTTTTGGCCTGAGAGCCGGGATTTGATGTTTTATAACATGAACTGATTTGGTGAACATGAGTTTGATGGACCATGGGAAAATATGTTTTGATTTTATCGGTCACTCATGTTTTACGATATGCATGCAAGTTTGTGAAAACTGGAGGGTAAGAATGTATTTTGATAAATGTTTTTATAAGAGGTCATTTTTGTCCACTCACACCTTTTCTGTTTTGTGACCCTCCAGGCCGTGGTACGACGTTCGGGACAGATCGTGAGGCAGTGACAGCAGCAGAAATCCGCGCGAACATCCCTTGTCTGGCAAGCACTGAAGGGGAGTTTCTGACCTTTAGTTGACTTGTCAGACGGGAGCAGGACCGGGCACGGTTTTTGACGTCCAGTTGGGACGGGTCCTGTCATTCGAGCTATTGTCAGACGGGAGCAGGATCTTTCACGGTTATCGAGGGATAATCGGGATGGGTCTTGTCAGAATTAAGAAGGATGGAATTGAAAAGGGGAAGATTGGACGAAAAATATAGGCCTGGACCGGTCACGCCGGTACAGTTACAAGCCCTGAACCGAACCGGCCAGTCTGAACCAGCTAGAGGTTAAAGATGAAGTACTATGCATGGGCGCGTGAGGCCTACGCGCATGAAATTCTTGGGGCGCGTGCGGGAGCGTGGTGACTCCTTTGGGGAAGGTTCCAACATGTAATTTCATCTATTCGATGTAACAAACATTTTGGGACTGATTTCTAGTCGATCGAACATCGTCTCGATATAGTTTGGGCTGTCCGAAGGTTTGAGTGCGCGTTTAAAAATAGTTAAAAATCTCAGAAAATTAGGGGCCTTTAGTGAGGGGTTAATTAAGTAGTTAGTAACCCTCTAAAATGATTTGTACAGGTTTGGGAATGCCGGAGACGACGGTTGACCCAGAAAGGCGTACAACGCGCATATCGAGGCAGCAACGCGGATGGTCTGTGAGTGGACTCTCTTTCTGAAATCGATGCATACATAAATGTTTTATATATGTTTTAATATGTGTTTTGGGATGCCTTGAGTGCATTTTGGTGTGTTTACGTGTTTGCACGTATTTCGAGGTTTTGTGTTTTATACGCTCTTATGCTTTCGGTTTTCATGAAATGGTTTTGAAAAGGTAAAACTGAGCATGAGACCCATTTGAATTTGGTTTTGACTCGGGCATGAGACCCTAATGATGACCCGTAGGTCTGAGTCGTGGTCGCAACGAGTGCTGTGTGGACGGCGACGGACGACATGACGCTCGCCTCCGGATTAGGATACGTTCTTTCAGGAGAGGTCACGATGCACGTTCCGTTGTCGAGCAGCCACTAGAGGCTCGACTTCGGAGTGCTGACGGTTTAGAGGATCGATCAGCGACGTGTGTACCATGGTCTCGAGATGGTCGCGGTAATAATGTGTTCATAGCGACATATCAGGATTGAGAGCGGTTCTGGATTGATGGTTGCACGCATCGCTATGGTCGGGATCGTGACTGACCCTGAGATCTCGGGCTCGATGCCCCGTTGATTTACGAGTTCGTGCTCGATGCCCAGTTATTGTGAAATCGGGCTAGAGGCCCTGTTGAGTCCTATGTTCGGGTTGGAGGCCTATTTTCTTTGTGTTATTGGGCGTGAGTCCCGTTTTATGGTTTTGTATACTGGTATATATATACCCTCCTTACGAGATTAGTGATTGGTCTCCTCCAGTCGTCAACCTGAAGAGTCATGATCCACAGACCAGAGAGGGTATCCCCATAGGGATCCCGTTCCAAGAGTGAGCGTTATGATGTGGTCCCGGACCAGAGTTCGGAGAGATGATCGAACTAGGCCCGAAGATGAGCCTTCCAGATGGAGAATTCCTGGGAGAAGACTCCGAGTGAGACCCCGAGTAGTATGCATACTTATATATATAGAGACATCGTGACTATATTGGGGATGTGTTCCCTAGGGGCTGTATGCCCCGAGTTGGCATCTTCTCCGGAAGTGCCTAGGATGGGTTATATATGTATATATGTATATGTGTATGAGTTTTCACTGAGATGGCGTTGGGCTGAGACCCACGCGTATTGGTTTTCGGGCTAAGACCCCCACATGAGATGGTTTTGGGACGAGTTCCCACGTGTTTTGGTTTGGGCGGAGGTCCCATGTATTGATCTAAGGATTTCGGGCCAAGGCCCAAATGGTTTGATAGTTCATGACGGTTTATGGGAACCGGGCATGAACCCTAGAAATGGTTTTCGAATGCATGCATATGTTTTTAATGAAGGGCATAAAGGTCTTTTATGAAATGTTTTTATAAAATAATTGTTTTGTCCACTCACAGCTTTTATGTTTTGAATGCCCTTCAGGTTAATTGCAGATGCGGCTGTAGCAGAGACACGACATTACATTCCTCCTTTGGATCCTGGCACACTCTGATAGCCCCGGTTGGGCAAAGGATGAAAATATCTCCTGTCTGACACTTCGTGTCAGACGGGAGCAGGCACGCCCCACGCTAATCCCGAGGGATTTGGGACGGGTCCTGTCAATTAACGTGGGACGCGCCTGTTCTCGACTGACACGAAATGTCAGACCAGAGAAAATTCCGTCTCTAGCCCTCACTGGGGCTTCTAGAGTACGCCAGGATCATAGGAGGAAGAGTTTGATGTCTCGATCTCTGCTACAGCCAGCATCCGATATCAATCTGAAGGGCATTCAAAATATTAAAAGTCGTTAGTGGACCAAATAATATTTTCATTAAAAATATTTTCACATAAAGACATTTATACCCTTCACTAAAAGCAAATGCATGCATTCAAAACTAGTAATCAAAACGTTCATAAAATCAATTGAAAAAATTCTCAAAACCTTTCAAGTGTTCATGCCAGGTCCCCATAAACCGTCATGAACCATAAATCCATTTATGGGTCCCCGACCCTCAATCACAAAAACCCATAAGTCCGTACATGTGGGAACTCAGCCCAAATCAACATACGTGGGTCTCAGCCTAAAACCATTCTCAGTGAAATACCAAAACATACAATACGGGGTCTCCGCTCCAAACCATTTCCAAAACATCGAATACGTGGTCTCCGCCCCAAATCACATTCTAAAACATGGAACACGGGGTCTCCGCCCCCAAATCACTTTCTGAAAACCTCATACGTACGCATACATATAACCCATCAGCGGCATTTCTGAGAAGATGCCAACTCGAGGCACACAGCCCCTAGGGAACACATCCCCGATATATGTCACGATTCATCATATCTATACTAATATGCACACCACTCGGGGTCTCACTCTGAGTCTTCCCCTAGGAATTCTCCGTCCGGGAGGCTCTATCTTTGGATCTAGTCCGAACTCTATCTCCGGATCTAGTCTGAACATCTCTCCGGAATCTGGTCCGGGACCACATCATAACTTTCACTCTTGGAACGGGATCCCTATGGGGATACCCATTCTAGTATGTGGATCGTGACTCTCCAGGTCGACGTCTGGAGGAGACCATATAAATCATATGGAGGGTATAATTCATTTCAAATACTTTCTTTCTCAAAACACATTTCAACTGGGTCTCATACCCGATTCATCTCAACAGGATTCCTCTAATCCGATTCAAATTCACTTTCACAGGCCTCGGCCTAAATCCACAGTTCAACAGGGCCTCATGCCCGAATTCTCATTTCATAAACCGAATTGGGACTCAAGCCCGATTGCACAATCAATTGGGCCTCGCGCCCAATATCACGAATAACTGGGCCATAAGCCCGAAACCATAACTCAACGGGGCCTCAAGCTCGATTTCACAACCAATAAGGCCTCAAGCCCGATACTATAGTCAACAGGACCTCAAGCCCGAGATTACAACCAATTGAGCCTCAAGCCTAGATTCGTAAACCAACGGGGCACTCGGCCCGATCGTTTAACTCAAATGGACCCTTGGTCCGATTCCTCGTCAAATCAAATGGACTCCAAGTCCGAGAGTTTGTAAATCAAATGGGTCTCGTGCCGGATTTCATATTTCCAAATTCAAAACCAATTCATTAAATCATCATTGAAAACTTAGCACGTACAAGCATCGTATGAAACCGTAAATCTCGAAATACGTGCAAATACATAAATCCTAGGATACCACAAACAAATGCACTCATGGAATCACAAAACATGTATTTAAAACATTTATAAACATTTATACATGCATCGATTTTGAAAGAAAGGTCCACTCACAGACCGTCCGAAGCAGCGCTCGATACGCGTGCCATAAGCCTCTCCCGGGCCAATCGTCGCCTCCGGGATTCCCGAACCTGTCCAAAATAATTTAGATGGTTACTAACCACTTAAATAACCCCTCACTAAATCCCCCTAATTTTCCGGAATTTTTAACTAGTTTTAAACGCGAACCTAAACCTTCGGACGTCCCGAACTATATCGAAAACGATGTCTGATTAACAAGAAACCAGTCCCAAAATGTTCGTTATATCGAATAGATGATTTGACATGTTGGAACCTTCCCCAAAGGCCTCACCAGGCTCCCGCACATGCCCCAAGACGGCCCTGCGTATGGGCCGCACGCGCCACGCTACAGTGGTAGTCTTCAACCTCCAAACCGGCCAGTTCAGTTCAGCCTTGCAATTGGACCGTCATGACCAGTCCAGAGCTCTCCTTCCTTCATTTTTCGTCCATTATTTCCCATTTCAATCCTAAACTTCCTATCTTAATCCTAGAAGTCTAATGGTATGAAGAAAACCAAGAAAAACATAGAAAACCCGACCCGTTCACTTTGAATCCCACGGTTCAAAGTTTCCCGATCACCCCCTGGGCTGTTCAGCCCCTCACAGCCATCCAAAACCTTCTCTATACATTCTTAACAACCTAACAAGCATCATCCAAACATCCAAAACTATCCATAATGTCCTAATCGATTTCTTGAATTCAAAAACACAAAACCGATTCATACCTCTCTCCACCGTGCATGACGGCTCAGCCGATCCTGCCAACACCTTCATCACTTCCATCTCCTCTCTCTATCTCCCTCAGGTGTCACCAGTATCAGATTAGATTTAGGGGGCGTGGGGTGTGATTTGTACAAAAATGGAGAAATGGGTTTCGGGTTTGGGTGAACAAAGCAAGTGAAGGTGATATGCATGAATGTGGGGGAATAGGCAATGGATGAATGACACTTGTCACTCATCCATTGGGCTTGGGAAAGATCTGGGCCCACATAAGACAAAGCTCCACTTTTTGCCTCGTAAAACGTGCTGCCGTAAATAGTTCCCTCGAATTTCCGTGAATCGTAAATTTCCCGTCGAACGTCCGAATTCGACGTGTCACCTGTCTACGGATTCGTATCGTCCTGATCTACGTAACGGTCCTTGGCCATCGGACCTCCCGAGTCAAAAGTCAACTATTTACTCCTATTCAACCAAAATACGAAAATGCCATCGAACTTCCGAAAATCATAACTTTTTCCTCGAATGTCGGAATCGGGCGTGCCACCTGTCTATAAACTCCTGACGTCCCGAACTATGTCACAGTCATCGACCAAAGTCCATTTGACTGCCTGAACGAAAAGTCAACGATTCACCCATTCTAGGGGCAAAATCGTCATTTCGTCCGAACGTCCGTTAATCCACGTCTAATCCCCGATCAACCTAGCTAATTCGTCATTAATTCTTAATGAATCCCGATAATTCGGGACGGGTCGTTACATTATTACTCATTTTTTCTCTTCAGATGAATCTATTTGAAATTTTAGTTATTGTGTTTGGCTACGAATTCGTTTTATCCAATTTTCACCGTTAAAATGAACATATCTATTTGAACAGTTAAAATTAGGTAGCTATTAATAAATTTTGAATCATTTTAAATTAAATTTGTCCAAAAGTTTAGCTAGTCTAATATGAATGCTCTAAATTCACAAACTATCTATTATTTCCCAAAAGTATCCTTATCAATTAATTATTCACAAATCCATCACTAACAATTCATAAATCTCCCTTAAATGAACGGTGGCAAAGAAGAAAGAACCTTGCCTCCTCCTCTATTTTAATGTTTATTTCTTCTAAGGTGTCATGTAAATCGATTTATGAGCTCTACTATTACCTGACAAACCAATCAAATGCATTTTTGGGTTTCAATCATAAGTCCATGCACCAAAAGCTTTAGTCAACAAGCTTCATTTTTCATCAAACCTCAAAATCCCAAATTCCTAAATAACTAAACACTCATCTATAATTAAAATTCT
This sequence comes from Prinsepia uniflora, assembly GCA_032719365.1. Taxonomy (NCBI): domain Eukaryota; kingdom Viridiplantae; phylum Streptophyta; class Magnoliopsida; order Rosales; family Rosaceae; genus Prinsepia; species Prinsepia uniflora. The sequence continues at coordinate 68,348,395 of CM064861.1, read as the reverse complement.
AAAAATTTCAAGCACTCTACAATTACTCAAAAAGAGAATGAGAAATGCATCAACCAAAAATTGCAAGAAAACTAAGGAAGACTAAAAGAACCCATGATTGTAAAGGACGAGGAGCAACCTAAGCAATAGATTTGACAAAGCGGCGATTGAGAATTGGTGCGGGATTGGCGAGGGAAAGGAAGCCATTGGGAAAGCACAAGGCGAAGACACACTCGAGAAGAACTCCAATTATCTTATGCAGACATTCTCCATTCTCTATGTTTTGTCTAACATAATAATAAAAGAAAAAAAAATGAGCGTTGCTTGATTGAGGCGCAACTTCATCACACACGTCATAACTCGCGATTGTCGCTGTTACTATCTATTTCTTTGAAAAAACACACAACAAAACAAAACCGAAAAGCACCACGTCTCCCTTTGGATTCAATGAATCAACCTCCTCAGTGCCGGTGCACCCTGCACGTGTCTTTCTCTAATCTCTATAGTATTGTTTATAGGTATGGGAAAATTATTGTCACCATTCTTAAACTATAAACTAATTTAGCTATCATCTTTAAATTGTATAATTACTAGTGAATGATCTTAAATAATATCTAAATGTGCATTGACACTTCTTAAATAAAAATTCTTAATTATTTATGTTAAAAATAAGGGTAAAATTATCTTTTAAAATATGTTTATACAATTCCATTGGTTCAACATAAATGAAACCCAAAATTTATCCTCATAAACACACTTGAAAATATAATTTTTCCTTTATTTTTAACAAAAATAAATAAAAGTTTTAACAATGACTATCAATGCAAATTTAAGCATAGTTCATGGATGTGTTCTTCAAATAATGAAGTTTATGGTTCAAAGAAAAACTATATAAAAATACCAAAATTATATGGTCGATTTAAAAACGTACCTCAAGTTTAAAAATTTGACTTTTTGTATACAAACTATATGACCATTAACAAATTAGTATTTCGTTAGGTTTTCCATACAATTTTCTATTAAAAGTACACGTAACAATTATTTAATCCAGCCAGCTCATGATTTTGCTAAAATTACAATGGCATTTTTGTCATTTCACTATTTTATTTTCATCTTCAGTTTCCCTTCTTGATCTTCACCAACTCATCATCTTCTTTAATGATCAATCACATCCGAAAAAAAAAATCAATTATCAATCATCATCTCTTCTCTCTTCCTGAATTTGAAATCAAAATCTAGTTCGAATTTTTTTTTAACAAAAAAAAACAACCCAACCCCTCCATGAAAGCATCAAAAGCCTACAGTGAGAGTAAGATCTGCAGGATTAGCTCTAATGAAGGCCGAGACTTGATCGTCTCCGATGCTCAGAGTCAGAGGTGTAGGTTTTCATAAGGACCGGTCTTCATAATTTGTTAAAACCTCCATCTGGATTAGCTTTCTTTATCTCAAAAACCATCATTTCATTAAGGACAAACTATATAAAAGTATTCAAACTATAGGCGCATTTTCAAAATATACCTGAACTATAAAAAATTTCAATTACGTATCCAAACTATCAAAACATAACATTTAGGTACCCACATTGAGTAATCTGTAAAAAAAAAAATCTATTAAATGTCCAAGTGGCATTTATAGGACACTTTTTCATGCTGAGTTGGACACCATGTCGATAAAAAAAATATTAAATTATATCAAAAATAATTAATAATTTAATTATATGAAAAATAATTAATAATTTAATTATATTAAAAATAAATTAATTAAAAAATCAAAATCAATTCCCTCTTCTTCTTCGTGATCTCCAACTCCACCGAACTGCTCAATTTCCCATGGCTTCAAAATCCAGATCCAAAACCCAGATCTAAACCAAGATCTATCATTCATTTCAATGCGAGTTTGGCAATTTCCCACGACTTCAAAACCCAAATCCAAAACTCGCACGACAAGATGAAATTGACTATGAAATCCATGATAGATCTGGGAAAGAGAGAGTAACGATGGGAAAAGGGACGTGAAATTGAGGGAGATTAAGTTGATGGTGAGGGAAGATCAAGAAAGAACTGAGAGATGTAGTTAGAGTAACGGTGGGCACAACCAAAAGAGGCAAATGTTTGAAGGGATTGAGTTTGGAGAAGATAGATTGAATAAGGGTGTAATAAAGGAAGAAGAAGAAGCTGGGAGAGTGAGTGGTTGTGCTCCTCCAAAGAATGCGCTTTTACTTATAAGGTGCAGATCTGATCCAGTCAAAATGGTTGCTTTTGTAAACAGATTCTAGGAGATGCCAGCTGCTGATAAAGGCGAGGATGAAGAGGAAATTGAGGATGAAGATGAGGGTCTTAAAGAAAAGGCAGATGGAGAAGTAGTAGGAAAGCTGGAAAATGGATTGGAGGTATAGGTTGGTGGTGTGTGTGAGAAATGGGTTTGTGAAGGTGACGAAGATGGAGGTTTGGAAGAAGCACTAGATTTGGAGGATGTTGAAAAGAAAGGTTTGGGTGAGAACCCAAAAAAAAGGCAGCAGCTTGATGATGAGGTGGAAGAGAATGAAAAAGAAGAAACTGATTGTTGAGTGGAAGATGAGGTTTTAGTGGTGGAAGAAGAAAAGTTGAATGGAACAGAGGTAGCATTAGTAGAAGATGGTTTGGTTGAAGTTGTAGTAGACCCAGAAGTGGTGGAACTTGAAGAAAATGAGCACAACTGTGAAGTTCCAGAACAGGGAGAAAAGGAAGGGAGAGAAGTTAAGGTTACAATGGCGTCCTTGGAGTGTATGCTATCGGAAGAAGCCATGGGAAATTGAGCTATTTAATGTCCAAGAGGGTTGAAATTGCCAAACTCGTTCAGATCCAAAATATCTCTCGCATTGTGATGCCAAACCCAATTTAATTTCCCATGGCTTCGAAACCCGGATCCAAAACTCGCACAGTTAGACGAAATTGATGATGAAATCAATGATGGGTTTGGAACTGGGTTTTGGATCTGGATTTTGAAGCCATGGGAAATTGAGTAGTTTGGTGGAGTCGGAACGGACAGAGAAGATGAGGGAATTGATTTTAATTTTTTAAATTTTAATTTAGTTATTTTTAATATAATTAAATTATTCATTATTTTTCATATAATTTAATATTTTTTTTTATCCACATGGTGTCTAACTCAACATGAAATGTTTTCCCATAAATGCCACTGGACATATAATAGATTTTTTAAATAGATTACTAACAGTGAGTACCTAAATGTTATGGTTTGATAGTTTGGGTATGTAATTGAAATTTTTATAATTCAGGTACTTTTTGAAATCACGCCTATAATTTGGATACTTTTATATAGTTTTTCCTTTCATTAATTGGATCCAATTGATTGGGCTTAGAACAACTGGAATTTAATGTGCTTACTGAAAGTGGTGAACCAAAGGAGCTCTTGAAGTTTGGTGTCAGCCCTAACCCACCAATTGAGTAGCTCCTCTAGAGCTGCTCAAAGTAACCCTTTTTCGTTGGACCGGAGATGATCCCACGATCGAGCGGTCCAAACATGAACCACGCTCAATTAGACCAGAAAAACAGTATTTCCAGAGGATTCAACCCAGAAAATCCAGCTCTGAAATTCCAAAAAATTGGTGAGTTGATAAGATTTTGAGGCATCAGTTCGAGATGAATTGAAGCGAAAGAGGTGGAGCTTTAGGAATCAACTTGATCGATACTATTATAGGAGTACAAACTAATTAAAGATGAGGAGAGATGGGTGAAGGTGTTGGCGCCGACCGAAGCTCCCAAAATGGTTCTGAAAATGGTGGCTTTTTCAGAGTGTACTTCCGATGATGCAAGCCAAGCCGAGTCATGTTGGACATAGCAGGAGGAGTGCCTGAGTCCCTCTCCGTATGAGTTCGATGGTAAAACTAATAGATTGTGCCTCCCACGGTTGTTACATTGTTCTTTAATGCGGGTGAAGCAGCTGATGTTAAAAGCCCAAAATCCAAAACCCAAAACCCAAAACCCTAGACCTTAAACCCTAAACCCTAAACCTTAAATCCTATACCCAATTCCATTGGTTCAACATAAATGAAACTCAAAATTTATCCTTATAAACACACTTGAAAAGATAATTTTACCTTTATTTTTAACAAAAATAAATAAGATTTTTAATAATGACTATCAATGCAAATTTAAGCATAGTTCATGGACGCCTACTACTAATAATGAAGTCTATGGACCAAGGAAAAAATGAATAAAAGTACTCAAATTATATTGTCGATTTCAAAAAGTATCTCAAGTTTAAAAATTGAATTTTTAGTACCTAAATTATATGATTATTAAAAAATTAGTATTTCGTTAGGTTTTCCATCCAATTTTCTATTAAAAGTACATGTAACAATTATTTAATCCAGTCAGCTAAACGATTTTGCCAAAATTATAAGGGCATTTTCATCATTTCACTATTATATTTTCATTATTATCTTCCCTTCTTGATCTTCCCCAACTCATCATCTTCTTTAATCATCAATCACCTCTGACGCTCAGAGTTAGAGGTGTAGGTTTCCATAAAGACCTGTCTTCATTATTTGTTAAAACATCCATCTGCGTCAGCCTTCTTTATCTCCAAAATCATCATTTCATTAATTGGATTCAATCGATTGGGTTTAGAATAGCTAGAATTTAATGTGCTAATTGAAGGTAGTGAACCAAAGGAGTTCTTGAAGTTTGGTTTTAGCCATAACCCACCAATTGAGTAGCTCATCTAGACCTGCTCAAAGTAACCCTTTTCCTCTAGACCGAAGAAGATCCCACAATCGAGCGGTACATACATGAATCGCGCTTGATTACACCCGACAAAAACCTTCTTTCCAGAGGATCCGACCAAAAAAATTCAGCTCTTTTTGGTTTTTACAGGACCCACCCCGATTATCACCTCGATAACCAGGAGGAACCTTGCTCCCATCTGACAATCGCACTCAAAAGACTAAAACAACCACAAAATAATCACGCAAAAATACATTGCCAGACCAGGGAGAAGTTATAATACAACAAGTCCACAGTAGCACAGAGCATAGTACAGTACAAAATAAGACGAGAATCCTACTAAAAGTTGGCTACACGCGCAATGGGAAAACTCTATGCCTCCACCTCTGGCTTAATGTTAGCCCCAACGCTAGCACTACGACCTGGAGGGTGTTAAAAACATTAAAAGCATGAGTGGACTAAAAATAAATAAGAGTCATAAAACCATTTACGAATTAAACCAGGGTTCACCCTCGGTTTGAAAACATGCATGCATAACCAAGTAACTTAAAACAACCATATGTACGTTATGAAAACAAGTATGGAAAGCATCAGAAATCAAAACCAAAGTTCGGGCACTCGGCCCTAAATCCATAAGAACCAAGTTATTCGGGTCACAACCCAAAAACATTCGAAAACCATTGAAAAACATGTGAAAAGCACCAATTATACAAGTTTACTGGATCTCAAGTGCGCCCGAGTCTTTAAACTCAAAACCATGCGCAAATAACCAGGCCTTCCCGGGATATCAACGAGTCTTTAAACTTAAAACATAATCACAGGCCTCAGGGAAATCTACTACCAATAATGAAGTTTATGAACCAAGGAAAAACTATATAAAAGTATCCAAACTATATGGTCGATTTCAAAAAAGTACCTCAAGTTTAAAAAATAGACTTTTAGTACCTATATTATATGACCATTAACAAATTAGTACTTCGTTAGGTTTTCATCCAATTTTCTATTAAAAGTACAAGTAACAATTAGTTAATCTAGTCAACTCATGATTTTTCCAAAATTATAAGGGCATTTTCATCATTTCACTATTTTAGCTTCATTATTATTTCCCTTCTTGATCTTCCCCAACTCATCATCTTCTTTAATCATCAATCACCTCCCCAAAAAAAATCAATTATGATCAATCATCATCTCTTCTCTCCTCTCAAATTTGAAACAAAAATCCAAATCAAGTTCGGATTTAAAAAAAAAAAAACCCAACCTAGTTCCTCCATGGAAGCGTCGAAAGCCTAGACTGAGAGTAAGATCTACAGGATTAGCTCTAATGAAGGTCGAGACCTGATCGTCTCTGATGCTCAGTGTTAGAGGTGTATATTTTCATAAGGACCGGTCTTCATAATTTGTTAAAACTTCCATTAGCGCCAGCCTTCGTTATCTCAAAAATCATCATTTGATTCATTTCATTAATTGGATCAAATCGTTTGGGCTTAGAATAGTTGGAATTCAATATGCTTACTTAAGGTAATGAATCAAAAGAGCTCTTGAAGTTTGGTTTCAGCCCTAACCCACCAATTGAGTAGCTCCTCTAATGCTACTCGAAGTAACCCTTTTCTGTTGGATCGAAGAAAATCCCACGATCGAGCGGTCCAGACATTAACCACACTCAATTAGACCCGAAAAAAACCTTATTTGCCGAGGATCCGACCAAAAAAATCTAGCTCTTAAATTCCCAAAAATTGGACCCGAGTTGAAAATATTTTGGGGCATGGGTTGGAGAAGAATTGAAGCGAAAGAGGTGGAGCTTTGAAAACCAGCTTGATTGATGGTATTGTAGGATTACATATTAATTAAAGATGTGGAGAGAGGGGTGAAGGTGTTGGCGCCTACTGAAGCACCAAAAATGGTTCTAAAAGTGGTGGCTTCTTCAGAGTGTACTTCAGATAATGTGAGCCAAGCTAGGTCGTGTTGGACATAACAGAGGGAGTGCTCGAGTCCCTCGTCATATGAGTTCGATGATAAAACTGATAGATCGTGCCTCCCGAGGTTGTTACACCGTTCTTTAGTGCCGGTGAAGCAGCTGATGCTAAAAGCCCAAAATCCTAAACCCTAAACCTTAGACCTTAAACCCTAAACCCAATTCCATTGGTTCACCATAAATGAAACCCAAAATTTATCCTTATAAACAAACTTGAAAAGATAATTTTACCTTTATTTTTAACAAAAATAAATAAGAGTTTTAAGAATTACTATCAATGCAAATTTAAGCATAGTTCAGGAACGTCTGCCACTAATAATGAAGTTTATATAACAAGGAAAAACTATATAAAGGTATCCAAACTATATGGTCGATTTTAAAAAGGTACCTCAAGTTTAAAAATTGTACTTTTAGTATCTAGACTATATAGCCATTAACATATTAGTACATCGTTAGGTTTTCCATCCAATTTTCTATTAAAAGTACACGTAACAATTATTTAATCCAATTAGCTCATGATTTTACCAATATTATAAGGACATTTTTGTCATTCTACTATTTTATCTTGATTGCCAGCTTCCTTTCTTGATCTTACCCAGCTCAACATCTTTTTTAATCATCAATCACCTTCAAAAAAAAAAAATTAATTATCAATCATCATCTCTTATCTCCTCTCGAATTTGAAACCAAAATCTAAATGTAGTTCGAATTAAAAAAAAAAAAACCTAACCCAGCTCCTCCATAGAAGCATCGAAAGCCTAGAGTGAGAGTAAGATTTGAGGGATCAGCTCTAATGAAGGCCGAGGCCTGATCGTGTCCGACGCTCAGAGTTAGAGGTGTAGGTTTTCATAAGGACCAGTCTTCATAATTTGTTAAAACATCCATCTGGGCCAGCCTTCGTTATCTCTAAAATCATCATTTCATTAATTGGATCCAATCGACTGGGCTTAGAACAACTGGGATTTAATGTGCTTACTGAAGGTAGGGAACCAAAGAAGCTCTTGAAGTATGGTGTCAGCCCTAACCCACCAATTGAGTAGCTTCTCTAGAGCTGCTCGGAGTAACCCTTTTCCGTTGGACCGAAGAAGATCCCATGCTCGAGCGGTCTAGAAATGAACTGCGCTCAATTAGACCCGAAAAAACCTTCTTTCTAGAGGATCCGATCCGAAAAATCTAGGTCTGAAATTCCCAAAAATTGGATCCGAGTTGATAAGATTTTAGGGTATGGGTTGGAGAAGATTTGAACTGGAAGAGGCGGAGCTTTAGAAACTAGCTCAATCGATGCTATTGTAGGAGTACAAATTAATTAAAGATGTGGAGAAAGGGGTGAAGGTGTTGGCGTCGACCGAAGCGCCCGAAATGGTTCTGAAAGTGGTGGCTCCTTCAGAGTGTACTTCCGATGATGCAAGCCAAGCTGGTTCGTGTTGGACACAGCAGAAGTAGTGCCCGAGTCCCTCGTCGTATGAGTTCACTGTTAAAACCGACAAATCATACCTCCCATGGTTGTTACGCGATTCTTTAGTGTTGGTGAAGCAGCTGATGCTAAAGGCAGCAGGTTGTGCCTTACAACAATGAATCGCAATTTAATGGACTTTGTTTATGGATTTGGCTTCAATACTCTCTGGGATGCAGCGATTGGGGAAAGAGAATGATGACCCAAATAAAGGTATTCGGTGCTTCCATGGAGGAACTGAGTTAAAAAAAAAAGAATTAATTATTAGGTTTGGGTTTTGTTTTATATCCGGGAAAGTGAGGAGATGATGTTTGATAGTTGATTTTTTTTTTTTTTTCTGTGATGGTTGATTATTGATGAAGATTATGAATTGGGGAAGATGAAGAAAGGAAGATGATGATGAAGATAGAATAGTGAAATTATAAAAATGCCCTTATAATTTTGAGCAAATCATGTACTGATTGGATTAAATAATTGCTATGTGTACTTTTAACTGAAAATTTAATGGAAAAAATAATGAAGGTACATATTTTTTAATGATCATATAGTTTGAGTATTAAAAGTTCAATTTTATACTTGAGTTCCTTTTTTTGAAATCGATCCTATAGATTGGATACTTTTATGTAGTTTTTCTTAGTTAAAATTAGTGTAGAGTTCATGGACAGTGACAACTTTTTTTCCTTATGGATAATATAGAGTTATTTTTATTTGATATTTTTTTTTTGATGATTACTATCTTATTGTATGTTGGATACTCCAATATAATTGAGTAAAGTTGTAAGAATATTACATTTTCAAATCACATAGTAATAAAGATTGTTCTGCCTAAAAGTACATGGGAGATCTGGAATCACCTACAATCAATCTCAGTTGAGATCTTTGATTATGCAAGTTCTTTTTCCTATTGTGATGGTAAAGTGGTATGTTGACTATTTTAGAAGCTATGATGAGACTGAAGGCTGTGAGCTCAACGTCCTAGTGATAACTAGGTCTTTTCCTAGATGGGCTAACAAAAAAGTATACATATGGGCTTAGCTGCCTTTAGAGTAGGCATGGCACTATTAGATGCTGTTAATAGACAGTTAGAATGAGGTTATTTTGCGGCCCAAGAACTTGTCTTTCATCAAGAAATTGTGAGGCGAGTGGGCAATTGCTTGCGCTGTTGTTTTCATGTCTTTTTCTTACGTATCTGAGGACTTAAGTAATGTTTTTCTGTAATTCAGTGAAAGTTCAAATAGTTAAGCACATTCGGGTTAGTAAGTCGTTATTGGTCAGAATGAGTTAGGTACCACAAGAGATTCCACTAGTGGGATAATATTGGTGGACCATAAGCACGTACATAATTTTAAGACAAAAAGTAGCCACAAAATGCATATGGTTGGTGTTCTCCAAAATAATTCAACTCGGCTCAAGGAAATCTACTTTGTTGACACCATATCTGACCAGACCCACTGGGCCGTATACTTAAAGCCCAGACTCCGTTCAAGACCAAAAACTACCGAACTTACACAAGCTCTAACACCGGGCCCAATGCGGGATGCCATGTGGAGATCTATCCACCCTCGATCTACGTAACATGTGTCAGCACGTAAATCGAGGAGCATCTGTCCCATATCGGAACTTTGGGAATTGAACATCCCACCTACCCATACATAAGGGGTACACATTTCCCAAGAAAGGTAACTGATATTTACTATTCATAATTACTCTCCCAAACTTACCGTTTACTATTTTCTCTTACGAACAAAGTAACTAACTTGACCGTCGGAGAACCTTAGGCCGGCACCACACCGGTGCCCGTACTAACGGAGAACCCGCGATCCTTTTAAGTTGACAGGTTACGAGGAAGGACACGCATCATTCAACGGTTGGGCAACGAGTAATTGACAGTTGGAACATTTAACGCTTCAACAGTTTGGTGCCGTCTGTGGGAAACTGACTAAGTCTACCCACGCTCAATCAGACCGAGTTAAGACTCATCCACTTATTACGCCGAGATAACACCCGGGCAAGGCCCCAGAACCATGAGAGACCCCTCTCCTAACTTTTTACAGATAATCGAGAGACTCCAGAGCGACATGGCCGAGGTCAAAGCCAAGGGTACCCAGGCCTTGTCGAGATGTCAGGCACTCGACAATCGATACACTGAGGTGGTCGAACAGCTACGGGTCGCGCAAGCAGAACTCTCCGCCCACCGAGCTCGCGTCGGTAAGTTTGAGGCTGACAAGGTGGTGCTCGAGTGCCCCAAGCGTGCTGAAAAGAATCGCCGATTGGCTGGAAAAGAAAAAGAACACACGACCGTCGAGCCACATAAACGTAGGCAAGCGGATGCCGAGCCGAGCAAGAAACATACTCGGATATTGATCATCCCCGGCAGCCAGCCCGATGACACCAGCATTTATCGGGACGCCGGTGACGCCTTCAATGAGGGAGGAGGACGCAATCGGTCGGTCAATGACCACCAGTCACGCCGAGGCGACCCTCGTCCAGAGGTCGGTAAGGGACATCACCACCGAGCACACATCACCGCTCGGTGGTCCCGTCGAGGCGACAGTCGCGGAACGTTTTCTATGGGAGACCCCATCCCCATCACCGACTCATCCATGGAAGCCGAGAGCACAGCCAAATCCTCTCGGCAGCCGGGCAACAGGACCGAACGCTCACACCGAGAGAGACAAACATCGAGGTCCTCTCGCGATGACACCGAGCGGTCAACCCGGCTCGGCCTTACTCACCGTCCACCTGAATCAACCTGTCGGCGGAACACCTAGCGGTCAGGGCAGGGCGACCGACAGAACGACAAACCTCAAGAACCACCCCGCCCAAGGGACACCGAGCGGTCAAGACCAGTCGGTAACAGGGGAGGTGGATCCCAAAACTTGCCCAACCGGGGGGACACCGATCGGTCAATGTAGGTCAGTCGAGGGGGAATTGGCTCCCAAAGTCCACCGAGCAGGAGAGGTGTCGATCGATCATATCAAATCGGCCACGACCGACCACCCAGGGGGTACAGGACGGGCCGAACCAAAAAATCGAGGGGCTACACAGCAATCCAGAACCGGCTCGCTCATCCAGCACCTCATGGACCGAGTTCGAACACTCGAGGCCGGAACGGCTCGAGCAGCAAGACCAGCCTGGTCAAAAACTAGCTCGGGCCCTTTTACAGAGAGAATCAACCAGTTCAGGATCAATCACGAGATAAAGCCCTTAAAAATCCCCACGACCAGTGGAATCACCTGAATAATTTCTACTCAGCCATCGCCTTAAAAAACCTCACGGATGAGGAACAGTGCCTCATCTTCAGTTCCACACTAACCGAAGCGGCGATCAATTGGTTCTACAAGTTGGAGTCCGGGTTCATCGACTCTTTTGAACAGCTCACCTCCACCTTTATGAACCAGTTCATGATTCAGACTGACCGTCTATCTTCGGTCGAGGACCTTTTCCAGCTTAAACAAGGTGAACACAAATCGCTGTAGCGGTACACAGCAAGGTTCAGTCACGAATACTCCCGGTGCACGGAGACGGACGACTGGGCAGCTTTTACGGCCTTCAAGGGTGGCATCCGGGACTCCCCCTTCAGGTACGCCGCTCACACCCAAGGTTGGACAACTTACAATGAAATTAAGAAACAGGTGGCGGTCCACGCCAAGGCTGAAGCAGTGAGCCAAAAGTCCAACGCCGCCAATGTCTACCAGCCGCCTCGGGCCGACCCGGTAAAAACATACATACCGAGCATCCCGGAACAGCAAGGCTCAGCGCAGCGCCCACAGGAGCAGGGGCAACAAAGCTATGGGGGAAAACGGAAAGACTACCCCCAATAGTAACAACCTGTACAGCCCCGGAAAGAAGGGTAAGAACCCGAATCACCAAGAAAGACAACAGGGGGAGCGGTCAAACAACGGGGAAAAACGAGTTCTTTGGTCCAAATACGAGACCTACACCATCCTCAATACTCCCTATGAGAACGTCCTCCTCAACGTGGAGCATATGATCCCAAAGTCTACTTGGGCGCCAGCAAAGGGCAAGCTTGGTAAAGACATAGGAATTTATTGCCAATACCACAAGTACAATGGCCATAGCATTGACCAATGCGTTGCATTCCGAGATTTGGTGGAAGCTCTGGCCCAAGATGGGAAGATCAACCAATTTCTCCAACACGCACCACCTCCACCTCGCAACCCGAAGATCAACACGATCTCCGGACGGCCGTCCATTTCTTGCCCGCTCACTTCCAACAGGGCGAAGAAAAACTCTCTACGGGCCACCAAACAGAATCAGCAGCTCTTCAGCTTCGAATAGGGAAGAGCCAAGAAAACAAACCGACTCGGGTGGGAACCCATCACGTTTTCAGAAAAGGAGGAGCGTGGGATCGTCTATCCTCACGACGACCCCATTGTCGTTATGGCTGAAATATCCAACTTCGATGTACAGCGGGTGATGGTCGACACTAGAAGCTCGGTCAACGTCCTCTTCATGCGAGCTTTCAAGCAATTGGGCATCCCAGAAGTGAACCTAGACCGCTTACCTATGCCACTCTTCGGTTTCACTGGGGAGTCCATCGTCCCGCATGGAACGGTCACCCTCCCCCTCTCCCTCGTAACACATCCACGAAGGGCAACCGTGCTCGCACCTTTCCTAGTAATGGACTACTGCGCGGCGTACAACGCCATTCTCGGGCGGGGAATACTTAACCAAATGAGGGCAGTCGTCTCCACCCACCTACTTCTGGTAAAATTCCCAACCCCTGTGGGGATTGGCCAAGTCAAAGGAGGCCAAATGGCTGCAAGAGCGTGCAACTCTGTCACCCCAATCCGGCCACCGAAGGAAAACATGGCAGTGACAGAGTCCGCGTTCGAGGTTGACCCCGTCAACCCTCAGGACGCACAGAGAATACAGGATGGGCCAATTGAAGATCCTCGGGACCATTCAGTAACACCACATCCACAGCCTATTGAGGATGTTGAAGAGATAGTACTCTCCCACGACTTTGCGGACCGAAAGGTAAAGATTGGGACAACCTTTTCTCCCGACCTGCGCACACAGCTGATTCATTTCTTAAAAGACAACTCTGAGGTCTTCGCCTGGTCCTACGCCGACAGGCCCGACATCTCCAAAAACGTTATCTGTCACCGACTCAGTATCGATCCTGCCTACAAGCCTGTCGAATAGAAACGTCGCCTCTACTACGTAAAGAGGACCGAGGCTATGAAGGCAGGAATCGTCAAACTTAGCACCATTCACTTTTTCCGGAAGGCCGTCTATGCTGCTTGGGTAGCCAACGTTGTACTCGTCAAGAAACCCTCGGGGGTGTGGCGAATGTGCATTGATTTCATTGACCTGAACAAGGCTTTCCCCAAGGACAGTTTTCCTCTGCCAAAGATAGACCAACTGGTCGATGCCACGGTAGGACATGAACTCATCAGCTTCATGGATGCATACTCAGGCTACAGCCAAATCTTTATGCATCCGGCAGATCAGATCCACACAACTTTCTGAATAGATCAGGGATTATATTGCTACAATGTCATGCCTTTCGGACTCAAGAACACCGGGGCCACTTACCAGCGAAGAGTAAACTTCATGTTCACCGACCAGATTGGGAAAACAATGGAGGTTTACGTTGATGACATGCTCGTTAAGAGTAAATCAGCTAACTTGCATAGCCCCAATCTCTCGCGGATGTTCGACGTCCTCAAACGATACTGGATGAGATTGAACCGGGCCAAATGTGTCTGCGGAGTCAGCTCTGGGAAATTCCTGGGCTTCATGATTAGTCAGAGAGGTATTGAGGCCAATCCGGAAAAAATCAAGGCCATATTTGATATGGAGCCTCTTCAAACCCAGAAGGAAGTGCAAAGCCTAACCGGCCGGGTCGCAGCCCTTACACGCTTCATCTCCAAAGCTACCGACAAGTGCGTGCCTTTCTTCAAAGCCCTAAAGAGCAAGTCCAAACACATCACCTGGACGGAGGAGTGCACTAAGGCTTTCACCGAACTCAAGGAATACATGGGCAGAGCGCCATTATTGGCGAGACCTACCACCGGGGAAACCCTTTAAATGTACCTATCTGTCACCACTTCTGCCATCAGTTTGGTACTAGTTAAGCGCAAGGATGGTGTTGAGCACCCAGTGTACTACGTCAGTAAGGCTTTACAGGACGCCGAGACGAGATACTCTGACCTAGAGAAGCTCGCCTTCGCCCTCATCATGTCCTCTAGAAAGCTCAGGCCATACTTCCAGGGTCATTCCATAACTGTGATGACCGACAGACCACTCCGACAAGTACTCCAGAAGCCCAAAACATCGAGGTGATTACTCAAGTGAGCAATAGAACTCAGCGAGTTCGACATCACCTTCACTCCCCGCACCGCCGAGAAGGGGCAGGCCATAGCAGACTTCATTTCTGAATTTTCCTACGTCCCAGCGGTGGCCGCACATGAGGTCACACCATCTTCTCCTCTATCCATAACACATATTTTGAATGAGGAGAGCCCCCAGATTGACCCTACTCGGCCGACTTGGCTCCTCTATGTCGACGGGCCGGCCTGCCACACTGGATCCGGAGCTGGACTTGTCCTCACCACACCAGGAAAGATCCGAATAGAGTACGCCCTTCATTTTCAATTCAAGACCTCCAACAATGCCGCAGAATATGAGGCCCTCCTTGCAAGACTCCGCCTCTCCAAGACCATGGAGGCAAAACAGATCAAAATCTTCAGCGATTCACATCTTATCGTCATCCAGATCAACAACCAGTATGAGGCCAAAGACTCTTCCATGGCAGCAATCAGAGCATTAGCAAAGTCTCTTCTTTGTGGTTTCCACAGTTATGCTATCACTCGGATTCCATGCTCCGAAAATAGCCACGCTGATGCTCTAGCTCGGCTTGCATCCTCCCTCGATGAAAAATAGAGTCGAATTGTACTGGTGGAAATTCTTGATCAACCCAGCACAAAGGGCCCGGCGGTCTGTGCAATCAACACTAACGGTATGTGGATGACCCCGCTGCTGGGATTCCTCACAAAAGGAACTCTCCCTTTGGACAAGATCGAGTCCAAAAAGGTCCGGCAACAGGCAGCCCGGTATACACTCATCAACGGCCAACTTTACAAGCAGGGTTTTACTCTGCCTCTCCTAAAGTGTCTCGTCCCAGAGACAGGCAGAGCCATTCTGGAAGATATACATGCCAGCATTTGCGAAAATGACTCTGGACCACGGTCATTGGCCCATAAAGCCTTCCGATAGGGTTTCTACTAGCCTATTATGCATGGAGATGCGGCAGAGCTGACCAAATGGTGCGATAAGTGTCAACGGTTCGCCCCTCTCCTTCACTTACCTCCAGAGAACCTCACACCCATGATCAGCCCCTGGCCCATCTCACAGTGGGGACTTGACTTAATGGGGAAAATTCCAGCAGGGAAGGGTAAGATAGAGTATGCGGTGGTAGCAGTGGACTACTTCACCAAGTGGGTAGAGGCAAAAGCTTTGGCTTCCAACACCACTGCCCAGATTGAAACATTCGTCTTCCAGAACATTATTTGTCGTTTCAGCCTCCCGCACACAATTGTCACAGACAACGGAAAGCAATTTGACAACGCACGCTTCTGTGCCTTTTGTGACAGACACAATATCCGTCTCTTCTTCGCTTCACCAACTCACCCTCAATCCAATGGACAGTTAGAAGCCATCAACAAAATCATCAAGCACACACTGAAAACACAGCTAGACGTGGCCAAGGGCAAGTGGTCCGAAATTCTCCCCAATGCGCTCTGGTCATATCGGACTTCCTACCGTACATCTACAAATGAAACACCTTTCTCGCTGACCTTCGGAATGGAAGCTGTCATCCCTGCTGAACTGAACGAAGCTTCGTACCGAGTATCGACCTATGAACTCGAGCAAAATAACCATCAGCTTGCACTCAGTATCGACCTCATTGAAGAACACAGGGAGCAGGCGAACCTCAGAAATATCGTCTGCAAACAACGGCTCTGCAATTAACATAATGCCAGAGTCAAACACCGGGGTTTTCAAGAAGGAGACTGGGTCCTTCGGAAAGTCAACCTCGCCACCAAGGATAGCTCAGTCGGCACTCTCGGCCCAAATTGGGAAGGTCCATATCGGGTTACAAGAATCTGCCGGCTTAGTACTTATGAATTGGAAGACCCAAGTGGGCGGAAACTGGGCCACCCATGGAATGCCGACCACCTGAAGAAGTACTTCATTTAAACATTGTATTTTTTCTTCATCTTATAACTTGCTGTAATTTGCCGATTACAACGCCCTTTATTTATGAACTCTTCCATTTTCCCAGCATTTGTAACCTAAAACATCACGACTCAAACACACGAGTCGGGGTTCGGTCTGACTCGGCCTACACCCCAACACTTTCTATTTTAACTCAAAATTTTGAGTCGGTGTACAGCCTTACTCGGCTTACACCAACACTTAGACTCAAACACACGAGTCGGGGTTCGGTCTTACTCAGCCTACACTCCAACTCTTGCTATTTTGACTCAAACTTTCGAGTTGGTGTACAACCTTACTCGGCTTACACCAACACTTAGACTCAAACACACGAGTCGGGGTTCGGTCTTACTCGGCCTACACCCAAACACTTGGTATTTTTAGACTCAAACATTAGAGTCGGTGTAAAGCCTTACTTGGCTTACACCAACGCTTAGACGCAAACACATGAGTCGGGGTTCGGTATTACTCAGCCTACACCCAAACACTTGGTATTTTTAGACTCAAACATTAGAGTCGGTGTAAAGCCTTACTCAGCTTACACCAACACTCAGACAAAAAGGAAAAATTCGCACAATTACTCGGTCTACAACTATTGCTTGATAATTCAACTCAAATTTCATTAACTGGGCAGACCATTAAGCTCAGCCTACAAGAGCATTACAAAATTTCAACCTCTCGGTCGTCCTAACGATTAGTAAACAAAATAAAGGAAATTTACAAGGCACAGAGGCCTGTCCTACACTAGCTCCTCCATCTGCTGCTCGTCGGCCTGTTCAACCTTAACTGGTTGTTCTGGCTCTTTGGGAGGCTTTACTGGCTCGGCTTCCGGCTGGACGCTCGGCTGGTGAGCCTCCTCTTGCTCTTTCCCCGACTCTCCCTCAAACATATCAGCAGTAATATCTTGGCTGAGCCAGGGGGTCTTACTGGTCAGCCCAGGGTTGTGCAGGAAAAGGTTGCGGAAGAACTCCTGCTCGCAGTCGGTGGCGTACTCATTCTTCAGCTGGTCGAACTCCTCGGAAGCTTTGAACTCGGCCACCGCGGTCTTCCTCGCCTTTTCCAGGTCGGCCTCCCTAGCCGACTTCACCCGACATAGCTCCTTCCAGTGCTTCAGTCGGTCCTTCTCCTTAGCATCCAGGTCGGCTTTCACCTGATCCCTGGAACCTAGGGCCTCCTGAGTCTTCCACCGCTCGGCTTCCAACTTTCGGGTGAGGTCGGTCGCCTCTTTCATCGCCCTCTCGGCCTCCTGAAGCTTAGGAGTGAGCTCCTCCTGCTTCTTCCTCAACTGGTCTTTTTCCCGCCGAGCAGCAGCTACCCTCCTCTGGCTATTCCCAATCTGGCGGTAGACTTCACCGAGAGCCTGCACATGACAACCATTAGAAAATCACGCGGCCTAAAATACAACACTTGTAATTCAAAACACCACTTACATTGCTCAGCAGCAGCATGGCCTTTTCCATCTTCTGGTCCGCCAACCGGCACTGGACCTCGGCCAGCTCGTCCAATGAAGTGGAGGCCCCCTGACAGACCCCGTTGAGCAAAGGCACCATCTGCCTCGGGCAATAGAGGGTGGCCTCGGCACTGGACCCCTCGCTGATTGACTCTCCCTCGGAGAACACACTGAGGTTCACATCCCCCCTCCTCTGGAGCATCTCCCGGATCCTCGCATCCAACCGAGGGGGGGACGGTGACGGCTTGAACTCTGGGACCAGCATGATCCTCTTCCCACCAATCTGCTCCTACACCGACAGAATTGTATCAGCCTTAATTCTAGCCGTCGTCCGCCTGGGATCAGGGGAAAGAACTCGGTCTCCCTCGACGACGCTCTGCTTTCTTTTGGGAGACCAAGCTGGAGGACTTGAGGGTCTCGGTCTTAAGGATTGGCCCTGCTTTACAGGTTTGGATAGCTCGGGTTGCCCTTTCTCGGCTCGCTCCTTATTCCTTTTGTGGAGGAGCTCCAGGCGCTCGGTAGCCTTCGACAGGGACGTGGATTCTCCATAGCCCTTGTCGGCTTTCATCCTCAATTGCTCAAAATCTTTGTAAATACGACTACCGAGGTGATAAGGGACTGCAACACCGAGAACTGGGTCAGTATAAAAAGACAAAAAAAAAACAACAAACCAAAAAACAAACAATCAAAACACTTACCCTCGTCGGTGTCGATGAGGCCGGCTTTATACTAGAACCCCGGAAATCGAAGGATACGTCGGTTCTGATTCAGGTCGTCCAAGATCTCCGTCACTCGGTGAACAATGTCTTTCTCTTCTGCAGAGATCTCTTCCTCGGGGAACAAACATGCACACCGAGAATCTGTCAGCCAACATCGCCATACTTAAACATAAAAACATAAAACAATTTCATCAACTGGTCGGCCTATGCTACACTATGCACCTTGCATTTGAAACTTGGACGGTATTGGAGGTCCCTCGGTGTTCCCTTCCTAGTTCCCGCCGACCAGGCAAAACTTCGTCTTGTATGATTTCTGGGAAGTCGGTATGTCCAAGATGAACTCCCCCTGTTTGCTCTTCTTGCGTTGACGGACGAAGACCCACCCGGTACTCTGCTGTTGGAACCCAAACTCATATAGGTACATGAGTTTGGCATAGGTCGGCTCTGGTTCCTCGGCCCATTTGAAGGCGGTGTATAGGGAGCACAACACAATCCACACGTTGGGATTGAGCTGACCGAGTGCTACGCCCATCCTTTTCACCATCCTCCGCAACCAGGAATGCGGAGGAAGTCTCACTCCATTGTGCATCAGTTCGGTATAGAACAAAGCCATACCAGCTAGGGGATTACTCGGTCTTTCTTCCGTTGTCAGCAACCTCGTCGTCACCGAGTCAGGAACGCTAAACTCGATCCTTATCTTCATCAAGCCCTTCTCAGTCTCCTTGTAACCATTTCGTCCACGGTGAAGGCATCATGTTCGATCGGCACGGCCTCCAGGATTGACTCGTCACCAGTCGGTCCCCCTTTCTTCAGGCGAACCACACCCTTGTCTCGACCGTGGGTCAGCTTCAACGCTCAGTGCACCCCCACCTTGACTATTGTCTCAGCGTCCACCAAGAGATTGCCGCTACTCGACCTACCTGTCGGCTCAGCCTCAGCACAAGTCTCCATTGTCCTACCGGATGACTCGGCCGTACAATGCACCGACTGTGCCCTATCTTGTGCCTCGGCCGAGTGGGCCTCGTCCTCACTCTCGGAGACGGGAATGAGAACCTGCACACTACTATCTGACGACTCACCGCCCTATGAGTTGTAACACTTAACCTCGGATACCTAGTCACTATCAACGGACATCTACAAAAGAAAAGGAAAAAAATGAACTCAACGGACCGACTCGGACCTACGACGATCTGACCACAAACTTCACCAAGTTCATGACCAGTTCCTCACCAACACCCACTTCAAAATACACCGAATAATTTAATTTGTTTTCCTAATTATGCATCATTCATTTAAAATAGTTTGTTTGAGCCAATTCATAATCCAGCGTTACCAAAACCCAAGACCCATCAATATGCTAGCTGTTGCCTGTTGGTCCCAAAACAGGTCATGATTTGATCATTTGCCTTAATTTTTATGATTTGTGTGAATATGCATGTAAGGTAAACTTGCTGATATTTAAGGTAAACTTGTTGATATTTAAGCCAATTAATGGCTTATTTTCAAGTAAGCAGAAATGAATGGTTGACCACCTGATATGGTGGATAAAAACATAATGAAGCTTTTTTATGTGAGTTCTACCGAAAAAAATAATAATATATATTTGGGAAGTTGGTTTGAGAATTTGGCAATGGTAGGATCTTTCCTGAAATTTGATCAAAAGGTTTGGGTTTGGTTCCTACTTGACTATGAGCTTTTCCCATGTTTATTTCCTTTGGGCTTTGTGTTGGTTTTGGTCGCAAGGCTCTGAGAAAGTCGATGGTGAGCTTGATTTGATGTTTAAACGTCCAAAATCAAAAGTCCAAATCATGGGTGTACGGGTTCCTCGTGTGTTCCAGTTTTCGGGGTTTGGTTATGGCCTTGTTCCAATTTCTTCTCATTATGTTCCTCTTTATTCCAAGTTTTCTTTAATTTGTAGATCATCAAGGCTCAAACGGTGGCCTTCCAAATCCATCCAATTAGAGTACACCAAAGGGGACACTTGTCTCCCATTTAAAGAACCACCAAGGAGGGTTGGTGAAGTTACCTAAAGGACTATGAACCCAAACCCAATTAGGCCTATCATAGACACTTATTGACTTCAAACAAAAAGTCCAGCAATCTCACCAATTTCCTAAACACCAATTCAACTAACAAACTATCAAGCAGGAAGACTATAAACAAATGTAAAACACAGAAGAGTTTTAGCGTGGTAAAACACAGAAGAGTTTTAGCGTGGTAAAACCCTCACGAGGGAAACATCCACAGACACTTTGTAAGTCAAGAAACAATCCACTATGAAATCAAATCAAGTACATGAACGAACAGATATGAAACTTATCTTACTAACCGACACAACAAGGTAGCTCATTATTTCATTTGTCAAGCACTTACTCTTCACAATGGCCATTGTTCCTCAAGAGCTTCTTCAGGTGGCATAGCACTGGACACGGTTGTCAATCACCAGCAATCGGAAAATCGTTTGATTGATCTTCCCTGACCTACACAATCTCGTTTTTGTTGATTCTCGCAAGCGACTATCCCTCATGAAGTACGAAGATCTCATATATCCCTTGGGGTGTTAGAGTCCTAGTCAACATCTGCACTTCCAAGAGATCTGCTAAAAAAGGAACTTCAAGGAGAGACGGGATTACACGATTGCCCAAAGCTAGAGCGGGAAATCCACCTTGAACTTTACTGGATTGGACCTAAGTAATAGCTGAAAAATGGACTTAATTATCCACACTAAAACATACTAGGGCCCAACCCATACAATACAGCCCAAAGACACATATAGGACCTGAAATGCCAGTTTACATTAACAATCTCCCCTTTTGGCATTTCCGGGACAACCTTGTTTCAATTCTAAAAACAACACTCAACAATGAAACAATAATATGATCACAGCATAATCCTCTCTGTAGGGAACTTGCACACCAAGACACAGAAATACCGTGAAGCATGTTGGAAAACTAACAGAAGAGAGAACCTTACTTAGCTAGGACAGAACGAACAAGCATTTAGGATATTTAGAAATGTCACATCAGATACAGCGACAACCAGATATAACAATACACAGATATTTAGAATTGAAGCATTAGAATTGATGCACGTCCACACTCCCCTTTTGACCCAAAAGGAAAAAAAGAAAGAGTGAAGACTCCCCCTCAACATGGGAAGTGCTTGGAAAACTACATACCATATCAATTTAGAAGCATGTTGAGGTAGACAACAGGCAGGAGACTTGCATAGTTTACTTGGGATCAGTGAAATGGCAGAAGAGACACAAGGACAGTAGGCTAAGCAAATGGTCAGGCTAAATGGGAGATGAGAGTCCATGAGAGAAACAGATTTTCAAATACACTAGCATTTTGTACTGGAGACACCCACCATATACAACACTCACCAAAAAATACCAGCCAGAGATGCAAAGACAGAAAAGTGAAGATGAACCCCTTTTTTGTTGTTTTGTTTTGTTGTTCTTTTTTTTGGTTCTATGTTAAGCCATAGATGACTTAGGTTCATTAAGCTTTCTGAGAGACCCGTGTAACAGGTGTTAGATCAACACAACTATCCCAATGGAGATAGGAGCATTAGGTGATGAGGCACCCTACAGATGTAGTAACCTGAGTCAACTAGGCTACAAACCTAAGACATCGTAGACAAGATGGAGCAATCTTATTAAGCAAACGAGTTGACCTGTGTAACGGGTTTGGAATCAGTGTGCTCGAGTTAGGTGACTGCAAGACACTAGGTGATGAAGCACCCCTAGGGATGTACTGGCCTAAGTCAGCAAGGCTATAAGACTAACCCAAACAGAAAAGAGACTGGAACAAAATAGAGCATTACTTATGAGACAAGCATAAGTGAGAGTGGTGAAATGAGAAGTGTTTTAGCACATACAATGCTACTGGAAAAACATTTTGAACACTCGAGACACTGTATAGCCATTTAACAGACATTCAAGGCCTATTAACATTGAGACACCTTCTGCCATTTGAAAACCGTAGACACCAAGAAATTACAGAATCTACCAGTTGACATGTCTAAACTAATGCAAGTAAATAGATGGGGATACCAAGACCAAGCACTAACACTAAATAAAGGAGCAAACTCCAATCGATTTTCGAAGATCTTCAAAACGGGGGTTATCCAAGGGCTTAGTAAAAATTTTGGCTAGTTGTCTTTCTATGTGAATGTACTCAAGGATGATGGTGCCATTTTCAACTAGTTCACGAATAAAATGATGTCTTATGTCAATGTACTTTGTGTGGGAGTGTTCGACAGGATTTTTGGAAATATTGATAGCACTCGTGTTATCAAAAAATGCAACCATCTTACCTTAGGTGATCCCATAGTCTTGGAGCATCTGCTTCATCCACAACAGCTATGTACAACAGCTGCTAGCTGCAATGTACTCTACGTCAGAAGTGGATAGAGAAATGCAGTTCTATTTCTTGTTGTGCCAGGCTACAAGATTGTGTCCTACATAGAAAAACCACCAGAGGTGCTTTTTCGATCATCCGCATTACTTGCCCAATCAGCATCACTGTAACCTGCAATCATAGAATTCGAGTTAGAAGAGTAAACGATACCAAGATGGATAGTGCCACTAATGTAGCAGATGATGGGTTTAACAAAACCGAGATGAGACTCCCTTGGGTCAGCTTGAAAACGTGCACACACGCCAACACTGAACGCAATGTTTGGTATGCTGGTTGTAAGGTACAAGAGATTGCCTATCATGTTGCGATAAAGTTTTTGGTCAATAGGCTTGCTTGTGAGATCCTTGTATGGTTTGTCATTTTTACCCATGGGACTCGAAACAAGTTTGGCTAATTCCATTCCAAAATTCTTGACAAGATCCTTTGCATACTTAGCTTGAGAGATGAAGATACCAGTATCCACTTGATGTACCTGCAATCCAAGAAAGTAGGTTAGCTCTCCTCCATTCCAAATGATGTTTGAGGTACTATGGTCTCACTGAACTTGTTTTGTGCCAATTCTGTGTACAGTTGAACCTGTCTAATTGTCATTTTCATAGCTGGAAACAGGACTGTCATCTGGAACAAAAAAGTCTGCACCTATACACTCAACAGTAAGATGATCATATTGTAATAAGGACTCATTAATCACCACATTAACAGACTCCATCATTGACTTTTTCCTGGAATTGAACACCCTATATGCTTTACTATTGAGAGAATACTCAAGAAAGATCCCTACATCACAGCGTGAATCAAGTTTGTTTAGATACTCTATATCCTTGTAAATATAATAGGTGCTCCCAAATACTTTCAAGTGCTTCATAGTGGGTTTTCTGCTTCTCCATATTTCATATGGAGTGGTTTTTGTCCCTGGTCTTACGTAGACCCTGTTAGCAGTGTAACACGTAGTGCTAAACGCCTCAGCCCATAAATGTTGAACAATTTTTGCAAAGCTGAGCATTGCACGTGACATGTCAAGGAGAACTCTATTATTTCTCTCAACAATACCATTTTGCTGAGGAGTGATAGGAGCAGAGAACTCATGTCTGATGCCATGTTCAATGCAAAAAATCTAAAAACAGTGTGTTTTCAAATTCAGTCCCATGATCAGTTCTTAACCTTACAAGAGTTAGAGATGATTCAGTCTTTTCATTTGTGATTTTTTAATTAGCATGCAGAAAGGCTAAAAAGAATTTGATTTTTGAGCAAGAAAATCAACCCATGAAAACCTGGAAAAGTCATCTACAAGAACCAAGGCATAGTTTTTCCCCCCCCAGACTAGTGGGATCAAAGGGGCCTACCAGATCCATATGCATGAGTTCCAATGGCTTGGAAGTAGTTATGTATTGAACAACAGAATGAGAGCTCTTGTACAGTTTTCCAAATTGACACGACTCACATACAGTATGAGGAGTGCCTCTAAGTTTTGGGAGACCCTTGACATATTCCTTCTTTGAAAATTTTAGCAGATCACGCCAATTCATATGACCTAACCTATGATGCCAAAGCTTCAACTGATTATCCTGAACTAGAAAACAAACCTTCTTATTTATTGTATGATTAGCATTTATGCTATAACAGTTATCCTCAGATCTTACCCCCTGCATGACAATTTTTCCATGATCATCACTCACTGCACAATGTTTCTTCCCCAAAACAACCTTTCCAAGCTCATCACATAATTGACTAATGCTAATAAGATTTGCATGTACCTCTTCAACTAGCAGTACATTGTTTAAACTAGGAATACCAGGGGTAGAAACAGTACCTTTTCCCAAGATCTTTGACCTGCATCCATCTCCAAAAGTTACTAATCCACTGATTTCATCAATAGACAAGGATGTGAACCATGATCTGTCACCTGTCATATGTCTAGAGCAACCACTGTCAAAATACTAAATGTTTGTTTTATGAGTAGCAGAAGCAGTGAAAGCAACAAGGAAATTTATGCGTTCAATGTAACGACCCGTCCCATAAATCGGGATTAGATTAGAGATTAATGATGGATTAGTGAAGTTAATAAGTGATTAGTTGGATGCGTACAGACAGACGGTGCAAAATGACGATTTTGCCCCTAGAATGGGCAAAAATGTTGACTTTACGTTCGGACTGTCAAATGGACTTTGAGCGATGACCGTGACGTAGTTCGGAACGTCACGAGTTCATAGACAGGTGGCACGTCCAATTTCGACATCCGAGGAGAAAGTTATGACATTCGCAAGTTTGAAGGCATTTTGGTAATATTGTTGAATAGGGGCAATTTTGATGACTTTTCAAACGACATGGAGTTTTCACGTAACTCGAGAACCATTAGGAAGGTCTCGATATCCTGGGTACAACGACAGGCGGCACATGTCGATTGGAGTTCAGACGATAAAGTTATGGATCTAGTAACGCGAAGGGCAGAACGGTAATTTGTACAACAAGGGTAAAATGGTCATTGTGATTCCTTGGGATCTGTGCCCAGTTAGTGGTTGACAAGTGGCTGTTCTGGGGAGTTCTAACCACAGAGAAGTGGACACCTGTCCTTCTCTGGATGGTGGTAGAACTTTAGACCAATCAGTTTAAACGAGAGATTATGTGTGCACGGGTTAAGCAAAAAACCAGAGGAAACAGAGACAGGGAGGAGCTTGGAACCTTAACCCCTTAAACATCGATCAGATGAAGATGGAGTGTGAAGGAAAGATGGAGGAGAGGGTGTGTTGAAGTGACAGGTGGCCACAGTGAGGCCACGGTGGAGCCCCCGGCGGCGAAAGGAGGAACAAATTGTAAATCCCATGTTTTTCCTTTAATTGGGAAAACCATGTTTTTCTTGAGTTTTGCCCAACTCAGTCACTGATATGTGTTACTGGAGGTCTTGTGAGTCGGCTGGGGTTGGTTACAAAGCCTGCCGTGGTCGGGGGACGTCAAAGCCGTGAGAGGTAACTTTCAATTCAAAAATGGTAAGTCGTTACTTATTGATTATCGATCGATTTGGTTACTTGAGTATTGATTTGGAAGTTCAGGTGAACTCCTAGGACGTGAACCCATAGCCAATGGTGGCCGGAGAAGCTAGAACAGAGAAGGGAAAATTCGTTTGTGTGTTCACGATTTGGTGAGAAACAAATAGACCTCAAGTCCTTGTTTTGTTTGTGTAGTTTTATAGGGAAAACATGGACGAACCTAATGGATTAATTGGGATTAAAAATGGTTGAAAATGGAATGAAAACCGTGAATGCCGGTCCAGCCTAGACCAAACCGGTTCGAACCAGGTGAACCGGGTTCACCAGAGGTTGAAGGTGACACTATAGCAGGTGCGTGAAACCCACGGGCAGCCACTTCAGGCGGCGCGTGTGGGCGCGTGACACGCTTTTTGAGGAAGGTTCCAACACGACTTTTAAAGTATTTGATGTGACGAACATTTTGAGATTGGTTTCGAGTCAATCGGACATCGTCTCGATATGTTTCGGGATGTCCGAAGGTTTTAGGCCTCGGTTAAAAATAGTTAAAAATTCGGGAAAATTACGGGGCTTTAGTATGATCATTGTGAAGTAGTTAGTGACCTTATTATGGGATTTGAACAGGTTTGGGAAAGCCAAGGATAGCGGAGTAGCCGAGAAAGCTATAATTACACGCTTATCAAGGCGACGGTACAATGGTCTGTGAGTGGACTTTGCTTTCTAACTCTTGATGCATGCATATATGTTTTATATGTTTTCTATACGTGATTCTATGATTTGAATTATTATCTTTATGGTCTACGGTTTTGCACGGTTTTCGAGGTATTTAAGGGATTTCACGTTTTACGAGATTCTGAATATTGTTGTGATTTGACCATGGTTTAAATGATTGAACTATGGTTTGATTTTAAATATTTAAAGTGGTTTTCCGATGTTTTGGCCTGAGGCCTGGGATTTGAGAAAAAGAAACTGTGTTCGGGTTTTCTTACATGGTTTTCTTAACCGGAATATTGAATGCTTTTGTGACATGAATTTGATATGCATGCATTGGTTTTTAATTGGAGGGTAAAGATGTAAATGCTCTTGTTTTATGAACTGTTTTTAAACTTATATTTTATTTTGTCCACTCACAGTCTCTTCGTGTTTTCGATACCCTCCAGGTTGTTGCGGTGCGGGCTGTTGGTCGAGAGAGACGGAGACATCACACCCGCGATCCATAGTAGATTCAGTGCACTATGGGAAGTTTGAATACTTTTAGGACAGTTGGGTCGAGAATCCCTTGTCTAACTTACGTGTCACATGGAGGGTGGATATCAGTTTAACCTACGTGTCATTCGTAAGTTAGACGGGAGCATGATTTAGCCCGGGAGCATGATTTAGCCCTTAATCCCCGGGGATTAGGGGTGGGTCCTGTCAGTTGGTATCAGAGCAAGTTTTGTGCGCTCTGCATGAGGTTTGGTTCCCAGAGTTGTGGGTTTGTCGACGTGGGTGCTGTGATTCTACTGTGGATGTGATTTCTAGGCGCGGAACAGCCCATCAGCAACCTGGATACGATAAGGATAGTACGTTCGATGTGGTTAGTTAGTGGAGAGTGTGAGTGCCACGGTGATAGTCGCTCGATACGCGGTGTGAGGTATGACGTATTTCGGCTCAAGGCCGAAAAAGTTAGTGGGTTGGCACTGGATGTGCTCGCTGATGGACCATAGGATTGGACATATGTAAGCAGGATTAAATTGGATGGGTGTTGGTGAGCTACGATGGAGTAGGTTGGTCGGTCTGTGGGCCGATAGTAGTTGGTTGTGAGCTGATGGTCTACATGGGTCGAGGAGGACGGTTGATGGTGGCCTGTTGGGCCAGATGGTATTTGGAGGACGATGGTAGGGATTGGTGACCTTTGGTCAGTGGGGTTGAGTTTGGATTTGTGCGGCTATGAGTAGCCAGATGCCTTGAGTGGCAGGGTTTAGGAACTACCTTGCGTTTCGAGGGATTTCCGCTCTAGTGATGGATACTGGTTGATGTTGGTGAGTAGAGTCACGATAAGAAATGGTCGTAGTCGGGTGTGACGACAAGAGTGGTAAGGTTTTCGTGAACCAGTGGTAGTTGTGGGTTTGGATAACCCGGACGACGGGGACGATCTGAGGAACCCCGTGGGATTACTGGATTGTATTGAGAAGTACCTGAGGGAAACCGTGAGATGGGGTTTGTAGTATAGTCATCATTGTGGTTTGGGCCAACTTACTGCTGGATTGGAGATGGTGCTGCTAGGTGCAGTCGAGGTAGTGGGTGGCTGGTGAAAGACTCTGGACGAGTTTAGTTAGTTGATGACGTTTGGTTGAGTATTGTGTTACTCAGAGATGTGGAGTAAAAGGGAGGTCAGTTTCCTGACCCGAGCGTAGACTGAGGGTTTTGGCTAGTAAGAGTAGAGGCTCGGGACTGGTGTGCTGAGAGCACTAGATATGATGATGTGCCACGAGTTAGAATGCTTGTAAAGGAACAGATGGGCACATTGAGTTGAAATTGTGGCCGGTAGTGAGGACCATTGGTAGGTCATGGTTGGGACAAACGGTCAGGATACCGTGAGTCTGATCAGAGTAGAGCAGCAGAAGCACCGTGGACCTCTGCCTCGTGTTGCATCAGGCTCTGTTGGTATGGTCGGGTTTAACCATCTGTGGGGTTGATTTCGTGGACTCATCCTGATGTGTCAGAAATGCCGAGGTTGGCATTTGGGTAATGCCGAGGCCCGTGCTTGGCAATTGTCTGAGATTGGTGATCGACGACTTCGAGGCTAGTGACTGAGGAGTCTGAGGTGAGTAACCGTTAATTTTGATCCCGAGAGACGGGTACGAGGGTAATAATGGTGCTTGGAGTTGAACCTCAGAAAGGTAACAGTGTGAACATATAGGTGAGTTGATCGATGAGTTAAGCTAGTTACGTGCACGTGGTTTTGATCCGTAGGAGTTGAGGATTACCTCTGCGTAGCAGAGGAAGTAATGCTTGGACAATTAGTCCGGAGGAGGTATACTTGTGGATCACGTACCCTAATTAGAATCTCAGAATCAGAAGATGTTGTGGTTTAGACGATGAGTTGTCGTGCTGATTCCGAGTTGCTGTTCATTGTTGAGTGCCAGTTTGGGAAATTTAGTGGTGGTGGTTTCGGAGTCGTAAACCCCCTTGGTTATGGATACAGGTGGATGTGTTCAGGAGTAGAACAAGTACTAGGTGACGCCGGAGTGGCCTGTGTGGCGAGTGCCGTAGGAATGTGCTAAGTTGGATTAAGGCTGGATGACTTGTGATGTTCTAGTTGTGGGCTATTGAGAATTCCTTCGAAGGACGACGGAAGGAAGTTGAGAAGGAGTGACTATAATTGATCGATATGAGGTTATTGAAGAGAACCCACTTAGGAGTGAATGGATCGGGATTGGATCGTTTATGACTCAAGATGGAGATGTTGTGGATCAGGAGGATCGTCGGCCAGACAGAGGTTAGATATCTTGACCATTTTGGAGGTGTGCAGGACGTGTGTGGTCCATCTCGTATATGTTTGGGTTTTAGCTTGGATTTGGTGCTGGGTCTACCCTGTGTATGTGGTTGAGACGGGATTAGATTTCTTATTGGACGGGAGACCCTGGAGACCAGGAGATTCGGAAGGGATTTGAGTTGGACTTTCCTTGGAGACAGGAAGTTCAGCCTAATGGTAAGATTAGATCACCGGACTACACAAGAAAAACGTGACTGGCTTGTAGGCAGGTCTTATCCGGTATAGGTACGAGGAAGTTGTGTGCCCTGAAGAACCACTGTAAGGGTGACAGGTACACTATGATGTTGTTGGTTGACTGACGCCGATGTATCTAATTAGTGAATGTACCGTAGAAAAACGTTGGAAGTACGTGAGGGTATACTCTACGAACTGTGTTTGAGGTATTCTAAAATATCCTTGTTTCCTTCAAGGTTCGTAGGGTTGTCCTTGCGTGTGGTTGGTGGTAGGCACTGTAACGACCCATCCCGAATATCAGGATTTAATAATATTTAATTATGATTGACTAATCTGGGATTAGTTAAGTGAATTAGAACGAATTGTGCAAAATGACCGTTTTGCCCTTGGGTGTGGGTAAAACGTTGACTTTTAATTCGGATGGTCAAATGGACTTTGACCGATGACCGTGGCGTAGTTTGGGACGTCACGAGTTCATAGACAGGTGGCACGTTCGATTCCGATGTCCGTGGTGAAAGTTATGATGTACGGAAGTTCAGGGGCACTTTCGTAATTTGGACGATAAGGGGGGAAAATGTTGGCTTTTTGATCGGGAGGTCCGATGGCCGAGGGCCAAGGACCGTTAGGAAGGTCTCGATACCCTGAGTCCATAGACAGGCGGCACGCATCAATCGGAGTCCGTATGACCGAGTTACGGGTCAGGATGCGTGGGGGGCATTTTGGTAATTTTCTACACAAGGGCAGAATTGTAATTTCACACGGGGGCACTGTTTGATTGAAATGACCGTGAGGTGGAATGGTTGTGCGATCGATCCCATGGTTTATTTATCAATTTAATGACTGAATTGGGACAGTGTGAGGTGTGATTGCACATGTATTGTGCTGGCAATCGATCACAAGATCATGGGCACTGATTTTTAATGGTTTCGGGTCAGTGCAGGGGAGCTTTACACTGAGGATGGTGGGCTAATTTGGGACGCCTTTAACGGCTGAATTGGATTAAAGGAATGGAGTGTAAGTCGAGTGGGTTACTCTGTGATTGAGAATGAAAGGAATGAGTGAGATTGGTGTTGGATTTCTCTGAAAACCCGAAACTGGTTTTTGTGAAGTTCAAATTCGAACTTCTAGTTTTAGGCCAGCCCAAGCCTAATTGATGATGGATTGAGCTTTCTGGAACCTCAACGAGTCGAACCTGATCAAATGTGGCAAGCTTTGAGGCTCCTAGGGCCGTGGACGGACGAGGTGGACGGCAGGAAAACTCAAGCTTGAGTCGTGGTGATTGAGGTAACGTCGTGTTCAATTAATCATGCGAATTGGTTCGTATTAATCCTTATAAGCTTCCTGAAAAGTTAATTCGATAATGGTTGAGGATTTGTGGAGTTTTGGTGATCAACCCGTTTTGGGTGATCACGGGTTGGTGGCACGATTATTGTCAGGACCCACCCCGGTTTCACCCCGAAACCCGAGGTAAATCCCGCTTCCGTCTGACTTCTCGACACAAAACTCAAGTAAAACTCACTCAAATCCAGTCAAACGCAGGAGTAATTAGACACAATGTCCCGAAGGTAGCATTTACAGAACATAGTACGAACATACAAAGAAAATAAAACCGATAACTACACGCACACGGAAGCCTTTAATCTATTCTGGGAACTCTCACGTCACTTCTATGCCTCAGACTCTGCCTCGACGTCAAGACCCCGCGCTAGCTCCACAACCTGGAGGGCAATTAAAACAGAAAATGTGAGTGGACCAGAAGGTACAAAAGTTCAAAAACCATTTTACACGAAAATCAAGTTTAACCCTCCGTTTTGAAACCACATGCATAACCAACAGTTATAAACACATTAATAAAAGAATCATTCTTAAACATCATAAGAACAGAAACACTATAAAATACCATAAGAAACCATAACATGAGTATCAGAAACCGGATCAAAACCATAACCACCAAAACATCATTTTCTCGATCAAACCTGCTGGACCTATCCGAGTCTTTAAACTCCCGAGTCTTTAAACTCAATCCAGGCCTTAATCATATCCGAGTCTTTAAACTCCCGAGTCTTTAAACTCAATAGGCCTACGGGGGAAAATCAATATATATCCGAGTCTTTAAACTCCCGAGTCTTTAAACTCAATCCGGGTCTTTAAACCCAATCCGGCCGGTCCCCCGTCACATATATCCGGGTCTTTAAACCCAATATCCAGATCCAGCAAATCCAATCCCAAAACCATTTGAAAACCATTTACCAATCCACATCCAAACCCGAATCCGAAACCACTGGTCCGATGCCCTTTCCGGCATTCAGAACCGTCATTCCGAACCCAAATCCGGAAATTTACTTTCCAACTTTAAAACCAAAGTCAAATTGTCAAATTCCAATTTCAAACCGAAACCTTGATTCTCAAAATCATATTCCAAAATCCACTTATAATCATCAGAAATCATTTAACGTTTTGAAACCCCCAAAACCATAACTTTATATTCAAAATCACCCTTTTCTCGTAAAACGTGCTAAAAACCACTTTCCTCGAAAAACGTGCAATAATGCCAAACCAACCAAACATATTCGATAAACATAAAATCACGATTAAAACCATAAGACAATTATTGAAAACAGTTATGCATGCTCGAGTTTAAAGAAGAGGTCCACTCACAGTACTGAGCCCTACTCGCGTCCCGAACGTCCAGCACGTTCCTCGGCTTCCTCGGGAAATCCCGATCCTGTCAAACACCGTCAAATTACATCACTAATACGTCTACAAACACTCACCTAAATGCCCTCAAAAATCCCCGAACCAAAGACTTAAAACCCCGGGACCCTACACATTCACCCTCGCGGAACTACAATCAAACGACTTCCGATTGACCCGAAACCAACTCCATTGAACTCACAACAACTCCTAGACCAAAAACGATGTTGACCGTTTCTCCCAGAACCGCCGCACGCGCCCCCACGCGCCGCCCAAAGTGGCTGCGCGTGGCCCCACGTGCCAGCTACAGTGCACCTTCAACCTCACGTCGACCCGGTTCAACACAGTAGGCTACAGCTTGAACCGGCGTCAACGGTTCTCCGCCGTGCCTGCACTAAAACACTTCCTTCCTTCTCCTATAGCTTCGTCCAACCTTACTCTAAGCATCCCCATCCTCCAATCACCTCGACACAGCCTCCTACCCGTCGTCTCAAGCTCGAAATCAAACCTCCCCAAAACTCTGTTTCACGATCCGACCACCCAACTCACCACCCTTCACGGTGGCTTCACCAAACTCTTCCCTGAACCTCACTGAACCTAAACCAACTCTCCTAGACCTTCGACTCAACCCCAATCGTCACGACTTTGGGTTCAAACATCACAGCAAAACAGAGCACCAGAGTGTCTGCCGTCGTCTGAGCTCCGCCGTGTACCTCCCCGTCACGGCGACCATCCTAGTCGACGCCTAGGACTCTCCTGAACCTCGCCCTGACCTCCAATTCCCTCGACTCTCACCCTAGACCCACGACTTCCACGTTGAACCTCAACGGAAAACAGAGTACCGAAACGGGAATGAGGAAATTACCTGCCTCCTGCTGCCGCCGTGAGCTCCTCCGGGGCTGGTCGACTCCCCACAGCCCTCATGACACCACCGCGATCTTCGTTGCACCGGGCACGGCTACCGCACCACCACAAGCCCTCAAACTTCCCCGTTTTCCCCCCTGAGTTCCTCCCTGGTTCCCGTGGCTCCCCACTCGCACACACCACGATTTCTCACCTCCCAACCGTCTCAACTGCTCTCTCCCACTCTCTAATCTCCTTCACACACTCACAAACTCACCAGCCACCACAATCAGCCTTCCAATTCTCTCAATTTCCTCCCTCTGTTTCTCTCTGTGTATCGAACCACCAGAATGCATAACACGGGTGCACCCCAATTAATTGGGCCGTGAATGCACAGGATTCTACCGGAATCCTCTACACACATGCCATGTGTCACCATCCACTCCACACACTCCCACATGGCCTAATCCCAGCCGTCCATTCCTTTCCTCTGTGCACAAATCCCAATGTGCCACAATGACCAAAATACCCTCCTGTTTTACTCATTTTACGGTTTTACCGAAACTTCCTAGACCCGTAACTCTCACCTCGTAAGTCCGATGAATACGTGCCGCCTGTCATCGAACTCAGGACGACAACAACTATCTAACCATCCTAGGTCAACCTACCAAAACCCGATTATTCAAAAAGTCAACTATTCCCCCTATTTTGCCAAAATTACGATAATGCCCTCGACCTTCCGAACATCACAACTTCCTCCACGGATGTCGGAATCAGGCGTGCCACCTGCCTATGGCTTCGTGACGTCCTAAACTACGTCCTGGTCATTAGTCAAAGTCCATCGGACCTCCCAAAATAAAAGTCAACATTTTTGCCCAAAGCAGGGGGCAAAATCGTCATTCTAGGTTCCCGGACCCCTCGGGACCACCTAACCCTTGTTTACCCTTACTCATCACACCTTAATCACTCTAGAAATCCCGATTCTCGGGACGGGTTGTTACAATTATGGATTGGTTGATGTTAATCGATGTCACAGAACTGAAATTGTTTGGTTAATGATTGTTTTAGGATCAAGAACGGATTGAATCGATGTCGAATTGGTTGTGATTGAACCGGGTCCTATCGCGGGTTTTTCAACCCGTTTACCAGACAAACGGGTGAAGAAGGAACACTGTAGCAGTCACTGTAGCAGGCGCGTGGCTTCCACGCGCAGTAACTCATGGCGGCGCGTGACGGCGCGTGGGCACGAAT
The DNA here is from genome assembly GCA_032719365.1 of Prinsepia uniflora. Classification (NCBI taxonomy): domain Eukaryota; kingdom Viridiplantae; phylum Streptophyta; class Magnoliopsida; order Rosales; family Rosaceae; genus Prinsepia; species Prinsepia uniflora. The sequence continues at coordinate 68,313,940 of CM064861.1, read as the reverse complement.
CTCGAGGTGAGGTCAACATGACTTTTGTCCTATACAATGTAACGAACATTTTGGGATTGGTTTCGTGTCGATCGGACACCGTTTCGATATTGTTCGGGATGTCCGAAGGTTTTAATTCCAGTTTAAAAATACTTAAAAATTCGGGAAAATTACGGGACTTGAATAGGATGTTAATGATGAGGTTAGTAATCCTCTAATGTGATTTGAATAGGATTGGGAGTCCCGGTGATAGTGGTGTGGCCGGGAAGGCCTATGGCACGCGTATCGAGGCGCTCGGTTAAACGGTCTGTGAGTGGACATTGGTTTTATAAATTCGATGCATGCATAACTGTTTCATGATTGTTATAATTGTGATTAAATGATTTATTTTGGATATCGGTGAATTTAAATGATTTCACGCATTTCGAGGTGATTTACGTATTTGCACGTAAACCGAGGTTTTCTGGATTTGCACCGATTTCCATAAATGTGGTTGGATATGATTTCATGAAATGGTTACGAACTTGATAAGGTAAAATCGGGCCAGGGGCCCAGTTAACTTATGAATCGGGCCAGGGGCCCAGTTAACTTATGAATCGGGCCAGGGGCCCAGTTAACTTATGAATCGGGCCAGGGGCCTAGTTAACTTATGAAATCGGGCCAGGGGCCCAGTTGATTTCTTCATGTGATTGCGGGTCGGGGACCCTAAAATGGAATTGAATAAATGTTTTCTGGTTTACATTTTATATATATTCACATGATAAAAACAAATAACGGTTTGATGATATGGAAATTATGGTTATGGCACGTTTCACGGTATTTGGGCTTGAGACCCGTCTGATGAAACTTAAAGATTGGTTTGAATTTTATCTATGTATATATATATGCTTTGCATGTGGATATCAATAAAATGTATTTGGTACTGCACTGTATAGATCCTTCCATATGATACTGTCTCCTCCGGATGAGGTACCCCGGAGAGGTCACGGACGTCTAGAACGTCCAGCGTCTATGACGCTAAGCATCGGGGATGCTGTAACCGAACAGGGTTCGGGGATTGAACTCAGAAATTGAGACCCGAGTGGCATGCGTAGCCTTGTGATTGTGACCTTATAGACGTCAGGGACGTCAGACATCAGGGATGTCGGATTGGAGTGTATGGTGCAGTGGCTAAAATTATGTTTATGGTTCATATTATATGATATATGATTTTAAATGATGGTGCATGTATATGGTTTTACTGAGGGGCATAAATGTCTTATAAATGTTTTAAACAGACTTGTTTATTTTCGTCCACTCACAGCTTTTGTTTTAATGCCCTTCAGGTTGATTCCGGATGCGACTGCAGCAGAGACTTGAGCATCACACACCTCCTCCATCGATCCTTACGCACTCTGGAAGCCCGGTTGGGCAGTGGCAACAGGTTATCCCTTGTCTGACACCTCTTGTCAGACGGGAGCATGACACATTCCATGGTAAACCCGGGGGGATTGGGATGGGTCGTGTCAGGCACCATGGTTCTAGATGGCGGTAAGGAGTGCCTGTACTTGGAAGGTGTACGCACTGATTCTGTAGTGGCCGGAACCATGCAGATGTACTTGGACAAGCAGTGTGATGTTCTGGTAAAATGTGGGTGAACAGATTAGTGCCAAAGTATGTGGTGATTGAATGGATAATCGATGTAGTTCCGATATGTTGGTTTTTAACGAAGCAGGTGGGCTGGCTCAGGGTGAATCTGAGTAGTTAATTGGTTATTACGGGCTTCAGTATAGAGTTCTAAGCACGGTTAATCAAGTTTGTAATAGGATCCGATTGCAGACAGGTAGTTTGGAACAGGGTCGGTGTGCCCACAGATTGACTGTGTTAGTAGTTAGTGGAACCACGGGTGAAACGATTGGTTAAGAAATTAAACAAGTATGTTGTAATCGCTGGTGAAAGTAGTATGGACCAATGTACGAATCTGGATGCTTTGGCGTGCCGAGGCCGGTAGATGTCGTCTTGTAAATGAGTATACTTGAAAGTTGTGGTTGTTGACGGTAGATTCGTGTAATGTTTTGGGACGTTGGCATGAGGTACGTACGACTCGGGACTGAGTCGAGGATGCTATCCTTGGTGGTCGTGTGTTACGACCGAGTGTTAGTTGAGCCATGAATGTCGGCTGGTGTGATGTGTAAGGTACAACAATACAAGTTGAACAGTGTTGACCCGGAGAAAAATTAAGATGTGGTGACAGTCTAGAAACTGTCATGATAAGCTGAAGTGGCCGGTGTAAGACACCGGGCAGGAGACCAAGTGTGAGATCAGTCGGATTTTCCCCCAGTTAGTTACGAAAGTGCGAGATTCGGAATTTCGAGGATGAAATTCTTTAAGGGGGGTAGATTGTAACGACCCGTCCCGTAAACCGGGATTAGATTAGAGATTAATGACGAATTAGTGAAGTTAATCAGTGATTAGTTGGATGCATACGGATAGACGGTGCAAAATGACAATTTTACCCCTGAAATGAGCAAAAATGTTGACTTTTCGTTCAGAAGGTCAAATGGACTTTGACCGATGACCGTGACGGAGTTCGGAACATCACAAGTTTATAGACAGGTGGCATGTCCGATTCCGACATCCGAGGAGAAAGTTATGACATTTGGAAGTTTGAGGGCATTTTGGTAATATTGTTGAATAGGGGCATTTTGTAGACTTTTCAAACGACATGGAGTTTTCACGTAACTCGAGAACCGTTAGGAAGGTCTCGATGTCCTGAGTACAATGACAGGCGGCACATGTCGATTGGAGTTCGGACGATAAAGTTATGGATCTAGGAACGCGAAGGGCAGAACGGTAATTTGTGTAACAAGGGTAAAATGGTCATTGTGATTCCTTGGGATCTGTGCCCAGTTAGTGGTTGACAAGTGGCTGTTCTGGGGAGTTCTAACCACAGAGAAGTGGACAACTGTCCTTCTCTCGATGGTGGTAGAAATTTGCACCAATCAGTTTAAACGAGAGATTATGTGTGCACGGGTTAAGCAAAAAACCAGAGGAAACAGAGACAGGGAGGAGCTTGGAACCTTAACCCCTTAAACATCGATCAGATGAAGATGGAGTGTGAAGGAAAGATGGAGGAGAGAGTGTGTTGAAGTGACTGGTGGCCACAGTGAGGCCACGGCGGCGAAAGGAGGAACTAAGTGTGAATCCCCTGTTTTTTCCTTTAATTGGGAAAACCTTGTTTTTCTTGAGTTTTTCCCAATTCAGTCACTGAGATGTGTTGCTGGAGGTCTTGTGAGTCGGCTGGGGTTGGTTACAAAGCCTGTCGTGGTCGAGGGACGTCAAAGCTGTGAGAGGTAACTTTCAATTCAAAAATGGTAAGTCGTTACTTATTGATTGTCGATCGATTTGGTTACTTGAGTATTGATTTGGAACTTAAGGTGAACTCCTAGGACGTGAACCCATAGCCAATGGTGGCTGGAGAAGCTAGAACTGAGAAGGGAAAATTCGTTTGTGTGTTCACGATTTGGTGAGTAACAAATAGACCCCAAGTCCTTGTTTTGTTTGTGTAATTGTATAGGGAAGGCATGGACGAACATAATGGATTAATTGGGATTAAAAATGGTTGAAAATGGAATGAAAATCGTGAACGCCGGTCTAGCCTAGACCGAACCAATTCGAACCAGGTGAACCGGGTTCACCAGAGGTTGAAGGTGACATTGTAGCAGGCGCGTGAAACCCACGAGCAGCCACTTCAGGCGGCGCATGTGGGTGCGTGACACGCTTTCTTAGGAAGGTTCCAACATGAATTTTAAAGTATTTGATGTAACGAACATTTTGGGATTGGTTTCGAGTCGATCGGACATCGTCTCGATATGTTTCGGGATGTCCGAAAGTTTTAGGCCTGGGTTAAAAATATTTACAAATTCGTAAAATTACGGGGCTTTAGTATGATCATTGTGAAGTAGTTAGTGACCTTATTATGGGATTTGGACAGGTTCGGGAAAGCCGAGGATAGCGGAGTAGCCGAGAAAGGTGTAATTACATGCGTATCGAGGCGACGGTACAATGGTCTGTGAGTGGACTTTGCTTTCTAACTCTTGATGCATGCATATATGTTTTATATGTTTTCTATACGTGATTCTATGATTTGAATTATGATATTTATGGTTTACGGTTTTGCACGATTTTCGAGGTATTTACAGGATTTCACGTTTTACAAGATTTCGAATACTGTTGTGATTTGACCATGGTTTAAATGATTGAAATATGATTTGATTTTAAAGATTTAAAATGGATTTCGAAAAAGTGTTTTCGGGCTTGGAGCCCAGATCAGAAAGTGGTTTTAAGAAACGTGACTTCAGGTTTTTGAATCGGATTTCCGGATAACGATTCAGGATTCGATTTGGGACTTGAAAGTGGATTCAGGGTTTGGGTTCGGAATGGTTATTCCAGATACCGGCTTACGGAATGATGGTTTAGGATTCGAATTTGGAAATGGATGATGGATATGAGTTTTGGGTTTGGATCCGGGATCCTGATGAGATTGCGGATTTGGATTCGGATATGGATAATGGTTATGGAATGGATTTGCTGGATCTGGTTATTGGGTTTAAAGACCCGGATATGTTATGACGGGGGCGGGGCCGGACTGGGTTTAAAGACCCGGATTGAGTTTAAAAAATCGGGAGTTTAAAGACTCAGATATTATGATTTTCCCCGTAGGCCTATTGAGTTTAAAGACTCGGGAGTTTAAAGACTCGGATTATATTGAGGCTTAGATTACGTTTAAAGACTCGGATAGATCCAGCAAGTTCGATGGATGGAAATGTAGTTTCAAATATGTTTTGAGATTTCACCGAGACTTGTTAATAATGGTTTTCCAATGTTTTAGGCTGAGGCCCGGGATTTGAGAAAAAGAAACTGTGTTCGGGTTTTCTTACATGGTTTGCTTAACCGGAATATTGAATGCTTTTATGACATGAATTTGATATGCATGCATTGGTTTTTAATTGGACGGTAAAGATGTAAATGCTCTTGTTTTATGAACTGTTTTTAAACTTATATTTTATTTTGTCCACTCACAGTCTCTTCGTGTTTTCGATACCCTCCAAGTTGTTGCGGTGCGGGCTGTTGGTTGAGAGAGACGGAGACATCACACCCACGATCCACAGTAGATTCGGTGCACTCTGGGAAGTCCGAATACTTTTCGGACAGTCGGGTAGAGAATCTCTTGTCTAACTTACGTGTCATATGGAGGGTGGACGTTAGTTTAACCTTCGTGTCATGCGTAAGTTAGACGAGAGTAGGATTTAGCCCTTAATCCCGGGGGATTAAGGGTGAGTCCTGTCATTTAATAAATGAGATAGAAAACAGACAGCTAGTTTTTTCTTTCTTTCTCCAAATAAGATTGACTTTATAAGGTAAAGACACAGGAATATTTGTAATTTTAGACAGCTAAACTATTCTCACTTTGTCCTGAGTTGTCATTACCTTTTCTTTGTTACCTTATCTTGAAAGTGATAGCTCGTTAATTAAGCATTATTTTATATTATTTTATATCCTTTATACTTGACTTTCAATATTAAAATAATAAAAAATTAGAGAAAATAATATATTTTGGGATATTTTGTAGAAATAAATAAAGCTTGGATTTGGAGCGTTTCGACGAAAGAATCGTCCCGATCAGAATTATAATGATGAAATTATGTATGAAATTCAGTGGATTTTTATAAATATATTTTAAAATTGAATTTCATTTGTAGAAGCCCAAATACATTATTCAAGCCCAGTACAGATTTGCTCAGCCCAACAGTCCAATTTGTGCGAGCCCAGAACACGTGACCTAGTCGCTCAGCCTAAAACCTGGTCCAAGTTGAAAAACCATACCAGCTGTGCTTTGGCGCGCACCTGCCGATGGTCACATCTTCAAGTTGGCGCGCGTGCACCGATCTGATCCACTATGTCAGCTCATCAGGCTCCGAGTCACCTGCTCCCATTCAGCTTTTCTCTACACTGATTCCCATGTCTCTTGTCAGCCACTCCACGCCGAGTCCCATCGTCCAGCTCAGCTAGGCCACACCGATTCCTACCTAACTCTGTCAGTAGCTTGCTGCTGATTCAACTGCTCCATTTTGCCCAGTTTTTACAGCCAACAACCTTGAAAAATCAGCACAATATCATCATTAATAATCATTATTCATAATTTCATTTTTATATTTTATTTTTTTTATTTTTTATTTTATTTTTGTATTTTATTATTTGAATTTTGGCACTCCCTCTATAAATAGGGGGACCATTTCATTTTTAGGAGGTCCCCAATTGTCCAAATTTTACTTCCCATTTTGTTCATATTAGTTTCATTTAGTAGTTCTTTTTCTCTCTTCTTTTAGTTCTTCTTCTTTTTATTTTGTTCTTTATTTTTGGGACCATTTGTAATTTCTTTTAATTTTATTCTTATGTTTTCTTTTAAGTTTTGTTCTTAGATTTTCCTTTTAACTTCTTTGACTTGTCTTTTAGATACAATTTTATGTCTTCTAATTGTTTGAGAATATGAATACAATCTCCATGTGTTTTACTTTCTAAATTTCATTTATTTCATAAGTTTTAGTGCTTCATACTTCAATTTGATGTTAAGTGTCGGACGCTGTCGGTGCACTTAGCATTTGATTGAAAAGATTTTCATGTCGGCCGCTGTCGGTGCATTTAATTACAAATTTAAGGTGAATCATATTGTAAGTGTTTAACGCATATTGATGTTTGATGCACATTAATGGTTGATGCATTTATAATAATGAAAAACGTATGCATGTACTTGAAATGATGAAAATAGAATTTCATGATTGGTTCAATATGAGTAAAATGTAAAGGGTAAAAAAGGTGTTTGAAAGAAGTCTATTTTAGGAGTAGTTTAATTATTGTGTTTGTTAATTTTAATTTAATTATTAGTTAAATTGTGGTTTAGGTTACAATATTCCAAACCCCCCTCCAATTTATTCTTTTATTCTTTAATTCTTTAATTCATTTAATTTTTTTTATTCTTTACTTATTTTATTCATTAATTCTTTTATACCTTTCATTCTTTTATTTTTTAATTCGTTTATTCTTTAATTCTTTTATTAATTAATTCTTTAATTCATTTATTCTTTCATTCATTATTCTCTTATTCATTATTTTTTTATCACTAACACGTTATTAATGTTCCCTAATTTCTCCGGTTAAGAATGATCTATATTTACAAATACTACATCTACAAAAAAAAAAGGGTTTAAATTGCATAATACTCGAATTACGTGTTTAATTTAATGCGTAGTTTGAACTTTATCAATTTTTGGTGCAGTTGCCTGGGAAGTTGAAAATTATTTTTATTTTGTTAGTGTATGTATATAAATTGTGCATATTATACTTGTATATAATTTTTACTTTTGTTAATATTATATTTGTTCATAACTTTACTTACTTGTTTATAATTATTATACTTGTTTATATTTTATTTATCCATATTATTTTTGTTCTTATTATTTATTATTTTTATTTTTATACATGTACATATTATACTTGTTCATAATGTTTATCTTTATACATGTTCTTATTATAATTGTATATTATTTTTATTTATTTTTATACTTGTTCATAACTTTTATTTATATGTTTGTTCATAATTTTGATTCTTATAATTGTTCTTATTATATTTGTTCACAGTGTTCATTCATACTTGTTCATAATTTCTATTTTTTTCTGTACTTGTTAATAAATATTCATAATTTCTTGTTATATACTTGTTCATATTACATTTGTGCATGTAAATTTAATTTCTTATCATACTTGTATATCTTTAATAGTCACACTTGTACATAATGTTCATTTTTTTTTACTTGTTCATAAATGCATAGTGTACATGTTCACTTTTCCTTATTGATTTGTTTTTGTAATAAACAAAAAGGTAAAAAAATTATTTATTATTTTTCTTTTGCTTCATTTATTTATTTATTTATTTAAAAAAAATTCGAAAAAAAAATTTACTTTTCACCTTTCTTTGGTCTTAGTTTTATGTTAGTATTAATTCATACTTGTGAATAAATTTTGTACATATGTTAGTTGTTATTCTTCATACTTGTTCATAATTATTATACTTATTCATAATTTTCATTTGTATGCATGTTCATAATTTTTTTTTTTATACTTGTTATGTAAATTCAAACTCTTATTATACTTGTTCATACTTGTTTATAATTGTTCTTACTTATTCATACGTGTTCATAAGTTGTTCATAATTTTTATGTTTCATAGTGTTCATTTATACTTGTTATTTTTATAATTTTTATATTTGTCATATTATCTTTGCTCATACTTATTTGTTTATAATTTGTATATTACTTGTTTACATTTATTTTATTTATGTATTTTATTTGTGTATATATGTTTAAGTTTGTCTTTTTCTTCATTTGAAAAAAAAAATTCGGAAAAAAAAATTCCTTTTTCTTTTCAACTTAGTTATCATTACTTATTCTTTAATTAATGAAATAAATAAATAATTAAAAATTTTCATTTCATATTTTCTTATCTTAACTATGTGTTAGTGTAAATATATACTTGTAAATAAATCTTGTACATATGTTAGTGTGAATATCCTTACATGTGGATATCATCACTTATGCATAAAACCATAGTTGTAAATCATTTGCTCAAACATACTTATATAAATTATTCATTTGTAGATTTTCATGTTATACTTGTAAATTATGCATAAAAACATACTTGTAAATAATTCTTGCATTCATGCATTAGTTTCGGCTATATATAGATTACTTATGTTTCGAAGTTTAGATTTTGATCTTTAATGGAATACGTGAAGTTTCTTTTGTTAACTCTCACCTACGGTGATTGTTAACACTTGAGTTATCTTAATTCCTCTGGAGTAAGAAATTTTCGAGGGTGATGTCTATGACAAGAGATGTTACTCATAATGGGTTTTGGGTCTAAGAAAGGGACATCAATGAAGTTTAAACCTCGGGGATGTCTTGAAATTAGCCCTGCCTCTTATATTTATTTTTCTAACTTGGTCACTTTTGTACTTGCCCAAACTGTTGAATTAATCTAAGATATTTACTTGGGCCGCACGGACGTATAAGTCTCCATCTAAACTTTGAAGTTAGTGAACCATATATATCTTTGACTTCCCCCGACATGTAAATATTGTTTGTATCTTTTTACATTTGTTTTTATCTTTACTTACATTACTTGACATGACAACTGTAACGACCCGTCCCGAGAGCCGGGATTAGTAAAGTGATTAGCAACGGATTAGTGAGTCTAATTGGTGTTTAGTTGGTTACTTTTGGCTCGTTAGTGTAGAATGACGATTTTGCTCCTAGTTTGGGTAAAAAGTTGACTTTTAGTTCGGGCGGTCAATTGGGTATTGACCGATGACTGTGATGTAGTTTGGGGCGTCACGAATCCGTAGACAGGTGGCACGCCCGATTCCGACATCCGAGGAGGAAGTTATGATGTTCGGAAGGTGGAGGGCATTACCGTAAGTTGTTTAAAATAGGAGGAAAAGTTGACTTTTCTCACGACATTGTTTTTGTAGGTAGACCTAGGACCGTTAGGTAGATCTCGTCGTCCTGAGTTCAACGACAAGCGGCATGCCTTCATCGAACATTGGACGGGCGAGATACTGGTCTAGAACGGTAAGGGGTAAAATGGTAATTTTGTGTTACAATGGCATTTTGGTCTTTTTGGTGCTTTGGGATTTGTGCAAATAGGATAAGGCCAAGTGTACAGGGCTGAGTGGGATATTTTGAGTTTGGGGACCACAGGATTGTGACATGTGGCTGTGTCTAATGGGTTCCAGTATGTTTGGACGGTGCACTTAAACGGGTAGTCGTGCTTGTGTTGTGTTTGAGAGAAACAGAGACTGGGTGTTGGGAGGAAATCGATCGATGGCTGGGTGTGTGTGAGATCTTGTGACTTGGTGAGAGTGAACAGAGATGAAGTGAGACTTGGTGGGTGAGTTAGAGTGAAAGTTTCGTGAGGAAAACTGGTGTGATGAGAGGGTGAGTTCTCAGAGAGAACCGAGAGGGATTTTGTTGGTGGTATTGCCGTGTTTGATCAATCGAGGCTGGAGGTGGTGTCTAGAGGACGGAGGGGGATTAGAGGAGTCGCATAAGCACGGTGGAGCTCACGGCGGCGGCCTGACCACAGGTAATTTCTGGATTTCCTCTGATTGCTCTGTTTTTCCGTTTTGATTCAAACGGTTAGTTGTGAAGCTAGGGGCTGAGTCGAGGTGTCTGGTAGGTTCTAATCGACTCCTTAGGTCCTTAGGAACCTGTTAATATCGAAGCCGTGATGTGGGGTGACACGGGTCGTCGGGTTGAAGAATAGGGGTTTTGGTTGGTCACGGGTTCGAGCTAGAGACGACGGGTTAGAGTAGGATTGATGTGTTTGGTTGAGGGGAATAGGTTTCTTAGGACAAGACGAAGCTTTTTGGCTTGGAAGGAAGGGAAATGGTGGACGAACGGCGGAGAACCGCCCTCGCCGGTTCAGACTGGTCGACTAGCTGGGGAAGATGATGAATAGTGTTTATGTTCAGGCGCGTGAGGCCCACGCGCAACCACTTTGGGCGGCGCGTGGGGGCGCGTGCGGTGTTTTCTGGGGAAACTTCCAACTAGGTTTTTGGTCTAGACGTTGTAACGGATCTTTTGGGTTAGGTTTCAGGTTAATCAGACGTCGATTCGAGTTAGTTCTGCGGGATTGAAGGTTTAAGGTCTCGGTTCGTTACGTTTAGAACCCGGGGAATTTTGGGGAGAATTAGGAGAATCTTTAACGTGTTAGTGACGTAGTTTGGTGACTGTTGACAGGATCGGGAATCCCCGAGGAGGTCGAGGAACGTGCGGAACGTACGGGACGCGAGTGACATGCCCGGTATCTGTGAGTGGACCTTCTCTATAATTAAGCATGCATAACTGCTTTTCTATAATTGTGTTATGGTTTTACATGTGATTTCATGATTATTTGAATATGCTATGACTATTTTACATTATTGCACGTTTTTCGAGGAAGTACGGTTTTTAGTACGTTTTTCGAGAAAGACTTTGTAATTACCCGTCCCGAATATCGGGATTGAATATTAATTAATTGTGATTTAGAATGACTAATCGGGGATTAGTTGAGTGAAATCGGACGAATTGTGCAAAATGACCGTTTTGCCCCTAGCGTGGGCAAAATGTTGACTTTTAATTCGGGCGGTCAAACGGACTTTGACCGATGACTATGACGTAGTTCGGAACGTCACGAGTTCATAGACAGGTGGCACATTCAATTCCGACATTCGAGGTGAAAGTTATGACGTTCGGAAGTTGAGGGGTATTTTGGTAATTTGGCATATTAGGGGCCAAATGTTGACTTTTTGATCGGGAGGTCTGATGGACGAGGGCCAAGGACCGTTATGTAGGTCTCGTCGATACGAATTCAACGACAGGGGGCATGCCGAAATCGGAGATTCGACGACGAAGTTATGGTCACGGAATCGGACTCGACTAACCGAACAAATCGGGATTAAAATAATATTTTAATATGAACAGTACCCGGTGCCTGTGCACATCCGGATGAGTGACAAGTGTCACCCATCCCTTGATTCCAGCTCCATGTTTTCCTCCAAACACCATCATTCCAAACACCATCATTCCTTCTCCATGATTCCAGCTCCTTGATCATTTCTTCCATTTTTTCCCCATTTTCCTCTTCTTTGTTTTCTTACCTGTGGGAAGAGGAATCAGAATTGGGAGAATTGAGCTCCCTTTCACAACCAGTTTTGAGGGGAATTTGTGAGATTGTGAGAGTGGATTAAACTGGGGAAACACTGAGGATCGATTGATGTAACAACCCGTTCCGAGAATTGGGGTTAGTAGAGTGATTAAGGTGTGATTAGTAAGGTTAATCAGGGGCTAGGTGGTCCCGAGGGGTCCGGGAACCTAGAATGACGATTTTGCCCCTGGGTCGGGCAGAAATGTTGACTTTTATTTCGGGTGGTCAAATGGGAGTTGACCAGTGACCAGGACGTAGTTGAGGACGTCACGAATCCGTAGGCAGGTGGCACGCCCGATTCCGACATCCGAGGAGGAAGTTGTGATGTTCGGAAGGTTGAGGGCATAACCGTAATTTTGGAAAAGTAGGGGGAAAAGTTGACTTTTCGTATAATCGAGTTTTGGTAGGTTGACCTAGGATGGTTAGATAGATTCCGTCGTCCTGAGTTCGATGACAGGCGGCACGTGTTCATCGGACTTATGAGGTGAAAGTTACGGGTCTAGGAAGTTTTGGTGAAACCGTAAAAATGTGTTAACCAGAAGGGTATTTTAGTCTTTTTGAGTTTATGGGGATTTGTGCAGAGAGAGAAGGAATGGACGGCTGGGAGTTAATCAGGTGAGATAAGGATGGATGGGATGGTGACATGTGGCAAGTGTGTAGTGGGTTCTGGGGGATTCTAAGGTGTGTGCACGGTTCTATTTTTGGAGTGTACCCGTGCCCGTGTTCGTGTTTGTGCGCAGAAGTAAACAGAAAACAGAGGGAGATCGTGAAGGAAATTGAGGGTGGTGGTGTGAGTGTTGATGAATTGTGAGTGTGTGAGGGTGATCAGAGAGTGAGAGGGAAGCAGTGAGAGAGGTTGACGGTGTGGTGGTTGTGTGTGAAGGTGTCAAGAGCTGCGGGGAAAACCAGGGGTAAAAGCAGGGGGGTTGTGAGGATTGTGGCGGTGGCGGCCGTGTACGGGGCAATTGGGACCGTGGTGGTGTCGTGCGGGTTGCGAGGAGTCAGCCACTACCAGCAGAGCTCACGACGGCGACAGGTTGCAGGTAATTTCTATTGCCCCGTGTTCATGCTCTGTTTTGGCCGTGAACTTCAAGTCGGAAGTTGTGGCCTGAGAGGTTGAATCGAAGAGTCTAGGGGAGTTTAGGGGATTTAGTTGAGTCCTAGGAACCGTCTGGTTGTGTTGCCGTGACGAGAGGTGCACGGTGGTGGTTGGCGCGACGGAGGGACTCTGTGTGCCCTGTTTTTCCGTTTTGTTTCAATCCAAGAGTCGTGATCCCAGGGACTGAGTCGAAGGTCTAGGCGAGTCGGGTTAGGTTCCTTGAGGTTCTAGGAACCGTTTGGTCTTGCCACCGTGAAGGGAGATTACCTGGGTGGCCGGATCGTGAAACAGAGTTTGGGGAGGTTTGATTTCGAGCTTGAGACGACGGGTAGGAGGCTGTGTCGAAGTGATTGGAGGATGGGGATGCTTAGAGTAAGGTTGGACGAAGCTTTAGGTGAAGAAAGGGAAGGAAATCGTGCAGGTACGGCGGAGAACCGTTGACGCCGGTTCAGCTGTAGCCTACTGTGTTGAACCGGGTCGACGTGAGGTTGAAGGTGCACTGTAGCGGCGCGTGAGGGCCACGCGCAGCCACTTTGGGCGGCGCGTGGAGGCGCGTGCGGCAGTTCTGGGAGAAACGGTCAACATAGTTTTTGGTCTAGGAGTTGTTGTGAGTTCAATGGAGTTGGTTTCGAGTCGATCGGAAGTCGTTTGAGTGTAGTTCCGCGAGGGTGAATGTGTAGGGTCCCGGGGTTTTAAATCTTTGGTCCGGGGATTTTTGAGGGCTTTTAGGTGAGTGTTCGTAGATGTGTTAGTGACGTAATTTGACGGTGTTTGACAGGATCGGGATTTCCCGAGGGAGCCGAGGAACGGGCTGGACGTTCGGGACGCGAGTAGGGCTCAGTACTGTGAGTGGACCCCTTTCTCTAAACTTGAACATGCATAACTGCTTTCTATAATGGTTTTATGGTTTTAATCATGAATCTATGTTTATGGAATATGAAATGATGATTTTATGTGTTTGCACGTTTTTCGAGAAAAAGACGGTTTTGGCACGGTTTTCGAGGAAATGTTGGTTTTCGGATTTTGATGTCACATTTGGGGATTTTCACCGATAAAGGTTTTCTAATAATGATATATGGGTTATGAAATGTGATTTGTGATTACACGGGGTTTTGGTATGAAAATGGATATTTTCCGGATTTGGGTTCGGAATGACGGTTCTGGATGCCGGGAGAGCATCGAACCAGTGATTTCGGATTCGGGTTTGGACGAGGATCTGGTAAATGTTTTTTTTTTCAAATGGTTTTGGGATTGGATTTGCTGGATCTGGATATTGGGTTTAAAGACCCGGATATATGTGACGGGGGACCGGCCGGATTGGGTTTAAAGACCCGGATTGAGTTTAAAGACTCGGGAGTTTAAAGACTCGGATATATATTGATTTCCCCCGTAGGCCTTGAGGTTAAAGACTCGGGAGTTTAAAGACTCGGATATGATTAAGGCCTGGATTGAGTTTAAAGACTCGGGAGTTTAAAGACTCGGATAGATCCAGCAGGTTTGATCGGGAAAATGATAAATTGATGTTTATGGTTTTTGATACGGTTTCTGATACTCATGCTGTGGTTTCTTATGTACTTTATAGTGTTTCTGTTTCTTATGATGTTTAAGATTGATTCTTTTATAAATGTGTTTATAACTGCTGGTTATGCATGTGTTTTCAAAACGGAGGGTTTAACTCGGTTTTCTTATAAAATGGTTTTTGAACTTTGTACTTTTGGTCCACTCACATTTTCTGTTTTAAATTGCCCTCCAGGTTGTGGAGCTAGCGCGGGGTCTTGACGTCGAGGCAGTATCCAAGGCATAGAAGTGACGTGAGGGATCCTAGGAGAGTTAAAGGCTTCTGTGTGCGTGTACTTTATCGGTTTTTATTTTCCTTGTAATGTAGTGCTATGCTCTGTAAACGATACGGATTTTGGGATATTTTGTAATTACTCCTGCGTTTGACTGGGTTCGAGTGAGTGTTCCTTAGGTGTTGTGTCGGGGAGTCAGACGGGAGCGGGATTTACCTCGGGTTTCGGGGGGAAACCGGGGTGGGTCCTGACAATTGAAGGCTGGAGACAGAGAATCGAAAATTTAGAAAATTGGGGGGGAAATTCAAATGTCGAGTGTTTGGCTATGAGGATCGAAATTGAACTCACTTCGAGTTTCCTGGGTTCACAACGATCAGAAACGTCGAAAGAACGAAGGAAATTGGTGCTGTTTTGGCTCTGAACACACTTGGTGACAGAGGAGGAAATTCGAGGTTGAGTCGAGGGAATTGAGGCTTTGATTGACGAAATTGATGTGGGGATTGTGTTCTTGAGGATCCCACGATGCTTCTGGTGGGATCAATTGAAGGAAAACGTTGGAGATTGACGGACTTCCATGGTTGCACAGTGACGACTATCGAGCTTGAGTCATGGAGATTGAGCACTGGATTGAAGCAATTGAGTTGGGGGAAATGTTTACCTGAGTCCCTGGATGCTTCTAGTTGAATCAATTGAGAGGAATCGATTGAAACTAAGGGAATTCGAATGATGAATAGTGGCCGGATGTTCTTCGTATGATCACCTGTGATCGTGAGGTTAGAGGTAATGTTTCTTGTAATTAAGTCCACAGATCTCTAATTGAACTTAAACCGAACTTAACTGAATGTTCAATTGATGGAAACAATGTCGAATTGGTAGGAAATTAACCGGGTCGCCTCGTGGGTTAAACGGCCCGTTTTACAGACAAACGGGTGAGGACGAGGGTACTGTAGCAGGCGCGTGGATTTCACGCGCAGCCACTCACGGCGGCGCGTGAGGGCGCGTCCGGCCTAGTCTCAAGGTGAGGTCAACATGACTTTTGATCCTCTCAGTGTAACGAACATTTTGACGTTGATTTCGAGGAAATCGGATATTGTTTCGTTAATGTTCCGCGTATCCGAAGTTTTGTTTTACGTTTAAAATACGTATTTAAATTCCGGAAAAATTGAGGAAAATTATATGAAGTATTTTGAGATGTTAGTAACCCTCTATAATGATTTTGGACAGGAGTTGCGATTTCCAGATTTTACGGAAAAACGTGCAGCTCGGAAACGGACCGTTTTGGACGGTGTGTGTGAGTGGACTTTGTTTTCTAACCGTGATGCATGCATATATGATTTAAATGCCTTATTATATGATTTTATATGCTTGGGCATGATTTATGTTTCAATCCGGTAATTTCTCGGTTTTATGATTATTATATTATTATTTTTGGGCAATTTTCGAGAAATTACGAAAATTTCTAAAAATGATGTTTGGACTTGGTTTATGAGTCCGGGATTGAAATTGATTGAAAATAATGGTTGGACTCGGATTATTGAGTCATGGATTGAAAAATGATGTGGTGACTCGGGAATGAGTCAAGGGTCAATTTTGTGGATTTACGTGAAAATGGCAACGGAGGTTGCAACGCATGGATTTGCGTGATAATGTTATTTTGGGCATGAGAACCCAAGTGAATAATGATTTTGACTCGGATTTGGAGTCACTTGTGAAATTGTGAAATTAATGATTTATTGGGATTTTATGATTATTTTAATCAGTCTTTCGGGCACGTTTTACGAGGAACGTGCAAATGATGTTTTGGGCTAGGCCCAGAGTCTAAATGATTTCTAAAATGACGTTTTGACTTAGTTGGTAAGTCAATGATGATTTCTGGATTATTTTATTGTTCTAAAAGGTGATTTTAAAGAAATACGTGTAAATGGTATTTTGGGCTTTGAGACCCAGTCGGGGATGATCTTGACTTGGTATGAAGTCAAGATTTGATTGAAATGTTTTGGGATGTAATTCCCGGGATGGTTTTCATTGTGATTGTGATATTCCGAGACGGTCGGTGCTTGGGGGGATTACCCAGACGACCGGAGCTTGGGGGATGTGATTGTAGGATCGGGAGTTGATCCTATGGTAGTCAGCTTCTCGGATGAGACTGAGCCTGGATGTACCACTCGGAGGTGTCTGAACCTGGGGATGTGTTCGCCCAGAGGTGACTGAGCCCGAGGGGGGGTTGAGCCCAGAGGTGTCTGTTCCCGAGAGAGTGATTGGATATTGGCCTACGAGTAGTGCAGCACTTGTGAGTAGTGCAGTTTGATTGATTGTGCACTTGTGAGTAGTGCAGTTTGATTGATTGTGCACTTGTGAGTAGTGCAGTTTGATTGATTGTGCACTTGTGAGTAGTGCGGATGTGATTTGTGATATTTTGCGCACTTGTGAATAGTGCGGATTGATTGGATTGATATATTTATTGTGCACTGGTGATTAGTGCTGATTGATGTTGCTGTGATGACGTACTGGTATTGAGTACGGGTTTTTGGTCTTTGTGGCCAGTGATTATGTTTTCACATGTGTTGTCCTGAGAGCCGGGATTTGATGTTTTATAACATGAACTGATTTGGTGAACATGAGTTTTATGGACCATGGGAAAATATGTTTTAATTTTATCGGTCCACTGTTCATACTTGAAGGATTTCATACTATTACTCATGTTTTACGATATGCATGCAAGTTTGTGAAAACTGGAGGGTAAGAATGTATTTTGATAAATGTTTTTATAAGAGTTCATTTTTGTCCACTCACACCTTTTCTGTTTTATTAACCCTTCAGGTCGTGGCGCGTTGATCGAGGCTATTCCAGAGGTGGAGGTATGAGCGGGCACATGCGCAAATATCCCTTGTCTGGCAGGTGCTGAAGGGTAGTTTCAGACTTTCAGTTGACTTGTCAGACGGGAGCAGGACCGGGTACGGTTTTTGACGTCCAGTGGGGACGGGTCCTGTCAGACTTGATTTTTGATTATGATGCCATGGTTTTGGAATTTCAAACGATAAATGATTTTCAATGATTATAAAGGGATTTTGGAACATGATTTCGATGATCAAGGTTTTTGGTTTTAGAATCAGATCTCGGAAAGCGGAATTTGGTTTTAAAGTTGAAAAGTGGAATTCCGGATTTGGGTTCGGAATGACGGTTCTGGATGCCGAAAGGGCTTCAGACCAGTGGTTTCGGATTCGGATTTGGATATAGATTTAGAAATGGTTTTCAAATGGTTTTGGATTGGATTTCTTGGATCTGGTTATTGGGTTTAAAGACCCGGATATTGTGATTGACGGGGACGGGCCCGGATTGGGTTTAAAGACCCGGATTGAGTTTAAAGACTCGGAGTTTAAAGACTCGGATATATTGATATTTCCCCCATAGGCCTGTTGAGTTTAAAGACTCGGAGTTTAAAGACTCGGATTATTGAGGCCTGGATTGAGTTTAAAGACTCGGATTATTGAGGCCTGGATTGAGTTTAAAGACTCAGGAGTTTAAAGACTTGGATAGGTCCAGCAGGTTTGATCGGATAATGATGAGTTGGATTTATGTTTTTTTATCGTACTGTTTTCATGATGCCTATTTTGTGAATTATGAACGTTTTTATGATAAGTACTATGTGGTTTATAGTTGTGTTTAATAAATGGGTTATGCATGCATGTTTTCAAAACGGAGGGCCAAACCCTGGTTTTTTTAAGAAATGGTTTTTGAACTTTTATTCTTTTTGGTCCACTCACACTTTCTGTTTTAATTGTCCTCCAGGTCGTGGAGCTAGCGCGGGGGTTGACGTTGAGGCAGCATCAGAGGCATAGAGTACTTGAGAGTCTTTCCGGAGTGGTTTAAATTTTCCGTTGTGCGTGTACTCTATGTATCGGTTTTTGTTTTCTTAGTTTGGTACTATGCTCTGTATAACCGTTGACTTTTGGTTGTGTTAAATTCTTCTGCGTCTGGCAATGTAATTTGTGGTTTTCGTGAGGTTGTATCGGTCTTTAGTGTTGGGTTGTCAGACAGGAGCAGGGTTCACCTCGGTTATGGGGGTGATAATCGGGGTGGGTCCTGACAACAACTATAACTTGCATCTTTAGTTTAAATAGCTTGCATCTTTAATTTAACTTGCATTTTCAACTTAACTTGCATTTTTAACTTAACTTGTATCTTTAGTTTAACTTGCATTGCATCTTTAATCTAACTTGCATCTTCAACTCAAATTGGATCCCTAAATTAAATTTGTATATCAAACTTGCATTCTTAACAAACATGCATCTCTAACTAACTAACTTGCATCTCTGTCTAGGCTGGATGGACGTTAAACTTCAAGCACTTGTTGGGAGGCAACCCAATGTGTTCCCGGGATGTGAAGGAATCATCAATGCAGATTTGCTATCTTTCTACCCTTTAATCTCTTTTTTTTTTGTTTATTTATTGTTTTCTTGCTTTACTTTCTATGTTTATTTACTTCCTATTTGCCTACAATGAGGACAATGTGGAATTTAAATGTGGGGGGAGTGGTTTACAATTTTAATTGTGCAATAAATTGTTTTATACAAAATTTTATAAAAAATTAAAAAAATATTTCTTTCTTGAGTCTTTTTGTTTCAAAACTCAAAACTACTAAAAAGTTGGTTCTTTGGTGTGTGAGTTTAATAAGGTTTTCAAAATTCTTGACCTTACCTCACCTTCCTTCTCTCAACTTTCCTATTCACCTATATTTGTCTATTTCGTTTCACTGCCAATCTTTATAGTCAAATCTAGAGTCCTACACAAGTAGCAGAGCCCACAACACTATAAAGGAAGCCCCGAAACTTATTTATATTCATGTAGACATAATATTTATATATATATATATATCTTGTACTAGGTCAGTGGCGCTGCCGTGTGTGTGACGATGTGAGGGAGAAAAGATGCTTTAAGATGAGAGGGAGAGGGCTCGGGCACTACCCGCTAGCTGCTGTGAGAGAGGAAAATGAGTCTAATGTACGGAGCCGATAGGCGTTGCCGTGTGTGTGATGGTGCGAGGTAGCAAGGCTTCTTCGTGATAAGAGTGAGAGAGTCGAGATGTCTACTTGAGCTTGTGTGTTTGTGTGGCTGTGTTGAAATAGAAATTATACTCGCCATGAAAAATCTTTACAATCCTTACAAACAAAAAATATTCATTTATCATTGCACCGATCGATTGTCCGGGGGGTTGTTCGACCAAGAACACTCTGATGCTTAAGTTAGTTTCGAGAGAAGAAAACGAAAAAACTTCAAAGCGAAGAAACGAGTTACCATGGAAATGAAATGAGCTTCGCTAGTTATGGGGAGGCCTTGAGAGTCCCGAAGCGTTCTGATTTTTCGGTTGAATTTTTAATTAAAATAATATATCATACCACATCACACGCCACATTATTTCCACGTCACGCCGGACTGGTCGGTGCCACAAGAGACAATGATCAGTGCAGTCATCTCCAACAACGTGATGTCATCAGAATCCTTATTGTAGAAGGTGACTAGAGCTGCCATGCACTGTCGTCTCTACAACCATGAAGTCGCAAGAATCTAGAAAATTCTCGCCTGAAATTTTCCATTTATGGGGAGCTTCTAACCACTCCATTTCTCAATCATTTTTCATTATCTAATAATGGAAATTTATCCACAAACCACCAGGAACTCGAAGATGAGGTCAATAAGTCGAGATCATACCTGGTTTCAGTGAAAAATCAACATAAACTTTCAGCTAACTTCATTTCGTAGATCTGTTGCCTATGGCCATCCTCCCACCTCAAAACCACTATCAATATGCTCACGACATCGAGGAGAAAAAAACCCTGACCTCGAATTCCATCAAATTGACCTTGAAATGAGTGATTCATGAAGGGGAGGGTGGCGATTCCATGAAGGAGAGAGAGAGAGAGAGAGAGAGAGAGAGAGAGAGAGAGAGAGAGAGAGAGAGAGAGAGAGAGAGAGAGAGAGAGAGAGAGAGAGAGAGATGTGAGAAAATATATGGCCAATTTCATATGGAGAGAGAGTGTGGACCCCTATTTATACCTTGGACTGTTTCAAAATTTCCATTTTCCCCTTATTGTTTCAGACCAGTAACTTTCTCCCACATACTCCATTTTCCTCATGTTTTCTGTATACGAACTCATGAGTTTAAGGCCTATGAAATGATCAAAGAAACATGTCGAAAAGTGCATCCATGAAAAAATTGACTAACGAACCCATTCGAAACCGAGGGTAAGATCGTCATTTTCCAACTATACTCTGAAATTGACCTTAATTTGTCGATCTGGTTCATTACACCAACTATCAAAGCCAGAGTTTTTACTAATCTCAAGCTCAATTCGAGGTTCATAATGGCACAATTTGAGCTCCAAAACAATCTTCAATGTAAGTTCTCCCTCGTCGTACTTGCTCATCTATAGGTCGAGGCTTTCCACCATTCTTTCCATAAGGAAAGCCTAAAAAATTGAATCTCTAAAACAAAGAAGTGTTGATGAATCACTGAGAAAAATTTCAAGAACGTGAAGGAAAAAGAAGGGCAAGAGCAAGAGCTTGACATACCTTCAATTTGAGGAGCCAAAAGGGGGTTCTGCAATTTTTTTTAATAAAACGTACCAAAACGACGTCTTTTTTATTATTATTTTATTTAAAAAACTTTCACAAAGTGACATCTTTTTGGGTAAGCTCATTAAACAAAAATACATGTGTTCCATTCTCAAATTACCCACCCACTGCTCTTCCTTGAGCTTGTAGGTTGCTAACTTGCTGCTTGAGTGTTTTCCTTTACAAATTACAATTACCAAGGCAATTGAACTTACAATCTTATAATATAGATCTACATCTACTTTACCAATTTTTCAAAAACAAATTGAGCCCTTTCTTCTCCTTAAGATAAATAAACTCAAGCACATTCACCACATTTTCTTGTTGCAATAAATAGAATGCATCATTTAACAAGTCAAATAGCCAACAAGAGTATCTAAATTCCACCTTCTATCTTTTGACAATTCCAATTTCCAAGTAAGTTTTATTCAAATTCGTTTTAAATTCTTAATTTTTTACATTAATTTGTGTTGAAGTTGTGGTATGAATAATTCTTTTATTCTTTTGTTTTGAATTTACTCATGAATTTATTTTATATACAAGGATATGAATTTTTGTTTGAACAATTTATATGAGTTTTGTTAATGAAAAATCAATTTGGTTTTTGTTTCAATTGATATGAATTATCTTTAGGTTATTTAGTAATTGATATGATGTATAAATTTATGATTAGTATATTTTTTTGATAGATATAAGTTCAACATTGGTTAGCTATTAGTATGCCTATGACAATGGGTAGGAAACAATCTTATATTGCTCATCCTCACGTTCTCCATATTTGATGATTGATATGGTATATGGATGGGAAATCAAGGGTTGAGCGATAGTATGATTGTTTACATTGAGAAAGATATTTTTTCTTGCATTGATAACAAAACTATAATGCGACATTTTCACGGTATGAAAACTCGTCGTTGACAATTATAGGGTTGTAATATTATATTTTTCATGAATTTGTGGGACTCTTTTTATTTTGTTGTTAATGTATGACACTCTTTTTCCTTAGCTAGGTTAAAATTCCTAGCAAGGTTTTAACGAGGTCACTTTATGCTCTTTTATAATTCTTCTTCTTATGTCAATGAGAATAACAAACATTTTTCAAAAAAAAAAATTATTGGAAGTTATTTTTGTTTAGCAAAGTTAGGAACTCTTTAAATATTGATCCTCCCATAATAACTTTTTGGATCCACCACAGAGTATCTTGTTATAAAATCGAATTTAAAGTCCACTTTGAAATTATAATTAAAGTTAATGAATAAAAAACTTACCAAAACAACTAGAATTGAAACACTCAAACACATGTTTCATTACATGGAAGGTATGGAATGATGTAAACTTATTTACCAATTTGGACCAAGTATTGTCTTTTATCAAATATCTAAGCCAATCTATAGTATTTGATTGTATCTGGTTGGCTAAGAAGATAAGTTCAAATTAAATTGATTGCAATGTTCGCATGCATATCACACAATTGTTCGCATGCATATCACACAATTCACACAATTACATTCATTTCTTATGCAGTCATGCCAATGTAGTGCCATTAAAATTAAAAAAAAAAAAAAAAAAAAAAAAAAAGGAAGATGAAAGGGATATGAAAATAATTGGCAGCTACCAACCACAATCACCCGCCCAGTCGCCCATCCCATTTCCCTAACGAGTAGCTGAGTAGGCATGCCGCACTCCCCCATCCCCATTTCAAGTAGCGGATTATTAAACCACGTGTCCTATAATATTGGACATAATACTTGAATCAGCATCCAACGAATGGTTCCAACCCCATGCAATAATCCAATCAAGTTTCCTTTTACTCTAACTTTGTAAGCAAAATCTCTCGCAACACTCCAATTTATCCTCCAAGTTCCACAATCAACTTAGACGTCATCTTGAATCAATTAAGGCGTCCATCATGTCTAAGCTACGCACACAAGCATATTCATACACACTGTGAGATTCAAGATCTCCATAATGTATGAGATTCAAGCCATTATCATTAAATTTTAAGAGTGGTAATTTCCGACATGGCTAGATAAATGACTAGAAATTCGCACAAAGATTATCCGAGTTAATTTGTCACGGTTAAAATTTCATGTCACTTTCGCCTCAACCCGTTATGACACGTTTAATAAATGGATGAGTTTCATGTTAAACTGTTAACTTGTATAATGACCTATTAATTCTTTTAATAAACCTACTTATATACTATTATTTATTTTTATGGACAAGTCATCCATTAATCCTCAATAGGGTTTTATTTTACTTAAAAACTGTTATATGGATATATTAAACAATATATTGACATATATTTAATTTGTTTTACTGGAAAGTCCCTGTAGTATCCCACCATCATCGCAATGCCTCTGCCTAGGGATGGGCATAATTATCCATGGGCATGGGTACCCATGGGTATTGTTGAAATGGGTAGAAATTAGATGGGTAAAAACTTACTCATCATCCACTACAAGAAAAAAGCATTGGCCCGACAAACAAATAATTTGTCACTAAAGGCATATTTGCCCGACGAACATTTATATTCGTTGGGCAATACTTTAAGCGACGATCACGTTGGTCGCTAAACGTCAATGAGAAAGTGTCCATGGGTGGCGGCAAAAAAAACCCTTCCTGCGCTACCTTTGCCCGACGAACAGTTATATATCGTCGGGCAAAGCACATATGATGGCGACGAATTTCGTTGCAACTTGAATGCAGTCATTTACTTTTGTGGCCCGACGAAATATTATACTTTGCCCGACGAACATATGTTTGTCGGGTAAAAGTTAATTCACTTAAAGCATCTGTTTCGTCCCATTTTCCCTGGTTTTATCAGTTCACTCTCTCTCTCTCTCTCTCTCTCTCTCTCTCTCTCTCTCTCTCTCTCTCTCTCTCTCTCTCTCTTAACAACTCATTCTCATTTTTTTTCCTCTCCAACTCCAAAGTCCATTAAGAGGTATATGTTTTAGGAAATAGATTTTTTTTTGTAATTTTGAAGTTTTTATTTATTTGAACTAATTATATGGTTGTATGTTTCATTTGTAGGAAATTTGTGATTGATTTGGAGGAACACTTGTAAAGAGGTATGTGTGTTTATCTCTAAATTTAATTTTGGTAAGAATTTTGGATATATAATTGTGTTAGGAAATTTGCATAATAAGGTGTGAAAACTATTGTATAAATTGTGAAATTTTGTGTATAGCTTGGGAAAATTGTGTATAAATTTGGTATAGTTTTGGGAAATTTCTAAATTAGAAAATATTTTTGGAAACTAGGAAATTAAATAGAAAATATTCTAGAAAATTAGAAAATATTTATTAGAAAATATATTTTGAAACTAGAATTGGAAATTTAGGAAAATAGAAATTTCTAAACTTTGTGATATGCTAATTAATATATGTTTTTATTTGTGAATATATTGTGATTTTTTTTTTAAGTTTTAGGTAGTTCCAAAAGAGTGAAAGATGTTGATATTTCTCAATAGTTTATACGAAGTTAATCGAGTTGATTATCTTCGTATAATGAAGTTCAACGAAAAACCTTAGACCCGTTTGAGAGTTAGTAAATCGAGTTGATTGACTAACTCTTGAATTGTCCATTTATTCGGACAGTTTGAGAGTGCACAACTATGTGTTGTATAGTTTACATTCGACGATGCTATGTTTTGATTATGGGAAATTTGGTTTGTATCCCCTAAATGTTCTCCGACTCCTACTAGATATTTGTATATAATATCTACGTGGTGCATTTGGGGAACAGTAGGGAGATGCTGTCGAAATTTCCCTTGATCGAAACTTAGCCTCGTAGGTTGTAAACTACACAACAACATGTGCACTCTCGAATGGGATAGAGCCAAATCACCGGAGGCATAAGGAGATGGGTAGCTTTTGATATTAACTTGTTCAAATTACGCGACAATCTTAACTCTTTTATTACTTGACTGTATTTTTTGAAAACAGGCACAATGGACAGATGCTGGATGCAAATGGAAGATAGAAGTTCTAATCAGTACATGGATGGGATCGACAGTTTCATGGCTTTTGTACGTAGTAATTGCAGTAATGAAAGACGTATTAGGTGTCCTTGTAGGAAATGTAACAACTGCAATTGGATAACGTTGAATGAGGTCCATAATCATTTGGAATGGAATGGAATTGTCCATAATTACACTAATTGGACTTATCACGGTGAACAAATATTTACTGCATCGACATCTTCAGATCCAAGGACATGTCAGGATGAAAGTGATTACATGGGCGATGTGACAATAACCAAGTCTTTGAGATATTAACTGATGCTTTTCCTCGCACATCGGTTATGGATGATGAGACACCCAGGTTTGAACCGGAAGGAATCAGAGCAACATTACGAGAAATTGTTGAAAGAAGCTCAGCGCGAATTGTATCCTGGTTGTAAATCTTTTTCCGTTCTAGGGGCAGTTGTAGAATTGATGCATATGAAAGTTGAGTACAGTCAAACAAACAAACCATTTTGATCATATGGTTGACATCATAATACGAATGCTACCTGAAGATAACCTTCTTCCTAAAGATTATTATCGGTCAAAAAAGTTGTTGAAGGGTCTTGGTTTTTTACGTGCATTGTTTACCGCATCTAATATGACAAAATGAATGGTGAAATGTTTGGAATTTAATCGTTTGAATATCATCAATTGAAAGTGCATCAAGTGTTTAAGTATTATGATTAACGGTTCTAAACTGTTTTCGACAAACGAACGACGAAAATTTCAGTAATTTAAATGTCAACTAAAATATTTGGCCATCGATTATTATTTAAAAAAAAAGTTGAAAAATTTGAAAATTACAAATTAATTTGCTTGCCCGACGAACAATATAGTCGGGCAAAATGCTTAATTTCCCGCTCAAAATTGCGTCCAAAATTTTCACGGAAAAGCGTAAGCCCGCCTAGTTTAGCCCAACAAACATTTTAAAAGGTTGCCCGACGAACGTTCGTTGGGCCAATGTATGCAAACAATTAAAACACTTCGACCCTTTTATTCTCAACTTCAATTCGGCACACTTTCATAGCCGCATCCTTAAGGTTTGTTTGCTTCGAATGTAACCCCTAACATTGGTACGGTTGCCCAGCTGCACGCATCTCCTCCGCAGGTCAGAATTTAGTACGGCTGCAGTCATTCGTTTATAGTTTTTGAATGTTCTGTTGTTTTGTTCCTTCTAGTTTTAGGCTTTTTAATATGAACTATTGATTCAGTGATTGATGGGTTTGTTGTTAATCATTTTTTACTGTGTGTTCTGGGGCTGATGTTGATGAATTTTGAGGTCAATTATTGCAACCTAAGGTTTGTGTCGATCAGGTTCGACTATGTGGTTGTGTTAGAATTTTGTAGCTTCCTTTACTTTGTCTAGTCTTTTGACTCTGTGTTTTAGGTGCTGACAGCCCTTTAATTATGCCCTTTAGATATTGACGGTGATTCGATTCTTCATTTTAGTTTTTTATGTTGTTTTAATTTTGTGCTTTACATATTGATGTCGTTTTGATTCTGTGTTTTTTATGTCGATGGGTTGTGTTTGCGTGATGGTCTTCCACAGCAGTGCATATTTGCAGGATTGGGTTTTCTGAATTTGGAATCATTATGAAATAAGGGTTTTGACATTGTTCACGATTGAGGTTATATGTGGATCTACTTAGTCTTTTGTTTAAGTTAATTTTCGTTGGTTTGAATGTTTTGGAAGAACAATTTTCTCCAATGAGAAACAAGCTTAGAGAAACAATAATTCTCAAACATTCCTTAGAAAAAAGCCTCTTGAGAAATGGGGTTAATTGTTATGTGGGGGGAAATATGCACTTTTCTGTTACCTACCCTACTTTAGTTACTTAAAATATTCTTGTTCAATATTTTGTGCAATGCACGTTCTGTTACCTTCACTTTTGGCCAAGAAACCATATGCATATATATATATATACATATATATATTATATGTAGGAAGAGAGATATCAAGTATGTCATATTCTTTTCCTATTGTGAAAGCCACAGCTCAAGAAGGCAGTGTTAGTGGGGGATTTTTGGTAGCATTCACAAACCAAACACCTGTCTTTGTGTTGTTGCGGTGGGGATTTTAAGTGAATGATCAAAGAATATGCACCAAACTCACAACAACAGAGCATTAATCCTTTTCTCTTTTTCATCTTCTGTGTGTTGTACAAATAATTGAGAGTACTTAGATTATTATGAGGACAAACAAACGTACATGAATTTTGAATTTTGATAGATAATTGACGGATGATGAACCCAATATCATTTTTGCTTCTTAATTATAGTTACGTGCATGATAAGTTGGGAAACCATGAATTCTGCAGTGAAAATCAAAAAGCAAAAAGCTCAAAGTAGTTGAGTTGAGACAGAACATATTCTTTCTTGGCTTGGTTGAGTGAGTGAGTGTTGATCTGACATGAAACATACATCAAACATGGTGGATATGTGTCTTCTAATCCCAAAAGCCATGTTTTGGAGGGTTTTTTTTTTCTTCTTAAAAAAATTTCAAAAAAAAAAAAGAAAATAACACATTGATTGGATGATATCGATGGATGTAGTCATAATAGTGTGTACAGGTATGGAGGTTGTCATGTGAAATGACCCCAATTTTAATGGTTAAATATTGGAGATGTGTTTTTGAGTTTGTCTGTCACCAAGTTGAGACCCTAGAAATCAAGATTCATAATTTAATGATACTAATTATATATATATGTATGTATATTATCATATTGCATAATCCGATGCAGCTTAAAAGTCTACTTGGTTTTATTGTTTACTCAAATATGGCCCTTCTGCATGCAATTTTCTTAGCAGGGAGGAGATACCAGGCAAATTACTGGATGGATAACTAAATGCTCTTATTAATTTATTTAGTTTGGTATATATTTGAGTAAAGTTGTTCAAGTGTATATATTTCAAGTGAAAAATATGAAAATGACTAACTGTAGCAGTTATAGAGTTGAGATTGTGTCTGAAGTTAAAGTGTTGTTGATATAGCTATCCTGTTTTTTTTTTACTATTGCATTGGTTGTTATTTATTTCTTCATATATCTCGTTGTTACAACTTCCTCTCTTTCATGCTCCCAAGTCTTTTATTTGTTAAATGTTTCAAAATATCCATGCGACAATGACATGAGCATTGTTATTATAATGTTCTTTCACCCTACTTGTGTTTTTCTGATTTATTTGTGATTTTGGGTGATTATTAGGTTGATTTAGAGGAAAATGTAATATGTTCCCATTGCTATCGTCTCTTTTACATTTTCATGTTGCATTGGCATATATAGATCTGAAATTTTGTTAAAAGGTTGAATGTTATTGTATCAGAAACACTAAGTTTTATTATTTAAGCTTATTAGTATGTTTTGGTGAATACCTTTAAGTTAAGTTGTTGTATTTCTAATTTTAAAGTGTTCAATATTTGGCATGAATTACTCAGCACTGTTTGATTTCAATATTTGGATGTCTTCACGTCCGTTGATTACACGTCGTGGCCGATCTGATGCCACTCCTGACCCTATTGAGGCGTCTCCACTGCCATCCTCTACAACATCCCCTGTTGAGTCCACTCAGGTCCCTATGAATAATACAAACCCTGTGCGCCTAGGAGCGCGCTCCGCTCGTAGACGCCATAGTAAGAAACGGGTGGAACCACGTACGGATTCTGAGCCAACTGAGACGATATCAAGCGACATGCCCAATGGGAATGGAGTACTCCCCAATGGTAAGTCACATATTATCTTAATTATAATGAATATTATTTTCCATTACTTCATTTCTAGGAACTTATCGACTCATGCATGAAATGTCTTAAAAGTTCGCGGGGTCAACAAATGTTTGGAAACACAGAGGATCACCCGTACAACGAAGGCAAAGATTCATGTGGTTTACATACCTCATTTGCGAAAAGCATCTGAAAAGATCCACAGCTTGGTATCACATGACATAGGGGCGATCGTTCGAACTGACTGTAAGATGCTGGCATCCACTTTCAAAATGCTGGATTCGGAATACAAGAAGCTATGTTGGGATCAGTTATCGGTAAGTATTTATTTGTTTTTAATATGTTCTTCAACATTTTTTATTAATTTAGAAACTTTGTTATTTAATGCAGGTTAATTTTGAGTACGACTTGATGGACCCTGATGTCAATATGTACCTCACTGACCTCTGGCAGAGCAGGTACAGGGAATGGAAGAGCGAATTGAGTACATATTACAAGAGTTGGAGTACAGTTGTAGAAGCGACTGCGAATCCTCCTACTGAGTTGGCTAATGAGAATCGTAGAGGAGAGTGGGGCTGGTTGTGCACTCATTTTCAGACCCCTGAATTTGTGGTAAGTCTCTGATTTAAGAATTATTTCATTATTTGCAATCTAATATCCAATTTTCAGTTATTGATTCTTTTTAAATATAAATAGAGACGATCGACCGCCAACAAAAGAAATCGAAATAAGAAGAAATACAATCACCACGGGGGCTCGCGACCTCTTGCGTTCCGGCACGAGGAGCGACGACAGAATGGTTCATTGTGGCCAGAGTTAGACGTCTGGGGGCAGGTTAACGCCGGCCACGGCAATGAGGTGGCTGATGAAATTAACGTACGTTTATTTTCTTTCTCATTAAAATTTCAATTTAATTTTTGTACTTTTTTTTCTAATTATAGTTTATTTGAGTTTTTAGAGGGGGATACAGGTAGATAGGGAGCGTTTACAGTCTCAGCTAGTGCAACAGCACCCTGAGGTCCCGTTGGAGCAACTGTTACCGGATCCCACTAGGTCAGTGGAAATCCTAGATGAAAGGCTAGGAAAGCGTCGTGGGACGATCATTCGAGGGGTGGGTGATGCTTTGATTTGTGAGCGTGGGAGTAGCTCCTCGAGTTCTCAGGGAGCTAGCACACAAAACTCAGCAACCTCTGAATCTCGAGCTGTTGATGATCGTTGTCAGTCTTTCTTCCAATTGATCACTAATGTACTGGTTCAAAATAATTTGGCAGTTCCCCCAGAGGTGTTTCAGTTCGCTCAAATGCAGGGTATGCAGTTGCCTCAACAACCAGCCTCATATCCTGACCAGTCGCCTGCACAACCAGCTCCGCAGCATGACCAGCCACCCCAACAACCAGCTCTACATCTCGGTGAATCTCCACAGCAATCAACCTCGCAGTCTGATCAGCCACCCCAGCAGCCAGCATTTCACCCCGACCAGCCGTCGAGCGTTTAGCTTTATGTATTGCTATGTTTGAGACTTATTAAATTTCTAGAACTATTTCTTTTTATTATGTTTAAGACTATTTATTATGTTTAAGACTTTTATGACTTATGTAGAATTATCTCTTTTTATTATTTGAAGGCCTTTATATCTTTTTTATTAATTTGAGAATTTTATTTTTTATTATTTAATTAGATGATAAATATAATAGTTTCATATGTTACTAAAATTTATATATATATATATATATATATTAAATGTACAAAACCATTAAAACAAAATTTCAGCACCAAAAAAAAAATTTGGTTATTTGCCCGACGAATACAACGTTTGTCGGGAAAACGTTAGCCATACGAACTGATGTTCGTCGGGCAAAAAAACTGCAGTTTGAACGAACAACGAATTAGTTGCGACGATCTATGTTTGTCGGGCCCATGATCAATTTTGCCCAACGAACACATTTTGTTCGTCGGGCAAAGGTTTGCCTCACAAGCTTTAGGCGACGACCTTTGCCCAACAAACATTCGTTACGTCTAAGGTGGCCCGACGAATTCATGAAGTTGCCCGACGATCACGCGTTTGTCGGGCAAATCCCTATTGCTTGTAGTGATCTAATGGGTAGGGTGAGGGTTTACCTATGGGTATTGAGGGTATTTAATACCCATTAAATTCAAAGTATATTCTTTATCCATTCTTCAAATTATTTATTAATTTTTAACACTTTATTCCCTTTACTAATTTTTTTTTTCTTTCTATTATTATTATTATTATTATTATTATTATTATTATTATTATTATTATTATTTATTAGGTATTATTATTTAAAATTACTTTATTTCAATTAAATATCAGTTATTTCATCTTTCATCAAAAAAAATTATACACAAAAATGTTACTAATTTATGTTAACATCAATTTTTTTAAGAACTTAAATAATTCATTTTAAATGACTATAAATTTTTTAAGATTTCACAACCATGAAATAATTTAAAGGGAGTTTTATAAATTCTTAAAAATTGTTTATAATAAAATTTCTAACGAGTTTTTTTTTTCAAGTTTTGAATTCCATTTCGACATTTATTACTCTTTCTTCATTTAATTGGAAAGTTTTCAGAATCAAATTCTCAAATAACTCATTTACTAGTTTTGGTCAACTCGACAAATTTTGATAATTAAGGATTGAAGAGTAAATTGGTCATTTACTAATTCTCATTTTAAATTTCAAGACCGATTGTAACAGAAATTCCAATACAAATTGAGAGGATTTAAAAAAATGAAAAGCAACAAAAAAAAAGCAAATGAAATTGAAAGGAAAAAATATTAGAAGTTAAAAATAAAAAGTTAATGACAAATGAAAGTAAAAATAAAAAATAAAAAATAAAAAGTAAAAGAAAAATGAAAAGTAAAAAGAAAAATGAAAAGCAAAATAAATTGAAAGGTATAAAAAATTAGAAGTTAAAACAAAATGAAACACAAGAAAAAAAAATGAAAGGAGAAAATAAATGTAAAATGTCATGGGTACCCATTATCCAATGGGTAGAGTTTGGGTAAACCCTAAAAAATTGAGGATGGGTCTGAATGGGTATAAAACTCATTTGTACCCATGTAGGGTAAGGGTTTACCCACACCCTTAAAAAACCCATTTAACCATTCCTACCTCGGCCTCTATAACAATTAGCAAGGCTATTTGGCCTGCAACATTACATTAACATGTTTTATATTATATTCACATGCTTTTTTATTACATTCGCAGCATTACCTGCATTAAATTTTCATGTTTTTACTGCTGGGAAAGATGTACAATTTAAAACCCTCAAAATAAATTGACAAAATAAATTGCCAGAAATAAATCGGAAATAAAGAAAAGGTAAAAAAGAACACCGAAATTTAACGAGGTTCGGCAGTGTGCCTATGTCCTCGGACAGTAGCTCCAAAATTGTTTCACTATGAATAATGGGATTACAAGTATAATTTCACTCAATGGTGGGTACACAACTCTCTCTTGGATTCACTCAACAGGATCTCACATTCTCTCTTTTCCTCACAAAGGTGGCAGCTCTATATTTCTCACAAAAGGAGGAACTCTCTTCTCACTCTCACTTTTAGTGGATAACTTGTTGCTTGAAAGATGATTGAGAATGCTCAATTCCTCTCTTTTATATAGAGATAGATAGAAGGAAGCTATCAATGCATAGTCATGCATAAGAGTTAGTTCCAATTAATCTCATGGTAACTCTCATAAGCATAGTAATCTCCAACAGTAAGTGTTCTTCCTTGTTTTCAAGCACATGAATGAACCTGCCCAAAATCACATACATGCACAAACCATCACATGTGCATTGGGATATCAAAAGTCTTCATTTGGGGAGCTCCAAAGATCATATTAATTCTCTCCATTTAATGGAAGAATTAACCCATCAAACTCCCCTCCATTTACGAGAGGGAATAACCCATCAAATTCCCCTCCACTTAATGGAGGGAATATCCCATCAATTTCCTCCTTCCCGACATAAGTGGAGAGGGCTCCATCATACTAGCTGCATTTCTGCAAAACTCATACTTGTCTTTATGTAAAGACTTTGTCATCATATTGATGTAACGACCCGAACATTATTTTATTGTAATTTTCTATTAATTAATACAAGATGACCATTTTGCCCTTGGTAGGGAAAAAATTGACTTTTGAACCGGGATTCTTTTTGGACTTTGACCTATGACCGTGACGTAGATCGGGACATCATGAGTCCGTAGATAGGCGGCACGTCGAAATCGGACATCGGGCGGAGAAGTTAACGTCACAGGATCGAAATCAGTTTATTTTACGTTATTGGGATTCGAAATTAGCCCTTAATTCTGATTGGTTGAGTTAATTAATGTGGGCCTTTGGATGAGTGACAAGTGTCACTCATCCCATTGGTGAATTTTCCCTAATTTGTGGATCTTGGTCTGATTGGCCATTTATTTAATTATTTTCCTCACATTTCTCTCTCCCTCCCGTTCTATCGTCTTCATCATTTCATTTTCTCCTTTCCAAAAACCCTAACCCGTGAGCAACCAAGAAACAAATCCATATCACCCTACTCTATCACTTGTCCATTGTGAGACTAAGTGAGTATGAGGCCAGAGAGACAAGGACGACGCGACAGTGACGAGCTGAGCGCGGCGGAGGTAAAACCCGAGACCTGTTTAAACCCATTTTTAGAACTTTGATTTTTAACGTCTAAAACTCGTTTTCATTGTTTGGGTGTGATTCTAAGGACCTATACGAGTTCATTGGACTTGGTTGGAGGAGTTTTGGTGGCCTGATTCGACTGGGAGCAAGGTTGGAAAACTGGGCTGCTGTGCATTGATCAAAGGTAATGATTTAGTTAGTTTTTCTTGGTTTTAATTAGGTAGATCCCCTAGTTAGGTCGAGATGAAGGTATAGGAAGAAATTGTATCAAAAATGGTCAAGAAATGGCCAAACGGTGGCTGGGTCAGAACGCGAGTCTGCACCACCCGGTTGCAGGTCCACCGGTCAACCCGTTCTAAGGTAGGAGATGATGACGTCATCATGCTGACATCGTCATATTAGACCTGTCAGACCTGTGACCAATCCTGGAGTGACATGTGGCACTATTAAAGTCTGACACGTGTCAGACCTGACAGTTGTCAAGTGACGTCAGCACAGTTGACCAGTGCGTGGGGGAGCGTGAGGGGATCTCGAGATGGGAGTATCACCATTTTTAAGGTTTTGACGATACGAATCCAATGGTGGTGGTTTCGTGTCGATCGGAGATCATTAAGTTGGTCAAAATTGGGTTTGATGCCTCGAGAAGCGTGTTCAGGAGGCTTTACGGGGCTGGTTCTGTCCTAGAGTCTTATGTTTGAACTTGTAGGGCCCATTAGTCACCATTGGATGTGTTTGGACAGGTTTAGGCAGTTCGTTTGAGCATCGAGGACCGTGTGTGAGTGAGCTTTTGATTTCGAAATGATTGCATGCATAACTGTTTTCACTGTTTTACTTTACGATTAAGATTGGATGATTCTTAGTACCATATGATGATACTTTATATGTATTATGATGTTTTAGGCATGAGACCCGTCTGGATATATACATATATATATATATATATATATGAACCTATTTTTGGAGTCAATCAAGGATTTCTGTGGAATTTAATACTATTGCACTGTGTATACCTACCTTATGATTGTTGTCTTCTCCATACGTCTTGTAGTATCCTGGAGTAGTCATGGCGCATTGCCTAAGAGGGGGTTGACCCGAGGGGTAGCTCACCATCAGTGGTGCAGTTAAGGATGATACCCCTAGGGAGGGTCATAGACCTACGGGTCATTAACCTGGGTGGACCCTGGTGGGACTTGGGATTGAGACCCCGAGTGGCATTCGTAGCCTTAGGACCGTGACATTATTAGGCATCGGGAATGCCAGACATAAGGAAGTAGGGGTTGAGTTTTACAGTGCACTATTATTATGATTGTTTTTCCTATTTTGGTTATATATGATTATATTATCCTATGATACTATTACGATATCTATGTTTTGACTCAATGCATGCAGGTTTGAAAACGAAGGGGTAAAACCTTATGATTATTATATTATTAAACTATTTTTGGAAACATTGTTTATTTTTGGTCCACTCACTCTTTATTGTTTTACTGTCCCGTCCAGGTCGTGCAAACGAGGTAGAGGAGGAGGACCCGGAGTCCGAGACATAGATTTCGTTGTTGTGCACCTGTACATCCCGTTGGGTAAGTTGAGCACCGTTTTGTAACCTGACATTTGAGCTCGTATTTTGTATTTTTACTATCCCTGGTCTGACAATATTGAACTCTAAACTCGTATGTTTAGCTTTATTTATTTAATTCAAAAAACTTTAAGCCCATTAAGGGTAATTTTGGTATTTTAGAGTTATTGTAGACAGGAGTAGGACACATCCTCGGGTGGTCCCAAGGTGATTGGGATGGGTCTTGTCAGCTTGGTATCAGAGCACTAGGTTAGTGGTCAGGGTACTAGGATAGCGGTTTGTACTTTGTACACTGACGTTTTAGATGTTATTTAACTATTCTATGTCTCTTAACAGTTGGTCATGCCTCCGAGACATGATCCTCGAGCACAGACTGAGGAAGAGTTTGGGAGAAAACTAGAGAGCACAAACATCGAGCGAGCCCAGCGATTGGGAGCTACGCCTTTCAGCGGGAGATCAGACCCCGAGGAGGCTCAATAGTGGATTGAACGATGGGAACAGATCTTTACGATGATGCATTGCCCACCTGAGGAATGTGTTGTATTGGCTACCTTTCTACTCGATGGTGGTATGTACCAATGGTGGCACAGTTTGGTGATGACCGGTTGGACCGTCCACACTGTTACCTGGGAGGTCTTCAGGGAGCGGTTCCTCAACAAGTACTATCCGAGATCTTTTCGTAATGCCCGCGAGAAAGAGTTTCTGCAGCTCTAATAGGGGCGTAAGACTATAGACGAGTACGAGCAGTCTTTCTTGATACTGTCTCATTTTTCTAAAGCCTTTGTGAGTGCTTAGGAAGACAAATGTCGTCGTTTTGAGTCGGGACTCGGGGAAGACATCCAGTTGATTTTTATTGCCGCACCTTATACCACTCTGAGAGATTTTACAGACGTCGTAGCACGGGTTGAGACCAGTTTATTGGTGCAACAGCAGTGGAATTCCAGTAAGGCACGACGTCGGGATCGTACATACCTTGGACCTTTGACCCATCAGGGCTGGAAGGGAGGACATTATGGAAGAGCTTCTTCATCTAGTGGTCGGGGACGGTTTGGCCGTTATGGGAGCCCTCGGCGATCGGGACCTAGGTTTGATTCCTGGCAGTAGCCCTTTATGAGTGGTTCATATGGTAGATCTTCCGACAGGCAGAGGGTGTTGACTTGTTTCGCTTGTGGAGGATCAAGACATTATGCTTCTAAGTGCCCATCCATGACTGGAGGTAGTAGTATAGTGAAGAGTTCGGATTCTAACACTACTGGTGGCCGAGGACAAAGTGGAGCATGTGGTGGTGATAGAAAAGCATGGGAACGTGGCTGGACCATTAAAACCATAGCTCGAGTTTATGCGGTTACCCAACGTCAGGCCAGGGCAGCTCCGGGTGTCATGATAGGTACTCTTACTATATTTGTTATTGTTTTTCGTGCTTTGATGGACGCCTGAGCTACACATTCATTTATTTCACGGAATTGTGCGAGTTTGTTGGGTCGCGAGGTGTCTGCACCTGAGGAAGAGTTGGGTGTCGGTACACCGATGGTAGTTGTCTACCGAGTAAACCAAATTATGAATAGTTGTCCAGTGGAAGTGGATGGTGTAGAATTTCCGGCTAATTTGATTATTATGGACTACATGACTTTGACATCATACTAAGAGATGACTGGTTGTCGGACCACTATACTATTATGGACTGTTGCAACAAGCGAGTGACCTTACGGAGTCCGGGCTTACCGGATGTGATCTTCTAGGGAGAGCGGGGAGTCTCGCCACCTGAGGTAGTTTCCACACTTACAGCTACTAAACTATTACAAAAGGGTTTCCTGGGTTATTTAGCCTATGTGGTGGAGACGCGTGATGATTCTTTGAGAGCCGAGGATATTCCGGTGGTACGGGAATTTCCAGATGTGTTTCCGGAAGACTTGCCTGGTTTACCACCACATCGTGAGGTTGAGTTCACGATTGAATTACTTCCCGGGACGCAACCGATATCGCAGGCTCCGTATCGTATGGCACCGGCGGAGTTACAGGAGTTGAAATCTCAACTGCAGGAGTTGGTGGATCTGGGATTCATCCGACCCAGTACTTCACCATGGGGAGCACTTGTGTTATTTGTTAAGAAGAAGAAGGGTAGTCTACGGTTGTGTGTGGACTACCGGCAGCTTAATAAAGTGAAAGTAAGGAACAAGTACCCCTTACCTAGGATCGATGACTTGTTTGTCCAGCTACGGGGACAAAAGTATTTCTCTAAGATTGATCTTCGATCTGGTTACCATCAGCTAAGGTTTGCTAAGGATGACATTTCGAAGACTTCCTTTCAGACGAGGTACGAGCATTATGAGTTTTTGGTTGACGAATACACCGGCTGCATTCATGGATTTGATGAACCGAGTGTTCCAAGCGTATTTGGACAAGTTTGTGATTGTGTTCATTGATGATATCTCCAGGGTGCCGGTCATTGACCTGGGTAGACCCTGGGGAGACTTGAAATTGAGACCTCGAGTGGCACGCATAGCCAGACCGTGACATTATTAGGCATCGGGGATTCCAGACATCAGGGATTTCAAAGTTGTGTTTCACAGTGCACTATTATTATGCTTTTTTTCCCTATTCGGTTATATATGATTATATGATCATATGATACTATTAAAATATCTATGTTTTGACTCAATGCATGAAAATTTGAAAACGGAGAGGTAAAACCTTATGATTATTATATTATTAAACTGGTTTTGGAAACATTTTTATTTTTGGTCCACTCACTCTTTATTGTTTTACTGAACCCTCCAGGCGGTGCAAACGAGGTAGATGAGGAGGACCTGGAGTCCATGGCATAGATTTCGTTGTTGCACACCTGTGGACCCTATTGGGCAGGTTGAGCACCATTTTGTAACCTGACATTTGTGCTCGTATTTTGTATTTATACTATCCCTGGTCTGATATTATTGAACTCTAAACTCGTATGTTTAACTTTATTTATTTAATTCGAAAAACTTTAAGCCTGTTAAGGGTAATTTCGGTATTTTAGAGTTATTGACAGACGGTAGTAGGGCACATCCCCGGGTGGTCCCATGGGGATTGGGATGGGTCTTGTCATTTGAACCATTATCATCAGTATAGATCTTCTCGATTTGAAGTTTCTTGGATTCCAACACTTCATGAATCCAATGATATCTCACATCAATATGCTTTGACCTTGAGTGGAAACTTGAGTTCTTATTGGGCAAGTTGAGCACCGTTTTGTAACCTGAAATTTGTGCTCGTATTTTGTATTTTTACTATCCTTGGTCTGACAGTATTGAACTCTAAACTCGTATATTTAACTTTATTTATTTAATTCGAAAAACGTTAAGCCCGTTAAGGGTAATTTCGGTATTTTAGAGTTATTGACATACGGTAGCAAGGTACATCCCCGGGTGGTCCCATGGGGATCGAGATGGGTCTTGTCATTTGAACCATAGTCATCAGTATAGATCTTGTCAATTTGAAGTTGCTTGGATTCCAACACTTCACGAATCCAATGATATCTCACATCAATATGCTTTGACCTTGAGTGGAAACTTGAGTTCTTACTCAAATGAATAGCACTTTGGCTATCACAATGAAGAACATTTTTTTGTTGCTCTTGTCCCAGCTTTTGCAGGAATCTCTTCATCCACAATAACTCTTTGCAAGCTTCTGTAGTAGTAATAAACTATGTTTCTGTGGTTGATAGAGCAACACACTTCTGTAATTTATACCGCTAGGAAACAGCTCCCCCAGAAAAAGTAACCAAATAACCTGAAATGGACTTTCTAGAGTCAAGTTCTCCAGCATGGTCTGCATCTGTGTACCCAACCAATTCGGGCTTACCACTTCCAAAACACAAACTCATTTTGGAGGTACCTCTTAGATATCTCATAATCCATTTTACTGCTTCCCGGTGTTTTTTACCCAGTGTGGATAAGAATCTGCTAATAACACCAATTGCATGTTAAATCTGGCCAGGTGTCCACCATCATATACATAAGACTTTCAACTGCTGAGGTGTTAGGACCCGTCCCAATCCCCCCGGGATTAATGTGGGACATGCCTGATCCCGTCTGACACGGAGTGTTAAACAAGGGCAATTCTAACTTTAGCCCGCTCGGGGCTTCATTGTACGCCAGGATCCGGAGGAGGTGTGTGATGTCTCGGTCTCTGCTATAGCCCACATCCGTGATCAACCTGAAAGGCATTCAAAACAGTAAAAGTTGTGAGTGGACAAAACAAAGAATTTATAAAAACATTTTCACAAAGACATTTATACCCTTCACTAAAAAGTATACATGCATTCGAAAATCATTTACCAAACCATTAGGGCCTTGGCCCAAAATCTTCAATGAAACAAAACAAACGGGCCACTTCCCAAATCCATATGGGACACAGCCCAAATCCATAAATCCAATCATATAACATATAACAAATCCTGTCACGGTTTCTAAAGTTACGTGCGTGCTACCCGGGGTCTCAAACCCCAAGTCTCCCTAGGGTACACCCAGGTCAATGTCCATAGACCAATGACCCTCCCTGGGGGTTACAATCCATAAGCCTTCCTGAGAGTAAGGTACCCAATGGGGGCGACTCCACTCAATTAGTGTTCCGTGACTTCTTCGGGGTCCACCCAGGCCAACGACCCTCCCCGGAGGAGACAATCCAAATAAAGGAAGGTATATGAATATATATATATATATATATATATATATATCGAAAAAATTCTTAAAAGCTTTCAAGGGATTCATGCCCGGTCCCCATAAACAGTCATGAAACCAGAAATCCATTTAGGGTCCCCGACCCGAAATCATAAATGTAAATCAATTGGGCCTCAAGCCCGAACTCATGACTCAATTGGGCATCTTGCCCGATATATCAAGGTCAGTCACGATTCCAATCGTAGTGATGCGTGCAATCATCCGTCCAGGACCGCCCTCAATCCTGGTATGTCATCGTGAACGAATCAATCGACGCGATCATCACTAGATTATGGTTTTCTCATCGTCGATCGATATGCTGAACCGTCAGAACTCCGAAGACGAGCCTCCAGTGGCTGCTCGATAACAAGACGTGCATCATGACCTCTACGGAAGGAACACATCACAGTCTGGAGTCGAGTGTCGTACCGTCCGTCTCCGTGCACATAGCACTCGTTGCGACCACGATTCAGACCCGTAGGTCATCAATAAGGCCACATGCCCGAGACAAAGTCAAATGGCTCTCATGCCCGGTTCCTTGTTTCTAAATCCGAAAACATTTCATTTAAACCAAAACCACAAACACGTATAAGCACCGTATAAGGCTGAAACCTCGAATACGTGCAAATACGTAAACACACACAAATGCACTCATGGCATCACAAAACATATATTAAAACACATAATAAACATTTTTGCTTGCATCAACTTAGAAAACCAAAGTTCACTCACAGACCATCCGAAGTCGCGCCTTGATGCGTATGCCATAAGCTGCTCCGGGGCCAATCGCCATCACTGGGACTTCCAAACCTGTCCAAATGGTAATAGAGGGTTACTAACTGCTTAATTAGCCCCTTATTAAAGCCTCGTAATTTTTTGAAATTTTTAACTATTTTTAATCCCAATCCTAAACCTTCGGACACCCCAAAACATATCGAAAAGATATCCGATCGACACGAAACCAGTCCCAAAATGTTCATTACATCGAATAGATGATTTCACAAGTTGGAACCTTCCCCAAAAAGTCCCCCACGTGCCCGAACATGCCGCCTAAAGTGGCTGCGCGTCGGAGCCACGCGCTAGCTACAGGATCGTCCCTATCCTTCGGTCAGGCTGGTTCGAACCGACCAGTCTGGTCCGTCTGCATAGCCGTTCCAACCTTTTATCTTCTTCATTTTTCATCCTTTTTCGTCCATTCCAAATCCTATGGCTTCCTAACGACATTTCCTACCCAACCATGTCCTCAAAATCTACAAACCAAGCCTAAAACCCATTGGTTCTTAAAACCATTTTGAACCAAAACTTCCAACCTTGGTTCAGAGCACTTCTAGGGGTCAAAGTTTCAACCTAAGGGTTTCAATAGGTTCCTAGGATCACTAGAAAGAGATGGGGAGGATCGATTTGGCTTAACTTGGCCGGAATTGGAATTTGGTGGGTAGCCACTGAAAATTCTCCGATAGCCGTTCCGGTCTTTCACAACCGTCCTCAGCCTCCAAAACCTTCTCCTAGACCTCTTACCAATCCCCTAAACCTATCCTAATCAACATCTAAGTTCTCTAATGTCCAAAACCTGAATTTGAAATTCAAAAACATACAAGGGGGTTCGGGTTTACCTTGGCCGTGCAATCCACCGCCGTCCTCGGTGGCTGGCCGTCCTGCCACCATCTCCACATCCTCTCATTCATCCTCAGCTCCTCTCCTAGCCTCAGATGGATGCAAATGGGAAGGGTTTGGATTTGGGTTCATTGGTTTTGGGTTTGGGTCGATCGAATGAACACAAGGGGGGTGGTTGCATGTGTCTGTGTAAGGGGAGTAATGGATGGGTAACACTTGTCACGCATCCATTAGGCCTGGGGAAAATATATGGGCCCACTTGAGGACAAAAGTCCATTTTTTTCCCATAAAACGTACCGCTTTGAATAATACCTCGAAACTTTCGTGAATCGTAACTTTTCTGTCTAAAGTCCAAATTGGACGTGCCGACTGTCTACGGACTCGTATCGACCCGATCTATGTAACGGTCCTTGGCCCTCTGCCATCGGACCTCCCGAGTCAAAAGTTAACCTTTTGCCCTCGTTCAAGGGCAAAATCGTAATTTCACCCTGAACAGCTGTTAATCCTCGGCTATTCCCGATTAGGCCCAATAATCCATAATTAGTCTTAATTAATCCTAAAATCAGGGATGAGTCGTTACATGAGGCATATGGCGCCAAGTTCATCTCTTCCTTCTCTTTGTCACTTATAGGAAACTCCTTGGAGCTAAGCTTGAAATGATTAGCAAGAGGAGTCACAACTGATTTTGCCTTGTCCATGTTGAATTTCTTCAACACATTCTCAATATAACGTTCTTGTGATATCCACAACTTTCCATTCTTTCAATCATAAGAGATATGCATACCGAGAATCTGTTTTGCTGGTCCTAAATCTTTCATTTCAAAAAAGTTGTTGAGTTCTTTTTTCAACTTGCTAATTTCTTCACTATCACCACCTACGATCAACATGTCATCAACATATAAAATAAGTATAATAAATTCTCCATCAGAGTGCCTCTTGACAAAAACACAATGATCAGAAGTGGTTCTCTAGTATCCATGTTTGATCATAAAGGAATCAAACTTCTTGTACCATTATCGTGGTGCTTGCTTTAGTCCATACAAACTTTTCTTTAGTCGGTAAAGTAGGTCTTCTTTTCCTGTGACTTTGAAACCTTCTTGCTGCTTCATGTAAATTCCTTTTTCGAGGTCTCCATGAAGGAATGCAGTCTTAACATCCAGTTGCTTAACTTCAAGATTCATACTAGCAGCCAAACCAAGTACTACTCTGATAGACATCATCTTCACTACTGGTGATAAAATCTCGTCAAAGTCAACTCCTTGTTTCTGACTGAAGCCTTTCACAACTAGCCTTTCTTTGTATCTTGGTTGTGAGCTATTTTCTTTTGACTTCAACTTATACACCCACTTATTCTTGAGTGCTCTTCTTCCCTTTGGAAATTTCACCAAATCATAAGTGTGGTTCTTATACAAGGATTTCAACTCATCTTTCATGACTTTCAACCACTCCTAATTTTTCTCATGAGTCACAGTTTCTTGGTAACACTCGGGCTCTCCTGCATCTGTCAACGGCACAAACTGGTCTGAGAAGTAGAAGCTGTTGGGTTTTTGTTGTCTACTCAATATTCTTAGATGTGGTTCTTCAAGAGCTTGATCTTCTTGCGCTTATTTAGGCACATCATTATCATAATTGTTGTTAACAATAGGTTCAACATTATTGTTCTTGACCGCATCTCCCCCTTTATCATGAACCCTATGCTGAGGAATTGGATCTAGGTTGACTGGATATTCTTTAGAGTCATTTGAGTTCTCCCTCTTCTGGATATCTTTAATGGTTTAATCCTTGAAGAATACCACATCTCTACTTCTAAAAATCTTCTTATTGATAGGATCCCATAGTTTGTACCCAAACTCTTCATCTTCATAGCCCAGAAAAATGCATTCTTTTGATTTGACATCAAGCTTGGACCTCTTATCTTTTGGGATGTGAACAAATGTTCTGCAACCAAACACCTTCAAGTATTGATAAGACACAAGTTTACTGCTCCAAAACATGTTTGGTACATCACCATTCAGTGGAGTTGATGGAGAAAACTGATCAAGTGCACTGTAATCATTAGTTTTTCACCCCAGAAACTCTTTGGTAACTTGGAATGAGATAATATACTTCTTATTTGTTCAACGATTGTTCTGTTCATCCTCTCGTCCAACCCATTATGTTAAGGGGTCTTTGGAGCTGATCTTTCATGTTTGATCCCATTATTCTTGCAATAGGCTCTGAAGTCTCCCATGTACTCTCCACCATTATCAGAACGGATACACTTGAGTGTCATGCTTGTCTCACGTTCAACAGTGGCATGGAACTACTTGAACACTTCAAAGACTTGATCTTTGGATTTGATTACAAAGGCCCACACCTTTTGGGAGTGATCATCAACAAATGTAACAAAGTATCGTGCACCACTAAGAGTGTTGGTAGTCATAGTCCCACAAACATCCGAATGAACAACATCCAATATATTGGATTTTTTAGGTGTAGCTTTATAATGAAATGAAGCTCTATGTTATTTTCCAGCCAAAAAATCAGTGCTTTGATCTAGAGGTGTACCTTTTGCTTTCAATCCCGTTAATACCTCTTTCTTAGGAAGAATTTGCAGTCCCTTCTCACTCATATGACCCAAACGCTTGTGCCATAGCCTAACCGCTGAATCTGATTGGTTGGTTGTTGTATTTACATGTTGATTGTTGATCATGGCATGTGTCATATAGAGTGTATTCTCCTTCTTTCCCCTTGCTAGCACTAAAGAGCCTTTGATGAGCTTCCATTTTTCATCACCAAACACATTGGTGTAGCCTTCATCATTTAGCAAGCCAGGAGAGATCAAATTGAGACGCATGTCTGGAATATGTCTCACATTCTTGAGAACCAAGTGGTAGCCTGTGTTGGTCTCAAGACATATTTCCCCTTTTCCCACAATCTAAAACATTTTGTCATTTCCCATCCTTACATTTCCGAAATCTCCGCTTGTGTAAGATGTGAAGAACTCCTTTTGGGAAGTAACATGGAATGATGTGCCAGAATCTACAATCCAGCATGAATCTTGAGAAGTTAGATTAATCAACCATCATCACAAATAATGATGAGCTCATCACCTTTAGAAGTAGTAGCAGTTGTATCCTTGGTTTGATTCTTCTCATTGGCTCCATTTCTTTACTCCTTTTTGAGCTTTCTACATTCTCTCTTCATGTGACCCTTTTGGCCACATGGTAAC
Source organism: Prinsepia uniflora (assembly GCA_032719365.1). Taxonomy (NCBI): domain Eukaryota; kingdom Viridiplantae; phylum Streptophyta; class Magnoliopsida; order Rosales; family Rosaceae; genus Prinsepia; species Prinsepia uniflora. The sequence continues at coordinate 68,269,196 of CM064861.1, read as the reverse complement.
ATTCTATCTCCTTCCTTGGTCAGTAGGTGCCCCTATAATGGTCTCTTGACTTGCCGCTGGAGCGGTGACGGTTATGGGATTTTCTTTGAGAATTTCTTCCACAAATCTTTGTAACAAAAGCCTCTTACTCAGTTGATATCCCTTGTTCTTTCCTCCTCGCTTCATCATTTAATAAACTATCCTTCACCAATGGCAGAATAAGGACTCCATGAGGAGAAGAGTTACTAAGAGAAACCACGAGTGTGTTCCAGGTACCCGGTAGAGTACTATGCAGGAAAAGTGCTAACAACTAATCCTTAAGCACTAGCTTCATGGTTGATACTTGATTCACCAATTCTTGGAAATCGCTCAAGTGTTCAGAAACACTTCAACCGCCTTTGTACTTCAAGTTCACCAACCGAATCAAAGAACGAATACCTATCACTGAACTGGTCACTTGACTACTAAACCAAGGATGTTGACTGAAAGACTAGGGCATCACCATCGACGCCAAATTTGTCAACATTTGAAAGGTATCGGTCTTCCTTGAAATGTGGTGAAACCACTTTGGTCAATCCATGGACGGATTTCTCCAATAGATTTCCGATTTAGGATGGCCCGATCTTTGTCACATTTCTCTTAGGGTTTCTCTCCATTGCACAGCAATACCTCGTACAAATCCTTGCAAAGGAGGATGTCCTCCATCTGTGGTCTCCATATGGAATAGTTTGAAGAAGTGAGTTTGATCATTGCTGAGGATGATGAGTTCGACGATTCTGCTATCACGAACAACGAGCATGTGTGGCTCTAATACCATTTGTTGGGAAAGATGTAAAAATTAAATAGATAATTATAATCACCAGAATCAATCTTTTTCCACCCTTAAAATAAATTAAGTAAATAAATTGGCAGAAATAAAGCAAAAATAAAAAAAAAGTTAAAAGAGAACACCAAAATTTAACGAGGTTCGGCAGTGTGCCTACGTCCTCGAACAATAGCTCTAAAATTCATTCACTATGAATAATGGGATTACAAGTACAATCTCGCTCAATGTTGGATACACAACACTCTCTTCGATTCACTCAAGAGGATCTCACTTTCTATGTTTTTCTCACAAAGGAGGCTATCTCTATATTTCTCACATAGGGAGGAACTCTCTTCTCACTCTCACTTTTGGTGGATAACTTGTTGCTTGAAGGATGATTGAGAATGCTCAATCCCACTCCTTTATATAGGGATGGATGGAAGAAAGCCATTAATGCATAGTCATGCATAAGAGTTAGCTCCAATTAATCTCATTGTAACTCCCATGAGCATAGTAATCTCCAACAATAAGTGTTCTTTCTTGTTTTCAAGCACATGAATGAACCTACCCAAAATCACATTCATGCACAAACCATCACATGTCCATTGGGATATCAAAAGTTTTCATTTGAGGAACTCCAAAGATCATATTAAAATCTCCTTCATTTAATGGGGGGACTAACCCAACAAATTCCCCTCCCCCGCTTAATGGAAAGAATAACCCATCAAAAAATTCCCCTCCACTTAATGGAGGGAATAACCTATCATTTACATTCACATGATAACTTGTTACTAAGTGGATACACACACACACACACACACACACACACATTTATATGTGTGTGTGTGTGTGTGTGTGTGTGTGTGTGTGTGTGTGTGTGTGTGTGTGTGTGTGTGTGTGTGTGTGTGTGTGTGTGTGTGTGTGTGTGTGTGTGTGTGTGTGTGTATAATATTTGAAGTCAAGAATGAAATTCGTGATGTTTGGAGTTTAATGACAAGATATAAAAAAATTTAAGAAGGGGGCGGAGGTTCTTAGGTAGAGATGGTGGTGGAATAGCTTATGACGTAGTTAGGCTTTAGGGTAAGAACTAAATCCTAAATTATGAGCAATGAATATTATCTTTGAATATGGTATAATAAAGATTTTTCAAATTTAAAGTTAAAATTTTTTTTTTGAAGAATTAAAGGGTGAATTTTCATTGTTTTAGTAATTATTATGGTAGTTGGTGATTAGAAAGTTAAAAAATATGGTTAGTGATTTTTGAATAAACATTGATATTCTTGAAGATTAATCAATGAATAGTCCTTTTAACTCATATAACCACCCATTTTCCTAGCTATATACCTATTAAATCTTTACATTTTATAATTTTTAGAGGATGAATTCATAATATAAGACTTATTATTTACTTTGCTCCCCTAACCGGTCATTAAGTATCACTTTACCCCCCGAGCCGAGTTTAGTACCAATGTACTGTCACAACAACACTTTTGTTATCACTGTTGCTCTATTTTTTATCCCATGTTAGTAACGTCATCACTGATGCTTCTGTGGCACTTTTGTGGCAACTAGATGGGCCGCTCGTGGTCCCCACTATATCAACGTGGATCAGAGCACACCCTTTTCGCGAATTGGGAATTCTAGGGCACGAAATTTCGGCAATTTTGGGGGAAAAGGAAGACGAAACCAACGGGAATCTCGTTCAATCCATTGACTTTTGGTTTAGGGTTTGAATTGCATAGGCAGACAAAACCAACGGGATAAAAATGAAAATCACATAAAAGCCTGGAGCACGGCAGCCTCGAAATGGTAAGTTAGGAATTTAAATTCGAAATTTTAAAATCTAGGTTCAAATTGGAAGTTAAGATTAAATTAGCCTAATTTTTTTTGGTGTTTGTGTGCAATGTGCAATGTTTTCCACTTAGAATTATTTAAATTTTCTTGGTTGTTGGTGGATGTGGCTGTTGGCTGTTTGTCTATTGGTTGTTGGCTATTTGTGGATGTGAAAAAATAGGTTGTGAGTAATGGCTTTGGAAATGGAGTTGTGGTTATGACAATGTGTAGGGTTAAGGGATTGGTTAGATTAGAGATAAGGCTTTCAAAATGGGCATTGAAATATGGCTTGGGCATTTCGGGTTAAAGGGTTTAGTGTAACAGCTCGGACTTTTAATATGGGTAAAATGGAAAATTCGGATGAACATGACAATTTTGCTTTTGGAAGCCAAAGGTTGACTTTCTGGTTAAAGTCAAAATGTTGACTTTGATTAAAGTCAACATGATGACTTTTGATCGGAACGATTTTTTGTGATTCCACAAATACCTTTAGGAAGACCTCGGTCTCCTGAGTACATTGATAGGCGGCATGCCAGAACTGGAGCTTAGTTAGATTCGCTCTTCGTCTAGGTTACTTGGGGACGTTTTAGTAATTTTGCAAGGATGAGGCATTTTAGTAATTGAACTTGTAAGATATTTTGGATGGATGAATTGGGGTGTGACACATGTCCCTTATATGCTTGGTTTTGGTGCCACTGCCCTATGTGTGTGTTGTTTGCATTGTTCTAAGTATCGTGTGTGTGTGTGTGTGTGTGTGTGTGTGTGTGTGTGTGTGTGTGTGTGTGTGTGTGTGTGTGTGTGTGTGTGTGTGTGTGTGTGTGTGTGTGTGTGTGTGTGTGTGTGTGTGTGTGTGTGTTTGTTGTGTATTTTGGGCACAGCAAAGAAAGAAATAAAAGAAGAAAAAAATCGAAGGGAGAAAAAGAATAAAGGAAAGAGGAAAAGAGATGTTACAACCAGTCCCGAATTATGGGATTAATTAATAATTAATTGAGGATTATTATGACTGATCCCTAATTAGTCAAAGGATTTAGGACGGATGGTGTAAAATGATGATTTTACCCCTAGGAATGGGTAAAATGTTAATTTTTGACTCGGAGCATCTAATGCACGAGGATCGAGGATCATTACGTAGATCGGGACATTACAAGTTCGTAGACAAATGGCACGTCAAAATCGGACATTCGACGGGGAAGTTACGAGTCTAGAACGAAAAATGTTTCTATTAATGTATATCGCGAAATTAGACACGTGGACTGTTTTGATTGGATAAATATCTGGTACGGAGAACCAGATGAGTGACAAGTGTCACCCATCTGATTAGCCCACATCCTAATTAACTGGGCTTATCTTCATCTTCATCATTCATTCTCATCTTCTCCATTCTTCCCAACCCGTGAAACCCTCAGCACTACCCCATCCTCTACTGTGATGACTGAGAGACTGAGAGTGAGGGACTGAGATGACAGGGACGGTTGAGTGATGGTCCGAGCACGGCGGAGATCAAGGCGGCGCAGGTAAAACCGTAACTTATCTTTGGGTTCAAAAATGGGATTTTATATTTGGATGTTTGTTTATCAATTTGGTGCATTGGGAAGTGTTCTAGGGACATACATGGCTCTGTGGGGATCAGTTTCGAGGGCAATGGTGACCGGAGTTGGCTGGAATCCGAGTTTGAAGATCACGGCTACTGTTCATCACGAACCAGGTAAATTCCAGATCGAGTTTCACAATTTTGATCACATAGATCGGTTATGAATAACTAAACGATCAATTAGGAAGAAACCAGGATTAAAACAGATTAGAATCGAAGGTTTTAGGTCTAGGTCGGGTAGCGGGTCTATCCAAACCAAATTACAGGACCCGAACGAAAGTTGAAGATGAGGTGATGTCATCTGATGATGTCATCATATCAGGTCTGACATGTCAGACTAACATGTGTCAAACGGGGACCAGTAGCAAGGTGACACGTGTCACATATTAGTGAATAGTCAGCACTGACATGTCAGTAACGTGGCCCAATCATGAGCTCCCACGTAACACTGACATGTTAGTGACATGGACCAACTGGCAGCTGACACATGGCACTGTCAGATCTGACAGCTATCAGGCTTATGTCATGTTGACGTCAGCGTTGACTTTGACCATTAACTGCTGACGTCAGCGTTGACTTTGCGGTTAACACGTCCGTGGGGGCACGTGAGGGCGAATTTCGAGGTGGGACCAGTATTATTTTAAAGGTTTCGACGATCCGATTCCAATGGTGGTAGTTTTGGGTTGGTCAGAGATCGTCAGGTTGGTCAAATTGAGATCTTTAGCCTCGGGAAGCGTGTTAAGGATGCCTTCCCGGGCTAGTGCTGTTCATAGGTTTTAGGTATGATTTTATAGAGTTCGTTAGTGACCGTTAGTGTGATTTGGACAGGTTCAGAAGTTCCAGAGATGGTGATTTAGCCTCGGAGAGGCTTATGGCATGAGTACCGAGATGTAGCTAGGACGGTCTATGAGTGGACTTTTGTTTTCTAAATATGATGCGTGCATAACTGTTTTATATGTTTTGTATATGTGATTTCAATGATTATGATTGTGGTATTTATGATTTATGTATTCGTACGTATTTCTAAGTTTAGGATTTTATACTGTGTTTATATGTGCTTGTATTTCAATACTAGATTGACGAACTGATTTCGGATTTGGAAATATAGAATCGGGCATGAGACCCATTTGATTTGGAAACTGTCGGACTTGAAGTCCATTTGATTTAATGAAGTATCGCCTGAGACCCATTTGGTTTACTAGATCGGGCTAGAGACCCAGTTGGTTATGATATTGGGCATAAGTCCCATTTATGGTTTATGCAAAGGAAATAAATTTAACGGTGTTCTGGGTAAGGCTCCTTTCTAAACGGTTTTGAAATGATTTTATAACATGTTTTCCATATACCATCCTTGTATGTGGATATGTGGATGGTCTCCTCCAGCTGTCTGGAACACTAGGGTAGTCACGGCGCATTGCCTGTGAGGGGTCATTGCAGGAAGCGACTGGACCGTATAGTAACTCAGGAGCAGGATTGTTATTATTAGACGTCTGGGACGTCAGACATCTGGGGTGTCATAGATAGGTTCGGAGAGACCCCGAGTGGCATGCATAGCCTAGACCGTGACATGACATCTGGGACGTCATGCATCTAGGATGCCAAGGATTGGTATAAAATATGTTTTATTGAATTTATGTATTTCACTGGATTTACGGATTTTTATTTCTGTGTTGATTAATGGTTTTGGGTTGAGTTCCCACATAGTTTGGTTTTATGGTTTTGGGTTAAGGCCCTAATGATTTGAGGAAGGAAATGGCTTTGGTTTAGAAACTATTTTAGTATATTTAAGTTGATTAGGCTAAATGGTTTTTGAATGCATTCATGGTTTTTAATGAAGGACATAAATGTTTTCTTTATGAAATGAGCTTGTATTAAATTATTTATTTTTGTCCACTCACAGCTTTTATAGTCTTTAATGCCCTTCAGGTTGATCACGGAGGTAGGCTATAGCAGAGGCCGAGACATCACACTCCTCCACTGATCCTGGCATGCTCTGGAAGCCCCGTTTGTGCTAAGGTTTTGGGTTATCCCTTGTCTGGCCCTTCGTGTCACACGTGGGTCAGACGGGAGTATGGCACATCCGGCGTTAATCCCGGGAATATTGGGATGAGTCGTCTCATGAGACCAGAGAGAAAAGAAGTTGTGAAAAAAGAAGAAGCTTGGTTGTGACCTGAGAATGAGGGAAACACAGTTGAACCCGTGAGGGGTATATTGGGTTTGGACCTGGTTGATCCAGGTTTTGGCCAAGGAGCTTGGAAATAAAGTTTTTGTCGACTCCTCTGAGGCTTTGCGACCTTGATAAGGTCTTTAGCTTGCGAGTTGGGCCTCAAAAACCACTCAGAATTGAAGAACGATTGTTGGCCGAGAGGTGAGGGGTTGAGTAATGGTTCTCTACATGTTTTCTTCATGTTTTGTTTATATAGATCCCTTCCAAACTTAGAGTATAATATTTTAATTGTAATATATTTGGAAAAGAGTGGAAATTTGTTGAAATAAACCCGAGTTGGGTCACCGGGTCTGGTGACTAGAAAAACCAACAAAACGGTTATGGTGGAGGTAGACGATGAATAGTAAATGAAAGTACTATAGCAGGCACGTGGCTCCCATGTGCAATCACTTTGGGTGGCGCGTGGGTGAGATTTCCGAGGTGTGCTTAACACGGTTGTCAATGTTTTTTATGTTACAAACATTTTGGTGCAGGTTTTGAGTCGATCGGATACCGTTTCAGGGTAGTTTTAGGTGCCTGAAGGTTTAGGGCTCATTTTAAATCCGTTTAAAAATTCCAAAAATTATTATATTAAAATAGAATATTTATGGGATGATTAATGATCTCGAGATGTGATTTTTGAAAGGTTCTGAAGATCCCAAATTTACGTGAATGCGTGCAAAGTGGAATTTAACGATTCAGACGGTGTGTGAGTGGAATTTCTTTCTTTAAATTATTATGCATGCATATTTACATAATTTAAATGGTTTTCTATGTGATTTTGATGATATTGAGTGATTGGGATTTTATTGTATTTTCGGTGATTTTACGAATATTTCATTAATATTTTATTGCACGTTTTACGAGGTTTTGGGTAAACTTTTCGAATACCGTTTTGTTTTTTATTTCTAATTGAACTTGGTTTGTGGCCTCAATAATGTGATTTAGGAATATTGATGGTTTCACATGTTCTTTGGATTGTTTTTACGGAAGTTACCTTGTGGCATGTTTTATGATAATTGGTGGTTGAGCTGTGTTTAAGGGTTAGACCCGAGATTTTGATAGTTGATTTGGAATGGGATATCTAATGTGACATTTTGTTATAAATTGTGATATAAATTTGTTAAATGAGCTTGTATTTCTCAGTACTTGTGGTGTGTGAAATGTTGTTGTGATTGTGTTGTTGGATGTGAGTATTAAACATCGAGCCCAGGGCTCCAGTTCCTGAGCCTACTAGTAGTGCACTTGTGATATGATGATTGATGTGGTGCTTATGTGTGATGGATTGGTTGTGTGTGGACTTATATGATGTTGGATATGGGTTGATTATGTGTGATTGTTGTGCTGGCTTTGTGTTGACTATTGTGATGACTTTTCTGATGATTGTATTGGTTCACTGATGCTTTTTACATTTCAATGTTGTTTATGACTTGTGGATTATTTTCACGTATTTCAAAAACACGAGTTACGTTTTTTTTTAATCGAAATGAAATAGTTTTTCATATGCATGTCTGTTTTTAAAAAACAGAGTGTAAATGTTGGTTGTTTTCAAGGTATGTTTTTAATACTGTTGTTTTTGTCAACTCACACATTTTCTTGGTTTTGTAACCCTCCAGTGTTGCACATGCTAATTGAGGCACGAGAGGAGCCGGCATGAACTGGAATAATTTTTATTTATACCTTGCCTGACATGGTTTCTGTCAAACGGGAGCAGGGCTCCGAGTGTATTATCCTTTTGTATTCGAGTGGGGTCCTGTCAACTTGGTATCAGTGCTAAGATTATGTGTTTTGTTGTTGATTTTATCCTTCTGAGATGCGAGCCGCATGCACGACCTGGTGACGAGACGAGTAGAGAGCCAGAATAGTTGTAAGGCTATTGATGGTTTTAGATTATTAGATCGAATTGTGGTTGTTGTACTCTGTTACAAGAGAAATTGTGTGTGTTGGGAAATATGTATGTTTCAAAATGATTGTTGATTGGCTCCCTGATATTGGTTCTTTGTGAGGTGAATTAAGTTTGAACTATTTGTATTTGTATGTCTATATATGTTTTGGTTACGGACATGTTTTAGGGTTGTGGAATAGGACCAGAAAGGAGTCGGTTGTCAGGATCAAAGCTCGATGAGAAGCAGAAAAATGTGATTAGATACGGAAATGTTGTGGTTAGTGTTGGATACCGGGTTGGTGTTGTCGTGTGATGTGATTGTTACTTGAGTTATGGTTGTGTGATGTAAATGTGAGATTCCTTGAGATTGGTGCAATGGTATGTTTGCATATATAATTGGTTAAGTCATATAGTCTTGAGTAACCTTCGGAATATGACATTGGTTTAGATTAATTGTGAATATCGAGAACAATTTTTTTTAAGAGGGGTAGGTTGTAACGGCTCGGACTTTCATTGAGGATAAAATCGGAAAAGTCGGATGAACTTGACCATTTTGCCTCTAGAAGCCAAAGGTTGACTTTTTGGTTAAAGTCAAATGGTTGACTTTGACTAAGGTAAAAAAATTGAGTTTTTTACCGGAACAGTTTTTCACAATTCCAAAAATGTCTTTAGGAAGGTCTCGCTCTCCCGAGTACGTAGACAGGCAATTTTTTGGAACCGGAGCTTAGTTGGATTCATTCTTGGTCTATGTTACTTGGGGGAATTTCAATAATTTTGCTAGGAGGGGAATTTTAGTAATTTAACTTGTGAGATATGTTGGGTGGTTGAATTGGGGTGCGATACATGTCCCGTAGCTGCTTGGTTTTGGTGCCACCTCCCTATGTGTTTGTCATGTGTATTGTTCTAACTATGGCGTGTGTGTGTGTGTGTGTGTGTGTGTGTGTTGTGTATTTTACGCATGGCCAAGGAAGAAAAAATAGAAAAAACCCGAAGGGAGAAAGAGATAAGAAGAAAGGAAATAATAGAAAAGAGTGAGACCATAGAGAAAAGAAGTTACGAAAAAGAAGAAGCTTGGTTGTAAGCTGAGAAGAGGGGAAACACAGTTGAACTGGTGAGGGGTATGTCAGGTTTTGTATTGGTTGATCCAGTTTTCAGCCAAGGAGCTTGGAAACAGAGTTGTTGTCGACTCCCCTAAGTCCTTGCGACCTTGATAAGGTCTTCAGCTTGCGATTTGGGCCTCAGAAACAACCTAAAATTGAAGACGATTGTTGTCCGAGAGGTGAACGGTTAAGTAATGGTTTTGTACATGTTTTCTTCACGTTTTTTTTTATATAGATCCCTTAATAACTTAGAGTAGAACGTTTTGGTAGTATTAGATTTGGAAAATATTGGAAAATGAATGAAATAAACCTAGGTCGGGTCGCCAGATCTGGTGACCCGGAAAACCAGCAAAACGAGTCAGCTGGATCTTGACAACGAACAGTAACCAAATGGTACTGTTGTAGGCGCGTGACTCGTGGCGGCGCGTGGGTGACATTTCTAAGGTGTGTTTAGCATGATTTTCAAAGTTTTGAGGTTACGAACATTTTGGTGCAGGTTTCAAGTCGATCGAACAGCGTTTCAGGGTAGTTTTATGTGTTCGAAGGTTTAGGGTTATTTTTAAATCCATTTAAAAATACTGAAAAACTATGGGATGATTAATGACCTCGAGATGTGATTTATGACAGGTTCCGAGGTTCCCGCAATTTACGGGAATGCGTGCAAAGTGGAGTTTGACGATTCAGACGGTGTGTGAGTGGACTTTCTTTCCCAAAACTAATATGCATGCATATATACACGATTTTAATGGTTTTATATGTTTTTTTATGATATTGAGTGTTTGGGAATTTTATCGGATTTTTGGTGATTTTATGAATATTTAATCAATATTTTATTGCACATTTTGCGAGGTTTCGGTAAACTGGTTTTGAATGTGATTTCGAATTGAACTTTGTTTGTGGCATGAAATAATGTGATTTTGGAATATTTAAGGTTTCACATGTTCTCTGGATGGTTTTTATGAAAGTTAAATCGTGGCACGTTTTATGATAATTGGCGATTGAACTGTGTTTGGGGCCTAAGCCCGAGATTTTGATTGTGGATTGGGAGTTGATATATGATGTGACATGTTGTGATGAAGTGTGATATTGAGTTATGATGTGAGATTCTATTTCCCGGTACATGTGGTGTTTGAAATGTTGTTGTGATTATGTTGTTGGATGTGAGTCTCAGATGTAACGACCCGTCCCGAATGTCGGGATTTAATAATATTTAATTGTGATTTACTAATCTGGGATTAGTTGAGCGATTTCGGACGAATTGTGCAAAATGACCGTTTTGCCCCTGGGCGTGGGCAAAACGTTGACTTTAATTCGGATGGTCAAATGGACTTTGACCGATGACCGTGACGTAGTTCGGGACGTCACGAGTTCATAGACAGGTGGCACGTTCGATTCCGACGTTCGTGGTGAAAGTTATGATGTACGGAAGTCCAGGGGCATTTTCGTAATTTGGACGATGTATGGGAAAATGTTGACTTTTTGATCGGGAGGTCCGATGGCCGAGGACCGAGGACCGTTAGGAAGGTCTCGATGCCCTGAGTTCATAGACAGGCGGCACGCATCAATTGGAGTCCGTATGACCGAGTTACGGGTCAGGAGCGTGAGGGGCATTTTGGTAATTTTTTGCACAAGGGCAGAATTGTAATTTCACACGGTGGGTACTGTTTGATCGAGCAGCCGTGGGTGGATGCTTTGTGCGATCGATCCCTTGATTGTTTATCAATTAATGGGCTGTTGTTGGGGCAGCTTTGTTGTGTGATCGCACATGTGGGGAGCTGGCAATTGATTGCACAACATGGACTGGTTTTGTTTAATGGTTTCGGGCCAGTGCGGGAAACTTTACACAGAGGATTGAAGAATGATTGGGGTGCTTTAAACAACTGATTTGGATTAAATAATTGTGAGTGAGTCGTGAGGATTCATTCTGGGCAAGTGAGGACTGTCGAATTGGAGAGAAACAGAGATTGGAGAAATCTGGAAAAAATTGAGGGAAAATCAGAATTTAAAATGTGTGATGTTTTGGATGAAACCAAGGGCTGTAATACTCTTCTGGGTTCATTACGAACTCAACCGTATCGATTGGCAAGGGTATCGATCACGGTTTGGCCATGAACGCAGGTTCCAGTTTCTGGGGAATTTGGAGCTTGAGGGCGACCATCTACGGGTAAGAATTCCTGAAATTAGTTACAGATTAATGATTGGTTAGGTCATACGAAGCTTCGGTACCTTTTAATTTGAAAACCAGGATGGGTTGTGTGAGTTTCGAATGTTTTGACCGTGAGTTTGAATTCGAGAGAATTGTTGGATTAAGGATTTATGGGTGTAATTAAGTTTACAGAACCATAATTAGACACAGGACGATCCTTTTAGCTGTTTGAATTAATGAAATTAAGTGGGAATTGACAGGTTTCTGGCCGGGTCAGATCGCGGGTAATCAGACCCGTTTACCAGTCATTCGGGTGAAGATGGTGACTGTAGCAGTCACTGTAGCAGGCGCGTGGCTTTCACGCGCAGCCACTCACGGCGGCGCGTGACGGCGCGTGGGCACGAATCTCGAGGTGAGGTCAACATGACTTTTATCCTATACATTGTAACGAACATTTTGGGATTGGTTTCGTGTCGATCGGACACCGTCTCGATATTGTTCGGGATGTCCGAAGGTTTTAAATCCAATTTAAAAATACTTAAAAATTCGGGAAAATTACGGGACTTGAATAGGATGTTAATGATGAGGTTAGTGATCCTCTAAAATTGATTTGAACAGGATTGGGAGTCCCGGTGATAGTGAGGTGGCCCGGGAAGGCCTATGGCACGCGTATCGAGGCGCTCGGTTAAACGGTCTGTGAGTGGACATTGGTTTCATAAATTCGATGCATGCATAACTGTTTTATGATTGTTATAATTATGATTAAATGATTTACTTTGGATATCGGTGAATTTAAAATGATTTCACGCATTTCGAGGTGAATTACGTATTTGCACGTAAACCGAGATTTTCTGGATTTTCACCGATTTCCATAAATGTGGTTGGATATGATTTCATGAAACGATTACGAACTTGAATAATGTAAAATCGGGCCAGGGGCCCAGTTGAATTATGAAATCGGGCTAGGGGCCCAGTTAACATGTGGATCGGGCCAGGGGCCCAGTTAACTTGTGGAATCGGGCCAGGGGCCCAGTTGATTTCTACACGTGATTGCGGGTCGGGGACCCTAAAATGGAATTGAATAAATGTTTCCTGGTTTACATTTTATATATGTTCACATGCTGGAATCTATAAATGGTTTTGATGATATTTCGGTTATGGCACGTTTCACGGTATTTGGGCATGAGACCCGTTTGATGAAACGTAACGATTGGTTCGGATTTTATCTATGTATACCTAAATGTTTGGCATGTGGATATCAATAAAATGTATTTGGTACTGCACTGTATAGATCCTTCCATATTATATTGTCTCCTCCGGCGAGGTACCCCGGAGAGGTCACGGACGTCTAGTACGTCCAGCGTCTATGACGCTAAGCATCGGGGATGCTGTACCCGAACGGGGTTCGGGGATTGAACTCGGAAATTGAGACCCGAGTGGCACGCGTAGCCTTGTGATTGTGACCTTATTGACGTCAGGGACGTCAGACATCAGGGATGTCGGATTGGAGTGTATAGTGCAGCAACTAAAATTATGGTTATGGTTATTGTTATATGCCTTATGGGTTATATTACTGGATTTATGAAATAACTCTTGGATTGACTTTTGGAATTTGAAACTATGCTTGGTTTCCGGGCTAAGGCCCTAATGGTTATTTCTAAATATATATGGGATTATTGGTTTTTGGTGCGTGCATATGATTTTACTGAGGGGCATAAATGTCTTATAAATGTTTTCATCAGACTTGTTTATTTTCGTCCACTCACAGCTTTTGTTTTCAATGCCCTTCAGGTTGATTCCGGATACGACTGCAGCAGAGACTTGAGCATCGCACACCTCCTCCATCGATCCTTACGCACTCTGGAAGCCCGTTTGGGCAATGGCAATCGGTTATCCCTTGTCTGGCGCCTCTTGTCAGACGGGAGCACGTCACATTCCATGGTAATCCCGGGGGGATTGGGATGGGTCGTGTCAAGTGGTATCAGAGCAGGTTTTGCTCTTTTTGTGTGCGAAGGTCGAGGGTGTGATGTCTCTTTGGGCTGCTGTTCCGTTGTCAACCTGATAGAGAGTTTTGGGTTTGTATGGTGAATTGGGTATGTTTGGCCCGATACGCCGTGCATTGTTGCGATTCAACCCAAGTGGTGTTGTATATGATTAACTGGTAATGTGGGACCGTCGGTTCGGTCATGTGATGATGGATTGTTGTGCCACTGGGCACAGCTAGGTTTAGGGAACCCCATTTGATTGGAAGTGCGAAACTCAGTTGAGTATTGGTCTAAGTTTTGGACCCTGGTAGTGTTGGCTTGTGTTTGGGGGTTGGTGCATCGGAGTTAGCCGATGACCTTCGTGGTGGAACCCACGATGGAACCCACGTGGAATTGACGATTGGATTGGATTGGACGTCTATACGATGTCAGGACCGCGGGGTCGGTCAGGTTGTGGATTTTACTGCAAAAGGCAGTTGGGTTCGGTGGAACCCTAGGGTGTGACCTTGGAACCCTAATTTATAATTGATGGACCGAAAGGTGAACCTTAAGTGAGAACTTGTGCTGCGACGAGCGGCTGAGGTCATGAATGACCATGTGGATGACTCTAGTGAGTCTAGTCCGGATTATGGGATTCGATCCACGGATGCGGTTATGAGATAGAATATGGATTTCCGTGTGGGATCGAATGGTAGTGTGATGAGTGGATAGGATCTTGACAACGATGACTGTTGGTCGACAGTTGTGTCGAGATGACTGGCTATCGAGGGTATTTTGTGTGGCTTTCACACTTGAGGATCAGGGGATGTTCAGGAAACGACCATTATCCTGATGTGCCAGTGGTCAAATTGGAGGTACCCATAGTCGTGGGGTATGAGTGCTGTTACGGGATCGTCGTTCGTAATGAACGGAGATCCAGGGTAACAACTTTGCACACTGTGTGCTAGCATGGATGTTCGTGTGCTATGTATGGATATTGGTATGGTGATACCTATATGCCAATACTAGTATGGATGCCTGTGTGCTGATACTGGTATTGATGATGGTGCGTTGGTGCTGGTGACAGTAATTGTGATGACGATGAGCCACCAGTTGGGGTGTGACTCTGTCATGATGAACAGATGATTGGTATCTGCGACTCAGTGGTGGTTGAGTCTTGGACTGGATGGGATCCAGTGGAGGTTGTGTCGTGTTGGGATAAGTCCTAACAGATATATGATGACAAGTGATGAACGGATAAAATGGTATGATTGAAACTTGGGGAATCTAGGGACGATGTTCCCTATGTCATGCGAGTTGGTGGATTTGGGGAGTTGTGGTCAACTCCGAGATTGGTAAGTTTGTGTACTGCTTATATCCCCTGAGAGTACAAGGAAATTATTGAAATTTGAAAAGTCGGGGAAACCATTCGTGGTGGTGATGTGGGATTTTGTGATTGTGAATCACTTGGAACCTGAGGATTGAACCTGTTTAGGTTGAGATGTGAGACGAAGGCAGTATGGTATGCACATCCAGGCAGAGTTGAGGAAATTTCCGTTCGGAATCGGGGTGTGTGCATACATGATTATTGGCGGACGTGAGGTCCGAGTAATGAATTGATTTTGGACACGTGGTGGTCCAAGTGAGGTATGGACATGGGCAGTCCAGTGGTTGGACTTGACATCTCATTGGGAGCATGTCTGTTTCCAACATGGTTGGAACTCCCGTTTCGGGGAGAGTTGTGATTGGGAGACGAGAGGAGTGCTCGTTTCCGAATCAGTGATTGGTATTCCGAAGTCATTAGGGTTGACTTCATATTTTCCTGCCGTGGCAGATGATGATTGTTGCTACCAGTACGTTGAGCGTGTATTGGTAGGTGGACCCAGGTTTGGCCTTAGGTCATTGGACACAAGAAGTTGTGTATGATTGTGGATTTGGTGGGAAATGCGAGGTCATCTTTCCACCAAGGGAAATTTGGCGAAGGATTCAATTGAGGGTGTAAGACCCTACGATCAGCTTCCAGGTGGATTGTTAGCTATGTGAGCATGTGTGGATCCCAGGTGGATCTGAATTGTGATGTTATCAACTTTGGTCAATGTGACGATCTAGGATCGTGATGTTACTTGTCGGGTGACGTAGCGATGGATATGATTTGTGATCTTGATGATCCAGATGGGTGGAGAGTTTATCACTCTTACCATGGTATGTGAGTCGTAAATAACGGGACTGAACTTCTTTTCGGAGTGAAGTCCATATGGCTTGTTACTCGGTTGAGTAGGTTTCCGATGTGGTCGGATTTTGTCAACCTTTGACGTGTGGATATTGGGATTGGCTTCCCTATGAAGTTAATCGAGTATTTTGAGCAGGTAACCGATAGGATCGGTTATGTTACGTCTTGATGGACGTAAACGGGATTTTGGGTTTTGGAATCGAATTTCTGGGTGACGATTCAGGATTCGATTGCGAAGCTCGGAAGTGGATTACTGGATTTGGGTGCGGAATGATTATTCCAATGCTAGCTTACGGAATAATGATTTCGGATTCGGATTTGGACATGGATTAAAAATGTGATGTTGGGATCGGATTCGGGATTTCTTACGAAATTGCGGATTCAGATTCGGATTTGGAACTAGATGATGGGTGGAGTTCGTTTGTCTCATGTTGGCTGGGCAAATGTACTCCATTACTAGAACGTGTTTGGCTATGACCTGGGTGGCTATAGTCAGATTGATGGATTGGGGTACGTACAGGGTACGTTGTACGATGATTGATACTGGTTAGGCTGAGTGGTGCCTAATGGCGGTACATGGGATGTACCAGTGGTGTGTAACTAATGTGTTGGTAATCGGCTTGGTTCTGATATCATTTGTTTGGCTGTATTGTGGACTGGACATTGGATACTGTGCGCCGGGCAGAATGATTTTGTCTGGGTTCAGTCATTGTATGAGCAGGTGCTCTTGGCCACGGTTGGCTAGTGGAATCCTAGTATTGATATGTGTGTTCACTGCTGGGCTGGTATTCAATGTGTTCCAGTTACACCACTTGATGGAGTAAGTTGACGGTATACGTACACTCAGGATGAGTGAATTGGTGGTCAGAGTAACCACGAGTAGCCTTGTGTGACTTGATCACACCGTGATTTCCCAGCATTTTGGTTCGCTGAGGGAGTCGGCGATTATGGACATTGAGATTTATTTATGTCGCAGGAATGGGCTTTCCCTGCGAATCGAGATCATGTGGTTGATCTTACGCCACATCGAGAGTGATGTAGTGCGTGGCGTTGTCACTGACTGGCAGATGGTTGGGGCTTTACTAGGGTGGTAAAGCTTAGTGGTGACAGTTTGACTGATGGTGTCAGCATGGACTGACAAATGAGATTTGGTGACTCCCAACGGGAGCAAATGTAAGGATTTATTGTGAATGGAAAGGAACCATCTAGCTGAAGGAGTCAGCTAAAGGGTTAGGCGATTTTATCGCGGATCAGGTGATCATTTCCACTCGCGGTGGTCGAGTGTTGCTGCTATTATGACGTATGACTGTGATGGGATGTCTGGGTACAAACGAGGCTGGTGTTGTCCCAGTATGTGGGTGTACAAGTGTACACAGATGTGTGGTCGAATTGTTTTCCACAAGGTGGTTGTGGAATAAGATTGTTGGTAATTTCGAGGACGAAATTCTTTAAGGAGGGAAGGTTGTAACGACCCGTCCCGAATGTCGGGATTTAATAATATTTAATTGTGATTTACTAATCTGGGATTAGTTGAGCGATTTCGGACGAATTGTGCAAAATGACCGTTTTGCCCCTGGGCGTGGGCAAAACGTTGACTTTTAATTCGGATGGTCAAATGGACTTTGACCGATGACCGTGACGTAGTTCGGGACGTCACGAGTTCATAGACAGGTGGCACGTTCGATTCCGACGTTCGTGGTGAAAGTTATGATGTACGGAAGTCCAGGGGCATTTTCGTAATTTGGACGATGTATGGGAAAATGTTGACTTTTTGATCGGGAGGTCCGATGGCCGAGGACCGAGGACCGTTAGGAAGGTCTCGATGCCCTGAGTTCATAGACAGGCGGCACGCATCAATTGGAGTCCGTATGACCGAGTTACGGGTCAGGAGCGTGAGGGGCATTTTGGTAATTTTCTGCACAAGGGCAGAATTGTAATTTCACACGGTGGGTACTGTTTGATCGAGCAGCCGTGGGTGGATGCTTTGTGCGATCGATCCCTTGATTGTTTATCAATTAATGGGCTGTTGTTGGGGCAGCTTTGTTGTGTGATCGCACATGTGGGGAGCTGGCAATTGATTGCACAACATGGACTGGTTTTGTTTAATGGTTTCGGGCCAGTGCGGGAAACTTTACACAGAGGATTGAAGAATGATTGGGGTGCTTTAAACAACTGATTTGGATTAAATAATTGTGAGTGAGTCGTGAGGATTCATTCTGGGCGAGTGAGGACTGTCGAATTGGAGAGAAACAGAGATTGGAGAAATCTGGAAAAAATTGAGGGAAAATCAGAATTTAAAATGTGTGATGTTTTGGATGAAACCAAGGGCTGTAATACTCTTCTGGGTTCATTACGAACTCAACCGTATCGATTGGCAAGGGTATTGATCACGGTTTGGCCATGAACGCAGGTTCCAGTTTCTGGGGAATTTGGAGCTTGAGGGCGACCATCTACGGGTAAGAATTCCTGAAATTAGTTACGGATTAATGATTGGTTAGGTCATACGAAGCTTCGGTACCTTTTAATTTGAAAACCAGGATGGGTTGTGTGAGTTTCGAATGTTTTGACCGTGAGTTTGAATTCGAGAGAATTGTTGGATTAAGGATTTATGGGTGTAATTAAGTTTATAGAACCATAATTAGACACAGGACGATCCTTTTAGCTGTTTGAATTAATGAAATTAAGTGGGAATTGACAGGTTTCTGGCCGGGTCAGATCGCGGGTAATCAGACCCGTTTACCAGTCATTCGGGTGAAGATGGTGACTGTAGCAGTCACTGTAGCAGGCGCGTGGCTTTCACGCGCAGCCACTCACGGCGGCGCGTGACGGCGCGTGGGCACGAATCTCGAGGTGAGGTCAACATGACTTTTATCCTATACATTGTAACGAACATTTTGGGATTGGTTTCGTGTCGATCGGACACCGTCTCGATATTGTTCGGGATGTCCGAAGGTTTTAAATCCAATTTAAAAATACTTAAAAATTCGGGAAAATTACGGGACTTGAATAGGATGTTAATGATGAGGTTAGTGATCCTCTAAAATTGATTTGAACAGGATTGGGAGTCCCGGTGATAGTGAGGTGGCCCGGGAAGGCCTATGGCACGCGTATCGAGGCGCTCGGTTAAACGGTCTGTGAGTGGACATTGGTTTCATAAATTCGATGCATGCATAACTGTTTTATGATTGTTATAATTATGATTAAATGATTTACTTTGGATATCGGTGAATTTAAAATGATTTCACGCATTTCGAGGTGAATTACGTATTTGCACGTAAACCGAGATTTTCTGGATTTTCACCGATTTCCATAAATGTGGTTGGATATGATTTCATGAAACGGTTACGAACTTGAATAATGTAAAATCGGGCCAGGGGCCCAGTTGAATTATGAAATCGGGCCAGGGGCCCAGTTAACATGTGGATCGGGCCAGGGGCCCAGTTAACTTGTGGAATCGGGCCAGGGGCCCAGTTGATTTCTACACGTGATTGCGGGTCGGGGACCCTAAAATGGAATTGAATAAATGTTTCCTGGTTTACATTTTATATATGTTCACATGCTGGAATCTATAAATGGTTTTGATGATATTTCGGTTATGGCACGTTTCACGGTATTTGGGCATGAGACCCGTTTGATGAAACGTAACGATTGGTTCGGATTTTATCTATGTATACCTAAATGTTTGGCATGTGGATATCAATAAAATGTATTTGGTACTGCACTGTATAGATCCTTCCATATTATATTGTCTCCTCCGGCGAGGTACCCCGGAGAGGTCACGGACGTCTAGTACGTCCAGCGTCTATGACGCTAAGCATCGGGGATGCTGTACCCGAACGGGGTTCGGGGATTGAACTCGGAAATTGAGACCCGAGTGGCACGCGTAGCCTTGTGATTGTGACCTTATTGACGTCAGGGACGTCAGACATCAGGGATGTCGGATTGGAGTGTATAGTGCAGCAACTAAAATTATGGTTATGGTTATTGTTATATGCCTTATGGGTTATATTACTGGATTTATGAAATAACTCTTGGATTGACTTTTGGAATTTGAAACTATGCTTGGTTTCCGGGCTAAGGCCCTAATGGTTATTTCTAAATATATATGGGATTATTGGTTTTTGGTGCGTGCATATGATTTTACTGAGGGGCATAAATGTCTTATAAATGTTTTCATCAGACTTGTTTATTTTCGTCCACTCACAGCTTTTGTTTTCAATGCCCTTCAGGTTGATTCCGGATACGACTGCAGCAGAGACTTGAGCATCGCACACCTCCTCCATCGATCCTTACGCACTCTGGAAGCCCGTTTGGGCAATGGCAATCGGTTATCCCTTGTCTGGCGCCTCTTGTCAGACGGGAGCACGTCACATTCCATGGTAATCCCGGGGGGATTGGGATGGGTCGTGTCATCAGATGTCGAGCCCGGGACTCCAGTTCCTGAGGCTATGTTGTGATGACTCGGAAGTCAAGCCGGGGTCTCTGGTTCCCGAGCGAGTGTGTATGTGATAGCCTACCGGTAGTGCATTTGTAATATGATGATTGATGTTGTGCTTATGTGTGATGGATTGGTTGTGTGTGGACTTATATGATGTTGGATATGGGTTGATTATGTGAGATTGTTGTGCTGGCTTTGTGTTGACTGTTGTAATGACTTTGTGATGATTTTATTGGTTTATTGATGCTCTTTACGGTTCAATTTTTTCTATGACTTGTGGATTATTTTCACATATTTCACGCACACGAGTTACATTTTGTTTAATCGAAATGAAATAGTTTTTCCTATGCATTCCTGGCTTTGGAAAACGGAGGGTAAATGTTGGTTGTTTTGAAAGTATGTTTTTAAAACTGTTCTTTTTGCCTACTCACCCGTTTTCTTGGTTTTGTAGCCCTCTAGGGTCGCTGCACGATACTCAAGGCTCGAGAGGGGTCGACATGAACTGACGGAATGTAAATTTATCCCTTGCCTGATATGGTTTCTGTCAAATGGAAGCAGGGCCCGAGTGCATTATCCTTGTGTATTCGGGTGGGGTTCTGTCAACTTGGTATAAGAGCTAGAATTGTGGATTATGTTGTTGATTTCATCCCTCCATGATGCAAGCCCCATGCATGACCTGGTGATGAGACGTGTAGAGAGCCAAAATAATTGTAGGGCTATTGGTGGTTTTAGATTATTAGATCGAATTTTGGAGGTTGTACTTTGTTAAAAGAGAAATTGTGTGTGTTGGGAAATGTGTATGTTTCGGAATGATTGTTGATTGGCTCCTTGATGTTCGTGGTTTGTGAGGTGAATTAAGTTTGAACTATTTGTATTGGTATGTTTATATATGTGTTAGTTACAGACATAGGTTAGGATTGTGGAATAGGACTCGGAGGGAGTCTAGTGTAAGGATCAAGGCTCGAGGAGAAGCCGAAAATTGTGATTAGATACGGAAATTTTGTGGTTAGTGTTGGATACCGGGTTGGTGTTGTCGTGTGATGTGATTGCTACTTGCGTTATGGTTGTGTGATGTAAATGTGAGATTCCTCAAGATTAGTGCAATGCTATGTTTGCATATACAATTGGTTAAGTCGTATAGTCGTGAGTAATTTTCGCAATATGACATTGATTTAGATTGATTGTGAATATCGAAGATGAAATTATTTTAAGGGGGTAGGTCGTAAAGGCCAAGGAAGAAAAAACAGAAGAAAAAAAAGGCTTATGAGATATGTTGGGTGGCTGAATTGGGGTGTGATACATGTCCCTTATCTTCTTGGTTTTGGTGCCACCACTTATGTGTGTGCTGTGTGTATTGTTCTAGGTATGGCATGTGTGTGTTGTGTATTTTGGACACATCCAAGGAAGAAAAAATAGAAGAAAAAAAACACGAAGGGAGAAATATAGGAGAAGAATGGAAAGAGGAGAAAAGAGTGAGACTAGAGAGAAAAGAAGTTTGGAAAAAGAAGAAGCTTGGTTGTGACTGGAGAAGGAGGGAAACATAGTTGAACACGTGAAGGGAATTTGATGACTCAGATCGTGTGTGAGTGGACTTTCTTTCCCAAAACTATTATGCATGCATATTTACAAGATTTTAATGGTTGTCTATGTTTTTTTGATGATATTGAGTGATTGGGAATTTTATCGGATTTTTGTGATTTTGAGGATATTTAATCAATATTTTATTTCATGTTTTGCGAGGTTTCGGTAAACTGATTTTGAATATTTTATTATAGAATGTTGATCACTGCTCTAGATTGACTCTTCTGGACGTTAGTAGGAGTGTTGTTGGACAGTGTTCTAGTGAGACACATATGCTGGACTAGAGGATGGTAGCACAGCTTCACGATTCGACCCTTAGCATCGTCATGATGGGAGGTTTGAATTGCTACGTCTTGATATATGTGAGTTAGTTGGATTTTGGAGTTCTCGAGGAGTATGTGTGGGATACGTCTCTAGTGTTGGTTGGGTGACCGAGAAGACTCAAAAAGGACGTAAGTATAGTGTACAGTCTTATGATAGACGGATAAGATCTGACAGACAGGCTTTCGTGATAGATCATGATTGGTATGCTAGTCATATGATAGGCAGAATAGATCTGAGATCATGGTGGTGTGTGGATGTGTGTGGATATTGGTATGTGGTTGGAAGTTGCGTGAATGCAGTCCTTGAGCAAGCCTATGAGTAGCGTTTAAGTGTTTGTGTGTTGTGTATGTACCTATGAGTAGTGCCCGTTTGATAGCGAGATTGCTGAGTATTGAGCAGTCTGACTGATGTTGTACGATCATCAGATTGAGTTCTAGATGGACATGCTATGGTAATCGAACGAGATCCGATGTTGATTGTACATTGATTATGAGGACCAGACATCGAATACTATGCGCTAGTGCAGAGTAGTTGAGAGGGTTCGGTTGTTGTGTGAGCATGGAGCTTAGGGCCATGATGGGCCAGAGGAACCCTAGTGTTTATGATTGTGATTGTCTTGGCTATAGAAAATATTCGTTGGGATCTAGATACACTTAGGATGAGTGAGATGTTGGTTAGTGTATCGAGAGGATGAGTGAGATGACAGTTTGGGACTCGAGAAGAGTCGGGATCACAGCCTTAGTCGTTAAGGGATACGAGGTACCCTGATAGGAATCGGAAGTGAGTCGAGTCTTTTGATAGTGATTCAAGTGGTGACAATGGAGCCGATGAGTTACCAGCTAGACACGACGGCGTGTCGTGAGTGTGATTTACGGTTAGAGACCTTCGAGTGAGACGGAGGACTTGTGATGCTCAGCACGAGCATGATTGTTAAATTGGATGTGCGCAGGATTGTTAGCTGAGCAGGATTGAAAGATTGGAAACTGAGCAGAATGTTAGCTTGTCAGCTTGGATTGTCAGCTGAGTAGAATTGACAGATTAAATGCTGAATATGATGTCAGCTTGGTAGAAAAGGATGGTCAGATTAGATTCTAAGTACACCTGCGTGAGTGACAGATAAGACCGACAAGTGTTGATGGCTCAAGCAAGACTTGAGATTGAGCATTAGAGTGTTGAGGTTTCTAGTGGAAGTTGGTCACTCTTGGAAAGGTCACGAAGGATGTGCTGAGTTCAACATTGACCGTTAGATTGTAGTTAACGTCGAGTGACGTTGATGTTGGTGCATACTGTGGATAGAGACTCTCAGGTGTACCTCGGGATGGAGGTAGGTTTGGATCTCGGCAGTTTTGGCACGGATTGGAGTCAATTGAATTTTGAGGACAAAATTCCTTAAAGGGGGTAGATTGTAACGACCCATCCCAAATTTCATGATTAACAAGAATTTATTAAGGATTAATCGACATTAATTGAGGATTATCGGACAATCAAGATAAAATGACGATTTTACCCTTGAGAAGAGAAAAATATTTACTTTTAACTTGGGCGGTCACATGCACGTGGATCAAGGTCCATTAAGTAGATCGAGACGATACGAGTTTGTAGACAAGTAGCACGTCAAATTCAGACATCGCACGAGAAATTACGGATCAATGACGATTTTCCATACTATTCACATTTCCACGATTTTCAAAATAAATGGATCTTGGTTTGTCTTTAGTGGGACCCAAAATATCTTCTATGGACCAATAGATGAGTGACAAGTGTCACTCATCCATTGATCCACATAAACACATACATGCATCGACCATTTCCCTTCTCCCATTTTGATCGAAGACTAAAACCCACCCTCAAAACCAAAATCATCACCGTCCTCTCCTGGTTCTGACCTGAGAGAGAGATAGAGGGTGACTGAGATGCTGGAAAAGGACGATAGAGACACGGCGGAGCAGGCTGGCAGTGGAACCCAAGTAAACCCGAATACCCTTTTTGGTTTGAAATTTGGATTTTTAGTTTGGGACATTGGGGAAGTGTTTTGACGATTTAGTTGTGTTCTTGGTTGTTTTCCGAGTGTTTTGGGATTGGAATGGATCTAAATGGACCACGGGACGGCTCTAGGTGGTTATTCAAAGAACAGTTGTGAAGGTTCGATCTTAGCCCAAAGTTTTCAGGTAACATTTTGTGTTTTCGAGTTCATAGATAGGTTTCTGGGGTCAAGATGAGAAAATTAGGAGGAAAATAGTGGTGGAACGGCGAAGAACGAGTCGGGTCGAGGTAGCGGGTCAAATCTACCCGCTAGAATCAAACGGGTCGACCCATATGAGGGTTAAAAACAATTATGTGGCAAGCCACATCATCATGTCAAGCCACGTGGCCAACCAGAGGGTGACACATGGCCAGGTGTTAATCTAGTCAACAGCTCATGTGGCAGGTCCACGTCATCCATGTCAGTCTGCGTGGACCAATAAGAGGGTGCCATGTGGCAAGGTATCAGGATCTGTCAAGTGACGTGGCAACTGAAGTGGCAGGTCCACGTCTGCATTGTTAAACCATGTGGACCAGTAGGGTGGTGCCACATGGTAGTGCGTCAGAGAGATGTCAGACCTATTAGTGACACGTGTTAGGACACGTGGCACCAGTCAGGGTATGCCGCATGTAAGGACCTATCCCAAATTTAAGGATTAAGTAAGGATTAATCGACGATTAGCGGACAATCAGGGTAAAAAGTTGACTTTTTGACCTAAGATGTCAAATGCATGTGGACCAAGGACCATTACGTAGATCGAGACGATAAGTCTATAGAAAGGTGGCATGTCAAAATCGGACATCGTACGGGAAAGTTACGGGTCATGGAAGGTTCGATTGCATTTACAGTTGTACAATTTTTAATTGGCTTGTCTTTAATGGGCCTAAAATATTAGCTTAGGACTAGAGGAGGAGTAACACTTGTCACCCACCCTATAGCCCATGTTATTTTATTCATGCACCATCATCTTCATCTTTCATTTTCTTCTTCATTTTCCCTCAAACCTGTACCCATCCCCACAACCATCATCTTCTTCAATTTTTGGACTAGGGAGAGAGATAGAGTGAGGAAGGATAAGAGGCGGTGGCAAGGATGACAGAGCCGTCGTGGACGGCAGAGGAAGCCGTGGGAAAAGGTAAACTCGAATCCCTTTTTTAATTTGAAATTGGAAGTTTGGATTTGGACATTTGAGAGGGATTCTGATGCTTGAGTCATGTTCCTTGAGATGGGAATAATTCACAGGGCCAAGAACGGACGAAACTGGAACAATTGGACCGCCCTAGACAGAGGTTGGAAGCTTGGTCGTAGAGATTGAGCTTGGACAGGTACTCTCTAGCCCTTGTTTCGTGATTTTGAGGCCACAAAACCATTTCTCGGATCAAGGTGAGTCTATAGGAAGAAAAATGGAGTGAAACGGTGGCCTGACGGTTGATTTCTGGCCTTGTCATGGTCGCTGGTCAAACAACTAGTTATAGTGATTCGGGTCAACTCAATCAAAGGTTAACGATGATGTAGTGGCAGTCCACATCATCATCTGTCAGACATGTTAGGCCAAGTGGCTAACTAGAGGGTGACACGTGGAAAATGTCACGTCTAATTAACAGTGATGTGGTAGTGCCACGTTAGACGTTGTCAAACCACGTGGACTAGTGAGATGGTGCCACGTGGTAGTATGTCAAGGATTTTCAAATGACATTTTTCAAATGACATGGTAGCTGACGTGATAGGTCCACGTCAGACCACGTGGACTAATAGGGTGGTGCCACGTGGCAGTGTATCAAAGATGTCAGGGACACGTGTTAGGACACATGGCACCAATCAAGGAATGACACGTGGCAGGTTATCAAACTTGACAGGTGTCAGACCTGTCAGGCTGATGTCAGCAGATGACGTCAGCCTTGATTTTGCTGACGACAACGTTGACTGTCGTTGATCTGCGCGTGTGAACTTTAACAGACGCGTGAGGGTGCATGGGCATGAATTTCGAGGTGAATCCAATGGTTCAAAAGGTTTTGACTTTCTAAATCCAATGGTGGTGGTTTCAGGTCGATCAGAGATCGTTTGATAGGTCACTTAGAGGTTTTTAACCTCATGAAGCGTGTTCGGGACACGTTAACTATTCCAAGATGTGTAAGGTTCTTTGATATTGACTTGTATAGATGGTTAGTGACCTTTGAGTATGATTTGGGCAGGTTCGAACGTCCCAGAGAGTATGGATTAGCCCGGAGTGGCTTACGGTGCTCGATTCGGAGCGGGCATCAAGGACGGTCTATGAGTGGACGTTTGCTTTATAATGATGATGCATGTATAAATATTTTATATGTTTTATGATCATGAATTGAGATGCATTGATTGCATGATGTTTTGATAAGATTGTGCATTTTCGTAGAAAATGCCGTTATATTGCACGTATTTCGGGATTTCCATTTTATATGATGCTTGGGCTTAAGCCGAGTTTTATACGTGCATATATTTTATGTGATTTTGATGGTTTAACGGAAAGGCGTGAAATTGAGGATTGGATTTACAATTTTTAAGGATTTCACAGAGATGCATGAAATCGACATTTTGAGTTTGAGACCCAGTTGGACATTGACCTTGACTTGGATTATAGTCAAAGGTGGTTTTGAATAAAGATTTGAATCGTGAAATGGTTTTCGAAATTGGAAATATCTTTCCGGAATATGACCCAGTTGATTTATGGTTTGACTTAAAGTATAATCAAACGTGAGATAGATCGGGCTACGACCCAGTTATGTGATTTATGAAAGATGTTTCGGGCATGAGACCTAGTTGTGGATTTGATAGGATTCGAGGAATCCTGGTTTTATCTGTTTTCGGGCTTGTGATACTGTTGAATATATTCGGGCTTGTGTCCCTATGATTTTGAGTTTAAAGACTCGAATTTTATTAGAGGGTCTCTGGTTGTTAATATGTTTCCCGAAGAGCACTCATGAGATGATGCTCGCCTCTGAGGTATGGAGAGGTCACGATGCGCCTATTATTGAGCAACCGAGAGAGGCGGCAACTGATGGAGGCTTGACTCAGAAGTACGATATCTGAGATTATTCGATGATAGGTTCACGACCATCTGGAGACTGTCGGTCAGTGATGTGTTCACGACAACGTGCTCAGGATCAGAGCAGTCCTTGAGCTTATGGGCACGCATTACTGGGATTGGAATCGTGACTGATACTGATGATGATGGGATGAGATCCCACATGTTTTATATATTTGGACTAAGACCCTGTATGTTTTGATTTGGGCCGAGACCCTGTATGATTTGTTTTTGGGATGAGACCCTATTAAGGAAATGGCTTCGATTGAGAAGCATTTTTCACTGAGTTTTATTTTTAAAAGCAATACGTCTTGCTTTTAAGGAAGTATTTGAAATACCTTTTTTTTTTATGCATGCATACTTTTACGTGAAGGGTATAAATAGTATTTTCGATATAAAAAAAAATTTATAAACTGTTATTTTTTTCAACTCACAGCTTTTATGTTTTTGATACCCTTCACGTTGATCACGGATGTGAACTGTAGCAGAGATAAAGACATCACATACTGCTACAGATCCTTGCATACTCTAGATAACCCCGAGCGGGTTAAGGTGTAATCCCTTGTCTAGCACGTGGTGTTAAACGGGAGCGGGCACATCCCACGATAATCCAGAGGGATTAGGATGGGTCTTGTCACCATGTGGTAGGCTATCAGAGGTGTCAGATGTTAGAGTTTTCTGGTTAACGTCGGCGTTGATCGGTGTGACGCCAGCGTTGACCACCGTTGACTGTCGTTGACCAGTAGGTGTTGACTTTGACCAGCGCTTAATAGGGGTGTGCACGAATTCATTGAAACCGCTAACCAATCCGTTTTAAACCGTTATTTATTCAACGGTTTAGGTTTGACTGGATAAAAGTTAAACGGTTTGGATTTGGATTTTCATTTTTGAAATCAGTTAAATCCAAACCGAACCGTTAAGGAATATATTAATTTTTATTAATGTTTAAATTTATTATTAATACAGAGTAAAAAAAAAAGGATACCTAGATATACCCATATAAGTATATGTATACTAATATAAGAGTATAATAAAAAATTATCAAATAGTTTGTGTGTTTGATAAATCTTAGTATAGTGATAATGTTTGCAATTCAATACTTAGCAAGCTTAATATATAAAATTTTGAATATTGAGTATTGATTTTTTTTTATCCTTATTTTTTCTTTATCCTTATTTTTTTTAATTACTTAATGGGTTTAAACCGTTTCGATCCAAACCAAACTGTTAGTAAAGGTTTGGATCGAAACGGTTTTATTTTTAATGTTATAAAATCTAAATCGTATCGAACGGTTAAGATTTTAACGGTTTGGATACGGATATTTTCAATATCCGTATCGAACCGAACCGTGCCCACCCCTAGCGCTTAAGGGCGTATGGGCATGAATTTTGAGGTCAAATCGATCTGTTTTGAAAGGTTTCGACAATCTGAATCCAATGTTGGTGGTTTCAGGTCGATCGAAGATCATTTGATATGTCATTTGGAGGTTTTTAGCGCATGTTCGGGACACGTTTACTGTTTCGGGAGTTTTGAGGGTTTATGATATAGGCATATATAGATGGATAGTGACCTTTGGGTGTAATTTGGACAAGTCCGGACGTTCTAGAGATTGTGGATTAGCCTCGGGGTGGCTTACGACGTGGATTGTGAGCGTGCATCACTAACGGTCTATAAGTGGACTTTGTTTTATGAAATGATGCATGCATAGATGTTTTATATGTTTTAGAAACATGATTTGAGATGCATTCATTGCATATGATTTAAATATGATTTATGTTGATGATTTGGCATTTCGTAGAAAATGCAATAGTGCACTTATTTCGAGATTTCTGTTTTTACATGATACTTGGGCTTAGGCCGAGTATTCTATGTGCATGTGATTTATGTGATTTAAATGATTTCACAGAGATGCGTGAAATAGACATTTCGGGGATGAGACCAGTTGGATATTGACTTTGACTTGGATTATAGTCAAAGATGTTTTGGAAAAGTGTTTTGAAATGTGAAATGGTTTTCGGATTTGGAAATGATATTCGGGCATGTGTTCTAGTTGGTTTATGGTTTGACTTAGAATATAGTCAAACGTGAAATATATTGGGCTTGTGACCTAGTTATGATTTATGATATGAGATTTCGGATTTGTGACCCTGTTATGAATTTACGAGTTTAGATTTGATAGGATTCGAGGAATCCTGGATTTGTGAAATATTTTCCACACTACCATCCTCAATGATGTGATTGTAGCCTCCAGACGTCGTAGATCCTGGAGAGATCACGGTGACACTGCATGTAGGAGTGTTAGAGATGGACATTTTGTAGACGTCGAGCTAGGGGTTCCGAGCTTGTATATGTCATTGCTCAAACGTCGAGCCAGGGGTTCCGAGCTTGAGTCCAAGACGTTGAGCCACGGGCTCCAGAGCCAGGTGTATATTCGGATGTGTAATCCCATGTCGCACTCGTAGCGCTGATATTGTGACTAGTGAGATGATTTTATAGATAATGGATAAATAGGATTGATTGATTGTGTTTTCACATGACTCCAGATGTGAGTCTATGTTTTGGGTAGAGGCCCTATTAAGATGATTTATGAGATTGTTTTGGGTTAAGATCCCATGTGGTTTTGATTTGGGCTGAGACCTTATGAGATTTGGTTTTAGGCTGAGACCCTACTGAGGAAATAGCTTTGATTGAGAATAATTTTTCACTATGTATTGATTTGAAAAGCAATATGAGTTGCTTTTAAAAAACAAAAATTAAATACTGTTTTCTGATGCATGTATACTTTTAAGTGAAGGGTATAAATTTCATTTCACTAAATTGTTTATAAACTGTTTTTTTTTATCCACTCACAGCTTTTAATGTTTTTGATACCCTTCAGGTTAATCGCGGATGCAGGTTGTAGCAAAGACCGAAACATCACATGTCGCTGTGGACTCCACAAGGTACTGCGGAACTCTAGTAACTCCAAGTGGGTTACGGTTTTATTAGTCTGGCACGTGGTGTTAGACGGGAGTAGGGCACAACCCACAATAATCTAAGGAGATTGGGATGGGTCTTATCATTAGGCCCAAGATTTTGATTACGGATTTGGAGTGTGATCTAGGACGTGACATGTTGTGATGAAGTGTGATATTGAGTTTTGACGTGAGCATGTTTTTCTCGGTACATCTAGTGTGTGAAATGTTGTTGTGATTATATTGTTGGATGTGATTCTCAGATGTCGAGCCCGAAACTCCGGTTCCTAAGATTATGTTGTGATGACTCGGAAGTCGAGCACAGGTCTCTTATTCCCGACCGAGTGTGTATGTGATAGCCTACCAATAGTGCACTTGTGATATGATGATTGATGTTGTGCTTATGTGTGATTGATTGGTTCTGTGTGGACTTATATGATGTTGCATATGGGTTGATTATGTATGATTGCTGTGTTGACTTTGTGTTGACTGTTGTGATAATTTTGTGATGATTGTACTGGTTTATTGATGCTCTTTACAAAACAAAAGTTACGTTTTGTTTTAATCGAAATGAAGTAGTTTTTCCTATGCATGCCTGGTTATGGAAAACGGAGGGTAAATGTTGGTTGTGTTTCAAAGTATGTTTTTAAAACTGTTATTTTTGTCTATTTACACATTTTTTTGGTTTTGTAACCCTCTAAACTTGCTGCAGAGTAATCGAGATTCGAGAGACGCGGGCATGAATTGACGAAATCTATTTTTATCCCTTGCCTGACATGGTTTCTGTCAGATCGGAGTAAGGCCCGAGTGTATTATCCTTGTGTATTCGAGTGACGTTTTGTCAACTTGGTATCATATTTAAAATTATGGATTGTGTTGTTCATTTCATCCCTCCGAGATGCGAGCCCTATGCACGACCTGGTGATGAGACGTGTACAGAGGCAAAATAGTTATAATGTTATTGGTGGTTTTAGATTTGGATGTTGTACTCTGTTACAAGAGAAATTGTGTGTTGGGAAATGTGTATGTTTCAGAATGATTGTTGATTGGCTCCCTATTGTTCGTGCTTTGTGTGGTGAATTAAGTTTGAACTATTTGTATTTATATGTTTATATATATGTTGGTTACTGATATGGGTCAGGATTATGGAACATGACTCGGAGGGAGTCTGGTGTAAGAATCAAAGCTCGAGGAGAAGCCAAAAAGTGTGATTATATACGGAAATTTTGTGGTTAGTGTTGGATATCGGGTTGGTGTTGTCGTGTGATGTGAATGTTACTTGAGTTATGGTGTGTGATGTAAATGTGAGATTCCTCGAGATTGGTGCAATGTTATGTTTGCAAATATAGTTGGTTAAGTCGTATAGTCGTGAGTAACTTTTAGAATATGACGTTGGTTTTGATTGATTGTGAATATTGATGATGAAATTCTTTTAAGGGGGTAGGTCGTAACAGCCTGGACTTTCAATGAGGGAAAAATCGGAAAAGTCAGATGAACTGAACCATTTTGCTGTTGGAAGCCAGATGTTGACTTTTTGGTCAAAGTCAAAGGGTTGACTTTGACTCGGGTAAAAATGTTGAGTTTTTTTTTCGGAACGATTTTTGGCGATTCCAAAATCGCCGTTAGGAAAGTCTCGATGTCTTGTGTATGTTGACAAACGACATGCTGAAACCGGAGCTCAATTGGATTCGTTCTTGTTCTAAGTTATTTTGGGGCATTTTAGTAATTGAACTTGTGAGATATGTTGGGTGGCTAAATTAGGGTGTGATACATGTCCCTTATCTTCTTGGTTTTGGTGCCACCGCCTATGTGTGTGCTGTGTGTATTCTTCTAGGTATGGCGCATGTGTGTGTGTGTGTGTGTGTGTGTGTGTGTGTGTGTGTTGTGTATTTTGGGCACATTGAATTATCTGTTACAATCAAACGGGTCAACCCGGCTGAGGGTTGAAGATAATGACGTGGCATGCCACATCATCATGTCAGGCCACGTGGCAATGGCTGGTTGGTGACACGTGGCGAGTTGTTAAGAGGTGTCAAGTGACGTGGCAACTGACATGGCAAGTCCACATCAGCGATGTCAGACCACGTGGACTAGTAGGGTGGTGCCACATAGTAGTGTGTCAGAGATGTCAGAGCTGACATGGTGGTCCACATCAACAGTGTCACACTACGTGGACCAGTGAGGTGGTGCCACGTGGCAACGTCTCAAAAAGGTCTCAGATTTTCAGAGCTTACGTGGTAGTACACATGGTAGTGATGATATCATCATGTGATGTGCCACGTGTCAAAGGGTGACACGTGGCACTAGTTAGGGGGTGACACATAGCAGTCTGTTAGAGCTGTCAAATGTCAAGGTGACGTCAGCAGTGTCATCAACAGCTAATGTCAGCATGAAGTCAATGTTGACTTTCGTTGACCAAACTTTGACTGGCGCGTGTAGACGCATGGACTTGAATTTTGAAATCAAACCGGTCTTATTCAAAAGGTTTCGACGATCTGAATTTATTGGTGATAATTTCAAGTCGATCGGAAATCGTTTGATAGGTCATTGGAGGTTTTTCTCCTTGGGATGCATTCTCGGTTCCAAGGTTTCCTAGGAATTGGCTGTGAAATGCATCATGTCCGAGTATTGGTTTCTAAATACAACTGATATCAAGACTCAAGTTTTGCAAATTCCATGAGTCTTGTTCACTCTCCAATGGCAGATTACTTTTCACTAATAGAGAACAAGGGTGTAGGATTCCAACCACATGATGAAGAAAAGTAGCAAAAGAATTTGGCCCTAAAGGAGGTATCAGGATAAACAAACTTGTCCAAAATTTTCGACACATTAACAACAGAATTTTCCAACATACTTTACCAAGAAAGTGGAAATGATGCCATTCAAGAAAATTTACAATAATAAAAATGGGGAACAATGCTGAGTGAATCTGGTTATGACATTGCTAGTTCTAGCATGTCTACATCAAAGAGAAAAGAAATGAAACTGCAAGTGCCATAAGAGGAAATCTATATCTCTAGCGTCTTTTTAACTAAAATCCAAGGCCAGCCGACATTTTTTAGTTTTCTCAAAATATTACAACATACCCAAAACAGAAGAGTTTCACAAAAGAGTAATGTAACAAAAACTTAATCCTGCAGTCATTCACCCTCTACAAAATGAACCTAAACCGTTGTATTCACTTTGAGATTCTTGTTCTTGGAAGAGGATATAGAGTACCTAAACAGGGAAAAGTACATTTAGAAACAAACAAGTTCAAACACAGGGAATATGGCACATATATAGAAGAAAGGTACATATCTGACCTTTGTAAAATATGATAAAAACAAACATTTGGCGAGTTGGCAACCAGAACAGCAGAATGACATGCATTCCGGGTATACATCAAAATGCATGTTGTGTTTGAAGATTTCTAAAGCAACAAGAAGGAAACGGAAGTAATTGTCAAGTAACTTTATAGCAAATGATGGAACTGTAAGAGCTCATTGAGCTTGAACCACAAAGAATTAAAGCATTCTATATAGTTATGTCAGTTTGCCATCCACAAAGCTTGACCAAATGCGGTAGTGCGAAAAACCACCACCAATGCTTTAAAAAAGTGAATAAGAATGGAATGGAAATGATAAAGGCATATTTTCTTCGGGATGAACATGAATTTAGGGAAAAACAAGCAATCTTCTTATCAACTTATATGAACATGCACTCCAAATTAAAGCACTTCATTCTGCCAATTACTTTTATACAAACATAAGAAATGATAACAGTAATTAAAGGAAGCAAAACTTCAAAATATGACAAAAATTTACCTAAACTGCACTACTATTTCTTCAAAGCTTGACCTCCACATCCACCCCAGCAGGAAGGTCAAGTTGCATCAAGGAATCAATGGTTTGTGCAGTTGGGTACAGAATATCAATGAGGCGCTGGTGGGTACGAATCTCAAAATGGAACCTCGCATCCTTGTGGACATGGGGTGATTTTAGAACACAGTAGATTCTCTTTTTGGTTGGTAAAGGTACCGGACCCATTGTCTTTGCATTGGTGTTCCTTGCAGCATCCATTATCTGCTTGCAAGAATCCTCTATCAGAGGCACAAAGTAAGACCTCAGTTTAATCCTGATTTTCTGCTTGGGTGACGCCTGAAAACAGAAATACCTTCAGATAATCAGAATACACGTGAAGCTGTTAAGAAAGTTGGGGGTCTCATCTCAAATATAAAAAGCTAACTCAAACTAGACCAATCGAATAAATGTTAACTCAAATTAGACCACTCGAATAAAAGATCAAGGTAAAAGCAAATTTTTGGGTGTTTTACATCCATGTTACGCGTATATTAAAAGCTTAGGACAAATCGCAACCTCCTCACCAAATTCTCAGCAATGAAAATTTTCTTTTTGAGCATTCCACCAAAGAAGACAAGGCTTCTGAAAAAATTAGCTCTCCGCGCATTCTTTTGCGGAAGCACACGTGGGGCCAATATCTACTGCAGTTACATACTAAAAAATTCAACACTAAGCTTCTTCCTCAACTTCAATTTACAAATTCAGAAAGACTACTGATATCTCTTCATTCTGCATCGCATTATCCTTTAAGAGCTCATTTGAACATGTTTCATACATCACATTACCCTTTAGGACTGATTTAAACATGTTTCAAATATCACACCAGAATTCCAATAAAGAGAAAAGAGTATTCCCACCTCAATTAATTTCCAAAACTAACCTACATATACAACCAGAACACCCTGAGTAGAGAGAAAAAAGAAAAAGAAAATAGAAATATGTTTTCTCGGGGCAGAATATAAAAATATTTGAAACTTCACAATTCAGACTTTATGCTAGAAATAGTAGACCTTATCTGCATCTCCACCAAGACTGAATGATGAAGTACTCGGAGTCTCAGAACTTCCAACCTAAAACAAAACACAGAAAACAAACAATTACCAACGGTATAGAAATTCGCAGATATATCATGGTATGATAATTAAGCTTCATTTGGTAGTTGGGACGAAATATACCGGTATGATAATTAAGCTTATTTAGAATGAATTAAGAAAAAACAGGGTGAAATCAATTCTTTTTGCCACATTTTCTCAGCAGATAAACATAGCTTTAATTAGTAAAATTTCAAATTAAAAGAACAGAGAAATAAAACAAGTGGGCAAGAAAAATTAACCTCAAGGACTTCTGGAGGTGGGACTAGGCTCTCTTGGGACTCCAGGAGCTCAGGGGCAGCATAAACCCTAGTTGATGACTGTGAGGGTCTTAAAGCTCGAAGCTTAAAGCCATTGTTAGCGGTGGAGAGAAAGAAAGAAGAGAGCTTTGGCTTTGGAGCTGGAAATGGAAATGGAGAAGAATTGGAGAGTGGAAGATATGGGATTTGGATTGCAGGCATGGATGAAACTGCCATTGAATTGGAATTGTGTTTCTCTTTCCCCTTCTTCCTCCGTGTTTGGAACAAGGCCTCTGGTTCGCTCACTCTCTGTGCCTAATAGAATTATCCAAAATACTTTTGTTTTCTTTTTATCATAGCAAAAATATAATGTCAATTGTAGTTTGGGCTCCTTACAGGTTGAGGAAGTCCAAGCCCTATTCTATTATAGGTTTGGGCCGAATACCCCAATTATAAATTATTGGTTAGGCTTTTCACGATTTGATTAGAAATTCTGGTTTAACTTATAAATTATTTCACTTAACATATAAAATAATACAGATAAATTAGTTCATTTAACATATAAATTATAAATCAGCTCAATTTTTAAGGCTAACTTATAAATTAGTCTACTTAACATATAAAATAATACATTTACTATTTTTTTAAATTTTTACTGTATTTTTTATGGTTTTTTTTTTTAGTTTTTAAATACTGTTTTCATATACAAATGAGAAACATTCAAATTTTAAATATTATTATTTTATATTTATTTCTCAAAATTAATTAAATTATGATAATTCTAACTAAATTTCAGAAGATTTATTTTATATTTGTTTTATTAGATAACATCTGATACTTTTAAAGAGTCAGAGAATTATAAGTACGTTATTTATCTTATTACTTTTCGTAGGTAAATTTAAGAACCTGTTTATATTTTATTTAGAGAGGTATATTTAAAAATATATACCTATTAGAATTAGAATTTCTATATATATATGGGTATCTTATTTATACGCAAGAATTAAGTATGTAATATTATTTAATTTACCTGTAAGTCTAGAATCAGATATTCGTAGGTATATAAATATAATATGTAATGGCACACCTGTAATTGTTAAAAAAAAATAACATGTTAAAAATAATGATATAATTTGACAAACAATAAAAAAACGTTATTTATTTTTTATTGTCTTCATTTTATCATAGTGGATTACTTAAAAATTGAGCCTATTTATAATTATCCCTTTTTTTAATACAATTATATCGGGGAAGCAGCTTTGGGCAATTTGTGTTATGTCATATATAAAAAAGTGAGCCATTAAATATGGAATTTCACACACACACACACACACACACACACACACATATATATATATATATATATATATATATATATATATCTCTCTCTCTCTTTATCACATACAATTAAGAGCGGGCACAAATCCTTTAAAACCACTAACCGATTCATTTCAAACCGTTATTTTATTCAATAGTTTAGGTTTGACTGGATTAAAATTAAATGGCTTGAAAATCCAAATTATTTTTTTAGTAACAGTTTGAATTTAGATTATCATTTTGAAAATCCGTTTAAATCCAAATCGGACCGTGAAATAATATTTTAATTTTTTTTAATTTTTAAATTTATTATTAGGACAAAGTAAAAATAATAAAATAAAAGAATATGTAGATATACTCAGATAAGTACATATATATTCAGATAAAAGTATAATAAAAGATTATTAAGTGGTAATGTTTATTTGGTAAATGTTAATATAGTGGTAATATTTGCAATCCAATCCTCTACAAACTTAATATACAAAATTTTGAGCATTGATTATTTTACAGTTTTTAGTATCCTCACTGTTTTTTTATGCCAACATGGTTTCAAATCGTTTAGATCCAAACTGAACCGTTAGTAACGGTTTGGATCGAAAAAGTTTCATTTTTAATTTTAGAAAATCCAAACGACATCGAATCGTTAAGGTTTTGTTTTAACAATTTGAATTTGAATATTACCAATATCTGTATCGAATTGCACCGTGTCCACCCCTATATGTAGCAGTCGGATGAAATCTCTCACTTAGGAGAATATTATTTGTTGATACCATATTGATCAATCAGAATTAATACGAACAGCAACACCATAAGCATGTGATCCACCACTAAGGAATTGACAGGCTCAAGGGTTACTCGACAATAATGCCCACAAAAATCCTCACAACAAGCACAAGAGATGGCCCCTCGATAGCCTCACTCAATAGGCATGGATCATGACTACGCTCAAACTACGCATTAAATTGAACATGTAATTCGAGTGTTATGCAATTTAAACCCTTTTTGTGTAGATGTAGTATTGATAAATAGGGATCGTTCTTAACCGGGGAAATTAGGGAACATTAATAATATGTTAGTGGATTATGAATAAAAGAATAATGAATTAGAGAATTAAATAATAAAAGAATTAAACAATCAAAGAATTAATAAATTAAAGAATAGATGAACAAGATAATAATAAATTAATGAATTACAAAGAATTAATAAATTAACGAATTAAAGAATGAAATAATAGAAGAATAAAGGACTTAGTTAATCAAAGAATAAAGGAATTAATTAATCAAAGAATCAATAAATTAAATAATAAAGGAATGAAAGAATAAAAGAATAAAGAATAAAAGAATAAAGAATAAACAAGGGGGGTTTTGAAGAGGTTTGTAATTATGTAAATAAGTAAAAGCATAGATAAACTCATTCTATTTCTATTCTGACTTATGCACAAAGTAGACTTCCCGTAAACACAAACTTCAACAACATACTACAATTGCAAATATTTGAATTAATCACGAAATTATACCTTCACAAACTCATATTTCTTCATACATTATTCATATTATAAATGCACCGAACAGCGGATTTTTACTTATAATATAATTACCTTAAGTTTGTGATTTAATGCGCCGAACAGCGGTCATACATTAAATCTCTCCAAATCTACTCTAAATGCCCCGAACAGCGGATCAACATTTAGTTTCGAAATGAAGTTTAAGCTCTAAAATGTAAGAAGTAAATGATTTTTAGAAAGTAAAACACATGGAGATTATACTCAATTTTCACAAAAGATAGGAAGGAGAAACCAATACATATATTGCATTATAATTAGAACCAATAACAAATAAGAGAGTTTAAGAGAATGGAGAGCAAATGTTACACTTTTCAGATTGGATGAGAACAATGGATTGTTTTTCACAAGGAACACCGAACAGCGGCTGGAACCTTATGAAGATGGAAGAAGATTAAACAAGGAAATTCGGACTTGAACTCTCAAAATTGTATTGGAACTATTTTGCCAAGATTTCTCCTAAAAGAAGCTCAATTTTGTGCTACTTGGAAGTGTTTTCAACAAGTGAAATCAACTCCTATTTATAGGTGGAGAAAGCTACCAAAAATAATATAAAAATACAATAAAAAAAATGGAATAATGGAATGATGAGTAATAAAGATTTGTGATGATGTTTAGAGGTGGTTTGAGTTGTAAAGTTGTAAAATTGGGTTGGAAAGTTGTTGGAAGGTGGCTGGAAACTAAATGGGATCTGCTGGAAAATAGGGAAGAAAATTCCGGTGGCTGGCTGCTGAATTGGAGAGCTGCAGCTCGGCAGGAAGCTGCTGAAATGGAGTGCAAGACTTCGGCAGGCTCTCGCTGAGGAGAAAGCCTGCAGTCGGGACACGCGCGCCGAAGTACTGGACGGGACGTCGGTAGGCGCGCTCCGAAGCTCTCTGCAGGGCTGAAACCAGATGGGCTGGGCGCTGGGCCGGCGGCCTGCTTCTGGGCCGCACGGG
This sequence comes from Prinsepia uniflora, assembly GCA_032719365.1. Taxonomy (NCBI): domain Eukaryota; kingdom Viridiplantae; phylum Streptophyta; class Magnoliopsida; order Rosales; family Rosaceae; genus Prinsepia; species Prinsepia uniflora. The sequence continues at coordinate 68,230,091 of CM064861.1, read as the reverse complement.
CTGGGCTGGCGGGCCGGGCTGCACGGACCAGATTGGGCTGAGGCGCTGGGCCAGGCCACTTGGCGACGGGCTGTGGCTGTGCCGGCTTGGATTCTTTTAGAAATGGGTTGGGCTGCACAGGAACAATTAATTAATTTAAAACTAAATTAATTATTCCACCGAATTTCGTCCATATTTTATTCGTTATAATTCTGATCGAAACGATTCTTTCGCCAAAATGCTCCAAATTACAACCTTTATTTTTCTAAACATAAAAATCACAAAATAATTTATTTTATCAATTTATTTAATATTTTAATATTAAAAGTCAAGTATAAAGGGTATAAAATAACATAAAATAATGCTTATTTAACGTCCTATCAAATACCCCCACACTTAAACTTTGCTAGTCCCTAGCAAATACTAAAATCAAACTACGAATTCAAAACAAGTAGACCCTTAACCATTTGTCTCAAATTTCATTGTTATAATCATGGCATAAAAGATTTTCACTTAAAACATTTAAGCAAATGGAATTCAAAAGTTAATATATGGTAACAAAATGTTCAACAAGTAAGATAATGAGTAAATATGGTGAAATGGAGTTCTGCACGAATAAGACAAGTATGAATCAACTCACAAGGATATGCACTCATAAATTCACTCAATTTGTGAGGGTTTGTGTTTGCACTCAAAGTATGTGAGAAATACTCACATAATCGAAATGAAGTACTTTTGAAAAATTTCAAACAAACACCTCAAGATAAAAACAAAACATACTTGCACAAATGAACCAAAACCATAAGCTTACTCAAGTGATTGACTCAACTAATCAAAATTTACCATCTTAAGGATCATAAGGTCTTTACGAAGGTTGTAATGGGGCTAAGTTTAGAGGCAAGGAATATATAGGACAAGTGGTGCTCAAATTCGTTCCAAGACTCAAAAGACTCCCAAAACGTATCATAGCTTCCCAACCTTAGTGCAATGATGTCAGTAATCCATCCTTTCGAACATAGGCCTAATTTCATCATGTTGGGCCTCATAGTCATTCTTTGTGTCGGATTTACCAATGTAAGGGACTTAACTCAAACATTCATAATCAAACCTTATTACCTTGATAAAAACTTCAATATATCTTTCTTTCTTTTTTTTTTTTTTTCATATATCAAGGTAATAACATGTGTCAAAAATACAACAATGTTTGAGTAAGTAAATCCACAAAATACACATAAAAGTCTTTCAATATCATCATTTTCTCTTTACATAATCATTATGTCTTCAACCGAGTCCTTGGAACAAAGGTAAAAGATGTCTATACTAAGCTCAAGTGTTTAGATAATCATGGTGAGGAAAGAAAGGCTTAATGTGGGCTCAAAAGGGGTAAAACTAAGGGGGTCGCAACTTGTGCGCACAAAATAGGGAACATGGATGTTTGAAGTTGTGGTGTTAACCCTAATGCCTTAATCATTTCCAAAATCAGAGAATTTATTGACTTAAAAGCTTTGAAAATCACATAGAATAAGTTCTAGTGCTCTAGAGTTCATTAAAAGCTATGGCAAGCAGTTATGAGGCATATGTATATCAATTTAAACAAAGAACTTATGAATCACTCATCAAAGATGTATATAAGTTCTAAAGCTCACATAAGGTTCAAATGATTCATACTTATCATATCATGCTTATTTATGTACCAATTTACATGCATTATCTTTAAGTTATAACACTTAATTACAAAATATTAACAAACAAATTCAAGTTGTAGTGATTATCTTTATGGCCATAACATAATCATTTCCATTCACTTATATCATTGACAAGTTAAAGGGCAACTTGATGACTCGTAAAAACACTACGTTAAAACAAAAAGACTCAAGAAAGCAATAATAATTTTTTTTTTTTTTTTTTTTTTGAGAAAGAAATAAAACAATTGCAAATGGAAATAAAACAATTGCAAATTAAGAAAGACTTAATAATTCAATTTCAAATGCACAAATAAATTTGTAAACCATTCCCCCATACTTAAATTCTACATGGTCCTCAATGTAGGAAAATACGAAGTAATTTAAACATAGAATCAAAGTAAGGAAGATGATTTAAGAAAATGAAATAAGAAAGAAAAACATAAAAGAGAGTGAAGGGTTGAAAGAAAGCAAATCTGTGTTGATGACTCCTTCACACTCGCGAACACATTGGGTTGCCTCCCAACAAGCGCTTGAAGTTTAACGTCCATCCAGCCTAGACCAAATTTAGTTTATCTGATGGGACGTCGTAGCACTCTTTCTGACTCCACATCGTGCTCGCCAATTGCCTCGATATAAGGCTTCAATCTATGGCCATTGACCTTGAACTCTTTTCCAGTTCCAACGTGTTTTATCTGTATGGCTCCATGGGCAAAAATATTAGTGATAACAAAAGGTCCTACCCATCTAGAACATAACTTACCAGGAAAGAGTCTGAGCCGAGAGTTGAAAAGCAAAACTTTCTGGCCAATGCCAAATGCTTTACTCCTGATCTGTTTGTCATGAAATGCCTTTGCCTTTTCCTTGTAGATCAGAGTGCTTTCAAATGCATCATTTCTTATTTCCTCAAGCTCACTCAGCTGGAGCTTCCGATGCAGACCGGCGTCATCTAGCTTGATGTTGAACGTTTTGACGGCCCACCATGCTTTATGCTCTAGTTCCACCGGAAGGTGACATGCTTTTCCGTACACCAACCTATAGGGAGACATTCCTATAGGTGTTTTGTAGGCCGTCCTGTATGCCCAAAGTGCATCATCCAACCGTTGGCTCCAATCCTTTCGATTAGGACCCACAGTTCGCTCTAGTATCTTCTTGATCTCTCTATTACTGACTTCCGCCATTCCACTCGTTTGAGGATGGTAAGGTGTAGATACTCGATGAGTGACACCATACCGTTTCAGTAAAGCTTCAATGGTCTTGTTGCAGAAATGACTTCCTCCATCACTTATTAGGACCCGCGGGATCCCAAACCTGGAAAGAATGTTAGTTCTGAGGAATTCTGCAACAGTTTTAGAGTCATTAGTCCTGGTGGCCTTAGCTTCCACCCATTTTGATACATAATCAACGGCAAGTAAGATATAGAGATAGCCATTAGATTGAGGAAACGGACCCATAAAATCGATACCCCAAACATCAAATATTTCAACAGTAAGAACATAATGTTGTGGCATTTCATCCCTGCGTCCTAAGTTTCCTGATCTCTGACATTTATCACAGGCTAAGCAAAATGAATGTGCATCTTTAAAAAGTGTGGGCCAATATAGTCCAGATTCTAAGATTTTGAGTGCAGTTTTTCTAGATCCAAAGTGGCCTCCACAAGCATGGCTATGGCAGAACTCTAGGACTGACCTATGTTCAATATCAGGGACACATCTCCTAATCAATAAATCTGCACAGTGTTTCCACAAATAAGGTTCATCCCAAATATAGTGCCTAGCATGCTTCTTAAGTTTATCTTTTTGTGCACGGGAGAGGGTGGTGGGCAACTGCTTGGTGACTAAATAATTGACAATATCAGCATACCAAGGAGTACCTCCCTCGATTCTGAAGAGTTGTTCGTCTGGAAACATCTCTTGAATCGCCACAGGATCTCGCTCATGTGCAATGCGACTCAAATGATCCGCCACCACGTTCTCTACGCCTTTCTTATCTTTAATCTCGATGTCAAACTCTTGAAGAAGAAGAATCCATCGTATCAGTCTTGGTTTCGCTTCCTTCTTGGCTAGGAGATACTTCAGTGCTGCATGATCAGTGTAAATAATGACTTTAGTTCGAAGTAGATAAGAACGAAATTTATCTAAAGCAAATACAACAGCAAGCAACTCCTTTTCTGTAGTGGTGTAGTTCATCTGGGCATCATTTAAGGTTCTGGATGCATAGTAGATGGCGTAGGGCTTCTTATCCCGCCTTTGTCCGAGTACGGCTCCAACTGCATAATCAGAGGCATCGCACATTAGTTCAAAGGGTAAGGACCAATCAGGGGCACAAAGAATGGGGGCAGTGGTTAAGAGATTTTTAAGCTTCTCAAAAGCTTCCTGACAGTCTGCATCAAAGACGAAGGGTGTCTCTTTCTGAAGCAGTCGGCACAAGGGCCTTGCAATGTGGGAGAAGTCTTGGATAAATCTTCTGTAAAATCCTGCGTGACCAAGAAATGAACGGATTCCTCTCACCGAAGTGGGAGAGGGTAAGTGGCGCACAGTATCAACTTTAGATTTATCGACTTCAATTCCTCTTTCAGAGACAATATGGCCCAAGACTATCCCTTGTCTAACCATGAAATGGCATTTCTCCCAGTTAAGTACCAGATTAGTTTCGACACACCTTTGTAAGATAAGTGCTAAGTGTTCTAAGCATGCATCAAAACTATCCCCAAAGACACTAAAATCGTCCATAAATACTTCAATTATTTTTTCGACGTATTCAGAGAAAATAGAAAGCATGCATCTTTGGAAAGTACCTGGGGCGTTACATAAACCGAAAGGCATTCTTCGGTAGGCAAAAGTGCCAAAAGGACAAGTGAAAGTCGTTTTATCTTGGTCATTTTGAGCGATACAGATTTGATTGTACCCGGAATAACCATCAAGAAAGCAATAATAGGAGTGACCTGCTAACCTTTCAAGCATTTGATCAATGAAGGGCAAAGGAAAGTGATCCTTCCTAGTTGCTTTGTTCAGGCGTCGATAGTCGATGCAGACTCTGTATCCGGTCACTGTTCGCTGGGGCACTAGCTCTCCTTCACTGTTCGCAACAACTGTGACTCCACTTTTCTTTGGGACTACTTGGACTGGTGAGACCCATTTACTGTCTGAAATTGGGTAGATGACACCACAGTCCAAGAGTTTGATGACCTCTTGTTTCACAACTTCCATCATCGGAGGATGAAGGCGACGTTGGGCTTCGCGAGAGGGTTTTGCATCATCTTCCAGTAAGATTCGATGCACACAAGTTGTAGGGCTGATTCCCTTGATATCTGACAGAGTCCATCCAATGGCTGTCTTGTACTTTGTCAAGACCTGTACCAGTCTATCTTCCTGTGACTCGGTTAGTGCAGAAGACACTATGACGGGCAGAGTGTCGTCCGAGCCAAGATAGGCATACTTCAGGTGGTCAGGCAAAACTTTGAGCTCAAGAACTGGGGCCTGAATCACTGAAGGAGGAGTGGCATTAGTACTAATTGGAAATGACGAGGGTACCTGATGATTCACCATTCTGGGGGTCTCATTTAGGGTCATGACTTCATCCCAAATTCGAGGTTCTAGTTCGTAATCTGTATCCTCAACCAAGGCGTCCCCTGATTGCGTTAGGCCAACTCCTTTCTGGATTATCATGTTGAGTGTGTCTTCTCGAATTGAATCAAAATGTTTCTCTGCGAGAGAAGTGCACACGTCAACAGAAAAAGTAGTATGAGTTGCGGAACTAGGGTACCTCATGGCATCAAAAATGTTGAAGCCAATCTCCTCTTCGTCTACTTCCATAGTTAATGTTCCATTGAACACATCAATCTTTGTCTTGGCAGTTCTCATGAATGGTCTTCCCAACAGCATTAGTGGAGCTTGATTCGTAGGGGAATCCTCCATGTCTAGGACATAAAAGTCAGCTGGGAAGATGAGCTGGTTAACCTGCACAAGAACATCTTCTACGTATCCCTTAGGATACACATTAGAGCGATCGGCTAACTGAATGATAATATCGTCATGCTGTAATTTACCTAGACCTAGGGCAACATATAGTGAATATGGCATAACATTAATGGATGCTCCTAAGTCTAGCATGACTTTATCAAATGACTTGTTACCAATCACGCAGGGAACAGAAAAACTCCCTGGATCCTTCAACTTTGGGGGTAGCCGACGCTGGATTACAGCAGAAACTGTTTCACTCACCATCACAACCTCCTTCTCCCTCGTCTGGCGCCTTGGAGTGCATAACTCTTTCAGAAATTTTGCGTATTTCGGTACTTGTTTGATGCACTCGATCAAGGGCATGTTGATTTGCACCCTTTTGAAGATCTCCAAGATTTCCTCATCGGATTCATTCTTCTTAGATTTGGCAAGCCTACTTGGAAATGGTGCATGCACAAACGGGGAATTAGTAACAACCGAACTTGAAGGGATTGGGTTATTACCTTGTGTGTGGGTAGGTTGAACTGGCGGTTGTGTCATGGTGGTCTTAGTTGCCACCTTGTGCTTTTCAGCCTCAGAAACGGCTGGATCTGGTTCTATTTCTCCGAGCACTTTACCACTTCGAGTGGTGATTGCATTGGCTTCAGGTCTTACATTTGGGTTGGGCGTAGGTTGAGGTGGAAGCACCCTGCTAGCTTGGATCTTACCCATGAAGTCCACGACCTTACCCATTTGGTCCTTGAGATCAGCGATGTCTTTTTGTTGATTTTGCTGACCTGTGACAAGAGCCTGAGTTGACGCCATTAGTGTTTGCTGCCCTTGGGAAAGAGCAGCCAGCATTTTATCATAATCAGGATTAGAAGATGAAGAAGTGTGATTATTTGCATGATTATGAGAAAAGTTAGAAAATGGGACCGGAGGCCTTGGTTGCCATGTGGGCCTTGGTTGCCATGTGGGCCTTGGGAACTGGTCTGGGACACGGTTTGGCCCAGCCGACATGTGCTGAGGGTTTAGGACATTGTTCGGATCTCTCCAACTGTAACCTTGGGTCCTTGGCCCTCCTTGATAGCCTCCAATGGCGTGTGCCATTTCAGTTCCGGAGTCTTCTTCCCTTGCAGTGTAGGGACATTGTTCCTCAAGATGGCCTTGAGAGCATATGGAACAAACTGGAGCTACCTGTTTCTTTAGCTCAAGCATATTCGAAAGCATAGAGGTGATTTTATCTAACTTTGAATCATTTATAGCATGTGAACTTACCTCATGTACCTTTCTTGAAATGGGATCGGCACCTTCGTATTGTGCATCATTGAGTGCACGGCTTTCAAGTAGTGCACGACCATCTACTAGGCTCCGAGCTAAGAAACTTCCATTAGCTGCAGCATCGAGCAGTCCTCTATCCCAACCTTTGAGTCCTTCATAAAAGTAGGTTAAAAGATAGCCTTCTGTGATCCCGTGAGTAGGGCATGAAGCACAAAGTTCCTTAAACCTCTCATAGTACTGGCTGAAATTCTCATCATGTTCTTTCTGCTTGATTCCAGTGATCTCTTTTCTTAAGACCGTAATCTTTGAGGCAGGGAAGTACTTGGTAAGAAACTCCTGAACCAACTTCTCCCAAGAGTCAATATGATTGGGTGGGAGACTTAAAAGCCATACCCGTGCTCTTTCTTCCAAGGACAATGGGAAAGCTTTCAGCTTCATGATTTCCAAGTCCGCATCATCCGGAAACATACTACTAATGATGAATTGGAACTCCGTTAAGTGTTTGTGTGGATCTTCATTTCTGATTCCACGGAACTTGGGTAGTTGATGAAGAACTCCACTCTTAAGCTCAATATCTTTCTTGTTGGTTCGAGGCTCGGGATACTGGATGCAGAAGTCTGTAGTGCCATTTGTGTTTGCACATGTCTGCTCCCGGATACTCAGGTTTCGTGCCATGGTTATCGGTGTTCCGAAAATCTGTTCTTCTTCTGAATTACTCTTCTCGCTTTTGGACTCACCGAATATTGGGGATGGAGGTTCGAACGAACTGGTTTGCTTAAGTGCGTCTCTGAATGTGGCGTTGCTTGGTGAGATGTCAAGTTGTCTTCTTAGCCGATCAAGCTTAGATTGATGAGCACGCATTCATAAGTTCGTACCTCTATGAAAACAAAACTCTAAGTTAGAAGGCAAGTATACACAAGAAAAGATAATAAGTGTAAGATAGTAGAGATTTGCATAAAATAGCACATAAATAAAAACCAGAATTACCAAAAAGTTACGTTAATGGAAAGAAAATACACAAGTTTCAAATGCAAACTAATAATGCAATAAGTAGAGTTTTAGAGTGTCATGAATAACTTTCCCCTTCCGCTTCTCATAGTACTTTCCCGGGCGTACGGCCTGCGCGTACTGATAACCACCATTCCACCATTCAACATTAATCATGGCCAGTTGAGATAGATGTAACGCGAGAAGCAAGGATAATTTTAAGAGCACCCCGAGGCTAGCTTGGCATATACTCCATTGGTGTTCCCTTTCTTAATCCAAAACTTGTCACCAGTCATAACTCTCCTAGACACCATAATTAATCCAAATGATGACGTAGAGAATTACCAAACCCTAGTGTTTACAAACTCCGCCCCAACCTCATGTCCATAGATTCGAGTCTATGGTATGTGGTGATGAAATCCACACATCATGAAGGGTTAAGGAGAAAGTAAATAAGAGGGGCACTACCTGTTCCCGAAAGTAAGATTTTGAAGAAAAAGGGACTAAGAGATTCATGCAACTCTAAAACAATTAATAGGAAACAATACTTACACTTTAGGAAATTCAAAGATGAATAAAGTTTCATAAAAAAAATTTAAAATTTTTTTTTTTTTAATTTTTTTTTTTAAATTTTTTTTTTAATTTTTTTTTATTTATTCCGAATTTTCTTTTTTTCATTTCAGATTTAAAGTTTAACAAGACATAAACAAATAATTGATAAAAATAAAATAAGTGTAAACATAAAGTTAGTGGAACATAAAGGTTATGTAATAAAATTAAAAGAAAGTTAATGGAATAAAGTTAATGTAATATAATTAAAGTTAAGGGAATAAAGAAAAAGTGTGAATATTAAGTTAAGGGAATAAAGAAAAAGTGTGAATATTAAGTTAATGGAATAAAGTATAATGGAATAAATAAAAGTAAAAGTAAAGAAAAGTGAACATATAAAATATGCATTTATGAACAAGTATCAAATTTATTATGAACAAATATATATATATAAAAAAAAAATTATTAACATTTATGAACAAGTATAAATTAGAAATTAAGAAAAAGTAAAGTATGAGCATTATAAACAAACATAATAAGAACAATAATAAGATGGATAAATAAAATATAAACAAGTAAGTAAATGTTATAAACAAATATAATATTAACAAAAATAAAATTTATAAACAAGTATAATATGCACAAGTTATATACATACACTAACAAATTAAAATGATTTTCAATTTCCCCGGCAACGGCGCCAAAAATTGACTACGCTCAAACTACGCATTAAATTGAACATGTAATTCGAGTGTTATGCAATTTAAACCCTTTTTGTGTAGATGTAGTATTGATAAATAGGGATCGTTCTTAACCGGGGAAATTAGGGAACATTAATAATATGTTAGTGGATTATGAATAAAAGAATAATGAATTAGAGAATTAAATAATAAAAGAATTAAACAATCAAAGAATTAATAAATTAAAGAATAGATGAACAAGATAATAATAAATTAATGAATTACAAAGAATTAATAAATTAACGAATTAAAGAATGAAATAATAGAAGAATAAAGGACTTAGTTAATCAAAGAATAAAGGAATTAATTAATCAAAGAATCAATAAATTAAATAATAAAGGAATGAAAGAATAAAAGAATAAAGAATAAAAGAATAAAGAATAAACAAGGGGGGTTTTGAAGAGGTTTGTAATTATGTAAATAAGTAAAAGCATAGATAAACTCATTCTATTTCTATTCTAACTTATGCACAAAGTAGACTTCCCGTAAACACAAACTTCAACAACATACTACAATTGCAAATATTTGAATTAATCACGAAATTATACCTTCACAAACTCATATTTCTTCATACATTATTCATATTATAAATGCACCGAACAGCGGATTTTTACTTATAATATAATTACCTTAAGTTTGTGATTTAATGCGCCGAACAGCGGTCATACATTAAATCTCTCCAAATCTACTCTAAATGCCCCGAACAGCGGATCAACATTTAGTTTCGAAATGAAGTTTAAGCTCTAAAATGTAAGAAGTAAATGATTTTTAGAAAGTAAAACACATGGAGATTATACTCAATTTTCACAAAAGATAGGAAGGAGAAACCAATACATATATTGCATTATAATTAGAACCAATAACAAATAAGAGAGTTTAAGAGAATGGAGAGCAAATGTTACACTTTTCAGATTGGATGAGAACAATGGATTGTTTTTCACAAGGAACACCGAACAGCGGCTGGAACCTTATGAAGATGGAAGAAGATTAAACAAGGAAATTCGGACTTGAACTCTCAAAATTGTATTGGAACTATTTTGCCAAGATTTCTCCTAAAAGAAGCTCAATTTTGTGCTACTTGGAAGTGTTTTCAACAAGTGAAATCAACTCCTATTTATAGGTGGAGAAAGCTACCAAAAATAATATAAAAATACAATAAAAAAATGGAATAATGGAATGATGAGTAATAAAGATTTGTGATGATGTTTAGAGGTGGTTTGAGTTGTAAAGTTGTAAAATTGGGTTGGAAAGTTGTTGGAAGGTGGCTGGAAACTAAATGGGATCTGCTGGAAAATAGGGAAGAAAATTCCGGTGGCTGGCTGCTGAATTGGAGAGCTGCAGCTCGGCAGGAAGCTGCTGAAATGGAGTGCAAGACTTCGGCAGGCTCTCGCTGAGGAGAAAGCCTGTAGTCGGGACACGCGCGCCGAAGTACTGGACGGGACGTCGGTAGGCGCGCTCCGAAGCTCTCTGCAGGGCTGAAACCAGATGGGCTGGGCGCTGGGCCGGCGGCCTGCTTCTGGGCCGCACGGGCTGGGCTGGCGGGCCGGGCTGCACGGACCAGATTGGGCTGAGGCGCTGGGCCAGGCCACTTGGCGACGGGCTGTGGCTGTGCGGGCTTGGATTCTTTTAGAAATGGGTTGGGCTGCACAGGAACAATTAATTAATTTAAAACTAAATTAATTATTCCACCGAATTTCGTCCATATTTTATTCGTTATAATTCTGATCGAAACGATTCTTTCGCCAAAATGCTCCAAATTACAACCTTTATTTTTCTAAACATAAAAATCACAAAATAATTTATTTTATCAATTTATTTAATATTTTAATATTAAAAGTCAAGTATAAAGGGTATAAAATAACATAAAATAATGCTTATTTAACGTCCTATCAGATCATCACCCCTGGTATAATCATCTGACAAATGTTAGTAAGAACTCCTTGACATGACAAGAGATCTATTGCTAGCTAACTTCTATTCTAGATCTAGAGAACACGTGGTGGCATTTCCTAAGGTAACTTGAAATGTACATTACCAAGGTCCAACCACCACATTCATTTCTACTATAAATACCCTCTCAAACCCCCTCATAAAGGTATGCACATCTCTCTCTCTCCCTCAACATACAAACAAGACTCCTAGTCTTTGTGTTGTTGATCTGCCTATTGACATCCATCTCACTTATTGACTTAAGCATTGAAGCTCATTAGGTCGAAATCTCATCGGTGTCTAGTGATTTTCCCTCCACCACGCAAGTCACCTGGCAAATTTAGAAGAAAATGAATCAGCACCCAATAAGATCACATCCCTTTAGGTGCAATTTTCGATCAAACATATGACGTCGTCTGTGAGAATTCTAAGTAAATCTTTTCACTAGCTCACATACCCCCACTTCATCTACTTGCCGATTCAAATTTTTGTTGAGTAAGATGATGAAGAGCTAAACAACACTCCTCATGGAAACCGAAGGAGAAATAGAATCGACATGCCTTTAGAGTCTATGCTCGAGATGATGTTGTAACGAACCGTCCCGGAAATCAGGGTTAAGACGGTGATTAGTAAAGGATTAGTGAGCTTAATCGGGGTTAGTTGGTCCCGATAAGGTCGTTAACCTAGAATGACGATTTTGCCCCTAGTTCGGGCAAAGTGTTGACTTTTCGTTCAGGCGGTCAATTGGGTATTGACCGATGACCAGGACGTAGTTTAGGACGTCACGGATCCGTAGACAGGTGGCACGCCCGATTCCGACATCCGAGGAGGAAGTTATGATGTTTGGAAGGTTGAGGGCATAATTGTAATTTGGCTAAACTAGGGGGAAAAGTTGACTTTTCGTACGATCGGGTTTTGACAAGTTGACCTAGGATAGTTAGGTAGATCTCGTCATCCTGAGTTCAACGACAGGCGGCACGTGTTTATCAGAGTTAGGATGTGCGAGTTACGGGTCTAGGAAGGTAGTGGTAAAATCGTAATTTTGGTTTAAAAAGAAGGGTATTTTGGTATTTTGCACATTGGGATTTGTGCAACAGAGATGGACAAATGGAGGGCTGAGATTGAGCCATTTGGGAGAGGAGTTGTGAGATGGTGACACGTGGGGCTTGACTAGAGGGTTCTAGGCGTGTGCACGGTCCCAATTATTTGGGCTGTGTTCGTGGGTGTTCGAAGAACAGAAAACAGAGACTGGGATTTGGGGTGAAATCGATAAAGTACGGTGAGGGCGTGAGTTTTGTGAGTGTGTGTGAGAGTGAGCAGAGATTGAATGAGAGTTAGTGAGTGAGTTAAGGAGGTTTGGAGGTGCAGTGGTTGTGTGTGTAACGACCCGTCCCGGAATTCGGGATTAGGTTAGTAACTAATCATGATTAATGAGGGTTAATCGGTGGTTAGTTGGGTGGAATCGGACAACGATGCAAAATGACCGTTTTGCCCCTAGTCGTGGGTAAAACATTGACCTTTTATTCGGGGGGTCAAATGTACTTTGACCAACGACCGTGACGTAGTTTGGGACGTCACGAGTTCATAGACAGGTGGCACGTTCGATTCCGACGTTCGAGGTGATAGATATGACGTTCGGAAGCCCAAGGGCATTTTTGTAATTTGGACGAAATAAGGGAAAATGTTGACTTTTTGATCGGGAGGTCCGATAGCCGAGGGCCAAAGACCGTTAGGTTTGTCTCGAAGCCCCGAGTACAACGACAGGCGGCACGCGTCAATCGGAGTTCGAATGACCAAGTTGCGGGTCTAGATTGCTTGAGGGCATTTTGGTAAATTATCAATTGAGGGCAAAATGGTAAATTATCCTTGGGGACAGCCGTGGGACAGCCGTGCGCGGGTGGTTTCCCCTTAGAAAAACAGAGCATGGGCTGGGGAGGATAGTTTTGTCTGCCCAAGGAATTTGGGGAATTCTTTTACCTGATATTGGCTGAGTGGGGAGGATTGTTTAAGGTTTTTGAGGTAGTGGCTTGGGCTGGTGCAAACCCAATGCACGGGGAGGATTAAACCGTGACATTTTCTGGGCAGTGCGGGAAACCCTTTGTGCAGAGAGACCAGAATGTCTTCCCACGGGTGTTGGCGTCGTGTGCGGTCATCAGAGTATGTGGGGGTGCTGGTACTTGGGTCTGAGAGTGCACATTCGTGGGTTGGGGTATTCAAACTGTGCGGGTGTCTCTGAGGGAAAAACAGAGTGTGAGTGATGGCTGGCCGTTTTTCTACTAGAGCAACTCGGGTGTGAGTTTGAGACAGGGTGAGAGAGTGATTTTAGTCGAGTGTGTTGGGTATGTGGGGATGCAGTGGATTGAACGAGTGGAACCGCACCCAGAAACCCGAAGCTCGTGTTTGGAAAATTCAAACTCGAATTCGAAATGTAGGTCGACCCATGGCAAATTAAGGCCTCATTTAGCCTCATGGGGTTAAGTCGAGTCGATCCAGGGCGATTGGGAGGTGACTGGATGCTGTACGGTTTCTGATCGGACCTGGTGACCGTGAGGAAAATCGAGCATTGAGTTGTGGACTTGAAGGTAAGCTCTTGCAAAATTGATTTCAAAATCATCCTCAGGGTAAGTCTTCGATGCTCCCTGGCCAGTTAATTGAAGGAAAACGGTGACGGGTTGCTGAACAGGAACGTTGAACCGTGATTGGAACATGAGGTTAGTTGAGTTGGTTTTGGACTGTGTCGATTTGAATGAGTATTACAGACCCCTAATTGAGTGTACTGCGAGTCTAGTCGTGGGATCAATTGAAGAAATTAGATGGTTTCTCGCAGGAATTGGATCGGGTCGAGTCGCGGGTCAAATGGCCCGTTTACCAGGCAGTCGGGTGAAGATGGTGACCGTTGGGGTTACTGTTGCTGGCGCATGGGTGTCACGCGCAGCCGCTTGCGGCGGCGCGTGACGGCGCGTGGACCCGAATTTCAAGGTGAGTTCAACACGACTTTTGTCCTATACAATGTAACGAACATTTTAGCGTTGGGTTTGAAATTATCGGACACCGTTTCGATGTGGTTCCGAGGGTCCGAAGATTTCTATTATGTTGTAATTAATGACTAATTCCCGAAAAATTATGGGAAATTAGTATGCTGTTATGTAAGCCCTTAGTGACACTAAAGTATGTTTTCGAACAGGATTTGGAATTTCTGGAAAATATCGGAAATTACAGAACCGCGTGCGGCATAAAACCGAGCCCTATTGGACGGTGTGTGAGTGGACGTTGCTTTCAAAATTTAATGCATGCATAAATTATTTCTATAATTTTATGATTATGATTATAAGTTGTGATTGATTTTGATTTCCGTATTTATACGTATTCGGTCCCATATTTATACGTATTTTTACTATACATGTGAAATTCCACGTATTTCGAGACTATGGTCCCTCGTATGCTTAATGATGGTTTAATGGAAGAAGTTATATGAAATGGGTGTAAAATGATTTAAGAAGGTTGTTTATGATTTGCGAGTGTGACTTACGATTTTGACACGTTTTCGAGAAAGTTCCGGATTTGCACGTTTTACGAGATTTTGAGTTATTGTGATTTGATCACTGTTGATGTTTGAATTGGGGAATTAAAATGAGACTTGTGATTTTGAGGATTTTAAATGTGGGTTTTGAGTATGTTTTGCTTGGATTGTGATTTTGGTAATTATGATTGTGGGCTTGATGTTTTGATAATGAGAATTGAGAAATGAAGTGATTTCAAGGAATTAAAATGGATTTGAAAAAGGTGATTTCGGGCTTGATGCTCGGGGCATAAAAGAAATTTTAACGAACGAAGTTTCGGTTTTCGGAAATTTAAAGTGGATTCTTGGTTTGGGTTCGGGATGATGCTTCCGGATGCCGGCTTACGGAATCATTGTTGCGAATTCGAATTCTAGAATGAAAAAGGATTTAATAAAATCATTTGGTCTGATTTTGCATGCCCCGTGTTTAATAATGATTTGTTTATGGTTGTAAAGTATGATTTGGGGAAAATGAATGTGGAAATTCGGACCATGGGTCCTCTTGTGAAAAATGTGATTTTGGGATGGATCCCACGTTGTCGTGATTGATAAACTGTTTTGGGGTTTAAAGACCCGTAGGAAACTACTTGGGGTTTAAAGACCCGTTGTTGTGTTGAAAACTGTTTTGGGTTTAAAAACCCGGTGCTACTGCTGGAGCACGTTTTGAGTTTAAAGACTCGGTTAATTGATGACGGGGGAGGGCCCTTAATAAGTTTAAAGACTCGTGAGTTTAAAGACTCGGTTACTGTGATACCCCCGAGGCCTATTGATTATGTTCTGAGTTTAAAGACTCGTTGATATCCCGGGAAGGCCTGTTTATGCGCATGGTTTTGAGTTTAAAGACTCGGGCGCACTTGATATCCAGCAAAATGATTGACTTGTGATTTATTGATGATTTCTGATGTTTCAGTTGAGTTGGGCAGTGGCCCGGTATATGGTTGTTGGTTTGGGGATCTTGTTGTGCATTTGGTTTTGATTCGTGGTTTTGGGCTGCGGCCCGGTGATTGTGATTGCGGGCTAAGACCCGATGGTTGAGGAAGGAAAAATGATTTTGAGGTTCATACGAGTTTTTCCTTATGTTGAAATTTGATACACAGTTTTTCTTATGTGGAAAATCTTGACCGATTGCGAAATGATTTTTTTGTATGCATGCATTGGTTTTTACGCGGAGGGTAAAAACGTTTGCTGTAACTGTTTTGCTAAACTGACTTATTTTTGTCCACTCACACCTTTTGGTTTTTTTATTGACCCTCCAGGTCGTGGCGCGTTGTTCGAGGCTGTACGAGGGGCGGAGGCATGAGTAAGCACATGTGGCTATCCCTGGTCTGGCACGTACTGAGGGTAACTTGGGTATTTCAGTCGACTTGCCAGACGGGAGCAGGACCGGGCACGGTTATCGATGCCCCTTTCGGGGGCGGTCCTGTCAGTGTGTGTGTGCGGTTGTGAGCCACGGGAAACCAAAGAAAACAGAGAAGAAGTGGGAGATTGTGGTGGTGGTGTGGCCGTGTGTTGGTGCAATTGGACTCGACAGAGAACGAGGATGGCTCTGTGGACTTCAGGGAATGTGGCGGTGAGCACGGCGGCGCTCAACGGCAGGTAATTCCTTCTCCCCGTGTAAGTGCTCCGTTTTGCCGTGATTTTCAAATGGTGAGTCGTGGACTTAGGGACTGAGTCGAGGGATTTGGTGAGTTAGGTGAGCTTCAGTGAGGTTTTAGGAAGCTCTGGGTGTCGAAGCCGTGACGGGGGAGGACTTTGGTGGCCGGAGAAGAAAACATGGGAAGTGTTTGGGTTTTTGTTCGAGCTTGAGTCGACGGGTTTTAGGTCGTGTCGAGGTGTTTGGAGTAGGGGAAAGTGTAGCCTAGGTCTGGACGAAGAAGTTGGTGAAGAGAGGAGCTGTTTTGGTGCAGGCACGGCGGAGAACTGCCCTCGCCGGTTCGATTTGCAGGAACTGTTTTGAACCGGGTCGACCAGAGGAAGACGATGGTACTGTAGCTGGCACGTGAGGCCACGCGCAGCCACTTTGGGCGGCGCGTGGGGGCGCGTGCAGCGGCGGCTGGGAAATCGGTCAACTAGGTTTTTGGTCTAGGTGTTGTGACGAGTCCGTTGGAATTGGTTTCGGGTTGATCGGACGTTAATTTGATGTAGTCCCGCGAGGGTGAAGGTTTAGGGTTCCGGTTCGTTATGATTAGGACCCGGGGATTTTTGGGGAAAAGTAGGAGAGTCTTAGTAGACGTGTTAGTAACGTACTTCGTTGGTTGTTGACAGGATCGGGACTTCCCGAGGAAGCTGAGGAACGTACGAGACGTACGGGACGTGATTAAGGGCTCGGTACTGTGAGTGGACCCCTTCTCTAAACTCGAGCATGCATAACTATTTTTCTATAATTGTTTTGTGGTTTTATATATAAATTCATGATGATTGATTATGCTTTATGAATTGCACGTTTTTCGAGAGAGTTTGGTTTCAGTACGTTTTACCAGAAAAGTGTGATTTCTGAATATGATGCTATGGATTTGGGATTTCAATGGATAAGTGGTTTGAATGTTCATAAAGGGATTTTTAAACATGATTTGGTGATTAAAGGGTTTCGGTTTTGAAATCGGATTGGGTCCGGAATGACGGTTCTGGATGCCGGAAGGACATCAGACCGGTGATTTCGGATTCGGGTTTGGATGTGGATTTAGAAATGGTTTTGAAATGGTTTGGATTGGATTTGCTGGATCTGGTTGTTGGGTTTAAAGACCCGGATTTGATTGACGGGGGACGGGCCCGGATTGGGTTTAAAGACCCGGATTGAGTTTAAAGACTCGGGAGTTTAAAGACTCGGATATATTGATATTTCCCCCATAGGTCTGTTGAGTTTAAAGACTCGGATATTATTGAGTCCTGGATTGAGTTTAAAGACTCGGATAAATCCAGCAGGTTTGATCGGTTGGTTATGGCATGGTACTTGTTTTCTGATACAGTTTTATGACACTGAGGATATGATTTCTATAACTGTGTTTTATAGTGTTTCTGTTTTTATGATGAGGTTTATGTGAATTATAACGGTTTTCATAACTGGGTTATGGATGTGGTTTCAAAACGGAGGGCCAAACCTGGTTTTGTTATGAATTGGTTTTGAACTTTTATTCTTTTGGTCCACTCACACCTTCTGTTTTAAATTGCCCTCCAGGTTGTGGAGCTAGAGCGGGGTTTCAGCGTCGAGGCAGCGTCTGAGGCATAGAAGCCGCGAGAGGGATCCCGGAGTGGTTTAAATTTTTCGTGTGCGTGTATCTAGTTATCGGGTTTTCTTTCTTTTGTACTGTGGTACTATGCTTTGTAAAACTTTAACTTCGGGATGTATTGTATCGTTCTCCTGCGTCTGACTGAGTGCTTTGGTGATCTCGAGTGAGTTTACTTTAATGTTGTGTTGGGGAGTCAGACGGGAGCATGATTTACCTCGGGTTTCGGGGTGAAACCGGGGTGGGTCCTGATAGATGTGGTCTCTCTGTGTGGAGATGGATGAACTCCGAAAGAGCAATGCTGCCATCAAGAGCAGAAATTATGTGTGAGAAGATCAACACCAAATCACTTTCACTATATTCCAGTCCATTCGGGAAAAGTTGAAAGAACAACGAGCAACTACCTAAGGGACAATGGTTGCCAATACCGAATAGGAGCCATTTTGCCATGAACCATCCCGATCGGAACTATTCGGAAGAATGCTTATCCACCCTGCTGATGGGACTGGGCCTTCAGAAACTAAATCTTGTAGGATGTTCAAGAGTTACTTAACAAAAGTTATTCTGACTACCCATTTACAAAAAATTATCTCGACTGCCAACTCATGGTTGCTCGCTGAGGAACTCAAACCCCTTTTCAACGTCTTGATGTCGCTTTTGAGTTCTTTACCATCTCATGACTGATATTCATTTCAGTTGATGATTTAAGGAATTTCTTACTTGATACCCGCTTGAATGCGACATAAATAATTTACTTTATGTATTTGTAATTTCAGTTGTTATTCAATTCTAGTACTTTTACATTCTTGTACTTGTATTTCCACTTCCATGTCAATACAAACTAGATTTTCTTAAGTAGTAATTGGTAATCAGAATAAACCATCTAATGGTTCGCGACTTACCAAGTCAGGATACCATATTTGTGCATTAGTCCAAATATTTTGATTCTGACACGGGAAAACCTAGTACCATTGACCATTTGACTACTGCAATAACAATGTCGCCAATTTGAATATCATGGTGAAATAACTTTTGAACTTGGGCTACATTGGAGAAGAAAATATTTTAAGTCCTTGAAAAAGATATAGAAAAGAACATCTCAGACTAATTCTTGTCCACATGCCTCACAATCACTTTGGTCAGAAGAAATATTTTTGGGCCGAAAACATAATCCATTTACACTGTCTAGCAACAGTTTCTACTAGTGGCATGCCTGCATCTGAGTTAAAAGATCTACTTGTTTCCTGGTCTGCCCATTTAGGGATCGATCGTGGCTAAATTCCTATTACACTCAACCCATTCAACATCTCTCCTGCTACGCAGACCAGGTTCCGGGCGTAGGTTCAGTAAGGGTTGCTTCGAGACATTCGGCTCCTAAAACAAGAAAAATATTTTGGGTAAAAAACAACTCAAGTAACCTCTTAGAGATTCACTCCCCCCAGTTAAATTCAAACTTACACATGCATGTTAAACCTAATTAACTTTCATATTCAAGATTGATCATTATGAAACGTGATTATTGGAACTCTTTCCTAATAAACCCTTAAATTGTTGTTAAATTGATGAGAATTCAAAAAGCCACTTATGACTTGATCAACCTACTTTCCTCCAAAGAGCTTTTAAAATGGCAACCCCTTCCACAAAGAAAATGAAGGCCCCAGTAATTTGACGTGGGTGCACAGCGTTCGTGAACTGCCCTGTGTGTGTGACCAATTTTCTAAGTTTATACTCAAATCCTCATGCAAAGAAACTGCGCCCAACACCACCTCTAAAAAATCAAATAAAATCAGTCTTCATTCTGTCAGCAGTTATCAGCTGAGAAAACCATAACCGCTCGCCCCATAATTCTACTTTTTTAATTACTGCTTTTATTTACTATGATTAATTATCCTCCTTCTCATGCTTATCTTACCGTTTCACAAGTCTCTACACAAGCAAAGGCAACAGCCCACGCTCCCTCATTTATTGCCTTCACCTCTTCCACTCCTCTCCAACTCAAAAACATTCCCCTTTTTGGGTTTTCGGGTTTTCGTGCATTGCTTGGTTCTTGGTTTTCACTTTTTCAGAGCAGTTTGAGACACAGAATCATGGAATTGGGTGTGTTGAGCGTTTTGGTGGGGGGGTTCGTGCTTGTTTTGTTGGGTGGTGATGTCCAACTGGGTTTTTCAAAGAGTGCAGCATATAATGGAACCAATTATATCAGCTGGGATGATTTGATTGTGGATGAGCACAATGTGGCCTTGAACTCCAGAGATAATCAGAACATTAACGAAAGCAGGATCATCGTCGTTGATAAAAATGGAGGAGGAAATTCTGTTACAGTTCAAGGAGCAGTTGATATGGTTCCAGAACAGAACACACACAGAGTCAAAATTTTCATTCTTCCGGGAATTTACAGGTCTGTCACAAGTGAAAATATATGCATTTCGTACTCTCTTTCAATTCTCTCTCTCTTTAGCTAGCTAAATTTTGAGAGTTAAAAGTTGTTTCTTGATTTTAGTCAGTCGAATTCCAAGCAGATTTTGACAGTGTCTGTCTTTCTGGTGTGTTTTTCAGTGAGAAGAAAAAAAAAACAGGAACTTGAAAATGTTTTCTTTGAGAACTGAGATAGATTTTTAGCTTCTTTTTTTTTTTGGTAAATTGATGCAGTGAGAAAGTGGTTGTGCCAATTACGAAGCCATACATATCATTTATTGGGAATCAGAAACAAACTGGTGATACTATAATTACATGGAACAGCAAAGCTTCTGATAAGGACAGTGATGGCTATGAACTTGGAACATATAGAACAGCATCTGTAACCATTGAGGCTGATTATTTTTGCGCATCCGGAATCACTTTCCAGGTAATCCCTAGTTAACGAATTCAAATCTGACACGAAGATATCAGAGGAAATTAAAAGTAGGCAATTTGAAGTGATGTTTGCATGCAGAACACTGTAGTCGCAGAGGCTGGAGGGTATGGAATGCAAGCAGTGGCATTAAGAGTTGCCGGCGATAAAGCCGTGTTTTACAGAATTAGGGTTTTGGGGGCACAGGATACACTCTTGGATGAGATTGGATCACACTACTTCTACCAATCCCACATTGAAGGAACTGTCGACTTCATATTTGGCAGGGCAAGAACTCTCTACCGGGTACAAATAAAATGCTTGAATGCAATAACATTTTTCCAGTTCCTTGCTCTTCAAGTTTCTTCTTAAGTTCAATAGTTTTAAAGTACTAGTTTGGGCGTTGCTTGCAGGAGTGTGTTATTCAGTCAACGGCGAAGGGTTGGGGAGCAATTGCAGCTCATCACAGGGACTCGCCAAATGAAGATTCAGGGTTCTCTTTTGTGAACTGTAAAATCATTGGAAGTGGGAATGTCTTATTGGGAAGAGCTTGGGGAACTTATTCAAGAGCATTATATTCCTTCTGTCATTTCGACGATATAATAGCTCCGTCGGGGTGGAGTGACTGGAACTTCCCGACCAGGCAGAAGTATGAACAGCTACATCCTAGATTATAATTAAATCGACCTAATCTCAATTGTTTCTGAAAATATTGAAAATTGCAAATGCAGGACCGCAGAATTCGGAGAATATCAATGCAGAGGTAGAGGAGCAGATACAAGAGGAAGAGTTCCATGGCGGAAGTCCTTCAGCTTGGAGGAGATAAGGCATTTTCTGGATACCAATTTCATATCTGGAGACCAATGGCTTAGATTATAGTTTGTAGTTACCATTTGCATTCTATTCTATTCTTTTTCTACCCTCCCACTATCAAATGCAAATAAACTAAATAGATATGGGACTAAGATCAAGGGACATCAAAGTCGAGAAATTTTCAAGTGTATATTATTTTCTTTTTCAATCTTTACAATCTTCCTTTTTTTGTCCCACCTCTATATTGTAGTAAGGAAGTGTACATAAACAAGGACACTATAAACTATGTGGAGCCAAGAAAAATTACTTTTACAATATAAGGGACGTGGGAATGTTTGGAACAAGATACAAAGGAGGGAGTACATAATGAACTAGATCACTTAAGTAGAAACCGACCTGTTGAGAGGCGTCTCTTCTCTAAGAAATCCGAGTTCTAATGCTATCATCGAAAACCAGACGCCAATGAAACTGGCCAATGAAACTGGCCAATGAAAATATTAACAAAACCCTAGTACCATTACTGTACACCCAAGAAGCCACCAACTCCAAACAATGCAGTCAGCTTCAACATATCTGTGCAACTATTTACAGACATCCTAAATGACACACTTTCAGCATTAGCCAACATCATTAACTGCGAAAATTAAACGCTAGACATCATATGATGTCAGTTCCATGATTTCAACTGCTTTAGGGCTCTGCCCTGCTGGAGTCGCAAGAACCTCCATGCCTTCGAGGACCTCATCGTCACCATTGTTGTCACCTTTGTCATCCTCCCCATCATTGTCATCTTTGCCATCATCACCATCATCATTACCCTGGACATTCTGCATATCACCATGACTGTCATTGACATCAACAGAGCCAGTACCAAGGTCTTTTAATGATGGTGAATTATCATTGACATCAACACAGCCAGAACCAAGGTCTTTTAATGAAGGTGAGTTGTCATTGACCAAGTCCGTATTTTCAGGAGCATTAAAACTGGCAGAAGTGCCTAAGTTCAGTTTTTCCTCTTCAACATGTTTAGTACTAGAAGGATGCAATAAAGCAAGACCATCAGAATCGACATCTTTGGCAATACTGGATGAAGTAAAGGGTTGAGCGCATGAGCTAATTGTTGAAGATATGGCTGTAAGTATGTCAGGCTTTGCCTCAACATCAACCCACCGGTCCCCCAACCAATCTTTGGATATTCTTAGACCCTTCTTATTCATGTTCAAGAGTAAGCTTTCACCTGATATCAGCACGGTAATAAAATTTTAACAAAGGAACAAAGTAAAATTTAGGAAAAAATAAATTTAACATGAACATGCCAAGGGAAAAGCAAGATCCAATTTCAACTAAGCTTACCAGGAACGTAAACTAGAAAGTTATCATCACCACTGCCAACTCCAGTTATAAGCCCTTCCCACCAGCCATCACTCCACCATGCATCAATTGCGGCCCCAACCTCAAGAGCGAGGTCCACTTGTTCCTCAAGAGGGGCTGGTCGGACAATTGTGCGGCCTACATGCCTTATGCCAAGCTTATCAGTCATAGCTAGTCTAAAAGCTGGGATCCATTCCTACAAGTTGGAGAACACAAAAGAAATCAAGAAAACACAGAACAATCACTCAAAAGAACACAATAGTGTATGAGGTCCAATCTAGGCAATGCCTACAGGAAATGATGAAGAATATATCACAATGCAATGGCTGCTCCATTTCTCTTACAAAAAATAAAAAGCCTGTTACACCCAAAATGGGACTTCTTTCTAAACTATGAATATGAGCTTACATAGGAACTGCTTTCAGGGTAAGATTTCAGAATTCAAAAAAGGAGATGCTTGAGAGTTGATACTATCAGAAGGAGAGTTACATACAACTTTAAAATATAACAATGCCAGATTACATAGGTTTAGGGAAAGTACCAAAGAAGAAGAGGGAGGCTGTAATTTGACTTGAAATTACAATGAAGAGCTTTTTAAAAGTGAATCTTGAATGCATATCATAAGCACCTAAACTTACCCGAAATCGTGAGTACCTAAATTAGATCTTACAAAATGTAGAGTTCAACCCACATAATATCAGTGACAAAGCATACCTCAAGATTGCCGCACCCTTCCTCATCTTGCAAATCTTCATATTGGACTTTCATCTGTTTTCGGGATATCTGCAAGACTGTACACCTAAACCAGCAGCCTCGAATGCCACTATCTTGGCATAGCAATTCTATCTTGTCATTGACCTTGAAGTGTGGGGTATAAGTAGGCTGACAATCAACAAGATTCGTGGGAAACAACCTCCTGTCTAGCAAGCCATAATTTGAGTTCTGAGGTCTATATGCCATCATCTGGCTATCTCTGGAGCTTCTTGCTCTTGGATGGTCAGTTGCAAACCTCTTGCATGGCCTTCCACTTCTAGTCCTCTTAGATCCTAGCTTTGCATAGTCATTTGGATCCTCATCTTCTTCCCCAATCAATCTATCACTTACAAGCTCAGATTTTTCTGAAAAGTTGGTACCCAAACAAGAGAGAATTGGCTGATCAAAATAGCCATGCATTTTACTCAAATCAAATGGCTTTACCTTGTTACTTTTAAACTGCCTACAGCAAAGATGTACTCTAGCCAATAAAGCCTGAGGAAACACTGCTAAGCATTTCTCAAAATGTTCACGAGTTAAGACAGTTGCAGGACCATCAACACATTCTGCACTAATGACCTGCACATATGGCGTAATGAAAACTTCCTTTGGGTGAGGATTTCGTAGAGGAGTTGCCCCCTTGACTTCTTGATTATGGTGAAACCACCTCACTTTGACCTTTTTTTGACCCCTTTTATCTTCGTACATATCTTCCATATAAGCAACATAATGGTTTTCTCCCTTTGCCATGACAAAGACAAATGACTTAATCTGGATGTGAGGGGGAACAGAAAAACAGTCAGAGGATATGAATCAGGGTTGATAGTAAAAGTCGGAGCAGTATGTCATCATTCACAGAATGCAAACGGTCATTAGTGATTAGACCAAGAGATTAACTCTACAATCCTTTACAGAATTTTCTAAACTAAGACCCATGAAGTTCACACATAAATATATCAAACTTGGGTGAGGTGCAATTTTAACATGGATGAAGCATATGAAACATGTAGTACATCAAAAGGCAACTAGTTGCACTATGATGGAATTTTGAATTAGGCTCAAGTGTTTCTAATAAATGCAATAATTTTTTTATCTTCCAAATAAAATTTGAAGCTTGAAACAGATTACTCGATTTCTCCAAAGTAATGTCTTTGAAGCACCCATGTAAAGGATGTATTAAATCTTAGTTCAAATTAATGCTTACCCCTATTGTAATCCCATCCCTACAGAATGCAGGGAAATGCCTAAGCTGTTTACCACATTTCCATGCGACACCTGACCAAACTATGTCTGGATTGCGTCCCTTGAAGTTTTTTGAGAAACAGCCCTGATACATTGGTTTCAGATTTAGTATTTCAGGAAAAAAAATGAAAGTACAACCAGCAAAAATAAATATTTAAAAAGAGATACCAAGTCATTGGGTACTTGGGTCTGCGGACAACTATCTCCACTCATTGGATAGTCAAGAGTACCCGAACCTTGTGAGGAATCAAGTTGGGGTGATTCTGTCGTAAAAAATGTGTTATGAGAGTAAAGACATAGTATTCTAATCATACAAACCCCTCATTTGTTGGGAAGGTAGTAAAGAGAATAACCTTTTAAGTATGGACCTTAATAACTAAATTTATACAGGTTCAACTGTTGTAAAACTGATCTAATATTCTTTACTGATCACTTCAACTAATAATCCATACCCACCAAAAGCATTCACTTGACAATGACACACGTACCGGACATATCTCCATTTATATGCTGCTTTGACAGCATAGATGTAAGCCAATCCACAACCTCCCTTCTTGACCTCCATTTAAAATTTGCACCAGTGGTACTTTCCTGCCCGTGTACTTCCAAAAATTCCGTAGAAACAACATAGAACATGTGCCTAACACTCCTCTCAGTACCCACAACTGCAAGAATGGATTCTCCCGCAGAATCCTTCAAGAAATAATGAACCAACCGGTTGCCCCTCTCCTGCGAAACAAAGTGCTCTTTCCACTCCACAAAACAGTGCCCATTTCCAGACATTTTGACGGATTGCACAAAGAGGGGTTTACTAAACACCAGAAACTAGCTTCACGTTCTAAATTCGTAAGCACATAGCTAGAGATGCCCAAAATGAAAGGTAGAAAAAGGGTACAATCGTCAACGACTTTGCAACCTAAAAAGTAACAATGGAGTATTTTCAAGCGATACTCTACAATCTTGCAATTATTTATAATATCTAATCCTAGGAATAAATGTAAAATATATCTTACCAAAGCTGGAACAACTCTAAATATAAGAAAGCCAAGGGTTTCGAAACCTAGAAAATAAAAAATCCTGACTTTACATCTGAAAATTTCCCCAACAAGTAGCAAAAGGTTCAAAGAAAACACACAAATGTTTCAATAATCTTCAGAATCAGAAAGTTGGCATAATCAGGAAGGCTATACAATTTGATCACTAGTAAGTCTACCTCGACTTGGAAGAACAACAACAAACAAGAACAGGGTATATGAAAAAACTCCACCCAAGCCACGAAGACCTCTGCTTTTATGGTGAACAAGCAGATCAGAAAGCGAATCAGCTTGAAAGCCCAAACAGGCACAAAGACATTGCCTTGATTGCTTCTTCCAAGAGAATTGGTACAAAATAGAAATGGGCATCCATAATTTGAACCAACAAAGAAGCTTAAGTTCACATAAAAAAAAAAAAAAAAAGACCTGTAAAGGCCTAAAGCTTATTTGAGAGGAAAACTGGACGATGTTAGTGTTGGAGTGGTTTAGAAGAGAAGGTTTTGTGTTTGTCTTGGCGGGTACAAGGGAGCGTAGTGAAAAAGAGGGACGAGAGGACGAGACGATGAAGGAAGAGGAGTAGAGAAAGAGCGATTTGTTGAAAAGGCCATGGGCATCAAAAGTGGGAGATTTGCAGAGCTTTGGAAATATATGTGCAGCAGGCCAGCAGCTATGGAACAGAGGGACTAATTAAACAACAAAAATGGTAAATTATTTGTTAAATTAATCAAAATTATTTGTTAAATTAATCAAAATTATTTGTTAAATTAATCAAAATTATTTGTTAAATTAATCAAATATATTATAATTATTTATTTATTTTCTTGGTGGAAGGAAGGTAAGGTGAAGGTGGAGGTGTAGGTGTAGGTGTAGGTGGATGTGGAGCAGAGGGGGGTTGGATTATTTACTAAACCAATTGTTGCGTTTCCGCTAATAACATCATTCGGGCCGGGTCCATTTATTCCGTGGGTAAACCAAACGATTAGTAAACTTGACTGTCGTTCAATTTAATTCAAAATTTTAGATTTCCTTTTTATGTAAAATAAAATTACGTTTGTTACGTTGTATAAGAAATTGAATAGGATAATATAATAAAAAATTAATATTTAGTGTCATTCGTATTAATTAATCACCGTCTAAATTAATATGATTGACTGCATTTATATCGTCCAGACAAATTAAAATAATATTCTTCAAATTATTTGTATTAAATAGTCAGATAAATAATAATTTTGCAGATAATAATATTAAAATAATAATAATACTAGTAAAATAATAATAATAATAATAATAAATATAAAATAAAATTTTAATAAATAGAAATAATAATATATCAATAATTAATTAAAATAAATAATAAATAATAAAAATATAATATACATAATTAATATTTCTTATCAACTACTATAATATAATTTGTTCAATATAACATAATTGACATTTTAATTCGATTAAGCATTAAACGCCTAACTAAATAGTCAGTCTATTTGATGGACAGATTAATCTATCCCACTGAAATAATTAATATAATACAATATATCAAACGAGACTTAAATTTCATATCCTACTTGCCATGAAAATAAAATGATTTATATACACATCTATAAATAAAATGATTTATATACACATCTTTTTAAGGAACTTCTTTTTCCTTTTTATTTTTTACCGAAATTATTTTTCATAGTAATCAAGATCGTTACACGCGGACAGTACATTGCCTTCTCCCTATTCATTGCAATCATAAAAAGTAAAATTCATCGATTAGACCGAATTATTATGGTGGGGGGCCTAAATTGGGTAGCAAATAAGGTGCCAGCTGTCACAGCAATTTTTATTTCAATAAATTTGGTGGTATGAAAAAGTGGGGGCCTAAATGGGGTAATTACTAGCCCTGTTAATTGGTTCGAAAAAATCGACCGAAAAATCGAACCGAATCGGAATCGAACTGAAAAAAATCGAACCGAAAGAAAACCGAAACCGTTTGGAGAAAATCGAACCGAACGGAATCGAATCGGTTCGGTTTCGATTTTCGGTATAACAACACCGAACCGAACCGAACTGAACTGAATGGACCTAAAAATTGAACCGAACCAAAATGCTTTAGGTTACTTTGTAATGAACATTGATTAGTTATAATGGATCTTGATTAGTTGTAATAAACATTAATTAGGTTGTAATGGACATTAATTAGATAATAAATATTGATTATTGTATAAAAGTACAAAAAAAAAAAAATTGGTTTTTAGAGAAAATTGAACCGATTTAACCGAACCGATTCACCATAATTTGAAGAAAAAAAAAACCGGTTTTAACCGGAACCGAACCGAATAAGAGGAAAACCCGAACCAAACCGCATTGGAGGAAAAACCGAACCGAAACGAACCGATTTTCCAATCGGTTTCGGTAAAAAAACTGAACCGAAAAACCGATTAACACCCTTAGTAATTACTTCACAAATATATAGTTAAATTTATAAAAATATTAACAGATATTTTTTATTGATACCGTTCATGTTCATTAGAAAAATATTAAAAATTTAATTTAAAATTAAAAAATACTGAATGAAATTTAAAAAAAAAATTAAACACTCAATAATAATTATATAAAATTGGATATCCTCCCACTATTTGTATACAGAGACGCTTATACGGATATATCCACATAAATATGATGGATATTTCTTCCATTATTTTTATGTCAATATCCTAATATATGGATAGATCGATAAAAATAATGTTGATAGTGCGATATTTTCATCTATGCTTACTAGAGAGTAAAGGAGACGGAAGAAAAAAAAAACCTCACTTCATTGAGAAAGGAAGCATCCAAATTTAGGATAAGCCTTTGAAAAAAAAAAAAAGAGAATAAGAAAATAAGAAAATAATAATAATAATAAACGAAAAACCATACAAGTAGCAACCCCGCACCTACAAACCAACCTAACTTTCAAAATCTGATCCATCAACGCTTCGTTTTGCATCGAGCATAAACTCGTTTACTCTATCTCTGATTCTCTGCCCTACCTGTGCCAAAATACAGGCCTTACCAAGCTCAAGTGCCATCCAAAACTAATTAAAATCTTACCCGGCATCTTGCATGCACAGCGAGGAGAACCATCGGCATGACGAAAGTGCTGGCAGATATACTCAGAGTTGTTCCATCATGAAATGCTAACTTGCCTTTGCCTATTCCTTGAAACGCAAAGACGTTGCACAAAACACGACCACATGTCAAAAGGACTCCTCACACTGCATAAAATCAAAATGTAGCCACCAAATAGTTCTATTATCTGTTTACGAAACACTCACTGATCGACAAATATACAGAAAAAAATAATATATCTGTTTGCTTGGTGCGTTAAAGAATCCAGAACAATTATAATGTGCAATTTTCTATTATCTGTCTTATCTTCTGTTTTCATTTATTATTCATCTTTGCTTCATAAGTGAACTTGATCTCTTTCTAATCGTTTAATAGAAAAAAATTAACAAGCTTGTTGATTGCTACTTCCCAAGGAAGCACCTGCAGTACCATATACTCTTTTTTGCATTCAATCTATACCAAAGTCTACAACGATGCAAAAAGTCTCGCGAAATAAGAAAATTTATGATTGTTAAAAACAAGCCAACAACTAGAAAGGCAATGTCAAACAGAAAAATAATCAGATACGGAACTTAATTGATACGGTACGATCTGATTTTACGAAATACCAAACCATATCTTATCGATTAAAATTAAATGATATAATTTCAGTATAGATTAATTTTATAAAATCGTGCTTCTAATTGGGCCTATCAGCTCAACTTGACCAATAATCCAACAAGTGGACTTTTTTTTGGGGTCTTTTTTTACCTTTTTTTTTTTCGTTTTTTGGGCGCAAGCGATTGGTTTCTTTCTTTTTCTTGTGTGAGTGTGTGTTTTTTGTTTGGTCGCAGGCGATTGGTTAGGAACAACACCAAGGAGTGACGGTCTCGCTCTCAAAAGCCCACTGTCCTCCCTCTTTCTTCAGTATCCTTCTCTGCTGAATAAAATCCCATCTTTTCGGGTTCGTAAATCTCCTATGTTACCCGACCACCCATAAACTTCCGGTGACAGAAGAGGCAGGAACTATAGAAACCTTTATTGTGGTTTTATTTTGATAGTTTTGGTTTGTGGGTTTGGATTGGTTTTTGCGTAGAGGGCTTGATAATGGCGGCATTAGCTATAATTTTAGATCTATTGAGAAACAACCCAAGTTATACAACCCAAGCGTTACGGTCTTCTGGGTTTTTCTCAGCTAAGGCCGCTGCTTCTGCCGCCGCTGCATCTGTAGCCGCCGGGGCTCCTTATGCTTACAAGTCCTTATTCGGGTACTCTTTTTATTTTCAATTTCTCTATTTTCCCAATATGTGCGTGTTTGTGTTATGAGAGTTGCGATGTTGTGGAGTGGATTAAGTATTGGATTGAAAATCAGGCTGTGCTGATATTGAATTCTTTGATGTGCAATTTATAAATAAATATAGGTATGGTTATCCAAGTAATTTAAAAAAATAATGGTAGGAGAAAAACTGTTAATACTTGTATTGATATCAATGTTACAATATAAGTACACCCAAGTCTAGTAAATGAAAGCTTTGTGAAAACTATATTATCAATAGTGATCCTGATATCACACAGCTTATTTCACCTGTGTTCATTTTGAATTGTTGGGTTGGTCAGTTTTTTATTTCCCCATATATATACATGATTGCATATTGTAGTAGGATGTGCTGATATGAGCTACTATGGGAATTTGCTGTACTCCGAAACATTTGATTTCTAGTTGATTTCGTATTGATCTGGGAAGGGAAGTTATAGGCTTGGTCTCTATCACTTTGGTTAGCAGTGTTTGGATTTTCTTTCTGGGGTATAATGCATTGTTGGTATGTTATATAGCTAAGACGAAGAAGAATAACTAATGTATTGTAAATCTGATGTAGGTAATACAGAATTGATTTTACTACACAAACTTCGTGCTGTTGGGTTCCATTTCCTTGTTGTTTAGGTCCTCACTCATTTTTTCTTCAACTTGCTGCATAACCAGCAGCATATCTATAATGAGTCTAATTTTCGCATGGCTTCTATTAGTTCTTACTTTGAATTTCGGCTTTCCTTATTTATTCTTAATTTATTACTACTTTGAGGATTGTTGTTGGGTGAAGTTTGACCATGTACTAATTTCTTAGTATTATGCAACAGTAATGATAGGGTACCAGTCACCTACTGTGATGCTGGAGCCTCTTGGTCTGAAGATTATGTTTCTAGTTTACGAAGTGTATCGCAAAAAATGTTTCAGAGTGAATCTCTGAATTACGGTACCAAGGTGTACAAAATTGAGTTAAAGCCACTATACTCAGCTTTTGAATTGAGGAATCTAGCTATGACAACCTTAAGGTCATTTTTAATGTTCTATTTACCTCTTTTGGAGCCTCGTTCAGACTTGGAAGATGACGATGATGTCTTCCTGCCAGAAACTGAAGAAGAGCAACGGATAGATTATGTTGTTCCATTCAAAAAATCAGTAGTTCAAATTGTCCGGGAGGTGAGTTTTTTTGCATGCACTTTTGTTTCTATGTTCAGTTTAGTTGAATGAATTTCAATCATAGGTTTTTTTAAGTAGTTCAAATTGTCCGGGAGGTGACGATGATGCCTCTGATCATTGGTTTTTTTAATTATAAAACTGTAATATTTTTTTTAGTTACACTTTGTTGGTCTTAACACCCTACTACTTTATGACTTAAGCCTCAGATAGTTTGACTCTTAAGGTTTCTGATATGAAGGACTTGTTAAAAAATTTGAATATCTCACTGGACATTTCAATATCCAGCGAATTCTTGATACCATAATTTGTGGTTCCCACTGATATTGTGATAATTGTATCCACTACAAAACATATACAGCCCCAACAGGCTAGAAATTTATGAATTTTTAGATGGGGAGCAAACATTAACAGAATCAGGTGCTTGGGTTTGATTTTTTTTTTTTTTTTTTGGTACATACTTGTAAACGGTATGCTCTGCTTGTATACACTATGCATCATGATTAGCCACTAAAGTAATTAGAAATATTTGGATCTTTGAAGGAGGACTAAATGGAATTAAACCTACTAGCTCGTCGTGTAGTTATATTTCTCTTAATGTTGGAAGGGGGCTATATTTCAATCACCCCACTTCTATTGATAAAAAAATATATATATTTGTTTCTTCCTTCTTTTCGATGCATATAGGTCTGCTGTTTTGGAGATCAGAAACAAGTGCTTACCATTACTTTATTTTTTATTTTGTAAACTCTCTTTTTTCTGAAATATAAAAAAGAATAGGAAAGAAAATAGATAGACAGAAATCTAATTCCAATAAAAAAATTAAAAAGATATCATTTCCATTCTTTCTTCCTTTATTCTTGCCTAGGTTAATAGATAAATTTCTTTCACTCGTGACTTAATATAGAATAGTTTTTCGTAAGTGAATTCTATGGATTATTGATATTTCTACAAGAAGTCTTTTATTGAGCAATTAAGTTATTACATTCATATTTTTTTTAAAACCAATTTGATCAAGAAATGAACTACTTTTTTAGAATTCAATGGACATGTTTGTTAGTTGTCTTATCAGCATCCAGTTAATTAGCCTCCTCACATTCACGTTCACGAAGCGAGCTGTATTTACTTAATAGAATTGCATGCAAACATCTTGTACTTTGGTCATCCCACTGAATTACACTCAAATCAATTAGTTAACTTAAACTATCAAATATACGCCTACATGCCATTGTAGAAGTGGGCCTAATGGTATTAAAATTGACCTGACTACTGTTGAAGAAATTAACATTTGCATAACGAATTTTGCTGAACTTATTTAAACAGCAGAACGAAAATTCCAGCTGTAGTTACTTAAATAAATAGCATAATGATTTTTTTCCTTTAACAGACTGGAACCTTTATTGTGTTGGAGAAATATTTGTATCTCCCATTGTTTCTCAATTGTATATGTTTTCTATGGAAATTTCAGTGTATATATGTCAATCAGTAACTATTCAAGACAATTAATTGAGTTACTTTGTTCATCCCATTGCAGACTACTGTTGTAACTACCAGACGGATTCTAGAACGAATTTGTGTTCATCATGTGTCAGCGAGAATGGCCTGGAAGCTTCTCAAAGGTACTGTCATTTCATAACATTCAGGGGTTAGTTTCATTTCAGAAGATTAAGTGAAATAACAAAGTTTTAAGGGATAGTAATGACAAATCTATTTCTTTAATTTAGTTAACTATATGTTTAGCTCTCTCTCTCTCTCTCTTCCCTGATATATATATATATATATAAATATATATCCTATCAACACTTAAATCAATTTGTTCAGATGCACCAAAGTCGGCCATGAGGAAAGCTGGAAGACGATTGCCTACGTTGGTTTTCTTCTACAGTATTGGAAGAACTACTTTCAGAGGTGAATTCCTAATTCTTATGCCTATTAAAAAACAAAAATTCAAATAAAAACGGAAGTAAAAATGTATGGTCTCATAATGGTTAGTTGATTGCGCTTTTAAGCTCACTGAACTGTCCATGTTTATATGTTTACGCAGCACACTTCCTAGGTGTTGCAGCATCATGGCTCATCCAAGTTGGCATTGAGATCTACCATTTCTTTTCCCATATGGTAAGGTCGAGAGAAGAGGTTGATGACATTGATACCCCACAGCAGCTTCAAATTATTGCCAGGAAGGTTTCAGTTACTACCCTGAAGTGTTCTGCGTCACTTATTTTTGCTTCCATTGGAGCAGGCATTGGTGCTATCCTTATCCGCCCTCATATTGGCCAATGGATCGGTAAGAAAATTATTTGATTGATCTGGATCCCATTCTCATGGTATCCTTCCTTATTTTAGGTTCTTACAATGTGCAATTTTTTCGGTTGCAGGCTGTGCTGTTGGGGATTTGGCAGGCCCTGTTATTATATCAACTTGCCTTGAGAAATTTTTCCCTGCAGAACTTTGAGCACTTGCTTCCAGTTTGAGTGTACAAGACACAATTATTTAGCATGGTGACGGTAAAGTTAACAGTTAGAATAATTACGTGAAATTAATTTGAACTACAGCAGGTGCTAAAGGAGTAGTTTTGCATTAATTGGAGCGTCTTCATTCTTGAATCATGTCAATCCTTTGTTTACGATGAATTTACCCAATGAACAGATTTACTTTGGTGTTAATAATCATTTGATTTTGGTGTTTATGTCAATTTTTCTGTAGTCTATCTGTGTTGATTTATCATTTGGCAGGAGTTTTTTCTGTCTATTTTTTTGCTTTGATACAAATGATATTGGCGATGAGAACATGAAAACAAGTCAAATGTCCTAAATCATAACAGGAGGGATTATTCCAACACCAAATAACACAGCCACGAACTTGTAATGTGGTGTGTCAACAGACTGCCTTGTGAGCTGTGTAACCCTTGGACAGCAGATGGTTGATGGGACATAGACGAACACCAAAATCTACAACTGTACCTTGAATTGTGGCATCTATGGTGATCCCAGCTCCCGCACCATTTGGACTTGAAATGGCAGAGGAAAGTGTACGCCATGTACAACAGCAAGGGGCACCTGGGAACCATCCTGAGGAGAGCGATTCCCATGGAAATGGCGGCAATCTTTTTGTGCATGCTCATTGTCCACAAAGCCCTCCAAGCCTCGGCTTTGGTCTTGACAACTCCGATTGCAATTCCCTCAAAGAGAGTGGAAACACAAGGCTAGGAAAGGCTGAAGTATTCTTATGATGGGTGATCCATTGGGAAGTTGTAAGCGAGTTCCCAGAAACAAAACTGTGAGGATTGAGCCCAAAGCGGACAATATTATGTTAGAGGAGTCAGGTCATGACAGAATGATACCAGAGCTGAACCTCGACCGGAGGTGTGTCAGAGAGGACGTTGGCCCCCAAGGGGGTGGATTGTAAGACCCGTGTCTTGGGAAGAACGGTGAACAATTCCAGATCGCTCAGGAAAGGAAATGTGAAGTGTCTTATATGTGTGGACGATGTCTTCCTAGAAACAAGGAATTTTGAGAGCTCACTGGCTTTGGGTTTAGTTGTGTAACGACCTGTCCCGAATTCTGGGATTAGATTAGTGACTAATCAAAGATTAATGAGGTTAATCCGTGATTAGTTGGGCGAAATCGGACGAACGATGCAAAATGATCGTTTTGCCCCTAGTCATGGGCAAAATTTTGACTTTTTGACTAGGAGATCCGATGGCCGAGGGCCGAGGACCGGGTCGATACGAATTCATAGACAGGCGACATGTTGAATTCGGACGTTCGACGGAGAAGTTACGGTTCAAGGAAGTTTTGGGTCACTATTGCACGTTTTACGAAATGAGGAGCTTTTGTCTTATGTGGGCCAAGATCTTTTGAAGTGGCCCAATGGATGAGTGACAAGTGTCACCCATCCATTGCCCCTTCCTTTTCCTTCATGCATCTGCTTCTCCCTTCCCTGTTCCATTTCCCACCAAACCCGAACCCTCCAAAGCACGACCCCAAATCCCTTCCCCCACCTGGTTCGATCTAAGAGTGCAATAGAGAGTGACTGAGGGCCGTGAGGATGTGATGGTGGTTGGGTGAAGGCAGGATCGCCGTGGATGGCGGCGTTGGCCTAGGGAAAAGGGAAAAAAACCGTGACCCTTTATATTTGAAATTTCAATTTTTGGGTTTTGGACGTTAGGGAGCTTAGATGTTGATTAAGATAGGTTTATGAGATTGGTAGGAAGTTTAGGAGAAGCTTTTGGAGGCTGAGGACCACTGAGGAAGCCGGGAATGGCGGCTGGAGAGATTTCGGTGGCTACCCAACGAATTCCATTTCCGGCCAAGTTAGGCTAAGCCAATCCTCCCAATCTGTTTCTAGGGATCATAGGAACCTATTAGAACCCTTAGGTTGAAGGTTTGACCCCTACAAGTGCCCTGAACCAAGGTTGGAAGTTTTGGTTCAAAATGGGTTTTAGAACTAATGGGTTTTAGGCTTGGTTTCTTGGTTTTGAGGGCATGGTTAGGTTGGAAATGTTGTTAGGATTGTATAGGAGTTGGAATGGGTGAAAAAGGATGAAAAACAAAGGAGATATGGAACCGAACCGGGTGCAGAATCGGACCGGCTGGTGAGAGGTTGAAGACGCCACTATTCCTGGCATGTGGGTTTCACGCGCAGGAACTTCAGGCCGCGCATGTGGGCGCGTGGCCCACTTTCTGGGGAAACTTCCAATATGTGAAATCATCTATTCGATGTAACAAACATTTTGGGACTAGATTCGTGTCGATCGGACATCGTTTCGATAGGTTTCGGGGTGTCCGAGGCTTAGGATCGACTTTAAAAATAGTTAAAAATTCGGGAAAATTACGGGGCTTTAGTGAGAGGTTAATAAGGTAGTTAGTAACCCTCTAAAGTGATTTGGACAGGTTTAGGAGTTCCGGTGACGGCGATTGGCCTAGTAGAGCCGTATGAAACGCGTATCGAGGCGGCAGCTCGGACGGTCTGTGAGCTTGTTTTCTAAATTGATGCATGCATAAATGTTTATTATATGTTTTAATACTCTTTTTGTGATGCCATGAGTGCATTTGTGTGTGGTTACGTATTGGCACGTATTTCGAGGTTTCAGCCTTATACGGTGCCTATACGGGTTTGTATTTCTACGTTGGTTTAAATGAAATAGTTTTGGAATTAAAAAGGATAAACTCGGGCATGAGACCTATTTGGTTTTTTATCGGGCATGTAGCCCTATTGGTGACCTACGGGTCTGAGTCGTGGTCGTGGCTAGTGCTTTATGCACGGCGACAGACGATACTTAGCTCGCCTCCGAATTGGGACGTGTTCCTTCCGGAGAGGTCACGATGCACGAATCGTTGTCAAGTAGCCACTGGAGGCTCGACTTCGGAGTGCTGACGGTTCAGGATATCGATCGGTGACCATGATCTAGTGGTGGTCGCGTTAGTTGATATGTTCACGTCGACATACCGGGATTGAGAGCGGTCCTGGACGGAATGTTGCATGCATCACTACAATCAGAGTCGTGACTGGCCCTGAGCTATCGGGCACGATGCCCAGTTGAGTCATGAGTTCGGGCACGAGGCCCAGTTACTTTACGTTTGTGATTTCGGGTCGAGGACCCTAAATGGATTTTTGGATTTATGACGGTTTATGGGGACCGGGCATGAATCCCTTGAAAGGTTTTAAGAATGTTTTCTATATATATCTATATATATATATATATATATATTCATATACCTTCCTTATTTGAAATGTCTCCTACGGGGAGGGTCGTTGGCCTAGGTGGACCTCGGAATAGTCACATAGCACTAACTGAGTGGAGTCGCCCCCGTTGGGTACCTTACTCTCAGGAGGGCTTGGATTATAACCTCAGGCAGGGTTATTGATTTACGGATATTGACCTGGGTGGACCTTGAGAGACTTGGGCTTTGAGACCGCGGGTAGCACGCGCGTAGCTTTAGATACCGTGACAGGATGAGTTATGTGATTTATATGTATATACTATATGATATGTGATGTGCACAGGTTTTGGGCTGAGTCCCACATGGATTTGGGAAGTGGCCCATGTATTTGGTTTCATTTACGATTTTCGGCTAAGGCCCTGATGGTTTGGTAAATGGTTTTTGAATGCATGCATGCTTTTTAGTGAGGGGTACAAATGTCTTTATGAAAATATTTTATAAATTATTGTTTTGTCCACTCACAGCTTTTAATGTTTTGACTATCCATCAGGTTGACGGCGGATACGGACGGTAGCAGAGACCGATACATCACATACCTCCTCCGGATCTTGGCGTACTCTAAAACCCGAGCGGGCTAAAGTTGGAAATTCCCTTGTCTAACACTCCATGTCAAACGGGATCAGGAACGTCCCGTGATTAATCCCCGGGGGGATTGAGACGGGTCCTGACAAGTTGGAACTCCAAAGTTAAGCTAGATTGAGCTAGACTATTCCCATGATGGGTGATCCATTAGGAAGTTGCGCGTGAGTTCTCAAAAAAAAAATCATGAGGGTTGGGTTTAAAGCGAACAATATTGTGTTAGGGGAGTCGGGTCATGAGAAAATGCAAAAGAAAATGGAAAAGTTGGTGAACGTGGGGAGAAACTAAGGAAAATAGGGAAAGGGGAGGCTAGACAAAGACAGAGAAGAGAGAAGAAGGGGAAAGCATGGGTGAAGGGGAACCTGAGACTCAAGAAAACGAGAAGGAAATTGATGAACCCGTAGGTCTCTATGGCCGGTCTTTAGCTCAGGGTCAAGAAATGAACTAACAGATGTGCTCGTGTGATCCTGGAGGTCGTGTGACTCTCCTGAAGTCAGATTGAACGAGCCTGGACATGGAGAAGCAGCGAAGCTATTCCTGGAATCCATGGTCGAAGGGTAACAGGATTGAACAATGAGTATATATAAGTTTTCCTTCGTTTTAATATTATAGATCTTCTCCTTAGTTGATTTCGATGGTGCTAGGTGCTTGAAAAGTTAAAAATGGTTGTGGAATGGTGGAGAAAAATCTGGGTCACTGTCACGGGTTACGCCGACTCGAAACTAGTAAACGGGCTCGACCCGCTAGATGAGGGGATAATGAATGGACCCACCCCTAATTCCCTTGGATTAAGGGCTAAGTCATGCTCCCGTCTAACTTACGCAAAACACGAACGCTAAACCGACGTCCAACCTCCATGTTACACGTAAGTCGGACAAGGGATTTGACAACGCACCGTTCCAACCTTCCAGACTTCCCAGAGCGCGCAGACTCTACTGTGGTTCGTGTATGTGATGTCTCCATCTCTCTCGATCAACAACCCACACCGCAACAACCTTGAGGGTATCGAAAAACATGAAAAGACTATGAGTGGACAAAAATAAATAGTACTTTCATAAAACAGTTATCGGAAAACACAATTTATACCCTCCATTTAAAACCAATGCATTCATATACAATTCATGTCATGAAACCATTTCATATCCAAAACCATTAATGAAAAACCAGAATCATTTCTTTCTTCAAATCCCCAATTCAAATCTAGGGCCTCAACCCAAAATCATAAATCAACCATCAAAGTACGGGAACTCAGTCCCAAAACTCACCAAATCCAATTCATCCGGGCCACTGCCCAAAATATCTGAAAACCAGTGAAAAACATCAATCATGCGAGTTGCTGGATCTCAAGTGCGCCCGAGTCTTTAAACTCAAAATCATGCGCATAATCAGGCCTTCCCAGGATATCAACGAGTCTTTAAACTCAAAACACAATCAATAGGCCTCGGCGGCGGAGGGGGGGGGGGGGGGGTGGTGGGTATCATAACCGAGTCTTTAAACTCAAGACATATATCGAGTCTTTAAACTTAAAACATATCAATTCAGGGCCCTCCCCTCGTCAATTAACCGAGTCTTTAAACTCAAAACCAGATCCAACAGTTTTTCTTTTTCTTTTTCCTGGTCTTTAAACCCAAAACCATTTTTTAATCAACAGTGAAAATCATAGAAAATCCATATCCGAATTCGTAACAATGATTCCGTAAGCCGGCATCCCGAACCCAACTCCAGAATTTCCTTTCCAAGTTTCAAAACTGAATCCAAAACATCTTTTCAAAATCCGATTCCAAAACCCGAAATCACTTTTCCGAAATAACTT
Organism: Prinsepia uniflora; assembly: GCA_032719365.1. Lineage (NCBI taxonomy): Eukaryota > Viridiplantae > Streptophyta > Magnoliopsida > Rosales > Rosaceae > Prinsepia > Prinsepia uniflora. Next base: position 68,190,505 of record CM064861.1, on the reverse strand, counting down.
TTATGAACATGGCTTCAAGCCCAAAATCACTTTCCAAAATCCATGAGAAATCATTGAAATCAAATCATCAAAATCATGTTCAATTCACAATATAAATCAAAACCTCGTAAAACGTACAATTCCATAAATATCTCGGAAACCGTGCAAAACCGTAAATCATCAAGATCATAAAAATCATAGAATCAAATATAGAAAAAATATAAAACATATATGCATGCATCATAAGTTTGAAAGCAAAGTCCACTCACAGACTGTTACACCGTCGCCTGGATACGCGCGCACTTACGTTGTTCCCAGCCAATCCACTATTGCTCGCTTTCCCGAACCTGTCCAAATCCCATAATAAGGTCACTAAATACTTCATAAAGCTTCGAGGACCGTTAGGTATATCTCGATGCCCTAAATACAACTACAGGCGGCATGCGTTCAGTGGAGTTCGGATGATAACGTTATAGGTCTAAGAACGTGAGGGGCAAAATGGTAATTTGTCATGAAAGGGGCAATTTGGTCTTTTTCATTGCCTAGGGATATGTGCCTGTTTCCTGTGGACACATGGCTTACCTTGGGATTGGTGCCCAGCAGGTTTTGGACACCTGGCTAGGTCTGGATGGGTGTAGAAGCCTCAGGCTAAATTTAAACTCGTGCACAATGTGTGTGTGTGTGGTTTTACAAATGGAGAGGGAAAAACAGAGACAAATGATCGTGGAAGCCATCTTCTTGAAACCTTAACCTGAGATGAGTTTTTTGAGTGTGAAAAAGAGTGACAGAGCAGACGGGGAGGTTATGCTGGTGCGACCACGAGGGCCGCCATGGGCGGTGGCTTTCGATTTTGAGAAACAGAGCGTGAAATGTGACCTTAAATCCAATCTCCCCAAATTCTCATCAATTGCTTAGGTTGTGTGAAAACAAAATGGTAAAGAAGATGAGAGGAACTCAGTGGACTTGAATTCAAGGTCTGAGAAGGATGGTAAGGTAGGTTACCCGTGATCTTCGATTTTTGAATTAAAAATGGTGAAGTTGTTTTAATGATTCTTAATGTGTTTGGGTTTTTGGAATGTATTTTGGAGGTTAAGACAAAGCGAATAAGCTTAAAAGGAAGAAATGGTGTCCGGACTCACAAGAACAGAGAAGAGGAGAAATTGGTTTGTGATTCTTGATTTGAAAGGTAACTAACAGACCCCAAGTTTTTGTTTTGATCATGTAGATGCATAGGAAAGGGATGAACGAACCTAATGGACTAATTAGGGTTGAAAATGGATGAGAATTGGATGAAAACCGGCCATGCCGGTTCACGGTTGGACAGAATTTGCAGAACCGATTCAGACCGGGTTTCTTGAGGACAGGGATGATGAACAGTAACTGCGCGTGGTTTCGCACGTAGGGTGATTGGGCAGCGCGCGTGGGCCCTCTTTTCGAGGCACAGTCAACACGACTTTTAAAGTGTTCGATGGAACGAACATTTTGGGATTGGTTTCGAGTCTATCAGACATCGTCTTGATATGTTTCTGGACGTCCGAAAGTTTTAGGCCTGGGTTAAAAATAGTTAAAAATACGGGAATCGAGAAAGGTGATTTCGGGCCTCAGTCAATGATTTCTCATAGATTTTGGAAAGTGATTTTGGGCTTGAAGCCATGTTCATAAAAGTGATTTCGGGTTTTGGAATCGGATTTTGAAAAGATGTTTTGGATTAGATTTTGAAACTTAGAAAGGAAATTCTGGATTTGGGTTCGGGATGATGATTCCAGATGCTGGCTTACGGAATCATTGTTGCGAATTCGGATGATTGACGGGGGGAGGACCCTGGATTGATATGTTTTGAGTTTAAAGACTCGATATATGTCTTGTGTTTAAAGACTCGGTTCTGATACCCCACCCCCCCCCCCCCCCCCCCATTCTCTCCCCCCGAGGCCTGTTGATTGTGTTTTGAGTTTAAAGACTCGTTGATATCCCGGGAAGGCCTCATTATGCGCATGGTTTTGAGTTTAAAGACTCGGGCGCACTTGAGATCCAACAACTCGCATGATTGATGTTTTTCACTGGTTGGGTTGTTGGTCGAGAGAGACGGAGACATCACATACGCGAACCACAGTAGAGTCTGCGCGCTCTGGGAAGTCCGGAAGGTTGGAACGGTACGTTGTCAAATCCCTTATCTGACTTAAGTGTCACATACAGGTTGGACGTCGTTTTAGCCTTCGTTTCATGTGTAAGTTAGATGGGAGCAGGACTTAGCCCTTAATCCAAGGGAATTGGGGGTGGGTCCTGTCAAATTGGTATTAGAGCAGGTTTTGTGCGCTCTACGTGAAGTTGGCTTCCAGAGCAGGTGGTTTGTCGATCAGCCTGATGTGATGCTACTGTGTATGTGATGTCTCGACATGGAACAACCTGTCATCAACCTGGACGCGATAGTGATAGTACGTTCGTTAGTGGTTAGTTGGCGGTGATTGTTAGTGCCAGGGTAATAGTTGCTCGATACGCGATACGAGGTATGACGTATGTCGGCTTAGGGCCAGAATAGTTAGCGTGGTTGGCGCTGGTTATGCTCGAGGGTTGGACCATAGGGTCGGATGTATGCCAGCGTGGTTAATCTAGATGGTTGCCAGTGAGCTACGATTGAGTAGGCTGGTCGGCCCGTGGGGCCTGATAGTAGCCTGTTGAGCTGGTGGTATACGTGGGCCGAGGAGGCCGGTTGAAGGTGGCCTGGCTGACCGGATGGTGATTAGAGTATGGACTTGTGACCCTTTGGTCAGATTGTTCAAGCTTAGACTTGTACGGCTACGAGTGGTCGGATGCCTCGAGTGGCAGGGTTAGGAAATACTTTGAGATTCGATGGAATCCCCTGAGTATGGGATACTAGTCGACGTTGGTGTGTAGAATCTACGAGAAGGGATGGCCTTAGTCGGATGTGACGACCGAGTGGAGGTCGTGGGTTTTGATAAATCGTATGATGAGCATGATTGAGGAGCCCCGTGGGATGACTGGTCGGGACTGTGAGTACCTGAGTGAGAAAGCCCAGAGTAAGTGCTTAGTTTGGAAATCGTGAAATTGGGGTTTGTGGTTAGATCGTTGTTGTGGTTGGGCCAACGTACGGCCACAATGGAGATGGTGCTGCTAGGTGCAGCCGAGGTAGTGAATGGTTGGTGGACGACTATGGACGAGTCCAGTGAGATTGCGGCTTTGGTTAAGCATTGAGTTGCTTAGAGGTTTGGACTACGATGGAGGTTAGTTTCCCCCAACCCGAGCGTAGAGTAAGGGTTTTCGGCTCGGTTTGCGCAGAATTCGGGACTGGTATTTTATGAGCCGAGATAGGAGATGATGTGCCACGAGCTGGGATGCTTGTGAACGGTAAGATAGGCATATCGTGAGTTGAGACTGTGACCAGGCGTGTGGTGCCGGTGTCTGGGTAGGAGGAACCGTTAACCAAGTTGGGATCAGGGATGTAAATGTCGACGGAATCGCCGATATATCGGTTTTTCCGGTCGACGGCAGGTAAGGCGGGGGTGAAGCTCTCTCTTCCACCAATATCGACGATTTCGGGAAATATCGACGGATATCGTCGATTTCCGGCGATATTGATCGAAACCACCGATATTGGACCCAGTCCACCGAACCCCCAGTTGAATTTCGGCAGTGAAGTACCGAAAAAAAAAAAAAGGAAATCGTACAAATACAATCACTGATTGAACAAAAAATATGGAAATCACGGATTTAGTCAATCATAGATTCATACTGTATGTCTGTATCCATCAATTATGTTCACAGACGAAGAGAATAATTGAAAAAAAAATAAAGATTATTCACGGACGGACTCACCACTTCAAGCATAAATTGGGGGGCGAAGAAACGAAGAAAAACTCGAACCCAGCCCACCACTGATCTGCCGACGTCAACCTGAAGCCAGTCGAACCACCTCTGCAACCAGCAGCCCCCGGTTCTCCACTTCGCACGACTCGTCGGAGGATGACTGACGGCCACAGCTCCACCCCTCTCTCGTCTCCTTCGTCTCGCCCTCATCGTCACTAGTCGCTGTTTCGCCCTCACCGTCACCAGTCGCCGTCTCGCTCTCACTGTCACTAGTCGCCGTCTCGCCCTCACCGTCACCAGTCGCCGTCTCGCCCTCACCGTCACCAGTCGCCGCCCGCCTCGGTCCAGTCGCCCCTCTCCTTTTCCCCAATTTGCAAAGAAGTCGATTATCTCGATTGAACTGAGGAAGACTGTGTGAGGAGTGGACGACTTATTTGAGTAAATAATGAAATGGAACGAAACACGCTTTTCGTTTCATTCATTTGATAACCTCTCTTTTTTTAATTATTTACATATTTTATTTAATTATTTATTTGTCATAATAAAAATATATCATTTATTATTAATTTTGTTTTTTTAACCCCAAATAGAAAAAAAATAGATTAAGCCTTAATTTTTTTTTTCAAAATTCAACATTTATTATTAGGTAAAGTAAAATATGTTTTAGTAATGTATGTTTTAATATAAAATATGGCTTTATTCATATATTTGGTAATATTTGTTTTAATTTATAATATGTATTAAAATTATGAATTTATGTGTTTTTGTTCCTTAATTATGTATTAAAAAAATGAAGCCTTAAACGTTTTTTTTTTTCAAAATTCAAAATGTATTATTAGGTAATTCATATATTCCTTAAATATGAATGTATGTTTTAATATGAAATATAGGGTCATTCATATATTTGGTAATATTTGTTTTAATTTATAATATATGTTTTATTTTAGAATATATATTAAAATTATGAATGTATGTGTATTTGCTCCTTAATTTTTTATCATCATCAAAGTCTAACTTAGAATATATGTTCTAATTGAAATAATTTTATTATTATTATTTTTATTATTATTATTATTATTTGTCATTATCAAATTCTCATTATTTTTCACATATTTGGTAATATTTGGTAATATATTTGGTAATCATTTATTACTAAAATATGTTTTAGTAATGTATGTTTTAATATGAAATATGGTGGTAATTCATATATTTTGTAATATTTGTTTTTAATTTATAATATATGTTTTATTTTAGAATATATATTAAAATTATGAATGTATGTGTATTTGCTCCTTAATTTTTTATCATCATCAAAGTCTAACTTAGAATATATGTTCTAATTGAAATAATTTTATTATTATTTTTATTATTATTATTTTTCATTATCAAATTCTCATTATTTTTCACATATTTGGTAATATTTGGTAATATATTTGGTAATCATTTATTACTAAAATATGTTTTAGTAATGTATGTTTTAATATGAAAATATGGGGTAATTCATATATTTGGTAATATTTGTTTTAATTTATAATATATTTTTTATTTTAGAATATATATTAAAATTATGAATATATGTGTTTTTGCTCCTTAATTTTTTTATCATCATCAAAGTCTAACTTAGAATATATGTTCTAATTGAAATAATTTTATTATTATTTGTCATTATCAAATTCTCATTATTTTTCATGTAACTTAGATTTCATAAAATAGCTAGTGGAAGTGCAAGTGAAAGCCACCCAAGACCTGGACGAGTTGACCCAGCATGAAAATATGCCATTGCAATTCCTGGAAATAAAAACGATGCCATATGTTCGTTCTGTCAACATCAGTTCCAGAGTGGAGGCATAACGCGATTAAAGTTTCATCTAATTTTCAAGCTGGTCGACACTCTACTTGTTTTTGATCAAGTTCAATGTGTACAATATTTTTAATGCAATATTATCAATAGAATTATGTTTTAATTTAAGTTTATCTTTAAGATTTTATACTGTTAGTGGTCGGCAGATCTATATTCTATCATATGATTCATCATATATTTATTATATCAAAGTCATTTTATAGTTTTTATTAGTCCTATATAACCATTATTAGGTACTTAAGTTTTTCCCAAAGTTTCATTCCAAATTTCCGTTACTTGGACCCAATTTCCGTCATTTTTGTTGACCGTAAACGATATTGATATCGATATCGATATTTAGGGAGAGATATCCGTAAATTCGGCGAGCGATATAGCCGTCGATATCGATATTTTCATCCTTTGTTGGGATGTGTGATGACTCTTGGTACGTCATGTTTGGGACGAACGGTCAGGATACCTTTAAGTTGATCAAAGTGGCGTAGCAGAAGCGCGGTGGACCTATGCTTCATGTTGGAGCGGGCTAGGTCGGTATGGTCGGGTTGACCATGAGTGAGGTTGGTTTTTGTGGACTCATCTTGTTGTGTTGGAGATGTCGAGTGTGTTGGACTGTGGTCAGCATTTGGGTGATATCGAGGCCAGCACTCAGTGATTTCCCGAGCTTAGTGATGGACGACTTCGAGGGAAGTGACTGAGGAGTCCGAGGTGAGTGATTGTTGTTTGTGATCCCGGAAGTTGGTGACCTGGACTGGAACCTCGGAAAGGTTGAGACGTGATGACTGATAACCTTTTCGTTGTGCATACACGGTGTTAACCGACAGGTGAGTTGGTCAGTGAGTTGGTTTGGTTACGGACACATGATTGTGATCTGTAGGAGGTGTGGACTTTTCTAAGTCTCGTAGAGGAGTTGACGTTTGGATAGTTAGTCCGGGGATGGTATACTTGTGGATGACGTACCGTGTTTGGAATCTCGAAATCAGAAGATGTTGCGGTTTAGACGATGAGATGTTGGGTTGATTCCGAGTTGGTGTTAGATGTTGAGTGTCGATTTGGGAGACTTAGTGGTGGCACTTTAGGAGTTGTAACCCCCCTTGATCGTGGACACTTGTGGATGTGCTCAGGAGTAGAAAGAGTATTTGGTGACGTCTAGTGTGGCGCGTAAGGCGAACGTCTTGAGATTGTGCTAAGATGGATTAAGACAAGATGAATTATGATGTTATAGTTGTGGACCATTATGAGTTCCGTTGTAGCATGACGGAAGGAAGCTAAGAAAGAGTAACTATAACTGGTCGATACGAGGTTAATAAGGAGAACCCACAATCTTGACGTAGGGTATTCTGGGTCAATCGGATTCGATGTGTTGGTCTGATACATAGTACGTGGGATCCCCTTAGGAGTGAGTGGGTTGAGATTGGAACGCTTATGACTCAAGAGTGAGTAGTTGTGGAACAAGAGGATTCTAGGCAAGACAGAGGTTGGATATGTTGGACATGTAGTTGAGGAGATTGCTCTGTCTTGCAGGCGTAAAAGTGGCTGGATATTTTGATCACCTTGGAAGTTGTGCAGGACGTGTGTGGTCCGTCTCGTATACATTTGGGTTTTGGCTTGGATTTAGTGCTGGGTCTACCCTGTGTACGTGGTTGAGGTGTGATTAGATTTCCTATTGGTCGGGAGACCCAGGAGACCGGGAGATTCGGAAGGGATCTGAGTTGGACTTTCCCAGAAGACGTGTAGTTCAGTCTAGAGGTAGGATTGACCGACGGACTACAAAAGTGAAGCGTGACTGGCTCGACGACAAGTGGTAATCATTATGGTTATGAGGATGTTGTGTGCCCTGGAGATATACTGTGAGGGTGACGGGTACACTATGATGTTGTTGGTTAGACTTTGGATGTCGTAGTGCGTGGCTGATACCGATGTGGTTGACTAGTTGACATACCATAAGGTGACGTTGGAAGCACATGAGGATGTACTCTACGAGCTGTGTTTGAGGTATTCTAAAATATCTTTGTTTTATTCAAAGTTCGTAGGGTTGTCCTTACGTGTGTTTGGTGGTATGCACCGTGGTTCTGGTTGGTGGTAATTAGTGCATGTATTTGAAATGTGTACGTACTGGTTCTGCCATGGTCGACACCATGTTGATGTAATTGGACATGCAGCGTGATGTTCTGGTAGAAGTGTTGTTGATCGTCTTAGTGCTGAGGGATGTTGTGGATAGATGGAGGGTCGACGTAGTTCCGATATGATGGATTTTGACGGAGCATGTGGACTGGATCCGGGTGATCCAGGATGATCTGTTGGTTATTCCTGATGAGCTGGATGCTCAGAGCCACGATTGGCTGGTGGGACCCTGATGCGGAGATGTGTGATCAGCGATGTGGGATCACGATGGACAGAAATTTATAGGGCCCAGTTATAGCGAGATAGTATGAAATGTGGATGGTGTTTCCACAGGTTGACTGTGTTAGTGGTTAGTGAAACCACGGATGAGTTGATTGGTTGAATGAGGGGTATAAACGAGTACATTGCGACTCCAGTGAGGTCGGCGTGGATCGCTGACGAAAGTAGTATGGAACGTTGTATGACTCATGATGCATAAGAGTACCGAGACCGGTAGATGTCGTCCTGTGAATTAGTGTATTTGGGATTTGTACAGGTTGACGGCAGACTCGTACGATGTACTGAGAAGTTGAAATAAGGTGTGCTGGACTCGAGAAGGAGTCTGAGATTTGATGTGACTGGTAGCAGCGTTGTTGTGGCGTACCTACTGTTAGTGGAGCCGGAAGTGTTGAACTAGTAGTAGGGGTAATGTGGCGTACTTAGTGTTGGTTGAGCCGTGAATATCGGCTGATGTGATGTAACAACCCGTCCCGAGAGTAGAGTAATTAAGGTGTGATTGGTGAGGTTAACCAGTGGTTAGGTGGTTCCGACAGGTTCGGGCGCCTAGCATGACGATTTTGCCCCTGGTTTGGGTAAAATAGGGGGCATAGTTGACTTTTTGGATAATCGAGTTTTGGTAGGTTGACCTAGGATGGTTAGGTAGCTTTCGACGTCCTGAGTTCGATGACAGGCGGCCCGTACTCATCGGACTTACGAGGTGAGAGTTACGGGTCTAGGAAGTTTTAGTAAAACCGTAAAAATGAGTAAAACAGGAGGGTATTTTGGTCTTTTTGGTTTCTGGGGATTTGTGCAGAGAGAAAGGAAATGGACGGCTGAGGTTGAGCCATGTGGGAGTGGGTGGATTGGATGGTGACACATGGCAGGGGGCTAGAGGATTCTAGGAGAATCCTGTGTGGTCTCAGCCCAAATAATTGGGGTGCACTCGTGCTTACCCGTGCCTGTTCTTCGACAAACACAGAGAAACAGAGTGAGTTTGTGTGGAGGAATTGGGGAGTGAGCGTGGCTGGTGATGAGTTCTGGTGAGTGAGGGAGGAACAAGAGACTGAAGGGAGGCTGGTGGTCGTGAATTGGTGATGCAATCGTGCACGGCGGCACGGCGGAGGTGCGGAGAAGTTTTGGGGGAAACAGGGAGCCTGAGAGTTCGAGGTGGTGGCTACGCCGTGAGGCGAGGCAAATCAAGGCGAGGGGAGGCTGAGGAGGTTGCAAGGAATCCAACGAGCACCGTGGTAGGCAGCGGTGCGCACGGCGGAGCTGCAATCGAAAGGTAAGCTTCCTTGCTCTGTTTTCCCGTGAAAGTTCATTTGGAAAGTCGTGAAGTTTGGCTGAGAGTCGAGAGGATAGGAGGTCGGGGTAATGTTCAGGGAGGTCCTAGGAGTGGGTTGTGATGGTCGCCGTGACGGGGGCGTACACGGCGGAGCTCAGGCGAAGAGGAGTCTCTGTTACCCTGTTTCGGCCGTGAACTTCGAACCCAAAGTCGTGGACTTCTGGGGTGAGTCGAGGGTAACGGAGATTGGTTCTAGGTTCAGTAAAGCCTTAGGGATCGTCTGGTGTCGCCACCGTGACGGGAGGTGACCGGAGTAGAGGAATCGTGAAACAGGGGTTTGATGGCCGTCTGGTTCGAGCTTAAATCGACGATGACGGGACTGTGTCGAGGTTAGAGGAGTTAGGGAATGGATTCATGGTGGTTGGACGAAGCTGCAGGAGAAGAAAGGGGATGAAATGGTGGCCGGACGACGGAGATTGAGTCTCGCCGGTCCAAGTTGCAGAGCCGGTTCAGCACAGTGCGTGGAGGTTGTTGACGGTGCACTGTAGCTGGCGCGTGAGGGCCACGCGCAGCCACTTTGGGCGGCGCGTGGGGGCGCGTACGGCGGCGGATGGGAAAGTGGTCAACATGGTTTTTGGTCCAGGAGTTCTAGTGAATTCAATGGAGTTGGTTTCGAGTCAATCGGACGTCGTTTGAGTTTAGTTCTGCGAGGGTGAAGGTTTAGGGTCCCGGGTTCTTACGTTTAGGATTCGGGGAATTTTGAGGAAATTTAGGTGAATGTTCGTAGACGTGTTAGTGATGTGATTTGGTGATTGTTGACAGGATCGGAATTTCCCGAGGAAGCCGAGGAACGTACAGGACGTTCAGAACGCGAGTAGGGCTCAGTACTGTGAGTGGACCCTTTCTCTAAACTCGAGCATGCATAACTGTTTTTTATAATTGTTCTATGGTTTTAATTATGATTTTATGTTTATCGGATATGCCTTGTTGATTTTACATAATTGCACGGTTTTTGAGAAAGTTCGGTTTTCAGCACGTTTTAAGAGAAAAGTGTGATTTCTGAATATGAGGTTATGGATTTGGGATTTCAGTGGATAAGTGGTTTAAATGTTTATAAAGGGATTTCGAACTATGATTTGGTGATTAAAGCTTTCGGTTTTAGAATCGGATTTCGGAAACGGAATTTGGTTTTAAAGTTGAAAAGTGGATTCCGGATTTGGGTTCGGAATGACGGTTCTGGATGCCGGAAGGGTACCGGACCAGTGATTTCGGATTCGGGTTTGGATGTGGATTGGTGAATGGTTTTCAAATGATTTTGAGATTGGATTTGCTGGATCTGGATATTGGGTTTAAAGACCCGGATATATGTGACGGGGGACCGGCCGGATTGGGTTTAAAGACCCGGATTGAGTTTAAAGACTCGGGAGTTTAAAGACTCGGATATATTGATTTCCCCCGTAGGCCTTGAGTTTAAAGACTCGGGAGTTTAAAGACTCGGATATGATTAAGGCCTGGATTGAGTTTAAAGACTCGGGAGTTTAAAGACTCGGATAGGTCCAGCAGGTTTGATCAGAAAATGATGATTTCATGTTCATGATTGATGATACAGTTTGAGAATTTCACATGCTCTGGTTTTTCTAACTGTTTATAGTGTTTCTGTTTCTTATGGGGTTTTGTTTAGTAACTGTTGGTTATGCATGTGGTTTTCAAAACGGAGGGTTAAAGTCGGTTTTCTGATAAATGGTTTTAGAACATTTCTTTCATTATGGTCCACTCACATTTTCTGTTTTAAACTGCCCTCCAGGTTGTGGAGCGAGCGCGGGGTCTTGGCGTCGAGGCAGTGACCGAGGCATAGGAGTCACACGAGGGGTCCCGAAGTAGTTTAAAGTCTTCCGTGTGCGTGTAATTTATCGGTTTTTAGTTCCTTGTATTTTAGTACTATGCTCTGTACATGATAACTTTGGGAGCTTTTGTTTAAGTACTCCTGCGTCTGACTGGGTTTGAGTGAGTTTTTACTTGGGTGTTGTGTCGGGGAGTCAGACGGAAGCGGGATTTACCTCGGGTTTCGGGGTGAAACCGGGGTGGGTCCTGACATGTGATGTTAAAGGTGCCTTGCGTACGAGTTGGAATGTGTTGACCTCGGTGAGAATGCGATGATCGTCAGATGGACTGGAAGTCGGCTGAGTTGGTTCACGTGACCAAGTTGGGATGACAGTTTGGGAACTGTCAGGCTAAATTGGATTGGCAAATGATGGACACTGGGTAAGAGACCCAGGTGTGAGGTCAGTTGGATTTCCCCCAGTTAGTTACGGAAATACGAGATTCAGAATTTCGGGGATGAAATTCTTTTAAGGGGGGTAAATTGTAACAGCCCGTCCCGAAAATCGGACGTGCCACCTATCTATGAACTCGTGACGTCCCGAACTACGTCACGATCATCAGTCAAAGTCCATTTGTGTAACACCCCGGAAATTCGAGGATTTCAATATTGTAATTTATTGTGTGATTTGACGTTTTTACCCTTGTTATGGGTATGGCCAATTATTGACTTTTTGATTGATGAATTAAACGGACTTTGACTTATGACCGTGACGTAGTTCGGGACGTCACGAGGTCATAGACAGGTGGCACGTCCATTTCGGACGATCAGGGAAAAAGTTATGACTATCGGAAGTTCAGGGGCATTACCGTAATTTGGACTTTCGGGGGAAAATGTTGACTTTTCTTTTGGCAACTAATTTTCAGTTGACTCAGGGACCGTCAGGTAGGCCTCGACGTCCTGAGTCCGTAGACAGGCGGCACGCCGAAATCGGACCTCGTACGGGGAAGTTATGGCCAGAAACGTGAAATCGGGAGGTTCGTGTCTCGATTTTCGTGTCGAATATTATATTCTAAAATTCTGATTGAAGGACACCTGGTGAGTGACAAGTGTCACTTACCCATTGGCTAGATTGGATCAGATCCACTAAGGGATTAAATAGCATTTAAACCTACTTTTAATTTCAGCCCTTGGATCTGAAATCCCTTGATCTGATCTCAGCCTTTGATCTCATTCTGAGATTCAATCCTGGCCCTTGATTCTTGTTCCTGTTCAGAATTAAAAATCATGGAATCATGCACCCATGTGTTCATTCTCACAAACCGTTGTGCGATTTCTCCTTGGAACCAGCTCATCAGCCATCACCACTCAACCCCACACCTCAGACAACCAGCAGCCACCTTCTTGACGCCGGCCACCACTCCACGGCCACCCTGCACGGCGGCATTCCCTCAAACCCGTGGGTTACCATTTTCCTTCCCTGCTTCGAACCGTCTGTTTGTGACGTTGGCATCGTTTGGTTACTGTTAGGACACGTCTAGGAGACCTTGACGACCAATTTGGACCCAGGACGGGACTGGGAAAACCGTCGACTCGCCGGAGAGGATAACCAGAACCAGCAACCAAACTTCCCGTCGATTTTCAGGTAATCTCTTAGACCTAAAACCTAATTCTATTTACACAGAACCATTCTAGGGATTAAGACGAGTAGTTAGGAATCAAACTGGACAAAAATGACTGAGAAATGATGAAATGGTAACCGGGTCATGATCGCGGGTCTGATCGACCAGAGTTACAGGAATACGGGTCGACCCGTCTGAGGACAGCGGTGCTGACGTGGCACCCTGTCAGTCTGTCAGGTGACGTGGACCAACCGTGAGTCGACACGTGTCACTGACATGTTAGTGACGTGGACCAGTGCCGTGCTGACACGTGGCACATGTCAGATCTGACATGTGGTCTGACAGATCAGCGAGGTGGACCAATCGGGTGTTGACACGTGGCACCTGTCAGGTCTGACATGTCAGACCTGACAGCTGTCAGACGACGTCAGCATGACGTCATGCTGACGTCAGCAGTGACGTCAGCGATGACGTCAGCAGGAACTGTTCCTGCGTTGACCGACGCGTGGGGGCGCGTGTGAACAGTGTTTTTGGTGGGACCACCACCATTCTTTAGGTTTCGACGATCCGGATCCAATGGCGGTGGTTTCGGGTCGATCGGAGATCATTAAGTTGGTCAAAATAAGTTTTATTGCCTTGGAAAGCGCGTTCGGGCGGCTTTTCCGGACCGGTTTCGGTCTAGGGTTTCATAGTTGAATGTTAGGGGTTTGTATTGACCTTTGCATATACTTTGGATATGACAGGGATTGTATAATCATACGAGAACGAGTGTGTACGTTCGGTTTTCAGCAGGAATGTACTGTGAGTGGGCCATTTTCTTAAACCCTTGCGTGCATAAATGTTTTCCGGTTTATCATACTTATTCACATGCTAAAACAATAATGGTTTTGATGATATGGGAAATATGGTTATGGCACGGTATTTGGGCTTGAGACCCGTCTGGTGAAACTTAATGATTGGTTCGGATTTTATCTATGTATATATATGCCTTGCATGTGGATATCAATAAAATGCATTTGTTACTGCACTGTATAGATCCTTCCATATTATATTGTCTCCTCCGGATGAGGTACCCCGGAGAGGTCACGGACGTCTAGTACGTCCAGCGTCTATGACGCTAAGCATCGGGGATGCTGCACCCGAACGGGGTTCGGGGAATGAACTCGGAAAGTGAGACCCGAGTGGCACGCGTAGCCTTGTGATTGTGACCTATTGGACGTCAGGGACGTCAGACATCAGGGATGTCGGGATTGGAGTGTATAGTGCAGCAACTAAAATTATACTTATGGTTTTATTATATGCCTTATGGTTCATATTATATGGTTTATGATTTTGAATTATGATGCACGCATGTTTGGAAAACGGAGGGGTAAATTATATGTTTTAATTATTAAACGATTTCATAAACTTGAATTTCGGTCCACTCACTCTTAATGTTTTGATAACCCCTCCAGGTTGTGAAACTGAGGTAGAGGAGGAACCTGAGGCTGAGGCATAGATCTACTTCTGCGTACCTGATCCCCTGTTGGGCGGTGTACCCGCAGGTTTACTTTAGAGTCGTGCTCGCAACTTGTAATTTTGGATTTCATCCCTTGTCTGACATTCGTTTAATTCGGATTTGATGTATGACTTTAATTTGGTTATTTATGCATTTAAATGTTTTGAGGTTAAAATTGGTATGAATTATTGGGTGTCAGACGGGAGCAGGGCACGTCCCCTTGTGGTCCCTGTGGGATCGGGGCGGGTCCTGTCAATTTGACCATCCGAACTAAAAGTCAACATTTTTGCCCATTCCAGGGGAAAAATCGTCATTTTGCACCGTCGGTCGAAAATCAGCCACCTAATCACTAATTAACCTTACTAATCTATCACTAACCACTAATGTAATCCCAATTTCCGGGATGGGCTGTTACAGATAACCTGCAGGTGCGAGACCCCGGTAGAGACCTTTTCTTGGCGCGTGAGGCGGAGTTAGGTCGTCCGATCAACATGACAGTGGTTTTGTCAGGACCCGACTCTTCTCTGTCAGGTCCCGACTCATCTAGCACGATATTGTCCTCTTTGGGCCACATCAATACTCAACGGCAAGCCTGCGCCCTCAAGGTTTTGTCTTCGGGAGCTCACGGTGCAACTTCCCAAGGGGTCACCCATCATGGAATTGCACCAGCCTCAACTCGCTTAACTTTGGGGTTCCAATCCCCCCCAAAGCCACTGAGCTCCCAAAAGGCCTCATGCTAGATAGGTGTGTGCCTACACCTTTAAGGCACACCACCATTCCCTTCCCAGACCATTCCCTCTGCGCAGGAATGTGGGATTGTTCACCGTTCCCTCCAGGACACGGGTCTTACAATCCACCCCCCTTAGGGCCCAGCGTCCTCGCTGGCACACTTCCCGGTTGGGTCTGGCTCTGATACCATTCTGTCAGGTCCCGACTCATCTAGCACGATATTGTCCTCTTTGGGCCACATCAATACTCAACGGCAAGCCTGCGCCCTCAAGGTTTTGTTTTCGGGAGCTCACGGTGCAACTTCCCAGGGGGTCACCCATCATGGAATTGCACCAGCCTCAACTCGCTTAACTTTGGGGTTCCAATCCCCCCCAAAGCCACTGAGTTCCCAAAAGGCCTCATGCTAGATAGGTGTGTGCCTACACTTTTAAGGCACACCACCATTCCCTTCCTAGACCATTCCCCCTGCACAGGAATGTGGGATTGTTCACCGTTCCCTCCAGGACACGGGTCTTACAGGTTTCCTATATTTTTCTGGATTTAATGGTACCTAGATTTTGATATTTGGAAAGTGTTTGGGTACGGTTTTAGATGTGCAAAAAATTTTGTTTATATTGGGTTTTAATTATGTTTAACAATAATGACAGGATCTTAAATGAAGTAATTGATTAATTAACCTAGATTGTTCTGTGGGTTTGAGGATAACAAATGAGGTGGTTAGCTTTGAATTATTGTATGATTTAACTAAAGGATCATTATAAGTATTTTAGTTTTTTAATTAAGAACTTGAGTAGTAAGTAGTACCATACTTAGTTATGGTTAAATAGTATTATATATGATCTTGCTTATGACTAAAGTTTAAAGTATTAAAGAGAGTTCTTTTGACCATGATTAAAATCAATTGGTGGATATTTACAAGTAAAACTTGTGGTGTAGACAATACTTACACTAACTTTGATACTTAAGATTATGGATGTTATTAAGTAAAGGTTGTGAACCCAATTATAATCGTGGTCGAATATGGATTAGTACATATGTATAAGATAATGTTAAATGGAAATGTAAAGATAGAAACGAGTTGTAATTGATGAGTCTTTCTCCTTGTCTGGGAGTGGGCTGGACGTGGGCGGTAGCCCCGCAATGACGCATTAGATTTGGTTAGGTGAATATTAGACGTCATCAAGGTTAGTAATATCCTTGGTCTGACCCGAGTGGTTGGATGGGAGCAGGACCAGTTCGATTTTCGCAAATTTGGGGACAACTCCTGTCAAGTCTCCTTGCATTTTCATATCAAAACACATCAAAATCGTGAGTGTGTGACAGGACCCGCCCCGATCCCCCGGGGACCACAAGGGGACGTGCCCTGCTCCCGTCTGACACCCGAACCAACATTCCAAATTTAACCTTAAAAGTTCAAATGCATAAATATCAGAGATAAAGTTATACACACAATCCGAATACAAAAGATGTCATACAAGGGATAATGTCCAAAATACAAATTCCGAGCACGACTCTAGGCTATCCTGCGGGTTAACCTACCCAACAGGGGTTCAGGTGCGCAGTGTAGATCTATGCCTCAGCCTCAGGATCCTCTTCTACCTCAGTAGCACGGCCTGGAGGGGTCACCAAAACATTAAGGGTGAGTGGGCCGAAACTAAAAGTTTATAAAACAGTTTACTAAATAAAACATATACTTTTACCCCTCCGTTTTCCAAACATGCATGCATTAGTATTTAAAACCATAAAATCATATAGGATATCACAAGTCATACGATAAAACCATAAATATAACCACAGTCACTGCACTATACACTCCAATCCTGACATCCCAGATGTCTGACGTCCCTGACGCCCAATAAGGTCACAGTCCCAAGGCTACGCGTGCCACTCGGGGTCTCAATCCCGAGTCCAATCCCCGAACCCAATCCGGGTACGGCATCCCAGATGCCTAGCCTCCCAGACTCACGACGTCCCAGACGTCCAATCATAGCAATCCTGATCCTAAGTCATCCTACGGTCCGGTCCCTCCGTAGAATGACCCCTCGCAGGCAATGCGCCGTGACCACTCCAGGGTACCACATCCGGAGGAGACAGTATCTCACGGGTGGATCTATACAGTGCAGTACCAAAGATAGTCATCGATATTCACATGCATATATATATATATATATATGTATATATGAAATCCAAAACCATACTTAAATTCCACCAGACGGGTCTCAAGCCCAAACATCGTAAATCGTGCCATAACCATAATTTCAAGATAATCAAAACCATTACTTGATTCCAGCATATATATATATATATATATAAGTGGAAATAGTTATGCATGCAAGGGTTTAAGGAAATCGGGCCCACTCACAGTACAATCCTGCTGCAAAACTGTGCGTAACACCTTATCCCGGAACTACTGTACGATTCCTGTCAGTCCAATCACACGTAAGGGTCACTACAAGTTCTTAACAGTCAACCAAGAATTCCTAAACTGAAACCGGCTCGGGAAAGCCGCCCGAACACGCTTCCCGAGGCAACCGGCCCTATTCTGACCAACTTAACAATCTCCGATCGACTCGATTATTAAACTCAAAATGTCCAGTACACTGAAAGGATGAAAACTCTAGTTGACCGTGACCGAAGATGAGGCTTCACACGCCCTCACGCGCCGCCCAAAATGGCTGCGCGTGAAAGCCACGTGCTTGACACTGTAGCTACAGTGTCGTCCCCTTCACCCGTTTGTCTGATAAACGAGTCCTCAACCCGCGACTCGACCCGGCCAAATAACCACCAATTCCTACTCGATTTCCTCCAGTTTTAAACCTAAGATCTTCCTTAACCATTTAATTACAATTCTGATCCATTAATTAACCTTAACAGGTCCTATATCATCCCTTCGACCCGTGATCAACCAAACGGGTCGATCATCGAATTTCCCTGGTTTCAATCCCATTTTCAAATTAACCTAGCATGAAGCTTACTATGACCAATACGAGCCAAAACACACAAACAATTGAACGAATACTCACCTGGAAGACGTCGTCCACAACTCTGAAATTTCTTTGAAAATGGAACTTGGGTTCCTGGCCAAGCTATGGCTGAATCACTTCAGGGACGGTATGGTTGAACTCCAAATGGTCCCATAAGGCCGTTTAAGTACTTAATTTCGTCTAACTTGCCTCACAAATTAAACTTGATTTTCCCTCCAATTTTTCAGATTTCCAGTTCTCTGTTTTCTCTCAGTTTTCAGACTCTCAAACACCGAAATGATCTCCTCTCACTTCCCAACTCTCAGTTAATTAAACCGTGCAACATCACCCGTGGGAATCCTCTCAGTCCCACTCTGGAATTGTTTCCCGTAAAACAGACCCAAATCGATTAAACAATGGTGCCCGTGCCTGGTGCTTGGTTCAGTCCACTCCACTGCCTCAAAACCATTAAACAATCGCCTTGGCCAGTCCACTAACCAGATTAAACAAATGCTGGATCAGAACCACCAAACACGGTGGTGCAGCTCTGCTTCCAACGGTTTCCAAATAGTAATCCCAGCAAAATTACCATTTTGCCCATCCGTTCAAAAATTACCGAAATGCCCTTCCCTTCCTAGACCCGTAAGTCAACGGTCCGATATCTGTTTTCAGTGTGCCGCCTGTCTACGGACTCAGGGCATCGAGACCTACCCAACGGTCCTTGAGTCGTGTGAAAATCAATTGTCAATAAAAAAGTCAACATTTTCCACCTTTTCGTCCAAATTACGAAAATGCCCTTGGACTTCCGAACGTCATAACTTTTTCCCTGATCGTCGAAATTGGACGTGTCACATGTCTATGGACTCGTGACGTCCCGAACTATGTCATGGTCATTGGTCAACGTCCGTTTGACCTACCAATCAAAAAGTCAACAAATTGATCATACTATTCATAGGGGTAAAAACGTCATTTCATTTATTATTTTACAATTTTACATTCCTCGCATTTCCGGGGCGTTACAGTGTCAGAAAGAGAAACAGAAAGGTTGAGACTGAGTCGTCGAGATTCGACTCCAAGAAGGAAAAGAGATAGAGAAGTCGAGGAGTATAAAATATCAAAAGAGAGGGACACATCGAAAATCAAGATGAGAAAGGCATTAAGAGAGTCGACGAGGAGGCTTCAATTCGCGATAAAGAAGACTTCGACTTGCTATGGAGAAGGCTTCATAGGTTCTTAAATTTAGGATGGAGGAATCCACCAGTGTCGGTCATGGTGATGAACCGTGGAATCAAGACTCTGAGGCTCTCAAATTTAGGATTTATGTCTTCTAGCATTGTACTTCAAGTTCAACTTTTCATTGTTATTTTCATTTTACCTCTCGAATAGGTCCTTTGGACCTTCATGGATGAAATTGGAAAAAAAAAATTGGTTGCTGACTAGTTTCAGTGTATATTGACAGATTTTGACAAATTTTGTCAAAATTTACCGAAATAGGAAGATATCGTAAAAATTGGGGTAAAAAATTTCTTCCTCTGTTTCGATGCCACTCTCCATTTTGATGAACTATCGATCGAAATATCGGTAATATTGCGGATATTTTAATCCATGGCTGTGATAGTGACAATGTTGAGTTTGGTGCATGTTCTACTATGTGTGGGTGCACGTGATGTGCTTGTCGTTGGATTTTGCTACAGTGGGCTGATCTGGTTTTTGGGCTTTGGTGTTGGTTTAATCCTCATGAATTTGGGTTGGGCCTTTTTTAGTTCATACTATGTTTTGAACTAGGTGTATGGATCATAGTATATTGCATTGATTCAGTTTATGCTATGTGCTTGTTGTTTGTGGGTGTATTTATTGGTGTGACTTAGGGTTTCTTGATTTTGCTGAGGAATGCCCCTTGCCGATATATGTTTCTATGTATATATATTAAATTTAAGAACTCTGGTTACAAAACGAGGAATACAATTAAATTGTGGTACTTGGGAGTTATAGGTTTTGAAATTGATAATATTACAATTATAACCATAAATTTAATCCATGTTATTGGGGGAGGAGGACTGTTTTGTTAGTTTGATCGCTAAACTTGTAACTCCTATGTATTTCTTTTTGAACTTTTGTTTCAATCGATTTTTCCTCTATAATTACGTTTTGTAAATTTGTCGCATTTCAAATAAAGTTAAAATTATCAAATAATATTTTTAAAGAGAAAATGACTTATCATGAATAATATTTAGCAATGCATATTTAAATGAAATATGAGTAAATATGATTATACGAAAAAATATACTTTGAATAACTCTATTATTATAAAACCAAAATGATGAGTAGATTTCACCAAAAAATTTAGACGAAACTACGTTTTTCATGTTGAATCCTTAACTATTAAATGATTTATTAGTCATTTAATAGATAAGTATTAAATTTATAAATTCTAAAAATAATAAGAGTTAATGGAAGAAGAAGATGATAAAAAAAAATTGAGAAATAATATTTGAACACACTTAAATGACCATATTAATTTAATCATCTTATGCATTAATCAATTAAAAATGTTATTTTAATAAATTAAATCTTCTTGTGTTTAATTTTTGTGATAAATTAAAGGGAAATTAATTTATAGGTCCTTACTAACATATAAGTTTATTCAAAAACTTGCATATAGAAAAATTAAACATATAAGTCTTTTGACTAGTTAAATGACTATACAATTTAAATTAGTCCATAGTTTTTATATAAATTACAACTAATATAATCCAATTGTAAACTAATCCAACAACAATCTAAAAAACACTTACCAAAATTTATCATGATTTTAACATTACTTTTTATTTTTATTTTTTTATTATAAGATTATATTGAGGATTATGAAAACATTACTTTTATTTATATTTTTGTTTCACTTGTTTATTTTAAAAATAATATGAGTATCTAATCAAACTTAAAGTAAGATAATTAAAAAAAATAATTCTTCAAAAATACCTTTAAATTTTAAATTTAAAAATTCTTTATCTTCCGATATTAAATAATTTGATTAATTTCATAAAATTCAAGGATTAAACCCTATGTTGTACGATTTTTCACCACCATATCAAGCCCCCACACAAACCCCACCACACACCACAAACCCCTCCCCCCCTAAAGAAAAATCTATAGCCTACCGTTGAACCCCATACAATATGGATTTTATTTTTTATTTTATAAAAAAAATTCAATTGTAACTATATACAATATATATGTATACTATATATAAAAGGGTTCATGAGCCCAAAGAAATCAAACACTAAGGGGCACATGAGGCAAAGAGAATAAAAAAAGATAATGTTATTTTTAATTGTTTAAAAGAATTCTAAAATAACTCACTTATTCTCTTTATTGAAATATAAAAATGTAGATGTGAAATTTATTATTTACAAATTCTGTTTAGGGACTTTTGAATAAAAAAAAGTTTGAAATAAGCTTTTATTTTATTTAATATAAAAGCATTAAAAATTTTAAATAAAAATATAAGTTATTAAGGGTGTAATAATAATTTACTCGAAATTAAATATGCCACATTATTCGTACAATTTTGCAGTACAAACTCTTATTTATAACCAAACCCACAGCAAACCCAATGCGAACCTCCTCTTCCTCTCAAACGTCAAACCCACAACAACACTGGCTCCTCCTCCGCCTCTGCCTCGCCCACTTCTCCTTTGTTTCCTCATCCTCCTCTGCCTCACCATCTCTGCCGTCGCCCACAACGACCATCACGATTGAAACGACGGTGAACCCATAAAGGACAGTGAACCAGCTCCAGAGACCTTCGATCAAAGCCTCTGATATTAACCAAAGTTTGGAGCATGATTATAATCTTTATTGGGACCTTCGTCCCCGGAGTTTCACCGTACTTTTTCAAGTGGAATGAAAGGTTCTTGGTTTTGAGTACCCAGTTTGCTGGGGGTGTGTTTTGAGGTACGGCTATATATATTGTATTTTCTGAGTGATTCCAACCAGACTTGCAAGGACTTGACCGAGAAAGAATACCCTTTTGCGTTTATGTTGATTTGCGGTGGAATCTTGCTCACAATGCTTGCTGACTGTCATTTCCTATGTGTTTGTCAAGAATAAGATCGATCCTGGGCTTCAAGTAAGCGTTTTTGGTCATATTTATATTTTTGTAGTGGGAATTCAAATTCTCTTTTGTTGTTCAGCGAGCGAAATTTGTTAATAAAGTAAGATGTGAAGGTTTAGGGGCAATTGTGGAACCCAAAATCACCCGAAAATTGTGAAGCTGTCACGTGGCCCATAATTCCTGAAATGACCAAGTTGCCCTTGACAATAATACAAATGACTTGTAGTCACCCACACATTAAATAATCTATTTACCAGCTAAATACGTTATTTAATCGGGTTTAAAGTCTCCGTAATATTAATATTCACCCTGAGAGTTAATTGTTATTATTCTTAATAACGAACAATTGAATATTGATATTAAATCACAACAATTATCATTATTATCATAATGAGCTATTATTATAATTATTAAATAATATATTTTATTAATAATATATTATTTATTAATTACAAATTCAGCCGACCAATCAGAACGCTCCTAAGATTTTCCTATAAATAGCGGAGCACATTTCATTTCCAAGGTAAGTCGATTGTTTGCTTCGAAGTATATCCTTTTCCTCTCTCAAAGCTTAGACATCGGAGTGTTCTTGGTCGAACAACCCCCGGGTAATCGATCGAGGCAACGATAGCTAATTGTTTGCTGTTTGCAGGAATTGTAAGGACTTTTCGCAGCGGGTTCGATTTCTGCTTCAACAATTGGTGCTTTCATTGAGAGCAATTGAGGAATACTCAGAAGAAGCTCTATCGGTTATTCATCGTTCTTCAACGGTGTTTATTGTTCTTCAGGAAATTGTTCATCGTTCATCTTTCTTCGTTCGTCGTTCATCGACATTGTTCGAAGATTTTGAACGTTGTTCAAATCATCCATCAACAACTTTCCTGTTCAAGATTCTTTGATTCGGCATGGCTAGGGTTCGTCGATCCGCTCGATCAGCTGGAGAAGGTGATTCTGCCTCAACTACTGAGGCTCGTATAGAGACTCCGGAGGACCGGCCAATTCGACCTAGGCGTGAGTCCATAGAAGCGCCCATGGAGACTCTCGGAGGGAGGCCAACCTTCAGCTTCGGAGCATTCCATTCTCCAGCTAACCAAGTGCCTGCGCTAGGGGAAAGAGCTTCGTCTTTGCAACAAGCAGGCAGGCGGTTGATGGGAGGTGCATCATGTTTAATGACCCGTTCCAGAAATTTGGATTAGATTAGTTGTTAATGATGGATTAGTGAAGGTAATTGGTGATTAGTTGGATGCGTTCGGACGGACGGTGCAAAATGACGATTTTGCCCATGGAATGGGCAAAAATGTTGACTTTTTGTTCAGGCAGTCAAATGGACTTTGACCGATAACCGTGACGTAGTTTGGGATGTCACGAGTTCATAGACAGGTGACACGTCCGATTCCAACATCCGAGGAGAAAGTTACGACGTTCGGAAGTTGAGGGTAGTTTGGTATTTTCGTTAAAGGGGCGATTTGTTGACTTTTCAAATGACCTGGACCATTCACGAACTTCGAGGACCGTTAGGAAGGTCTCAAGTCCCTGATTCCAACGATAGGCAGCATGTGTTATTTGGAGTTCGGGAACTAGAGTTACGGGTTAGGGATTACGAAGGGCAAAATGGTAATTTGTCTCTGAGGGGTATTCTGGAAATTTCCTGCATTGGGATCTGTGCCCACTCAGAGATGGACACTTGGCTGTTGATTGGAAGGGGTGCCATAGGATTTTTGACGCGTGGCTGGGTTCAGATGGTTGTGGAACAACCAGTGACCGCCTTATTCCTTTAAAAAAAATGAATGAAGGTATGCACGGGCTGGAAAACAGAAAAACGGAGTGTCTGAGGTTGGGGGTGTGCGTGAACCATGAGAAACAAGCCAATCCTCCTCAATTGAGAGTAGTGTGGGATGGAAATGGTGGAACTCGATGGTGAGAGGGTGATGCCACCACGAAGACCGTCGTGGGTGGCGGTTGTAAACAGGAAACTCTGTGCAACCCGTAACTCTCAAGTATACACAGTCACCTTCAAACCCCAGTTTTTATCCATCGTGTGTGAATGAGGGGTTGGATAGAGGATTCAAACGTGTGTGGTGGTTCCTATCGAGATAAACGACGACGGTGGTAAGCTTTTAGTATAGTGAACGGTTCAGTTAATTTCAGAAATGGTTCATCATAATTTTGTGATTATTGATTGATTTTCTTTGTTGGAACTCATCTCTGGAAGTTACAGAGGTGGTTTGGAAGTAAAAACCAGGGACAGGGAAGGCTGAGGCCATGGAAACAGTGGAGAAGAATTGATGGTTCGAAAGCTTGATCGGACAGGTATTAAACAAGACCTAATTTCTGGATTTAATTAGTTAAAACATCTGTAGAGTTGGGGATGAAATTATTGGGCTAAACGGAACTGAAAAAGATGAAAAAAAACCAGGAAGAACCGCCCTCGCCAGTTCAACTGGACCTACCTGAATCGAACCGGTCTAGACCGGGTGTGGCGAGAGGTTGAAGCCAAACAGTGCAGGCGCGTGTGGGCCCGTGGCATGGAGTTTGAAGGAAGTTCCAACATGAATTTTAAAGTATTCAATGTAACGAACATTTTGGCACTGGTTTCGAGTCAATCGGACATCGTCTCGATAGTTTTCGGGATGTTCGAAGGTTTTAGGCCTCGGTTACAAATAGTTAAAAATTCGGGAAAATTACGGGGCTTAAGTATGATCATTGTGAAGTAGTTAGTGACCGTATTATCGAGGCAGCGGCGAAATAGTCTGTGAGTGGACTTTGTTTTCTAACTCTTGATGCATGCATATATGTTTTTATATGTTTTCTATACATGAATCTATGATTTGATTTATGATCTTGATGGTTTACGGTTTTGCACAATTTTTGAGGCATTTATGGAATAGCACATTTTACGAGATTTCGATCGATGCTATGGTTGAACGATGGTTTCGATGATTTGATTTTGGGATTTGAAAGATGATTTGATTTCAATGATTTGAAATGGATTTCGGAAAAGTGATTTCGGGCTTGGAGCCTGTTCATGAGATTTCGGTTTTAAAACTGGATTTCGAAAATGAGATTTCGGATATGGTTTTGAAACTTGGAAAGGGAATCTGGATTTGGGTTGGGGATGATGGTTCCGGATGCTAGCT
This sequence comes from Prinsepia uniflora, assembly GCA_032719365.1. Lineage (NCBI taxonomy): Eukaryota > Viridiplantae > Streptophyta > Magnoliopsida > Rosales > Rosaceae > Prinsepia > Prinsepia uniflora. The sequence continues at coordinate 68,165,300 of CM064861.1, read as the reverse complement.
TAAGGAATCATTGTTGCGGATTCGGATAAGGATTTTTTTGTAGTTTTCACAGTTGATTGGAAAATGGTTTTGAATTTAAAGACTCGGAAAAAGAAAAAGAAAAACCGCTGAATCTAGTTTTGAGTTTAAAGACTCGGATTGATTGACGGGGGGAGGGCCCTAGATTGATATGTTTTGAGTTTAAAGACTCGGTATATGTTTTGAGTTTAAAGACTCGGATATGATACCCCCCGAGGCCTGTGATTGTGTTTTGAGTTTAAAGACTCGTTGATATCCCGGGAAGGCCCGATATTGCGCATGGTTTTGAGTTTGAAGACTCGGGCGCACTTGAGATCCAGCAAACTCATATGATTGATGTTTTTCACTGGTTTTTCACTAATTTTCACTCGTTTTCAAATGTTTTGGGAAATGGTCCGGATGTATGATTTTTGATTTGAGGCTGAGGCCTGGATTTGAATAACGGAATTGATTCCGGATTTCATATGGTTTTCATTAATGGTTTTGATATGAATGGTTTTCTTACATGACTTCTGAGATGCATGCATTGGTTTTAAATGGAGGGTATAAAAGTAATTGTTTAATTTGAAATGTTTTGAACTTATACTTTATTTTTGTCCACTCACAGTTTTTTTTTGTGTTTTCGATACCCTCCAGGTTGTTGCGGTGCGGGCTGTTGTTCGAGAGAGATGGAGACATCACACACGAAAGCCACAGTAGAGTTTGCGCGCTCTGGGTAGTTCGGAAGTTTGAGCGGTTCAGTCAAGAATCCCTTGTCCGACTTACATGTCACATGGAGGTTGGACGTCAGTTTAGCCTTCGTGTCACTCGTAAGTTAGACGGGAGCATGACTTAGCCCTTAATTTGGGGAATTCAGGCCGGGTTGTGACATCATGGCACGATCACCCCACATCAAACATGGATCTAAGGGACTTTCTGGATGGGCGTCACGACGTCTCAGGGAGAAGTCACGACCAGCCCCCTCAGGATAGCTTAGCACTACAAGTAGAAAAGTTGAGCAGCCAAGTTCAACTTCAGTAAGAGCTCTTGCAGCGACTCTTGACAGAAAGAACAATCCAAGAGCCAGACAGACATTCCACGTCGCATGGAAGACAAGAGAATGCTTCAAGGCAATCTGGGAAAGAAACGGTCTGCTGCCGAACAATGTCACGAGATACCTCTCTAAGCAACTCCGGTGAGGAAAATCACCCCCTTAAGGAAATGAACCCTCAACTCCCAAGGCCATCAGTACATGAAACGCTTGGACGTAGGATCGGGGCAACTTCACAGGTAGTGCGTTCACACGGAAACAGGGGGCAACAGACTACACATAAAGCCCCAAGACAATCTACCCAAGGTCTTGAGAGGGAGGATGAAGCCTACTCTACTGCGAGATCCCAGATATCAAGGGGAGAGCCTCAAAGAGGTTCTCGACAATTTGCTCGAAATGACTCACCGCCCCAGCAACGTGTGTTGATGGCTAATGATGTTCAAAGAATGTTGGACAGGAACCTTCGTGTTCAACAAAATAACGATTTAGAAGACAATCAACGTCGCCAGATACAACTCTCCACGCCTTATGTAAGAGATATTGAGGAAGAGCCATTCCCTCAAAGGTTTGCAACGCCGAACTTCACTTCGTTCAAAGGAGCCTCCGACCTGGTAAAACACATAAATTATTACCAGGGATTCATGGTCCCCAATAGGCTTAACGATGCGCTCATGTGCAAAGTTTTTCAAGCTTCTCTTCAAGGCCAAGCCATGACTTGGTTCAATCATCTCCCCCGAAGGTCGATTGCATCCTTTGAAGAGTTGGCTCTGGCATTTGTGAAGGAGTACGCACAACTTCGGACAATCGAGGTGAAGGAGGACAATATTTTCTCTGTCCGAAAGAGAGCAAGAGAAACTCTGTGACAATACATACAAAGATATTGTGAGGAGAAGTCTCGGATTGTCGGCTGTAGCGACCTTGTTCGGCAATGGAATTTAAACAAGGACTCCCTCGGGACAGCTAGCTCTACGGAGACATTGTCATGGGCAATGCACGAAGTCTCACCAAGATGCTCTCTCTAGTTGAGCGACATGCATGCTGGGAGGATGAAAAAGGTGTTGAACATGTGCTAGATCATGCCGAGACGAGTGCGAAAGCCTCCGCATCGACACCACAACGCAAGGAGGACGTTAGTGGCAAATTTTCACATGGGGGGTTCAACAAGCGCAAGGCGAACCAAACTCCTAATGACTCAACCATCGAGAAGCCTAAAATGCAATTTTCAATACCAGTCCAATAGATTCATAATGAGATCAAGGACAAGACTTGGTTCAAAAAAAACCAGGACCCATTAAGGGCGATCAGGAGAAAGCTGATAAAACAAAATAGTGCGCCTATCATGAATGTTATGGGCACAATATTAGCAAATGTATATCTTTCGAAAGATATCTCCAAAATCACATGAAGGAGGGGCATTGCACAGACTACATCAAGAAGAAGACTGTAGATCACATGGAGAGCAAAGAGCCTAAGGAGCTAGCGTCAAAAGTGATCCGCATCAACTAGCTGCATGTCAAAATTAGAGAGACATAGAAGTCTATGAAGCCTTCAATTTTTCTTTTCAATTTTCCTTCTTAATTCAAGTATCGTGCATTTGAATTATAAACAAGATTGAAAAATTATTCTGAATTCATACCAACAAGTTTGTACAATTTTCAAAACTTATACCCTCAAGCATCAAAGCCTTCATCATCAAAGCATCCAAGCCTTCGCCCTGCGAAGCATCTAAGCCTTGGCCCTGTGAAGCATCCAAGCCTTCGCCCTGCGAAGCATCCAAGCCTTCGCCCTGCGAAGCATCCAAGCCTTCGCCATGCGAAGCACCCAAGCTTTCGCCATGCAAAACATACAAGTCTTCGCTTTGCGAAGCACTCAAAGTCTTCCTCTGAGAAGCATCCAAAGCCTTCTTCCGAGAAGCACTCAAGCCTTCCTCCGGGAAGCATCCAAAACCTTCTTCTGAGAAGCACTCAAGCCTTCCTCCGGGAAGCATCCAAATCCTTCTTCCGAGAAGCACTCAAGCCTTCTTCTCAGAAGCATCCAAAACCTTCCTCTTGGAAGCACTCAAAGCCTTCCTCCCGGAAGCACTCAAAGCCTTCCTCCGGGAAGCACCCAACGACTTCCTTTAGGAAGAGCTCATAGCTTTCCTCCGGTAGGCAAGCAGAGCTTTATGAAGGAAACGCTTAACGTATTCCACCAGGAAGCACACCAGGTTTTCCTCTGGGAAGCATTTCCAAAACCTCCTAAATTTGAAGCTCTCGAGCTTTCCAGTAAGCATTTCTAGCCTTCAATTAGAAAAAGCAAAAGCCCTTCCCTGGAGGCAACATACCAAAAACTAAATCATCTAACACTTCGAGTTATTTAGATCCCGCCATTGCATGCCCATGGTTGCAGTGGGGGCATATGAATGAATTTGCTATAGAACGTTGTATGGAGTTCATTCCGACTCATCGCCAAGCATTTGAAAGTGTTCGCTTCAACACATTAAAAAGTGGGTAAAAGAAAGTTAACACTTGTGTTCCAACAATTGTTCCAACAATTAAGCATAAATTATTTTCTTATTTATTCATTTGGGGGGTGTTTGGCAAATCACATGTCTATTGCTCACACCGGTTATTCACTATTGGAATGAACATTACAAACGAAAGGGAAATGATATAAAGAAACTACGGATGCATGTCTTCAAAACCCATTGTTTTTTTGAACTCTTCCCACTCTTCTGCTGAAAGTAGGGAAGCGTCGTTAAACAATGATTCAGCAGTCTCCGGGCCACCTTCCTTTCTGGTCTCGGTTTCAGGCTCTGGTTCAGGTTCTAGTGCAGGCTCATACTCTTTCTCCAGCTCTGGTTCCCTTTCTTTCGTGGTGATCCCACTGCAGCTTGCCATGCCCAACTTTTGCCCCTCATTTTCTTTTTGGCACAAAGTTGTGGGGGCATACGGTGGCAATAAATGGTCGTCTCTCGGAAACCTTCCAGTCTTCAAATTCTGGATTTCCACCTCCAAAAGTTTGATTCTTTCATCTGAGTCCTGCAAATGTCTGCGCAGCAAAACCAACTCGTTGAGAGCAGTGTCACATTCACTCTCTACCAACAGCTTTTCTACCTGACTTGTCTCCAGCTTGCGTACCTTGTTCTCCAATGAACGAATTCTCCCAACCAAGGCATTGTTGTTTCGTCTGGCGTGGTCTCAACCTTCTCGAAGGCGGATACACTCTGATCTCATTCGTTTATTCTCCTTTTCGAGGCCAGCTTTCCTGCAAAGTATGTCAACCAACTTGTGGTTTTCGAAGTCATGGGGGGAACTTGTGTATCCACGGTCCTAGATGCCAGTTGCGACTTCGTGACTAGTCGTTCCGAACTTTCATCTCTCAACACCTCAATCACTTCAGGGGAAGCAGAGGTAGCTTTCAACCTTTTAGAAAGATCAAATGCCTGCGTCGAAAGATCATCTGAGGCTCTACGCTTGCTGGATGATCCCGCTGGACTAGCATGACAGGGTGTGGAATCCAAGATGTCTCGGGAGAGCACTTCAAGACCTGATTTCCCCTCGGAATATCACATGAGACCTTCTTCAAGAAAGGGAGGCATGTTCAATCCTCCATCTTTATGCTCTACCTTGCTGTTACCCCATTTTGAGCTCAACATGACCTAAATTGTCGTCTCTAGAAGATTTTCCACCAGGTAACACAACTCCTTGGAAAGCTTAAGTTACGTCATGGCACCACATGTGCTTCGTCCCGTGTCATGGGAAACCTTGCTTTGAAGATGAAGCACATCTCGTTTTGTGGTTGTATCATGCCTCGTCTCGTAGCTGTAACGCGCCTCGCCTGGTATTTTGCTGCACCTCACCTTGGATTCTACTAGCCTTGCCTTGCCTTGCCTCGCAACTATAACATCCCCACCCTGGGTTAAGACACTCCTTACTTCAGGTGATGGGACTCCTTGCCTCTTGCCGATGAAAGCCAAGATAGGTTATGGAGCACCTTACTCTCCATGTGTTGAACTCTTCTATATGTCAGGCACCATATGCATGGTCATCAAGAAGTACACCTCGAGTTACATGATGCATCACTTCACGCTCTGACCGTGCCTTTCCTTGCTACACCTTTCCTTGCACCATAGCATGACCCTCATTGCAGTGTAGCGCACCTTGACCCGAAGTTGGAACACGTCTCGCCTTGTGACACACCTCACTTCAAGTCATGGAACTTTGAGCCTCTCCCGTTGAAAGCCTTGATGTTGGCTCCACCAGCACTTGAAGATGACAAATTCGTCGAAGGCAGGCCTTGCTTGCCCAATGCACCTAGTGGCGAACATGTGGAGACATCTCCCCGGTGATTGGACAAAAGCCAACCAGCGTTAGCCCACTACTAACCCTCCAACTGAAGCCTGACGCACGACACCTTCTGTAGCAGTCCACTGACATCCCCTCAAGCCAATCCATGCCTAACACGTGTTGGTCAACAATGGTACTAACAGAGCCGCCGACAATGGTGAGCCCCTTCTACCTGACCAACCACTCAGGAGCAAACAAGTGGACTCACTTCTTGACTATAACGCACTGGAAATATCCTCTGTATATACCAATTAGAAGCTCCCGCAAAATAAAATTTTCAAGATTTCACTGGAAATATATCTCCATGCATCTTGAAATGACCGTCTTTGAAAGTGGAACTCATTGCCACTTGAACCATCGCAATCAGAGTATTGTAACTCCTGAAACCTTCAAAAGAATTAATTTGAACAAAAATAAGTAACAATATATATATATATGTAAATATATTTATATATTAAATAAAAATTATATAAAATTATATATATATATATATATATATATATATTAAATGTACTTTATGAACCAAAAACTTCTTACAACCATAAGAAGTACACAGCCAAAAAAAAAAAGAAAAAGCAAAGGAAGGTCTGCTTTGCTGCAGACGATCCACAAAAAAAAGTGTGACTTTATTTGTGCTTACCTGATATTAAACCCAGAGACCAGCAAAAAGCTGAGGATGAATTTGTGTAATAGCATTGAAGGTCTGCTTTGTTGCAGATGAATTTGTACTCTCCAGGGAGCCAAGTCAGAGCCCACCCAGTAACACTGCTTGTTCTCTACAGTACAGATACCCATTGCATTAACATCATCCTTTTTATCTACAAATACATGAAATGAAGATAATAAATAAAGCAAGAAAAAAAAGACGGAGTTGTAGCCTAGACCTGCCAAAATTATTGAAGCATCCGCGTATATTCCTCCGATCAGTGAATGCAAACAATTGGAAGAGGTTTTCAAAAACTAATGAAATAATTCTTCTAAGGCATGCAAAAAGGACATCCACTCGTCACAGTGATCGGCATCAACGACCCACCTCAAAGTTAACTCTGTCACCATCCAGACTGAAATCCTGCACCTGTCAACAAACCTCCTCAGAAAAGAGAAAAAAAAAGATTCCTCTCTCTCACCTTTCATTCAACAACAAAGCGAAGGAAACATAAAAGAGAGGTAATTTCTTCCTCACCCAACTGCAGCAGTGACAGAACAATGAAGGAGCACATGTTTTCTTCTTCAAATCAGTCATGGCCTTTAAATAATTGGTTTTTACTCAAGATGTTAATGGGGGAATTAATCCCCTATTACAGTTTCTTCTTTCTCATCAATGGCAACATAAAGGACGGCAAGGAGGTTTTTGTTTCTTGAAAATGCAAGTTACAAATTTCTATGGAATAATATATTACAACGGTTTCCTCTCTTTGACATCAGAATGTTCTTTGTCGAACAACCCCCCGGGTAATCGATCGAGGCAATGATAGCTAATTATTTGCGGTTTCCAGGAATTGTGAGGATTTTTCGCTGCGGGTTCGATTTCTGCTTCAACAACAATGAATTAGTAAGTTTTCTTTATTTCACTTACAAGAAGTGTTGAGTATGGAAAGGGTGGTCAAAATGGGATGCAGGTGAGATAGATTCAGTTCCTGAGTTCATGTGTCTATTGTTGGCATCTGTGTATCTCCACATGTTGCGTGGTGGTTGTTCTGAGAATAACCTGCTAGCTATTTGGTTTTCATTTTTGATTGTCCTGGAAAACCGGTAACTAAAAAGATCTTGAATGATATATTTCATATATGTCAAACATCTCAATGTACAAAAGATTTATACAAAACCTAGAAAGTTATTCTAGGTAAACAAGACTATTCTCCGTAAACAGTTTGATCTACATCCCTATGATTGCTATTAAACAGATTGTATCAAATCACATATTTGACCAAAAAAATTTCCTTTAACACCCCTCTCAGGGTGGAGCATGAATGTTAATGATGCCCAACTTGCCAAGATGAAAGAGGAATACAGGAACATGTAGTGGCTTGGTGAAAATATCTGTTACTTGATTCTTGGTGTGAACATGTCCAATTTGAACTTCAGAATTCTGAATGTATTCATGAACAATTTGACAATCTAAATCAATGTGTTTCATTCTCTCGTGATAGACTAGATTAACTGCAATGTAAAGGGCAGCTTGGTTGTCACAAAATAAAGTGGCCCATCGTGGGTGTTTAACTCATAAGTCTTGGAGCAAATACCACAACCAAGTTAGGTCACAAATGGTAGCTGCCATGGAATGATACTCAACTTCGGTGGAGGATCTAGAAACAGTGGCTTGTTTCTTACTCTTCCATGAGATGAGTGATAGACCAAGAAATATGCAATACATAGTTATGGACCACCGTGTATAACCACACATCTAGCTCAATCAGCATCACAGTATGCTCATAGATGCAAAAGACCATGTGATCGAAACAGTAGTCCTTGACCTAGAGCTCCCTTGAGATAGTGCAGATGACGGTTGGCGATGTCCAGCTAGTGTCGTCGAGGTTCGACCATAAAATGGATGAGTGTATTCACAACATATATATGTGACGTCTTATGATTGTAAGATAAATAAGTCTACCAACATGTCGACGATACCGAGTGGGGTCTTTCAGAGAATCACTCTTTGTCAGTAGCAGTATCACATCAGTGTCTATGGGAGTTTTGGCAGGTTTGTTACCTAGTAAACCTGCATCCTCCAAGATATCTAGCGTATATGCTCGCTGATAGAATGAGATCCCTGATTTGAACTGAGTATTTCAGCCCTAAGAAAGCATTTAAGAGGTCCAGGATCCTTAATTTGTAAAGACTAGCCTAAAAATTGCTTTAGCTTCATCACTGTTACCTGTAATGATCATGTCGTCAACATAAAGTAGGAGGACAGTAAATCATAAACCTCTGAACTCTTGTGAGCAGAGAGTAGTCTACTCGAGATTTTATGAAACCAATGTTTTGGATGTAGTGAAATTTTTGAAACCAAATTCAGGAGGCTTTTTTTAGTCTATATAGGGATTTGTGAAATCGACATACCAATGACTCCCTGGCAGAAGGACGACGCTAGTTGCTGGTAGAGGGACGACGCTAGTTGCTGGGAAAGAGGCGAGAGATACTAGGGCATTATGATTTTTGGTATTCTAATTTGATTTGTTATATGTTTAATTTAATGGTTTTTTTTTTGTATTTTGTATTTTGTTTTTGTATTTTAATTTAAGTTTTTTGAATATTTGAGTTGATGGTAACTTTCATTTTAATTTTAAGATATGCAATTAAGGATGATGAAATAGGTAATTGCAAAAGATGTCGTGGAATGTCATGTCCAATGTCACATAGAGTGAGATACAGATGCGGGATTTTAGGTGGTATCCCTATCATTATTATTATTTTTATAGCTTTAGAAATTAGAGATTGAAATTTGGGAAGGAGATTTATAACAAACTACTAAAAGTTAGATCATACAAATTGGCAAGAAGAGTAGAATCTAGGCGTAGAATAAACAGATCAAAATGGAAGGAAATGAAATAATGAGGAAATTGTTTTTTGAGGCTTCTAACATTTTCATGCACACAAACCCAATATAAAATTGTTTTTTTGGATATTTTTTAATTTTTTTAATTTTTTTTATGTGTAAATAATGGTTAGATAAAATGAGGCATTTTTTTACAGTGTGGCCCAACGCATAAGTCTTGTATGCATTGCATTTGGGCCGGGCTTGCTTCCGTCATTTACAAGAGTCGAACTCAAGTCCTCCCACATAACACATTGGGTAATGACTTTGACCCACAGCTAGATCGTAGACTCGTAATACTAAGTTGCTTGTATGATATAGAAATTGAATCCAACAAAATTCATCTCTAGATTTCCACTAGAATTATAAAAATTGAATTTACGTCTTCAATTTTACATTTCAGCATTGAAGATGCTCTAAATACAATTCAAATCCCATGAGGAATCGAAAACATATATCCTACAAGGAAGTTAAAAGACTTCCCATTCCAGTATTCAAGCTGTAACCTGTTCAAACCCGAAAATTTTAAGTGTATGTTGTTGGATATGGAAATAACACCCAATCATTTAGTTTTACCTTCATTTTTTTTCGAGGGGCATAAATTGTATGGTAAATTAGCAAGGAATTGGAGAGGAAGTTCCATTTCCTTAGTGTATAGGGTTTGGGGACCCTAATATGAGAGGCTATCATCGAGATTTCAGAAGAGTACTTCATCGAATATCATGATGCATGGTGGATAGGAAGGGGAAGAGCTTCATAGAGCTCCATCTTACTGATAGCGTGATACTTAATGCAACTTCGCTTAAGATATAAAATTACTTGGTCTTCTGATGCAAGAAGACGAGAATTTGCTTGATTATTTGAGTAAATTTCAGTATTGTGTCGCCAATTTTTTAAAGGTGGGTGTGAAGTATGAAGACAAAGATAAAGCCCTCTCACTTCGGAGCTCTTTACCACCTTCATTCAAGGACTTGAAGAACAAGCTGCTCATCCCCAGTGCGAACACTCTAAAATTTGATGAGGTTATTGAAGCTCTTCAATATCATGTGAAAAAGAGTAACAACCCCAGAATTTCATAATTACTAGCTCACATGTACTCATTTTTTTTATGTGAAAATTGTTCGTCTTTTATGAATCCAAGAATTTCTATCTCTGAATTTAACAAAAAAAAAAATTTCTATCTCTGACTATAAAATAAGATTGCACCCACCTATACCTATTAACCATTACTCCAACCTTGAAGGTCAACAGCATAGAACTGAAATCCAATGACGTCTCATTTTTTTTTATACTAAATAAATAAAAATAACAAGCAAGACTAGAGGGCAAAACCCCTAAGATAACCCCCACATTTTTTTGTTCCTACGACTGAAATCCTATGATACTATCCCATACTAATGTGTCCTGAGCGTCGTTTTTCTTCACAGTACCTCTTCTCTTGGCACAAATTAATAACCAAATTGAACTGGGATTTGTGTATTAACCACAAACAATATGAATGGATGGCGTGAGGAACAAGTTACAACATCATTTATTCCCAGGGTATTACGGAACATTAATTGCTGTGAGCCAAAAATCTCCTGCTTATAAAATTGATGCCAAAATTAGATGTCAACAGCCGGAAGACTGAAGTGAGCACTCACATACAATAGAAGGATCAGATCTACTCCCCATTCCGCACAAAGAATTATAATTAATCCAAAATTTCTATGGAACCCGATTTGGTAGCTAATTTAATACCGACCTTGAAACGCAGATCGCCTAGTCTTTACAATATTCTGATTCAGTCTCCTCACTCAACGTCTCCAGAGTCGACCTTGCTGCTTCTGTTCTTGCATTCGCCTGCAATGTCATTACAATTTTGTTAAGCAAGGACTTACGGCAACTTGTAACAATATAAATTACACGACAAATGAATGCTCAACAAAATCCTAATGCATAAACCCAGACCACTGGCACATAGAAGTACACGCATCAAATAAAAACATGTTGATACCGAATGCATGTAGTGAATCTCAGACAACTCGTACTAAAAGATAACGAAAATATAAAAAGCGGCGTTAGAATTACACAATATTTTTTTTCTCAACTAGAATAAAATAGATTCTTCGTCACATAGCTTGTTAGTGTACAATGAAGTGAAAAAATCCCAATGCTTTAAACAAAAAATAAAAACTGCAAGGGTTAAACAGTCTCACTTTGGATATACCATACCTTTGGTGCTCTTTAGAGCGCTTAATGAACTCTGCAGGGATATCGCGCCCTTCATATGATGCTAATACTTGCCTAATATCTGCTGGAGGATTACGTGCTACAACTGCACATAAACAAAGAATAATCAGACGGTATTGCAATTTCTCACAACGCTCAGAAGTTGATTTAACACAAACATAATGAATAAAATAATAGAAGAGCTACAGGTGCTAGATAAAAAAATGAAAACATGGAAGTCTCACATTCAAGAAATGGTATGAAGTCCACAAGAGCAGTGTCATCGGCTTCATACTTATATGGTTTTATGACAGCACCATTTTCAGGCTGCAGACTATTCTCCCGTGCATGGGCACTCAAATAGATGACCTTTTTAGGATCTCTGTTAAGTTTCGATAGGTCCTGCCAAGAGAAGCTACACCTCATACGCTTTACTAAATACACATGCCAATACCAGTTACAGTCTCATAATCATTAAGTGAATTAGAGTTTTGTCAATTATTTCACGGTTTGACATGGCACGCCTGAAGCTTTTTGGTTGCACTTGTAGCAATATGGCAATCTTCTGAAAGAATACCAGTGGAAAAGGCTAGGGCCCACCAACCACATAAAATAAATCCATGCAAAATGCACCTCAAAGATCGAGAAGGTACAGAAAAGAGGTCATAGAGCATCATTTATTGCAAAAACAACCCAAACCAACTTACCCTATAATGTTTCCCATTCACATACTTAGTGGCAGCCTTTCCAAGCCTATATCTTACACAATGCTTTGTGTCCAGTCTCTCCATTACAGGATCTACATACTGACGTTATGAAGAAACAGTAACATTCTGTTAGTCTTGCTAATATACAACAGAAAAAAGGAAGTGGCAACATATAACTGAAATATTGAAATACCATATTTGAATAGTCTGAATACACAATGATTTCGAAAAACTGAGCAAGATGTTCCAAGAATGCATCAACTCCAGGTCTTTTGATAGTCTGCCAACCCTTTTCTCGCTTTATATGCCAAAAAGAAACGTATAAGAAACTAACAAAACGAAAAAAACGAACTTTCTAGCCACAAGGACTGTAATGCAGAACACTTCTAGATGACATGAAAAATATGGGAAAGATTAGATATGTGAAAATCAGAATAAAACACATAAGAACACCAAAAGAAACTTTCTAAGTAAGAGATACAGAAATTCCTCTCAACCCGGGTTTGATAGGTTTTGGGCTTCCCATGTACCTAAAAACCAAGGCCCCAACTATTCTCCTGTCCTAGCCTTACCGTCCAATAAGAGTATAGTAAAGTCTCCTGGAGATCCAGAACAAGAGTAAAAACATGTCGCTCCATGGGATGCAAATCTGGAAGAAGCTTTTCTGCATATGGTTCGGTATAACCCTATAAGAGAGTAAGAAAAATTTGCGTCGAACAATGATAAAGTATATTGATAAGAGTCAACCAACCAAAGTGATGACATTACAGCGTTAAAACAGAAAACCAAAACTGAAAAAAGAAAAAAGTACACACTCGAATTTGTTCTTCTATCGCCCTTCTTGCATCAACGTAAATTTCAGCTGCTTTGGCAGGCACTGAATATATGACAGATAAATAATCAGCATACTATCCGTAACAATCTGAACTATAATTAGAAAGATAGCTTACTTGTGGTACCATGCGGTAAACTACAAATAGTGTAAATTGGTGTACTTCTAACTTTAAGCAGGAAACAATCAACAACCAAATGAATGCTGTAAAATTCTAGAACCTTGGAGTTAGCATTAAAGAATGTGTTTCAGTAAACATGCTCACCTATTCACTTCTCCGTGATAAAGAGTTAGGTCAAAAGCTTAAATGACTAGTTCTTTCAATATCTGATGCGTTGTAATGATGCATGATATGCTGAGTAATAAAAAGTATATACTACAAGAATAATTAAAATGTAAAGAATAATTGAGGATAATCAATGAAACCCGTGTGTTAAGAATGTCGTGATTTAACAGCGGTAGCAAATAGATTGGAAAAAATGTTTGTGTAGCACACAAACTTAATATGCAAAGCATGACTATTGCTGAACAGAAAACCCACCTGTAATTGCAGAAGAGTATACCAGAGTCTTGAGCTTCTGCAGAAGAAAATGATAACTAATTGTTAGTCTATTGACATTCCATCTCTTCCAATTAGAGAGGTAATAAAGTTTTATAATACATCATATGAAACAAAGTAAATGCGATTAACCATTGTCTGTCTATAGAGACGATAACTTAGAACAGAGTTTCTAACGAGCGAGCCAGTGCATGCGAGGCTACACCATACAATGTTTGTGTATATACTGCTTGTTATCAAAACTGGATAGACAGATATGATTCATTGGTTATAACCAGGGACAGAAACAATCCTGAATAAAGGCATGGTTGTGTCGTTTCCCAAATGGGATCTCAGATACAATCTTGAAGACTTGCACTGTACCCTGAATATTAAAATGTAAAATTTTCCAACTTCCAACGAGCTATATGAAAATTCTCAAGATATGTTGCTGACTTCAATGTTCAAGTATTTGGCCAAGACATTGTCTAACACTCGAATAGTAAGAAATAGAAAGCAAACTATTTCAAAAACCCTGTGAACCAAATGCATTTCCTATTTTCAATCTTCATCTCAAACCGTTTTCAGTTTACCAAATGAAAACTGTTTTTGAATTCAATATCAAACATGTTTGGAAACAGTATAGAAAACGAATAAAATTTTAAGTTCGGATTGAATCCTAGTTTTTCAACCACTTATTTTCGATTGTGAAACAAAGAATCCTTACATTTTGTTCTCTCTCTTCCCTTTCTTTACCAGTGTAAGTTATTCAAATATAAACTTTACACCAAGCTAAGCAGATATCTTTCAATTTTTATATATACATATATATATACCAAGTCATTTGCACAGCTAAATAAATGTATTCCAAGGGCAAAGTTCCAAGTCGTACTTACATCGAGAACAGATGCATCATCTGCTACCTTGATACTTGAAGGTGCTGCACGGATAGCCTTCGTCTTTTCATCGATTTCATCCAAAGAGTAAGCTGCAAAACAAATGCAAACCCGAAATTCACTCTTCTTCTTTCACCCCCAAACATAAGACGCACCACATCACCAATTAACCCAATATTTCCAACACAAAGCTTTTAATCAAAGCCAGTTCAATGGTCGATTCCACAAGCCATGATAAAAAAGAAAATGAAATAAGAAACCCGAAACCAATTAAATGAAAATTCCTCATTATATGAAAGTTCTCCATCATTAGTTAATCTAAAACACCCGCACCATTGATAAAAAAAAAACAAAACACCCAACACCAATTTCTTATTCAGCCCGGAAAAATCCATTAATGTCCAAATCCTATAAGACACAGAATACATATAAAAGAATGAGCGGGCATTTCGAAATCAGCATAACTCATACCATAGGTGGCGTAACCAAGAGTGGCGGTGGCTCCAGTGATGGAGCCAATAAGCGAATATTTTAAGAAATTCCAAGCTTTACAATTTGAAGAATTCGAAGCCGGTGTGATTGGTGTTGGAGTTTCTGTTGGCGGTGGCGGCGGTGGTGGTGTGAGATCGGAGACTAGGGCTTGGGCATTGATGAGTGGCTCTTTGGGAGGGGTTGAAGCCACGTCGGAGCTCAATAGGCGTCGATTACGCTTTAATACCTGGGAGACCAAACGGGACCTAAGTAGAATCGAAGACATTGTCAGGGTTTTAGAGAGGTTTTTTTCTGATCGCTTTGTTGGGGTACAATTGAAGTAGGGTTTTGCGCAGAGCGAGGAAAGAAAGGGGGAGAGAGGGGAGTGGCAAAGGAGGGGTGTTTGGGTAATAGGAATTCTTTTGAACTTTTGATTTCGAGTAGTGTTTGGAAGTCGGTTCTTTGTAGCTGTCTCTAGTTTAGTCAACGAACTCTCTGTTTGGTTGCCGACTTAAGATGCAATTGCACCCTTTCAACTAAAAAAACTGTTCGGGTAAAAAGAAATTTTGGGGTGGTGGGGGTGTTGATTTTTTTTTTGGCTCAGATTATTTATATAAAAATATTATTTAAATTATAGGGTCGATTTTAAAAGATATTCGAATTAAAAAAGTTTTAATTGAGTATTCAATCTATCTGTCAATTTCAAAAGAATATATTCGTTAAGTTTTTCATCCAAAACTCAGTTAAGTGTTGTAATGCCACTCAAAATCTGATGTGACAAATTTTGAAGGGGCATTTTGAGAACAATCTTAATCCATCTCTCCTTTACTTTTCACCAATTTCCCAATTCTTCATCCGTCATCAATCATCATCCATAAATCCAAATCCACAAGATTTTATAGCAATTGAAAAATTTACTATCATCATTTTCTTCAATTTATCATCATCAAAATATTATATCTATTTCTCAAAAAAAAAATTCTGGAAAAAAAAAATCACAAGATTCTGAACCAATTGAACAATTTATTATCATCATCTTCCTCAATTTATCGCCATCATTAAATCTATTTCTCATAAGAAAAAAATTCTAGAAAAAAGAAAAAAAAAACCCATATGATTCTGCAGTAATTAAACAATTTATCATCATCATCTTCCACTTAGATCTATTTTCCACAAAAAAAAAATTCTGGAAAGAAAATAAAAACGCAGAAGATTCTGCAGGAATTGAACAATCATAGAAAAAAACTAAGGATGTAAGAATCTTTGCACATAATGTGGGCAAAGCAAGTTATGAGGACCATCGTCTCTTCCAAATGAAGGACCTAGTTCCATATTTTTTTGACTTTTTGCATGAGAGAGAGCGCCAAGAAGCACATAGATCACCGTGGTCTTCGATGACCACTCTGATCGAATCAGATCGCAAGAACAACTCCAAAAGGTTTGTCTAGACAAGATGAATCTGCTCCTGCCATTCTTCACGGTCATTGAGACTCTTAGCTTGCGAA
Organism: Prinsepia uniflora; assembly: GCA_032719365.1. NCBI lineage: Eukaryota > Viridiplantae > Streptophyta > Magnoliopsida > Rosales > Rosaceae > Prinsepia > Prinsepia uniflora. The sequence goes on along the minus strand of CM064861.1, from coordinate 68,149,229 downwards.
TCAAGCGCTGAAGCTCGATGGCGTTCGAAGGGTTCTAGCAATTTTTCTCCCATTTCAACGGGGTCATAGAGGCCGAGCTTGTCCTATCTCTTGCGGTCGTTCCTTTTCTGGCTCTTGCTGTCGTTCCTTTTCTGGTGTTCTTCTCGAGCTTCTCTTTGTGGGCCAAGTGGTCTTTGAATGCTTTGATGATTTGGTCGAGGAGCTAACAAATGGGGAAAGAGTCTCTCATTGTGTAGCTGTTCTTCACCAATGAGAGTGACATGGATCCCGGCTTCTTCTCAGGTTGACTTATTTGAAATTCTAAATTGGGTTTTTTTTTTGCTAGATTTCTCACCCGGGTTTTGTTTTTAGTCAGATTTCTCACCCGTGCTTTTGGTTTTGGCAGAAATCTCAACTAGATTTGTTTTTTGTTAGATGTCTCAACTGGGTTTGGTTGGCTTATTTTTTGAATTGCAAATGTGTTTGATCCATTTTTCATGATGAGGAGTCTAAGTTGGATTTGGATGTGCGTCAAAATCTTTACAAGATCGATTCGACTAAAGCTGAGATGAAAAATGAGGTTCTAAAGCTGATGATTCCCAAGGTCAAAGAGGAGGAGAGGAAAAAAGCCTTTGAGTAGCCATTGAAGGCCATCACAAAAGCTGCATTAAAATGGTTCAAAAACAGTTTTGGGTTGGAATTGTTAATTTGTGTTTATAGATTCAAACGATTATGGATTTTGAGTTCTGGATTTGGATTTGGATTTTGGGTTAATGTGTGTGTGTGTGTGTGAGAACTGGGTTCTGGATTTTGGTTTCTGGGTTTTGGGCAAAGCTGAGAAGATTAATTTTAGATTTTGGATTTTGGATTTGGATTTGGATTTATGGATGAAGATTGATGAAGAATTGGGGAAAATGAGATGATGATTGATGAAGATGTTGTTGGGGAAGATGAAAATGATGAATTGGTGAAGAGGAATAATGGAGATGAATTAAGATTGTTCCCAAAATGCCCCTTCAAAATTTGGCACATCAGATGCTAAGTGGCATTTACTATTTGCCACATAAACGCTTAACTGAGTTTTGGATGGAAAACTTAATGGAGGTACTCTTTTGAAATCAACATATAGGTTGAGTACACAATTGTAAATTGTTTTTAGTTCATGTACCTTTTGAAATCGATCATATAGTTTGATACTTTTATACAGTTTGTCCTTTATTTTATATTGAAATACTTAATCCTAACCCAAATTTATTATTTTCATTTGGATTAGGTTCAACTAGATTAGCTCAAGTTCAATAAAAAATTCAAAATATATCATTTAATGAAACAAATAATTTCAACATTCCTGATTAGATGCTTAAATATTACATTTTATACATTTTTTTTCTTTATATCATAATTTTTATTATAAATTTTTTTAATTAAATTAAAAATTGACTATGATCGATCACCATAGTTTTAAATAATCTTATAATTGCATATGTTAACTGAATATAGCTATGGAGCCCAACAATATATGACTTTTCACCCCAAATGTAAAAGGAACAAAAAATTTAATTTCAAAATGTATTAGGAATAGAAATTTACCTTAATGTGCAACAGGACCAGTAGCAACATAAAAAATGTTACACCAACTGAGTTGACAGGACTCATCCCAATCCCCCTAAATTATCACGATATGTGCCTTACTCCCTTCTGACACCAGGGATAAAACTGTAACCCGCGCGGAGTTACTAGAGTGCGCAGTGATTTCTAGAGTATGCGGCGGCATGTGATGTCTCGGTTTCTATTACAGCCTGCATCCGCGATCAACTTGAAGGGTGTCAAAAATAACCAAAAGTGTGAGTGGACAAAATAAACATTTATTAAAATCATTTTCCAAAATATTGATTTCACCCTCCGTTTTAGAAAGTATGCATGCCTATCAATTTAAAAACCATTTCTTCCCTTTTAAACAGTATATACAAAAACCGATGAAATCATCGTAAAACCAACACATGTTAAAATCTTTGGACACAAATTAATGGTTTAAAACCTCGGTACTCATTCTTATTTCCAACCTCTATCACATCGCATATCATCATCAGTCACGTCATCCGTGTAATGCGTGCAAATAAGCTCCAGAACCGCTCAGATCAGAGCACGTGACCATGAACACATCATCGGCCGATGTTCTAGATCGTCGTGAACGCATCACCGATCGATCTCCATATAATACCAGCACTCCTGAGTCAAGCCTCCCTCGGTTGCACATTAACAGGCAGTACTTGGTGACCTCTCCGAGCGAACACATCCCATCCCAGAGGCGAGCGTTATCTCTAGGGTTCTTTCCGAGGAAACGTATTCACAACTGGAAACCCTATCATACTCATCATCTCGGAGAATGATCATAGTAAAAATAATGGAAACATATTTTTGGTATTCAAATCAAATCAGTTGTATTGCACAAGGTCTCGCCCCAAAACATGGTTTCCACAAAACTCATAAAATCAGTGTTTAGTTCTCATTTCGTAATCTTAAATCATTTCACAATCAAATTTTGTGTTTCACGTGGGATCTCTGCCCAAAACCGCATCTCAACAGGGTTACAAACCCGAAACATAGTTTCATAAAATATTTGCCTATAATCTCAGTCAAAACCATAATCCAACTGGATCTCATGCCTAAAAACCATTTCCACGAAAATCCATAAAATCGTTCAAAACCAATAATCAACCAGCATACAAAACATTTATGCATTTCATCAATTCAACCATATGAAGATTGAATTTCATACCATATTTATAAAACATTAAAACATATATGCATGCATCATTTATAAACCAAAGTCCACTCACACACGGTCCACGTTGTGCGCTCCAAAACTGTGCCGTAATGATAGGACCCGTCCCAACTGGACTTTGATAACCGTGCCCGGTCCTGTTCTCGTCTGACAAGTCAACTGAAGTCCCGAAACTACCCCTCAGCACCTGTCAGATAAGGGATAACTGCACTGATTTGAGCTCATACCTCCGCCTCTCGATCAACCCCGAACGTCGTGCCACGACCTGTAGGGTCATCAAAACAGAAAAGGTGTGAGTGGACAAAAATAATATCATTTAAAACACATTTCAAAATATATCATTTACCCTCCATTTTATCAAACCATGCATGCATAGGATAAACCATATGAATAACAATCACCAGCTTTTCAGCCAAATCACATGAAACGTATCAAATCCCGGCTCTCAAGCCAAACATGTGAAAACATAATCACCTGGCCACAAAGACCAAAAACCCGTACACAATACCAGTACGCAATCACAATCAACATCAACCAGCACTACTCACAAGTGCACAATCAATTAATCAATCCGCACTATTCACAAGTGCACAAACAATCACACAGTCACATCTGCACTACGCGTAGGCCAACCTCGGGAACTGCACTCAGGCACCATCCGAGTCATATCAGTCATGTCTGGGGACTGCACACGCACCATCTAGACGTACCACATACTCGAGGACTGCACTCACGCAACATCCGAGTCACGTCTAGGAACTGCACTCGTACCATCTAGAACATGATCCAGTATCCACAATCACAAACACAATCCATTCCACAAACACATAACAATCATATCCATGACTTCAAACCAAGTCAAAGGCATTCCAGACAGGGTCTCAAGCCCAAATGTCATTTACACGTAAATCCGTAAAATCTCATTTAAAATAATAAAATAGTCCAGAAATCATCGTTGACTCATCAACTAAGTCACAATATCCTTTTAAAAACCTTTTTGACTCCGGGCCTAACCCAAAACATCAATTGCACATTTCTCGTAAAACGTGCCTGAAAGACCGATTAAAATAATCATTAAATCACAAATAATCATGCCAAATCACCATGACATCATTGCAACTCAAATCATGCAATCAATCATGTAAAACATTTAACTATGCATGCATATCAATTTATAAAACAAACGTCCACGCACACACCGTCCAAACGACTTGTTTTCTGAGCTGCACTCATTTCGGTAATTTTCGGTACTTTCCAGGAATTCCAAGTCCTGCCCAAATTCAACAGTAAGGGTCACTAATGACTCAATGAATATCATATGTCACCCATCCACTAGCCATTCCTTTTCCTTCATCATATCACATTTTCCTCTTCATCAATCATTCTCCCATTTCCAAACCCGATCTCACCACTTTGAACCCAAACAAATCCAACCCATCCCCACCTGATTATGAATGTGAGGACCAGAGAGTGTTGGGAGGAATTGTGGATGCTGGTGGCCGGCCAGGAACAACGCCGTCGTGGACGGCGGCCATGAACCGAGCAAGACTTCATGGTTAGGCCCATTTTCCTTTTTATTTCGATTTAAACATTATGGGTGATTTATGGTGATTAGGAGATGATTATTAGGTTGCTATGATGATTCTAAGATGTTTTGGGAGGTGGTTTCAGGCCGAGGCCTGTGAAATAGATTTGAATCGGATTCGAGGAATCCTATTGAAATTAATCTGGTATGAGACCTAGTTGGAAACATGTTTTGAGAAAGGAAATGTTTTGAAAATATATTGAACCCTCCATATGATTATTTGGTCTCCTCCAGATGTCGATCTGGAGAGTCACGATCCACAGACCAGAATGGGTATCCCTATAGGGATCTCGTTCCAGGAGTGGAGGTTACGATTTATGATGTGGTCCCCTGACCAGTTTAGGAGAGTTGATCGGAATAGAAAGTGATTTGGGGCAGAGACCCCGTATTCGATGTTTTAGTACTTCACTGAGAATGTTTTTGGGCTGACTCCCACTGGTGTTTGATTTGGGCTGAGTTCCCATGTATTGATTTATGGTTTTCAAGTTTGTGATTTCGGGTCGGGGACCCATAAATGGATTTACGGTTCCTGACGGTTTGTGGGGACCGACATGAACCCTTGAAAGGTTTTTATGGGTCATGACGGTTTATGAGAACCGGGCATGAACCCTGGAAAGGTTTTGAATATGGTTGACAAATGATTTTATGATCGTTTGATAAATTTTTTTGAATGCATGCATATGCTTTTAGTGAAGGGCATCAATGCCTTTAAGCGAAAATGTTTTTAATAAAATTTTATTTTGTCCACTCACTACTTTTGATGTTTTAATGCCCTTCAGGTTGATAGCGGATGTGGGATGTAGCAGAGACGAGACATCACACTCCTCCTCCTACGATCTTGGCGTGCTCTGGACGCCCCGGTGAGGGCTAGAGACGAAATTTCCCTAGTCTGACACTTCGTGTCAGACGGGATCAGGCGTGTCCCACGTTAATCTCAGGGGATTTGGGACGGGTCCTGACAAAGTGGTATCAGAGTAGGTTTGCTCATGGTACTTTGATACCAAAGTGGTATCAGAGCGTGTTTTGCTCGTGGAGTACGCGCAAGTCGAGGATGTGATGTCTCTACAGTCGTAACAGCCCGTCATCAACCTCATAGATAGGGTATGAGTAGGAAGCACCACGTGCTAAACGAAATTCGATACAATAGTTTGAGGTTCGATTAGCATTGGAGGCAATGTGTTTCGATGTTTGATCGCGAAGAGGATCAGTATTCGTGCGAATCTAACGGCTTAGAGCTATAGTGTTACTGGTATTAGGATCCAGTGAATTAGTGGACATCGTGAGACGATCCGAGGGTCGAGATCGTTACTGGTCATGTCGGATAGAGGATGTACGGATTGATACCAGTGGTGGTCAGAGGTCAGGGTCACCTACTATACAAAGACCCTGTACGACTACAGTCACAACGGTTGGGAATAGGAACGTGTGATTCTGTTTGGCATGCGTTGCCATGATTCGATGTGTCGAATCTCGGAGGGGTGTCGATTGGTAGGAGATGCCGGAGTGGTTATTGTGTGATGCGATAGGTGGCGATTGCGCACGTAGCGCTTGTGCAGTATTGGACCCGGAGTATGGCCAGTTCTTGTGGAGGCCAACGGCTGAGAGCCGTAGAGTTATGAGAGGACGAGATCCTCAGAGTGTAGTTATTGGCGAGTTTGGTACCAGTATTGGAATACGACGACTCTTCAGAGTCGAGAGCGAGGGATCGGTCAGGATGGTTGGGGTGCAGCGGGCAGCCAAGAGATGATTGATTGGAAAAGTTACCAAGAGTGTGGTACTTGTCGATCGTATCTTGAGATGGACCGATCGGTGGATGTTGTGCGTTGAGATGGTAGTACTTGCGGTTAGTTGATCGCATGGTTTTGGAGTCGCGATAGCAGAATGTTTCTGAGGTTGGTCTGCATGAGGTTGTGGCAGACACTGCTATCGATAGATGTAGTCGAGTCTTATCGAGTTGAATAAGATCAGATTACTGTGACGATTGTGACGATGGGATTCCTCAGTCGTGACGATGATACGAGGTGCGTGAGTAACGCATAATGTGAGTAGTGATTCTTGATTCGACTCGGTTACGTTTGAGTGCGATCGTAGAATGAGACGCGGACGTTGGGTGTTGTCACACTTTCCACATTACCTCTGTGAGGTGACTGTGACGAGTAGGATATACCTGAACAAGTGACAGGTGCCCTAGATATCCTTGGATGGATTACACGAGTGTGAGTGCTGGAGTTGAGACGTGTGAACCGGTATGCAGACGGAATAGTCGAGGTGCCCAGAAGGGCGAGCATGTGAGTTTAGTGGGCACGGAGAGGGACAGAGAGGATCCCGAGTGGCTCAATGCGAGGCATCAGGAGTACTTGGTTTGGTAACCAGTTCCCTGATGATACGAGACTTGGGACGCGAGTGTGTGCCCAAGAGTAGTAACATTAAAGGATGAAATGCCTAGGTGGCATTCAGATGAAAATGTATAAATGGATGACATTGGATGAAATTTGAGGTCACTGAGTGTGACGCTTTAGCAGTTAACGCTGGATGCCGGAGGATGACATAGGATGAACTTTGATGTCAACATTTTGGATTCTCCTTGATTCTTCCCTAGGTGGGACGACGAGGAGTGATATGACAGCTAGGAGTTCAAGAGGGTGTAAGAACTGAACACCTAGGCTGTGAGTCAAATTTGTTTGACTGGACGAGTAGATGATATTTAGCGTCACAAGATGTGACGAGTGAGTGTCTGAGGTGATGGATTGATGTTCGCTTGGTTACTGATGGTTGGGGTCCGAACCATGGTTGGAATGCGGACACTAGTATATGGTTGGACGTTGCTGGAGTGCAGTCCATGAGTAGGTTGGGTGGCGCCCCGATGTGATGTGTTATGGATGCACCGGTGTGTTGTGCACGTTGGATGATGGGATTGACCACGGTCAATCGATATGATGGGTTGAGAGTGCCCGAGAGTTTGAGTATGTTATAGTTTGGATAGAGTCCTAGATGGAAATGAGTGGTGATCGGATCAAATCCGATAGTAACAGGTTGAGACTCCAGGTGAGTTTAGATGTCAGCGGAGATCGCTTAGTGATACGAGATACGATACGAGGACTCGGGAGCGAGTCGAGATCAGAGTAGAGCAGCGAAGCGCAGTGGAGCCTAGAGTTGTCGGCTGGTCACGATGGTTGTGACCTATGATGGTTTTGGACTGATCGGTATCTGACGAGTTCAGATAGGTATGATTGTTGGAACTCTCCTTAAAGTCAAATTTGAGTATAAGAATTTCGGACAGTTGTTTCGTGCAAGTATCGAGAGTCAATATGGACATAGGTTTGAGGATGACCTATGAGATGGGATTCGTGCCATTGTGATGGCAGGATCTATAGAATGTTGCTTGATCAGATGCTGAGCAGGATGCTAGCTTGGATGTGGTAGTCCTTAGTGGGAATGCGTATTTCACCCTGATGACTGCAGGATGGAACGTGTCAGAGTGGCAGACTGAAAATCCGTTTGTATGTCAGATTGGTATTGCTGACCTGTCAAAGTGAGCGACAGGTGAGATCGACGAGTGTTGACATTTTATCTCGAGTGAGACGTATGAACTGACGTGTAAATCTCAGAAATGAATTGGAGCTTTGGAGGCTCCGGTGTCAGTGAATATCGACGAGTACGGTATGTGTGTTGGACGTGTACTGTTACACGGGTACCCTTGTGTGTGTGTGCAGCGATCCGAGTTGAGGGATATGATTGGATTCCATAATTTGATTGTGGAATCGGGTCAATTTAAATTTCGAGGACGAAATTCTTTAAGGGAGGAAGATTGTTACGACCCGTACCAGATTAATGGGATTAATTAAGGATTAATGACGGATTAATGAAACTAATCAGGGATTAGACAAGGATTAGCAGACGTTCAAGGCGAAATGACGATTTTTCCCCTAGAATGGGTGAATCGTTGACTTTTTGTTCGAACGGTCAAATGGACTTTGGCTGATGACTGTGATGTAGTTCAGGACGTCACGAGTTCATAGACAGGTGGCACGCCCGATTCCGACGTTCGAGGAAAAAGTTATGATCTTCGGAAGTTTGGGGGCATTTTGGTAATTTGGGTGAATATGAGCAAATAGTTGACTTTTGACGCAGGAGGTTCGATGGCCGAGGGCCGAGGACCGTTATGTAGATCGGGATGATACAAATCCGTAGACAGGCGGCACGTCGAATTCGGACGTTCGATGAAAAGGTTACGGTTCAAGGAAGTTCAGAAGTACTATTGCACGAATTACGAAACGAATGCTTTTTGGAATTAAGTGGGGCCCAGATATTTGTCATTGGACCAATGGATGAGTGACAAGTGTCACCCATCCACTGGCCATTCCTTTTCCTTCATGCATATTACATTTTCCTCTTCATTGATCATTCTCCCATTTCCAAACCCGATCTCACCACTTTGAACCCAAACCAATCCAACCCATCCCCACCTGATCTTGACTGTGAGGACCAGAGAGTGTTGGGAGGACTTGCGGATGCTGGTGACTGGCCAAGAACAACGCCGCCGTGGACGGCGGCCATGAACCGGGCAAGACTTCACGATTAGGCCCATTTTCTTTTCTATTTCGATTTAAATGTTATGGGTGATTTTGGGTGATTAGGAGACGATTATTAGGTTTCTAGGATGATTCTAAGATGTTTTGGGAGGTGGTTTCACGGCTGAGGAAGCCTAGGAAGATTTTGAAAAGCTTGAACCATGAATTTTAGGTGTTTTTGGTTAGTTATTAGGATTGGAAATGGTAGGAAATGAGAAAATATGATGAATGGAATCAAAAAGGGAAGGAAAGGACTGGAAAATGGGAGGAAAAATAGGTGGACCGGTCACGTCGGTCCAAGTTGTAGACGAACTGGACTGGCCGGTTCAGACTGGCCGTCGAGAGGTTGAAGGAGCACTATGCAGTGGAGCGTGATGCCACCGCGCAGTGCATTCCCTGGGCTCGTGGCGGCACGTGGTAGGTTTTTTCGGGAAGTGTCCAACATGTCAAATCATCTATTCAATGTAACGAACATTTTGGGACTGGTTTCGTGTCAACCGGACATCGTTTCGATATAGTTCGGGCTGTCCGAATGTTTAGGTTCGCGTTTAAAAATAGTTAGAAATTCCGAAAAATTACGGGGTTTTAGTGAGGGGTTATATAAGTAGTTAGTAACCCTCTAAATTAATTTGGACAGGTTCGGGAATCCCGAAGGCGACAATTGGTCTGGGAAGACGTTTTGGCACGCGTATCGAGGTGCGGCTTCAGACGATCGTTGAGTGGACCCTTCTTTCAAATTCAATGCATGCATAAATGTTTTATAAGTGTTTTAATATATGTTTTGTGATGCCATGAGTGCATTTTTTTGTGGTAGCCTATGATTTACGTATTTGCACGTATTTCGAGATTTCTGGTTTTATACGATGCTTATACGTGGTAGGTTTTCAATGAGGGTTTACTGATTTGGTTTTGGATTGAAAATATGAAATCGGGCACGAGACCCATTTGATTTATGAACTCTCGGACTTAGAGTCCATTTGATTTGACGAGGAATCGAACCGAGGGTCCATTTGAGCCATACGATCGGACCGAGGGTCCCGTTGGTTTACGATTTGGGCTTGAGGCCCATTTGAACTATGATATCAGGCCTGAGTCCCAGTTGGTTATAATATCGGGCTTAGGGCCCCTTTGGTTGTGAATTCAGGCTTAAGTCTCCTTTGGGTTATGGTTTCGGGCTTAGGACCCAGTTAACTGTGGTACCGGGCTTGAGGCCCTATTGATTGTAACATTGGGCTTGAGTCCCAGTTCAATTTATGAAATGAGAATTCTGGTATGAGACCCTATTGAACTGTGGATTTAGGTCGAGGCCTGTGAAATGGATTTGAATCGGGTTCGAGGAATCCTATTGAAATGAATCGGGTATGAGACCCAGTTGGAAACATGTTTTGAGAAAGGAAATGTTTTGAAAATATATTGAACCCTCCATATGATTATTTGGTCTCCTCCAGATGTCGACCTGGAGAGTCACGATCCACAGACCGGAATGGGTATCCCCATAGGGATCCCTTTCCAGGAGTGGAGGTTACGATTTATGATGTGATCCCGGACCAGATTCCGGAGAGATGATCGGACTTGTTCCGAAGATAGAGCCTCCCAGATGGAGAGTTCCTGGGAGAAAACTCGGAGTGAGACCCTGGGTAGTGTGCACACTAAGATAGATATGATATCGTGACATTTATCGGGGATGTGTTCCCTAGGGGCTGTGTGCCTTGAGTTGGCATCTTCTCAGAAGTGTCGTGGATGGGTTATACGTATGTCGATACGTATGAGGTTTTATAGAAAGTGATTTGGGGGCGGAGACCCCGTGTTTTATGATTTAGAAAGTGATTTGGGGCGGAGACCCCGTATTCGATGTTTTAGTACTTCACTGAGAATGGTTTTGGGCTGAGTCCCACTGGTGTTTGATTTGGGCTGAGTTTCCATGTATTGATTTATGGTTTTCAAGTTTGTGATTTTGGTTCGGGGACCCATAAATGGATTTAGGGTTCATGACGGTTTATGGGGACCAGTATGAACCCTTGAAAGGTTTTTATGGGTCATGACGGTTTATGGGAACCGGGCATGAACCCTGGAAAGGTTTTGAATATGGTTGACAAATGATTTTATGAACGTTTGATAAATGGTTTTGAATGCATGCATATGCTTTTAGTGAAGGGCATAAATGTCTTTAAGTGAAAATGTTTTTAATAAAATATTATTTTGTCCACTCACGAATTTTGATGTTTTAATGCCCTTAAGGTTGATAGCGGATGCAGGCTGTAGTAGAGACGAGACATCACACACCTCCTCCTACGATCCTGGCGTGCTCTGGACGCCCCGGTGAGGGCTAGAGACGGATTTTCCCTGGTCTGACACTTCGTGTCAGACAGGATCAGTCGTGTCCCACGTTAATCCCAGGGGATTTGGGACGGGTCCTGACATGGATGCTTCGCATGGCGAAGGCTAAGATGCTTCGCAAGGCGAAGGCTTAGGTGCTTCACATGGCGAAGGCTTAGATGCTTCACAATGCGAAGGCTTAGGTGCTTCACATGGCGAAGACTTAGATGCTAGATGGAATAAGTTTTGAAAATTGTATATGATGTACAAATATGTTTGTATGAATTTAGACCAATTTTTCAATCTTATTGATAATTCAAATGCATGGTACTTGAATTTTGAAGACAACATAAAAAGAAAAATTGAACGTTTCATAGTCTTCTATGTCCCTTTAATTTTGACATGCAGCTAGTTGATGCAGATCACTTTTGATGTAGGCTCCTTAGGTTCTTTGTTCACCATGTGAACTGTAGTCTTCTTTTTGATGTAGTATGTGGAATGTCCTTTCTTCATGAGATTTTGGAGATATCTGTTGAACGATATACATGTGCTGATATTGTGCCCATAGCATTCATGATAGGCGCACCACTTAGTTTTATCACCTTTCTCTAGATCGCCCTTGATGGGTCCTGGTTTTTTGAACCAAGTCTTGTCCTTGATCTCATTATGAATCTGGTACCACATAACCATCCTCGTCATCCCAGATGCCTAGCGTAACAGACGCTTGACGTCTCAGACGTCATGTCTCACGGTAATAAGCAAAGCATGCTACCCGGGGTCTCTCCGGGTCAATATCTCTGACATCTCAGATGTCTGACGTCTCAGACGTCTAATCATAGAATTTCTGCTCTTGAGTCACCATACGGTTCGGTAGCTCCGTATAATAACCCCTCGCACGCAATGCACCGTGACTTCCCCAGTGTCCCAGACACCTGGAGGAGACCATTACATGTCCTCGTATCAAGATGGTATATGGAAAACAGTTTTACAAAGCCATTTCAAAACATCTCAATGGGCCCTGCCCGAAATATCTCATAAAACATCACAATCCATTTAGGGTCCCCGATCCCAAATCACGTTTATGAAACATAGGGTCCCAGACCCAAAATCACATTTATAAAACTCAACTGAGCCTCATGCCCGATTTTGTAAACCACTGGGCGCCCGACCTGGTCACATGACTCAAAAGGGCCACAACCCGATTTTGTAAACCAACTAGGCCCTTGGCCCGATCACATAATTCAAATGGGTCTCATGCCCGAATTCATCTTTCCAAAACCAAAACCATGCCAAAGAATCATTATTGAATTCACATTCACATAGCAATAGTATAAACTCGTAAACCTCGAAATACGTGTATATATGGGTTTACCTCGAAATACGTGCAATCGTATAATCCACCAGTGCCACAATCATCATCATAGAAATCACATATGTAAAATATATAAAATAGTTATGCATGCATCACAGTTTAGAAAACAAAGTCCACTCACAGACCGTCCTACGCTGCCGCCTTGATACGTGTGTCATAAGCCCTCCCAGGCCCCATCACTATCACCGAGACTTCCAAACCTGTCCAAACCACACTAGAGGGTTACTAACCTTTTCATTAACCTCCTATTAAAGCCCCGTAAATTTTTCTAATTTTTAACTATTTTTAAACTCGATTCAAAACCTTCGGACACCCTGAAACATATCGAAACGGTGTCCCCAAAAACGGTGTCCTCTTTACATCGAATAGATTATTTCACATGTTGAAAGTTTCCCCAAAAATCGCCTCACGCGCCCCCACGTGCGGCTTGAACTCCATGCGCGTGAAGCCCACGCGCCGAGCACTATTCATCATCCCTAACCTCTGTCCAAACTGGTTTAGACCGGTTCGGTCCAACCGAACCGAGGGTCTCGGTTCAATGTTATATTTCGGTCAATCTTCATCCAATTTCAATCATTTCAAGTCCTATAGCTTCATCTTGTTAATTCCTATTGATCTACACGGTCAAAACATGAACTTTAGGTCGAGATCGTACCTCCTGATTTAAAGAACACACGGTCCTTCATCGACCTCAGTCTCCGACCACCACAAACCGCCACCGGTCACAATTTGGGTCCCAAACGACTCTTGGCAACCCTCAGATGTTCACCCAATCCACCAAAATGAACAACAATTAACATAATGTGATTTTCCATTTTTGAATAGTAATAAAATACTCTCAGGTTTCTCACTCACCTCGTCGTCGTAGGCCACCACCGTGGCCACCACCTCATTTATCTTGACCTCAGGAACTTCAACCACCCCTCCAACACGATCAACAACCAGCCAACTTGATTTCCCAATTTTTGGATGTAAACACTTTATTCTCCTCCGCCTTAGCCACCGTCGTGGCTTAGGCTGTCCCTCAGCCTCACTGTCCTACATTCACAGCTCCCTCAGCTGGCTAGTGGCATATAGTGGTGATGATGTGAGGTTGCTCGTTTGGCGGTGTGAGTTTGGTCACGGTATGAAGAGTATAGAATGGAGAGGAACCAGTATCGTGAACGGTTAGAGAAGAAAATGGGTTTGTATTAGTGATGCTGATTAAATGGACGGTGGGGATGACAATTCAAATAAGATTAAGAAAATGGATGGTGGGGATTGTGAGATGAGAGATAAGTGGATTAATTACTTAATGAAAAAGGACCAATGAGACCAAAATCCCTTTTTTAGGGAAATCCCCCAATGGGATAAGTGACACTTGTCACTCATCCAAGGGCCCTAGACAAATATCTGCCCAAATAGTTTTAAATAATATTTTATTCGGTTCCCGAGACGTTAAATGCCTGATTTCGCCCCCGTGACCATAACTTTTCCATCCGACGTCTGATTTCGGTGTGGCGCCTGTTAATGGATTGGTATCGACCCAATCTAGTAACGGTCCTCGGCCCTCGGCCTTCGGACCTCCCGGGTCAAAAGTCAACATTTTTCTCATGACCAGGGACAAAACGGTCATTTTGTACATTCCACCTGATTTCTCTCAACTAATCCCCGATTAGTCATTCTAAACCATAATTACTTAGTATATAATCCCGATATTCGGGACAGGTCATTAAAGTTGGAGCAAATCCAGCAAAGAAAACCACAGAAAGTCACAAAGGACCCCCACAACAACCCTACCTAAAGGCTAATGTTCCATCTTAGAGCTTCCAACACATTTATGTTTGAAGCCCTAATAAGCAAAGTACTTAAACGGGACCTAACCATATTACAAATAGAAAGAAAGACATCATCTGGAGACCTTGGGGGTGCCCAAACACACGATGGTTACATTCTAGCCAGATCCCATAAACAGAAGCAACAAGAGCAAGTTTGCAAGAAATAGATCTAAAAGACTTACCACCCCACTAGCTAGCAAGAAGAGGGATAAGATAGTTCCACGAAGGAAACTGCCATGAAATCACACATTGAAGAAAAACACGCTCCCACACATAAGCAGAGAACTGAAACTCAAAGAATAAATGAGAATGAGACTCAGCAGCAAGATTGCAAAGAAAACACATATCATTACCATGTGCAGTCAAGTTCCTCAATCTATCCAATGTAGACAACCTGCACTGAATAGAAAGCCACAATATAAAGCTTGCCCTAGGAATATGACCAGAGAACCATATCAAACGATGCTAAGAGAGACTAGGATTCGAGGGAGACAAACTATGCCCTAGAAAATATACCAAATGATGCCAAGAGACACTAGGATCCGAAGGAGACAAACTATTACTCGATCTTTTCCTTTGACAAACTACAAAGTAGTTGAATTAAAAACAAGAGAGCCTTAACATTTACCTTTTTATTTCACAAGAAGCAACATTCACTTATGTGTTGAAGTACATCCTTTGTCCATTGTTATTTATCCACATCCATCCTCAAAAAGTAATAACCATTGGACAAAGACCAAGGGCATTATTTAACTTGATCTTGGAGCCTGATGCAATCACACTATAAACAAAACTTTCAACTTTTATCTTCTTTCTCTTTCTCGTCCTTGTGAATGCTCAATTTATTGTGCATAAATTGTAATGATAAAAATTTACCTAGAAAAATTTTACCCCCACAAAGTGACTGTATCAATAGAATCCACAATCCCCATTCGTGTCACATGCCCTTTGAATTCGCCCTCATCCAAAGCTTTTGTGAGTGGATCAGCAAGCATTGAATGAGAAGTAGCACGTTCAACTATAATTTTCTCCTCATTAACTTTCGCCCGTACCAACAAGTACTTCACATCCATAAGCCTTGAAGCTAAAGTCCTTTCGTTTTTCTTGGTGAAGAAAATAGCAGATTCATTGTCACAAAAAATTCTCAGAGGCATCGAAGTCGAATCCACAAACTTTGTTTCAGAGATGAATTTTTTCAGCCAGATAGCATGTACAGTTGCTTCATAAAAACCTGTAAATTCTTCTTCCACTCTGGATGTGGCAATTAACCCTTGTTCTGCACTTCTCCATAGAATCGCACCACCAACCAATAAGAAAATATACCCAACAGTGTACCTTCTATCATCTATACAGCCTGCTATACCAGAGTTACAATAAACTGTGACTTCAAGTTTGTCAGTTTTACCATAAACAAGTAGGTACCGCTTGGTTCTTTGTAAGTACCTCATGACCTTCTTACAACCTTCCCAATGTTGCACACCTGAGTTTGATTGAAATTTTTCCAAAATCCCCACAATAAAGGAAAGATGTGCAGACTTGTGCATACATAATACTGCCCACCAATGATGGATAGGGTATGTCCTCCATTGACTTCTTCTCAATCGGCACTGCTCCTTTGCTGATCTTGGCCCTCTTTTCAACAGAAACATCTCCTTATGAACAATTTTTCATGTAAAAAGTAAAATTTTCTTAATATTCTTTCAAAATATGCTCTCTGTGACAAACCTAAAAGTTTTCTGGTTCTGTCTCTCGCAATTTCGATTCTAGGCACATATGAGGCTTCCCCCATATCATTCATTTCAAACCTATGTGATAGATTCTCTTGGTGTCTTGTAGTAAATTTAAATCATTACTAGCCAATAAGATATCTCAACATATTAAACCAGAAAAATGAATTTACAAATATTGAACTTGAAGTGGATGGATCCATCAAGCTTATTCTTCACAAAACCAAACCTGTAACTATCTCATCAAATTTGAGATACCATTGTCCGGACGCTTGTTTCAACCAATAAATCGATTTTTTTTAGCTTGCATACAAGATGTTCCTTCCCCTTTTCAACAAACCCTGGGGACTGCATCATGTAGATTGTCTCTTGTAAATCTCCATTATGAAAAGTAGTTTTGGCATCCATCTTCTAAGTTAAAATTTGCCAAAAATGCTAGGATGATTCTTAATGAATCCCTGGAAGAAACAGGAGAGAAAATATTTGTTGACCCTTCTCGTTCTGCGAATCCTTTAGCAACAAACTATGCCTTATGCTTTTCTATGTTGCCTTCTAAAACCTTCTCGGTTTTCTAGACCTATTTACAGCCCACACACTTCACTGGTTGACCTGGATGAACAAGACTCCAAACTTTGTTACTGTCCATGGATTTTAGCTCCTCAACCATTGCTTACTGCCATAACTAAGCTTGGGAACATGAATTGCTTCTAGATAATTGATTGGATCGTCAATGGAACATGCATATTCTGACTCTTGTAGGCAGACCATGTAATCATTTGGAATAGATGGTTTTCTAGCCGCTTTGAGATTGTCTTGTAACTTGTTGCTCTCGAACAATTGGACCTGGGACGACTAGTTGTTCAGGTTAACGATCTTGGGGGAGATCAAAAGCTGGTGCAGCTGATTCTGTTTCAACTTTTTCTACTTTTCTAGTATCAAATCCAGAGGTACCTCACATATACTCTAGTCTGAGACTTGTGTGGAATCAGGCTCTACTTCTTCAAAGTGAAAGCGGTGATTTACTTGAGCTTCATATGCAGCAATATCCTCAAGATGCTTTGCATTGTGAGTTTCTATGAGCACTTGTATGCTGATGTCACATCTGACGTCATCCTATAAGAGATTGTCAGATCAGGGGCCAACCAGAGCATGCCACGTGTCACCTGACAAGTGTCAGTGATGACGTCATGCTGACGTCAACATCATTGTAGCAGCGTTGACCTACGTATTGACCAGGCGCATGGGGGCACGTGTGAACAGTATTTTTGGTGGGACCGATACTATTTTCAACGTTTCGACGATACGGATCCAATGGTGGTAGTTTCGTGTCGATCAGAGATCGTTAAGATAGTCAAAATGAGGTTTTAAGCCTCGGGAATAGTGTCCGGGTTGCGTATTCGAGACGGATCTGTTCTAGGGTCTTAGTATTGGAGTTGTAGGGTCCTTTAGTGACTCTTAGATATGTTAATACAGGTTTTAGCGGTCGTTGAGCAGCGAGGACTGAGTGTGAGTGGGCTGTTTGATTTATAAAAGGCTTGCATGCATAAACTGTTTTACTATTCCACTTATGATTTAGATGAGTACTATATGAACTATTTATATCTCTTATTATAATGTTTTGGGCATGAGACCCGTCTGGATTATATGTGGATTGTGTTCTGGGATGTCCGGGGGACATAGGGTAAACTATACTGTTATTGTACTATACTTTCCTACTTATCTATCTTATCTCCTCCAGGGAGGGTCGTTGGCCCGGGTGGACTCTGGAGTAGTCACGGGGCCCTGACTGAGTGGAGTTAACCCTTGTTGGGTTGTTTACTCTCAGGAAGGCATGTTCGTATACCTCAGGCAGTGACTGGGATACCGGGCACTAATGTACCTAGAGAGTCTTGGGTGTGAGACCCTGAGTGGTAACGCGTAGCCTTAGAACTGTGACATCATTTGGGGTTGGTTTTACAGTGCACTAATATGTTAGTTTCTCCTTTCGATTATGATTATGATTGTGTGACTATGATTTCATTATGATATTGTGTTTTCAATGCATGCAAGGTTTGGAAAACGGAGGGGTAAAACCTTATGATTTACTTTATTATGAAATTGATTTATAAACTGTTTATTTTTTGCCCACTCACTCTTTAAATATTTTACTGACCCCTCCAGGTCGTGACACGGAATTAGAGGAGGATCCGAAGGAGGAGGAAGAGGCTTAGTTTATTCGCTGTGCACATGTACACCCCCTTGTGGGTAGGTTGAGAACCAAATAATGTACTCTGACTATTGTGCTCACGTTTTTTATTTCACAATCCCTTGTCTGACAGCTATCACTCTAAACAATGTTGTTGCACGTTATTTATCTATTTGAGTATTTAGTTTTTATTTAAGGGTAATTTTGGTATGTTCGGAGTCGTTGTCAGACGAGAGCGGGGCACGTCCCCGGATGGTCCCAGTGGGATTGGGACGGGTCTTGTCACATAAGACACTGGTTTTCGGGCTGTGACCCACTTGGTGATGTTTTGTGCTTGAGGCCTTATGTATGATGATAAATTAGGGTTTGTTCCTAGTTTTAAGGCGCTCGCCTCAGGACTGCTATGTGTTCCTTCTAGAGTGGTCTCTGTGCACTGCCTGTTGTCGAGCAACCGCGTGAAGCAATGACCGAGGGAGGCTCGACTTAGGAGTGCTTATGAGATACTCTATGATCGATCAACAATGTGTTCATGATGATCTAGAGACAGTCGCGGCGAGTGATGTGTTCACGACGAGTGGCTAGGATTGTGAGTGGTCCTGAGCTATATGCACATGTGCTAGGATTAGAATCATTACTGACATTGGGATGAGTTCCCATGGGATGTGTTCCCATGTGTTCTATTGTTTGGTTCGAGGTTCTGTTTGTGTTTTCTGGTTTTGGGTTGAGACCCTGTATGATCTAGTTTTGGGCTGAGACCCTATAGAGGTACTGGCTTCGATTGAGAAGCATTTTTCACTGTGTTTTGATTTGGGAAGCAATACGTCCTGCTTTCGAGAAAGTATTTGAAATAATTGTTTTATGATGCATGCACGCTTTTACGTGAAGGGTATAAATGTATTTTCAATATAAATGAGTTTTATAAACTGTTGTTTTGTCCCCTCATAGATTTTATGGTTTTCATACACTTCAAGTTGATCGCGGATGCGAGATGTAGCAGTGATCGAGGCATCACATGCCACCACCGGTCCTTGCGTACTCTGATGGACCCCGAGCGGGTGACGAGTTTATCCCTGGTCTGACAAGCGGTGTCAGACGGGAGCAGGCACGTCCCACGTTAAAATAGGGGGATTGGGACGGGTCCTATCATACTAAAATTTTATTTAATTAAACAAAATAAGTTTTTCCTTGTGGGATTTTCGCACTCGTCCGACCCACTAATCTCGACCAGGATGAAAATCACTAACTTGACTCTAATCAATTCTACTTTATACGTATATTACTATGTCAAATATATTCATCCTAAACTTATAACTTAACCATCATCACAACATAGTTATCATAATCATACATCATACTATAACAAACCACAATTACCTATTAATGGTGTACTCCCATGTATTAAGCATAACTTTTATATTAAATAATAACTAAGATATAATGAAGTCCAAAATTCCAAATTCTTAAGATTTAACCTTTGTTATCCCTTATTATTTGTTAAGCATAACTTTTATATTAATAATAACTAAGATATAATGAGGTCCAAAATTCCAAATTCTTAAGATTTAACCTTTGTTATCCCTTATTATTTGTTATTATAAGGTTGCTTAGACCAAGTGATTAACCCTTAATTGTAGGATTAACTATTAATGATTAAATAAAGTGTATAATGTTAAAACAAGTATAACTTCTTCATAGGACATCCAATGGACTCAATTCTTGAACCACTGAACTCAAAAGACAAGAATGAACAAGTTTCATGTTGACCATTTTTCCAGATTTAGGCCAATGCGCTTGTATGTGTCGTGATAAGTTGGAGACCGCCTCTGCGCATGTGTTTCACGTGCCTGCACAAGTCATCCCTGACCTTCTGCGTGTCTTGGGATACGGGTGGCCCAACTCGGTGACCCGACCCGAATAATACGACTTCATTGTTTGCTCTTTTTCAACAATTCCACATCCAGTATACCCATAATACACCATAGAGGAGATATGTAATCTTAGAACATCAAGAACATACCTAAATCGTGTTTTTCAATAATCATGGCCTTTCAGCCATGGAGTCCAGAGGCTGCTCAACCATTCTCTACGACCAACACCACTCTTTTTCATCCTAAAAAGCCGTATGATCTTCAGGAACAACACGGAATGTCTCTTCTAGGATTCCTAGCCCAGAACTGAAACCTGAAAAATGGAACCTCATGGGTTCTTAATTTCCTTCACTATTTCTCTCCCTCTTTTGTAACACCCTGAACCTTAATTTATTTGTAAATTCATATAATTAATGTGAAATGACGATTTTGCCCCCAATGAGGGGAATACATTGACTTTTGACTCCGTCTATAATTTGGACTTTAACCAATGACCATGACTTAGATCGGGACGTCACAAGTCCGTAGACAGGCGGCATGCCGAAATCGGAGACTGGACGGGAAAGTTATGGTCAAGGACCTAAAAACGGAACTATTCATGAATTCCTTGGATTTCACACTTTCCTAATTTTGATTGGATAAGGTAACTTTAGTGGGACCCTTGGATGAGTGACAAGTGCCACTCATCTCATTTGTGGGCATCCTCATGCATTGTAACAACCCATCCCAAATTCACAGGATTAATTGAGGATTATCGTGAATAATCCCTGATTAGTCAAGGGAATTAGGACGGACAGTGTAAAATGATCGTTTTACTCCTAGGAATGAGAAAAATGTTGACTTTTGACCCGGATGGTCAAATGCACGAGGACCGAGGATCGTTACGTAGATCGGGATGTTACAAGTTCATAGATATGTGGCACGTCGAAATCGACGTTCGACGAGAAAATTACGGATCTAAAATGGAAATTAGTATTATTGAATGCAAATCGAGAAATTAGACACGTGGACTATTTTGATTGGATAAATATATGGGGAGGACCCACCAGATGAGTGACAAGTGTCACCCATCTGATTGGCCCAAACCCCAATTAATTGGGTCATCATCTTTATCTTCCTCATCTCTGTATTTTCCCCTTAACCCGTTAAACCCATACACCATACCACCCAATCCCACACAAACACCGTTCAATCATCATCTGTTGCTATTGGGTTGTGAATGAAAGTTAGAGAGGAGGTTGAGGCGAACTGAATGGTGGCAATGGTGTGGACCGTCGTGTAGGGTGGCCGAAGTTTTGAAGGTAAGCGTTTTTGGGTTCAAAAATGGAGTTTTTAGTTTGGAAATTTGTTGATCGATTTGGTTGCTTGGACGAGGTTCTAGGGAGTGAGACGAGCTGGTAGAGGTTGGTTTCGAGGGCAACGGTGACCTGAGTTGGATGGAATCCACGTATGCAGGTGGCTGGTTACTGTGCATCCATGAATAGGTATTTTTAGGTTGAATTTCATGGTTCTAATTAGGTAGATCAGTTTATGAGCATAGACGATCACTTAGGAAGAAAGTGGGATGAAATCGGGTTTGAATTGATGATTTTTGAACCTAGTTGGATCCGCGGGTCTGCGCGACCCGGTTCAGAGAAACAGGTGACTAGAACGAAGGTTGAAGATGATGATGATGTCATCATCTGACAACTGTCAGAGGTGGAGCAATGGTAAGTCGACACGTGTCACATTTCAGTGAACAGTCAGCATTGACATGTAAATGATGTGACCCAATCAGGGGTTACCATATGTCACTGATGGAACAGTGCGCAGTTGACACATGGCACTTTCATATCTGACAGGTGTCAGATCTGACGCCCTTCAGGTTGATCGCGGTTGCGGGCTGTAGTAGAGACCAAGACATCATAATCCCCCAATGATTCTGGCGCACTCTAGAAGCTCCGTTTGGCCTAAGATTTGAGTTATCCCTTGTCTGGCCCTTCATGTCACACGTGGGTTAGACGGGAGCATGGCACATCCCACGTTAATCCTAGGGGGGATTGGGATGGGTCGTGTCAAATTAATACATAACACGAGCACAAATATTAGTTTACAAAAATAGTGCTCGACCTACCCAACAAGGGTAATCAGGTACGCAACAGTAATTAACTAAACCTCAGCTTTGGGATCCGCCTCTACTTCTGTGCCACGTCCTAGAGGGGTCAAGAAAACAATGAAAGTGTGAGTGGGCCGAAAGTAAAGAATATTTCAAAACCATTTATAATACATAGTAAAATTACTATTTTACCCTTCCGCTTAAAACTCATACATGCATTTGAGTCAAAACATATATAATAATATCTAAACCATAAATCATATAATCACACATAGTATAACATAGATACATCCACAATAATAATATTTCAGTGTATATCCTAACCCTGACATCCCAGATGTCTGATATCCTAGACCTCTAATAAGGTCACGGTCCTAAGGCTACCTGTGCCACCGGGGGTCTCAATCCCAAGTCCTATCCCCAAACTCAGTCCGGGGTATGACATCTTAGATGTCTGACATCCCAAACGTCTAATACTAGCAATCCTACTCCTGAGTCACTCTACGGTCTGGTCGCTTCGTAGGATGACCGCAGACAATGCGCCTTGACCACTCCATGGAACCAATATCTGGAGAAGACAATAATCTGTATGGTCAATATATACAGTGCAATAGTATGACCCAATCAAATCCGTGTATGAATCCCAAAATCAACAGTATAATATTCAGATGGGTCTCATGCCCAAAATAATGTAATACGTATACATATTCCATAAATAAGACCCCCAAGTAATCCATACACAATCATATAATAGTATAATGAAAACAGTTATGCATGCAATCAGTTTAGAAACCAAAAGCCCACTCATAGTACTGTCCTGCTGCTTAATTGAACGTCTAACACCTGTCCTGAAACTAGATCACAGTCTCTAACCTGTCCAAAACATATCCAAGGGTCACTAATGGTCTCTTCAAACTCACACTATTATTGTGGATGTATCTATGTTATACTGTGTGTGATTATATGATTTATATTTCGGATATTATTATATGTGTTTTGACTCAAATGCTTGCATGATTTGAAAATGGATGGGCAAAACAATAATTTTACTATGTATTATAAATGGTTTTGAAATATTCTTTATTTTCGGCCCCCCACTTTCATTGTTTTCTTGACCCCTCCAGGACGTGGCACAAAGGTAGAGGCGGATCCCGAGGTTGAGGTATTGTTATTTAGTACTGCGTACCTTATTACCCTTGTTGGGTAAGTCGAGCACCATTTTTGTAAACTGGTATTTGTGCTCGTGTTATGTAGTGCTCTATCCCTTATCTGACACTGTAGAACCCTAGTTTGGATTTCTTTGTGTTTAAACCTTATATGTGAATCATTTAAACCTGTTAAGGGCATTTTGGTCTTTCTCTAGGGTTGTGTCAGATGGGAGCAGGGCGCATCCCCTTGGGGTCCTAAGGGGATCGGGATGGGTCTTGTCATCTTTCTTCCCAAATCTCACTAGCTTCTTTATCCTTCCTTATGTTCTTCTTTTTCTCTCCTCCTGGTCTCTCTCTATCTCTCATGGTGGTAGCTTTGTTCTCGTTTTTTCTTCCTTCGGCTACCACCCGCTGATCCTTCCCCACCCCCTCCCCACACACACACACACACGCACACACACACACACACACACACACACACACACACACACACACACACACACACACACACACACACACACACACACACACACACACACACACACACACACACACACACACACACACACACATATATACATATATATATATATGTATTTTGAATCGTCGGTGGACGGAAAAATGGAGAATAATGAGGAGGGTTCTATAACATCCCAGACCCTTGCAAGATTACAAAAAATGCTCTTTAAAACAAAATTACCAAAATGCCTTTACACTTCCTAAACCCATAACGAATTCATCTCAACGTTTTTTTTGATATGCCGCTTGTCTATGAACTCAAGAGATCGAGACCTTTCTAACACCCTTTCAAATTATCCTTAAGAAGTCTCGATAAAAAAGTCAACACTTATACTTTTGATAAAAAGTCAACTTTTAGGGGCAAAATTTTCTTTCTTATTTTCTCGACTATTCGGGGTGTTACAATCTACCCCCCTTAAAAAAACAATTCTTCCTTGAAATTTTAGTACAAAACCAAATTCATGTCGTTACTCAATTGGACAACTGCGTTGCTTACAAGCAATCATTCTTTCCATTTATAAAGCCATGTGAACTTAACTAAAACAAAATATCATTCATAACCTTGAATTACGTGAACAACGTCGAGAAAGTAGTCAACACAAGGTCATCACAACATTCACAACCTTAGTAAAGCAACAACCTGAGTAACAGCCTCTGTAACTCACAACGATTTAATATCAATCATCTTCATTGTTGTACTTACCCGAATCCACGTTTAAAAATCGAGCCTAAGCCCAAACAAATTTCAAACACAAAACCTCATAAAATGTGCCATAGAATAATGCTTATAAAATCAACCATCAACCATGCAAAATTATAAGTAATGCAATCTCATCGAAATCACATAAAATCACTCTAGTATGCATGTAAAATAAACATCCATGCATTGATTCCCAACTTTTTTTGCTTAAGCAATAAATACCGGGATTCTGTATAGCCTCAATTTATGTTCCATCATTTCATAATCCAAACTCAACCAATTACTATCTCAAATATCAACCGTTTCACACAACAGCAATACGCATAGGCCCTTTACCATACATATTATCTAAGTCACATATGAAACAACACCAGTCACACCATCTAGATAATCCTCGGGGGTATCAATTCTACCGGTAGCCACTCAGGAATTTGATTCCGCACACACTAGTCTCAGGAATTGAAACCCAGATTGACGTCTGAGACGAGCTAACGAATACTGACTCAGGAACTAGAGTCTAACTCCACGTCTGAGTCGTCACCGTACCATGTGAGTCTCAGGAACTGGAGCCTCGCTCAATGTCTGAGACTGACCACCACTCAAATTCACTTGAAATTACGACATCCAAGTACCAACTGGTAATTCAGGATTCCTGTTTCTAGCAATGCACCGAAATAAAAAAAACAAAAATATATGTATACATCATTGTAATCGTCATGGCATCATCAAAATATCACACCATCATCATACATTCACTATCCTATCATTCTTATCTCATAGCATAACATCTTTTGGCATAACCATATTCTCATAATTACATGATCATACAATCATATCGTTATCATGATGTCATTTCATCATTATCATTATGTCTTCATCGGCATGATATGCTTAACATCAACAATCGTATACTAATTCTATCATCGAATACCATGTCATCATGCAATCATACCATCATAATTTTTATGTCATTATCATTATTATTTTTGCTCTTACAACTAGTTTATAATCTCGTATTTCATGCATCAAATGTGTTCCATAAGGTCAATAGACTCATATTTAAATTATTTTACCATATGTTCATTCCTCAAAATCAAACAATAATTTCACAACCTTGAATTTCAGCTCGACATAATTTTCGTAAAATCTCGTAAAACGTGTCATAAAATATTTTTCATATAAAATTTGCATTCTTGTAATTTACTTGAGGTTCTCAAACCAACCAAGGATCATTTAAAACTAAATTTAAATTATCATTACATAAATCAAACCAAATTCTAAACCGTATTTTAACCAACATAACTCAAAAATCATCCACACGTATGAAAATTATTTTAAAAACCTTAATTAACCAACATATTTCAAAAATAATTTATTCAATAACCCCTCTCTGATACCAAGTTAACAAGACCTGTCTCTAATTACAATGAAAATCAGACCAGCCCTACTCCCGTTTGACGATTTTATCAAACAAGGGATCTTATCAAGTTTTACTCATACTCAAATGTTATTGAATTAACCAAAATAAGTTTGTCTTTGCGGGATTTCCGCCCTCGTTTGACCCACTAATCCCTACTAGGACGAAATCACTAACTTGACTTTAATCAATTATACTTTATATGTATATTACTATTCACCAATTCCAAAACAAACATATAATTCCCCATTTACTCCTTTATCATCTAACTCAATATGACTAATTAGAATGTCACATTACCTTTAATGATCTCAAATATATTCATCCTAAACTTTTAACTTAACCATCATCACAACATAGTTATCATAATCATACATCATACTATAACAAACCAAAATTATCTATTAATGGTGTAGCCCCACGTATTAAGCATAAATTTTATACAAAATAATAACTAATATATAATGAAGTGCACAATTCCAAAATCTTAAGATTTAACCCTTTTTAACCGTTATTATTTGTTTTTATAAGGTTGCTTAGACTAAGTGATTAATCCTTAATTGTAGGATTAACTAGTAATGATTATATAAAACGTATATTGTTCAAAAAGCATAACTTCTTCACAGGAAATCCAATTGACTCAATTATTAAACCACTGAACTCAGAAGACAAGAAGGAAAAAGTTTCATGTTAACCGTTTTTCAGATTCCGACCAACGTTCTCGCACGCGCCAGGAGAAGTTGGAGACCGCCTCTGCGCGTGGGCTTTATGCGCCTGCATAGAGGTTGTCCCTGACCTCCCGCGAGTTCTATGATACGGGTCGCCCAACCCGATGACCCGACCCGGACATAATATCTTCATTGTTTGCTATTTTTCAACAATTCCACGTCTAGCCTACTCGTAATACACCATAGAGGAGATCTGTAATCTTAGAACAGCAAGAACATACCTTAATCATGCTGTCCAAGAATCATGGCCTTTCAACTAAAGAGTCTAGAACCTGCTCAGCCATTCTCTACGACCAACACCACTCATTTTCATTCCAAAAAGTTCGTATGATCTCCAGGTATAACATGGAATGTCGTCTTCTGGGATGTTACAACCATCTATTAACAGAATATTCCATTGACTGTAGAATATTCCATTAAGGTAAGGCAATCAATGGCAACGCCATTATTAGCCATTAAATCAGCAATAGACGACGAAATTACTGGTGTTAGGTCGTCGGCGCAACATGTGCCAACACGTTAAAGATGAGGTCCGCCATCAATTCAAGAAGAAACAAACTAGGTAAAGTTATTTTATAAAGACCTAATAGTCGAATTATAAATATTATGTACTAAAAATTTATTAATTTATATATTATATTAGACCTATTCAAATTTTTATAATTTATCATCTGCGAATTTTTTTATAATATATTATTTAATAAATATAGTGTATTATTAAGTTAGAACGTTAGTCCTAATTCGAGACAGATCAAAAATATTATTTAATGAAAAATATTAATTTATCAAATACTAAATCATGAGGTCTTTAGAGATGGGTCCAAAATTTTAATTCATTACCAATTTAGTCTATTTAAAAATTTAGGCATTTTATCAATTTTTTATATTACATTTACCCTTCAAAGTTAAAATAAGTAAGAAGCAACTTAAAATTCCTTATTTTTGGATTTTTTTTATCACAAATTTAAATTTTGAATATTTAACACCTTCTGTTTTATCATTGATCTTTTTTTGACTAAAATTATCTGCATTAAATAAAAAATTAAGAAAAATTAAGAAAATATATATTATACGCTATTAATCATATGGAAACTACCTACAATATAGAATAATAATAACTTATTGTACTTGCAAAACAGATCTAACTCTTTCACTCTGCCCAATATTTTATATTAACTATAGGCATAAAACCATATATACTTTCATTCACTTACTATATGGAAAATGAACGTAGCGTACCTAAAAGATGGAAATAAATTTCATTCTCTTGCATAACAACCCAAAACTTTTATGTAAACCGTAGGCAAAAAAAATTATTTTATTTACCTACTACATAGGAGATGATACACCATATCTAAAATATAGAAATACATTCCATTCTAACCTATTATATATTAGAGAAACATAATGCACCTAAAAATCTAAAAAATTTACCTAAACTGCGGGAAAGACTATAAAGGAGATAAACACATTGTACCTAAATAAGGCAACAAATTATCCAAATACCAGAGTTAGCTTGTCGTGGCTAATGCCGACTCTCTAGACTTCGGTGGTAGGGGAGCGCTGAATGGTATGGATATTCAACGGTAATAAGAGAATGAGATAGATCCCAAAACAGGGAGTGAATGGTTTAATGTTCATAACATTCAATGTTACATAACATTGAAACCTAAGCGAACTCTCTCTCCTTTTGATTCTTCCTCAATTTTCGGTTTTCATCTATTTTCTTATAGAGGATTAATTCATATAATTTTAATTTCAAAAATTGATAATTGATTCAAAAAAGTAAGTATATTTTAAGTAAGTATATTTTAGTATTTTCTTTTTAGATATTATAATATTATAATATGTATTAAAAGGGTAAAATAGGTCGTAAAAAAATAAGATAGGACAAAAAGTTGATGTGGATTTATAATAATTAGTTTAGTGAACTACTTTAAATGTTGGTTATTAAACATGGACTATTATATAATTAAAAAATTTTTGTTTCTTTTAAGTGATAACTAGTAATTCATTCAAGCTTTATCTCATTTTCAACGCATGGAATGATGTTCTATCCAGTTTCACAAAGTTTGTAATAACTGTACAGTAAAATGTTATAACTTACCAAACAAGTAAGTCCGATAAATAGATACAAATGTAAACAAAATAGCCCCATGAGAATTAATGAGAGACGGAAGGGATACAGAGATAAGGATGACTTAAATCTTAGGATTTAAGATGAATGGCTGGTCATGGTTTTTCTCTACCTACTACTATTGAAAGACATTCCAAATTTGAATCCCTTTAATTAAAAAAACATAAAATTATCGTCAAGTACAAGGACGGATTTAAGAATTTAAAACTGAGTGGCTAAATTCATAATTTTTTTTTTTAAAAAAAAACATTGAAGGGTAAACTAAATTCATCAACCTTTTATTCAAACTAAACCTAATGGGGTCGAACATGCTTCGACATTAGCTGCCACTACAGGTACTCATTCTAAACCTTTAAAGATATCTGCAACTGTTTCTAATAGTACGCGGATAATTCATTCTGGTGCTACATAACATATGACTTGATTCCAGACATGTTTTATCCCTCAAACCATCCACCCAAAATATTGTTTCTACTGCTAATGGTGCCTCTGCTCCTATTGTTGGAGTGGGCAAAATTTCCCTCATTGATACCTTGAATTTGGATTCTATTTTAGTCGTACCATCTTTGGATTGTAATCTTCTGTCAGTTGCCCAAATGACTACTGCTCTACACTGTATTGTAATTTGTTGGCCCCACTGTTGTGTTTTTAAGGACATCTGAACTCGAACAACGATTGGTTATGGTGTTAGGCGAGGGAAACTCTATTACTTGAATCTAGTGTCTGACAATTCAGCAAAATTAACTCAGGCGATGGTAGTGACGTCATCAGGGCGAGAAAAGGAAGTCTGATATCTGTTATGGCATCTGCGTTTGGGACATGCTTCGTTCAGTTATTTGCAAAGATTGTTTCCTGCTTTATTTTCTAGAATTGATGTTAGTAGATTTCGTTGTGATGTTTGTGAACTTGCAAAAAGACATCGTTCTTCGTTTTCCGATAGTTTGAATAAAAGCTCAGGTCTTTTTATGATAATTCATTCTGATGTTCGGGGTCCATCTAAGATTACTACCCTATGTGGGTCACGTTGGTTTGTTACGTTTATTGATGATTGTACCAGGATGACTTGGGTGTGTCTTATGAAATCGAATGGAGAAGTTAATTCCTTATTTCAAAAGTTCCACAAGAGGGTCAGTACTCAATACAAATCCCAAATTCAAGTTCTTCGTTCTAATAATGGAGGAAAATATATGAGTGTAGATTTCCAAAAACATTTGGTGACCCATGGAATTGTTCATCAAACTACTTGTCCCTATACACCCCAAAAAAAGGGGGTCGCAGAGAGAAAAAATCGTCATTTTTTAGAAGTTGTTCGTGCTACATTGATTGAAGCACACATGCCATTAACTTATTGGGCAGAAGCCCTAAAATCTGCAGCTTATTTGATTAATCGAGTGCAGCATTTGTTCATCTGCATGAACATCAATGAAAATTAACACCGTTTGCTTTACGATGTGTTTTTCTTGGTTACGCCTCTACTCAGAAAGGATATTGTTGTTATCACCACCCCCCCCCCCCCCCCTCCGCGCGTCAAAACGGATGTATGTTACACTTGATGTTGTGTTTCATGAAGAAGATATGTTTTTTCCTCATGCGGCTGAACTTCAGGGGGAGTACCAGAATGAAGTTCAATCTTTCGACTATGAAAATGATTCGATGTTGTGGAAGGTTATACCAGAAACAAGTCACGATCATTCACATGACCAATCACAGTTAGAACATGACCAGTCACCAATAATACCCGATGATACTATAATGGAAGAGATAGCGTCACATGAGTCTCATGAGCGTGCAATACCTGTTACACAACCAATCGTTAGTTAAGGATGTGCCTGAGCCCCAACAACAACAATTACCTCATCGTGTCACATGAGGTGTTCCTAAGGCTACGTACGAGCCTGAATTCTCCAGCAAAGTGAAATACCCCATGAGTCATTATGTCTCTAACCATCGTTTGTCTGAATCAAATAAGTCATTTGTGAATCAATTATCTACTGTATCTATTCCTAACAGTGTGCAGGAAGCCTTGGCTGATTCAAGGTGGAAAACAGCTATGAATGAAGAGATGAAGTCCTTACAGCAAAATGCAACGTGGGAGCTTGTGGACCTTCCCCCAGGGAAGAATCCTGTTGGATGTCGATGGGTTTATACTATAAAATATAAAGAATATGGTACAATTGAGCATTTTAAGGCTCGACTAGTTGCAAAAGGATACACCCAAACATATGGGATTGATTATATAGAGACATTTGCACCTGTAGCAAAGATCAATACGGTTCGCATGCTGTTGTCACTTGCAGTGAACTTGGATTGGCTCTTACAACAATTTGATGTAAAAAATGCTTTCCTACATGGTGACTTGACATAAGAAGTTTATATGGATCTTCCTCCTAGGTGTGAAGTACCGTCTAAACATAAAAGCAAGGTGTGTAGATTGAGGAAATCATCGTATGGATTGAAGCAGTCCCCAAGAGCGTGGTTTGGAAGATTCACAAAGTCTATGAAGAATTTTGGCTACAGACAGAGCAATTCGGATCACACTTTATTTATGAAGAAAACAGGTGGTAACACCACAACACTTATTGTATATGTTGATGATATGGTTGTCATAGGGAATGATCCTAAGGAAAGAGAAGTACTAAAAAAGTATTTATCCCAAGAATTTGAGATGAAAGACCTCATTCCTTTGAAGTACTTTCTTAGAATTGAAGTATCACGATCAGGGAAAGGAATGTTTCTTTCCCAAAGAAAGTATGCCTTAGATTTGTTGCACCAAATTGGCATGTCTGCCTATTAGCCTGCAAGTACGCCTCTAGACGAAGGACTGAAACTAGCAATAGAACCTAATCAAGTACCTACTAACAAAGGTAGATATTAGATACTAGTAGGAAGATTGATGTATTTGGCTCACACACGACTAGACATTGCATATGCTCTAAGTGTAGTGAGTCAATTCATGCATAATCCAGGAGAAAAACATATGAATGATGTTATGTATATTCTAAGCTATTTGAAAGCTTCTCATGGGAAAGGAATTCTATTCACCAAGAATGAAGCTTATTTGAAGGTTGAAACATACACTGATGCAGATTGGGTAGAAGCACTGGATGACTGAAGATCTACCTCGGGTTATTTTACATTTGTAGGAAGCAATCTTGTTACATGTAGAAGTAAGAAACAGAATGTTGTTGCACGATCTAGTGCAGAAGCTGAATATAGAGGAATGTCACTTGGGATCCAAGAAATATTTTGGCTGAAACTCTTGTTACAAGACTTGGGTTATCCACCAAAGGACTCTATGAAGCTATATTGTGATAACAAGTCTGCAGGTGATATTGCAGAAAATCCAATTCAGCATGACAGAACTAAACATGTCAAAGTGGATAGGTTCTTTATTAAAGAGAAGTTAGATGAAAAGCTTGTGGAAGTACCTGGAATTCGATCAGAAGATCAATTGGCTAATATCCTCGCCAAGGCTGTTTCGAAAACATTATTTTCAAAGTTTTTAGACAAGTTGGGCATGTGCGACATCTATGCACCAACTTGAGGGGGAATGTTACAATATTTATGTAATTTTGCATGTAACAGCCCGTCCTGGAAATCGAGATTAGATTAGTGGTTAATGACGGATTAGTAAGGTTAATCGGTGATTAGGTGGCTGATTTCGGACGGACGGTGCGAAATAACGATTTTACCCTTGGAATGGGCAAAAATGTTGACTTTTAGTTCGGATGGTCAAATAGACTTTGACGGATGACCGAGACGTAGTTTGGGACGCCACGAGTTCATAGATAGGTGGCTTGGCACGTCCGACTCCGACATCCGAAGAAAAAGTTATGACGTTCGGAAGTTGAAGGGTATTTTGGTAATTTGATCGAATAGGGGCAAAAGGTTGGCTTTTTAGACGACAAGGAATTTTCACGTATTTCGAGGACTGTTAGGTAGATCTTGATGCCCTGAATACAATGACAGGCGGCATGCGTTCAGTGGAGTTCGGATGATAACGTTATAGGTCTAGAAACGTGAGGGACAAAATGGTAATTGGTCATGAATGGGAAATTTGGTCTTTTTCACTGCCTAGGGATCTGTGCCTGTTACATGTGGACACATGGCTTACCTTAGGATTGGTGCCCACCAGGTTTTGAACACCTGGCTAGGTCTGGATGGGTGTAGAAGCGTCAGGCTGAATTTAAACTCGTGCACAATGTGTGTGTGTGTGTGTGTGTGTGTGTGTGTGTGTGTGGTTTTACAAATGGGGTGGGAAAAACAGAGACAAATGATCGTGGAAGCCATCTTCTTAACCCTTAACCTGAGATGAGTGTTGTGAGTGTGAAGAAGAGTGACAGAGAAGATGGGGAGGTTGTGCTGGTGCGGCCACGAGGGCCGCCGTGCACGGTGGCTTTCGATTTTGAGAAACAGAGCGTGAAATGTGACCTTAAATCCAATCTCCCCAAATTCTCATCAATTGCTTAGGTTATGTGAAAACAAAATGGTAAAGAAGATGAGAGGAACTCAGTGGACTTGAATTCAAGGTCTGAGAAGGATGGTAGGGTAGGTACCCGTGATCTTCAATTTTTGAATTAAAAATGGTGAAGTTGTTTTCATGATTCTTAATGTGTTTGGGGTTTTGGAATGTATTTTGGAGGTTAAGACAAAGCAAATAAGCTTGAAAGGAAGAAAATGGTGGCCGGACTCACAAGAATAGAGAAGAGGAGAAATTGGTTTGTGATTCTTGATTTGGAAGGTAACTAACAGACCCCAAGTTCTTGTTTTGATCATGCAGATGCATAGGAAAGGGATGGACGAACCTAATGGACTAATTAGGGTTGAAAATGGATGAGAATTGGATGAAAACCGGCCACGCCGGTTCACGGCTGGACCGAATTTGCAGAACCGGTTCAGACCGGGTTTCTTGAGGACATGGACGATGAACAGTAATCGCACGTGGTTTCACACGTAGGGTAATTGGGCAGCGCGTGAGGGCGCGTGGGCCGTCTTTTCGAGGCACAGTCAACACGACTTTTAAAGTGTTCGATGTAACGAACATTTTGGGATTGGTTTCAAGTTGATCGGACATCGTTTCAATATGTTTTGGGATGTCCGAAGGTTTTAGGCCTCGGTTAAAAATAGTTAAAAATACGGAAAAATTACGAGGCTTTAGTAGAAGCTTTATGAAGTAGTTAGTGACCTTATTATGGGATTTGGATAGGTTCGGCAAAGCCGGTGATAGTGGATTGGCTAGGAACGGCGTAAGTGCGCGCGTATCGAGGTGACGGCGTAACGGTCTGTGAGTGGACTTTGCTTTCAAACTTATAATGCCTGCATATATATTTTATATGTTTTGTATACATGATTCTATGATTTTGATTATGATCTTGATGATTTACGATTTTGCACGATTTCCGAGATATTTACGGAATTGCATATTTTATGAGGTTTCGATTTATATTGTGAATTGAGCATGATTTTGATGATTTGATTTCAATGATTTCTAATGGATTTTGGAATGTGATTTCAGGCTTGAAGCCCTATTCATAAAAGTGATTTCGCAAAAGTGATTTCGGGTTTTGGAATCGGATTTTGAAAAGATGTTTTGGATTCGGTTTTGAAACTTGGAAAGGAAATTCTGGATTTGGGTTCGGGATGATGGTTCCGGATGCTGGTTTACGGAATCATTGTTGCGAATTCGGATATGGATTTTCTATGATTTTCACTGTTGATTGAAATATGGTTTTGGGTTAAAGACCCAAAAAAAGAAAAAGAAAAACCGTTGGATCTGGTTTTGAGTTTAAAGACTCAGTTATGATACCCACCCCCCCCCCCCCCCCCCCCCCCCCCCCCCCCCGAGGCTTGTTGATTGTGTTTTAAAGACTCGTTGATATCCCAGGAAGGCCTGATTATGCGCATGGTTTTGAGTTTAAAGACTCGAATGCATTTGAGATCCAACAACTCGCATGATTGATGTTTTTCACTGGTTTTCAGATATTTTGGGCAGTGGTCCGGATGAATTGGATTTGATGAGTTTTAGGACTGAGTTCCCGTACTTTGACGTTTGATTTATGATTTTGGGCTGAGGCCCTGGATTTGAACTACGGATTTGAAGAAAGAAATGATTCTGGTTTTTCATTAATGATTTTGGATATGAAATGGTTTCATGACATGAATTGTATATGCATGCATTGGTTTTAAATGAAGGGTATAAATTGTGTTTTCCGATAACTGTTTTATGAAAGCACTATTTATTTTTTTCCACTCACAGTCTTTTCATGTTTTTCGATACCCTCCAGGTTGTTGCGGTGCTAGCTGTTGGCCGAGAGAGACGGAGACATCACATACGCGAACCACAGTAGAGTCTGCGCGCTTTGGGAAGTCCGGAAGGTTGGAACGGTGCGTTGACAAATCCCTTGTCCGACTTACGTGTCACATGGAGGTTGGACGTCGGTTTAGCCTTCGTGTCATGCGTAAGTTAGACGGGAGCAGGACTTAGCCCTTAATCCAAGGGAATTAGGGGTGGGTCCTGTCAATGCACTCTTTATGTAATTAGTCAAAGTAGGTTTCCTTCTCCTAAAAGTTAGGTCTCCTTACCCTAGAAGGATTCTATGTGATTACTTGTAACTTGGATTGTAACCTTATATAAAGCCTTTTAGTGAGAAGAATAATACAAGTTAAATTATTCCCAATACTCTGAATTTCAAGTGTTTTACAGTAGCACACAAGAAACTACCTACTTTTTTCTTCTTCTTTGTTTTCTTGAAAGAAGAAACTACCTTTTGAGGTCTTAAAAGAAAGAAAAAAAGATGGCTAATTTGACAACTGTGTTTGGGGCAGTCTTGCCAGTGCTGGGACAATGGGAAAACTCAGAACTTGACAGGCCTTTTGTTCGTTTGGGGTTAGAGACAGCCCTGGCTGGCATGTTTCCTATAAAGGCTCATAGGGTGGATGAGATGACATCTTTATTCTATTAGAAATTCTAGGATGTAAGGACCTGTCCCAAATTTACAAGATCACGTAAGGTTAATGACAGATTATTATGGATTAAGTAAGGACTAATCGGGATTAATTGAGGATTATCAGACGATCGGGGGTAAAATGACGATTTTGCCCCTGGAAAGGGTAAAATGTTAACTTTTGATCCCGAAGGTCCAATGCACGTGGATAGAGAAATATTACGTAGATCAAGACAATACGAGTATGTAGACAGGTAATAAGTTGAAATCGGACATCATACGAGAAAGTTACGAGTCACGAAAGGTTCTGAGAACTATTCACGATTGTACTGGTTTCAAACTGGTTTGTTTTTAGTGGGACCCAAATATCTAATTTTGGACCATAAGATGAGTGACAATTGTCACCCACCCTATGGCCCATTTTCATATGCTTCATTCATTCATCTTCGTCATTTTCTTCCAAAACTCGTACCCACCCCATTCTCCCCTTCCACCATCTTCTTCTTGGATATTGAGAGAGACAGAGCGGGGGAGTGAGACGAAAAGGATTGAGACAGTGAGGATGGGCGGAAGCTGTGACGGAGGTAGCCGGAGAAGGTAAGGCTGTGGGTTTTTAGGGATTTGGTTTTGCGTTTTGGTTATTTTGGATCAATTCTAAGCCCATAATCATGTTCTTTGAGCTCATACAAAATTGTAGGTGTAAGAATGGAAGGTTTTGGACGACGGGAGTAGCTGGAATGTCGATTTGAAGTTTGGTTGAAACTTTGGGAGGCCATATTTTCAAAACCATGTACTTTCTTCAATTTCTAGATTCAGATTTGGATTCCTATGCTCGAATAGCTTGATTTCCATATATGGAACGTAGGATTTGGTTGAGAAATGAGAAAGATATGAAGATTTGAAAAATCGGGCAAAAATGGGGTTTTTTGGCCACCAGAGACGGCGGCGCATCGCAGCTCCAGACGTCTTCTCTGGCGAACCATTGACTGGCTGACCGGCTGACGTGAGCGTTAATTTTGCTGATGTTAGACTGTTGACTTTGACTGGCTCACGTCAATGTTGACTTTGCTGACGTCAGAGTTGACCGTTGACTTTTTGGTTGAACAAACTTTGACCCGCATGTGGGGGCGCATGGGCACAAGTTTCAAGGGGAAATTGGTCATGTTCGAAAGGTTCCAACAATCTAAATCCATTGGTGGTGGTTTCAGGTCGATTAGAGATCGTTTGATAGATCAAAAAAGGTTTTTCTCCTCTGGAAGTGTGTTCGGGACACGTTGACCGTTCCGGGATGTGAGAGGGTTTATGATTAGGACTTGTATTGATGGTTAGTGACCTTTGAGTATGATTTGGATAGGTCCGAACGTCCTAGCGAGTAGGGATTAGCCCCAGAGTGGCTTATAGCGTGGGATTCAGAGCGCGCAACACAGATGGTTTGTGAGTGGACTTTTGCTTTATAAATATGATGCATGCATAAATATTTTATATGTGTTATGAACATGGTTTTAGAGGCAATGGTTACACATGTTTTGACTATGATTGGGCATTTTCGTAGAAATGCTAATATGCACGTATGTCGAGTTTTATGTTTTTTGTGATGCTTTGGCTTCAGCTGAGTTTTATATGTGCATGTGATTATATGATTTTATGGTTTCACAAAGAGGCATGAAACCGAGAATTTGATTTTTTGGTTTGAAAGATTTCACAGAGATGCGTGAAATCGATTTTCGGGCATGAGTCCCAGTTGAACGGGTTTAAATGATTTCACGGAGATGCGTGAAACTAATATTCGGGCATGAGTCCCAGTTGATAAGACCTTGACTTGGATTGAATTCAAGGATGATTGTGGTAATTTCTTTCAATCGTGAAATGGTTTTCGAATTTAGAAATACCTTTCGGGCGTATGACCAAGTTGATTTATGGTTTGATTTAGAGTATAGTTAAACGAGAGATATATCGGGATGTATCCCAATTATGAGATTTATGAACGATATTTCAAGCATGAGACCAAGTTGTGAATTTGATAGGATTAGAGGAATTCTAGATTTATAAAAGATATTTCAGGCATGAGACCCAGTTGTGGATTTGATAGGATTCGAGGAATCCTGGGTTTATGAAGTGTTAATAGACACTGTTTTCAGGCTTGTGCCCCATTTGATGGTATTTCCAGCTTGTGACCTTATTGTTGATATTCAGACTTGTGTCCCTATGATTTTGAGTTTAAAGACTCGAATTTTTTAGAGGGCCTCCGGTTGTGAATATATTTCTCAGGAGAGCACTCTAGAGATGATGCTCGCCTCCGAGGTACGGAGAGGTCACGATGTGCCTGCTGTCGAGCAGCCGAGGGAGGCTCGACTCAAGAGTGGAGTATATGAAATCGATCGATGATATGTATACGACGATCTGTTGATATTCGGCCGATGATGTGTTCACGGCAACATGCTCAGGATTAGAGCAGTCCTTGAGCTTATAGGCATGCATTTCTGGGATTGGAATCATGACTGATGATCCCACATGTTTACGTTTTTGGACTGAAATCCCATATGTTGTTGATTTGGACTGAGATCCTATATGATTTGGTTTTGGACTGAGACCCTAGTGAGGAAATGCCTTCGATTGAGAAGAATTTTTCATTGCGTTTTGATTTAAAAAACAATATGTCTTGCTTTTGAGGAAGTATTTGAAATGCTGTTTTCTGATGCATGCATGCTTTTACGTGAAGGGTATAAATGGCATTTGATAAATTGTTTTTATAAACTGTTGTTTTTGTCCGCTGACAGCTTTTATTTTTTCATACCCTTCAAGTTAATCGCGGATGCGGGTTATAACAGAGATCGAGATATCACATGCCACCACAGATCCTTGCGTACTCTGGATAACCCCTAAGCATGTTATGATTTTATCCCTTGTCGGGCACACTGTGCCAGACGGGAGCAAGCACATCCCGATATAATCCAGGGGGATTGGGATGGGTTCTGTCAGGGTGGTATCAGTGTCAGGGCCCGCCCCTAATCCCCCAGGATTAGGGACTAAACCCCGATTATCACCCCGACAACCGAGGTGAACCCTGCTCCCGTCTGACACCCCAACACGAAAGATCGAAACAACCGCACGAAAACCACAAATTACAATGTCAAACGCAGGAAAATTTAAAACATCCTAGAGTCAACAGTTATACAGAGCATAGTACCAAACTTAAGGAAAACAAAGCCGATACACAAAGTACACGCACAACGGAAAACTTAAACCACTCCTGGGTCCTCTTGCGTACTCTATGCCTCCGACGCTGCCTCAACGTTAACCCCTGCGCTAGCTCCACGACCTGGAGGGCAATTAAAAACCAGAAAAGTGTGAGTGGACCATAAAGAATAAAAGTTTCAAAAACCATTTTATAACAAATCAGGGTTTGGCCCTCCGTTTTGAAAACATACATGCATAACCCATTTAACACATAAGAATCATTTTAAAAACAGTTATAGAAATCTCGTCAGAAGCATCATAAAACCATATCATAAAGCATAAATACCAAGCAATCATTATCCGATCAAACCTGCTGGACCTATCCGAGTCTTTAAACTCCCGAGTCTTTAAACTCTGAGTCTTTAAACTCAATCCGGGTCTTTAAACCCAATCCGGGCCCGTCCCCCGTCAATCACAATATCCGGGTCTTTAAACCCAATATCCAGATCTAGCAAATCCAATCAAAACCAATTGAAAACCAATTCTAAATTTGTATCCAAACCCGAATCCGAATTCACTGGTTTGATGCCCTTCCGGCATCCAAAACCTTCATTCCGAACCCGAATCCGGAATTCCACTTTTCAACTTTAAAACCAAATTCCGCTTCCCGAAATCCGATTCTAAAACCGAAACCTT
Organism: Prinsepia uniflora; assembly: GCA_032719365.1. Lineage (NCBI taxonomy): Eukaryota > Viridiplantae > Streptophyta > Magnoliopsida > Rosales > Rosaceae > Prinsepia > Prinsepia uniflora. The sequence continues at coordinate 68,109,463 of CM064861.1, read as the reverse complement.
GATCATCGAAATCATGTTCCAAAACCCCTTTATAATCATTGAAAACCCTTTATTGTTTGAAATCCCAAAACCATAGCATCATAATCAGAAATCAAGTCTTTCTCGAAAAACGTGCCAAATACGTAATTTTCTCAAAAAACGTGCAATTAAGTAAAACAGTTATAACATAATCAAACAATCATGAAATCACATGTAAAACCATAAATTTTTTTTTATAGAAAAGCAGTTATGCATGCTCAGTTATAAAGAAGAGGTCCACTCACAAATACCGGGCACGTCACTCGCGTCCCGTACGTCCTGCACGTTCCTCGACCTCCTCGGGGATTCCTGATCCTGTCACAAGTCACCATACTACGTCACTAACATGTTAACGAAGGTTCTCCAAATTCCCCACAAAAATCCCCGGATTCTAAACGTAACGAACCAAGACGCTAAACCTTCAACCTCGCGGAACTAACCTGAAATAACGTCTGTTTAACCCGAAACCTATCTCAAAAGATTCGTTACAACTTCTAGACAAAAACCTAGTTGGAAGTTTCCCCAGAAACCACCACACGCGCCCCTACGCGCCGCCCAAATTGGCTGCGCGTGGGCCTCACGTGCCTGCTACAGTGTCATCGTCAACCTCTGTCTAGCCGGTTCAAACCGGGCTGGCAGAACCGAACCGGCGTGACCGGTTCTCCGCCGTCCGTCCACCATTCCAGTCCCACTTTCCACCAGTCTCTTCGTCCTCTACCCAGCAATCCAGTCGCCTACTCCAAACACTCCAACACAGCCTACATCTCAACGTCCCAAGCTCGAAACAAAAACCACCCGTACCCCTGTTTTTCAATTTGACCACCCGTACACTTCCCCTTCACGGCTTCGACACCAAAAGGTTCCTAAGGACCTAAGGAATCGATTAGCACCTACCAGACCCCTCGACTCGTACTCAAAAACCACGACTTCCAGTTTGAACTTTCACGGCAAAACAGAGCAACTGAACGGGGGAAAGAAATTACCTGCCTGTCGATCACCGCCATGCTCGCCGCCGCGTTCACTGGAGTCCACATAGCCGTCCTAGCCTTCCCTCACGTCCAATTGATCAACGCACGGCAACGCCACCACCAAGGTTCCTCAACACCTCTCTGTTCTCTGGTTTTCCCGTGAACCCACACACTCCTCACACACAAACACTCGACTTTTCAATTCCTCTCACCACCTTCCTTGCACTCTCAGCTTCCCCCTCACCACACTCTCACACTCAAGCACTCACACACTCACCCAGAACCCAATCAATTCCCTCTCAAACCTCACTCTATTTTCTGTCTTCTTCGAACAAACACGATACACACACACTGCACAGTTTTAAAACACATACCGTGCACTTCGTAGAAACCACTACACACACTGCACGTGTCACCATCCCAAGGGTCAATTCCAAAAATATCCCAATCTCCACTGTACACTTGGCCTTATCTGATTGGCCCAATTCCCAAGACACGGAAAGACCAAAATACCCCTAAAGTCTAAATTACGATTCTACCCTTCTCCGTTCTAGACCCGTATCTCACTCGTCCGACGTCCGATGAAAACATGCCGCCTGTCGTTGAACTCAGGACGACGAGATCTACCTAATGGTCCTCGGTCTACGTGAAACTGACAAGTCTAGCAAAAAGTAAACTTTTCCTTCTATTTTAACCAAATGACGAAAGTGCCCTCGACCTTCCGAACATCATAACTTCCTCCTCGGATGTCGGAATCGGGCGTACCACCTGTCTATGGACTTGTGACGTCCCGAACTACGTCACGGTCATCGGTCAATATCCAATTGACCACCCGAACTCAAAGTCAACATTTTTCCCAAGCCAGGGGTAAAATCGTCATTCTACACTAACGGGCCAAAAGTAACAAATAAACACCGATTAAACTCACTAATCCGTGACTAATCACTTCACTAATCCTGGTTCTCGGGACAGGTCGTTACAATCTACCCTCCTTAAAAGAATTTCGTCCCCGAAATTCCACAGCTCGTACTTAGGTGTGGGGTCTCCTATCCGGTGGTCAACTCTCGCCAAACCAACTGCTCTAGACAGGTCCTAACCTATCATCTCCACCTTGGGTATTTCACAATACTCCTACTACGAGTTCAACACTTCTAACCCTCTCTCAGTACGACTAGAACTTCGTGGTCTACGCAAGGGAAACTCTATGAACAGAAAACAAAGGTATTTTAAAATACCTCAGTTAGAGTACCCTATAGAATTCATAGAGTACATCCTCACGTACTACCACCGCACCTTCCAGAAACCCAACTCAAATCCTAACCCAAAAACAATCTAGTCCAAAAAGGAATCCTACCTACCGACTCACTACTCAACGACTTCGACCATCTTGTCGGAATAAATCTACAAAGTCCTAAAGGCAAATCCTAGATTGTGGGTTCTCTTCAATAACTTCATATCGATCAGTTATAGTCACTCATTTTCAATTCCTTCTGTCATCCTTCAACGGAACTCACCGTAAGCTTTAACCTCGTCACTCCAAGTCGCCTAGGGAAAGTCCTAGACTCTACCCCGAAACCAGACAAAACTGTATACAACTCAACCCAGGATAGTACAAGTACCTGTCACCGTACCAGGCGCTGACTCCGCCTCCTTCTGAGTCATCGCAAACACTCGGGCCTGGGGTCCTGCAGATCTACCACGTCCCCTCGAACTACTAGTAGCACCTCCACCTCCTCTAGTGCCTGCTGTCCCTAACACTGACGTCGTGCTCCTTCCAGGCTCCGCCGCTCCTCGGCCTACACCACCCTCGTGTGGTAACAGTGGACAGTCACGTCGGAAGTGACCTCGCTCCCCACAGTAGTAACACACATCCCGACTGGTAGGACTAGGTCTCCCTGTAGATGCAACAGACATCGCACTGGTTTGTGGAGTCGGTTGTGCTCGATAACCGCGGAACCCTGAACTCTATAAACTACCAGGTCTACCAAAACGATCATCGCCCGCCGACGATGCTCCACTGAAGTTACCCCTCTTCGGTACCCTCTAACTCGAAGCTCCAGAAAAAGGTGGCTCCCGGTGTCGTACCGGTAAGCTAGCCTCAACCCTCACCGCAACATCCGACAACTCTCGGAGGGTAGCAAACGATCCAGCCGTCATTATGGCTTGAATCTCTCCATGAAGTCCCAACTCAAACCTACCGCACTTCCCGGCTTCAGTGGCCACAAATGCAGGAGCAAAATGAGACAACATCTGAAACTTTTGTTCGTACTCAGCCACACTCATACTCCCTTGTTGGAGTTGTAGAAACTCAGCCTTCTTGGCATCTCGGAAAGAACGAGGGTAATACTGATCCAGAAAACGCTCCTTAAACGTCTCCCAGGTCACTGTGTGGGCGTCCCATCCAGACAACTCGAGGGTATACCACCACTCGTACGCCACACCGTCTAGTAAGAAGGTAGCCCGTAACACTCAATCCTCCGGTGGGCAATGCATCACTGCGAAAATCCGCTCAAGTCTCGTGATCCACCTCTGGGCTTCCTCAGGGTCTGCCCCACCACTAAAAGTCGTAGCCCCGAGCCGTTGGGCTCGCTCAATCGTAGCACTCTCTGTCCCTCTCGCCGCTTCGTCTTTAGGTCGTGGATGGGGTTCACGTCTCGGAGGCATAGTCAACTGCACGCTGAAAGAGGCATAGAAGCAGTCAAACAACCTAAACACAACCTCGCAACAGACACAAACCACAAACCTATGCTCTGATACCAATTTTCAGGGCCCACCCCTAATCCCCCAGGATTAGGGACTAAACCCCGATTATCACCCCAATAACCGAGGTGAACCCTGCTCCCGTCTAACATCCCAACACGAAAGACCGAAACAACCTCACGAAAACCACAAATTACAACGTCAAACGCAGGAGAATTTAAAACATCCCAGAGTCAGCAGTTATACAGAGCATAGTACCAAACTTAAGGAAAACAAAGCTGATACACAAAGTACACGCACAACGAAAAACTTAAACCACTCCGGGGTCACTCTTGCGTACTCTATGCCTCCGATGCTGCCTCGACGTCAACCCCCGCGCTAGCTCCACGACCTGGAGGGTAATTAAAAACTAGAAAAGTGTGAGTGGAGCATAAAGAATAAAAGTTTCAAAAACCATTTGATAACAAATCAGGGTTTGGCCCTCCGTTTTGAAAACATACATGCATAACCCATTTAACACATAAGAATCATTTTAAAAATAGTCATAGAAATCGCGTCAGAAGCATCATAAAACCATATCATAAAGCATAAATACCAAGCAATCATTATCCGATCAAACCTGCTGGACCTATCCTAGTCTATAAACTCCCGGGTCTTTAAACTCAATCCAGGCCTCAAAAATCTGAGTCTTTAAACTCCGAGTCTTTAAACTCAACAGGCCTACGGGGGAAATATCAATATATCCGAGTCTTTAAACTCAATACGGGTCTTTAAACCCAATCTGGGCCCGTCCCCCGTCAATCACAATATCCGGGTCTTTAAACCCAATATCCAGATCCAGCAAATCCAATCAAACCCATTTGAAAACCATTTCAAAATACGTATCCAAACTCGAATCTGAAATCACTGGTCTGATGCCCTTCCGGCATCCAAAACCGTTATTCATAACCCAAATCCGGAATTCCACTTTTCAACTTTAAAACCAAATTTCGCCTTCCGAAATCCGATTCTAAAATCGAAACCTTGATCATCGAAATCATGTTCCAAAACCCCTTTATAATCATTGAAAACCCTTTATCGTTTGAAATCCCAAAACCATAGCATCATAATCAGAAATCAAGCATTTCTCGAAAAACGTGCCAAATACGTAATTTTCTCGAAAAACATGCAATTAAGTAAAACAGTTATAACATAATCAAACAATCATGAAATCACATGTAAAACCATAAACCAATTATAGAAAAGCAGTTATGCATGCTTAGTTATAAAGAAGAGGTCCACTCACAGATACCGGGCACGTCACTCGCGTCCCGTACGTCCTGCACGTTCCTCGACCTCCTCGGGGATTCCTGATCTTGTCACAAGTCACCATACTACGTCACTAACAGTTAATGAAGGTTCTCCTAATTCCCCAGAAAAATCCCCGGATTCTAAACGTAATGAACCGAGACCCTAAACCTTCGACCTCGCGGAACTAACCCGAAATAACGTTCGTTTAACCCGAAACCTATCTCAAAAGATTCGTTACAACTTCTAGACCAAAAACCTAGTTGGAAGTTTCCCCAGAAACCACTGCACGTACCCCCACGCGCCGCCCCAAGTGGCTGCGCGTGGGCCTCACGCGCCTGCTACAGTGTCATCGTCAACCTCTGTCCAGCCGGTTCAAACCGAGCTGGCTGAACTGAACCAGCGTGACCGGTTCTCCGCCGTCCGTCCACCATTCCAGTCCCACTTTCCACCAGTCTCTTTGTCCTCTACCCAGCAATCCAGTCCCCTACTCCAAACACTCCAACACAGCCTACATCTCAATGTCCCAAGCTCGAAACAAAAACCGCCCGTACCCCTATTTTTAAATCTGACCACCTATACACTTCCCTTTCACGGCATCGACACCAAAAGGTTCCTAAGGACCTAAGGAATCGATTAGCCCCTACCAGACCCCTCGACTCGTACTCAAAAACCACGACTTCCAGTTTGAACTTTCACGGCAAAACAAAGCAACTGAACAGGGGAAAGAAATTACCTGCCTCCCGATCACCGCCATGCTCGCCGCCGCGTTCACTGGAGTCCACAGAGCCGTCCTAGCCTTCCCTCACATCCAATTGATTAACGCACGGCAAAAACACCACCAAGGTTCCTCAACACCTCTCTGTTCTCTAGTTTTCCCGTGAACCCACACACTCCTCACACACAAACACTCGACTTTTCAATTCCTCTCACCACCTTCCTTGCACTCTCAGCTTCCCCCTGATCACACTCACACACTCAAGCACTCACACACTCACCCAGAACCCGATCAATTCTCTCTCAAACCTCACTCTGTTTTTGTCTTATTCGAACAAACACGATACACACACACTGCACAGTTTTAAAACACACATCGTGCACTTCCTAGAAACCACTACACACACTGCACGTGTCACCATCCCAAGAGCCAATTCCAAAAATATCCCAATCTCCACTGTACACTTGGCCTTATCTGATTGGCCCAATTCCCAAGACACGCAAAGACCAAAATACCCCTAAAGTCTAAATTACGATTCTACCCTTCTCCGTTCTAGACTCCTATCTCACTCGTCCGACGTCCGATGAAAACATGCCGCCTATCATTGAACCCAGGACGACGAGATCTACCTAACGGTCCTCGGTCTACGTGAAACTGACAAGTCTAGCAAAAATTCAACTTTTCCCTCTATTTTAACCAAATGACGAAAGTGCCCTCGACCTTCCGAACATCATAACTTCCTCCTCGGATGTCGGAATCGGGCGTGCCACCTGTCTACAGACTCGTGACGTCCCGAACTACGTCACGGTCATTGATCAATATCTAATTGACCACCCGAACTCAAAGTCAACATTTTACCCAAACTAGGGGCAAAATCGTCATTCTACACTAACGGGCCAAAAGTAACCAACTAAACACCGATTAATCTCACTAATCCGTTACTAATCACTTCACTAATCCCGGTTCTCGAGACGGGTCGTTACAATCAGCATACTAGGTTGCTCTTGTGACGTTGCGTATATGCATGATGTGATGCCTCTATGATGAGAACAGCCTGTCATCAACCTGGTAGTGAGGGTAGGAATAAGGAAATGATGTGGGAAGGAACCCCAAATAGATTCTATTTGGCATTAGATGCCGTATTTTTGTGAGAATGACCTCAAGGAGCGCCAAGTTTCTTTTGGGCTCAGCGGTAGAAAGTCGTAGGGTTATGAGTGATCTAGATCCTCGGACGGTAGTTACTAGTTGGTTGGATACTAATTACCTCGGTATGACGACTTTTCAAAGTCGAGACCGATAGTCGGTCCGGATAGATGTGTTGCAGTGAATAATCGAGGTCATGGACGACCCAAGTGGGGATTGGTTGGACAAGTTACCAGGGTAGTGGTACTTATGGATCAGATCACGAGGTGACCGATCAGTGGAGTATACGCTTCTAAGGGGATAGCACATGCGATGGATTGTAACCCCAGTGAGTGATTGGTACCGACGGTGAGTTGTCTGCGTGAGTACGGAGTCTTGATAGCCGAGTGTTTCCTGGATATATTTGCACAAGGTTGTGGCAGACATTCCTATCAATAAGACTCATCCATTGGATTGGGCTTCTTATCAATCTTGTTATGTACACGGCCCAGTGACGACGGAGACGATGAGGATTCGTTAGTCGTGTCGGTAAGCCGACACGTTGTTGAGATATGAGGTTCCTGCATTTGGTGCAGAGGTATGTGATTATTGCTCCACATGAGCATGGATTTTGGGTTTGGACCCGGGTCGTACTATGTGCGACAATGGTAGGAAATGATGAACATTGGGTGCTGGTGATTGTGTTTAGATGCCACATCATCTCCACCAGTAGGTTTGAGATGACTGAGATGATTGAGGTGAGTTGGATGGAATCTAGCAGCGATCAAGTGATTCCGGATGACACTAGTGCATCTAAGTGATGTGATGCGAAGGAAAGCTCAGAGTGAGATTATAGTGACAAACATGTCCTTGAGTGGCAGACGTGTGAGGTTCGGTATTTGTTGAGCGGGACAGAAAGGAGTCCTAAGTGACCTAGTGAAATCACAGTATCCTCCTTGTTGAGCTGGATTGGATGAATAGTGGCATGAGGTATGCTTGGACTTGGAACAAGTGTCTTTTCTTGCCTTGGAAAATGTGCAGGAGTTGATCGCACAGAGTTGGGACATGCGAGCCAGTACTCCGATGGGTATGGTGATGGAATCACCTATTAGATAAGCATAAACAGTATGATAGAAGACAGTTGGGACGTGAGAAACGTGTTATGACGTCCCTAGTTAGCTCAGTGAACTTGGAGTGATTTCGACTGTACTGATTTTCCCGATGCGTCATCGGAAGGTTTACATGGTTGCCACAACTAGAGAGAGTTTCCCGGGTACGTAACCCAGGAGCATTAGGAGTCTTGTGACTAGACACAGTGGACTTAGTGGAATTGGGATTCAGTTGACATGGAATGTCACTGATGAGAACCCAATATCTCGTATTGAAGTTCGATGGAACTTCGAGACTTAATTATGACCAATAAATACTTCCTTCTCTTGGAAGTTCCTAGTGAACTTCTCATCACTCGTGGAGTTATGAGCTTGTAAGGGTTGAGCTGATTCGAGGAGTGGTGCGATCATGGAAGGATTGCTACAATAGTTATCAACATATATTACTGGTTGGTGAAGGGGACTTCTCAATTTTTGCTTCTATACTTGAAATTGTACTTTCTATTGGGTTCAAGAGGTTGTAAGAACTTAACATCCAGACTACGAGTCAAATTGGAATGACTTGAAGAAGGAAGGCGACACCATCACCAGACATGATGAGTGAGTATCAGATTAGTAAACCTGTGTTGGTGATATGGGTCATGTTGTGTTGGTTGAGAAAGCTAGTATGGATCCACCAAGAATCATGATTGTTGAGGATCGATTTGAGTATGGATTGAGGTAATCGAGGATCGCAAATGATTTTGGATCGAGAAAATCGAGATGCTTATGCAGCAGGACATTTTGGTCCGATTTTTGGCTTTGGATTAGGAAGTCAACCCGATATCAGATGATAAATTGAGTGAGTAGAAAGGGGACCACTACTATAAGATGACTGTTCCAGACGTTAGTGGGAGTTTTGTCATGGTAACGTGGGTAGGAAATTTGGAATTACGATCTCCTTGAGAGATGTGCAGGATGACGATACGTTAAGCATCAGTCAGGAAAAGATGAATAGCCGATGCCTCGAGTAGGGTGCTTGCAGGCTCGTTGTGGCTCTAGATGGAGAGTTACTAGACAATGTTCTAGTGAGACACATAGGATGGAGTTGGTCGGGTGACCACGAGGACTCAGAAAGAACGTGATTATAGTGTACAATCTGTTCAGGACAGAGATCGGACAGATAGGTTCCAATGTTGAAGCATGATTGACAGAGATGGATGTATGGATGTTGAGGTATGTGGTAGGACATTGTGTAAGTGCAGTCCTTGAGCATGCCAGAGTAGTGCCTTGGTGATTGTTGTGATGTGGATTCACCTGTGAGTAGTGCATGTTGGATTATGATTGTTGAGCATTGAGCAATCTGATCGATGAGGTATGATCATCAGATTGACCCCAAGATGGACAAGATATGATAATCGGACGAGGTCCGATGTTGATTGTACATTGAGTACGAGGACTGGACATTGAATATTGAGCCTAGTGTAGAACGATGTTAGAGGGTTCAGTGATTATGCGAAGATGGAGCTTAGGGCCATGATGGGCCAGAGGAACCCTAGTGTTACTGATTATGATTATCTCTGCTAGAGCAAGTATTCGATGAGGTCCAGATACACTCGAGATGAGTGAGATGGCGATTAGTGTATTGACAGGATGGGTAAGATGTCAATTTGTGTACCGAGAGGACGAGTTAGATGATAGTTTGAGGCTCATGACGAATCAGGATCACAGCGTTGGTCGTTGAGTGACACGAAATACCATGTTGGGACTTTAGAGCTAGTCAAGGTCAGAGTTGCGCAACAGAAGCGTAGTGGAGTCGCGAGTTACCGAATGGGGCACAATAGTATGTCGTCGATGTATTGAGTATCGTGAAGTTATCAAATGTTGTGAGTGAGATAGGACATCATGAGGGGGACTCTAGGAAGAGTCAGATTTTAGTACAGAACTTGAATGGATAAAGTGAAGCCAATGAGTTGCCGTCTAGTCACAATAGTTTGTTGAAGAAATGTTGGATGTCGTGAGTATGTTGGATGTTGGGAAAGCATCTTGTGAGACAGGACGTGTGACGTCAGTTTGGTACAATAGGATCAAAAGCATGATTGCGAGATCAGATGTTGAGTAAAATTGACAAATTGAATGTTGAACAAAATGTTAGCTCGGATTATCAGCTGAGAAGGATCGTCAGGCTGAAAACTGTATAAGATGTCTGTTTGGTATGATGTCAGTTTGGTATGATATCAGCTTGGTATAGCAGGATTGTCGGCCCGGACTATCAGCCGAATAAGAGGGAAGGACAGGTGGGATCGACAAACGTCAATGTCTCATTTGAAACTTAAGGTTGAGTTTTGGAATTTCCAGTAACTAGAGGTCACTCTTGAATACGGTCATAGAAGATGAGTGGAGTCTCAGTATTTCTCGTTGGATTGCGGTTGACGTCGAGTGACATTTGGTTATTGTCGAGTACTGTGGATGGATGTTAGACGTGTGTCTCGGGTTGGAGGCAGGATTGGATTTCCATAGTGGATTGGGTCGATTGGAATTTCGAGGATGAAATTATTTTAAGGAGGGTAGATTGTAAGGACCTGTCCTGAATTTATGGGATTACTTAAGGTTAATGACGGATTATTAAGGAATAAGTAAGGACTAATCGGGATTAACTGAGGATTATCGGACGATCTAAGGTAAAATGATGACTTTTCCCTTGGGAAGGAAAAAAAGTTGACTTTTGACCTAAAAGGTCTAATGCACTTATACTGAGGACCGTTATGCGGATCGAGACGATACAAGTCTGTAGACAGCGTGGCACGTCAAAAGTCTGAGGATTATTAAGGATTACGTAAGGACTAATCGGGATTAACTGAGGATTATCGGACGATCTGAGGTAAAATGATGATTTTTCCCTTGGGAAGGAAAAAAATTGACTTTTGACCAAGAAGGTCTAATGCACTTAGACTGAGGACCGTTATGTAGATCGAGACGATACGAGTCTGTAGACAACGTGGCACGTCAAAATTGAACATCGTATGAGAAATTTACGGGTCACATAAGGTTCCAAGAACTATTCACGATTGTACGGGTTTCAAACTACTTTGTTTTTAGTGGGAATCAAATATCTAATTTTGGGCCATAGGATGAGTGACACTTGTCAGTCACCCTATGGCCTATTTCCATAACACATGCATCATCAACATCATCCTTCATTCATTCATCTTCTTCATTTTCTTCCAAAACCCGTACCCACCCCATTCTACCCTTCCATCATCTTCTTCCTTGGCTATTGAGAGAGAGAGAGTGAGGGAGTGAGATGGAAAGGATAGAGACGGTGACGATGGGCGGAGACCGCGACGGAGGAGGTTGGAAAAGGTAAGGTCGTGGGTTTTTAGGGATTTGGGGTTTGAGTTTTGGTTGTTTTGGATCGATTATATGCCCATAATCATGTTCTTTGAGCTCATATGAGCTTGTAGGTGCAATTATGGAAGGTTTTGGATGTTGGGAGTTGCCAGAATGTGGATTCGAAGTTTGGCCGAAACATTGGGAGGCCATATCTTCAAAACCATGTATTTTTCCTCAAATTATGGGTTCAAATTTAGATTCCTGGGCTCGAGTAGCATGATTTCCATATATAGAACATAGGATATCATTGAGAAATGAGAGAGATATGAAGGTTTGAAAAATCGGGCAAAATGGGGTTTTCCAGTTGCCAGACAATGTGAGGCACGACGGCGCCGGTTGTCTTCTTTGGCGAGCCGTTGACCAGCTGATGTTAGTGTTGACTTTGCTGACGTCAGCGTTGACCGTTGACTTTTTAGTTAACCGAATTTTGACCCGTTCATGGAGGAGTGTGAATAGGAGTTTCGATGTGAAATCGATCATGTTTGAAGGGTTTTAAAGATTTGAATCCAATGGTGGTGGTTTCAAGTCGATCAAAGATCGTTTGATAGGACAAATGAAGGTTTTTCTCCTCAGGAAGTGTGTTTCGGACACGTTGACCGTTCCGGGATGTGTGAGGGTTTATGATTAGGACTTGTAACGATAGTTAATGACCATGAGTATGATTTGGACAAGTTCAGACATCCCCTTGGAGAGTATGGATTAGCCCCGTAGTGGCTTACAGCGCGGGATTCGGAGCGCGCAGCACAGACGATATGTAAGTAGACTTTTTCTTTATAAATATGATGCATGCATAAATGTTTATATGTGTTATGAACATGGTTTTAGATGCAGTGGTTACACATGTTTTAACTATGATTGGGCATTTCCGTAAAAAATGCTAATATGCATGTATGTCGAGATTTATGTTTTATGTGATGCTTGAGCTTCGACCAAATTTTATACGTGCATATGATTTGACGATTTCACGGAGAGGCGTGAAACTGAGGATTTAATTTACGGTTTGAAGGATTTCACGGAGATGCGTGAAATCGATGTTCGAGCATAAGTTCTGATTGAACGGTTTTGGATGATTTCACGGAGATGCGTGAAACCGATATTCGGGTATAAGTCCCAGTTCATAAGAACTTGACTTGGATTGAAGTCAAGGACGATTGAGGAAAGTGATTTGAATAGTGAAATAGTTTTCGAATTTAGAAATATCGTTCGAGTGTATGACCTAGTTGATTTATGGTTTGACTTAGAGTATAGTCAAACGAGAGATATATCGAGCTGTGACCTAGTTATGAGATTTATGAAAGATATTTTTGGCATGAGACCCAATTATGGATTTGATAGGATTCAAGGAATCCTGGATTTATGAAAGATATTTTGGGCATGAAACCCAGTTGTGGATGTGATAGGATTCGAGGAATCTTAGATTTATGAAAGATATTTCGGGCATGAGAGCCAGTTATGGATTTGATAGGATTCGAGGAATCTTGGGTTTATGAAGTGTTTATAGACACTATTTTCGGGCTTGTGACCCATTAATGATATTTCGGGCTTTTGACCCTATTGATGATATTCGGGCTTGTGTCCCTATGATTTTGAGTTCAAAGACTCGGATTTTATTAGAGGGTCTTCTGTTAGGACCCATCCCAAATCCCCTCGGGATTAACGCGCGACGAGCATGATCCCGTCTGACACGACATGTCAGACAAGATAAAATTCCGACTTTAGCCATACCGGGGCTTCCATAGTGCACCAGGATCCGGAAGAGTAATGTGATGTCTCGGTCTCCGCTACAGCTCGCATCTGCGATCAACCTGAAGGGCATTAAAACCATGAAAAGTTGTGAGTGGACAAAATAAATAATTTAATAAAAACATTTCATAAAAAAAACGTTTATTCCCTTCACTAAAAAGCATGCATGCATTCGAAAACCAGTTATCAAAATGAAACAATTAGGGCCTTAGCCCAAAACCGTAAGTCAAACCAATCATACGGGCAACTACCCAAAAACAATACCAGTGGGACTCAGCCTAAAACCAAATCGGTAGGGACTCAGCCCAAAACAAATACATGTAGGGACTCAGCCCAAATCAGATCACGTGGGTCTCAGCCCAAAACCAATCTTCGGCATCCCTGATGCCTGACATCCGAGATGTCACAATCACAACACTATCACGGTTCCAAGCTACGTGTTCTACCTGGGGTCTCAAATGTCAGTGCCCACCCCTAATCCCCCAGGATTAGGGACTAAACCCTGCTCCCATCTGACTTCCGTATGACACGAAGGCCAAACCGACGTCCAACCTTCATGTGACACGTAAGTCAGACAAGGGATTCTCGACCTGACTGTCCAAAAACTTATGATCTTCCCAGAGTGCGCAGAGTCTACTGTGGATCGTACGTGTGATGTTTCCGTCTCTCTCGACCAACAGCCCGCGCCGCAACAACCTGGAGGGTATCGAAAACACGAAAAGATTGTGAGTGGACAAAAATAAAGTTTAAGTTCAAAAACATTTCATAAAACAATAACAGTTATACCCTCCGTTTCAAAACCAATGCATGCATATCAATTTCATGTCACAAAACCATGTACAAAAACCCAAACACATTTTCCTTTTTCTCAATTCTCGGGCCTCAGCCCAAAACCACCAAAAACCATTATAACTCATGAAAACCAATTTATCCGAGCCACTGCCCAAAACATCGGAAAACCATTATCATCAATTCTCAATGAAATCCAAAACACATTTGAAACCACATGTCCATCCATCGAACCTGCTGGATCTATCCGAGTCTTTAAACTCCCGAGTCTTTAAACTCAATAACCATGCCTCAATAATAAGAGTCTTTAAACTCCGAGTCTTTAAACTCAACAGGTCTACGGGGGAAATATCAATATATCCGAGTCTTTAAACTCAATCCGGGTCTTTAAACCCAATCCGGGCCCTTCCCCCGTCAATCATAATATCCGGGTCTTTAAAAACAATAACCAGATCCAGCAAATCCAATCAAAACCATTGAAAACCATTTCTAAATCCACATCCAAACCCGAATCTGAAATCACTGGTTTGAAGCCTTTCCGGCATCCAGAACCGTCATTCCGAATCGAAATCCAGAATCATATCCATCTCCTTTCCAGATTCTAGTCCGCAACCATCATTCCGTAATCCGGCATTCGGAATAACCATTCTGAACCCAAACCCAGACATCCATTTCAAGTCCCAAATCGAATCCCGAATCGTCATCCGGAAACCCGATTCAAAAATCCGAAATTACATTTCTCAAAACCACTTTTCTGAACTGGGCTTCAAGCCCGAAAACACTTTTCAAAATCCTTTTACTTTCTTTGAAATCAAATTTCAAATCCCGAAATCAAATCATTAAAACCAGGTTCAAATCGCAATATCCATCAAAATCTCGTAAAACGTGAAATATCGTAATTTCCTCGAAAAACGTGCACAAACCGTAAACCATCACAATCGTAAATCAAACCATAGAATCAAGTATAGAAAACATATAAAAACATATATGCATGCATCAAGAGTTAGAAAGCAAAGTCCACTCACAGACCATTCCAGCGTCACCTCGATACACGCACACTTACGCCGTTCTCGGCTATTCCGCTATCCTCGGCTTCCCCGAACCTGTCCAAATCCCAATAGATTCGTTATAAAATTTAGACTCAAAACCATGTTGGAAAGTTCCTCAGATTCCTCCCCACGCGCCCTCATGCGCCGCCCAAAGTGGTTGCGCGTGGACTTCACGCGCCTGCTACAGTGTCATCGTCAACCTCTGTCCAGCCAGTTCAAATCGGGCTGGCTGAACAGAACCGGCGTGACCGGTTCTCCACCGTCTGTCCACCATTATCTTCGTCCTTTACCCAGCAAACCATTCCCTTCAACCAAACACAACAACCAAGCCTCTAAACCATCGTCCCAAATTCGAAACCGTGACCAACACAAACCTCTGTTCCACAATCCAACCACCAATACACTTTCCTTTCACGGCTTCACAATTAGAAGCTCCCTAGGGACTCACTGAGTCGACTAGAACTCACCAAACCCCTCGACTCGACCCCAAACTTCACAACTCAACGTCTGAACCTAAACTGGAAAATAGAGCATTTTAAGGAAATTATGAAATTACCTGTACTCAGGCCGCCATCGTGAGCTCCGCCGTGTCCACTGAGTCCCTAAGGCTCCACTACGATCACTGAGCACCACCAGCAGCTACACTCGATCGACACACGGACGCACCACCACCAAACTCCTTCTTTGTTCTCTAGTTTTCCCACGCACCGCACACACCCACTCAACCTTCCAAACGTCCCCAGACACTCCCTTCCTCTCAAACACTTCTGATCACACTCTTTCATTCTTAGGAACTCACTCTCTCCCTGCAATTCGATCACCTTCTCCCTCAATCTCAATCTCTGTTTTTCTCTTCGATCATGCCTACACAAACACACACACACACAACCCGTTTAATTGGAACCGTGCACACGCCTAAAACCCACTAGACCTATGCCACATGTCACAACCCTGTGGTCCCATTCCAAATATCCCAATCCAGCTAGCTCAGGTGTCCTCATTAGATTGCACAAATCCCAATGCACCCAAAAAGACCAAAATGCCCCTATGAGTTAAAATTACCGTTTTGCCCTTCACCGTTCTAGACCCGTATCTCGCCCGTCCAATGTCCGATGAAGGCATGCCGCCTGTCGTTGTACTCAAGACGACGAGATCTAGCTAACGGTCCTCGGTCTACGTGTAAAAACCTTGTTGTGCAAAACGTCAACTTTTCCCCCTATTTTAACCAAATTACGAAAGTGCCCACAACCTTCTAAACATCATAACTTCCTCCTCGGATGTCGGAATCGGGCGTGCCACCTGTCTACGGACTCGTGATGTCCCAAACTACGTCTTGGTCATTGGTCAATACCCAATTGACCGCCGGAACTCAAAGTCAATATTTTTCCCATTCTAGGGGCAAAATCGTCATTTTGGGCTACCGGTGCAAAAGTAACATACTGATTACCGGTTAACTTAGCTAATCCGTTACTAATTACTTCACTAATACCGACTCCTAGGACGGGTCGTTACATCAAATCCCAAGTCTTCCCAGGGTCAGGTCAATGACCCGCAGATCAATGACCCTCCCTCGGGGGAGGTTTTAACCTCTGGCAACCCTGCTACTGAGTCATTATACGGACCGGTCGCTCCGTGCAATGACCCCTCGTAGGCAATGTCGCGTGACTACTCCAGGATACTGCGAGACATCTAGATGAGACAACCTGCCACTCCAGGATACTAAGAGACTTCTAGAGGGCATCCGTTCATAAGGATGGTATACGGAAAACCATTTTCATAATTCATTTCAAAATCGTTAAAAGGGCCACGCCCAGATTTTCCATAAACCAACGTAAATCCAAATCCATTTGGGTCCCTGACCTGAAATCATGTTTATAAACCATAATTGGGCCTCATACCCGATTTCATAACCAACTGGGCCTCAAGCCCAAATTCGTAAACCAACGGGGCCTCCGGCCCGATCGTATCGCTCAAATGAGCCTCCAACCCGATTTCTCATTAAATCAAATGGACTCCAGGTCTGATAGTTTCCAAACAACTTGGTCTCATTCCTGATTCCATGTTTTCAAATCCAAAACCATTCCACAAAACTACCATAGAAAACACAGCACGTAGAAGTACCGTATAAAACTGAAAACCTCGAAATACGTGCAAATACGTACATACTAAAAACCACAATCAAATGCACTCATGGAATCACAAAACATGTATTAAAACAAGAATAAAACATTTATGCATGCATCAATTTAGAAAGAAAGGTCCACTCACAGACTGTTCAAAGTTGCGCCTCGATACACGTGCCATACGCCCTTCTAGGGCCAATCATCGTCTCCGGGGTTCCCGAACCTGTCCAAACGTAATAGAGTGTTACTAACTACTTAAATAACCTCTCATTAAAGCCCCGCAATTTTTCTGAATTTTTAACTATTTTTAAAGTCGATCCGAAACCTTAAGACATCTCGAACTATATCGAAACGATGTCTGATTGACTCGAAACCAGTCCCAAAATGTTTGTTACATCGAATATATGAAATTACATGTTGGAGCCTTCCCCAAAATATGCTTCACGCGCCACCCAAAGGGGCTGCACGTGAAGGCCACGCGCCCAGCACTGCGCAATCGTCTTCAGCCCTGAGACAACCGGTCCGAACTGATTTTCTGCGCGGTCGGTCTAGCCGAACCAGTGTGGCCGGTTCAGGCCATTTTCTCACTAGATTTTGGTCCGTTTTCTTCCAATCCAATCCTAAACTCTATGTTTCTTCATTTTCTATCATTCCATCGATTTAAAACCATGAAAACCACTCCAAACCTACCCGTTCAAAACACCCTTCCACGATCTATTTTTCCCGGCCATCCTTAGGGCTACACCGTTTCCCCCGCCGTCAAAAACCTCCCCAAAACCATCATACTAACCCAATAAACACACCCCAAACCTTAGATAACAACCCCAACGTCCAAAACCAAGAATTAAAAATAAAATCAAAAATGGGTTGTCGGTTTACCTGGGTTCTGGGCCATCCTCCGCTGTCCACGGCGATTCTGCTCCTCACCACCACCGTCCCAGCTCCTCAACCACTCCCTATCTCTCTCTCAGATTGAAAATAGGTGGGGAAAGGGATTGGGGTGATAGTTGAACGAGATCAGGTTGTTTGGGTTTGGTTTGGACGAATAAGCAAGGAGGAATGCATGTATCAATTTGGGTGGGTAATGGATGAATGACAAGTGTCATCCATCCATTGGACCTACCCCAAAATATCTGGGCCCACTTAATGCCAAAAGGCATCCGTCTCGTAAAACGTGTAATAGTTCCCTCGAATTTTCATGAACCGTAACTTCTCCGTCGAAAGTCTGATTTTGACGTGCCGCCTGCCTACGGACTCGTATTAACTCGATCTACGTAACGGTCCTTGGTCCTTGGCCCTCGGCCATCAGACCTCCGGACAGGACCCATCCCAATCCCTACGGGATTAACACGGGATGACCCTGCTCCCGTCTGACACGGAGTGTCAGACAAGGGATATTTCCGACCTTTGCCCTCCCGGGCTATTAGAGTACGCCAGGATCCGGAGGAGGTATGTGATATCTCCGTCTCTACTACAGTCCACATCTGATGTCAACCTGAAGGGCAGTCAAAACATTAAAAGCTGTGAGTGGACAAAACAAGAGTTTATAAAAAGATTTCCATAAGAAGACATTTGTACCCTACACCAAAAAGCATGCATGCATTCGAAAACCATTTATCCAGAAAAACCATAGGTGGGAACTAAGCCCAAAACCAAGATTGAAAGAACCATAATGAAAATGACCATACGGGCCGCTGCCCAAATCCATAAGGGTCTCAGTCCAAATCACAAGAAACCAACCATAAGGGCAACTGCCCAAAACCTGTGTAACCACACATATCACATAACATATATATATATATATATATCATATATACATATAATTCACACAACCAATCCTGTCACCGTTTCCAAAGCTACGCGTGTGCTACCCGGGGTCTCAAACCCAAGTCTTTCAGGTACCAAGTCAATGTTCAAAGACCAATGACCCACCCTGAGGTTATAGTACAAGCCTTTCTAAGAGTAAGGGACCCAACGGGGGCAACTCCCACTCAGTCAGTGCTCCGTGACTACTCCGGGGTCCACCCAGGCCAACGACCCTCCCCGGAGGAGATAATAGAACAAGAAAGGAAGGTATATGAATATATATATATACATAACACAAACATTCATGCCCGGTTCCCCTGAACCGTCATGATCCATATATATACATATATGTAATATCCTCCATGCCCGGTTCCCATAAACTGTCATGTACCATAATGACCTGACAAAGGTTTATGTCGGTTCCCATAAACCGTCATGAACCCGGAAATCCATGTAGGGTCCCTGACCCGAAATCACAACCATAAAGTAACTGGGTCTCGTGCCCGAACATATGACATCCGCTGGGCATCCTGCCCGATATCTAAAGGTCAGTCATGACTCCATCGTAGTGATGCGTACAACCATCCATCCAGGACCGCATTCAATCCTGGTATGTCACCGTGAACGAATCAACCGACGCGACCACCACAAGATCATGGTACACTCATCACTGATCGCTATCCTGAACCGTTAGCACTCCGAAGTCGAGCCTCCCCAGGCTGCCCGACCACGGATCGTGCATCGTGACCTCTCCGGAAGGAACATATCCCAATCCGGAGGCGAGCGTCATGTCGTCCGACGCCGTGCACCAAGCATCTGCCGCGACCACGACTCAGACCCGTAGGTCATCCATAGCGTCATATGCCCGAGACCAAACCAAATGGGTGTCATACCCGAGTTTATCCTTTTAGAAATCGAAAACCTTTTCGTTTAGACCATCACAGAAATACAGACCCGTATAGGCACCGTATAGAGCTGAAACCTCGAAATACGTTCCTATACGTAACCACACATCCAAATGCACTCATGGAATCACAAACAAGTGTTTGAAACATATAATAAACATTTATGCATGCACCAATTTAGAAAACAAGGTCCACTCACGGACCGTCCGAGCTACCGCCTCGATTTGCGTGCCATACGGCTCTCCCGAGCGAATCACCATCATTGGGACTCCCGAACCTGTCCAAATCGTAATAGAATATTACTAACTACTTAATTAACCTCCTACCAAAGCCCCGTAATTTTCCCGAAATTTTAACTTTTTTTAAACAGATCCTAAACCTTCGGACAGCCTGAAACCTATTGAACCGATGTCCGATTGACACGAGACCAGTCCCATAATATTCGTTACATCGAATAGAAGATTTCATATGTTGAACACTTTCTTAAATTACTATTCATGCACCCCCACGCGCCCCTAGAAGGTCCGATGTACTGTTCATCCTCTTCTCCAATGGGCTGAATCGGTTTTTCTAGTTCTTAGACCGGTCTGGACCTGTTCAACCCTTTAAATCCGTCCGTTTTCAGTCCATTTTAATCCCTTTTGATCCTAATACCTTCCAAATCCTATTTCTAATCTTTTTAGACATTAAAAACCAAGAAAAACCCAACAAAACCGTAGCTTCCTATTCGTCCATGGCGGTCGTGCATTCCCTCCACCGTCCACGGCCGTTCCAGGCCATCCCAAGCCACGAAAACAATCCTATTCAACTCCTAGGGTACCCAGAAATATTTCCCAATCTTTAGAATTGAACAAAAACTAACAAAACCGAAATTTGAATTTTTAAAAGCTTACCCAAGCTTTCGGGTTTCCTTGGCCGTGAGCCGCCGTGGCTCTGGCCGTCATGTTCAGTCTCTCATCACTCTCTCACTGTCACACACGAGCATATGGGTTCATGGTGGTGAGGTGTGTTTGTTTGTGTTTGTTTGAAAATGAAAAATGAAGGAAAATGATGCATATGGGTGGTTTCGGGTTTGTAGAAGAACAAAGAAGATGAGGAGATCAGATGAGAGAAGAGAAATGGAGGGTGAGGATTTGAAAGATTAAGTGAAATGGATGGATAGGATTTAGTGTGGTTAGGATTAATTATATAATAATAATTATAATATTATTTAATTTACTTAGATCCACAATTTAGGGGTTTGGACCAATGGGATGAGTGACACTTGTCACTCATCCATGGGACCCACTCAAAATATCTGGCCCAATCAGAATAAGCCAAGTGTTCTCGCCTCGTAATGCGCGCATAGTGAAATCGACCTTCCGTGACCTATAACTTTCCCGTTCGAAGTCCGATTTCAGCATGCCGTCTGCCTATGGATTCGTATCGTCCCGATCTACGTATCGGTCCTCGGCCCTCGACCATCAAACCTCCCGGTCAAAAAGTCAACATTTTTCCCTTTTTAACCAAAATCACCAAATTGCCCCTAAACTTCCGCACGTCATAACTTCCTCCTCGAATGTCGGAATTGACGTGCCACCTGTCTATGAACTTGTGACGTCACGAACTACGTCACGGTCATCGATCAAAGTCCGTTTGAGGCCCGAATGAAAAGTCAACGTTTTGCCACGAATAGGGGTAAAACGGTCATTTTGCATCGTTCGTGATTAACCTCACTAATCGTGATTAGTCACTAATCTAATCCTGGAATTTGGGACGGGTCGTTACAACCTTCCCTTCTTAATTAATTTGGTCCTCAAAATTCCAACCGACCTAAATCCAACCGTTCTTCCCTCCTTAATTAGTTTCGTTCTCGAAACTCCAACTATACTGATTCCACAACCACTTCGTGGGATTGAGTCTTAACCTCACAACACGTGTACGTTAGTACACCCACTAGTCAACATAAAACTCGTCTGCAATCAGACGTACCACTAACAGCCACGTCGTATCGACTACACTCGACCACGTCGAATGACAGTAATCACAAGTTTCGTACTGACACCACTTGTTAGTATCAGAGCAACCTGAGTATCCTATGAGCTAACCACTTGTCAGATCTACCGCTTTCGTTGACACAACAACTCGACGGTTCCTTCCTTAATCACCAAACTATCTTGATATCTACTCCCACCGGGAGTCATCAGACCTCACTCAACTATCCTCGTTGACACCTCCGACAAACTGTCACCACTTGACAGTCGCTAGTCTAAAACTGACACTATATTTACCCGTGGTTACACTAACCACCAACTCACTCAACCTGAGTATACGTATACCAACAAAACACTCGACCTGTGTATAACTAGACCCATCAAAACTACTATGACCCACTGCACAGTATTCAATGTCCAGACCACGTCCTCAACTAATCTGATGGTATCATAACCAATCCGACTACCAACACGCTCACCAACATACCACTGGTATAACCTATATACCATCACCAGGCACCACAAGTCTGCCCGGTATCGTACCTCGAACAACGCACAAGACTCCAACCCATCATCTATTTCCAAATCCGAATCCGAATCTGCAATTTCGTAAGAAATCCCGAATCCAAACCCAGAAATCATATCCATAATCATGTCCAAATTCGAATCCGAAATCATTATTCCGTAAACTAGTATTAGGAATAACCATTCCGAACCCAAATCCATAAAAGAAAATCCACTGTCAAGCTCCAGAATCAAATCCTGAGTCGTCACCCAGAACCCGATTCCAAAACCCAAATCCAGAAATCCTCTTTCAACTTCCAAAATCAAATCCTGAATCGTCATCCAACAATCTGATTCCAAAACCTAAAATCTCGTTCTCGTCTACCGAGACGCGTCAAAATCGAACCTATCGGTTACCTTCTCAATACATTCGATTGAATTCATAGGGAAGCCAATCCCAACATCAACACTAGTACTAAGTCTGACAAAATCCGACCTCGTCAGACACCTACTCGCTCGAGTAACAAGCCATATAGGATTTACCTCGAAAAGAAATTCAGTCCCATCATCCTCAACTCGAACATCCAAGTAAGAGTGAGAAACTCTCCACCTATCTGAATCATCAAGATCACGATCTAGATCCAACACTACGTCAACCGACCATGAACGTCATGATCGAGAATCGTCACGACGTCGAAAGTCCTCAACCATTTCCCATATCTAACAGATCAGTCAACGACGAGACATGTCGAGACTGTGGGTTCTCCCTAATTACCTCATATCAATCCTTGGCATTCCACCTAGGAAAAACCAAGAATGATCCAACACGATGACATCAAAACTCAACCTACGTGAATGCAAACAAAACTCGCTGCATTCACCATGCCACGTAATCCAACATCTTCTGCCACCAAGCAGAAAAATGAGAAACCTCAGTCACCTAACTTCGATATACTCAACTCCACCTGATGACCCAAAACAAAATCCCAGGTCCACCAACCAATACACGACCAATGTACTAGTGATACACCCATCATCTACTATCACACAACCATGATGGACCTGAGAAGTCACCCTAATGACTTCGACATACTCATTACCAATGCGGAATACCCGCATTCCTCGTGTCACCTCAGTCGCACACTCACGCGATTTCCGAAGCTCCAACTAGATTGGAAACAACATACTCGGACATCAACCACGTGTCCAATACAAGTTTAACTCTATCTGTGGTCCGGTCCGTGATCCACTGCCAGACCACAGATATCGATCACATGCCCATCTCGACGGAGTCACATCCCGACTTGTAACTCACCATCATCACAATCACCAGCACCAGCACTAGTACCAGCACCAACACACTATCACCAGCACACAAGCATCAGCATCAGCATCCAGTGTGCGAAACAGACAACCCTGGATCTTCGCTCATTTCGAACGACAATCCTGTACCTCTACTCGTATTGGAGAAACTCTGCCTCCTTCGTACCCAACAACTCTAGGTACGGTCACCCTGATAACTCATACGAGAAAAGGAAACGCTCCGCGAACGTCCCCGATTCCCAAAAACCACAGCTACAACCACCCTCGGTAGTAGCGCCTGCCACATACTCGTACAGAAATAACCACCAAACATCTCAATATTCAGACTCCGCATCCAACGGAATCAACCGCTCGTACCAACTACTATGTATCCCCGCTCCGGGATTCCATCGACAAGTACCAACCCTGATAACTTGTCCAACCAAACTCTAACCAGTCGTAACTCGACTCAACCAATGTCGTCTACCAGGTCGCCCATGACCTTAGTTGCACCAAACCACAACTGAGTAGCACGACAACCAACTAGGTCTAACCGATAAATACAACCTCGACTGCGAACTGCAGTCCCATCACTAAGCTGGCATGACTCGACCGACTAACGGCCTCAAATCCGAATAGTCGTCAAAGTCAAACCACTCGTCAACTCACATTTCCGAACCATACACCCAAGGTAGGGTTCCACAATCACACCTAGAGTTCCACTGAACCCAACTGCTAACTGCCAACCGCAGTACACTCCACAATCTGACCGACTCCGCGGTCTTGACATTGTAAGGACGTCAATCCAACTAGAATTCCACGAAACCGACTACTAACTGCCGATTGCAGTAAATCCATCTTACTCAAAAAAGGCCTACCAACCAATGGTCACAGTTCCGAACTATCGCCAAACCGATCCTACGACATCGTGAAGACGATCTCAACTAATCGTCACACGATCAAAATCTAACATACGAACACGTTCATCCTTACGTAGGGTCCCACACTGTCAACCCCGACAGAACTATGGCAACCCCGGCATCTAGTGCCAAACCGAGAATTCCCACGATTCAATCCTACTAACTATCGTACCGATACACTAACTATCAGGTTGACCACGAACTGCAGCCCATTGAGATATCACATCCTCGACCTGCGTACCACTCCAAGAGCTACATGGTTGCTCGATTAGAGACAACTCCGCTCTGATACCACGTTGACAGGACCCATCCCAACCCCCCCGGGATTAACGGGGGGATGACCCTGCTCCCGTCTGACACGGAGTGTTAGACAAGGGATATTTCTGACCTTTGCCCTCTCGGGCTATCAGAGTACGCCAGGATCCGGAAGAGGTATGTGATATCTCGGTCTCTGCTACAGTCCACATCCGATGTCAACCTGAAGGGCAGTCAAAACATTAAAAGCTGTGAGTGGACAAAACAAGAGTTTATAAAAACATTTCCATAAGAAGACATTTGTACCCTTCACTAAAAAGCATGCATGCATTCGAAAACCATTTATCCAGAAAAACCATAGGTGGGAACTAAGCCCAAAACCAAGATTGAAAAAATCATAATGAAAATGACCATACGGGCTGCTGCCCAAATCCATAAGGGTCTTAGTCCAAATCACAAGAAACCAACCATAAGGGCAACTGCCCAAAACCTGTGTAACCACACATATCACATAACATATATATATATCATATATACATATAATTCACACAACCAATCCTGTCAAGGTTTCCAAAGCTATGCGCGTGCTACCCGGGGTCTCAAACCCAAGTCTTTCAAGTACCAAGTTAGTGTCCGAAGACCAATGACCCGCCCTGAGGTTATAGTACAAGCCTTTATGAGAGTAAGGCACCCAACGGGGGCAACTCCCACTCAGTCAGTGCCCTGTGACTACTCAGGGATCCACCCAGGCCAACGACCCTCCCCAGAGGAGATAATAGAACAAGTAAAGGAAGGTATATGAACACATATATATATATATATATACATAACACAAACATTCATGCCTGGTTCCCCTGAACCGTCATGATCCATATATATACATATAGGTAATATCCTCCATGCCCAGCTCCCATAAACCGTCATGTACCATAATGACCTGACAAAGGTTCATGTCGGTTCCCATACACCGTCATGAACCCGAAAATCCATGTAGGGCCCCCGACCCGAAATCACAACCGTAAAGTAACTGGGTCTCGTGCCCAAACATATGACATCAGCTGGGCATCCTTCCCGATATTTAAGGGTCAGTCACGACTCCAATCGTAGTGATGCATGCAACCATCCATCTAGGACCGCCCTTAATCTTGGTATGTCGTCGTGAACGAATCAACCGACGCGACCACCACAAGATCATGGTGCACTCATCACCGATCGCTATCCTGAACCATAAGCATTCCGAAGTCGACCTCCCCAGGCTGCCCGACCATGAATCGTGCATCGTGACCTCTCCGGAAGGAACACATCCCAATATGGAGGTGAGTATCACGTCGTCCGTCGCCGTGCACCAAGCATCTACCTCGACCACGACTCAGACCCGTAGGTCATCGATAGCATCATATGTCCGAGACCAAACCAAATGGGTGTCATACCCGAGTTTATCCTTTTAGAAATCCAAAACATATTCATTTAGACCATCACATAAATACAGACCCGTATAGGCACCGTATAGGGTCGAAACCTAGAAATACGTGCATATACATAACCACACATCCAAATGCACTCATGGCATCACAAACAAGTGTTTAAAACATATAATAAAGATTTATGCATGCACCAATTTAGATAACAAGGTCCACTCACGGACCGTCCGAGCTGCCGCCTCGATTTGAGTGCCATACGGCTCTGCCAAGCTTATCACCATCACCGGGACTCCCAAACCTGTCTAAATCGTAATAGAAGGTTACTAACTACTTAATTAACCTCCTACCAAAGCTCCGTAATTTTCCCGAACTTTTTACTATTTTTAAACCGATCCTAAACTTTCGGACAGCCCGAAACATATCGAAACGATATCCGATTGACACGAGACCTGTCCCAAAATGATCGTTACATCGAATAGAAGATTTCATATGTTGAACACTTTCCCAAATTACTGTTCACACACCCCACGTGCCCCTAGAAGGTCTGATGTACTGTTCATCGTCTTCTCCAATAGGCTGAACCGATTTTGCTGGTTCTTGGACCGATTCAACCCTTTAAATCCGTCCGTTTACAGTCCATTTTAATCCCTTTTGATCCTAATACCTTCGTAATCCTATTTCTAATCTTTTTAGACATTAAAAACTAAGAAAAACCCAACAAAACCGTAGCTTCCTATTCGGCCATGGCGGCTGTGCATTCCCTCCACCGTCCACAGCCTGTCTAGGCCTTCCCAAGCCACGAAAACAATCCAATTCAACTCCTAGGGTACCCAGAAATATTTCCCAATCCTTAGAATTGAACAAAAACTAACAAAACCGAAATTTGAATTTTTAAAAGCTTACCCAAGCTTTCAGGCTTCCTTAGCCGTGTACCGCCGTGAGCTGCCGTGGGTCTGGCCGTCATGTTCAGTCTCTCATCACTCTCTCACGGTCACACACGAGCATATGGGTTCATGGTGGTGAGGTGTGTTTGTTGTTTGTGTTTTTTTGAAAATGAAAAATGAAGGAAAATGGTGCATATGGGTGGTTTCGGGTTTGTAGAAGAACAAAGAAGATGAGGAGAGCATATGAGAGAAGAGAAATGGTGGGTGAGGATTTGAGAGATTAAGTGAAATGGATGGATAGGATTTAGTGTGGTTAGGATTAATTATTTAATAATAATTATAATATTATTTAATTTACTTAGATCCACAATTTAGGGGTTTGGACTAATGGGATGAGTGACACTTGTCACTCGTCCATGGGACCCACTCAAAATATCTGGCCCAATCAAAATAAGCCAAGTGT
Organism: Prinsepia uniflora; assembly: GCA_032719365.1. Classification (NCBI taxonomy): domain Eukaryota; kingdom Viridiplantae; phylum Streptophyta; class Magnoliopsida; order Rosales; family Rosaceae; genus Prinsepia; species Prinsepia uniflora. The sequence continues at coordinate 68,082,032 of CM064861.1, read as the reverse complement.
TCTCGCCTTGTAATGCGCGCATAGTGAAATCGACCTTCCGTGACCTATAACTTCCCCGTTCGAAGTCCGATTTCAGCATGCCACTTGCCTATGGATTCGTATCGTCCAGATCTACGTATCGGTCCTTGGCCCTCGGCCATCGGACCTCCCGATCAAAAATTCAACATTTTCCCCTTTTTACCAAAATTACCAGATGGCCCCTAAACTTCCGCACGTCATAACTTCCTCCTCGAATGTCGGAATTGAACGTGCCACTTGTCTATGAACTCGTGACGTCGTGAACTACGTCACGGTCATCGGTTAAAGTCTGTTTGAATGCCCGAATGAAAAGTCATTGTTTTACCACGACTAGGGGCAAAACGGTCATTTTGTATCGTTCATCTGTGGTCCTACTAATCACGGATTAACCTCACTAATCGTGGTTAGTCACTAATCTAATCCTGGAATTTGGGACGGGTCGTTACACTTCCCGAGTTAAAAGTTAACTATTTACCCTCGTTTAGGGACAAAATCGTAATTCCGCCTTGAACGTCTGTTAATCCTTGGCTAATCCCCGATTAGCCTCGCTAATCCATAATTAGTCTTAATTAGTCCTTAAGATTAGGGACGGGTAGTTACACCTTCCGTTGTGAATATGTTTCCCGAAAAGCACTCTGGAGATGATGATGACCTCCGAGGTATAGAGAGGTCTGGATGCGCCTAGTATCAAGCAGCCCAGAGAGGCGGCAGCCGAGGGAGGCTGTAACGACCCATCCCTGAATTCGGGATTAAGTTAGTAACTAATCATGAATAGTAGGGTTTCTCGGTGATTAGTTGGGTGAAATCGGACGAACGATGCAAAATGACCGTTTTGCCCCTAGTCGTGGGTAAAACGTTGACTTTTATTCGGGCGGTCAAATGGACTTTACCATTGACCGTGATGTAGTTTGGGACATCACGAGTTCATACACAAGTGGCACGTTTGATTCCGACGTTCGTGGTGGTAGTTATGACGTTCGGAAGCCCAAGTGCGTTTTCGTAATTTGGACGAAATAAGGGAAAATATTGACTTTTAATCGGGAGGTCCGATGGCCGAGGACCGAGGACCGTTAGGAAGGTCTCGATGCCCTGAGTTTGCAGACAGGCGGCACACATCAATCAGAGTCTGAATGACCGAGTTACGGGCCTGGATGCGTGAGGGGCATTTTGGTAATTTTCTGCACAAGGGCAGAATGGTAATTTCACAGGGGCTGTTTGAACGGTTACTGTAGCACCTGTTAATGAGAGACATGCTAGTCCACGGGTGGATGATTTTTGGGGCAAATTGGATTGGCTAAATTGTTGTTTAAGGGTTATTGGATTGTTTAATCATGTAGGTGGGAGACATGGCAGTGTGGACGGTGAGAATGGGCAACTAAACAATTGTGTGGGTGCGTTTGGAACTGGTGCACTGGTGGGTTTTAGCACGGGTTGTTGGTTGCAAGGCATGAAGCAGAGACATGGGGGAGCACTTTGATTCTTATCGGTGTGGGTGTGAGTGTTTTGAGTTGTTTTTGCTACTTAGTGGTTTGATCAGAGCACGGGGGGACTGGGTTTTGCCCTGAGTGGGAAGTAGGTGTGCCTGGGAATGTGAAGAACACAAACAAAGTAGGCAGGAGTTCGAGTTTGCACGGGAGCGATTGGAATTGGGGCAATGTCGTGGTCTAGTTGTTTATGCAGTTAGTGAGGGAACAGAGTGCGAAGTGGTAGTGCACAGTGTGAGGCAGCGTGCTTGGAACGGGTGCATGGACAGAGAGTTGGAATTGAATACTGGTGGGTGTTTTGAAAAAGAAAAACATAGACCATACCAAATTGAGCGTGATCGACCTCTCCCATACAAAATTGAGAGACAATGCGAACTGAAAAGGATTTGAGGGAGGAATTCGAGTGGGAGAAAAGAACGAAACGGGGAAGGAAGACCCAGGAGCACTGAACCCGCCCGAAAACCTCATTTACAAACTTGAAACCAAACTTTGAAATGGGGCGGCCAATGGATGGAATCAGGGGTGAGGTTGAGCTTCCAGACATCCAGACGAGTCGAATGGGATTGGAAGTGAAGAGAGTGGTGCAGAGAGGAGCCCAGGCGACTTCGAGGTTCTGTTCTGAAAATCCCAGTTGAGTTAGTAGGGGTAGAGGGATTGGAGCTTGCTATTGAGGTAGAAGAACGGTTTCTGGTGATCCTGCAAAGCTTTTGAGTGAGGCAATTTAAAGTAATCGCTTGGAATCGACGAAATCAAGCCTGGAACAGTAGTCAGTGTTCTTCGAAAAGTCGAGTTGATTCGACCAGATTGAGGTAAGTTTTGAGGTAATCGATTTCACAGAACCTTGATTGGATCCTTAGCGAGGCTAATGGACAGTTGTATTGTTGAAATCAAGCTGTAATTAAGGGAAATTTAACGGGTCATGTCGCGGGTCGAACAACCCGGTTGCAGGCTTGTCGGGTTGGGCGATGACTGTTGATGTTACTGTAGCTGGCGTGTGGGTGTCACGCGCAGCCACTCACGGCGGCGCGTGTCGACGCGGGGGACGGTTTTTCAAGGTCAGTTCAAAACGACTTTTGTCCTACGCAATGTAACGAACATTTTAACGTTGGTTTTGAAATTATCGGACACCGTTTCGATGTTGTTTCGAGGGTCCGAAGATTTAGGTTACGTTTTTAATTAAAGATTAATTCCTGGAAAGTTATGGGAAATTAATATGTTGTTATCTAAGCCCTTAGTGACACTAAAGTATGTTTTCGGACAGGATTTGAAATTTCTGGAAAATATCAGAAATTACGGAAATACGCGCAGCGCGTGAAAACGAGCTTATTGGACCGTGTGTGAGTGGACGTTGCTTTCAAAATTTAATGCATGCATAAATATTTCAATGATTTCTATGATTAGGATTATGATTTGTGATTGATTTCAATTTCCGTATTTATACGTATTTTTGATACGTACACGAATTTACACGTATTTTGAGATATGGGTCCCGTGTATTTTGGATGATGATTTAACGAAAGATTTTATATGACTTGTGCATATCATGTTTTTAAGATGTTTTGATTGCGGTTGTGAGTATGGTTTACGGGTATTGACACGTTTTTTTTGGAATGTCCCGGATTTGCACGTTTTACGAGATTTCGAGTATGTTGTGATTGGATCGTGATTTTGGTGATTATGATTGTGGTTTGAGGTTTTAATAATAAGATTTGAAAATGATGTGATGTCAAGGATTTAAAATGGATTTTGGAAAAAGGCGATTTCGGGCTTGATGCTCGGGGCATAAAAGTAACTTTGATTAACGAGATTTCGGTTTTCAAAAATTTAAAGTGGATTCTTGGTTTGGGTTCAGAATGATGCTTCCGGATGCCGACTTACGGAATCATTATTGCGAATTCGAATTCGAGAATGGAAAAGGATTTAATAAAGTGATTTGGGCTGATTTTGCATGCCCCGTGTTTAATGATAATTTGAATATGTTTTGTGAAGTATGATTTGGAAATTCGAATACGGAAATTCGGACCATGAGTCCTGTTGTGTAAAATGTGATTTTGGGATGGATTCCACGTTGTTGTGTTTGACAATGTTTTGGGTTTAAAGACCCGTTGAACACTGTTTTGGGTTTAAAGACCCGGTGCTATTGCTGGAGCATGTTTTGAGTTTAAAGACTCGGTTAATTGATGACGGGGGAGGGCCCTTAATGAGTTTAAAGACTCGTGAGTTTAAGGACTCGGTTATTGTGATACCCCTAAGGCCTATTGATTATGTTTTGAGTTTAAAGACTCGTTGATATCCCGGGAAGGCCTGTTTATGTGCATGGTTTTGAGTTTAAAGACTCGGGCGCACTTGATATCCAGCAAAATGATTGACTTGTGATTTATTGTTAATTTATGATGTTTCGGTTGAGTTGGGCAGTGGCCCGGTTTATGTGGTTGATGGTTTTGGATCATGTTGTGTACTTGGTTTCGATTCATGGTTTTGGGTTGAGGCCCTGTGTTTATGATTGCGGGCTGAGACCCGAAGGTTAAGAAAAGGAAAATGATTTTGATTCCATGCACTGTTTTTCTTATGTTGAAAATGTTAACCGATTGCGAAATGATTTTTGTATGCATTCATTGGTTTTACGCGGAGGGTAAAAACGTCATTTTGTAACTGTTTTTATAAACTGATTTATTTTTGTCCACTCATACCTTTTGGTTTTTATTGACCCTCCAGGTCTTGGCGCGCTGATCGAGAGGCAGAGGCATGAGTACGCACGTGTGGCTATCCTTGGTCTGGCACATACTAAGGGTAACTTGGGGATTTTAGTCGTCTTGCTAGACGGGAGCAGGGCTGGGCACGGTTAACAATGCCCTTTTCGGGAGCGGTCCTGTCAATTTGGTATCAGAGCACTAGGTTGCTCATTCTGTTGCCACATCATGCCTCCAAAGCGTATGCCTCGTGCGTGACCTGGTAGTGAGACGAGTAGGCGAGGGTGCTTGGGACCTCGTGTTAGATCTCAGGTGAGATTGACCCTGGTTTGAGGGTCAGATGTCGGGTAGTGTACACTGTAAACTGCGATTTGTTCGATGTAGAACTGCGGAGGTCGCAGGGACTGGGTATGTCAGTGATGACATGGTTGGTTTGGTATGAGATTGGATTTACGAGGAGTCGGGATTTTGGGTTAGGGATTGAGATGAGTCATGGTAAGGTACCAAGGCTCGATGGGAGCCAGAAAGGCTGAGTGAGGAACGTTTGGCACTTAGGATGCCAAGGACCTGAATATGGACAGGAATTGAGGAGTTAGGAAATTATGGCTTGGTTTTATGGGACGGTAGTCTTGTGGAGATAATTGATTATCAGGAGTACTTGGTGTAGTGGTAGTAGTTGAGGATCAGGGGGCGTTCATGGAACGTCCATTATCCGATGTGGATTGCCATAATGGTGGTACCCCTAGTTGCGGAGTACGAGTAGTGATGCGAGATCGTCGCTCGGTATTAGTGGAGATCCAGGGCCATCAACCTTACACCCCGTGTGTTTGTGTGGATGTTGTGTGATGGTACTGGTACTAGCGTTGGTGCTGGTGTCAGTGATGGAGAGTGTGTTCAGCCACAAGTTGGGATGTGACTCTGTCATGATGAGCGTATGTGGGTATTTGAGATTCAGTAGTAGTGGAGTCATGGGTTGGCTGGAATCCAGCGGAGATTGTGATGTATTGGGATAAGTCCCAACAGTGACGAGGTGACAAGAGTTGAGTAATTCCCAATCGGAATCGGTGTATGTGCATAAATAGTCATTAATAGACATAAGGTATGAGTATTGGATTGATTGCGGACACATGGTTGTCCAAGTGAGTTACGGATGTAGGGAGTCTGGTGGTTGGACTTGACATCTCATGGGGAGTGTGTCTGATCCCAACATGGGTGGAATCTTAGTTTCAAGGAGAGTTGTGACTGTGGGACGAGAAGAGTGCTCATTTCCACATTGGTATTAGGTATTCCGAAGTCATTGGGGATGACCTCTTATTCTCTGTCCTGGCCGACGATGTTGGATTACTTGGTATGGTGGGTGCAGTGAGTTGCGCTTGCACTCACATTGGATGTTGGTGACATCGTATTGGATCATCCTTGGTCTCTCCTAGGTGGAGTGGCAGGGATCGATGTGAGGTAAATGGAGGGGATCCACAGAGTGGATGTATTACGTTGTTGAGTGAATGATTGGATGTGAAAATAGTTGAGAGGTGTTGTGTGGTTGACAAGAATTCTAGAAGGTGTAAGACCCTACGATCATGTTCCAGGTGGATCGCTAGCTGTGAACATGTGTGGATCCTAGGTGGATCTGGATTATGATGTTGTGGGCCTTGGGCGTGGAGGCGACCTAGGATCGTGGTGTTACCAGTCGGGTGACGTGGTAACGAATTTGAACTGTGATCGCCTTGATCAGGCTAGGTGAAGAGCTTATCGCTCTGTCATAAATGTTTAGATATGGGAATAGTTGGACCGAACTTCTTTTCGAAGTTAATCCGTACTCGAGCGAGTGGGAACGTTTATGATTTTGACTCGAGGCTTGACCTGTGGATGAGTGGATATCCAACAGGGTCTAATTGGTCAGTCGTAGATATGTGCGATTGGGATTGGCTCCTTTTCGAAGTCAATCGGCTGTGATGTGGTAACCGTTTGAGCGGGTATCCGATAGATTCGGGGTTGGTGCACCTCGGTAATTGTGAATGAGATTAGATGCTTTTTTTGGCACGACTGTACACGCCTTGGTGAGCGTGCTTGGATTGGTACATCTTGAATGATGTGTTGGGGCATGGGTGTTGTGTTATTGTTCGGGTGACCATGGGATCCAGATTGGTTGGTGAATTGGACTGGACTCATTGGGGAATGTACGTACCCTGTACGGTGTACGAGAATCGGTACTGGACGGGCCGTGTGGTGCCTGGTGACGGAGGTACCAGTGGTGTGAGGTTGTATGTGTTGGTGATCGGCTTAGTTCCGACACCACTGGATTTGGTTGAGAGCATGAACTGGACAGAGTAATTTTGTTGGTTGAGTGATCCTTGAGGAGGTACTCTTAGCCACGGATGGCTAGTGAAACCCTAGTGTTGAGATGTGTGACCACTTCTTGGCCAGTATACAATGTGTTTCAGTACACCACCTGATTGCGTAAGATGACAGTATACGTATACTCGGGATGAGTGAGTTAGTGGTGAGTGTAACCACTAGTGGCCTTGCGTGATGTTACCACGCGGTGACATTTCCAGCGTTATGGTTCGCTGAGGGAGTTGAAAGTTATGGACATTGAACTTGTATGTCGCAGGATTGGATTTGCCCTGCGGGATGAGATCATGTTGTTGATCCTACACTACATTGAGCTTAGCTGGTGTACGAGTGTACACGTGTTGCAGGGTCGAAATGTTTTCCACGAGGTGGATGTGAATTAGAGATAATTGGGAATTTCGAGGACGAAATTCTTTAAGAGGGGGAAGATTGTAACGACCCATCCCGGAATTTGAGATTAAGTAGTAACTAATCATGAATAGTAGTATTACTCGGTGATTAGTTGGGCGAAATCGGACGAACGATGCAAAATGACCGTTTTGCCCCTAGTAGTGGGTAAAACGTTGACTTTTATTCGGGCGGTCAAATGGACTTTGACCATTGACAGTGACGTAGTTTGGGACGTCACTAGTTCATACACAAGTGGCACGTTCGATTCCGACGTTCGTGGTGGAAGTTATGACGTTCGGAAGTCCAGGGGCGTTTTCGTAATTTGGACGAAATAAGGGAAAATGTTGACTTTTAATCGGGAGGTCCGATGGCCGAGGGCCGAGGACCGTTAGGAAGGTCTCGATGCCTTGAGTCCGTAGACAGGCGACATCGGAGTCCGAATGACTGAGTTACGGGCCTGGATGCGTGAGGGGCATTTTGGTAATTTTCTGCACAAGGGCAAAATGGTAATTTCACAGGGGCTGTTTGAACGGTTACTGTAGCACCTGTTAATGGGAGACATGCCAGTGCACGGGTGGATGGTTTTTGGGGCAAATTGGATGGGCTAAATTGTTGTTTAAGGGTTATTGGATTGTTTAATCATGTACGTAGGAGACATGGCCTTGTGGACGGTGAGAATGGGCAACTAAACAATTGTGTGGGTGCGTTTGGAACTGGTGCACTGGTGGGTTTTAGCACGGGTTGTTGGTTGCAAGGCATGAAGCAGAGACATGGGAGAGCACTTCGATTCTAATCGGTGTGGGTGTGAGTGTTTTGAGTTGTTTTTGCTACTTAGTGGTTTGATAAGAGCACGGGGGGACTGGGTTTTACCCTGAGTGGGAAGCAGGCGTGCCTGGGAATGTGAAGAACACAAACAGAGTAGGCAGGAGTTCGAGTTTGCACGGGTGCGATTGGAATTGGGGCAATGTCGTGGTCTAGTTGTTTATGTAGTTAGTGAGGGAACAGAGTGGGAAGTGGTAGTGCACGGTGTGAGGCAGCGTGTTTGGAACGGGTGCACGGACAGAGAGTTGGAATTGAATACTGGTGGGTGTTTTGAAAAAGAAAAACAGAGACCAGACCACATTGAGCGTGATCGACCTCTCCCAGAGGAAATTGAGAGACAATGCGAACTGAAAAGGATTTGAGGGAGGAATTCGAGTGGGAGAAAAGAAAGAAACATGGAAGGAAGACCCAGGAGCACTGAACCCGCCCGAAAACCTCATTTACAAACTTGAAACCAAACTTTGAAATGGGGCGGCCAATGGATGGAATCAGGGGTGAGGTTGAGCTTCCTGACATCCAGACGAGTCGAATGGGATTGGAAGTGAAGATAGTGGTGCAGAGAGGAGCGCAGGCGACTTCGAGGTTCTGTTCTGAAAATCCCAGTTGAGTTAGTGGGGGTAGAGGGATTGGAGCTTGCTATTGAGGTAGAAGAACGGTTTCTGGTGATCCTGTAAAGCTTCTGAGTGAGCCAATTTAAAGTAATCGCTGGGAATCGATGAAATCAAGCCTGGAACAGTAGTCAGTGTTCTTCGAAAAGTCGAGTTGATTCGACCGGATTGTGGTAAGTTTTGAGGTAATCGATTTCACATAACCTTGATTGGATCCTTAGCGAGACTAATGGACAGTTGTATTGTTGAAATCAAGCTGTAATTAAGGGAAATTTAACGGGTAATGTCGCAGGTCGAACAACCCGGTTGCAGGCTTGTCGGGTTGGGACGATGACTGTTGATGTTACTGTAGCTGGCGCGTGGGTGTCACGCGCAGCCACTCACGGCGGTGCGTGACGGCGCGTGGGACGGTTTTTCAAGGTGAGTTCAAAACGACTTTTGTCCTACACAATGTAACGAACATTTTAACGTTGATTTTGAAATTATCGGACACTGTTTCGATGTTGTTTCGAGGGTCCGAAGGTTTAGGTTACGTTTTTAATTAACGATTAATTCCTGGAAAATTATGGGAAATTAATATGTTGTTATCTAAGCCCTTAGTGACACTAAAGTATGTTTTCGGACAGGATTTGAAATTTCTGGAAAATATCAGAAATTCCGGAAATGCGCGCAGCGCGGGAAAACGAGCTTATTGCTTTCAAAATTTAATGCATGCATAAATATTTCTATGAATTCTATGATTATGATTATGATTTGTGATTGATTTTGATTTCCGTGTTTATACGTATTTTTTATGATGATTTAACGAAAGATTTTATATGACTTGTGCATATCATGTTTTTAAGATGTTTTGATTGCGGTTGTGAGTATGGTTTACGGTATTGACACGTTTTTTCTTGAATGTCCCGGATTTGCACGTTTTACGAGATTTCAAGTATGTTGTGATTGGACCGTGATTTTGGTGATTATGATTGTTGTTTGAGGTTTTAATAATAAGATTTGAAAATGATGTGATTTCAAGGATTTAAAATGGATTTTGGAAAAAGGCGATTTCGGGTTTGATGCTCGGGGCATAAAAGTAACCTTAATGAGTCTAAAGACTCGTGAGTTTAAAGACTCAGTTATTGTGATACCCCCAAGGCCTATTGATTATGTTTTGAGTTTAAAGACTCGTTGATATCCCGGGAAGGCCTGTTTATGCGCATGGTTTTGAGTTTAAAGACTCGGGCGCACTTGATATCCAGAAAAACGATTGACTTGTGATTTATTGTTAATTTCTGATGTTTCGGTTGAGTTGGGCAGTGGCCCGGTTTATGTGGTTGATGGTTTTAGATCATGTTGTGTACTTGGTTTCGATTCATGGTTTTGGGCTGAGGCTCTGTGTTTATGATTGCGGGCTGAGACCCGAAGGTTAAGAAAAGGAAAATGATTTTGATTCCATGCACTGTTCTTCTTATGTTGAAAATGTTAACTGATTGCGAAATGATTTTTGTATGCATGCATTGGTTTTACGCGGAGGGTAAAAACGTCCTTTTGTAACTGTTTTTATAAATTGATTTATTTTTGTCCACTCACACCTTTTGGTTTTTATTGACCCTCCAGATCGTGGTGCGCTGATCGAGAGACGGAGGCATGAGTACGCACGTGTGGCTATCCCTGGTCTGGCACGTACTGAGGGTAACTTAGGGATTTCAGTCATCTTGCCAGACGGGAGCAGGGTCGGGCACGGTTAACAATGCCCTTTTCGGGAGCGGTCCTGTCAAAGGCTCAACTCAAAAGTGCGGTATATGAGATCGATCGATGATATGTTCACGACAATCTGGTGATTGTCGGTAGGTGATGTGTTCACGGCGACATGCTCAGGATTAGAGCAGTCCTTAAGCTTATGGGCATGCGTTGTTGGGTTTGGAATCGTGACTGATGATATGATATTGAGTTTAATTGTCAGGACCCACCCCGGTTTCACCCCGAAACCCGAGGTAAATCCCGCTCCCGTCTGACTCCCCGACACAACACCTAAGGAACACTCACTCGAACCCAGTCAAACGCAGGAGTAATTACAAAATATCCCAAAATCCTTATCGTTTACAGAGCATAGCACTACATTACAAGGAAAATAAAAACCGAGAAAGTACACGCACACAGAAGCCTTTAAACTCTTCTAGGATCCCTCACGTCGCTTCTATGCCTCAGACTCTGCCTCGACGTCAAGACCCCGCGCTAGCTCCACAACCTGGAGGGCGATTAAAACAGAAAATGTGAGTGGACCAGAAAGTACAAAAGTTCAAAAACCATTTTATAAGAAAACCGAGTTAAACCCTCCGTTTTGAAACCACATGCATAACCAACAGTTATAAACACATTAATAAAAGAATCATTCTTAAACATCATAAGAACAGAAACACTATAAAATACCATAAGAAACCATAACATGAGTATCAGAAACCGTATCAAAACCATAAACACCAAATCATCATTTTCCTGATCAAACCTGCTGGATCTATCCGAGTCTTTAAACTCCCGAGTCTTTAAACTCAATCCAGGCCTTAATCATATCCGAGTCTTTAAACTCCCGAGTCTTTAAACTCAATAGGCCTACGGGGGAAAATCAATATATATCCGAGTCTTTAAACTCCCGAGTCTTTAAACTCAATCCGGGTCTTTAAACCCAATCCGGCCGGTCCCCCGTCACATATATCCGGGTCTTTAAACCCAATATCCAGATCCAGCAAATCCAATCCCAAAACCATTTGAAAACCATTTACCAAATCCTCATCCAAACCCGAATCCGAAATCACTGGTCCGATGCCCTTTCCGGCATTCAGAACCATCATTCCGAACCCAAATCCGGAAATTTACTTTCCAACTTTAAAACCAAAGTCAAATTGTCAAATTCCAATTTCAAACCGAAACCTTGATTCTCAAAATCATATTCCAAAATCCACTTATAATCATCAGAAATCGTTTAACGTTTTGAAACCCCCAAAACCATAACTTTATATTCAAAATCACCCTTTTCTCGTAAAACGTGCTAAAAACCACTTTCCTCGAAAAACGTGCAATAATGCCAAACCAACCAAACATATTCGATAAACATAAAATCGCGATTAAAACCATAAAACAATTATTGAAAACAGTTATGCATGCTCGAGTTTAGAGAAGAGGTCCACTCACATACTGAGCCCTACTCGCGTCCCGAACGTCCAGCCCGTTCCTCGGCTTCCTCGGGAAATCTCGATCCTGTCAAACACCGTCAAATTACGTCACTAATACATCTACCAACACTCTCCTAAATTTCCTCAAAAATCCCCGAACCGAAGACCTAGAACCCCGGGACCCTAAACCTTCACCCTCGCGGAACTAAACTCAAACGACTTCCGATTAACCCGAAACCAACTCCATTAAACTCAACACAACTCCTAGACCAAAAGTCAAGTTGACTGTTCCTCCCAGAACCGCCGCACGCGCCTCCACGCGCCGCCCAAAGTGGCTGCACGTGGCCCCACGCGCCAGCTACAGTACCGTCTTCAACCCGTGCTGAACCGGCCGTCGCAGGCTGAACCGGCGAGACTTGATCTCCGCCGTCCGGCCACCAATTCGATCCCTTCTTTCACCTGTAGCTTCGTCCTGACCTGCCCTATCTCTTCCCGTACCCCGTTCACCTCGACACTGCCTCTACACCGTCGACTGAAGCTCGAAATCAAACGGCCTACATCCCCTGTTTCACAACTCCTCAACTCCGGTCACCTCCCGTCACGGTGGTGACACCAAACTCTCCCCTGGACTTCTCTAAACCTAACCCAGCTAACCAGAACCGTCGACTCACTCCCCAGCTGCACAACTTGCCGTTCGAACCTCACGGCTAAAACAGAGCACACAAGTGCACTCCGTCGTGCCGGCCGCCACTATGCACCACCCATCACGGCAGCACACTCAACCGGTTCCTAGGACCCTCAGGAGTCTCACCCTAACCTCCAACTCCCTCGACTCTAGCCCTAGACCCACGACTTTCCAACTAAAGTTTCACGGTAAAACAGAGCAAAGAAGTCTTACCCTTCGATTGCAGCTCCGCCGTGCGCACTGCCGCCTTCCACGGTGGTCGTTGGACTCCTTGCAGTCTCCTCAACCTCCCCTGGCCTTGGTTTGCCTCGCCTCACGGCGTAGCCACCACCTCAACCTCACAAGCTCCCTGTTTCCCCCCAAAAGTTCTCCACACCTCCGCCGTGCCGCCGTGCACGATTGCACCGCAAATTCACGGCCGCCAGCTCCACCTTGCCTCACTAACACACTCAAAACTCCCTATTTACTCACCCTTGCACCCAGATCGATCAACTGATCCCAAACTCTCACCCTCTGTTCGACGAACCACACACACGATCACACACGGGCTCACCTAAGTAGTTGGAACCGTGAACACACAGGATTCCACCAGAATCCTCTAGGCCTTCAACACGTGTCACCATCCCTTCAATCTATAGCCCATCTGTTTAAACCCCAGCCGTCCATTCTTTTCTTCTGTGCACAAATCCCAATGTGCCACAATGACCAAAATACCCTTCTTTTTAACACATTTTTACGATTTTACCGAAACTTCCTAGACCCGTAACTCTCACCTCGTAAGTCCGATGAACACGTGCCGCCTGTCATCGAACTCAGGACGACAAGAACTATCTAACCATCCTAGGTCAACCTACCAAAACTCGATTATTCGAAAAGTCAACTTTTCCCCCTATTTTACCAAAATTCCGATAATACCCTCGACCTTCCGAACATCACAATTTCCTCCTCGGATGTCGGAATCGGGCGTGCCACCAGCCTAAGGATTCGTGACAACCTAAACTACGTCCTGGTCACTGGGAAATCCCCAATTGACCACCCGACATAAAGGTCAACAATTTTGCCCAAAGCAGGGGGCAAAATCGTCATTCTAGGTTCCCGGACCCCTCGGGACCACCTAACCCCTGATTAACCTTACTAATCACACCTTAATCACTCTAGAAATCCCGATTCTCGGGACGGGTTGTTACATTAATGACTTGGGAGTTTAAAGACTCGAATTTTGACACCGTGATTTGATTTGGACTAAGATCCCTCATGTTTACATTTTTGAGCTGAGTTCCCACATGTTGTTGATTTGGTTGAGACCCTATATGATTTGGTTTTGGGTTGAGACCCTACTAAGGAAATGGCTTCGATTGAGAAGTAGTTTTCAGTGTTTTGATTTGAAAACCAATATGTCTTGCTTTTGAGGAAGTGTTTGAAATACTGTTTTCTGATGCATGCATCTTTTTACGTGAAGGGTATAAATGACATTTTGATAAATTATTTTTATAAACTGTTGTTTTTGTCCACTCACAGCTTTTATATTTTTGATACCCTTCAGGTTGATCGCGTATGCGAGCTGTAACAGAGATTGAGAAATCATATGCCGCCACACATCCTTGTGTACTCTAGATAACCCCAAGCGGGTTAAGGTTTTATCCTTTGTCGAGCATGCGGTGCTATACGGGAGAAGACACAACCCGGGATAATCCAGGGGGATTGGGATGGGTCCTGTCATAGGATGTAGTGGGTGATGATGTTTCCAGCTGCTGTCTTGCAGTGATTAATAATGGTGCAAGTGTACAATCTATTAATCATACGCTGATTTCTCTCATCCCAAAAGTGGACAACTCTACTAAGGTAACTGATTTTCGCCCCATTGCTTTATGTGGGGTAATTTATAAAATTATTTCCAAAACTATTGTGAACAGGTTTAAGATTGTGATGCCTTTGGTAATTTCAGAATTTCAGAGTACCTTTGTTCATTCCCGTCTTATAACTGATAATATTTTAACTTTTTTGAGTCAGTGCATGCAATTCGAAGAAGGGGAGCAGTAAGTTGGAAAAAAAAGATCCTAAAGTTGGATATGTCTTGTAACACCCCAGATATTTTAAAGAATGAAAAATGATCATTTTGCCCCTTTTAAGGTCAAAATGTTAACTTTTCATCCTCTGACAGGACCGCCCCCGAAGGGACATTGAAAACCGTACCCGATCCTACTCCCGTCTCACAAGTCGACTGAAATTCCCAACTTACCCTCAGTGCTTGCCAAACCAGGAATAGCCACACGCGTACTTACTCATGCCTCCACCTCTCGATCAGCCTCGATCAACGCGCCACGACCTGGAGGGTCAATAAAAAAACAAAAGGTGTGAGTGGACAAAAATAAAGCAGTTTATAAACAGTTATAGAAAGACGTTTTTTTACCCTCCACGTAAAACCAATGCATGCATTCAAAAAAATCATTGGTAATCCGTTACATTTTCAACATAAAAAAACGTGCCTGAAATCAAAAGTCATTTTCCTTTTCTTAACCTTCGGGTCTTAGCCCGCAAACAAAAACACAGGGCCTTAGCCCAGAACCATGAATCAAAACAAATACACAACATAATCCAAAACCATCAAACCATATAATCCGGGACACTGCCTGACACACCTGAAACATCAGAAATTAACAATAATCACAAGTCAATCAGTTTGCTAGATATCAAGTGCGCCCGAGTCTTTAAACTCAAAACCATGCGCATAATCAGGCATTCCCGGGATTTCAACGAGTCTTTAAACTCAAAATATAATCAATAGGCCTTGGGGGTATCATAATAACCGAGTCTTTAAACTCACGAGTCTTTAAACTCATTAAGGGCCCTCCCCCGTTATCAATTAACTGAGTCTTTAAACTCAAAACATTATCCAGCCATATCCGGGTCTTTAAACCCAAAACAGTTTCCAACGGGTCTTTAAACCCAAAACAGTTGTCAATCACAACAAAACTCGAGATCCATAGCGATCCAAATTCCAAATCCAATCCGAAAACACTTTTTGTCATAACAGGACTCATGTCCGAATTTCCACTTCCAAGTCCCCAAAATCTTACTTCACAAAACATAATCCATCATCATGGAAAATGTGGCATGTATAATCATATCAAATCACTTTATCGATCCGTCATCCATTCCCGAATTCGAATTCGCAATAATGATTCCGTAAGTCGGCATCCGGAAGCATCATCCCGAACCCAAACCAAGAATCCGTTTTCAAACATCCGGAAACCGAAATCTCGTTCATCAAAATTACTTTTATGCCCCGAGCATCAAGCCCGAAATCTCCTTTTTCAAAATCCGTTTTAAATCCTTGAAAACACCTCATATTTCTAATCTCAAGGTCAAGACATCAAAACCACAATCAAAGCACCAAAATCACGGTCAATCCACAACATACTCGAAATCTCGTAAAACGTGCAAATCCGTGAAAAACCTCGAAATCCGTTTCAACACCGTAAACCATACTCACAATCGAAATCAAACATCTTAAAAACATAATATGCACAAATCACATAAAATCATTCATTAAACCATCATCAAAACATAAGGGGAACCATAGTCTCGAAATACGTGCAGTTTCGTATGCATATCAATGGAACCTAAAATCATCCGAAAATTATGGAGCTGCCACGTGTCCCGTAATTCCCAAAAATGACCAAATTGCCCTTGGCAATAACGCTGATCATTTGAAAAACACCCGCACATTAAATAATCTATTTACCAGTTAAATACGTTATTTGATCGGGTTAAAATCTCCGTAATATTGATATTCTCCCCGAGAGTTAATTATCGTTATTCTTAATAATGGATAATTAATATTAATATTAAAATACAATAAATATCATTACTATCATGATGAGCCATCATTACAATTATTAAATAATATATTTAATAATAATATATTATTTACTAATTAAATATTCAACCGACCAATCAGAACGCTCCAAGGCTCCCAAGATTTTCCTATAAATAGCAAGACACATTTCATTTCCAAGGTACGTTGATTCTTCGTTTCGAAGTATATCCCTTTCCTCTCTCAAAGCTAACTTAAGCATCAGAGTGTTCTTGGTCGAACAACCCCCCGGGTAAATCGATCGAGGTAACGATAGCTAATTGTTTGCTGTTTGCAGGAATTGTGAGGACTTTTCGCGACGAGTTCAATCTTTGATTCAACAATATCAAAAATACGTATAAATACGGAAATCGAAATTATCACAAGTCATAATCATAATCATAGAAATCATAGAAATATTTATGCATGCATTAAATTTTGAAAGCAACGTCCACTCACACACCGTCCTTAGTGCTCGGTTTCGCGCCGCACGCGTTCTTGTGATTTCCGCCATTTTCCAGAAATCTCGAACCCTGCCCAAAATCACTTTTCAAGGTCACTAAGGTCTCAATTAGTAACATACTAATTCCTCATAATTTTTCAGGAATTAATCGTTAATTAAAAACGTAACCTAAACTTTCGGACCCTCGGAACAACATCGAAACGGTGTCCGATAAATTTGAAACCAACGTTAAAATGTTTGTTACATTGTATAAGATAAAAGTCGTTTTGAACTCACCTTGAAAAATCGTCCCACTCGCCGCCGTGAGTGGCTGCGCGTGACGCCCACACGCTTGCTACAGTGCCCATCACTGTTCAGCTCCTCATTCACCTGTTTCCTGCAATACGGGTCTGCAACCCTTGTGTTCGACCCGATCAATTACCCTTCGATTCATGCTCGATTCCTTCCGTTTTTGATCCTATCATATTCATTAACCATCTAATTAAAGTTCCATGTCCTTAATTAACCTTAATAGCCCCATTAAACTGACCTTCGACCCGTGATCACCCAAACGGGCCGATCCCCATAACTTACTGATTCCATAACCATAACCAAATTAACTTCACAGTAAGTATCCTAGGGCTAAAACGAACCAAAATACGTGATCAATTGAACAAGACAGTACCTGGAAGTCGCCGTCCCAAGCTTTGCAACTTCCTTGAAAACGGTAGCCTCAGTCCCAGCTCAACCTTGGCTGGTTCCCTTCGATTTCGATACGGCTGAGTTCCAGTCACTCCCAGAAGACTCAAACCGTCCTTGGTTTGGTCCAACACTCCTCAGAGATTAAGCTCTGAATTTTCCCTCCAAAAATCCGAAATGGTTTCCTCACGGTTTCTCTCTAGCTATCAGCCCTCAGACTTAACCGAAAATGAACTCTCAACTCACAATCACTCAGGTAATCAATTCAAACCACTCAGAACCTGTGGGAATCATTCTGATTCTACTGGGAAATTGTCCCCCGCAAGGCTCAAAACTCAGAATTTAAAATCCTACCCGTGCTTGTTCATGGCATCAGTCCACACTCCATAGTCCACACTCCATGGCATCAGTCCCCGTTTTTGATCCTATCATATTCATTAACCATCTAATTAAAGTTCCATGTCCTTAATTAACCTTAATAGCCCCATTAAACTGACCTTCGACCCGTGATCACCCAAACGGGCCGATCCCCATAACTTACTGATTCCATAACCATAACCAAATTAACTTCACAGTAAGTATCCTAGGGCTAAAACGAACCAAAATACGTGATCAATTGAACAAGACAGTACCTGGAAGTCGCCGTCCCAAGCTTTGCAACTTCCTTGAAAACGGTAGCCTCAGTCCCAGCTCAACCTTGGCTGGTTCCCTTCGATTTCGATACGGCTGAGTTCCAGTCACTCCCAGAAGACTCAAACCGTCCTTGGTTTGGTCCAACACTCCTCAGAGATTAAGCTCTGAATTTTCCCTCCAAAAATCCGAAATGGTTTCCTCACGGTTTCTCTCTAGCTATCAGCCCTCAGACTTAACCGAAAATGAACTCTCAACTCACAATCACTCAGGTAATCAATTCAAACCACTCAGAACCTGTGGGAATCATTCTGATTCTACTGGGAAATTGTCCCCCGCAAGGCTCAAAACTCAGAATTTAAAATCCTACCCGTGCTTGTTCATGGCATCAGTCCACACTCCATTGTCTCAAAATACTTAAATTAATCCCCACTGAGACAATCCACTACTTGATTAAACAATGGATTGTGCAGAACCACCACACACGGTGGTGCAGAAAATTGTCGCCCACTGCTGCTACAGTAACCCGTGGTGAATGACCAAAATGCCCTCAGTTCAACAATTACCAAAATACCCTTCAACTTTCCAGACCCATAACTTGGTCGTCCGATGTCCGTTTTCAGCGTGCCACCTGTCTACGGACTCAGGTCATCGAGACCTACCCAACGGTTTTCGAATCGTGTGAAAATCCATTGTATTTCAAAGAGTCAACTTTTCCCCCTATTTCGTCCAAATTACGAAAATCCTCTTGGACTTCCGAACGTCATAACTTTCACCTCGAGCGTCCGAATCGAACGTGCCACCTGTCTATGAACTCGTGACGTCCCAAACTACGTCACGGTCATCGGTCAAAGTCCATTTGACAGTCCAAATAAAAATAAACGTTTTACCCACGACTAGGGGCAAAACGGTCATTTTGCATCGTTCGTCCGATTTTCGCCCAACTAATCACTGATTCACCCGGCTAATCATGATTAGTTACTAATCTAATCCCGAATTCCGGGATGGGTCGTTACATCCTCATTTTTGGTTGCACATTCCATGAAGACCGTTGCGAAGGTCTCGTAATCTTGAGTTTGTAGATAGGCGGCATACTGAAATCGGAAATCGTATGAGGTTGATATGGGTCACAAACAATTAAGGGCATTTTGGTAATTAGAGAACAAGGGGTATTTTAGTTAGTTCTTAATGGGATAGTTGTGAAAGTGACATTTGTCCAGAGGCTTTTAGTCCTTTCTCTCCCAAGCCTCCCACCGACTTACATGTTTATAAATGCGAGGTTTATGTGATTTTGGGATTTCGGTGGAGATGGCCCGAAGAAAAGAAAAGTAAAGAATGAAGGCGAGAGACGTGAGAAAGGAAAGCAGGGTAAAGAAATGGGGAATATGAAGGGGATGAAAGGAGGACTAAGACAAAAATAAAGGGAAAATTGGGAGCAAGGGAGTCTCAGACGCGAGGAACTGGGAGGAAAACTGAGTAACCCATGAGTATCCGTGTCGGGTTTTTGGTTCTGGACCAGGACACGTGCTAACTGCCTCGATAGTATGTTCCTAGAGATCGTGCGACCTTCGTGAGTTAAAAAAGAATGATTTTGGACGTTGAGAAGCGGCAGAGCTGCTCTGGAAGCCATGGTCGAATGGTTCCTGCAGTTAGACTGTGATTTCAGGTATGTTTCTCTTCATTTAAACGTGATAGAGATCTTCACAGGATTGAGTAGAGTTGATTGGACTATTAGAATGCTCGTTTTGGACGTAAATTGGCCAAGCAACGTTCAGATCCTGCTCGCGGGGTGGTTGACCCGAAACCAGGAAAACGGGCTGACCTGCCAGAGGTTAGGGGTGATTCTGATACATACGTGGCCACCACGCGCAGAGGCATTTCGCTGGCACGTGGTGGTGCATGCGGTGGTTCTTGGGATCACAGTTAACACGAAAGTTTTTCTTGATTTTGTAATGAATCCAGTGATATAATGTCTGAGGAATTTGAACACCATTTAGTTATAGTTCTGAATTTTAATAATCCATTCCTTTTTGAATTTGGCTATTATAAATTTGAACTAGGTTAAACCTTAAGATTAATTAACTATGACCCTTTCTTATGAGTTAAATATAAATGGGAAATAAGATCAAGGTATACATTGTGGTGTTATTTACTTGATTTTAGGAAGATCATTAATTATATTCACGAGTAGGTATTAAGAAGAATTTGTATAGGTGCAACTAGTATGAAAAATAAATAGTTGAGATTATGATTGAGAGGTTTTGACCTTAATATTATTTGGAAGTAAATAATGGATGAGGAATTATTGATTATTTCCTTCTGAGTATTTTGGATGAATCTATGACATTTCGTGATTAGCTTGTGGGTTATTATGCGAATTTAGAAATAGATACATTCTAATTGGAATTATGTTATAGGAAATTAAGAAGGCTAAGATTAAGGTTCATACGATTGTTGGAATTGTTATATATGCACATAATTATAATTATATTGCTATTTGAAAGAAGTTCCTTTTGTTTAACAAGTGCTTAGAATTTTCATTATAAATTTTCTATAAACAATCCAATTGTGTATTATAACCTCGTTATTTTTATTATCCCTTAGTGTGTAAATACAAATTGAAGGGGCAACTTGAGGTAATTCTTAATAAGAAAAGTAAGGCTAATAGGGTCAAATTGTAAATCCCATTACTTGTTAGGGTTAGTGGGCCAGATATGGGCGTTAACCCCACAAAGATGGAATTATTTTGGTTAACAAATAAAATAATTTTACGATTAAATTGGTAAAACCCTTGTCTGATAAAAATGATCAAACGAGAGCAACACTGGTCCAGTTTTCATAGAATTTTGGGGGATGGATCCGGTCATGTCCAAGGCTATGATAGGGTTGAATGGCCGTATTTAGAGGGCATGCTCCGAAAGTTGGGTTTCAGTGATCGCATTTTTCGCTTGCTTATGAATTTTGTGTCAATGGGCATTTATGCAGTGTAGGTTCGGGGACAGGCAGCTAGTCATATCGTTCGTACCCGAGGACTCAGACAGGGTGACGCCTATCTCCTTATTTGTTCCTTATTTGTGTTGAAGGTTTTTCAACACTTTTATCTCAAGCTCAGCGTTCTAGTCAGCTTCATAGGGTGATTATGGCTCCAGGAGCCCCACCATTTCTCACTTTTTTTTTGCTGATGATATCTTGATATTCTGTAATGCTTGGTTGGAGGAATGTTCCCAGCTTCTTGTTGTAATGAAAAAGTATGAACAAGTTTCTGATCAGTTGATAAATTTTGAAAAGTCTGCTACTTGTTTTAGCCCTTGGACTAATCCCGTGTTGAAGAGGTTAATTTCAAATTTGATGGGTACTAGAATTGTCGATTGACATGAGAAATATTTGGATCTTCCTACTATCACTGGCCATAATAAGAAAAAGATGTTTGGGAAAATTAGAGACGTCGTACATAGCAGGTTAATCACTTGGAATTCGAATTTACTGTCTACCGCTGGGAAGGAAGTTTTGGTTAAGGTTGTGGCCTAGGCACTTCCTACTTACTCGATGGGTGTGTTCCAGTTTCCTAAAGCTCTATGTCATGAACTCTAGGTCGAGATCGCTAGGTTTTGGTGGGGTAAAGTAGGGAAGCGCAATATCCACTAGATGAGTTAGGATAAATTGTGTCATCCCAAGAGCATGTGCGGGTTGGTTTTAAGAATTTTTAGAGTTTCAATCAAGCGATTATTGCAAAGCAAGCTTGGTAGTTGTTGGAGCAGCCGGGGTCTTTAGTAGAATGGATTATGAATGCCTACTACTATCCTCTACAAGATTTTATGGCGGTTGGTGTTGGGTCCCAACCGTCCTTTATATGGCAATCCATTATATGGGGTAGATAGGTGATCAAACGGGTGAGAATATACGCCCAAAGCTACTAGAACCATCAGATGCCACAACTATGCAAAACAAGTCTCTATACCTCCAAAGGGAAGTCACATTCAAAAAACAAATGAGAAAGACTCAAACACACGGTTACGAAGCTTACAAATTAAACCAATCCATCCATTGAACGAATGGAAATAAGTGGAGTTTTAAACAGTGCCTAAAGAGCTCTCAATACGAGACAAGGTTTAAAATGGCATTAGGCACTCTTAAGGTGGTCTATATGGGCTTAATGTCTAGGCGGTTAGGCGGGGGCCTAAGTGTTTTTTTTTTTAAAAGAGAAAATTCAACAAATTAATAATATAATGGATACTATCACATTTAAGAACAAAAATTAATTATCTAGATAAATAAATTGAGTTGGAAATCATAAATGTTAAGAATTAAAGTTTTTAATTAATTTTATTATACACAGTGATGAAAATGTCGGTAATATCGCCGATATATCGGATTTTCCGACCGGCGGCATATAAGACAGGGGTGAAGGAAAATCTTCCCCCGAAATCAACGATTTTGAGGGAATCAACCCTAGTAGCAGCAGTAGCCAACCAATCAAGCTTGACGGCCTCACCTAGTCAACGGAGGAGTAGCACCTAGTCAACGGAGGAGTAGCGCCTAGTCGAAGGAGGAGCAGCGCCTCGCCGACGAAGGAGCAGCACCCAGCAGTCTTCGTCGACCTCTCTTTCTTAGACTCGAAGCGATCGTCTGTCGAAGCACCCAACCAACCATTCATCGTCGACCTCAGGCGACCATCTCCAGGTCCTTCTTGACTTCTGTACACTCCCCAATCGTCGACTTCAGGCAACCGTCCGTTGTAGTAGACATGAAGAACAAGTGTGATGGAATTTGGAGGCTTTCCAAGCTCGACCTCTCATTCTCTACCCTTTCACGGACTCGATGAAAGAAAGTACTAATGTCCGTGTCCTCTCCCTCTCACTCTCTTTATCTATTATTATTATTTATTTATTTTAATATATTTTACTTGTTTTATTTCAAAATTTATATTTTTATTATTAAATGTCTTGCAAATATTATTAATTTAGTGTTAATCATCTTAAAAATATTGTTAAAGTTCTATTATTAGTCACTATCAAAACTATATTGAATTTAGTATGATATTTTATAAAATAGTTCCTTAATAAGGATTGAGTGGACAATTGTTTAAAAAACAACTCGTTTTAAGAAAAAGAATAATAATATTGAATGGAAGAATTCATAGAAAATATGAGATGAGTATACAGTTAATAAAAATTTGTTTTACGTTAATGTCTAATTTTCTAAATTATTATGTAAATGTAAATTCCTCAATTTTTGAAATTATTATGTAAACTAAATTATTATGCTTATTGTTATGTTTTTAACTATATTAACATTCAATTATAATAATTTACTTCAATTTATGTTTATGGTTAAAATTTTATATTATTAGTTATCGTCAGAATCATATTAATCATGTTATTCATCATATAATTATTATATCAAACTCATTTTATAATTTTATTAGTCCTATATAACCATCATTGAATACTTAAATTTTTCCCAAAATTTCATTCCAAATTTTCAACTTTTAGAGTGAATTTCCATCATTTTTGTTAATCGTAAACGATATCGATATCGAGACCGATATTTGGGACGAGATATCCATAAATTTAACTAACGATATATCCGTCGATATCGATATTTTAATCCTTAATTATACAACGTTCTATATTTTTTATTTCTTTATTTTTATTTTAATTAATACTTATACTATTAACTAAATATTTAATAAATAAAATAATTTATACAACTAAATCTCTATATATAGCAACTTATATAACTAAATATATATAAAAATATATAAACAAATTCAAATAGACATTTAATTATTATACGAAATAATTTTTCACTTAAGCGGCATAATAGGATACGAGATACTTCCATTTGTAATAAAGTATACTGATGCTGTTGCATGTTGTGGCGCAGTGTCCTACACGTTGCACGGTGGCACACGGATCCCACACAGCGAGAAGCTTTTGGACTTTTGACTTTTGCATATTTGATGATTATGGTCCAATCCAACTTCCATCCATTTCAATCTAAGCAGCAGTCCGCAGCTAAACGGTGTCGTTCACTAATTGTATAATCACGCATAGACATGGCGCGTCCCCTCCATTGCTGAAAAGAAATAGAATTTACGCGGCCAATGTCACAAATGGGGGTCCAACGATTCACGCTCAGATCTTCAAGAATTTTCAACAACCGAGGGAAAAACTGAAATTTCGAGCATGCTGGAGACTGGTTGGTTTTTCTTTCGTTCAAAAGTTTATTGTTTTAATTCCATGTTTAAGAGTTGAGACTTAGAGAAAGAGAAGCTCTTGTTAGTTATTTCAGTTGATCTCTAACCAACCTTTAGGTTTCATTTCTATCAGTCTTACTCTAGTTACTTATCACAATTGATTGGGCATTCAATTTCTTTTTACGAATTATGACTATGGAAATGGTGAATCACTGAATTTTGGCTTATGGGTTTCATTTTTCTTATTTTTTTAGCACTGATTTGAACTGAAGATTGTATTGGTATAATCCTCTTGCACACTAATCTGCAGAAATTTCTTATTGTTGTTCTTCCAGAAAAATGTGGAAAACAAAATTTACTATTTTGATGAATCTGCCCCAGGGTTTATGAAGATGAAAAGTGAGGATGGTCGCAATCTAATTATTTTGCCTATAGGACGTCGTGTTAAAATATTGATATGCTTGTCGGTGAAAAAACTTATGAGCTATTTGAGTAATGATTCAAACTTAAGGAAATTCTGTACCAGATTTTTCAACGGCTAGATTTTTTCCTTTTAACCCAAATAGCCCCTGCATAGTTTGGCATGCCACGGAATTTTTTATCAATGTTATTAAGGCACATGTTTCACAGCTTTTCTAAATTGTGAAACTGAAATCAGCTCAATCAATGTTGTTGAAATTAGGCACTTCTTTCAAAACTTGGCTAAAGTGTCAAGCTTATGGTTATGCAGGCCTCCTAATTTACTGAAATCTGTCTTTTCCTGATGGCTACGAATGGTGTGAGGGAACCCGTGATTTCAACACCACTAGATCCATCAACTGGGAAAAACATAAAGGATGCTCCAAAAGAG
The DNA here is from genome assembly GCA_032719365.1 of Prinsepia uniflora. Taxonomy (NCBI): domain Eukaryota; kingdom Viridiplantae; phylum Streptophyta; class Magnoliopsida; order Rosales; family Rosaceae; genus Prinsepia; species Prinsepia uniflora. The sequence goes on along the minus strand of CM064861.1, from coordinate 68,057,152 downwards.
GGTAGATATCGCCGTACGAGAAGTGCTCCTCTTGCAGAATATGTACCCCTAGCGACAACCAACAATCGCTCAGTTCCTCATTCCCAATCCATCTTTGGAAATTTACGCCCGAATTTTTATAAAGTAGTTACGTTGTTGACTCTCTACCTAGGCCTAGGAGCTATATGCTTTTACGTTGTTAGGAACCAGATCAAGGGAGAGAAAACAAATGGGGTTCTTGATGCGGTTTATTTCTGTATTGTGACAATGACCACTCTCGGGTATGGAGACCTAGTGCCGGACAGCACTCTTTCAAAGCTATTGGCTTGTGCTTTTGTCTTCACAGGAATGGCTCTTGTTGGGTTGATCTTGAGCAAAGCAGCTGACTATTTGGTAGAGAAGCAGGAAATATTGCTTATTAAAGCCTTGCATTTGCATCAAAAAGTTGGTCATATTGATTTTCTTAGAGAGGTTGAGACTAACAGTCTACGGTACAAATGTATTGTGGCCCTTATCCTTCTTTTGGTACTCATAACTTCCGGCACAATCTTCCTATATACTGTTGAGAAATTGGACCTTGTGGATGCATTTTATTGTGTTTGTTGTACCATCACAACCCTGGGGTATGGAGATAAGAGTTTCTCAACTCAAGCTGGGCGTGTTTTTGCAGTATTCTGGATCTTGGCAAGCACCATTTGCTTAGGTCAGTTTTTCCTCTACGTCGCTGAGCTAAATGCGCAGAGCAGGCAACGGGCATTGGTCAAGTGGGTTCTTACTCGTAGGATGACAAATGTAGATCTGGAGGCAGCTGATCTTGACAATGATGGGGTTGTAGGGTATGTAGAATGTTTTTTGGAAATTATTTCTGTATATATGGGCTTATTTCTGAATTTTTATTTGCTGATGGGTTCTTATATAGATTTTTTCATGCTTTTCTTCTTGTTTCCTTTTCCGTAGGGCTGCTGAATTTATCATATATAAACTCAAAGAGATGGGGAAAATTACCCAGGAAGATATTCGACTTGTAATGGAGGAGTTTGAAGATCTAGATGTTGATCAATCAGGAACCTTGTCGGCATCAGATATATTGCTTGCTCAACCACCTTCAATAAAGAGGTAACTCTATCATCAAGCTGTGATTTTCCATTTTACCCGAAAATACAAAGTAATCTGACTTTGAGCAGGTGTCTTGTGTATTTATAATCTCTATGTTTGCTTACCCTCTCTGTGGTATAAATTCATATACAAACTTCGCTATAAAGGCACTTAGTCTATCATTTTGGTTTATTATCGTCACACCCAAGGTTACCTAGTTCGGATTCGGTTCGGTACAAAAAAAGAGGTTCTGGTATGGGGTATGATAAATTAGGGAGCTCCCGATATGTTTGGGTATATATGATAAGACCCGTTCTTAAAATATTTTAATATTCACGCCCGATTCTACTTCAGTCTGACAACAATTCCAAAATCTCGAAACTACCCTCAACACTTGTCAAATAAGGGATATTTGTACTATTTTTCCCGCTTATGTCTTCGCCTCTCGATCTGCCTTGATTTTAGCACAACGGCTTGTAGGGTCATCGAAAACATAAAAAGTGTAAGTAACAAAAATAAATGTTTTAAAAATACGTTAATCAAGAAAAATAATATTTGCCTTCCAATTTAAAAAATATGCACATATAGAGTAAACCAAGCAATCCAATTTCAAATAAAGATAAATCACAAACCGTGGGACCATAACAAGCATAGAACACTATTAAATAATCTATGACTCGCATTTTCAAAATTCACATTCATCGAATCACAACAATTCAACTAATCCAATATCAGTCAATCAAATTGATAACAAAACCAAATAGCTAACTAATATCAAGTAATCAACCAATATCAAATAACCAACCAATACCGGGTAACCAAACAATCCTCGATAATCAAACTGCATAGGCAACATCGGGAACAACACTAACCACCGCTCGAGTCACATTCAGGAACTCGCCACAATAGCAATAAATTTAATTCATAGATTAAGTCACACAAGTCTCATAACCAGACACAATCAATCTTCAAATTCGAGTATCAGTCACAATGAACAATAGCGCTACACGTAGCCTAACTCGAAAACTGCACCAAGCACCATCTGAGTCAAGTCCGGGAACTGCACTAATTTACCATCCTGACACGTCTGGAAACTGCACGTAGCACCATCAAGACTGTAATAGTATCCTCAGGAACTGCACGTAGAACCATCTGGGCCATCTCTGAGAACTGCACTCACGCATTATTCGGACACGTCTAAGAACTCATCAAATCTCCAGCCTCACAACATCAGGATCAGGGGAGCTGAACTTCGGATGTTTGAGCGCTGACCATATCCGAGGATAGTTGACCATGGAAAACAGTTCACAAACCAAGCAAACTCATTTAACACAATTCACTAACTCAAAACTAAGTAAAAACATTTTCAATACCGAGCATAAGCCCATACCACAATTTCCATAAAATACCGTAAAATAACAATGTCCAAAACCAATCAATAAATTCAAAAACATCATCAAATAATCATTTAGAAATTATATTCAAATTATATTCAAATCATTGCCACACATATCTTCCAATAAAGTAATTAAAACATTTAACTATGCATGCATAATAATTTATAAAAGAAAAGGTCCACTCACACACCGTCCACGTAGCTAAATCTCGATCCGCATGCTTCTCCGAGGTCCCTGGAACGGTATCTCCTGTCAAAAAAAATAACTGGAGGTCACTAACGTTACACGTAAACCCATAATTGAACCCCCAAAATCCTAGGTTAACAAACGCGTCCTAAACCTAAACATCGTCACTTCAGACACTTAAAAACACCCACAAACGATGTCTGATTGACCTGAAACACTGGCGTCATTAGATACATAAAATCGAGAGCTTGAAAATAAGCACCAGCAAGACCCATGAGATGACCTCATGTGCCACCACATGTTACCAGAAGCGGCGACCTTGCCACACAACTGAATCCTTATGAGCCATGGGAACTTACACGTGTCAGGTCATGTAAATTTCACATCATCGCTGGACCTGAGCCAGGTTGTGAAGATGGTGATTGGAGCTCCGTGCTTCGCCGCCGACAAAAAATTCACTGAAAAACTCCATTGTTGGCCTAAACTTCAACCTTTCATAACTTCTTCATTTCTTAACCAAATCGAACAAAATTTAGATGAAAATTCATCTACTCAACTCTAGTAATTTAAATCTAAACCCAGAAATTCAAGAAAGTACCTGGATTGTTTAGAAAGAAGGCTCGAAAGCTTCAACCAACTTCAAGCTTCGTGTTCCAAGTTTTACCACGTCAAAACCTTCAATATTTCTTACTCCAATCCATCCCAAGAGCTCAACTAAGAGCTTGGAAATTTTTTTTTTGCAAGTTTGGAAGCATCAAATGATTCAAGGGATCGATTTACGGTGTTACGGATTTTAAAGTTTTCCTCATCTCTTCCTTCCGGTTTTTCCCTTCCTTTCTCACTTCCTCTTTCTTTATTTTCTTCACATTCTTCTCTCTTCATCCTTCTCTAGGTCTCTCTTCCTCTCTTTCTTTCCATGCTCCATTTTCTTTCTCGGCCGCACATCACACATATACACATATATAATGCACATACATGCACACTCACACACAAAATCGGTGCACACACATATATGGGATAAGGAGAACACTTGTCACCCTTCCATGCAATCCACAAAATAACTTCTCATGTGAAATTACCAAATTATCCCCTATGCTAAATTACCAAAATGTCCCTAACCAATTTAGACGCGTGTCGAATTCATTCGATTTCTAATTCCAGCATACCGCATGTCTAAGGAATCAGGATTATGAGGCCTACGTAATAGTCCTCACGAAAAGTCCAAAAAGTGCCAAAGGCCAAAGGTCAACCTTTGAACTTATAAAGGCAAAACCATCAATCCCCTTTTTAAATTTCCAAAATCACCTTTTTTGAATTTCCAGGCTATTACTATCTACCTCCTTAAAGAATTTGGTCCTCAAAATTCAAAACTGTTTATCCGACAACTGTAATTACTGGGCCCTCAATCATGCCTCAGGTTCCTACTCAAACCTCAGCCGATATTCGGAACAACAATCAAAATTTCTACCTTCCAGCTTCTCCCGCGCCTTAGTCCAATATCTTGACTCTTTCTAGAGCCCTAATCGAATATCCTGACTCATATTCGAGTCCTAAATTGATACTCCATAATCCATGCCACCGCTGACATATTTGATCACGAACCGAAATAATCCTAATTAAGGAGCTCATTTATCTATCTTATCCTGGTCCAACTCGCCCGTAAACACTACAACGTTATCCTTCTGGGCTCGCTCACTAATCAGACTCTCACAATTCCTCCTATACCGGAGCATAACATTTACTATCCGACCCAATAATTCAAGGTCCGTTCTAGCCCTAACTCTATCCTGGGCTCGTATACTCATCTTGTTACTAGGTTATGCACGGGCTAGCATTTTGGAGGCATGGCATTGGAAAGCACAATTTAGTATAAACCATACTCTCATACCAACTTGAGAGGACCCGTTCCTAAAACACTTTGATAATTGCGCCGGTTTCGGTCACGTCTAACAACAATCCCAAAATATCGAAATTACCATCATCATTTATTAGAAAAAGGATACTCGTAGTGATTTCCCTGCTCAAGTCTCCGCTTCTGGATCTGCCTCGACTTTAGTGCAATGACCAGGAGGGGGTCATCAAAAATATAAAAGTGAGAACTCTAATCAACACTCGATTGGGTTCGAATTTATTTCCTTTATCCTCAAGGGTCAAAATTGGGTCCTCAGTGGGTCGAGTCCTTCTAGTCGAGCTATGATTTTTCTCTAGTCCCCATCGAATGCTTCAATGTCGCGAAGGAATGGGCGAGGTTGAGTTTGGGGTCGACAACCTTGGGCATGATGTTCAGAATGGTTGACTATGACCTACCACCTTGGTTGGCCATCAATGGCATAGTAGTCTGAGCGGGGGTTGATAGGACCCGTCCCAATCCCCTAGATTATCGTAGGACGTGCCTACTCCTGTCTGACACCGCGTGTCGGACCAAGGATAAACTCGTCACCCACTCGGGGTCCATTAGAGTACACCAGAATCGGCGGTGGCATGTGATGTCTCGATCTCTACTACAGCCTGAATCCACTATCAACCTGAAAGGTAATAAAACCATAAAAGTTGTGAGTGGACAAAACAACAGTTTAATAAAAATCATTTATATCGAAAAGACATTTATACCCTTCACGTAAAAGCATGCATGCATCATAAAACAGTATTTCAAATGCTTTCTCGAAAGCAAGACGTATTGCTTCCCAAATCAAAACACAGTGAAAAATGCTTCTCAATCGAAGTCATTACCTCAGTAGGATTTCAACCCAAAACCGAATCACACGGGGCCGCAACCCAAACCCAAATCAAGGAAAACCAGAACGGAACCTCAGCCCAAAACCAAATCAAGGAAAACCAGAACAGAACCTCAACCCAAATCATAGAACACATGGGAACACATCCCATGGAAACTCATCCCAATGTTAGTCACAATTCTAATCCTAGCACATGTGCATATAGCTCTAGACCGGTCACAATCCTAGTATGTTGCCGTAAACACATTACTCACCGCGGCTGTCTCTAGATAATTGCAAGCACATCGTCGATCGATCATAGAGTATCTCATCAGCAGTCCTAAGTCGAGCCTCCCTCGATCATTGTGTAACGACCCGTTCCGAAAATTGGGATTAGCTTAGTTGTTAATGACGAATTATTGAAGTTAATCGGTGATTAGTGAGATACTTTAGTACGGACGGTGCGAAATGACGATTTTGCCCCTAGAATGGGCAAAATGGTGACTTTTCGTTCGGACAGTCAAATGGACTTTGACCGATGACCGTGACGTAGTTCGGGATGTCACGAGTTCATAGACAGGTGGCACGTCCGATTCCGACGTTCGAGGAAAAAGTTATGACGTTCGAAAGTTCAGGGGAAATCCGGTAATTTAGCTTAAGAAGGGGCAATTGTTGACTTTTTAAACAACATGGACTATTCACGCATTTCGAAGACCGTTAGGAAGGTCTCGATGCCCTGAGTACAATGACAGGCGGCACGCCGTCATCAGACGTTGGACGGTTAAGTTACGGGTCTAGTTAAGTGAAGGGTAAAATGGTAATTTGGACTTTTAGGGGCAAAATGGTCTTTTTGCAGTTTGAATTATGTGAGCAATCCTGTGAGGACACCTGGCCTGGATAGATTGGATATTTTCACTAGACTTTAGGAGATGGGGACACGTGGCTTACCTCTGGTTGGTTCTAGCAAAATCGACTATGTTTTATCGTCTTTAAGAGAAAACAGAGACGGTGAGGGCCATCGGGCACTTGGTTCAATTGTGAGTCGTGGGTGAGTTAGTATGCTTGAGGAAAGATGGAGAGGAGCATATCTGGAGGAGAATGAGGGCCACGGTGGAGCTCGACGGTGGGTCGAGGTAAAGACCCAATGAACCCGAGACGCCCTGTTTTGCAATTGAAAATGGTAATCATGATTGTCTACGGTTTGGATCGATTTCGTTGATGGGAACGTGTTATTGGAGGTCCAAGGGGTCGAATAAGCTGGGTTTGGAGGCTTGACGTCGACGGTAAGGTGAGTTACCAAGAAACCTTCGTTTGAAATTAAAAATGGTGAAAGCTGGTTTTGTGATTATTGATCTGTTTGGATGATTGGAATTTATTCTGGAGTTCAAGACTAAGCTTTTGGGCTTGCAGAAGAGACCTATGGTGGTCGGAATCTTTGAGATACGATGGAGGAAATTTAAAACGCAGGAAGTCGATATGGGAGGTAATCTCTAGCCCTGAATGTCCTGTTTTTATCAGGTATTTTGGTTAAGAGTGGAAGGACAAAATTAATGGGCTAATTAGGATTGAAAACAGTTAAGAATTGGACAAAAACCGCCCACGCCAGTTCAGTTGAATCGGCCGGACTGTTGGACCGGCCTGAACCGGTTGAACACGGATTGAAGAAGGTGAACAGTGTCAGCGCGTGGCTCCCACGTGCAACCTCTTTGGGCGGCGCGTGACGGCTCTTTTGGGAAAGTTTTCAACACGACTTTTAAAGTATTCGATGTAACGAACATTTTGGTGCTGGTTCGAGTCAATAGGACATCGACTCGATATGTTTCGGGCTGTCCGAAGGTTTTAGGGCTCAGTTAAAAATACGGGAAAATTATGGGGCTTAGGTATGAGTTTTGTAAAGTAGTTAGTGACCTTGGTATGGGATTTGGATAGGTTCGAGAAAGGCGAGTATAACGGAATGGCCGGGAACGTCGTAAGTGCATACGTATCGAGGCGGCGTCGGAATGGTCGATGAGTGGACTTTGTTTTCTAACTCTTGATGCATGCATATATGTTTTTAATATGTTTTCATACGTGATTCTATGATTTGCTTTATGATCTTCATGATTTACGGTTTGCACGTTTTTCGAGGTATTTTACGAAATTTCACGTTTTATGAGATTTAACACGATCTTGTGATTTGACTGTGGTTTTAATGATTTGATTTCGGGATTTTGAGTATGATTTGATCTCAATGTTTTAAAAAGGATTTTCAGAAAAGTGATTTCGGGCTTGGAGCCCTGTTCATGTGAAAGGAGATTTCGGACTTGGTTTTCGAGATTTAGAAAGGAAGTCTGGATTTGGGTTCGGGACAATGGTTCCGGATGCCGGCTTACGGAATCATTGTTGCGAACTCGGATGAGGATTTTCTATGGTTTTCACTGATTGAATGGAAAATGGTTTTGGGTTTAAAGACCCGGAAAGAAAAGAAAAATCCACTGGATCTGGTTTTGAGTTTAAAGACTCGGTTGATTGACGGGGGAGGGCCCTAGATTGATATGTTTTGAGTTTAAAGACTCGGTATATGTTTTGAGTTTAAAGACTCAATTATGATACCCCCCCGAGGCCTGTGATTGTGTTTTGAGTTTAAAGACTCGTTGATATCCCGGTAAGGCCTGGTTATTTGCGCATGGTTTTGGGTTTAAAGACTCGGGCGCACTTGAGATATAGTAAAATTGTATGATTGATATTTTCACTGGGTTTTCACTGATTTTCTGATGTTTTGGGCAGTGACCCAGATGAAGTGGATTTGACGAGTTTTGGGACTGAGTTCCCGGATTTGAGATTGATTTGTGATTTGAGGCTGAGGCCTGGATTTGAATAGCGGATTTGATTCGGGTTTACAATTGATTGTCAAAGATGGTTTTTGATATGAATGGTTTCATGACTTGGATTTGATATGCATGCATTGGTTTTTAAATGGAGGGTGTAAGTGTAATTTTTTTATTGAACTGTTTTTGAACTTATACTTTATTTTTGTCCACTCATAGTCTTTTCATGTTTTCGATACTCTCCAGGTTGTTGCGGTACGGGCTGTTGGTCGAGAGAGACGGAGACATCACACCCGCGACCCACAGTAGTTCGGTGCACTCTAGGAAGTCCGGTTACTTTTAGGATGGTTGAATCGAGAATCCCTTGTCCACTTGTCCGACTTACGTGTCACATGGAGGTTGGACGTTAGTTTAGCTTTCGTGTCATGCGTAAGTTAGACGGGAGCAGGATTTAGCCCTTAATCCCGGGGGATTAGGGGTGAGTCCTGACACATTGCTTCCTGCGGCTGCTCGACAACAGGTAGTGTACCATGACCCCTCCGGAAGGAACACATCGCAATCCAGAGGCGAGCACAGTAACACTCAGGACGAACCCGAATGTTTTCATCATACATAGGGTTTCAAACACAGAACATCACCAAGTGGGTCACAGCCCGAAAACCAGTGTCTTATGACACTTCATATCCTAGGATTCCTCGAATCCTATCAAATTCACAACTGGGTCTCATGCGCGAAATATCTTTCATAACACTCATAACTGGGTCACAACCCGATTTATCTCACATTTGACTATACTCTAAGTCAAACCTCAAATCAACTAGGTCATACGCCCGAAAGATATTTCCAAACCTGAAAATCAGTTCTCATTTCCACAACACTTTCAAATCATCCCTGACTTCATGCTAAGTTAGAGTCTTTCAAAGGGGTCTCATGTCCGAATTTCGATTTCACGCATATCCGTGAAATCCTCAAAACCGTAAACCAGTTCCTCGATTTCACGGCTCTCCGTGAAATCTTCGAAATCACATAAAATAAAAGCACGTAGTATACTCTGCCGAAGCCCAAATATCATATAAAATAGAAATTTCGAACTACGTGCAATAACGCATTTTTCTCCGAAAATGCCCAAAAATTCATATTAAATCACATGCACTCATGGCATCTCATAAAATGTTCATAAACACTTATAAGACAATTATGCATGCATCATATTTATAAAATAAAGTCCACTCACAGACTGTACATGCTACGCCTGATACACGTTCCATAAGCCTCTCCGAGCTAATCCGATCTCTCCGTGTCATCCAGACCTGTCCAAAACATACTCAAAGATTGGTCTTAGACAAGTCTATAACAAGAACCCGCAACGAACCCGGAAAAGTCAACGTGTCTCAGACACGCTTACCTAGGCTTTAAACATCAATTTGACCAACCTAACGATCTTTGATCGATTCGAAACCACCACCATTGGATTCGTATCATCGAAACCTTTAAAATGGTTCTGATCCCACCTCAAAATACGTGCCCACACGCCCCCACGCGTGGGTCAAAGTGGCTGGTCAACGCTGAAATCAACGGTCAACGATCAAAGTCAACACTGACGTCTGCAGTGACATCATCACTGACACGTGTCAGTCTAACTGTGCCACGTGTTAGTAGCTCACGGGTCCACATGTATGACATGTAATTGACATGTGGCACCATCTGATTGGTCCACGTCACTAACATGTCAAGCTGACTGTGCACTAACAACTACCACGTGGTAGCCTCCTATTGGCCATGTGGCCTAACATCTGATAGATGATTTCGTCACCCTGCCACGTCATCGTTGTCCTCGTTGAACCAGGTTGACCAGAAAGACTAAACCGGTTTGCGCAGACCCGCGACCCTGCCCGGTTCAAACTCTTTCATTTCTGGTTCGTTTTCGAAGCCGTTTGATCCTAAACGATCACCTGGGTCCCTAGAGTAGTTCTATGGTTTCAAAATCACGATAAACGTGCTAGATTTTACCTGTACAATTCGATCCACACGGCCAAGTTTCCATCCTCCGTATAGGGCGGTTCCACCATCCCCTGCTATCCAAACTATCCCTACCAGTTCGTATGAACTAAGGTCCAACCAAAACATCAAAACGAACCCCACATGTCCCAAAATGAAATTCAAAATTTTGAATATAAAAGGGTTTCGAGTGTACCTTTCTCGTGCTTTCCTCCGTCTTCCACGGCGGTCATGCCGTCCCTGGCCTTCACTCAGCTTCTCCCTCACTTTGTCTCTCTTCCTTTGGTCCAGAAGTAAGAAGATGGGAATGGGTTTTGGGAGTGGGTACGAGTTGGATGCACAAAATGAGGGGAATGGAAGAGATATGCATGAACTTGTCACTCATCCATTGGGCCTTACCAAAATATATGGGGCCTACTAAAAGGCAAAAGTCAGTCGTCTCGTAAAACGTGCAATAGTACCAAAAACTTCTGTGAACCGTAACTTTCCCGTTGAATATTCGATTTCAACGTGCCGCCTATCTACGGACTCGTATCGACTCGATCTACGTAACAGTCCTCGGTACTCGTGCATTGGACCTCTCAGGTCAAAAGTCAACTTTTTATCCTCGTCTAGGGGCAAAATCGTAATTTCGCCCTGAATGTCCGAAAATGCTCGAGTAATCCCTAATTAGCTCCGCTAATACTCAATTTAATCTCAATTAATCCCAAAATTTTGGGATGGGTCGTTACAGGGGTTATGGAAACAAAGCAACACAGGGAGGGAGATGGTTTTTCAAGCTCAAATTTTGTTTCATGCTTTCAGTGGATGGTCAAGCATGTGGCTCTCGGTCTCGAGGGAGGATGAAGTCAACATGGTGAAGATGCGGAGACTATCCAAAACGGTGTGTATGGTTGCCTAATAAGAGAGAAGACTAGGATTTGGGCCTTCGGTGTTGTTTGGGCCCAAGGGTGACTTATGTTACTAGTGTTGAAAGGGCATGAGTCTTGATAAGCACCTAATTAATCATCATTTGATATCGATTTCTTTATGTTTTACTTTATTAGAACCTTATTTATATTTATTCTATCTCCTTTTATTCATTTCATATATTAATTATTAGAATTGGTTAATTAATAACTAATTTCAAGAATTGATAGTTTAATTAAGAATTTATAATTGACTATTAATTTCCAAGCCCATTTTTCCATTTTTCATTTTTCGTGGCCTAATTTCCACAACCCTCTGCTCCAACCCATAATGCACACCACATCCAGTAATTTCCACAAGTAGCAGGCCCTATATTTTGCATTGCGACCATCCCAAATGGCGCCCGGACCAAACACCATCTTGCGTCTCCAGTGCGCGAGTGCTCCATTGTTCGAAGCTCAATAGCCCATGCATGCGGCCCACGTCAATGCGCCCAATTACCCACTGCGCCAATTCTCACCAGCTCCTGCACGCAGCCCAGACGCTGGTCTATTTGCATACATGCGGCTCGCTCTCCACTAGCCCAGCACGTGTGCAAGCAGCCCAACACGTTTCCACCTTTCTCCTTTGCGCGAAGCCCATCATTCCTTCGTCTAACAAACACGCGCCAGTCTTCAGCCCAAGTGCGACGCCCACTCAGCCTATGCGCGTGTCCATTTTCAGTGTGTGGCCCAAAAGCTCAGATTTCCTGTTAACAATTCTAGCAAGCAACCCAATTTCCAAATATAACACGGAAATAATTTCCCCTTTTTAATTAGGATTAGGCTTGAATTTAGACTACCTTTTTAATTATAATTTTTTCCTTTTTAATTAGGATTTTTATAAACTTATTCCTTTAGGACTTTAATATTAATTAGTTTAATCATTTTTATTTTAGGATTTAAATTGTGAACTCCTATTTATTTGAGGATTAATTTTCTCCTATAAATAGAGAGGCTTAGACTAATTGTAAAGAGTCACTCATTCTTTATACCGAAACTCTGCTCAACCAATTTTCCCCTTTCATTATATTCAAGATTTCAAGTGAAAGAATAATTACACCATACTTCACCTTCTACACCTTCATCCGTGACTAAGTTGAGGAGCCCTCACTTGTCTCATCAAAGAGGGTCCAATCAATTTGTATCCATAAGGAGCCCCGAAAAAAAAAGTGTAACACGACCTCTTTACCATGTAGTTATTTCTTATGCTTGAATATCGACATGGTGAAGATGAGGGGACTATACAAAACGGTGTGTATGGTTGCCTAATAAAAGAGAAGACTAGGAATTGGGCCTTCGGTGTTGTTTGGGCCCAAGGGTAACTCGTGTTACTAGTGTTAAAAGGGCTTGGGCCTGGGCTTACTTGGGCCAGTAAGACAATTAAAACTAATGGGGCAAGTCCTTAAACTACAACACTTTTGGTCCTAACACAATCCATGGGCTCAAACTTCAAATCCAAATGTAGCCCCAAAACGATCCTCTCACCCAAAACTTTGAGATCTGAGGCACCCCTAAGGGTAAATTAGTAATTTCACAATTCTAGTTACTAAATTTTGATATTGGATGTATCAAATTTAGACCCGTATCGAATTCATTTGATCTCCGATTCCAACATACTGTTTGTCTATGGACTCGGAATTCCAAAGCTTATGTAACGGTCCTCACAAAAAGTCCAAATAATGCTGAAGGAAAAAAGTCAACCTTTGACATAATAATGACAAAACAGCCAATTCCCTTTTTTTATTTCCAAAATTACCTTTTTCAAATTTTTGGATCGTTACAATATATAATCGATACAAAATTTTGGGTAACAATTCATTTTTTTGTTCGTATTTCGGGACACTTAAGATAAATTTAATATAAACTTAATATAAGATAATTTACTACGCTAATTTATGTAGCCAAACACCAAGAAAAGAATTATATTACCCAATAACCTATAATATAAAAAAGATTCCAAACTTCTAATCGAATTATGATTTGGTTTTTACAACAATTCTAAAGAGTCAAATTTAATATAAAAAACAATTTAATTACTTCTAAACTATTAATATCCAAGCTATCAATTAAGGAAGGGTTAAATCACGATAGTGGATGCTGTAGATTAGTCTTAAGAGACACTCACCCACCGTTTCCCACGCTCCCCCGCAACCTTTGAAAGTTCGTCAAAATTGAGTGATATTGAGTCGATTGACTTCATCGACATCATCAACTGGGGCTGCCATTTCATAGTGAGATTCCTTGTGGGTTCTTTGCCTTTGAGGAAACGACTCCATGAACTCAGTATTTTTTCAGTTCGCATAGGTAACCAAGTCATCTTCTACCCTCAATTTATCTTGAATTTTTGGGTCGGTTGATTTGACAATTTGGATCGGAACTGTACCCTGTTTGGGGTCGGGTGTTCTGATCACGGGTCGGACCCCTTTTCACCAAACCAAGTAAATTGTATTCCTAATTTGTCTAATTTTTTTAGTGAAACAATTGTAGTTTAGTGGGTTAACACTATTTTTGTAATGAAATTGTAAAATGGAAACCGCTCAAATAAGATTTTGTTATTCCACTTGACCCAAAAAAATATATTCTATTATTCCAAAGCAAAGTCACATTTCGGGGTTGTCGTTTTGGTTGAAAATTGAGAGACTAAGTTAGTTAAAGATGTTTAAGCTTTATCAACAGTGTAACAACCCGTCACGAGAGTCGGGATTAGTAGTGTGATTAAGGTGGGATTAGCGAGGCTAATCAGTGGTTAGTTGGTTCCGAAAGGTCATTAGCGTAGGATGACGATTTTGCCCCTCGTTCGGGCAAAACATTAACTTTTAGTTCGGGTGGTCCGATGGACTTTGACCGATGACCAGGACGTAGTTTAGGACGTCACGAATCCATAGGCAGGTGGCACGCCCGATTCCGACATCCGAGGAGGAAGTTGTGATGTTCGGAAGGTTGAGGGCTTAACCGTAATTTGGGTAAATTAGGGGGATTAGTTGACATTTTGTAGAATCGATTTTTGGCATGTTGACCTAGGATGGTTAGATAGTTCTTGTCGTCCTGAGTTCGATGACAGGCGGCACGTATTCATCGGACTTACGAGGCGAGAGATACGGGTCTAGGAAGTTGTGGCAAAACCGTAAAAATGAGTTAAAAGGAAGGGTAATTTGGTCTTTATGTACATTGGGATGTGTGCACAGAGAAAGGAAATGGACGGCTGGGAGGGAGCCATTTGGTGAGAGAGTGAGGAGGATTGGTGACACGTGTTTCAGGTGGAGTGGCTTCTGGTGAGTTCGAGTGTGTGCACGGCCCAAATAATTGGGGTGCACCCGTGTTTGTGTGTTCGTGATGGTTCAGAAAACAGAGGGAGATTGTGAGGGAAATTGAGGGGTGATCGAGGCTGATTGTGGTGGTTGCTGAGTTTTGGTGAGTGAGTGAGGGACGAGAGAGTGAGAGGGAGCTAGTGAGAAGGTTGGGAGGTGAGGAATCGTGGTGTGTGTGAGTTGAGAGCTCACGGGGACAACCAGAGGAAACAGAGAAGTTGGGTGGTGGTGCAACCGTGATCGATCACTCGAGGTCAAGGGAAGTGCTCAGAGGATGGAGGAAGACAGGAGGAGCTACTACCTCACGGCTGAGCTCACGGCGGCAACAGGAGGCAGGTAATTTCCTCGTCCCCATTTCGATACTCTGTTTTTCCGTTGAGGTTCAACGTGAAAGTCGTGAGGTTGGGCTGAGAGTTGAGAGGATTGGAGGTCAGGGTGAGGTTTAGGAGGGTCGTAGGCGTCGACTAGGATGGTCGCCGTGACGGGGGTGTACACGGCGGAGCTCAGACGACGGCAGGCACTCTGGTGCTCTGTTTTGCCGCGATGTTTGAACCCAAAGTCGTCGAGCTTGGGGCTGAGTCGAAGGTCTAGGAGGGTTGGTTTAGGTTCAGTGAGGTCCAGGGAAGAGTTTGGTGAAGCCACCGTGAAGGGAGGTGAACTGGGTGGCTGATCGTGAAACAGGGGGGAGTTGACCGTCTGGTTTCGAGTTCAGTCGACGGGCTAGGGACAGTGTCGAGGTGAATGGAGTTGGGGAATCAGTAGGGTTGGCCTGGACGATGCTGTTGGTGAAGAAAGGAGCCGTTTGGTGGACGGAAGAAGAAGAACCGTGCACGCCGGTCTGAGTTGCAGACCACTGTGCCGAACCGGGTTCGTCTGAGGAAGACGGTGCACTGTAGTAGGCGCGTGAGGGCCACGCGCAGCCACTTTGGGCGGCGCGTGGGGGCGCGTGCGGCGGCGATGGGGAAAACAGTCAACATAGTTTTTGGTCTAGGAGTTCTGGTGAGTTCAATGGAAGTGGTTTCGGGTTGTGCGGACGTCGTTTGAGTTTAGTTCCGCGAGGGTGAAGGTTTAGGGTCCCGGGTTATTACGTTTAGGATTCGGGGAATTTTGAGGGAATTTAGGTGAACTTTCGTGAACGTGTTAGTGACGTACTTTGATGATTGTGAACAGGATCGGGATTCCCCGAGGAAGCCGAGGAACGTGCTGGACGTTCGGGACGCGAGTAGGGCTCAGTACTGTGAGTGGACCCCTTCTCTAAACTCGAGCATGCATAATTGTTTTCTATAATTTTTTTTATGGTTTTAATAATTATTCTATGTTTATTGAATATGTTTTGGTTGGTTTTACATTATTGCACGTTTTTCGAGAAAATACGGTATTTGGCACGTTTTACGAGAATTATCGATTTCTGAGTAAAATGCCTGGGTTTTGAGATTTCAAATGATAAGTGGTTTTCAATGGGTATAAAAGGGTTTTGGAACATGATTTCGATGATAAAAGTTTTCGGTTTTGAAATCGGATTTCGGAAAATGAGATTTGGTTTTAAAGTTGAAAAGTGATTTTCCGGATTTGAGTTCGGAATGACGGTTCTGGATGCCGAAAGGGCATCAGATTAGTGATTTCGGATTCGGGTTTGGATGTGAATGGGTAAATGGTTTTGAAATGGTTTTGGGATTGGATTTACTGGATCTGGATATTGGGTTTAAAGACCCGGATATATGTGACGGGGGACCGGCCGGATTGGGTTTAAAGACCCGGATTGAGTTTAAAGACCCGGATTGAGTTTAAAGACTCGGGAGTTTAAAGACTCGGATATATTGATTTCCCCCGTAGGCCTTGAGTTTAAAGACTCGGGAGTTTAAAGACTCGGATATGATTAAGGCCTGGATTGAGTTTAAAGACTCGGGAGTTTAAAGACTCGGATAGGTCCAGCAGGTTTGATCGGGAAATGATGATTTGAGTTTTATGGTTTATGATACGGGTTTTGATACTCATGCCATGATTTCCATACCTGTTTTATAGTGTTTCTGTTTCTTATGATGTTTTATGAGAATTGAGTTAGACCTGTGTTATTAACTGATGGTTATGCATGTGGTTTTCAAAACGGAGGGTTAAATTCGGTTTTCTGATAAATGGTTTTAGAACTTTTCTTTTATTATGGTCCACTCACACTTTTGTTTTTAACTTGCCCTCCAGGTTGTGGAGCTAGCGTGGGGTCTTGACGTCGAGGCAGTGTCCGAGGCAAAGAAGTGACGTGAGGGATCCCGGAATAGGTTAAAGTCTTCCGTGTGCGTGTAAATTATCGTTTTTTATTTTCCTTGTATTTTCGTACTATACTCTGTAAACGATAACTTCGGGATATTTTGTTTAATTACTCCTGTGTCTGACTGAGTTTGAGTGAGTTTTACTTGGGTGTTGTGTCGGGGAGTCAGACGGGAACGGGATTTACCTCGGGTTTGGGGGTGAAACTGGGGTGGGTCCTGACAATTGGTATCAGAGCATAGGTTTGTCGGGTTTGTGGGGTTTGTTGGTTTGTGAGGTTGTGTTTTCGTTGTTTGACTGCTTCTATGCCTCTTTCAGCGTGCGGCTGACGATGCCTCTGAGACGTAGACCCTCTCCACAACCTGAAGAAGCAGCAAGAGAGACGGAGAGTGCTACTATTGAGCGAGCCCAACGGCTCGGGGCGACTACGTTTAGTGGTGGGGCTGATCCTGAGGAAGCCCAGAGGTGGATTACCAGACTTGAGCGGATTTTTGCGGTAATGCATTGTCCGCCGGAGGAGCGAGTATTGTTGGCTACATTTTTACTAGATGGTGCAGCGTATGAGTGGTGGTATACCCTCGAGTTGTCCGGTTGGGATGCCCATATTGTATCTTGGGAGACGTTTAGGGAACGGTTCCTGGAGCAGTACTATCCTCGTTCTTTCCGAGATGCCAAGGAGGCGGAGTTCTTGCATCTCCAACAAGGGCATATGACAGTGGCTGAGTATGAACGGAAGTTCCAGATGTTGTCTCGGTTTGCTCCTGCTTTTGTGGCCACTGAAGCCGAGAAATGTGGTAGATTTGAACTGGGCCTGCGAGGCGAGATTCGAGCCATAGTGACGGCCGGATCTTTTGCTACCCTCCGAGACTTGTCGGATGCTGCGGTGAGGGTGGAGGCTAGTTTGCCGGTGCGCCACCGGGAACTATCTATTCCTGGAGCTTCGAGCCAGCGGACACCGAAAAGGGGTAACTTCGGTGGAGCGTCATCGTCGGGCGATGATCGTTTTGGTAGGCCTGGCAGTTTCCAGAGTTCAGGATTTTGGGGTTACCGAGCACCGCCGACTCCGCAAGCTAGTGCGACGTCTGTAGCGTCCACAGGGAGACCGAGCAGTGGACCAGGTTGGAATGTGTGTTTCTACCGTGGGGAGCGGGGTCATTTCCGACGTGAGTGTCCACTGTTGCCACAGGATGGTGGTGTAGGTCGAGGAGTAGCGGAGCTTGGACAGAGTACAGCGTTAGGGACAGCAGGCACTAGAAGAGGTGGTGGCACTGCCACTAGTAGTTCGAGGGGACGTGGTAGAGCGTCGGGATCTCAGGCCCGAGTGTTCTCGATGACTCAGCAGGAAGTTCAGTCGACACCAGACACGGGGACAGGTACTGATATTAATTTTGGTTGTGCTGTACTTAGGTTTGGTTGTTGGATCCCAGGGTAGAGTCTAGGAGGTTTCCTAGAGGACTTGGAGTGTTACAGTGAGTTCCGTAGGAGGATGACGGAAAGTACAGGAAAGGAGTGACTATAACTGATCGATACGAGGTTATTGAAGGAGAGAACCCACAAGCTAGAGTTTGCCTTTAGGACTTTGTTGATTTATTCCGATAGTGGCCGAGGTAGCAGCCGAGGGAGATAGGTGTTCGATTGTCTGGGTTAGTAGTCGAGTTGGTTCGGGAAGGTAGGGTGGTTGTATACGAGGATGTACTCTATGACTTCTGTCTGTTCATAGAGTTTCCCTTGCGTACACGAGAGTTGGCCATGGTAACAGTAGATAGGGATGAAGTGAAACCCAAGGTGGAGATAATAGACAGGAAACCCAGGAGAGGTTGTTCTTGACCGAGTGTTGATGACCGGGTAGGAGACCCTAGGTGTTGGGAACTAGCTGTGGAATTTCGGGGACGAAATTCTTTTTAGGGGGGTAGATTGTAACAACCCGTCCCGAGAGTCGGGATTAGTAGTGTGATTAAGGTGGGATTAGCGAGGCTAATCGGTGGTTAGTTGGTTCCGAAAGGTCATTAGCGTAGGATGACGATTTTGCCCCTAGTTCGGGCAAAACGTTGACTTTTAGTTCGGGTGGTCCGATGGACTTTGACCGATGACCAAGACGTAGTTTAGGAAGTCACGAATCCATAGGCAGGTGGCACGCCCGATTCCGACATCCGAGGAGGAAGTTGTGATGTTCGGAAGGTTGAGGGCTTAACTGTAATTTGGGTAAATTAGGGGGATTAGTTGACTTTTTGTAGAATCGAGTTTTGGCATGTTGACCTAGGATGGTTAGATAGTTCTTGTCGTCCTGAGTTCGATGACAGGCGGCACGTATTCATCGGACTTACGAGGCGAGAGATACGGGTCTAGGAAGTTGTGGCAAAACTGTAAAAATGAGTTAAAAGGAAGGGTAATTTGGTCTTTATGTACATTGGGATGTGTGCACAGAGAAAGGAAATGGACGGCTGGGAGGGAGCCATTTGGTGAGAGAGTGAGGAGGATTGGTGACACGTGTTTCAGGTGGAGTGGCTTCTGGTGAGTTCGAGTGTGTGCATGGCCCAAATAATTGGGGTGCACCCGTGTTTGTGTGTTCATGATGGTTCAGAAAACAGAGGGAGATTGTGAGGGAAATTGAGGGGTGATCGAGGCTGATTGTGGTGGTTGCTGAGTTCTGGTGAGTGAGTGAGGGACGGGAGAGTGAGAGGGAGCTAGTGAGAAGGTTGGGAGGTGAGGAATCGTGGTGTGTGTGAGTTGAGAGCTCACGGGGACAACCAGAGGAAACAGAGAAGTTGGGTGGTGGTGCAGCCGTGATCGATCACTCGAGGTCAAGGGAAGTGCTCAGAGGACGGAGGAAGACAGGAGGA
Organism: Prinsepia uniflora; assembly: GCA_032719365.1. Taxonomy (NCBI): domain Eukaryota; kingdom Viridiplantae; phylum Streptophyta; class Magnoliopsida; order Rosales; family Rosaceae; genus Prinsepia; species Prinsepia uniflora. The sequence continues at coordinate 68,037,616 of CM064861.1, read as the reverse complement.
GCTACTACCTCACGGCTGAGCTCACGGCGGCAACAGGAGGCAGGTAATTTCCTCGTCCCCATTTCGATACTCTGTTTTTCCGTTGAGGTTCAACGTGAAAGTCGTGAGGTTGGGCTGAGAGTTGAGAGGATTGGAGGTCAGGGTGAGGTTCAGGAGGGTCGTAGGCGTCGACTAGGATGGTCGCCGTGACGGGGGTGTACACGGCGGAGCTCAGACGACGGCAGGCACTCTGGTGCTCTGTTTTGCCGTGATGTTCGAACCCAAAGTCGTCGAGCTTGGGGCTGAGTCGAAGGTCTAGGAGGGTTGGTTTAGGTTCAGTGAGGTCCAGGGAAGAGTTTGGTGAAGCCATCGTGAAGGGAGGTGAACTGGGTGGCTGAATCGTGAAACAGGGGGGAGTTGACCGTCTGGTTTCGAGTTCAGTCGACGGGCTAGGGACAGTGTCGAGGTGAATGGAGTTGGGGAATCAGTAGGGTTGGCCTGGACGATGCTGTTGGTGAAGAAAGGAGCCGTTTGGTGGACGGAAGAAGAAGAACCGTGCACGCCGGTCTGAGTTGCAGACCACTGTGCCGAACCGGGTTCGTCTCAGGAAGACGGTGCACTGTAGCAGGCGCGTGAGGGCCACGCGCAGCCACTTTGGGCGGCGCGTGGGGGCGCGTGCGGCGGCGATGGGGAAAACGGTCAACATAGTTTTTGGTCTAGGAGTTCTGGTGAGTTCAATGGAAGTGGTTTCGGGTTGTGCGGACGTCGTTTGAGTTTAGTTCCGCGAGGGTGAAGGTTTAGGGTCCCGGTTATTACGTTTAGGATTCGGGGAATTTTGAGGGAATTTCGGTGAACTTTCTTGAACGTGTTAGTGACGTACTTTGATGATTGTGAACAGGATCGGGATTTCCCGAGGAAGCCGAGGAACGTGCTGGACGTTCGGGACGCGAGTAGGGCTCAGTACTGTGAGTGGACCCCTTCTCTAAACTCGAGCATGCATAACTGTTTTCTATAATTGTTTTATGGTTTTAATCATTATTCTATGTTTATTGAATATGTTTTGGTTGGTTTTACATTATTGCACGTTTTTCGAGAAAATACGGTATTTGGCACGTTTTACGAGAATTGTCGATTTCTGAGTAAAATGCCCGGGTTTTGGGATTTCAAATGATAAGTGGTTTTCAATGGGTATAAAGGGGTTTTGGAACATGATTTCGATGATAAAAGTTTTCGGTTTTAAAATCGGATTTCGGAAAACGAGATTTGGTTTTAAAGTTGAAAAGTGATTTTCCGGATTTGAGTTCGGAATGACGGTTCTGGATGCCGAAGGGCATCGGATTAGTGATTTCGGATTCGGGTTTGGATGTGAATGCGTAAATGGTTTTCAAATGGTTTTGGGATTGGATTTGCTGGATCTGGATATTGGGTTTAAAGACCCGGATATATGTGACGGGGGACCGGCCGGATTGGGTTTAAAGACCCGGATTGAGTTTAAAGACTCGGGAGTTTAAAGACTCGGATATATTGATTTCCCCCGTAGGCCTTGAGTTTAAAGACTCGGGAGTTTAAAGACTCGGGAGTTTAAAGACTCGGGAGTTTAAAGACTCGGATATGATTAAGGCCTGGATTGAGTTTAAAGACTCGAGAGTTTAAAGACTCGGATAGGTCCAGCAGGTTTGATCGGGAAATGATGATTTGAGTTTTATGGTTTATGATACGGGTTTTGATACTCATGCCATGATTTCCATACCTGTTTTATAGTGTTTCTGTTTCTTATGATGTTTTATGAGAATTGAGTTAGACCTGTGTTATTAACTGTTGGTTATGCATGTGGTTTTCAAAACGAAGGGTTAAATTCGGTTTTCTGATAAATGGTTTTAGTACTTTTCTTTTATTATGGTCCACTCACACTTTTGTTTTTAACTTGCCCTCCAGGTTGTGGAGCTAGCGCGGGGTCTTGACGTCGAGGCAGTGTCCGAGGCATAGAAGTGACGTGAGGGATCCCGGAATAGGTTAAAGTCTTCCGTGTGCGTGTAAATTATCGTTTTTTATTTTCCTTGTATTTTCGTACTATGCTCTGTAAACGATAACTTCGGGATATTTTGTTTAATTACTCCTGCGTCTGACTGAGTTTGAGTGAGTTTTACTTGGGTGTTGTGTCGGGGAGTCAGACGGGAGCGGGATTTACCTCGGGTTTCGGGGTGAAACCGGGGTGGGTCCTGACAAACAGTGCTAAAGAAAGAGGGAAAAGAAGAAAAAGAGTTTCCTTTATTATTGTTTACACCTGAATAATTTTTATTAGGCCAAAGTTGATGGCTCGAAAAGATTAAAAGTCCAAACCAAAGAAGATCCAGCCCAAGCATCCACTTGGAACGTGCAGAGGAAGTAAAGAATGGGTGATTCTAACACGCAATAAGAATTCGAAGGTAAAGTGGAGGTTTTCAACGGAATAAATGGCAACTTGGGACTTGCCGAAGACCCAACTTGACAACTTGATCAGCCTCTTCGCCGCCTATAAAAGGAGAAGGTACCGATTTCTCAAAGGCCGACAATCAGCCAATCAAACTTGAAAAAATGATCTCCATCAATTTCTAAACCTATGAAAACATGTGAAAAAATCCACTTCTTCCGACCTAGGAAATCACGATGCAATTTCTCTTCTCATCTCCTCGAGATATTTATGCAAACCCCTAACCATCTTTCTGATCCGCTCCAACGACACTGTCATCATGGTTAACTTCATTTTCTGCACTAGCCTTTTTTTTTTTAACTAAGTATTGTCATAAGGGTTGACCTCATTCTGACTGTCAGTTCATGGATGTTGATTGAGGCTTACATAGATTAATCTTCTTTCTAACTAAATATTGTCATAAAGGTTAATTATGTTGACTACCGATTCATAGAAAGTCATCCTAACTATCAATTCATGAAAAGTTGTCCCGACTTCTAATTCACAGAAAGTCATCCTGACTGCCGATTTACAAAAAATCATTCCGACTATCGATTCACGAAAATTGATCGTGGTTGCCAATTCGTGGATAATCATTTTGACTACCAATCAATGGCCGGTCATTGAGGTGTTCAAGCCTCCCTTTCGACATCTCGCCATCGTCTTTGAATGTTTTGCCATCCTATGACATGATTTTCGATAGATATTCATTTCAGTTGATGATTTCTGGAATTTTCTGCCTCATATGGGCTTGAATGTGAAAGAAATAATTTACTTTTATGCACTAGTAATTTCAGGTTTTGCTTAGTTCAATTCCAGTACTTTTACATTCCAGTATTTGTACTTCCCTTTCCATCTCAATACAAACCACATTTTCTTAAGTAGAGATTGGTACTTGGGATACACTATCCAAGCATGGTCCATGATTGTCCAAGTCGGAATACCATCTTTGACCATTGGTCTGGTACTTTGATTCTGACTTGAGGAAACTTAGGACCTCTAACCACGTTATTAAAGTCCTTGAAAAAGGCATAATGAAGAATAGCGCAAGCTAATCTTCTCTACTTGCTTCACGATCGTTTTTATCAGAAGAAAGGTTCTTGAGCCGCAAACGGAAGCCATTTACACTGTCTAGTAGTAGCTTCTACTAGTGGCATGCCTACACTCGGAGCTGAAGGCTTATCTACTTCCTAGTTTGCCCATTTTGGGAACGACCGTGGCTAAACGCTCAGTCCATCTAGCATCATTCATACCTTATCACCAGTAAAAAGACCTTACGAGTGGTCCGCCTCCCTCACTCAGCAGATCCTATTTTGTGCTGAGGTCCAGCGAGAACTGCGTTGGGCCTACTAGACTCTTAAAACGAGAAAAAAAAATGGGTAGGAACAATTGTGTTATGTATAAACTATGAGATGATTTAGTTCCTTTTTTTTTTAATTGAGAGATGATTTATAGTTAAATTTGGATATTTTTATACAGTACTTTTTGCTTCCACATATATACTATTAGTTGTAAGCTATACAATAAACATGCGGCTTATAGGGATTAGGGTTTGTTTCTAAGTTCTTTTAGAATGGCATAAATCGCTTTCAGATAATCGAATTAGCATCTGAAAAAACAAGGTTTGTGGTTTATAAAAGTGTGCGGTTTGGAAAAGCATATTAAAATAACAATAGTGCTAGGGAGATTATATTTTATAGATCATATTCGTTAACATGCATTAATACATGACAATTTATTTGTATTTGTGGGTTTTATTTGTATTAGTGTGTGTGTTCATAAATGTAGTTTATAAATATGATTTCTTTAGCATTGTCCTTAAAATACACTCATATATACCTTCAACTCATCCTGAAAGTAGAAGGGGCTCATTTGGTGCATAAGATTGTATTGTATTTGGTACTCATTATATTCACGATGCATATGTCAGGACCGGTCCCAAATCCCCCCGGGATTAACGTGGGACACGCCTGATCCCGTATGACACGAAGTGTCAGACAAAGGAAAATTCCATCTCTAGCCCTGGTCGAGGCTATCAGAGTGCGTCAGGATCGTAAGAGAAAGAGTGTGATGTCTCGTCTTTGCTACAGCCCGTATCCGCGATCAACCTGAAGGGCATTAAAACATTAAAAATCGTGAGTGGACAAAATAATATTTTAATAAAAACATTTTCATAAAAGACCTTTATACCCTTCATTAAAAACATATGCATGCATTCAAAAACCGTTTACCAAAACGTTCATAAACCATTTCATTTATCAAACATACTCTCAAAATCATTCAAGGGTTCATGCCCGGTTCCCATACACTGTCATGACCCACAAAAACCTTTCAAGGGTTCATGCCGGTTCCCATAAACCGTCATGAACCGTAAATCCATTTATGGGTCCCCGACCCGAAATCACAAACTTCAAAACCAGAACTCAATACATGGGAACTCAGCCCAAAACCATTCTCAGTGAAGTACTAAAACATCGAATACGGGGTCTCCGCCCCAAATCACTTTCTAAATCATAAAACACGGGGTCTCCGCCTCCAAATCACTTTATGTAAAACCTCATACATATCGACATACGTATAACCCATCCGCAGCACTTCCGAGAAGATGCCAACTCGGGGCACACAACCCCTAGGGAACACATCCCCGATATATGTCACGATTAATCATCTCTATACTAGTGTGCACACTACTCGGGGTCTCACTCCGAGTCTTCTCCCAGGAATTCTCCATCTGGGAGGTTCAATCTCTGGATCTAGTCCGAGCTCTCTCTGGATCTAGTCCAATCACAACACAAATCGTAACCCCCACTCTTGGAACGGGATCCCTATGAGGATACCCACTCTGGTCTGTGGATCGTGACTCTCTAGGTCGACGTCTGGAGGAGACCATATAAATCATGTGGAGGGTACAACATATTTTCAAAACATTTCCTTTCTCAAAACATTTATCAATTGGGTCTCATACCCGATTCCTCCCAATAGGATTCCTCGAATCCAATTCAAATCAGTTTCACAGGCCTCAGCCTAAATCCTCAGTTCAATAGGGTCTCATGCCCAAATTCTCATTTCATAAACCGAACTGGGACTCAAGCCCGATGTCACAATCAACAGGGCCTCAAGCCCGATACCACAGCTAACTGGGCCTCAAGCCCGATACCACAGCTAACTGGGCCTCAAGCCCGAACCGTAAAGCAACGGGGCCTCAAGCCCGATTTCACAACCAATAGGGCCTTAAGCCCGACACTACAGTCAAAGGGGCCTCAAGCACGAGATTACAACTAAATGGACCTTAAGCTCAGATTCGTAAACCAACTGGACCCTCGGTCCGATCGTATAACTCAAATGGGCCCTCGGTCTGATTCCTCGTCAAATCAAATGGACTTCAAGTCCGAGAGTTCGTAAATCAAAGGGGTCTCATGCCCGATTTCATACTTCCAAATCTAAAATCCAATTATGAAACCCTCGTTGAAAACGCAGTACGCTAAGGTACGACATAAAGCCGAAAACCTCGAAAAACGTGCAAATATGTCGATCTTAAGCTACCACAATCAAATGCACTCAAGGAATCACAAAAAATGTATTAAAACACTTATAAAACATTTATGCATGCATCAATTTCGAAAGAAAGGTCCACTCACAGACCGTCCGAAGTCGCGCCTCGATACGCGTGCCATAATCGTCTCCCAGGTCAAACGTCGCCTCCGGGATTTTCGAACCTGTCCAAATTCATTTAGAGGGTTACTAACTACTTATATAACCCCTTGTTATAGCCCCGTAATTTTACGGAATTTCTAGCTATTTTTAAACCCGAATCTAAACCTTCGGATGTCCCGAACTATATCGAAATGATGTCCGATTGACACGAAACCCGTCCGAAAATTTTCGTTACATCGACTAGAAGGTTTCGTGTGTTGAAAACATCCCTAGAATATGGGCCACGCGCCCTCACGTGCCCAAGACAGGTCCTGCGCGTGGGCCTCATGCGCCCGACTGTTCACCTTCTTCTCCACGCGTTCGATCGGTCCGAACCGGTTCGACTGTGCAGTCCGGTCTGGCCATCCTTCTCCCTCATTTTTCATCCAATCCTGTATCCACCCGTCCCAAATATCAGGATTAAATTAGTGACTAATCACGATTATTGAGGTTAATCTGTGATTAGTTGGGCGAAATCGGACGAACGATGCAAAATGACCGTTTTGCCCCAAGGCTTGGGTAAAATGTTGACTTTTCATTCGGGCGGTCACATGGACTTTGATCGATGACCGTGACGTATTTTAGGACGTCACGAGTTCATAGACAGGTGGCACGTTCAATTCCGATATTCGGGGAAAAAGTTATGACGTTCAAAAGTTTAGGGGCATTTTGGTAATTATGGTTAAAAAGTGGCAAATGTTGACTTCTTAACCGAGAGGTCCAACGGCCGAAGGCCGAGGACCGTTACGTAGATCGGGATGATACGAATCCATATACAGACGGTACGTCGAATTTGGACGTTCGACGACGAAGTTACGGTTCACGGAAGTTCAAGTGCACTATTGCATGAATTACAAAATAACTTCACTTTTGTACTCTAGTGGGCCCAGATATTTTATGGAGCCCCAATGGATGAGTGAAACTTGTCACCCATCCACAAGCCACCCAAATTGTATTCATGCATCTTCCCCGTGCATTTTCATTTCTTCATTTCAAACACAAACAACCCACCCGATCTCATTTCACCCAAAATCCCAAAACCTGCAACCCCATATGATCACCTGTGAGACCCAGAGAGTGATGAGAGGACTGAGGAGGTTGAAGGATGGCCTGAACCACCGTCCACGGCGGCGAGAGGAGGAGAAACTCGAGAGGTAACCCGGTTACCCATTTTTCCACTTTTAATTCGATTTTAATGTTATGGTTAGTTTTGGATGGTTTGGTTGAATTAAATAGGTTGCTAGGGAGTGGTTGGAGAGATTTTGAGAAAGTTTGGACGTTGAGGAACTGCTTGGGGAATTTTAGAAAAACTGGACCGTGAGCCTAGAATTGGGCCGGTCGGTTTTGGATCTTTTAAGGGTTTTAAATAATGGATTTAGGTTGCTTGGACTAAATAAGGAAGATTAGGATTGATTAGGGTTGAAATCGGACCAAAATGGAGATTGTATGGGCCTGGACTGATCACGCCGGTCCAGTTGCAGGAAAAGACCGGACCGGTCGGTCTGAACTGGCCTTCTCAAGGTTGAAGAAGCACTGTGCAGGGCGCGTGAGGCCCACGCGCAGTGGCTTCTTGGGGCGCGTGAGGGCGCGTGGTCCACATTTCGAGGATGTTGTCAACATACAAAATCTTCTATTCGATCTAACGAACATTTTCGGACTGGTTTCATGTCGATCGGACACCGTCTCGATAATGTTCGGGGCATCGGAAGGTTTCGGATCGAGTTTAAAATAGTTAAGATTTCCAGAAAATTACGGGGCTTTAGTGGGAGGTTAATTAAGTAGTTAGTAATCTTCTGTTATGATTTGAACAGGTTTGGGAGTCCCGGTGACGATGATTGGCTCGGGAGAGCAGTATGGCACGCAAATCGAGGCGGCAGCTCGGACGGTCTGTGAATGGACCTTGGTTTTCTAAATTGGTGCATGCATAAATGTTTATTATATGTTTTTATACATGTTTGGTAATGCCATGGGTGCATTTTGTTGTGGTTACGTATAGGCACGTATTTCGAGGTTTCGGCCCTATACGGTGCCTATACGGGTCTGTATTTCCTTAATGGTCTAAATGAAATGGTTTTGGATTTTAAATGGATAAACTCGGGTATGAGACCCATTTGGTTTTGTCTCGGGCATATGACCCTATTAATGGCCTACGGGTCCGAGTCGTGGTCGCGGCAGATGCTTGGTGCACGGGGACGGACGACGTGACGCTCACCTCCGAATTGGGATGTTGTCAGGACTCACCCCGGTTTCACCCCGAAAACCAAGGTAAATCCTGCTCCCGTCTGACACCCCGACACGTAACTAAAGTAAACTCACGAAAAATCACCAAATACAAGCCAGACGCTGGAGAAAATTTAAACATCCCGAAGTCAAAGTGTTACAGAGCATAGTACCAAAATACAAAGGAAAGAAAACTGATAAACTAGGTACACGCACAACGGAAAATGTTAAGCACTCCGGGGTCACTCTCGAGTATTCTATGCCTCCAACGCTGCCTCAACGTCAAAACTCTGTGCTAGCTCCACGACCTGGAGGGCAAGTTAAAACCAGAAAATGTGAGTGGACCAGAAAGAATAAAAGTTCAAAAACTATTTCATAAACAAACCAGAGTTTTGGCCCTCCGTTTTGAAATCACATGCATAACCTAGTTTCTGAAAACAATTATAATTCACATAAAGATCGTCATAAAAACATTTATAGAATTATCATAAAAAAAAACAGTAGTAGAAACCACTTCATAAGTATCATAAAACCGTATCATAAAACGTAAACATCAAGTAATCATTATCCGATCAAACCTGCTGGACCTATCCGAGTCTTTAAACTCCCGAGTCTTTAAACTCAATCCAAGCCTCAATAATATCCGAGTCTTTAAACTCCCGAGTCTTTAAACTCAACAGGCCTATGGGGGAAATATCAGCATATCCGAGTCTTTAAACTCCCGAGTCTTTAAACTCAATCCGGGTCTTTAAACCCAATCCGGGCCCGTCCCCTGTCAATCATAATATCCGGGTCTTTAAACCCAATAACCAGATCCACCAAATCCAATCAAAACCATTTGAAAAACCATTCTAAATCCTCATCCAAACCCGAATCCGAAATCACCGGTCCGAAGCCCTTCCGGCGTCCAGAACCGTCATTCCGAACCCAAATCCGGAAATCCCACTTTTCAACTTTAAAACCAAATCTCGATTCTCGAAATCCGATTTCAAAATCGAAAACTCTTAATCATCAAATCATGTTCCAAAATCCCTTTAGAATCATTAGAAATCATTTGTCATTTGAAATCCCGAAACTATAACTTCATAATCAGAAATCAACCTCTTATCGTAAAACGTGCCAAATACGTTATTCCTCGAAAAACGTGCAATTAAGTAAAACCAACTTAGCATATTCAACCATCATGAAATCACATGTAAAACCATTAAACAATGATAGAAAAACAGTTATGCATGCTCAGTTATAAAGAAGGAGTCCATTCACAGTCACCGGCACGTCACTCGCGCCCCGTACGTCCCGTACGTTCCTCAGCTTCCTCGGGAAGTCCCGATCCTGTCACAAGTCACCAAAGAACGTCACTAATACTTCTACCAAGACTCTCCTAATTTTCCCCAAAAATCCCCGGGTCCTAAACGTAACGAACCAAAATCCTAAACTTTCAACCTCGTAGAACTACTTCGAATCGACGTCCGATTAACCCGAAACTAATTCCATTAGACTCGTTATAACTCCTGGACCGAAAACTATGTTGACCATTTTCCCAAGAACCGCTGCACGCGCCCCCACGCGCCTGCACACAATCACTGTTCACCGTCGTCTACCTTGGGCGAACCGGTCTGAACCAGCGTTTCCGGTTCTCCGCCGTCCGTCCACCATTCGACTCCTCTCTTCACCATCCTCATCATCCAATCCTAAACAACCTATTCCCCTCACTCTAACAACTCAACACAGCCTCTATTCCGTCGTCTTCAACCTCAAAACAAAACCCGAACAGTCCCCTGCTTCGGTTCCCGGCCACTCAGTCACTCTCCCGTCACGGCAACTACCTTAGACGGTTCCTAGGACCTCACTGAAGCTCACCCAACTCACCAAATCCCTCGACTCAGTTCCTAAGTCCACGACTAAAGGTTTGGAAATCACGACAAAACAGAGCAAGTTAACGGGGATGAGGAATTACCTGTGCTCAGGCCGCCGCCGTGAGCTCAGCCGTGCGTACTTAACTCCTCCGGTCCTCCTCCGTCCTCTGTGCACTACTTGTCGCTTCAATTGATCGATTACACGGCCGCACCACCACCCAAACTCCTCTCTGTTCTCTGGTTTTTCCTGAGACCTCACCTCTCGCACACACACGAATACTTCACCTCCCAACCGTCTCAACACCACCCTACACTCTCCATCTCCCTCTGATCACACTCACACACTGACAGAACTCACACCTTCCCGGCCATCGATCGATTTCACTCTTCTGCCTCACTCTGTTCTCTCTTGTTCGAACACACACGGCACACACCTGCACGATTTTGAACACACCCGTGCACTCCCTAGAACCCACTACACACTTGCCACATGTCACAATCCTCTCACTCTCTCACAAAAAAATCTAAATCTTCTCAGGACACTTGGCACAATCTGGTCGCACAATTCCCAATGTGCAAAAGACCAAAATGCCCCTCATTTGAGTCAAAATTACAATTATGCCCTTACCGTTCTAGACCCATAACTTACGCATCCTAGGTCGAATGAACACGTGCCGCCTGTCGTTGAACTCAGGACGACGAGCTCTACTTAACGGTCCTAGGTCAACGTGTCAAAACCCGATCGTACGAAAAGTCAACTCTTCCCCCTAGTTTAACCAAATTACGGCAATGCCCCCAACCTTCCGAGCATCATAACTTCCTCCTCGGATGTCGGAATTGGGCGTGCCACCTGTCTACGGATTCATGACGTCCCAAACTACGTCACGGTCATCGTTCAAAGTCCATTTGACCGCCCGAACTAAAAATCAACATTTTGCCCAACCTAGGGGAAAAATCGTCATTCTACGCTAACAGACCTATCAGAACCAACTAACCACTGCTTAAGCTCACTAATCCTTCACTAATCACTGTCTTAATCCTAATTTCTGGGACGGGTCGTTACAGATGTGTTCCTTCCGGAGAGGTCACGATGCACGATTCGTGGTCGGGCAGCTTGGGGAGGCTCGACTTCGAAGTGCGGACGGTTCAGGATAGCGATCGGTGATGAGTGCACCATGATCTTGTGGTGGTTGCGTCGGTTGATTCGTTCACGGTGACATACCAGGATTGAGGGCGGTCCTGGTTGGATGGTTGCACACATCACTAAGATCGGAGTCATGACTGACCTTGAGATATCGGGCAGGATGCCCAGCTGATGTCATATGTTCGGGCACGAGATCCAGTTTGTTTATGGTTATGATTTCGGGTCAAGGACCCTTGATGGATTTCCAAGTTCATGGCGGTTTATGGGAACCAGCATGAACCCTGGAAAGGTTATTTTGGATGTTATAGATCATAACGGTTTATGGGAACCAGCATGAACCCTGTTTATGTCATTGTGATACATGACGGTTTATGGGAACCAGGCATGGAGGATATTACCTATATGTATATATATGGATCATGACGGTTCAAGGGAACCTAGCATGAATGTTTGTGTTATGTATATATATATGTTCATATACCTTTCTTTACTTCTATTATCTCCTCCGGGGAACCCCAGAGTAGTCATGGAGCACTGACTGAGTGGGATTAATATGTGACTAATCACGATTAGTGAGGTTAATATGTGATTAGTTGGGCGAAATCGGACGAACGATGCAAAATGACCGTTTTGCCTCTAGGCGTGAGTAAAACATTGACTTTTCATTTGGGCGGTCACATGGACTTTGACCGATGACCGTAACGTATTTTAGGACGTCACGAGTTCATAGACAGGTATCACGTTCAATTCCGACATTCGTGGAAGAAGTTATGACGTTCGGAAGTTTAGGGGCATTTTGGTAATTATGGTTAAAAAGGGGCAAATGTTGACTTTTTGACCGAGAGGTCCAATGGCTGAGGGCCGAGGACCGTTACGTAGATCGGGATGATACAAATCCATAGACAGGCGGCACGTCAAATTTGGACGTTCGACGACGAAGTTACGGTTCACGGAAGTTCAAGTGCACTATTGCACGAATTATGAAATAACTTCACTTTTGGACTCTAGTGGGCCCCAGATAGTTTATGGAGGCCCAATGGTTGAGTGACACTTGTCACCCATCCACAGGCCACCCAAATTGTATTCATGCATGTTCGCCGTGGATTTTCATTTCTTCATTTCAAACACAAACAACCCACCCAATCTCATTTCAACCAAAATCCTAAAACCTTTAACCCCATATGATCACCTGTGAGACCCAGAGGGTGATGAGAGGACTGACGAGGTTGAAGGATGGCCTGAACCACCGTCCACGGTGGTGAGAGGAGGAGAAACCCGAGAGGTAACCTGGTTACCCATTTTTCCACTTTTAATTCGATTTTAATGTTATGGTTAGTTTTGGATGGTTTGGTTGAATTAAATAGGTTTCTAGGGAGTGGTTGGAGAGGTTTTGAGAGAGTTTGGACGTTGAGGAACTACTGGGGGAATTTTAGAAAAACTGGACCGTGAGCCTAGAATTGGACAGGTCGGTTTTGGATGTTTTAAGGGTTCTAGATAATGGATTTAGATTACTAGGACTAAATAAGGAAGATTACGATTGATTAGGGTTGAAATCGGACCAAAATGGAGATTGTATGGGCCTGGACCAGTCACGCCGGTCCAGTTGCAGGAAAAGACTAGACCGGTCGGTCTGAACCGGCCGTCTCAAGGTTGAAGAAGCACTGTGCAGGGCGTGTGAGGCCTACGCGCAGTGGCTTCTTGGGGGCGCGTGAGGGCGTGTGGCCTACATTTCGCGGATGTTGTCAACTTACGAAATCTTCCATTTGATGTAACGCACATTTTGGGATTGGTTTCGTGTCGATCGGACACCGTCTCAATAATGTTCGGGGCATCAGAAGGTTTCAGATTGTGTTTAAAAATAGTTAAAAATTCCAGAAAATTACTGGGCTCTAGTGGGAGGTTAATTAAGTAGTTAGTAACCTTCAATTACGATTTGGATAGGTTCGGGAGTCCCGGTGACAGTGATTGGCTCGGAAGAGCCATATGACACGCAAATCGAGGCGACAGCTCGGACGGTTTGTGAGTGGACCTTGGTTTTCTAAATTGGTGCATGCATAAATTTTTATTATATGTTTTTATACAAGTTTGGTAATGCCATGGGTGCATTTGGTTGTGGTTACGTATAGGCACGTATTTCGAGGTTTCAGCCCTATACGGTGCCTATACGGCTCTGTATTTTCTTATTGGTCTAAATGAAATGGTTTTGGATTTTAAATGGATAAACTCGAGTATGAGACCCATTTGGTTTTGTCTCGGGCATATGACCTTATTGATGACCTACGGGTCCGAGTTGTGGTCGCGGCAGATGCTTGGTGCACGGCGACGGACGATGTGACGCTCGCCTCCGGATTGGGATGTGTTCCTTCCGGGGAGGTCACGATGCACAATTCGTGGTCGGGCAGCCTGGGGAGGCTCGACTTCGGAGTGCGGACGGTTTAGGATAGCGATCGGTGATGAGTGCACCATGATCTTATGGTGGTCGCGTCGGTTGATTCGTTCACGACGACATACCAGGATTGAGGGCGGTCCTGGATGGATGGTTGCACACATCACTAAGATCGGAGTCATGACTGACCTTGAGATATCGGGCAGGATGCCCAGCTGATGTCATATGTTCGGGCACGAGATCCAGTTTGTTTATGGTTATGATTTCGGGTCAAGGACCCTTGATGGATTTCCAAGTTCATGGCGGTTTATGGGAACCAGCATGAACCCTGGAAAGGTTATTTTGGATGTTATAGATCATAACGGTTTATGGGAACCAGCATGAACCCTGTTTATGTCATTGTGATACATGACGGTTTATGGGAACCGGGCATGGAGGATATTACCTATATGTATATATATGGATCATGACGGTTCAGGGGAACCGGGCATGAATGTTTGTGTTATGTATATATATGTTCATATACCTTCCTTTACTTCTATTATCTCCTCCGGGGAGGGTCGTTGGCCTGGGTGGACACCAGAGTAGTCACGGAGCCCTGACTGAGTGGGAGTTGCCCCCGTTGGGTGCCTTACTCTCAAGAAGGCTGGTAATTATAACCTCGGGTAGGGTCAGTGGTCTGCGAACATTGACTTTGACTTTGAGAAGACTTGGGTTTGAGACCCCGGGTAGCACGCGCGTAGCTTTGGAAACTGTGACAGAATTGGTTGTGTGAATTATATGTGTATATGATATAGATATGATATATAATATGTGATGTGTGGTTACACAGGATTTGAGCGGTGGCTTGTGTACTTGATTTATTTCTGGTTTGGGCTGAGTCCCTTATGGATTTGGGTAGTGGCCCTTACGGTCATTTTCATTATGGTTTTGGGCTTAGTTCCCACATATGGTTTCTTTGGATAAATAGTTTTCGAATGCATGCATGCTTTTTAGTGAAGGTTACAAATGTCTTTATGGAAATGTTTTTACAAACTCTTGTTTTGTCCACTCACAGCTTTTAATGTTTTGATTGCCCTTCAGGTTGACAGCGGATGTGGACTATAGATGAGACCGAGATATCACATACCTCCTCCGGATCCTGGGTACTCTAATAGCCCGGGAGGGGAGTAGGGTCATCCCGCGTTAATCCCGGGGGGATTGGGATGGGTCCTGTCAAATCCTCTCTTTTTCGATCCCAAACTTCCTATTTTCTCATTTCCTATCCATTCCAATCCTTAAACCTAATCAAAACCTCCTAAAACCCATTGTTCCATTTTGAACCCCACGGCCAAAACTCCCCAGTTTCTTCCCACAGCCCCCTCAGCCGTGAACCACCTTCAAACCTATCTTAGAAACCTCCTAGCAACCTAATAACCATTTTCTAATCATTCAAAATCGACCATAATGCATAAATCGATTTAAAATGGAAATTGGGCCTAACCGTGAAATCTTCTCGGTTTCATGGCCATCGTCCACGGTGGCGCCGTTCCTGGCCAGCCACCATCGTCATCTTGTCCTTTCTGCCTTCCCTTGGTCTCAGTTATGGTCATAAGGAAGATGGGGTTTGGATGGGGATGAATGGAAGATCAGGTTTGGTTTGGTGAACAAAGAAAATGATCGATGAAGAGGAATAGAACATGCATGAATGAAAAAGGAATGGCCAGTGGATGGGTGACACTTGTCACTCATCCATTGGTCCAATAACAAATATCTGGGCCCCACTTAATTCCAAAAAGCATCCATCTCGACTTTCATGCAATAATACGTTCGTACTTCCGTGAACCGTAACTTCGCCGTCGAACGTTAGAATTCGACGTGTCGCCTGTCTATGAACTCGTGACGTCCCGAACTATGTCACAGTCATCGGCCAAAGTCCATTTGACCGCCTGAACGAAAATTCAATGATTTTCCCATTCCAGGGGCAAAATCGTCATTTCGTCTGAACGTCCGCTAATCCTTGTCTAATCTCGATTAGCCTCACTAATCCGTCATTAATCCTTATTTACTCCAGTTAATTAGGGACGGGTCGTCACACATATGTTGGAGAAATGAAGAAATTTTGTTTGTACAAGATGTAGCAACCAAACATGACTTAAGGAAAACAAAAGTTATTCAAGACATAATAAATATTTTTTGGAGCTTCATCTCCTCAAATGACCTAATAATGCAACCATTCATTCCATGTATACTTGCATCTCTTTTTTTCCACCACGGAAGGTACCTTTAATCCAACCAGAAAACATGCTTTTTGGTTCTGGTTTCAACTGCACCCACTGATCATAGGTTATGATTTCTAGTGGATAACGGCTTGACTGAATGGTACTACAAGAGGAAACGAAAGAAGTTTTATTAGTATCACAACTAGTTATATTTCAATGGGGAATTGCAATCCTAAATTATTTTCTTCAAGACCATTGGCAATACATAATTGTAAACGGCCAGACTTTCTACCATATAGAAATATGTATACGCCAACACCTCTCAAGCACCTCTCCTGATATTTGAAGAAATATTTTGCGCTTTAATCACTAGTAACGTTCAAAGCGAGAAAAATTTAAAACCATAGCACTATCAATGTGAATGACTTTGTACTCACATGAGTCCAAGTAATGATATATTAGAGCAATAAAGAACAGATCTTATGGTGTTCATAAACAGGATAAGAGTAATAGAAAATGGATAAGTACCAAACTTTTGGATTGGAGAGTATAACCAGGCATGCCAAATATTCTTCAGGTAACGCAACTCCTCTTTGTTCTATATAAGATTCAAGAATTGAAGCCTGTTTTTTAGTCTCCGCCACCTGAAAAGCATGGAAATTAAAGAAACAAAAGTGAAACCAAATTCATAATTGCCTTTCTTTCCCCTTATGTAGGGCTATAATATTAGTGCCGAATATTATCTGAAATCCAAACGAGAGACCCTCAAGAATTTGCATGTCATGTCCGTGAAAATGTGATCCATACCGAAAACAAACGTAGGAGAAATGAACATGCTAATATAAGTCATAGAACTTATCAAGAAATATTTTGGTAGCAATGAACATGCTAGGCATAGGAGAAATTCTAATTAAGGAATGCAGAAGCAAAAGTCTGAACCCGAGTAGGAGTGAATGACTGCTACTTCCAGGATCGGGATAATGCTCCATTTTTGTTGAGTGTAGCCCTCACTAACCCAGCTGCCTCCCTTCGACATACATATTTTTTTGTTTGAAACAAAAACAGCAAGTAAACAATTCGTGAGGATTTATCGTCTAATTGGAGAAACAATCTGAAAATATGCAATCTTCCATCAAATTAGAGTTATGTAAATCATGAGTGAATGTAATCAAATCAAATGCAAGTGGGATAATCAATAAATCATAATTCATAAATTGGTTATCATAAAATTCTTGCTATATATACCATACTGATAATGATATAAACCAACTCGTAATGAATGAAAAATGTACGACAATTTTTGGAGATACATTACATACTACATACCATTTAGAGACGAGAACCAAATCGATGTTCTGAAGTTGAATTGAATCTACATCTAAGTCACCATACGTTTACTATATCAAGTCAAAATCAAACATATATAACTTCGCCCTTTCTTCTCCTTTTCTGAAGTTGAAAATACTTCAGTAGATATAATATACCCTTCTTTAACGATGCCCTCCTCCCTTCTTTGAAGTTCCATAATTCTGGTACTGGATACGTGCCACTGCGATTGTACTCATTCAACTCCATCAAGGCAGTTGTCACAAAATTGTAAACTTCACCACCAAACTCCTCCTTTAAATTTTTCAGTTTTTCATCTTCCTCATAAATCATTTCCTGTATAATCGAATCAAATGCCATCTAGTTGTAAGGAGTAAAAAATTCAACATACGAAAGGTACAACTTTCGTAGTGTGAGGAGAATCGCGTTAACAACAAGAGTAGAAAAGGGTGTAATTACAATCCATTACGTCCATTCTCAATTTATTTTCCGAAAGTCGCTTAATTTTCTAACGGGTCATTACAATCTTCCCGCTTACAAAAATTTCAACCTCGAGGCCCATTTCCAGTAAGTCCCCATGTCTGCGAATATCATATCATCACATCTCTAAGATGAGACACATCCGGGTGGTAGCACGGGGCTCAGTCGCATCCGGAGGTATCATATCATAGTATCCTTGATATGAGTTCCACAGGATTTACTCATATTAGGCCTTTAAACTCATAGTGTTCCACAGGATACACTATTAGTTCCACAGGTATCATATCATAATATCCCCCTCAGGAACAGGTCTTTAAACTCACCTTTGGGATATCATATTAGGCCTTCCCAACCACGAGTCTTTAAACTCACATTCGGGTAGCTTCACAGTCCTGCAGAGTAATATTCCTGTCATTCGATCAGCCTTAGGATCTTGCAAATCTGAGTTCCCTTGAGATCTTATAGTGTATCTGCATCCTCCAAGTAGCCTCGGGATCAGCGTATCTATAACCTCCCAATAGCCTCAAGATTCTGCACCATACCTGCAATCTCATAATAGCCTTGGGATTCTGCACCATACCTATAATCTCGGAATAGCCTTGGGATTCTACAGCATACCTACAACCTCTGAGTATTCACATGATCCTACAACGTACCTACAACCCTTAAGTAGTCTCGGGATCCAATGGCGTACATGTAACCTCCGAGTATCCTTGGGATTCTTTAGCATACCTGCAACGTCTTAGTAGCATCTTTGAGATCTAATGACGTTTGGGTGGCCTCCCTGGGATTAGGTTGTATATTTGGGTGCATATCATGGTCTCTCTAGGATCGACACATCTAGTGGTATCCCCGAGATCAGTCCCATCTGGAGGTGTATATCATATAATTGAGGATAATCAACAATGGAAAACAGTGCATGGAATAAACCCAAAAATTTTCTTTTTAAAGAAAATCATTGACTCGAAATCCAAGTCAAAAATTTTCAACCTTGAGCTTAAGCCCAAAAAGATGTTTCCACAAAAAACTGTTAAGCCTATGAACAGAATCAATCAAATCTTGAAAAAATATTCTAAATCTAGAAAATCACCAAACACATTTAGAATCATTTATTCAGACCATTGCAACTCAAATCATGTAATAAAACATTTCAAACATTCAATTATGTATGCATCATAGTTTATAAAACAAGTGTCTACACACAGTATACCCAACCAATCTCAGTCCGGAGTTATACTAAAACGCCCAAGAAAATGTATCCATATTTTCACTGATACCAAATTGACAGAACCTTCCTCAAACCACTTTGATAAATGTGCAAGGTCTTGCTCCATCCTAAAAACTCAAAAAAAGTTTGAAATTACCCTTAGGGATTACAACCATACGACGAGAAGCCTGTTAGACAAGGGATGAACACTGATCCTCTCAGTAAATTATTTCAATATAAGCACCAAATTCTTTTCGTCCTCATGGGATCACCACCCATACCAACTCACTGACCCCCGTTGCAAAGTATAATCCAGTATTTCTGCTCTTTCTTGAGCCCTGATCCGATATCTTGGCTCTTTCGGCTCTTTCCAAACCCTAAGCTGATATCCCAGCTTCCTCCAAGCTTCAATATGATATCCTAATCATACAAAGAAATCATTATTCAACTCTCAAAACCTTGAAAGTTCCATACGAACTTTTAACATGGAATAACATCACTCGGGACACTTAGAACTACCTCTAAATGGTGTCCAATTGTATCACAAGCTATACCAATGGGTACATAACTTGGAAATCAATAAAAGTTGTGTCGATCAAACTCCAAGGAGATGCCACACACGTTGCCACGCACTAGTGGATGACTGGCCAGTCTCCCCCACGTGCCTACATCCACAGCCGCAAACGCAATCACATGCTACCTCAAATTGGGTCGACCTGGATATCTTCAATGGGTCCCAACCAGGGTAACTTAACTCGATCTATTTCCTTTGTTTCACAGCGAAATTCAACTCTCTAGACATGAATGTTTACCTATACAATATCAAAAAATTGAATATGATGTTAAATTAGGGATTTCTCACCTGAGTTGGCTAGAGATCAACGATGAAAGTTTGGTTCGATCATTAAGCTCAGTTACTCGTGGTCTTTAATTCCCTAGCTCCACAACCTGCTCGAACTAGCTTGTTTAGTTGGGGGGAGTCTCTCCCTATCCTTACCTTGCTTTAACCCAAACCCTTCAAGGTTAGAAACCGTGTAGAATTCTGGGCAAACTCATGGGTAGCTCTTAGCCATCTCATTATACCTCTTTATCTCTACTTCGGAGTACTTCCTCTCTTCTGAAAGCTCTAAGTTCTTCTCCTTCTTCTGAAGGTTTTCCAATTCTCCTCCCCCTCCTAGAAACCAGCCAGTGAGAGAGACCAGAGAGGAAATGTATTTTTCCTTACGACACCATCCCAAATAAAAAGGGTGATGATGAATCATCACCCAATCAACCTTCGAGTGACATTTGTTACTCATTTAGTGAGCCAACAACTATCTGCTAACTCATCCAAACAAGTCACGTGAAAGTGCTAAAACACACATGTCCTTGAAATTTCCCAATTACCCTTGAGCAGTTATACATGTAACATTAACATTTTTTACGCGTGTCACATGTCTATGTACTAGGGATAGGCATGGTTTGGTATGATACAATATTTGGTGATACTGAAACCGTACCATTTAATTTTAACTGGTTCGGTATTCCAAAATTTGAAATTGATATCAAATCATATCGTATCGATTAAATTTGGTATGGTTGCGGTACAATTTCCAATTTGAGAAAAAAAATAAAAAAATTATGAAATATCATTTTCAACTCACTTCTCTTCTTCCACATATATTAAACATAAACCAATTCAAACAATAACAGGAAGTTCTGACATGTAATGCATCAAAATCTCAACTATTTAGTAGTTGTACATGTGATCTAAGAGAAATAACTATCTGCTAGGGTGATCACTAGTTAGATCTCAGGTCTCAAGTAGGAATGTTCTCTTCAAACCATTCACTTTTAAGCATTGGAACTCACATTCCTATACACATCAATACAATGCATCAACACATTAATTTAAGTATTATGTTTTTAATTATTGAAAAAATTCAATTCAGTTTGGTCTCGGTACGGGACAATTTTCCCCAACATCGAAACTGATCTCGTACCGACTTGAATCGGTTCAATTTCGGTACCGTACCAATCATCCTTTCAGTTTTACTATTTAGTTTTTTTGTTAGTTTGGTATGATGTGGAACAGGACGATTTCAATATTTCGGTTTGATATGCCCACTCCTACTATGTATTTATTAGTTCGAGACTCACTCAATGGTCCAATCAAAACTTTCAGGAAGTTTTTCGAGATCAAATTGATTTTTGGATCCTTACTAATGGGTAAATACATATATTCTCAATTTATTTTTATTAAATGCCTTAATTTTCTAGGACAGATCGTCACAGTAGGGGTTGACATAAATATGTTAAAACCTTTAATTAATATGCTCTTAACCATTATTTATCTAAAAGTTTCGCTTTTACCAAATAAAATCTGATGATTTGAGAATCTAAACCGTATCGTCACGATTAGAGAATATAAACTGTTTCGATAGGAGCAGTTTGATTTTGGATTTTTATTTTGGAAATCTGTTAAATTCAAACTGAATTGTTAAGGAATATATTAGTTTTTATCCATTTTTAAATCTACAATATACCCTTACATTGGATGTGCTAAACTTTTTTTATGCTTTAGTTTTTTATTTTTTGGTTGGAATGTATAGATAAAGGAACTTTAAGATTGTGAATATAAAAATAAAGGAAACTTGTTTGAAAGTACGATGCCCACCAATACAAATTGTGAATGTATGAGTGACAAAATTTTAAGATGTGTTGATTGGGAATGTGATTATTTGAGTCATATCATCTATATATTACATATTTTTTATTAATTGTAAACTGACTATATCAATCCAAGCCAAATTGAGAGGACCCGTCCCAAATCCCTCGGGATTAGCGTGGGACGTACCTGCTCCCGTCTGACACGAAGTGTCAGACTAGGGATACTTCTGTCTTTTGCCCAGTCGGGGCTGTTAGAGTGCGTTAGGATCCGAAGGAGGAATGCGATGTCTTGTCTCTACTACAGCCACATCCACGATCAACCTGAAGGGCATTCAAAACACAAGGTTGTTAGTGGACAAAACAAATATTTTATAAAAACATTTCACAAAAGACCTTTATGCCCTTCATTAAAAACATATGCACGCATTCGAAAACCATTTCTCAGGTTCATGCCCGGTTCCCACAAACCGCCATGAACCATCAAACCATTTGGGCCTTGGCCCGAAATCTGTCAATCAAACCATGGGATTCCGCTCAAACCAAAACACATGGGAACACGTCCCAAAACCAACTCGTAAGGGTCTCAGCCCAAAACTAATACGTGTGGGTCTCAGCCCAACTCCATCTCAGTGAAAACCTGTCCACATATACATATATACATATATAACCCGTCTTAGGTACTTCCGAAGAAGATGCCAACTCGGGGCACACAGCCCCTAAGGATCACATCCCCGATATAGTCACGATATCATCTTTATACTAGTGTTCACACTACTCGGGGTCTCACTCCGAGTCTTCTCCCAGGAATCTCCATCTGGGAGGCTCAATCACTGGATCTAGTCCGAGCTGTCTCTCTGGATCTAGTCCGATCATCTCTCCGGAATCTGGTCCGGGACCACAACATAACGGCCACTCCTGGAACGGGATACCCACTCTGGTCTGTGGACCGTGACTCTCCAGGTCGACGATGGAGGAGACCAATCAATAATCTCGTAAGGCGGGTATATACATACTAGTATATAAAACCATAAAAATGGGACTCACGCCCGATAACACAAAGTAAATGGGCCTCCAGCCAGAACATAGGACTCAACAGGACCTTTAGTCCGATTTCACAGTAACTGGGCATCGAGCCCGAACTCGTAAATCAACTGGGCATCGAGCCCGATATCTCAGGGTCAGTCACTATCCCGATCATAGCGATGCGTGCAACCATCAATCCAGAACCGCTCTGAATCCTGGTATGTCGCCGTGAACACATCACTGCCGCGACCATCTCGAGACCATGGTGCACACGTCGCCGATCGATCTTCTAAACTATCAGCACTCCGAAGTCGAGCCTCCAGTGGCTGCTCTACAACGGGACGTGCATCGTGACCTCTCCGGAAGGAACGCATCCCAATCCGGAGGCGAGCGTCACGTCGTCCGTCGTCGTGCACACATCACCCGTCGCGACTATGACTCAGACCTACGGGTTGTCAATAGGGCCTCATCCCGAGTCAAAACCAAATCCAATTGGGTCTCATTCCCAGTTTTACCTTTTCAAAACCATTTCATGAAACCCGAAAACCTCAAAGTACGTGCCCATACGTAAACACACACCAAAATGCACTCAAGGAATCCCAAAACACATATTAAACATATATAAAACATTTATGCATGCATCGATTTCAGAAAGAAAGTCCACTCACAGACCGTTCACGCTATTGCCTCGATATGCGCGACGTACGCCTTTCCGGGTCAACTGTCATCTCCAGGATTCCCAAACCTGTCCAAATCACTTTAGAGGGTTACTAACTAGTTAATTAACCCCTCACTAAAGTCTCCTAATTTTCTGGGATTTTAAACTATTTTTAAACGCGCACCGAAACCTTCGGACAACCCGAACTATATCGAGATGATGTCCGATCGACTCGAAACCAGTCCCAAAATGTTCGTTTCATCGAATAGATGATTTGACATGTTGGAACCTTCCCCAAATTCTCCCCCGCGTGCCCGTACGCGCCGCCTGAAGTGGTTGCGCGTGAGAGCCACGCGTCAGTGAACAGTGTCGTCTTCCTCCTCGCGATGACCGGTCTGAACTGGTCCGGTCCGATTCGCCTGCAACTTGGACCGGCATGACCGGTCCAGGTCCATTCCCGGTCCAGTTTTCACCGTTTTCAATCCTAATTGATCCTATTCTTCCTATAATCGTCCTAGGAACCTAACCCAATTGATTAGAACCCCTAAAACCCACAAAACCCGACCGGTCCAATAAACCCCTCACGGTTCAAATATCCAACCTCCTCCCCAGGGCTTCCTCGACGTCCAAAACTTCTCCAAAGCTTCCTAAAAACTCCCTAGCAACCTAATTAGTTCAACCCAAACGCCTAAAACGGCCCATAATACACAAAATCGAAAACGAATTAAAATGGGTAAAACCGATTACCTGGTGCGGTTTTCCTCCTCCGCCGCCCACGGCGGCTCTGCCTGGCCAGCCACCACATCCTGTCGGTCCTCCTCATCTCTCTAGCCTCTCCTAAACGTTCAAGGGTCAAGGGTTTGGGTTTGGATGAAAATGGTGGATCGGTTTTGGGTTTTGCGAAAAATGGGAAAATGGTCGATGTAAAGGGAAGGGATATGCATGGGTTTGGTTTGGATGGGCAATGGATGGGTGACACTTGTCACTCATCCATTGGCCTATCCAATAATATCTGGGCCCACTAAAGTCCAAATAGTCCTCGTTTCGTAAAATGTGCAATAGTGCACTCGAACTTCCGTGAACTGTAACTTCGCCGTCGAACGTCCGAATTCAACGTGCCGCTTGTCTACGGATTCGTATCGTCGTGATCTACGTAACGGTATTCGGCCCTCAGCCATTTGACCTCCAGGGTCAAAATTTAACCGTTGGCCCATTTTCGCCAAAATAACCAAAACGCTCTTGATGTTCTGATCGTCATAACTACTTTCACGGATGTCGGATGAACTCGTGACGTCCCGAACTACGTCACGGTCTTCGGTCAAAGTCCATTTGACCGTCCGAACGAAAAGTCAATGTTTTGCCCATTCCAGGGGCACAATCGTCATTTTGCCTTGAACGTCCGCTAATCCTTGTCTAATCCCCGATTAGCCTAGCTAATCCGCCATTAATCATTAATTAATCCTGCTAATTCGGGACAGGTCGTTACGCAAATCGTTACTAATGACTTGATTTGAAACGATTTCATTTATAATTTTACAAAATTCAAATCGTATCGAACCATTAAAATTCTAATGGTTTGGATTTGGATATTGCTAAAATCTGTATCGTTTCGCAACTTGTCCACCCCTAGGTATATGAATTAGTGATTGACATTTTTATTCAACGGGCCAATATGTTATTACATGTATCATCATATTGATCTGAGACCCGCCCTTTTAATAAATGGTCATAGCATGTTGACTACAAAATGACCAAAAAATTTAATTGTGCAAGTTGGCTTGAATAAATTTCGTGCAAGTTTCAAGTCTGGTTGAAAATTACCACCCTACTTGTAACATCAAAATCCCATGATATGGTTTCTTGTTATAATAATACAGAGGAACTTTTAGGAACCATTGATTATGTTTTTATTTACAATCTAATGAGAAATTTTGAGTTCAACTCTTGTAAAATATGACATAGAAATTAGATTCCAAAATCTGCTACAAAATATTTAGGCTAAACGGTTATCATCGTTCATGAAATTTACCCTAATATTTTCTAATAATATTATCCCCAAACTATGCCTTGTGGTGCATTGATGGTACTTCCATCAAATGTATTAACATTTTCTGTTAAAAAATGCCACATTATATGACATGACTAAATTTTAAAGGGTAAAAGGCACTTTTGACTAAATTTAGAATGCCAAAATGCCTCTACTGCCTTGAAAATTAGGTCATTTGCGTATCTCGTAACATTTTTTAATAGAAAACATTTATAAATTTGATGGAATGGCCATCAATGCATCTTGAGAAACAGTTTAAGTGTGACAAATTCTAATATTGAAATTTTAAGGACGATAGGTAAAACTTAGATAAAGTTCAAATAGTGTACCAACCATTTATCCTAATATTCTAATAATTATTAATATTGAATTTAAAATAAATAATATATATATATAAATATTATAACAAGGATCAAAAGGCTTCAACAAATTTTTCTGACGCATTTACCCTTCAACTATTTACCTTTAAACAAATTTTTCATTTAATAAGTAAGAATATAATAATAAAATCAATGTTAGTATATAAATTATTAAAAATTAATGGTTAATAGTAGAAGTGAATGAGTATCTGGTTCAAGTAATTATTCCTCCAATATGCATACATTTAAATTATAAGTTTACTCTATTTTAATTTAAATAAAAATAAAAAAATAAATTAACGTGTGTAATGGGTGCCCGAATCTTAGTATATATTATAAAACAACGACACGAGTGGAGAAGGTGTGGCTTCGATCAATGTTTAGTTGGTCTTCACACATACTTCCACACATATGGGAAGAGGCTCCAGGAGTCACGAGTGGAGTCAATGCAGAAGGAACAAGTATAGATGGAGTGTCACGATCCTGTTTGCTTTGGACCCACATCCTCACAACTTTGTTTCTGGGAACTCATGTACAACTTTCCAGTGGGTCACCCATCATGAGATTGCTCCAACCCAATCTCGCTTCAATTTGGAGTTCCCAAGGAATCCAAAGCCAATAATGTGACGACCCGCCCCGGAAGTTAGGGTTAAGACCGTGTTTAAGATGGGATTAGTGAGCTTAATCGGTGGTTAGTTGGTTCAAATAGGTCTGTTAGCGTAGGATGACGATTTTGCCCCTAGGTTGGGAAAATGTTGACTTTTAGTTCGGGCGTTCAAATGGACTTTGACCGATGACCGTGACGTAGTTTGGGACGTCACGAATCCGTAGACAAGTAGCACGCCCGATTCCGACATCCGAGGAGGAAGTTATGATGTTCGGAAGGTTGAGGGCATTACCGTAATGTGGCTAAAATAGGGGGAATAGTTGACTATTCGTACGATCGGGTTTTGACACGTTGACCTAAGACCGTTAGGTAGATTTCGTCGTCCTGAGTTCGATGACAGGCGGCACGTGTTCATCGGATATTTGACGGGTAAGTTACGGGTCTAGCAAGATAGTGGCATAATCATAATTTTGACTTAAAAGGAGGGGCATTTTGGTCTTTTGCACATTGGGAATTGTGCAACCAGATTGTGCCAAGTGTCCTGAGAAGATTGAGATTTTTGTGAGAGAGTGAGAGGATTGTGTCATATGGCAAGTGTGTAGTGGGTTCTAGGGAGTACACGGGTGTGTTCAAAATCGTGCAGGTGTGTGTGCCCGTGTGTGTTCGAACAAGAGAGAACAGAGTGAGGCCGAAGAGTGAAATCGAGCGATGGCCGGGAAGGTGTGAGTTCTGTGAGTGTGTGAGTGTGATCAGAGGGAGATGGAGAGTGCAGGGTGGTGTTGAGACGGTTGGGAGGTTAAGTGTTCGTGTGTGTGCGAGAGGTGAGGTCTCAGGAAAAACCAGAGAACAGAGAGGAGTTTGGGTGGTGGTGCGGCCATGTAATCGATCAATTGAAGTGACAGGTAGTGCATAGGGGACGGAGGAGGACTAGAGGAGATACGTACGCACGGCTGAGCTCACGGTGGCGGTCTGAGCACAGGTAATTCCTCATCCCCGTTAACTTGCTCTGTTTTGTCGTGATTTTCAAAAAGGAAGTCGTAGGTTTTGAGTGTGAGTCGAGGGATTTGGTGAGTTGGGTGAGCTTTAGGAGGTTCCTAGGAGTCATCTAAGGTGGTTGCCGTGACGGGAGAGTGACTGGGTGGCCGAGAACCGAAGCAGGGGACTGTTCGGGTTTTGATTTCGAGCTTGAGACGACGGGTAGGAGGCTGTGTCGAGGTGTTAGAGTGAGGGGAATAGGTTGCTTAGGACCGGACGAAGAGGCTGGTGAAGAGAGGGAAGAAAACGGTGAAGGAACGGCGGAGAAACGGGAACGCCGGTTCAGACCGGTTCGCCCAAGGTAGACGATGATGAACAGTGATCGTGTGCAGGCGCGTGAGGCCCACGCGCAGGCACTTTGGGTGGCGCGTGGGGGCGCGTGCGGCGGTTCTTGGGAAAACGGTCAACATAGTTTTTGGTCCAGGAGTTATAACGAGTCTAATGGAATTAGTTTCGGGTTAATCGGACGTCAATTCGAACTAGTTCTGCGAGGTTGGAGGTTTAGGGTTCCGGTTCGTTGCGTTTAGGACCCGGGGAATGTTGGGGAAAATTAGGTGAGTCTTAGTAGACGTGTTAGTGGCGTACCTTGGTGACTTGTGACAGGATCGGGACTTCCCGAGGAAGCTGAGGAACGTACGGGACGTACGGGGCGCGAGTGACGTGCCGGTGACTGTGAGTGGACCCCTTCTCTAAACTCAGCATGCATAACTACTTTTAAATACTTGTTGTTATGGTTTTACATGTGATTTCATGGTTATTTTAATACGCTATAACTGTTTTACATAATTGCACGTTTTTCGAGAAAATACGGTTTTTAGCACGTTTTACGATAAAAGGTTGATTTCTGATTCTGATGTTATAGTTTCGAGATTTCAAATGATAAATGATTTTCAATGATTATAAAGGGATTTTGGAATATTATTTGATAATCGAGGTTTTCGGTTTTAGAATCGGATTTCAGGAAACAGAATTTGATTTGGAAAGTGGATTTCGGGATTTGGGTTCGGAATGACGGTTCTGGACGCCGGAAGGGCTTCAGACCGATGATTTCGGATTCGGGTTTGGATGTGGATTTAGAAATGGTTTTAAAATGGTTTTGGATTGGATTTGCTGGATCTGGATATTGGGTTTAAAGACCGGGATATTGTGATTGACGGGGGACGGGCCCGGATTGGGTTTAAAGACCCGGATTGAGTTTAAAGACTCGGGAGTTTAAAGACTCGGATATTATTGAAGCCTGATTGAGTTTAAAGACTCGGGAGTTTAAAGACTCGGATAGGTCCAACAGGTTTGATCGGATAGTTGAAACTTATGTTTTATGACGTGGTTTTTATGATGCTTATGACATGATTTCTATAATTGTTTTTATGATGATTCTACAAATGTTTTTATGACAATCTTTATGTGATTTATAACTGATTTTAGTAAATGGGTTATGCATGTGTGATTTCAAAACGGAGGGCTAAAACCCTGGTTTTATTATGAAATGGTTTTTGGAAAGTATTTTATTATTTATGGTCCACTCACACTTTCTGTTTTAAATTGCCCTCCAGGTCGTGGAGCTAGCGCGGGGTTTTGACGTTGAGGCAGCGTCAGAGGCATAGAATTTTCGAGAGTGACCCCGGAGTGCTTTAAATTTTCCGTTGTGCGTGTACCTTGTTTATCGGTTTTCTTTTCTTTGTAGTTGGTACTATGCTCTGTACATACGTTTGACTTCAGATTGTTTAAATTTTTCTCCTGCTTCTGGCATGTACTTTGGTGGTTTTTAGTGAGATTACTTTGCTCTTTGTGTCGGGGTGTCAGACGGGAGCAGGATTTACCTCGGTTTTCGGGGTTAAACTGGGGTGGGTCCTGAAAAATAAGCTTCCAAAAGGCCTCATGCTAGGAAGATATGTGCCTACACATATAAAGCACTTCACCTTTCCCTCCCTGAGTGATGTGCGATTATTCACTGATCTTGCTTCCCAAGCTTACGGGTCTTACATGGAGAACTGAGGGAAAGTGGGCTAATTGGCCCCATGTTCAGAGACGAAACATTGGTTGAGAATGATCAAGGAGAAGGGTGTGGAGGCTTGGGTTTTAGTTGCAGACTTGTAGAAATTTTCAGCCTCGTCCTCTCTCACTCTTTGTATGAGGTTATGAGCCACGACATAGATGAATAATAGAGAAAAGTCCTAGGCTAATTTTCGATATCCAAATTCTTCATTTGTGTTACAAATTTACAATTCACAATGACCCAAAAAAAAAAAGGAAAAAAATAATAATGGTAGGGGCTCTAGCTAAAACCCCACCTCTCTGCTCCTTGTTCATCAAAATCCCACTCCCTTTTATTTCCTGCAAATTCCATTGCGTCTTCTACCAAATTATCCACTTTCTCAGCCCCTAATCGAGCCCAATCTTTATGGCCCGATTTATCCATGGAGAAAAGACTTAGCCTTTGCACTCTGGCTCTCTCTAATGACTCACATGCGACTTCCGCTTCGTCGCTTCTTGTGGTTTCCAAGATACAAGATGGACTTGTGTCCACCTTCGAACCTATGCCTTTCTCAAGAAAAAAGGTAAGAAAGGGGATTTCTATTTGAAAGCGTAGCCAAGAGATAGAGTTTCTCGTCGCTCATGGGAAGAAATTAACCACGCAAGGCCACATAAGGAATGAGGGAGACGAAGAGGGATTAGGTTTTTTTTTTAGGGAGCTAAGGGAGGAGAGAGAGAGAGAGAGAGAGAGAGAGAGAGAGAGAGAGAGAGAGAGAGAGAGAGAGAGAGATTTCAAGGTTTGTTTTAATTTTTATACGAAATTTATTAAAATATAACAAATGCCTTAATTGTCCATATAAATTTTTTAATATTACTGCCACATCAGAATTTTAACAACGTTACTAACATAGACTGACGGATTTTGTGATTAAATTTTATGTTCCTGGTGCATTATCCTAATAAGTCATAAAAAATATATAATGACCTATCAAAACAACTTGGGACCCACCATTAATACATGGACCTCACATATGTTATGGTCACTAGTTTAGAATTAGGGGATGTATTCAATATTTGATTTAAATGATTTTAATAGAGTTAAAGTGATCTAGGGTATTTTGGTAATTTTGGACATAAGGGTATTTTAGTAATTTTTAATAAATGACCTAGGGTAGTCTAGAACATTCTCTTATTCCCCCTATCCCTTTATTCCCACCGACTTAGCAAATATATATATGTGTGTGTGTGGGTGTTTGTATGTGGTATTCGGTGGGGAGGAATCAAAAAAAAAAATGAACAAAGAACAATGAGGGAGAGAAGAGAAAGAAAGGAAAAAGAGAAGAAGGAGAAGAGAAGAAAGAGAGAGAAAGGAAGAGAAACTGAAGAAGATTGGTCAAGGAATTAAGGAAAATAGTGAGGGAAACAAGGAACCTGTGAGTTCCTATTTCAGGTTCTTAGTTTTGGGGCTAGGAAACTTAGAAACATGCATTCTAGTGTTCTTCTGGAGTGCCTATGATGATCTTAAGCCAAAGATTTGAATAATTGGATGCGAGAAAGTTCTAGAAATAAACCTTGGAACCATGGCCGAAACTTGAAGGTAAGCAACTCTGAGTTCTAGTATGAATTTCTTAGTGTTGAGGTTATAAAGAAGTTTTTGGGGTCAAGGAGGTTCAAATCGATGTATAGAATGTCAAATTGGTCATAAAATGGCTGAGTTACTGCAGGGTCAAGATCACAGGTTGGGCGACCCGAGTTGTAGAAAGCCAGGTTGACTCGCCGGAGGTTCCTTGTGACAGGCCAGTGTGTGAGGTCCACGCGCAAAGGCCTGTGGTTGGACGTGAGGGTGCGTACGGCGGCCCTCCGCCATCCGCCCAACATGAAACTTCATGTTTTCGACATTACGAATCCATTGATATGGTTTTCGAGATGAACAAACATCATCTCGGGGCATTTTTTGACTACCCAATGGTTTATGCATTGCTTTAAATTCATTTAGTATCCCAAAAAAATTTAGGGATTAAAATGTAAGTTTATTTAGGACGTTAGTGACCTTATAAATGATTTATGACATGCGGTAAAGGTCTCAAACATTAATTAAAAATCTTGTAACTCGAAATCTGACTGCACAAATGGTTTGTGAGTAGACTTTCATTTTCTCTAAATTATTAAGCATTCATATTTAATATTTATAATTTCTTTATTACATGAATTATTTTAAGTGCATGTTTTACGACATTTCGCATAAATTAGGTTTTGGGCTTAGGCCTGGATTCTCCTCGAATTGCTATTAGCGCTCGGATGTTGCATCCATGAACGGGTTGTATTGGTGCTCAGGTGTTTTATCCCTGAGTAGGTTATGTGATTATCACTCATATGGTGTATCCCTGACCAGGTTATATGTATCTCTGGGCAGGCACTCGGATGCTGTATCTCCGATTGGTTTGCCTACCGATAGTGCGGTTTATTATGGTTGATATTCAAGCATCAATGATGGGTTGGTTTACAAATAATTGTGCTTGTGCGACTTTCTAACTGAATTTTCAAGGAAATATTGTCTTAAACTGACATTTGATTGTTTGTCGTCATGGTTTACATATGCATGCATAGTTTTATAAAATTGAGGGTAAATCACTTATGTTTTTCAATTATGTTTTAAAATATTTATTTTTTGCCCACTCACACATTTTCATGATTTTGATAATCCTCTAGGACCGTTGCACGAAATTTGAGGCTATTTGGGAAGTAGAGACATGAACTGAAGAAGGTACGATTATCCTTTATTTAATGAATGTTGGGCATAATTTTGGTATTTTGGGTTACAAGTTAGACGAAAGCAGGATTGGGTACTGCTACCAAGGTAATTTAGGAATGGGCTTTATCAACTTGGTATTAGAGCAAGGTTTCTAAGTTGTGCTTGCTAATATCATGCCTTTGAGAAATAAGCCCTATGCACAGCCTGGAAATGAGACAAGTATATGGGACCATGATACTTATAGGGTTGGAAAAGGATCTGGATTATTAGTTCAAATAACGAATGCTACGCTCCGATATGGGAAATTTTTATGGGTCCTGATAGTAAGTGAGCCCAGAGGTGAAAACCATAGTATTTGTGGGCACGTTCGACCCAGACATGAAAGATGGATAAGTTTCTCAGTTAGAGTAACTATTTAAGGTTTTGAGATGAAAAAGGCCTTCTGTCGGATCTGAGCGTATATCTATGTTTTGTTTGACGATTAAGCATACTAGTGGTAACATGGACTATGACTATCAAATTAGGACTCTGTGGAACCCAAAATCACCGGACGAATGTGGAGCTGCCACGTGGCCTATAATTCCTGGAATGACCAAATTACCCTTGGTAATAATACTTAAGCTCAAGCAGAGGCTTTAGTTTCCTTCATAGTATTCGAAGTTCTTGAATGTTATTCATCGTTCGTCGGAACTTTCCGTTAATCCTCGCGATTCAAAGTGATTAGGACGCGATGAACCATTTGATCATTTGAAGGTAGCGAATCATCCTTTGCAACTCGGAAAGGGAGCAGAGAATGCACTGTGTCTCCAGAAGAGCATCAAAGCCTTTGCCCCAGCAAAGCATCCAAGCCTCCGCCACCGCGAAGCGCCAAAGTCTTCACCCTCACGAAGCATCCAAGCCTTCGCTCCTGCGAAGCACCAAAGCCTTTGCCCTAGCGAAGCATCAAAGCCTTCGCTCCCGGGAAGCACCAAAGCCTTCGCCCAAGTAAGGCATCTGAAGCCATTACTCCTGCGAAGCATCAAAGCCTTCGCTCCGGCGAAGCACCAAAGCCTTCGCTCCGGCGAAACACCAAAGCTTTGGCCCCAGTGAAACATCTAAAGCCTTCGCCCCCACGAAGCGTCAAAGCATTCGCCCCCACGAAGCATCTAAATCCTTTGCCTCGACGAAGCACAAAAGTCTTTGCCTCTACGAAGTATCTAAGCCTGCGGTCCCTCAAAGCATCTAAAGCCTTCGCTCTTGCGAAGCATCAAAGCCTTCGCCCATGAGAAGCATCTTAGCCTTTGCCCCTACGAAGCATCCAAAGTCTTCACTCCCGTGAAGTATCCGAAGCCTTCGTTCCTGCATAGCATCCAAAGCCTTCACCCCCCTGAAGCATCCAAAGCCTTCACTCCTAGGAAGCATCCAAAGCCTTCGCTCCTGCGAAGTATCCAAAACCTTAGCTTCTACGAAGTGTTCAAAGCTTTCGCTCCCATGAAGCACCAAAGCCTACGCCTCAGCGAAGCATCTGAAGCCTTCCTCTCGCGAATCATCAAAGCCTTCACTTCATCCAAGCCTTCGCTCCCGTGAAGCACCAAAGCCTTCTCCCCATGAAGCACCAAAGCCTTCGCCTCAGCGAAGCATCCAAGCGTTTGCTCCTGCGAAGCACCAAAGCCTTTGTCGCAGCGAAACGCTAAAGCCTTCACCCCCGTGAAGCGTCAAAGCCTTCGCTCCCATGAAGCAACAAAGCCTTTGCCCCAACGAAGCATCTGAAACCTTCGCTCCCGCGAAGCACCAAAGCCTTTGCCCTAAGGAAGTATCTGAAGCCTTCACTCCCGCGAAGCACCAAATCCTTCTCTCCCTCGAAGCACTAAAGCCTTCACTCCTGCAAAGCACCAAAGCCTACGCTCATGCGAAGCACCAAAGCCTTCGTCCCAGCGAAGCATCTGAAGCATTCGCTCCTGCGAAGCACCAAAGCCTTCGCCCTAGTGAAGCATCTAAAGCCTTTGTTCTTGCCATGCACCAAAGCCTTCGCTCCCACGAAGCATCTGAAGGCTTCGCTCCTGCGTCACCAAAGCCTTCACTCCCGCGAAGCATCTGAAGCTTTCGTTCCCGCAAAGCAACAAAGCCTTCGCCCCACGAAGCACAGAAGCCTTCGTCCCCGCGAAGCATCAAAGCCTTCGCTCCCAGGAAGCACCAAAACTTTCTCCCCTGCGAAGCATTTATAGCCTTCACTCCAGCGAAGCACCAAAACCTTCGCCCCAGCGAAGCATCTGAATCCTTTGCTCGCGTGAATCATCAAAGACTTCGCTTCCATGAAGCATCAAAGCCATCGCCCCCGCGAAGTATCTGAAGCCTTCGCCATGCAAAGCGCAAAGGCTTTCGCCCTTGTAAAGTAACCAAGACTTCGCTGATGCGAAGCACCAAAGTTTTCGCCATACAAAGCATCAAAGCCTTCGCCATACGAAGCACCAGAGCCTTTGCCATGTGAAGGATCAATGCCTACGCCATGCGAAACATTCAAGTCTTTCCCCAGCAAAGCACCCCAGCCTTTGCCCTGCGAAGCATCCAAGCTTTCTCCTTGCAAAGCACCCAAGCCTTCGTCATGCAAAACACCCAAGCGTTCGTCATGTAAAGCACCCAAGCCTTCGTCATGCGAAGCACCCAAGCCTTTACCCTGTGAAGCATCCAGAAGTTTGCCCTGCGAAGCATCAAGGTCTTCCTGTGGGAAACACTCAGGCCTTTCCTTCAAGAAGCAATCAAAGGCTTTCTTTAGAAAGCCTATGAAGCCTTTCTCTCAGAAACACATCGAGACCTTCCAACTGGAAGCACTTCAAGCCTTCCTCCAGGATGCAATCCAAGTCTTCACCCCATAAGCAATCCAATACTCTTTCTGAGAACCACTCTAGACCAATTGGATTAGAAAAGCTCTCAGTGGATGCTCATAGCTGCAATAGGGGCATTTGACAAACCTACAAGTGCAGAAGCTAATTCAAACAAATAAAAAGTTTGGAGAAGCAACTTCACACATGAATTCAAAATTCAAAATTTTCATTTCATTATTCGGAAAATAGTTGGCAAATCGCATGTCAATTGCTCACACCAAGCATTCAATATTGAAATTAAAATACAATCATGGACAAGAAGTAATTACTCTATCAGAATTCTGGGGGCAAGGTACCAATGCCTATCATCCTTTGAGACTCAGTCCATTCCTCAACTGAAAGTAGGGGAAAAGCCATCCACCATTCTCGACCTCAAACGCTTGCTCCAGCTCCTTGGAAGGGACTCCATTGCAACTCATCATACCTAACTTTAGCTCCTTATTTTCTTCTTGGAGCAAATTTGTAGGGGCATATGATAGAAAAAGCCATTCAAGCCTCAAATAGCAGGATTTCAACCCTTGTTGAGTTGCCCACTTCCAAAAACTTCACCAAGTGCTCGGAAGGACTGATGGAAAGTGTGCACTTGCTGGATGACCTTGATAAGCCATAACAACCAGCAAATGGCCTCGAGCAGACTTGTAAGGCAATTCAGGACTTGACTTATTCTCTTAAGGAAAGTCAAGCTTCTATTCTGATGTTCTTCTTGAGGATGGAAAATTTTCAAATACACTTGAGCGCTCAGCTACTCTTTGACCAAGCTTTTGGAAGGTCTTCCACCGTCCAAGCTTTTTGAGAATAAAAGTTTCAGCCTCAACTGATAACCAAAGGAGAAAGTCTTTATATTGTCCACTAGCTGGAATTTTTCTCTTGCAACATCTGAGTGTCCACATGAAAGAGCATATTTCGTCAAGCTCCAGAAAGACGTCATTGGAAAGGCAATCTGATTGCAAACTTTCCATGTTATCCATTCTTCAGATTTTCCAAATTGCATATCCTGCCCTCGAAATGGATTCTAGCTACGCGAACCACCGCACTCCCACAATACAAGTTTCATAAATTGCTCCAAGTATACACCTTGCTACATCTTAAAGTGATCGCCTTGGAAAAATAAACATGTCGTCGCTTGGATCATTGCCAGCGGATGCCCAGAGCTATCAGGAATATGCCAAAAACATAGGACTGACAATATATAAAATTTTATATATTGCATCCACAATTGACACAATCTCTAAAAACCACTGCCATTCACTTGCTCCACTCTGCACGCGAGCAAAATACCTTATGGCAAGGGTCAAGCACAGCATCACAAGTGACCAATCGGAGCTCAACGTATGGTGTAACGACCCGTCCCTGATTTTTGGGATTAATTAAGATTAAATGAGGAATAGCCTCACTAATCGGGGATTAGTGAAGGATTATCGGATGTTTAGGGTGAAATTACTATTTTACCCTTGAATGAGGGCAAAAAGTTAACTTTTGATCCGGGAGGTCCGATGCATGAGGGTCGAGGACCGTTACGTAGATCGGATCGATATGAGTTCGAAGACAGGCAGCACGTTGAAATCGAACATTCGACGGGAAAGATACGGGTCACGAAAGGTCCTAGGTACTATTACACGAATTACGAGATGGGTGGACTTTTATCCTCTGTGGGCCCAGATATTTTGAAGCAGGCCAAATGGATGAGTGACAAATGTCACTCATCCATTGCTCCTATTACACATATACATGCATCTGTTTTACCTTTCTTTCCATTCGATCAACCCAGCCAGAAACCTCATCGAACCACCACCCCAATCCCTTCCCCTCACCTGGTTTCTATCTGAGAGAGAGACAGTGAGTGGATGAGGAGCTAGGACACGGTGAGAGATGGGGCTGCGACGCCGTGGACGGCGGAGGAACGGCAAACCCGCGTAGCTACGGTTTTGAATTCAAAATTCCAATTTCGTGTTTTAGACGTTAGGGGTACTTTCTGGCTATTGGGGGATGTGTATAGGGTTCATATGAGGGTGTGGGAATGATTTTGGAATGTGGATGGTGGTTGAACAGCCTAGGGGAATGGCTGGAAGTTTGGACTGTGAGGGGAATATTTGAACGGGTAGGTTCTAGGTAGTTATTCTTGATTCTAATCATATGGATAGGTTGCTAAGGATGAGACAAAGGAATTAGAATCGAAAAGGGGTGAAAACAGGATGAAATGAGGGAGGAAATTGCGTGAACCGGTTCGGGTGGATCGGAGTTGCAGAACCGGTCTAAACCAACCGGTCTAAGAGAGGTTGAAGGAGGCACTATGCAAGCGCGTGAATCCCATGCACAACGCCTTTGGGCAGTGCGTGGGGGATGTGTATAGGGTTCATATGAGGGTGTGGGAATGATTTTGGAATGTGGATGGTGTTCGAACAGCCCAGGGGAACGGCTGGAAGTTTGGACTGTGAGGGGAATATTTGAACGGGTAGGTTCTAGGTAGTTTTTCTTGATTCTAATCATATGGATAGGTTGCTAAGGATGAGACAAAGGAATTAGAATCGAAAAGGGGTGAAAATAGGATGAAATGAGGGAGGAAATTGCGTGAACCGGTTCCACCGGTTCGGGTGGATCGGAGTTGCAGAACCGGTCTAAACCAGCCGGTCTGTGAGAGGTTGAAGGAGGCAGTACGCAGGCGAGTGAAGCCCATGCACAACGCCTTTGGGCAGTGCGTGGGGGCGTGTGGGCGTGTAGGGTACTTTTTGGGAAGTGTCCAACGTGTGAAATCATCTATTTGATGTAGCGAACATTTTGGGACTAGTTTTGAGTCGATCAGATATCGTTTCGATGTAGTTCGGGATGTCCGAAGGATTAGGATCGAGT
Source organism: Prinsepia uniflora (assembly GCA_032719365.1). Taxonomy (NCBI): domain Eukaryota; kingdom Viridiplantae; phylum Streptophyta; class Magnoliopsida; order Rosales; family Rosaceae; genus Prinsepia; species Prinsepia uniflora. Next base: position 67,999,863 of record CM064861.1, on the reverse strand, counting down.
TTAAAATATGTTAAAAATCAATTAGGGGGCTTTATTTAGAGGTTATAAAAGTGGTTAGTAACCCTCTGGTATGATTTGGACAGGTTTGGGAACCCCGGAGATGGTGATTGGCCCAAGAGAGGCTTATGGCGCGCGTATCGAGGTGTAGCAAGGACGGACTGTGAGTGGACCTTATTTTTTGAATTGATGCATGCATAAATGTTTTATATGTGTTTATGAACATGTTTTGAGATGCCATGAGGGAATACGGTTTAAATATGATTATTGGGAATTTTCAAAGGAAAATGCACCATTGAACGTAGTTCTAGGTTTCTATTTTATATGATGTTTGGGCTTCGGCCAAGTGTAATACATGCGTATGTTTTACAAGATTTATATGTGATTCCAAAGGTTTCATGGAGAGGCATGAAACTGAGGAACTGATTTACGGTTTTGGAAGATTTCACGAAAATGCGTGAAATCGAGATTCGAGCATGAGTCCCAATTGAAAGACAATTTGAAAGGGGTTTTGGAAATATCTTTAGAGCATATGATCCATTTGATTTGGAAACCATCAGACTTGGAGTTCATTTGAATTGATGAGAAATCGGGCTGGAGGCCCATTTGAGTTATACGATAGAGGCGGGGGCCCAATTGGTTTATGAATCGGGCATGAGGCCAATTGTGTTTCATAAACGGGATTTCGGGCCGGTGGCCCATATATGGATTTATGGATTTGAATAAATGGATTTATGATGGTTTTATGGAAAACCCGGGAATAGCCCTTTGAACGGTTTTGAGATGAATTGTAAAATGGATTTCTGTATACCATCCTCACGAACGGTTACCCTCCAGACGTCCCGTAGTATCCTGGAGTGGCGGGTTGTCTCCTCTAGACGTCTCATAGTATCCTGGAGTAGTGACGAGGCATTGACTGCGAGGGGTCATTGCACGGAGTGACCGGTCCGTATAGTGACTCAGGTGCAGGATTACTAAAGGTTAAAGCCTCCCCCCAAAGAAGGTCATTGATCTGCAGGTCATTGACCTGGGTGGACCCTGGGGAGACTTGGGATTTGAGACCCCGGGTAGCACACATAGCTTGGAACCGTGACGATGGTAATGACTATGACATCTGGGATGTCAAGCATCAAGGATGCCGAGAATTGGTTTTGGGCTGAGACCCATGTATATTGGTTTTGGGCTGAGACACATGTGTACTAGTTTTGGGATGAGACCCACTTGTATTGGTTTTGGGATGAGTCCCACATGGATTTGGGCAGTGGCCCATATAATTTGGATTTATGGTTTTGGGCTAAGGCCCTAATGGTTTAAATATTGATAAATGGTTTGGTAACTGGTTTTTGAATGCATGCATGCTTTTTAGTGAAGGGCATAAATGTCTTTTTGTGAAATGATTTTATAAACTGTTATTTCGTCCACTCACAGCTTTCAATGGATTTAATGCCCTTCAGGTTGATCGTGAATGCGGGTTGTAGCGGAGACCGAGACATCGCACTCCTCCTCCGATCCTGGCACACTCTAGAAGCCTTGTTGGGGGCTACGATTGGAATTATCCCTTGTTTGACACTTCGTGTTAAACGGGAGAAGGCACGTTCTGCCTTAATTCGGGGGGAATTGGGATGGGTCCTGTCATATGCCGCATCTCCATTGGCACTAACATGGGCGCCGTCAAAGGCAGGCCTTGCCTACCCGATGCACCACTCAGTGGCGAACATGTGGAGATGTTTCCTCGGTGATTGGGTAAAAGCCAACTAAAGTTGGTCCTCTACTGACCCTCCAACTAAAGCCTGATGTATGACACCTTCTGCAGTAGTCAACTGACATCCCCTCAAGCCAATCCATGCCTAACGTGTGGTGGTCAATAGCGGCACTAACAAAACTGCCGACAATGGCGGGCTCCCCTTGCTTGATCAACTACTCAAGAGCGAACACGTGGATTCACTTCTCGGCTATAGAGCACCAACAACCACCACATTTATTCCTCGCCAATGAAGAGTTTTGATTCTGTAATAGAAGTTACAAACTGCCAAAATTGAATGAGGGAATAAATTTTGCATCATCAATGGGAGAGTTAATTAGAGGTTACAAACTCCTAGATTAGTTGGAGAATTAACCTCAAATGATCCATTAACCAAGTCCAAGCGAGGAGGTACAGCACAGACACATATCGGCCTCCAAGCCTAAAGCATATTTACGTCATTTTGATGTGACATTTCGAACTCAACGAAATTTATCATACACAAGAACAACGGTACAATGAAATTGAAGATCAAGCGGAGTCCTACTCCTATATATAATTTATCGGGACCACAATACAAATTAAAACCATTCGGATTCCTTGAATTCCTAAGAGATGTAGGGGCATTTGTGGAACCCAAAATCACCGGAAGAATGTGGAGCTACCACGTGGCCCATAATTCCTGGAATGGCCAAATTACCCCTGGCAATAATACTTAAAGCTCAAGCACCAAACATGGTCCAAGCTCACAACGATTACATAGCCCCAACATTGGGCTCAAACTGGGATGACATGTGGAAGCCTCTCCACCCTCTATTTACGTTACACGTGTCAGCATGCAAATTGAGGAGCATTTGTCCCACATCGAAACTATGGAAATTGAACATCCCACTCACCCCTACATAAGGGGTACATATTTCCCAATAAAAGTAAGTCGATTCTGCGCTTCGAAGTATATCTTTTTCCTCTCACAAAGTTAACTTAGGCATCAGAGTGTTCTTGGTCGAACAACCCCCCGGGGAATCTATCGAGGCAATGATAGCTAATTATTTGCTGTTTACAGGAATTGTGAAGACTTTTTCGCGGCGGGTTCGATTTCTGCTTCAACAGATTCTAATAAGAGTTAGGATATTGGATTGATATTCAAAAGAAGTTGGAATTAAGGACTAAGACTCAAGAAGGAGCCAGAAGGTGAAATTACTGGTTATAGTTTGAATATTGAATGAGGTTTCAAGATGGAACCTGAGAAAGGACTGATAATTCTAGTTGTTAGACATATAAATTTGAGATTATGTATTGATTTTAGGCAGCTTAATAAGGTGACACTACATAATAAATATTTGCTGCCTTGGATAAATGATGGGGGTAGAAACTTTTTGAAAATTGATCTACGATCTGAATATTATTTGTTAAGAATAAAGGAGTAAGATATTCTAAAATAGTCTTCCGGACAAGATATGGTTATTATGAGTTCTTAATAATGTCATTTGGATTGATCAATTCCCCAGTAAATTTCATGGATTTAATGAATAAGGTATTTTGATCGTTCTGGGATTAATTTGTGGTAATGATAAACACATTAACATGGAATCAGTTGTAGGAAGTTCAGCCAACATTAGGTTGGCTAATTAGCATTAGTTTTCTAAGGCATGTGATGTCAGCTAATAGAATCAATGTGAACCCTCGGGGAATAGTGGTAGTGGCTGATTAGGTTAATAAAAAAACAATGACAAAAGTTTAGAAGCTTTTGAGATTAGAAGAACATTACAGATAGTTTACAGATGGGTCTTTTACGATTACAACTATATTGATCTTTTTTTATTAGGAAGGGAGTGAAGTTATTTTGGGATGTGAATTGTGAGTGGAGTTTTCGTAAACTAAAACATGGCTGATTTCTGCTTTGGTATTAACCCTTCCTGATAGTATTGAAGAGTTTAGGGTTTATAATGATCCAACATTACAAAATCCAGGATGTGTATTGATGCATCAAAGAGAGGTTATTGCTTACGCATTCAGAAAATTGAAATCTTATAAATTAAACCCCTGCATATGGCTTGGAGCACACGATACTAGTACACTCATTAAAGTATTTTTGTACCTAAAGGGCCTAAACCTGAGACATTAGAGGTGATTAGAACTGGTTAAGAACTATGATTATGCTATAGAATATTATCCAATGAAAGCCAATGTAGAGGATGGTACCTTGAGCAGAAAATCTGCATATTTAATGTCTCAACTTATATGATGCATCCTGAAGAAACCAAGATGTATCCTACTCACAAGAAATATTGTTGGGAAGCTAGCATGAATCTATAGATGACAGAGTTAATGAATAGATACTGTAATATACCTCCAAATGAAGGACTGAGTGATAGATCATATAAGAAACTTGGAAGATGTTTTAGTTTCTTGAATAGAAACGAGATTCACTTGATAATGAATTTTTCATTTTAACTTCTAAGCATATGGAGAAGTTATGATGAGATCTGGGTGACTGTGGATAAATAAACACATCCCTTGATTACGATACATAATTAAGGAGTTGAAATAACAAAATACCTTATATTAGATAAGGTGTGAATAACGATGATTTACCTGATGTTTAAACATGTTAGTGATGACTTGGATTCAGATACTGATTTAAGACTCGGACACGAGTTAGGATATTGGAATGGCATTTGAAAGAAGTCGAAATTGAATAAGAGTTCAGAATGAACTCAAGTTATTGTTGTAGGCCCAAATTATGGTTATGTTTTAGTTCGATATTAAGTCAAGTATCTGTATTAGATGAGTTTTGCATGGTTTTGAATACAGTTATTTTATAGTAATTAATGGGAATGATACTTGGGTTCAATCCCAGTTTGGTCAGGTTTTGACTTGGAATGTGAGACAAAGGTTTGTATTCGATTGTGATATTGTGTGATTGTAGTCCATGGATGGTATCCATTGACAGGACCCACCCCGATTATCGCCTCGATAATCGGGAAGAATCCTGCTCCCGTCTGACAATCGAATCAAAAAGACCGGAAACTAGTTAAAATTACAACACACCCATTGTCAGACCAGGGAGATTAAACAAATACATCCGACTCGACGTCAAGTCAACAGTTTCACAGAGCAATATTACAAAACAAATTAAAGAACAAGTCCTACTCTGTGAACTAACTACTCCGCAACGGAAAACGTTATGCCTCCGCCTCTGCCTCGGCGCTTGCCCCCACGCTTGTACCACGACCTGGAGGGAATTTAAAACAACAAGGGGTGAGTGGACCGAAACATAAGTTTAACAGGAAAAACAGTTTTTCCGAAATTGGGTTCGCCCTCCAGTTTTGTAATCCGCATGCATAACCAAGTATTCAAAATTTGTGTGTTAGACTTTTGAAAACTCTTTTTCCGAAACACAAGAAAAACGTTACAGGGATCGTCATCACTCATGTAAAACCATGTAATAATACCAGATTCCAGAAATCGTCATTTTAAAACATTATTTGCACAATTCAAGTGAAACATAAAACAATAATCATGATTATGCCGTTGGATCCATCCGAGTCTTTAAACTCAACATTAGGCCTTCCCGGGATATCAACGAGTCTTTAAACTCAAAACACGATTAGTAGGCCTCGGGGGTATCATAATAATCGAGTCTTTAAACTCACGAGTCTTTAAACTCAATTTTCGGGCCCGCCCCCAGAATCAACAAACCGGGTCTTTAAACCCAACACCAGATCCAACCATCAACCGGGTCTTTAAACCCAAAACCGTTTTTAAACATAATAAATCAGGATTAATCACAATTCTTTTTCCAACATTATTCCAAAACATTTCTCATCGTAACAGGACTCATGCCCGAATTCACATGTAAATTCCAACACATGCAATTAACAGAAGATTACTTCACAATATGATCAAACATCATAAATCCGAAACATGCATATTCATAACCAGATACTTCATCAAAAATTATCACGCATGCATAGGTAAAAACCGAAATCTCGAAATGCGTGAAATACGATAATTACCTCGAAAAACGTGAAAACAAGTAAAACCGATATATCATCTCACCATCGTAAAATCATATGTAAAACCATGAGATAAATAAGCAAAATAGTCATGCATGCCCAATTTAAAAATCAAAGGGTCCACTCACAATCTTAGGACACGTCAATCGCGTCCCGCGTGCTCCTCCGTAGCTTCGGAAGTGTCCGGGCCTGTGAAAACGTACAAGAAGGGTTACAAACATCCCAAAATAACTCGTAGGATTTTTCCCAATTTTTCCGGGTTTTTCGGCGAAAATAAACTTGAAGACTTAATCTTCCGGACTCCCGAAGTTATCCCGAATGACTCCCGATCGATTCGAACTCTAAAGATAAAATGTTATTTAGACTGTAAGGATCAATTCTCATGTTGACCGTGATCGGAGTTGACGCCACACGCGCCGTCACGCGCCGCCCAAAGCGGCTGCGCGTGAAGGCCACGCGCCAAGCTACAGTGTCATCTCCCTTACCCGAACAGCCTGCTAAACGGGTCTGATACCCGCGACTCAACCCGATCAGTTAGCCCTCAATTCTCAGTCAAAACTACCCGTTTTCAATCCTATTATCTTCCCTAACCCTTTAATTTTAGGTCTGCAATGAAGGTTAACCTCGACTAGTACCCAAACGACCCAACTCAAACTCGATCAGTCGAACAAATCGACATTCTGGAACTCACCCAAACTAACCCCAATCTCAAATTAATTTCACCAGTAGGTTAAGGTGATTCATACGAACACAATGGTACTGTCAATTGATCTTGCCGTTACCTGGAAGTCGTCGTCCTCAAGCTCGAAAATACTCAGAACCAGGGCACTCCGTTCTTGGCCAATTCGTGAATGTCGTCCTTCGAATTTGATGTGGTTGGTTTCCTTTTGCTCCCAGAAGACTAGAATGGCCCCCGGTTTCGATCAACAAACCTCAGAAATCGAATTCAGTTTTTCCCTCCAACTGGTTCAACTCTGAACCGTAGCTCAGGTTCCTGGGCGAAACAGACTTCAATCCCTTCAGTTCTTGCACCGTAGTGATCCTAACACTCCCAGAAGTCTCACCGTGTGTTTGGTTTGATCCTTCGACCCTCAGAATTTGAACTTAGCGATTTCCCTCCCCAGAAACCCGAAATGGTTCAACACTGGTTCTCTCAATCTCTCTCAGTTTTTCCCACGCAGAAAGGACGCAAATGAGTCCCTAAGTCTAACAGCAATCAGAGTAATCGATTCAAACGGCCAGCAACTCGTGGGAGACACTCTGAAGTCTCTGAAAACGGTTTCCCGCAAGCACAGAGACCACGGCCACTCCTCACTCTCCCGTGCTCTGAGCTCTGCCCAAACGTGCACCAAGGTCACTCAATCCTGTTTCCACTGCCTAGAACTACATAAACAAAACGTCTGAGCAATCCACTAAGCCATAAACAATTGATCGCACAACCCACGGCCGCAGCACTCTGTTTTCCACGGTGGTGAACAGTACCCCGTGTGGAAATTACCAAAATGCCCCCAGGGCAAAAATTACCAAACTACCCTCCAACTTCCGTGACCCGTAACTCGGTCGTCCGACGTTCGTTTCAAGCGTGCCGCCTGTCGTTGTACTCGGGGCGTCGAGACGAACATAACGGTCTTCGAGTCAAATGGATATCAATTGTCAAACAAAAAGTCAACTTTTCCCCTTATAATGCCCAAATTACGATAATGCCCCCGAACCTCCGAACATCATAACTTTCACTCCGAGCGTCCGAATCGGACGTGCCACCTGTCTATGAACTCGTGACATCCCGAACTACGTCACGGTCATCACCCAACGTCCGTTCGACCTCCAAAACTAAAAGTCAACAAATTGACCACACCAACACAGGGGTAAAAACGTCATTTTATTCATTATTTAATAATATTACATCTCCAGAACGTCCGGGGCGTTACAATCTCCCCTCCTTAAGAAATTTCGTCCCGAAATTTCAAGGAAACAAGTAAGGGAACTGTTCTCGCATCTGCGCCTCGGGTTCCCATGTGGCTTCTTCCACATTCTGGTTCCTCCAGAGGACCTTCACCAGAGGAACGGTCTTCCGACGTAGCACTTTCTCCTTTCGATCCAAAATCTGTACCGGTTGTTCCTCGAAGCTCAAATCATCTCGAAGTTCAATGGGCTGATCCTCCAGTACATGAGATGCGTCAAACACATATTTCCGCAACATCGACACATGGAAAACATCGTGGACCTTCGAAAGCTCTGGCGGTAGTGCCAGCCGGTAGGCCACCGGGCCAATCCTCTCGGTAATCTCGTAAGGTCCAATATAACGAGGGCTCAACTTTCCTCGCCTGCCGAATCGCACTACACCCTTCCAAGGGGACAATTTCAGAAATACCCGATCTCCGACCGCAAACTCCCGATCTCGAATCCGATGGTCCACATAGCTCTTTTGTCTGTCCTGGGCTGCCTTGAGCCGATCCCTGATGAGTTTGACCTTCTCGGTCGTCAGTTCCACCAATTCGGATTTAGTCAGCTTCCTTTCACCCACGTCCGTCCAACACAACGGAGTTCTGCATTGCCGTCCGTACAAGGCTTCGTACGGAGCCATCCCAATGCTCGCTTGATAGCTGTTGTTGTAGGCAAATTCCATCAAGGCTAGGTGTGACTCCCAAGTGTCATGAAATTGCAAGACACAAGCTCGCATCATATCCTCCAATGTCTGGATGGTCCGCTCAGACTGGCCGTCAGTCTGAGGATGAAATGCAGTACTGAAACGAAGTTTCGTCCCAAATGCCTCCTGCAAACTCTGCCAAAATCGAGAAGTAAATCTTGGGTCTCGGTCAGAAACTATTGATTCCGGAGTACCGTGCAAACGGATGATCTCGTCAATAAACAACTGGGCCAACTGCGTCATCCTGAAGTTCTCTCGCACTGGTAAGAAGTGAGCTGATTTCGTAAGCCTGTCCACAATCACCCAAACTCCATCGTGACCCCTGGGTGTCCTAGGAAGTCCAAACACAAAATCCATCGTCAAGTGATCCCATTTCCATTCCGGAATAGGTAGTGGTTGCAAGGCTCCATAAGGTCGTTGTCTCTCAGCCTTCACTTGCTGGCAAATCAGACACCTGCTGACAAACTCGGCAATCTCCCGTTTCATTCCCGGCCACCAGTAGTGCTCTCGCAAGGTACGATACATCTTGGTCCCACCAGGATGCATCGCGTAGGCCGAACTATGAGCTTCGTCCAAGATCTCCTTCTTCAGTGCCTCCACGCCGGGCACACACAACCGTCCTTCTTTTAGCAAAGCTCCATCCTCCCTGACTGTAAAGTCTAGCCGTTCACCGGCTTCCACTTCAATCCGGAGTACACATGAGACAGGATCTTGAGATTGAGCCTCAACGATCCGATCGACCAGGAGTGGTCTCACATGAAAATTAGCCAGCAAGACACCTTGGCCATCCGAACCCAAATCAATGCTATTCTTACGGAGTTCGACCAAAAGTGGCAAATGAACCGTCCGTAGATGTGCTACTGAATGCGTTGACTTCCGGCTTAGCGCATCAGCCACCACATTGGCTTTTCCCGGGTGGTACTCAATCGTGCAATCATAATCCTTAATTAGCTCTAGCCACCGTCGCTGCCTCACATTCAACTCCTTCTGAGTGAACAAGTACTTCAGGCTCTTGTGGTCCGTAAACATTCTGCAAGTCGCTCCGTACAGGTGATGTCTCCAAATCTTCAATGCATGCACAACAGCAGCTAAAGTGACTCGGATGGGGCCTAGTGCAGCTCCCAAGGTTTCTTGTGTGATTTTGTTAGATTACACGAGATCCCGAGGTCACTTATGAAGTTTCTTTTAGTACTTTTTTTTTCATCCCCGATGGGTGGTTAGCTTGAGAAAATTGTTTAGATATGAAGGATATCGTTAGGTATGGGAATTATAGAAGTGTTCCCATAAGAATTAGCAGAGTTACCCCTTCCAAGGAAATTGACTTTATTGTTGAATTACTTTTGATCTCTTGTGAAATATCACTTATTAATTAAATTTTGGGGATGAAATTTGTTTTTTTAAGGGGGTAGGTTGTAACGGCCTGAAAATTTGAGAAAAGTAAATTGAAAAATTAAAAAGGAAATGACAATTTTGCCCTTGTAAGGTCAAATGTTGACTTTTTGACCTGGATCATTTCTAGACGTTATGAAAGGACCGTTACGAAGATCTCGAACTCTTGAGCCTATTGACAGGAGGTACACTAAAATTGGAGATCGAATGGGTTCGATACGGGTAAAAAGTGATTTGGGGAATTTTGGTAATTTTTCAAGAGTGATCTAAGGTAGACTAGAACATTCTTTAATTTTCCCTTCCTTATCTCTTTGTTCCCACCGACTTAGCCTATATGTGTGGGTGTGTGTATGTGGTATTTGGTAGGGAGGAACCGAAAAAAAAAATGAGCAAAGAGTAGTGAGGGAGAGAAGACAAATAAAGGAAACAAGAAGAAGGAGAAAAGAAGAAAGTGATAGAAAGGAAGAGAAACTGAAGAAAATTGGTGAAGGAAATGAGGAAAGAAGTGAGGGAAACAAGGAACCCGTAAGTTCGTATTTCAGGTACTTTGTTTTAGGGTTAAGAAACTTAGAAATAGGCATTCTAGTGTTCTTTTGGAGTTCCCACGATTATCTTAAGCCAAAGATATGACGAATTGGACGCGGGAAAGTCCCAGAAATAGACTTTGGAACCATGGTCAAAACTTGAAGGTAAGAAACTATGAGTTCTTGTATGAGTTTCTTAGTTTTGAGCATACAGAGAAGTATATGGGTTGAGGGGGTCCAAATAGATGTATAGAACGTAAGAATTGGACTTGAAATGGCTGAGTTACGACATGGTTAAGATCGCGAGCTGGGCGACCCGAGTAACAAAAAACAGGGTCGACTCGCTAGAGGTCGCTAGTAACAAGCCAGCGCATGAGGCCCACACACAAGGGCCTGCGATGGTGTGTGCAATGGCCCTCCTCCGTTCGAACAACATGAAACTTCATGTTTTCAATATTATGAATCTATTGGTATGATCTTTGAGACGAACAAATATCATCTTGGGGTAGTTTTGACTGCCCGGAGGTTTATGCATTGTTTTAAATTAATTTAAAATCCCAAAAAACTATGGGATTAAAATGTAAGTTTATTTGGGACGTTATTGACCTTAAAAGTGATTTATAACAACTGGTAAAGGTCTCAAAAATTACGTAAAAGCTTGAAACTGGGAATCCGATTGCACATATGGTTCTCTAAATTATTAGGCATGCATATTTAGGTGATGATGGTTCGATTGTTATTTTTAAATTATTTTTGATGATTTTACGTGTACATTTTACTAGGTTTCGCACAAACTACGTTTTGGGCTTAGGCCCAGATTCTGAAATGTGATTTTGGGGTTAAGATCTGAAATCTGATATATCCGAATGTTTTCCTGATATATGCTCAAAACGGCGCTATGCGCTCATAGGGCGGTGGATAAGGGTCTAACCCCTAGGTAGTTAGGCGGGGTCTAGGAAATTTTTTTTAAAGACAAAAATCAATAAATTAATAATATTTTGAATACTATCAAATATTTCTAGAACAATAATTAATTACCTAGATAAATAAATTCAGTTGGGAATCATAAATGTTGAAAATGTATGTTTTTTATTAATTTTATTATACAACATTCTATATTTTTTAATTTATTATCTTTATTTTAATTAATACTTATATTATTAATTTATATAACTATATATATAAGGATGTACACGCAAATCTACCTAGGCGCCTAGCCATTATGGGGGCGGTTTTTTTACCTTCGGAGCCTAGGCACTGCCTGGACGGACTAGGCGATTGCCGTTTTGAACGGAAACCCTCTTCGGATTGTTGTAAGCGCTCAGATGATGTATCCTTGAGCGACTTATGTGATTGGTGCTCAATGCTGCATCTCTGAGCAAGTTATGTGATTATCACTTAGATGTTGTATCTTTGAGCAGGTTATGTGGTTAGCGCTCATATGTCGTATCCTTGAGCGGACACTCGGACGTTGTATCCCAAAGCGGTTTTCCTATCGGTAGTGTGGTTGATTATAGTTGATATTCGGGCATCGATGATGGGTTGATTATGTGTGTTTGTTGCTGTGGTGATTTGATATCTTTTTGCATTGGTTTGATTTCTTGATAATTGGTTGATTAACGGATAATTGTGCTTATGCGACTTTCTAACTAAATTTTCAAAATAAATATTTTTTTAAATTGAAGTTTGATTGTTTGTTGTCACGATTTACATATGCATGCATATTTTTATAAAACAGAGGATAAATCAATTAAAATTTTTAATTATGTTTTTAAATATTTATTTTATTCTCTCACACCTTTTCGTGATTTTGATAACCTTCCAGGGCCGTTTCACTAAATTCAAGACTATTTGGGAAGTGGAGGCATGAACTGAATAAGGTAAGAGTATCCATTGTCTGGCGAGTGTTTGGGGTCATTTCGGTATTTTGGGTTACTGGTCAGACGGGACCAGGACCGGTTGTAGTTACCAAGGTAATTTTGGAACGGGTCTTGTCACTAAATTCCCCTTCTCTTCACGAACTCACCATGGGTAGTGTACTTCGTCGATGAATTATGATGTCCTTAGTTGAGCATTGTTTGTGAGAGAAGATCGTAAAAGTTTTCATTTTAGCTCATCTCATTTTTCCTTGAGTAGTAAGGAATAAGATATTCCACTCTGAAATTTTTTGAATTGGCATTAGAGACAAGATCTCTGTTGAGTGCTAGGCATGTAATCAAACATTATCCACGAACGAATTGGAGGTTTATAAGTAAAAATAGTTTTAATCTTCGCACTCCTTCAACACTCATTAATAAAATAAGTTGCTTGAGAAGAATCAAATATTAAATTAGAAATTTGAATTGATGGTTTCAAAGGTTTACAATTTACATTAATGGGTCACAAGGAAAGGATAGAAAATTCATGCCATAGTTTGATCAATTCTTCAGATGAAAATTCTTCAAAAGAAAACAAAACTTTTAAAATCATTACAAATCAATAATAAAAATAATACAAAATCCATATAAAAACTCCTTGAAATTAAAAAAAAATAGAATATGTTGAAACCCAACATACTTAAAACCCATTAAAATCTAAATTGAATACACCCTCTTTAGTATTATAGGATTCAAGTGGCTTGGTTCTTTTACATAGGAATTAAACTCACTTGAACTAATGTGGAAAGCCTCTAGGGAGAAAACATGAACCAATTAGTAATACAATCTAGTAGTATTTATCTTCTCATATTATGTGGTAGGTCTTGAGTTTGACTTTTATAAAGGGTGAGGCCAATACCTAATGTGTATATGTAAATGAGTTTGCAATTTTTTATACGACTAGATATATGACTGGAAACCAACACAAAATTTATCCTAATGAACCAGCACTATGAAAATTTTGTGTCATTTGTGGGTTAACCTATTATGGAAAGTTTTATTAACATGCATATTTCTAGTTAACTAGCTAATATGGACAAGAACCTATTAACCCATTTAATAAATGGGTAGGTTTCAAGTCAACCTGTTAACCCCTGTAATAGCCTATCAATCGGTTTAATAAATGTGTTATTCACTAACCCATATATCTACCTATTACATATTAAATATTTATAGTTTTAAAGCTATTTGGTCCTAAATAATTATAAAGTTAGAAAGTCAAATAGCCTAAATAGATTCAACATGTCATAGGTTAATTGAGTTTTGTACTCTAATTACTTTTTAAATGTGCTACATGGGCTACTTGATTTATTAATAGGTCAGACTCGGGTTGGATGTTCTTGACATGATTATTGAGCGAGTCAGAGGCTTGGTGACAAGACCCTCCCCGAAAGCATTTTGATAACTGTGCATGATCCTACTTCCGTCTGAGATGCTCCGAAGTTCTGAAAATGCCCTTAACACATGTTGGACAACGAATAATGATACTAATGTCCCAGTCATGCCTCCGCGTCAAGATCAGCCCCGTTCTTTTTACAACGGCCTGGAGGGCCAACAAAACTGTTAAAAGTGTGAGTGGATAAAAATAATCATTTGAAAACACATTTTGAAAAACAAATCCTAACCCTCCAATTATAAAAAGATGCATGCATAAGGTAAAACAAAACTAACCGAATTTCAATTTAAAGCAAATCAGATGCTATGAGACCCACAAATCATCTAATGCATCAGAAGCCTGAGACCCACATTTTTCGAAATCCATGTTTACCAAATCATGTAAAAACATATGGACACAAACATCATAATCAAACACAACGAATCCTTAAATAGTCAAATACTAGTCATGATGATCAATTAGCACTATTCTTAGGAAAACTCAAGAACTGAACTCTTGCATCATCCAAGTCACATTTGGGAATATAGCGAACATCTGGGTAAAACCCAGGAATATGCTCATATCCAAAATGCTCTAGCATCCTTGGGAACAGACAACCTTTGGGTGGTATCCCTGGGCACTGTCGATGTCTGAGCAATACTAAACCATGACATCCCTAGGAACTCGAGCCCTCAAAATAAAGTCCAGCTAATGTCATATCGTGACCTCTCCAGGATCCCAAACTGATGATCGAAGGCAAAAAAATCACATGAGGATGACTATCCCTAGAAAACAGTAATAAAATCAAGAAAACTGGTATTTTCACAAATCCAATACTCAAACCAAAGTAAAAAACATTTTCAAATGGGGCCTAAGCCCAAAACACTATTTCCAAAAATATGTCAATAAATATGAAAAATCATTAGATAATCATTTCGAATCATTATTGTAATGCCCCGGAAATTCGAAGAATGTAAATTTGTAAAATAATATATAAAATGACGTTTTTACCCTTGTAAATAATATGGTCAAATTTGAATTTTTACTTGACATGTGTTTTTCACGTAATTCAAGCACCATTAGATAGATCTCGATTCCCTGAGTCCGTAGACAGGTGGCACACTGAAATCGGACTTCGGATGAATGAGTTATGATTCTAGAACGAGGAACGAAATTTTGGTAATTATGTGAAGGAAGGGTAAAATAGTAAATTGGACGGTGAAATCAAAAAGTGGATATTTACTTTAGCTGTTTAATTAAGTATTAGTTGTTTGTGTTGGCTATTTAATTAATTGGGTGAAACAATTGCTAGCCGTTTGATAGCTGATTAATTATTTGGGTGACACTTGTCACTAGGGAGATTAGATGAGTGGTAGCGGTTAGGCGTGAGTACGTGCATATGTGTAGTGTTGAGGGAAAACAGAGCACCATTTTCCGTTTGAATCAATCATCTTTGATTGAATTGGTGAACTAAGGTAATTTACCGTGAGGAATTGGGAGAAAGGGAGACACTAGAGAGATTGAGAGATCGAAATAGAAAGAAGATTAAGAACACACAGAGAGAGAAAGGCCTGGAAACCGTGAATTTTAGAAAAATTGAGGGAGAATTCAAATGTTAAATTGTGAGTTGAGAGGATCCAAACAGAGATTTCAAACAGCCTTCTGTGCTTATTTCGACTGGAATCACACAGAAATCGAAGGCGTTTGATCATGTTTAGACCGGGAACTGGAGTTCCAAAATTCGTGAAAAATCGAGGTCGAGTTCAAGTGCTTAGAGGTAAGGAATTGTGCAATTCAATTCGTATTAATGTTCCTTATACTCCTAGGATCCTTCCTATATGAATTAATTGAATCAACAGATGAGAATTAGGTGAGTTCGAAGTTGAAATTCCTTAGAACATTCATTGGGGAATTGATGAATTAAGGGCCCGATTCATGTAATTACTAATGGAGAACTTAAATTGAGATAGAATACAGGAATTTCGGTGGAATAATTGGAAGAAATGAGGTCGAATTGAAGGGAAATGAATGGGTCATGTCGCGGGTTCGTGACCCGTTTAGCAAAGAGTCGGGTATAGAAGACAACACTGTAGCACACTGTACAAGGCGCGTGACTTTCACGCGCAACCCCTTTGGGCGGCGCGTGAGGCAATATCTCCTGTCAAGGTCAACATGTAATTTTATCCTTTCATTGTAACGAACATTTTGGGACAAGTTTCGAGTCAATCGGACGCCGTTTCGGGATAGTTTTGAGTGTTCGAAGGTTTAGGATTTTAATTTAATTACGTTAAAAAATCCCGAAAAATTGGGGAAATTAATGTAAACTTAATCAAAATATTTGTGACTCGAAATTATGATCTTTGGCAGGCCAGAACATTCATGGGGAGTCTGGGGAGCGTGCAGGACATGATTGACGTGTTTGGACTTTGTGAGTGGACTTTTGTTTTCTAATCGAGCATGCATAACTGTTTTTACTCACTCGTTTTATATACGATTTTATGTTTATGATTGTGACATTCTTGCTTTACGTGGTGGCACGCTTTTCGATGTGATTTATCACATTTTTACATATTTCGAGATTATGGTTCCTCCTATGCTTTGATGATGGTTTGATAGATGATTTTATATTATTTTTGCGTATTACGTTTTAATGATATTTTGATTATGATTTGTGAATATGATTTGGAATTTGAACGTGAAATTCGAACATGAGTCCTATTTTGATAAAATGTGATTTCATATTAGTTTTGGAATTTGGATTACAATGAATTCTGGATTTGCTATAAACTTACACATGGTTTTAGGTTTAATGACCCGGATAAGGCTGGATCTGGTTTTGGGTTTAAAGACCCGGTTAATTGATGTGATGGAGGAGGGCCCTTGACTGATATGTTTTGAGTTTAAAGACTCAGTTACTTTGATATCCCCCGAGAACTATTGATTGTGTTTTGAGTTTAAAGACTCGTTGATATCCCGGGAAGGCCTGATATACGAGTTTAAAGACTTGGATAGATCCAACATGTTTGATTTATTGATGTTGCATTCAGTTTTATATGATTTTATGATTGTCTTCTGTAACAGTTTTTTTATACGGTTCATGTAATTGTTTTCAGATAATTAGTTGTGCATGCGTATTTTGAAAACGGATGGTGAACCCTGATTTCATTAAAACTGTTTTCTATAACTATTTATTTTAGTTCACTCACACTTTTATGTTTTACTACCCTCCAGGTCGTGGTGCGAGTTTTGGGGCTAACGCCGAGGCAGAGGCAGAGGCAGAGGCAGAGGCATAAATTTTTCCCTTGCGTGTATAGTTAGCTCACAGAGTAGGGTTTTATGCTTATCTTGTACGGTTAACTATGCTCTGTGATACTGTTGACTTTTTGTATCGTACGATCTCCCTGGTTTGACAATGTATGTGATGTAATTATTATGGTTATTTTGGTCTTTGTGTTCGATTGTCATATGGGAGCAGGATTCTACCCGAGTACCGAGGTGACAATCGGTGTTGGTCATGTCAAGTGGTATCAGAGCATAGGTTCACAGTTTATGTCCGGCACTTTTTATGTGCCTAGGTTGTTGTACTAACTTATGCCTCTTTCAGAGAACGATCGGCCATGCCTCCGCTACGTGAACCCCTTCCACGACCGGCAGAAGACGTTCCTAGAGACGTTGAGAGTGCCACAATTGAGCGAGCCCAACGCCTTGGGGCTACGGTATTTAGCGGTGGGGTAGATCCTGATGAAGCCCACCGATGGATTACTCGGTTTGAGCGGATTTTTGTTGTGATGCGATGTCCTCCGGAGGAGCAAGTTGTGTTGGCCACCTTTTTTCTGGATGTGGCCACTTATGAGTAGTGGTATACCCTACAGTTATCAGGTTGGGATGCTCACACAGTGACTTGGGATACTTTTCGTGAGCGGTTCCTTGATCAATACTATCCCCGTTCGTTTCGCGATGCTAAGGAGGCAGAGCTTTTACAGCTTCGACAGGGGAATATGTCAGTAATAGAGTACGAGCAGAAGTTTCAGATGTTAGCACGTTTTGTTCCTTCCTTCGTATCTACCGAAGCTGAGAAATGTCGTAGGTTTGAGCTTGGCCTACGAGGTGAAATACGTGTCATTGTGACGACTGGATCTTTTACTACTCTCAGAGAGTTATCTGATGCTGCAGTACGGGTGGAGGCTAGTCTGTCGACACGTCCACAGTTCTCAGGTGGTGGACAACGTCGAGAGCGTCCGTTTCCTGGATCGTCGAGTCAGAGAGCCCCGAAGAGAGGCAGTTATAGTAGAGCTTCATCTGCTAACAGTGATCAATTTGGTAGGCTTGGCAGTTTCCAGAGTTCTGGGTTCAGAGGATCCAGAGCACAGCCGACCCTGCAGGCGAGTACGACATCAGTTGCTTCCACATGAAGACAGAGCGGCGGAAGACAGAGTGGTGGATTTAGTCGAGATGTTTCTAATGTTACTTGTTTCTTCTGTGGAGAGCGAGGCCACTACCGAAGAGAGTGTCCATCTTTACTACAGGGTGGTGGCACAGGTCGGGGTGCAGTGGAGCAGGGGCGGAGTGCTGCTTCAGTGTCTGGGATAGCGAGTACTAGAGGAGGTGCTGGAGCTACTAGTGAACTGAGGGGTCGTGGTCGGTCATCAGGACCACAAGCCCAAGTTTTTGCAGCTACCCAGCAGGTGGCCCGGGCAGCACCTGGTGTTGTGACAAGTACGCTTACAATTCTTGGTCATAATGTACGTGTTTTGATAGATCCCGGAACTACCCATTCTTTTATATCACGGAGTTGTGGTTGGTTAACAGACAGAGAAGTGTCTGCACTAGGTTGTGATATGGGTGTGAGTACGCCCACAGAGGAGGTGTATGTGGTAAATCAGGTGTTGAGGGAGTATGGTAGGTGATGTTGGGTTAGTAGCTGATTTGATACTCCTGGACTTGCATGATTTTGATGTTATTTTTGGGATGGATTGGTTGACATTACATCATGCTTCCATCGAGTGTTTCGATAAGAAGGTAACGTTTCGGAGTCCAGGGTTACTAGAAACTACCTTTCAGGGAGAGCAGCGAGCCATACCTGTTAGTGTGATCTCAGCTTTGAAAGCAAGTAAGTTGTTGAGGAAAGGGTGTCAGGGATACTTGGCTCACGTGGTGGACACACGTGCTGCACCATTGAAGGTGGAGGACATTCCAATAGTGCGAGAGTTCCCAGATGTCTTTCCGGAGGTTTTATCGGGATTGCCACTCTACCGAGACATTGAGTTTACCATCGATCTTATTCCAGGTACGCAACCTATTTCTCAGACTCCTTACCGTATGGCGCCAGCTGAGTTGAATGACTTGAAGGCGCAGTTACAAGATTTGGTCGATATGGGATTTATTCGGCCAAGTGTGTCTCCTTGGGGAGCTCCAGTTTTGTTTGTTCGGAAAAAGGATGGAAGTTTGAGGCTCTGCATTGATTATAGGCAACTGCACAAGGTGACAATGAGGAATAAATACCCCCTGCCTCGAATTGATGACCTGTTTGATTAGCTGAGAGGAGCTCAATACTTTTCTAAGATCAATCTTCGTTCTGGGTATCATCAATTGCGGGTTAGAGAAGAGGATGTACCCAAAACAACCTTTAGAACCTGGTACGGTCATTATAAATTCCTAGTAATGCCATTCGGTTTAACTAATGCGCCAGTGGCGTTTATGGATTTAATGAACCTAGTGTTTCGGCCATACTTGGACTATTTTGTTATTGTGTTCATTGATGACATTTTAGTTTACTCAAAGAGTGCAAAGGCGCACGAAAAGCACTTAAGGATGGTGCTTGGTACCCTAAGGAAGAATCAGTTGTATGCAAAGCTTAGTAAGTGTCAATTTTGGTTGACTAGTGTTAGTTTCTTGGGGCATGTGATTTCGGCTAAAGGAATTAGTGTAGATCCCCAAAAGATTGAGGTGGTAGCAAAGTGGGAACAGCCAAAGACAGTCACTGAGGTCAGAAGTTTCTTAGGGTTAGCTGGTTATTACAGACGTTTTTTAGAGGGATTTTCTACCATTGCTGCCCCGTTGACACGGCTGACGAGGAAGGGAGTTAGATTTGGTTGGAATAAGGATTGTGAACAAAGTTTTCAGGAGCTGAAGAAAAGATTGACATCCGCTTTTGTATTGACCCTTCCGGATGATAGTGGGGAATTTGAAGTGTACAACGATGCATCTTTACAAGGATTGGGATGCGTGTTAATGCAACACGGGAAAATGATTGCCTATGCCTGCCGTCAGTTGAAATCTCATGAATGCAACTATCCTACCCATGATTTAGAACTAGATGCAGTGGTACATGCCCTAAATATTCGGAGACATCATTTATATGGTGCGACCTGTAGAATATTTACCGATCACAAGAGTTTGAAGTACTTGTTCACACAGAAGGAATTAAATGTAAGGCAAAGACGATGGTTGGTACTGATTAAGGATTATGACTGCACGATTGAATACCATCCTGTAAAAGATAATATTTACCGATCACAAGAGTTTGAAGTACTTGTTCACACAGAAGGAATTAAATGTAAGGCAAAGACGATGGTTGGTACTGATTAAGGATTATGACTGCACGATTGAATACCATCCTGTAAAAGATAATGTGGTAGCTGATGCATTGAGTCGGAAATAAGCACATTCTGTGGCACATCTGCGAATGACCCATTTTCCCCTATTGGTTGAACTCCGTAGAACTGGCGTTAATTTGGGACTTGATAGCCAAGGTGTTTTGTTAGCTAGTTCCCAGGTGCGACCAACCTTAATTGACCAGATTATTGATGCCCAATTCCAAGACCCTATCTTATGTATTCTTCGAATTGAAATGGAAGCAAGAGAACGACAAGATTATACAGTTAGAGATGATGGAGCCTTACTAAAGGAAGGACGGTTGTATGTGCCTGGAGACGTAACATTAAGGAAAGAGATTCTGGACGAAGCCCATAGTTCGGCGTATGCTATGCATCCAGGTGGGACTAAAATGTACCGTACGCTTCAAGAACATTATTGGTGGCCGGGTATGAAACAGGAAATCGCTAAGTATGTTATTAAGTGTTTGATATGTCAGCAGGTAAAGGATGAGAGGCAAAGGCCCTATGGAGCATTGCAACCACTTCCTATCCCGGAATGGAAATAGGATCATATAACAATGGATTTTGTATTTAAACTTCCTAGGACGCCCAGAGGTCACGATGGAGTTTGGGTGATTGTGGATAGACTCACCAAGTTAGCGCATTTCTTACCTGTAAGAGAAGATTTTTAGATGACACAATATGCCAAATTGTTCATTAATGAGATTATACGATTACATGGCACTCCTGCCTCTATCGTATCGGATCGAGATCCGCAATTTACATCCAGGTTTTGGTAGAGTTTACAGGAAGCTTTTGGGACAAGATTTCATTTTAGTATAGAATTTTACCCTCAGACAGACAGACAGTCGGAGGGAACCATCCAAACCTTGGAAGATATGATGAGAGCCTATGTTTTGCAATTCCAGGGTACTTGGGAGTCACATTTACCATTGATGGAATTCGCTTACAACAATACTTACCAAGCGAGTATTGGGATGGCGCATTACGAAGCCTTGTATGGACGGCAGTGTAGAACCCTTTTGTGTTGGACAGATGTGGGCGAAAGACAATTGACTAGGTCTAAATTGGTGGACTTGACAACGGAGAAAGTTAAACTTATAAGGGATAGTGTCAGGACCTACCCCGGTTTCACCCCGAAAACCGAGGTAAATCCTGCTCCCATCTGACACCCCGACACAACACCAAAGTAAACCACTAAACTACACAGTCAGACGTAGGAGAAACTTTAAACATCTCGAAGTCAAAGTTTTACAGAGCATAGTACTAAATACAAAAGGAAGAAAACAGATAACCAGTACACGCACACGAAAAATTTAAAACACTCCGGGATCGCTCTCGTAAATTCTATGCCTCCGAAGCTGCCTCGACGCCGAACCCCGCACTAGCTCCACGACCTGGAGGGCAAGTTAAAAACAGAAGGTGTGAGTGGACCATAAATAAGAAAAAAATTTCCGAAAACCATTTGATAATAAAACCAGGGTTTTAGCCCTCCGTTTTGAAATCACATACATAACCCAGTTACTAAAACAATTATAAATCACGTAAAGATCATCATTAAAAAAATTGCAGAATCGTTACAAAAACAGTGATAGAAATCATATCATAAGCACATAAAACCGTATCACAATTATCCGATCAAACCTGCTGGACCTATCCAAGTCTTTAAACTCAATCCAGGCCTCAATAATATCCGAGTCTTTAAACTCCCGAGTCTTTAAACTCACAGGCCTACGGGGGAAGTATCAATATATCCGAGTCTTTAAACTCCCGAGTCTTTAAACTCAATCCGGGCCCGTCCCCCGTCAATCACAATATCCGGGTCTTTAAACCCAATAACCAGATCCAGCAAATCCAATCCAAAACCATTTGAAAACCATTTCGAAATCCATATCCAAACCAGAATCCGAAATCACTGGTCTGAAACCCTTCCAGCGTCCAGAACCGTCATTCCGAACCCAAATCCGGAATTCCACTTTTCCAACTTTAAAACCAAATTTCGCTTTCCGAAATCCAATTCTAAAACCGAAAAACCGTAATCATCGAAATCTCGTCTCAAAATCCATTTATAAGCATTCAAAACCAGTTATCATTTGAAAACCCCAAAACCATGGCATTATACTCAGAAATCGACATTCCTCGTAAAACGTGCCAATTACGTTATTTCTCGAAAACCGTGCAATTATGTAAAACTATCATCACATATTCAACCATCATAAAATCACATATAAAACCATAAAACAATTATAGAAAAACAGTTATGCATGCTCGAGTTTAGAGAAGGGGTCCACTCACAGTACCGAGCCCTCAGTCACGTCCCGAACGTCCCGTACGTTCTTCAGCTTCCTCGGGAAATCCTGATCCTGTCAACAAGCACCGAAGTACGTTACTAACACAACTACGAAGTTCCACCTAATTTTCCCCAAAAATCCCCGGGTCCTAAACGTAACAAACCGGATCCCTAAACCTTCACCTTCGCGGAACTAACCTCAAACGACGTCTGATTAACCTGAAACCAATTCCAATAGACTCGTCACGACACCTAGACCAAAAATCATGTTGACCGTTTTCCCAACCGCCGCCGCACGCGCCTCCACGGGCTGCCCAAAGTGGCTGTGCGTGGGCCTCACGCGCCTGCTACAGGAACACTGTTCATCGTCGTCTACCTCGAGTGAACCGGTCTGGACCGGCGCACCCGGTTCTCCGCCGTCCCGTCTCCGTTTCCTTTCCTTTCTTCACCATCTTCATCGTCCAGTCCTCAGCAATCCAGTCCCCTCACTCAAACACCTCGACACAGCCCCTAAGTCGTCGACTCAAGCTCGAACAAAAACCCGAACCAGTCCCCTGTTTTCCCTTCCGGCCAACCAGGTCTTCCCCCGTCACGATGTCAACCATAAACCAATCCTAGGACCTTCCTAAGTGTCACCCAACTCACCAAAACCGTCAACTCACACCCAAAACCCATGACTAATGGTTTGACGCAAAACGGAAAAACAGAGTATTTGAACAGGAACGAGGAATTACCTGTGCTCCAGTCGCTGCCGTGAGCTCCGCTGGGGCTAGTCGACTCTTCTCAATCCTCATAACACCACCACGGGTCCAATTTGATGATCGAAGTACCACACAACAGCACCACCACCCAACACCTTCTCTGTTTCCCGGAAACTCAACCCCTCACACTCACAAGATTCCTCACACGAATTGCCCTCACCACTCACTCACTGTCTCTCACTCGATCTCCAGTATCTCATCCACTGACCAGAACACACAAACACTCCCTTCACTTGATCGATTTACTCTCCAACTCACCCTCTGTTTCTCTTGTTCGAACATACACACACGGGCACAAATTAAACACACACCGTGCACGGCCTAGAACCCACTACACACACTGCACGTGTCACTAATCCCATGGTCCCTTTCCAAAAATATCCCCATCTCACTGTACACTTGTCCTGATCTGGTTGCACAATGCCCAAACAACCAAAAGACCAAAATGCCCTTCTTTGAACTCAAAATTACCATAATGCCACTACCTTTCCAGATCCGTAACTCACACATCCTAACTCCGATGAACACGAGCCGCCTGTCGTTGTACTCAGGACGACGAGATCTACCTAACTGTCCTAGGTCATCATGTCAAAATCCCGACCATACAAAAAGTCAACTTTTCCCTCTATTTCACCCAAAGTACGGTAATGCTCTCCTCGGATGTCGGAATCGGGCGTGCCGCCTGTCTACGGATTCATGAAATCCCAAACTACGTCACGGTCATCGGCCAATACCCAATTGACCGCCTGAACTAAAAGTCAACTTTTTTCCCAGTCCAGGGGCAAAGTCGTCATTCTATTCTAATGAACCACCCATCACCAACTAACCTCTGATTAAGCTCGCTAATCCCATCTTAAGCACTATCGTAACCCTAATTTCCGGGACGGGTCGTTACAACCTACCCACCTAAAAAGAATTTCGTCCTCGAAATTCCACAGCTAGTTCCCGACACCTAGGGGTCTCCTACCCGGTAATCAACACTAACTCAACAACAACTACTCCTAGGTTTCCTGTCTATCATCTCTACCTTGGGTAGTTCACACCATCCCAACTACAAGTTACACTTCATGGGGTACGCAAGGGAAACTCTATGAACAGAAAACAAAGGTATTTTAAATTACCTCATATAGAGCACCCAACAAAATTCATAGAGTACATCCTCTTGTACTACCACCGACACTTCCCGGAACCAACTCGATTCCTAACCCAGAACAATCTAGGCCAAACAGGAACTCCTACCTACTAGCTCACTCCCTCGCTAACACGTCCCTCGGCTGTTACTTCGACCACTTGTCGGAATAAATCTACAAAGTCCTAAATGCAAACTCTATATTGTGGGTTCTCTCCTTCAATAACCTCCTATCGATCAGTTATAGGCACTCCTTTCCCGTTTCTTCCGTCATCCTTCAACGGAACTCACCGTAACACTCCAGGTCACCTAGGGTAAGGCCTAAACTCTACCCTGGGATCCAGCAATAAACACGACACAATGAAGGATAGTAAAAGCACCTGTCCCCGCACCTGGTGCCGACTGAGCCTCCTACTGTGTCATCGAAAACACTCGGGCCTGAGATCCTGAAGATCTACCACGTCCCCTCAAACTACTAGTGGCACCACCACCTCCTCTAGTGGCCGCTGTCCCTGACGCTGTACTCTGTCCGGGCTCCGCCACTCCTCGGCCTACACCACCTTCCTGTGGTAACAGTGGACACTCACGTCAGAAGTGACCTCGCTCTCCGCAGTAGAAACAAACATCCCGACCAGAAGGACTCGGTCTCCCTGTCGACGCACCAGACGTCGCACTAGTTTGTGGAGTCGGCTGTGCTCGGTAACCACGAAATCCTGAACTCTGGAAACTATTAGGCCTACCGAAATGATCATCGCCCGACGACGATGCTCCACTGAAGTTACCTTTCTTCGGTGTCCTCAGACTCGAGGCTCCAGAAAAAGATGGCTCCCGGCGTCGTACCGGCAAGCTAGCCTCAACCCTCACTGCAGCGTCCGAAAACTCTCGGAGGGTAGCAAACGTTCCAGCCGTCCCAAACTACGTCATGGTCATCGGCCAATACCCAATTGACCGCCCGAACTAAAAGTCAACGTTTTGCCCAGTCCAGGGGCAAAATCGTCATTCTATTCTAACGAACCACCCATCACCAACTAACCTCTGATTAAGCTCGATAATCCCATCTTAAGCACTATCTTAACCCTAACTTCCGGGACGGGTCGTTACAGATAGACTCAAGGCAGCTCAGGATAGACACAAGAGCTATGTGGACAGTCGGATTAGAGACCTTGAGTTTGCAGTCGAAGATTGGGTTTTCCTGAAGTTGTCTCCTTGGAAAGGTATAGTACGGTTTGGCAGGCGAGGGAAATTGAGCCCCCATTTCATCGGACCATATGAGATTGTTGAAAGGATTGGCCAAGTTGCATACAGATTAGCACTACCTCCAGAACTTTCCAAGGTTCACGATGTGTTTCATGTGTCGATGCTGCGGAAATATGTGTATGACGCATCTCATGTACTAGAAGAGCAACCCCTTGAACTCAGTGAAGAATTAAGCTTTAAGGAACAACCCGTACAGATTTTGGATCGAAAGGATAAAGTGCTTCGTCGAAAGACTATTCCCCTTGTAAAGGTTCTCTAGAGAAATCAGAATGTGGAGGAGGCCACATGGGAACCCGAGACACAGATGCGCGAGTAGTATCCGTATTTGTTTCACTAAAATTTCGGGGACGAAATTTCTTAGGGGGGAGGGGGGGGGAGTGTAACGCCCCGGAAATTTAAAGAATGTAAATTTGTAAAATAATATATAAAATGACGTTTTTACCCTTGTAAATAGTATGGTCAAAGTTGAATTTTTACATGACACGTGTTTTTCACGTAATTCAAGAACCATTAGGTAGGTCTCGATTTCCTGAGTCCGTAGACAGGCGGCACGCTGAAATCAGATTTCGGATGAATGAGTTATGATTCTAGAACGAGGAACGTTATGTGAAGGAAGGGTAAAATGGTAAATTGGACGGTGAAATCAAAAAGTGGATATATACTTTAGCTGTTTAATTAAGTGTTAGTTGTTTGAGTTGGCTATTTAATTAATTGGGTGAAACAATTGCTAGCCGTTTGATAGTTGGTTAATTATTTGGGTGACACTTGTCACTAGGGAGATTAGATGAGTGGTAACGGTTAGCCGTGAGTGTGTGCAAAGGTGTAGTGTTGAGGGAAAACAGAGCACCATTTGCCGTTTGAATCAATCATCTTTGATTGAACTGGTGAACTAAGGTAATTTTCTGTGAGGAATTGGGAGAAAAGGAGACACTAGAGAGATTGAGAGATCGAAATAGAAAGAAGATTAAGAACACACACAGAGAGAGGCCCGGAAACCATGAATTTTAAAAAAATTAAGGGAGAATTCGAATGTTAAATTGTGAGTTGAGAGGATCCAAACAGAGATTTCAAACAGCCTTCTGAGCTTATTTCGACTGCAATCACACAGAAATCGAAGACGTTTGATCGTGTTTCGACCGGGAACTGGAGTTCCAAAATTCGTGAAAAATCGAGGTTGAGTTCAAGTGCTTAGAGGTAAGGAATTGTGCAATTCAGTTCGTATTAATGTTCCTTATACTCCTATGATCCTTCTTGTATGAATTAATTGAATCAACATATGAGAATTAGGTGAGTTCGAAGTTGAAATTTGTATGAACATTCATCGGGGAATTGATGAATTAAGGGCCCGATACATGTAATTACTAATGGAACCGGGTCGTGTCATGGGTTCGTGACCCGTTTAGCAGAGAGTCGGGTGTAGAAGACAACACTGTAGCACACTGTACAGGGCGCATGACTTTCACCCGCAGCCCCTTTGGGCTGCGCGTGAGGGCGCGTGAGGCAATATCTCTGGTCAAGGTCAACATGTGATTTTATCCTTTCATTGTAACGAACATTTTGGGACAAGTTTAGAGTCAATCGGACGTCGTTTCGGGATAGTTTTGAGTGTTCGAAATTAAGGTAAGCTTAATGCAAGTATTTGTGACCCGAAATTATGATCTTTGACAGGCCAGAACATTCCTGAGGAGTCCAGGGACCGTGCAGGACACGATTGACGCGTTTGGACTTTGTGAGTGGACTTTTGTTTTCTAATCGAGCATGCATAACTGTTTTTACTCACTCGTTTTATATTTCTATATATGATTCTATTTTTATGATTGTGACATTCTTTCTTTCCGTGGTGGCACGTTTGTCGATTCAATTTATCACGTTTTTATGTATTTCGAGATTATGGTTCCTCCTATGCTTTGATGATGGTTTGATAGATGATTTTATATTATTTGTACGTATTACGTTTTAATGATGTTTTGATTATGATTTGTGAATATGATTTGGAATTTGAACGTGAAATTCGAACATGAGTCCTATTTTGATAAAATGTGATTTTAAATTAGTTTTGGAATTTGGATTACGATGAATTCTGGATTTGCTATAAACTTACACATGGTTTTTGGGTTTAAAGATCCGAATATGGCTGGATCTTGTTTTGGGTTTAAAGACCCGGTTGATTGATGTGACGGGGGAGGGCCCTTGATTGATATGTTTTGAGTTTAAAGACTCGGTTACTTTGATATCCCCCAAGGCCTATTGATTGTGTTTTGAGTTTAAAGATTCGTTGATATCCCGGGAAGGCCTGATATATGAGTTTAAAGACTCGGATAGATCCAGCATATTTGATTTATTGATGTTACATTTGGTTTTATATGATTTTATGACTGTCTTCTGAAACATTTTTTTTTTATACGGTTCATGTAATTGTTTTCAGATACTTAGTTGTGCATGCGTATTTTGAAAACGGAGGGTGAACCTTGATTTCATTAAAACTGTTTTCTATAACTATTTATTTTAGTCCACTCACACTTTTATGTTTTACTACCCTCCAGGTCGTGGTGCGAGTTTTGGGGCTAACGCCCAGGCAGAGGCAGAGGCATAAAGTTTTCCCATTGCTTGTATAGTTAGCTCACAGAGTAGGGTTTTATGCTTATCTTGTAAGGGTTAACTATGCTCTCTGATACTGTTGACTTGTTGTATCGTACGATCTCCCTGGTCTGACAATGTATGTGATGTAATTATTATGGTTATTTTGGTATTTGTGTTCAATTATCAGACGGGAGCAGGATTCTTCACGAGTATCGAGGTGATAATCGGGGTGGGTCCTATCAATTATTTAAATCCTTGCAACTCTAATCATGCAACAAAACATTTAAATCATTTAGTCATGCATGCATCACGAATTATAATACAAATGTCCTTTCATAGACTATCCATGCAGCTCAATCCCAAGTTGTACACTTCTCTGAAGTTCCGGGAGTTCTCTAGCCTATCAAAAATCATAACCGAGGTCACTAATGTACGTAGAAATCTCACATTAAAATCGTTTAATTTTCGGGATAACCTACATGCTTAAAACATAAACACATAGACTTTGTACACACAAAACTACCTGGAGTTAATATCTTATCGACTCGAAACATGTGCCAAAATATATGTAACATCGCAAACTTCAAAACACATATGGATTGAAAATTGAGACAAAGTGACTTGTGCCCCCATGTGCCTTCCACTCTCCCTGTGCCTGGGCTTCCACACCTGGAACCACAATCGTGGGGCTACTCATCGACAACCTTGAGCAGGTTGACCCATGACCTGCAACTAAGGTCCCCACCCGATTTCATGACCTGCTCCATTTTTCTTCTAATTCTCGTCCATTTTCCACAATTGAACCGACTAATCTTCTCAAGTTTAACCCATAAATAGTAGTTCAATATCAAAACCTAGAATCCTCACCTCGATTCTATATATTGTGAATGGGAAGCTTCGACCTAAGCTTGAGCTTGAGCCCTGGGCCTTCCCTACGTCTCATACCTTCACATAAGAGGCTGATTTTGCTCGTAATTGTCTTCAAAGTCTACTGGTGCCTTTAACTTCAAGCCTCTATGTCCAATTTTGGAAATCAAAAGCAAGGTACCTAAGCTGTTTTTTTTTTCGGTTTTCAGATCTAGTTTTCATTCCTCCTTTTTTTCTCTATTTTTCATCCTCTTCTCCTCTATTTCCTTTCTCTTCTATTTCCCCTTCCTTTCCTCTCGATTGTCTTTGGGGTTTGGTTGTATAACATAACCCCTCCCAATAAAGAAGAAGATCCATCTCCAGTCTGGCAATTAGTTCTAGAAACCGAAACCAAGCTCAAAGTAAATCCACGATAGATAAAAGTTCACCAATTGTCAGACAAGGGAAAAATTACATAAATTTTTACAGAGCACAAGTACTAAAACCAAACACAACTCTAAATGTCTAGTCCTACTCTAGTACGTTGCAAAGTATGCAGAATCTAGTTTATGCCTCCAACTTTTGAGTAGATCCTTATCCTGGTGTCACAGTCTGGACGAAAAGTAAAACCAATCAAATATGTGAGTGGACCAAAATAACTCTTGGAAAACATAATTTGAAAAACATATGTGTGCACCTTCCATTTTATAAAAAAATATGCATGTATAAAAAAAACACCAAAACCTCAATACAAACAGAATTCATAAAGCAAATAAAACTAGTAAACCAACACAACAATCACAGGGTCACCACATCAAATCACATACAACCAACCCATCCTTGATTCCCGTAGATCAAGTCATCATATCGTATCCACGATACCGGTAGGCCAATCACTCGTGAAAATGAGCTTTACCTCGATGTCCGAGTGAGCACCAACTCAGAAAAATGAGTTTACCTCGACGTCTTAGTCATCCCAACATTAGTCTCAAGAAAAAAAGTTTTACCTCGACGTCTGAGACTACCCATCACAATACCAGTAACCGAGGAGGGTTGTCCACAACACAACAATTCACATCATAAGGCATGAATATTGAGAAATTACAGAATTATAATACATAACATTTCTAGCACCAAAACCCAAAATCGAGTATAATTCCATAACACAATATACGCATTTTTTATAAGACCCATCCCCAAATACCATGAAAGCTGGACCGGTTTCTGTTCCCATCTAACAACTTCTTGTCAGACAAGGGATCTACAAATTTTAACACGATCAAACCCTTATTAATTAAACCAAATTTGTTTCTCCTTACGGGGTTACCGCCCATGTCCAACCCACTAACCCCGTCAATTAGTGGAACCTATAATTGCCCTTCTTTAGATTTTATTTTTTCTATGGATTATCACTTTTTATAATGCCGGTTGTCTATATAAGAGAATCATTAACCTCCTAATCAAATTCAAACTTATTTAAGTATCATATTTATCTTACAACCATAACATCGTATTACCACCACATCAAACATTATCATAGTATTCTCATCCCCATTACATCGTACACATAGTATCATAAATGTCTCACCTATAAACAAGGTTCACCTCTTGAATCCAATTCTTAAATCCTTCTAATCCTTTCTATACAACTTAAGTCACCTGTTAAGTTTTATTAATAACAACCTTAGCTAAATTTCTCACAAATTAAACAAAAAGAACATATTCACCATAATTACCATAATCACATATGTCACCTTTTCAACATTTTATTCATTATAATTCATTGTCACAAGTTCAATTACATAAAATTAGGTTCATAATTAAATCCCTAATTAACCCCAAAATTTAAGGATTTACTATAAAACACCACAAACTTTGAACGACCACAACCTTCTCAAAATATATCCAATTAACTCCAAAATTGAACCATTAAACTAAGAAG
Source organism: Prinsepia uniflora (assembly GCA_032719365.1). Taxonomy (NCBI): domain Eukaryota; kingdom Viridiplantae; phylum Streptophyta; class Magnoliopsida; order Rosales; family Rosaceae; genus Prinsepia; species Prinsepia uniflora. The sequence continues at coordinate 67,968,833 of CM064861.1, read as the reverse complement.
GAAAGGAGGAACATTTTTCACGTTGACCACTTCACTAGAAAACACCGCCATGCGCCTATCAGAGTCACCGTCAAGCTCTAGAGGGTCTCCCGTTTTCCTGGTTTTGGTTCGACTACCCCGCGAGCATGACCAAGCCATTTGTAACGACTCGTCCTGGAATTCGAGATTAGATTAGTGGTTAATGATGGATTAGTGAAATTAATCGGTGATTAGTTGGGTGACTTCGGATGGACGGTGCAAATGATAGTTTTGCCCTTGGAAAGGGTTAAATGTTGACTTTTGATTCGGGCGGTCAAACGGACGTTGATCAATGAATATGACGTAGTTCGTGACGTCACGAGTCCGCAGACGGGTGGCACGTCTGATTCCGAAATGCGAGGAGGAAGTTATGATATTCGGAAGTTCGGGGGTATTTTTGTAATTTGGTTGAAAATGGGCAAATTGTTGACTTTTTATATGACATATGTTTTTCACGTATTTCAAGAACCGTTAAGTAGGTCTCGAGATCCTAAGTATAGCGACAAGCGGCACCCTATCATCGAACTTCGGACGGCTAGGATTGTAGTCTAAATGCCTTAGGGGTAAAATGGTAATTTGTAGGGGCAAGGGTAAAATAGTCTTTTGCCTGCCTTTGTTTAAATTCTGAACAGTGGGATGAGGACACCTGTCCCGGGTGGGATATTTTTCAACTGGAATCAGTGAGATATGGACATCTATCCATTCTCTAGTGGATTCCAGCCCATTCTCACAAAAAATGATTGATTAAAAATAAGGGAGAAGAGAGTGTTTGTCTCATGGTTTAGCTGAGCGAGGGCTACCAGTAGTTGTGTGTGTGACTGAGTGAGAACCAGCGAGAATGGTGGCGTGAGAGTGAAGAAATAGAGAGAAGACAGTGAGGAGGGAAAGAGAAGAAGACTGACAGGCAGAGATGAAACAGTGACATTCCCCGTGAAACTCCCTACGTACAAACCTCTGTGAACTTCAGATGTAGTCATGATTAGTGAACAAAATGAACTCAGGGAGGTGTGAGGATCGTGGTGGTGTTCACGGTAGAGCAACGGCGTAGGTAAGCCATTTTCTAGAGCTCTGTTTCTCTGTTTTGTTCAGAAAATGGTAACCTGTGGTTTATCGGTTAAGGCACTACTTGGTTGACTAGGTTAGCTTCTGGAAGTTGAGACGAGCCAAGGGACGTGAAACCGTGGCCAGAGGAAGACGATGGTGGCTGGGAATAGAGGAGGAGAATTTGGGATTTTTTCTTCAAATCAGGAAGGTAATCATCTAGCCTAGTTTCATGTTTTTTATTAGGTAGATCGATTAGACGTTAGGAGACGAGGCTAAAGGTGAAAAAAAAAATTGAAAACAAACTGAAAATAGGCGAAAACCACCCTCTCCGGTTCGACTGGATCAGGCCGAACCAAACCGGTATGGACCCTGTTCGGCGGGAGGTTAAAGACGAACAGTGCCGGCGTGTAAGGCCCATACGTAGCCCCTTTGGGAGGCGCGTGGGGGCACGTGGTACATCTTCTGAGGATGGTTTCAACATGACTTTAAAAGTATTTGATGTAACAAACATTTTGGGACTAGTTTCGAGTCAATCAGACATCGTTTCGATATGTTTCGCGATGTTCGAAGGTTTAAAGGCTAGGTTAAAAATAGTTAAAACTTCGGGAAAATTACGGCGCTTTAGTAGAAGTATTATGAAGTATTTAGTGACCTTAGTATGTGATATGGACAGGTTCGGGAAAGCCAGTGATAGTGGATTAGCCGGGAAAGCGTAATTACAAGCATATCTAGGTGGCGATGCGAATGGTCTATGAGTGGACTTTGCTTTCTAACTTATGATGCATGCATAAATGTTTTTATATGTTTTCTATACGTGATTTCTATGTTCATGATGATGATCTTTATGATTTCTGTTTTGCGCATATTTTGATATATTTACGTTTTTGCACGTTTTTCGAGATATGATCTTATGCTCCGATTTGATGTGATTTCGTTGGTCTGATTTTGGATTTGAATTATTATTTGATTTCAAGGATTGATAAATGAATTTTGGAAAGTGATTTTGGGCTTGAGGCCCCGTTCATAAAAGTGGTTTCGATAAACGTGATTTCGGTTTTAAAGTGATTTCTGGATTTGAAACTGGGATTTCAACTGTTGATTTCGAATTTGGTTTTGAAAATTGGATTTCGATGGATTTCTGGCTTTTCTATGATTTTCACTTGGTTTTGGGTTTAAAGACCCGGATATGGCTGGATCTGGTTTTGAGTTTGAAGACTCAGTTGATTTATGACGGGGGAGGGCCCTGGATTGATATATTTTGAGTTAAAGACTCAGTTATGTGTTTTGAGTTAAAGACTCAGTTATGTATTTTGAGTTTAAAGACTCGGTTATTGTGATATCCCCCGAGTCTTATTGATTGTGTTTTGAGTTTAAAGACTCGTTGATATCCCGTGAAGGCCTGATATATGTGAGATCTAGCAGCTTGATTGATTGATGTTTTACTTTTGTTTTTCACTGGTTTTCAGATGTTTTGGGCTGTAGCCCGGATGATTTGGATTTTGTGGATTTTGGGCTAAGTGCCCGAACTTTGATTTTAATTCCCGGTTTTCATTGATGGTTTTCTTATCTTGGATATGAAATGGTATTATGAAATGGTTTTCGAATGCATGCATTAGTTTTTCATGGAGGGTATTAAATGTCTTTTGTTATAAAATGTTTTATGAACTTATTATTTTTTTTGTCCACTCACAATCTTTCGTATTTTGATACCCTCCAGGTTTGATGCGGTGTGGGCTGTTGTTCGAGAGACGGAGACATCACACACGCAATCCATAGTAAGTTCTGCTTACTCTGGGACATCGGAAGGTGGTTTTGGTACTTTGGCCTGGTATCCCTTATCCAACTTATGTGTTATATGGAGGTTGGACGACGGTTTAGCCTTCGTGTCACACGTATGTTAGACGGGAGAGTGACTTATCCCTTAATCCCGGGGGATTGAGGGTGGGTCGTGTCAATTTGGTATCAGAGCTGGCTTTGTACGCTCTACGCGAGATTATGGCTTCCAGAGTCGTTGGTTCGTCAGCTTGGGTGTTGCAATGCTGCTCTGGATGTGATGTCTACCAGCTTGGGCCAGAAAGGATGACGTTTTTGGCACAAGCCATGATCGATAGTCGATTGGCCCTTAGGGTCAGGTGGAGTAGATCTGATAGATAGTCGGCTGTGTGCTAGGGTGATTCACCCGGATGGTACCAGATGTGGGGCTGGTTGATGGCGGCCTGTTGGGCTGGAGGGCGATTGGATGACGATAGTATGGAATTGTGACCCTTTGGTCAGTTGGGTTGTGATTAGACTTGTGCGGCTACGAGTAGCTGGATGCCTCGAGTTGCGGGAGTGAAGGAACCTGCTTTTAGAAGTTGAGGGATTCCCCCCCCCCCCTCCCCCCCCCGCGATGGTTACTGGTTGACGTTTGTGCATAGATATTACGTTAAGGGATGTTCTTAGCCGGGTGTGACGACCCGAGTGGTGAGGTTATTGTGCGCTTGTGGCTACCGTGGGTTTTGACGACCCGAGGGATGATGCTGCTTTGAGGAACCTCGTTGGGATGACTGGTTTGGTTAAAGGTGACACCTTAGTGAGAAACACCAATACAAGTGCTTAGTCTGGAAAACGTGAGTTGGGGTTTGTAGTTGTTGTGGCTTGGGCCAACTTACAGCCGGATTGGAGATGGTGTTGTTGGTTGTAGCCGAGGTATTGGATGGTTTGGTGGATGACTTTGTTCGAGTCTAGTGAGACCATGGAGGTCAGTTTCCCCGACCTGAGCATAGATTGAGGGTTTTGGCTTGGTATGAGTGGTAATTCGGGATTAGTGTGCTGTGAGCCCTAGATCGGAGATGATGTCCCACGAGCTGGGATGCTTGTGAATGGTAGGATGGGCACATAGTGAGTTGAGGTTGTGACCATTCGTGAGGTGTCGGTGTCTGGTAGGAACCACTAATGGAGATGGGATAGTCGATGACCAATGGCAGGTCATGTTTTGGTACGAACGGTCAGGATGTCGTTAATTTGATCAGAGTAGCGCAGCGGAAGCGCGGTGGACCTATGCTTCGTGTTGGATCGGGCTAAGATGGTATGGTCGGGTTGACCATGAGTGAGTTTAGTTTTCATGGATATCGCAGGATGCAACGGATGAGTCAGCAAATGTCGGTTGTGTTGGATTGTGTCGGCAAATGCTGAGGTTGGCATTTGGTGCTACTGAGGATAATTATGGGTGATGTTGAGGCCAGTACTTGGCGATTGACGATTTCGAGGATAGTGACCGAGGAGTCCGAGGTTAGTGATTGTTGATTGAGGATCCCGCTTTAGTGATGCTCGGCGTTGAACCTCAGGAAGGTTGATACGCGAGAATCAGGACAGAGTGATGATTGACATCCTTTTGGATGTACATAAACGGTGTTAACTGACAGGTGAGTTGATCGGTGAGTTGGATTGTTTACGAACAAGAAGGTTGTCCAGGTGAGTTGTGGATTTTTCCTAAGTTCCGTAGAGGAGTTGACGTTTCGATGGTTAGTCCGGAGGTGGATACGTTTCCAACATGGTTGGAATCTCAGAATCAGAAGATGTTATATTTGAGACAAGGAGAAGTTTTGTTTGGTTCTGAGTTGGTGTTAGATGTTGAGTAATGGATACTCTGGAGTCGATTTGGGAGACTCATTGCTGGACACATATGACCCCCCCTTAATCGTGGACACGTGTGGGTGTGTTCAGGAGTAGAAAAAGTACTTGGAGATGCCATGTTTGGCATGTGTGGCGAGTGTCATGGGATTGTGTTAAGTTGGATTGAGGTAGGATGAATTGTGATGTCATGGTTGTAGACCATTGTGAGTTCTGTTGAGTAGTGACGGAAGAATGAGAAGGAGTGACTATAACTGATCGATATGAGGTAATTGAAGAGAATCCACAATCTATACGTGTGGAATTCTTTATCGATTTGATCCGATATGGTGGTCTGATGGCAAGGGTTGTATGGAAGAGAAGTGGGATCCACTTAGGAGTGAGCGGATCGGGATTGGATTGTTTTTGGCTCAAGATTGAGTCATTGTGGATCAGGAGAGTAGTATGCAAGACAGAGCTTGGACATGTTAGTAGGATAACAAGACAGAAGTTGGATATACGCATGAGGAGTGTGGTCGGTCTTTGCATACGTATAGGTATTGGCTTTGGATCTAGTTTTGGGTCTGCCCTGTGTACGTAAATGAAATATGACTAGATTTGATGTTGATCGGGAGACCCAGGAGATTGGGAGACTCGAAATGGACTTGAGGTTGGTCTTTCTCGGAATGAACTTAAGTTGGTATTCTTCGGAAAACATGTTGGGCCTGCCATGGTGATCGGCCAGATGTTGGACTCCAGAATTGAAGCGGGATGGCTTATAGTTAGGTGGTAATCAGTGTGGATACGAGGATGTTTTGTGTGCCCCGGAGATACACTATGAGGGTTGACGGATACCCTAGGGTGGAGCTGTTGTGTTTGGTGGAGATCTGTGGTACGTCATTGGAAGTGATTGAGGGTGTACTCTACGATCGCTGTGATTCAGGTATTCTAGTTGTTGTTAAGTGTGATCAGTGCATGTACCTGAGATAAGTGTTAATGGTGGTATTAGTGATCGTACCCATGCTGATGCAATTGGATGCGTATCGTGGGGTTCAGGTAGAAGTGTTGGTGATCGGTTAAGTGCTGAGGTATGTTATTGGTTGTCTTGATGAATCAGAGTAGTTCCGACGTGCTTGACGGGTTGAGATGTGGATTGGATCAGGGTGATCCCGAGTGATCTGCTTGGTTTTGGCAGGAGTCAGTATTGAGATGAGCTGGATGCTCAGAGCCATGAGTGGCTGGTGGGACCCTGATGCTGAGATGTGTGGTCAGAGCTGTGTGATCATGGTTTAACAGGTATATGACAGGATCCAGTTGCAGACAAATAGTGTGGGATGTGGATGGTGCTCCCACAAGTTGATTGTGTCGGTGGTTAGTGGAACCACCAGTGAGATGATTGGTTGTTGGTGACAGCGAGTACGTTGTGACTCCGGTGAGGTCGGCGCGGATTGCTGACAGAAGCAATACGGACTGTTGAATGGATAGTGATGCATAGGAGTACCCAGGCCGGTAAATGCTGTTTTGAGACTCGGTTTGCGAGGTGACATTTGTGCCTGTTGACGACAGACTCTCACGATGTACTGAGGCGTTGGTACACCGTACGCTTGGCTCGAGAAGGAGTCGAAATTGATGTGACCAGTAGCAGTGGTGTTGTGACATACCAGTAGTAGTTGAGCTGTGAGTATCAAGTACGAGTTGAAAATATGTTCACCTCGGTAAGAATGTGATGACCGCCAAATGAACCGAAAGTTGGTTGAGTTGGTTCACTTGGCATAGATGTGATGATAGTCTTGATGACAGTTGTGGTGACAGTTTGGGAACTGTCAGGATAAGTGGGTTTGGCAGGTGATGTACACTGGGTAGAAGACCCAAGTGTGAGCTCAGTTGGATTCTCCCAGTTCGTTGCGAACGTACGTTATTCGGAATTTCGAGGACGACATTCTTTTAAGGAGGGAGATTGTAATGACCCGTCCCAGAATTCGAGATTTGATTAGTGGTTAATGATGGATTAGTGAGATTAATCAGTGATTTGTGGGGTGACTTCGGATGGACAGTGCAAATGGCAATTTCGCCCCTAAAATGGGTGAACCGTTGACTTTTGATTCGGGTGGTCAAACGGAGGTTGGTCGATGATTGTGATGTAGTTCATGACGTCACGAGTCTGTAGATAGGTGTCACGTCCCATTCCGACGTTCGAGAAGGAAGTTATGATGTTCGGAAGTTCGAGGGTATTTTGGTAATTTGGTTTAAAAGGGGAAAATTGTTGATTTTTACATGACATATGTTTTTCATGTATTTTGAGAACTGTTAGGAATGTCTCGATATCCTGAGTACAGCGATAGGTGGCACGCTATCATCGAACTTCAGACGGCTCAGATTGTGGTCTAAATGCCTTAGGGGTAAAATGGTAATTTGTAGGGTCAAGGGTAAAATGGTCTTTTGTCTACCTTTGTTTAAATTCTGATCAGTGGGATAAGGACACCTGTCCCTGGTGGGATATTTTTCACCTGGGATCAGTGAGATATGGACATATGTCCATTCTCTAGTGGATTCCAGACCATTCTCACAAAAAAATGATCGATTAAAAACAAGGGAGAGGAGAGTGTTTGTCTGATGGTTTAGCTGAGAGAGGGCTACCATTAGTTGTGTGTGTGTGACTGAGTGAGAACTAGAGAGAATGGTAGGTTGAGAGTGAAGAAATAGAGAGAAGACAGTGAGGAGGGAAAGAGAAGCAGATTGAGAGGAAGAGATGAAACCGTGACATTCGCCGTGAAACTCCCTACGTACAAACCTCTGTGAACTTCAGATGTGGTCGTGGTTAGTGAAAAAAAGGAACTCAGAGAGGTGTGAGGATCGTGGTGGTGTCCACAGTGGAGCAACAGCGTAAGTAAACCATTTTTTGGAGCTCTGTTTCTCTGTTTTGTTCAGAAAATGGTAACCTGTAGTTTATCGGTTAAGGCACGACTTGGTTAACTAGGTTAGCTTCTGGAAGTTGATACGAGCCTAGAGGATTTGAAACCGTGGTCGGAGAACGATGGTGGTGGCTAGGAACAAAGGAGGAGTATTTCAGATTTTTTCTTCAAATCGGGAAGGTAATCATCTAGCCTATTTTCATGTTTTTATTAGGTAGATCGATTAGACGTTAGGTGATGATGCTAATGGTGAAGACAAGAGTGAAAACAGACTGAAAATTGACAAAAACCACCCTCGCCAGTTCGGCTGGATCGGGTGAAACCGAACCGGTCTGGACTCGGTTCGGCTGGAGGTTGAAGATGAATAGTACCGACCCGTGAAGCCCACACGTAGCCCCTTCGGGAGGCACGTGGGGGCACATGGCACATCTTCCAAGGAAGGTTTCAACACGACTTTTAAAGTATTTGATGTAATGAACATTTTGAGACTGGTTTTGAGTCAATCGGACATCGTTTTGATATGTTTCGGGATATCCGATGGTTTAAAGGCTAGGATAAAAATAGTTAAAAATTTGGGAAAATTACGGCGCTTTAGTAGAAGCATTATGAAGTAGTTAGTGACCTTAGTATGTGATATGGACAGGTTCGGGAAAACCGCTGATAGTGGATTAGCCGAGAAAGCGTAATTGCACGCGTATCGAGGCGGCGATGTGAATGGTCTGTGAGTGGACTTTGCTCTCTAACTTATGATGAATGCATGAATTTTTTTATATGTTTTATATACGTGATTTCTATGTTTATGATTATGATCTTTATGATTTCTGTTTTTCACATATTTCGATATATTTACGTTTTTGCACGTTTTACGAGATATGATCTTTTGGTCCGATTTGATGTGATTTCGATGATTTGATTTTGGATTTGAATTATTATTTGATTTCAAGGATTGATAAATGAATTTTGGAAAGTGCTTTCGGGCTTGAGGCCCCGTTCATAAAAGTGGTTTCGATAAATGTGATTTCGGTTTTAAAGTGATTTCTGGATTTGAAACTGGGATTTCAACTGTTGATTTCGAATTTGGTTTTGGAAATTGGATTTCGATGGATTTCTGGCTTTTCTATGATTTTCGCTTGGTTTTGGGTTTAAAGACCCGTTGATACTTGGTTTTGGGTTTAAGGACCCGGATATGGCTGGATCTGATTTTGAGTTTAAAGACTCAGTTGATTGATGACGGGGGAGGGCCCTGGATTGATATTGTGGAACCCAAAATCACCGGAAAAATGTGGAGCTGCCACGTGGCCCATAATTCTCAAAATGACCAAATTGCCCTTGGCAATAATACTTGTAAGCACAAGCACCGGACATGGCCCAAACCAGAATGACATGTGGAAGCCTCTCCACCCTCGATTTGTATAACACGTGTTAGCATGCAAATTGATGAGCATTTGTCCCACATCGAAACTATGGAAATCGAACATTTCATTCACCCCTATATAAGAGGTAAATTGATGAGCATTTGTCCCACATCGAAACTATGGAAATTGAACATTTCATTCACCCCTATAAATAGCAAGGCACATTTCATTTCCAAGTTAAGTTGATTCTTCGCTTCGAAGTATATCCTTTTCCTCTCTCAAAGCTAACTTAGGCATCGGAGTGTTCTTGGTCGAACAACCCCCCGGGTAAATCGATCGAGACAACGATAGCTAATTGTTTGCTGTTTGCAGGAATTGTGAGAACTTTTCGCGGCGGGTTCGATTTCTGCTTCAACAATTGGTGCTTTCATTGAGAGCTATTGAGTTATACTCAGAAGAAGCTCTCTCATTTGTTCATCGTTCATCTTTCTTCGTTCGTCGTTCATCGACATTGTTCGAAGATTTTGAACGTTGTTCATCACTCATCAGGAATTTGTTCATCGTTCATCTTTCTTCGTTCGTCGTTTATCGACATTGTTCGAAGATTTTGAACGTTGTTCATCACTCATCAAGAATTTGTTCATCGTTCATCTTTCTTCGTTCGTCGTTTATCGACATTGTTCGAAGATTTTGAACGTTGTTCACCACTCATCAAGAATTCGTTCATCGTTCATCTTTCTTCGTTCGTCGTTCATCGACATTGTTCGAAGATTTTGAACATTGTTCATCGTTCATCTCTCTTCGTTCGTCGTTCATCGACATTGTTCGAAGATTCTGAACGTTGTTCAAATTACCCATCAACAGCTTTCCAAATTCAAAATTCTTCGAATCGGCATGGCTAAGGCTCGTCGATCCGCTCAGTCAGCCGGAGAAGGTATTTCTGCCTCAACAGCTCAGACGAGGAATGAAGCTCACATAGAAACTCCGGAGAAGCGCCCAGCTCAACTCAGGCGCGTGTCTATGGAAGCGCCCCTTGAGACACTCGAAGGGAGGCCAACCTTCAGTTTTGGAGCATTCCCCTCTCTAGCTAACCAAGTACCCGCGCTAGGGGAAGGAACTTCGACTTTAAAACAAGCGAATGAGAGGTTGATGGGAAATGCATCACGACATGATCGACCCATAACAAACATGGTCCTAAAGGACTTTCTGGACGGATGTCATGACATCTCAGGGAGAAGTCGTCACCAACCTCCCCAAGACAATTTGGCGCAGCAAGTTGAAGGGTTAAGCAAACAAATTCAACTTCAGTCAGAGCTCTTGCAGCAACTCCTAGCAGGGAGACCAATCCAGGAGCGGGACGGACGATCCACGTCACGTGGCCGACAAGAGAATGCCCAGGGACAACCTAGGAAAGAGCAGGCCCGCTGCCAAACAATGTCACAAGATACTTCGCTGGGAAACTCTGGAGAAGAAAGTCACGCTCATCAAGCAAAAATCCCACAATGCCTAAAGCCGTTAGTACGTGAACGGCTAGGAGGTAGGACTGGGGCAACTTCATGGGCAGAGCATTCACAGTACTCACGTGGGGGCAGGGGGCAACCTCGAGCTCAAAACAAAAACCCAAAACGATCTGCCCACGACAGTAAAAGGGGAGAAGCTCAAAGAGTTTCTCAACAATTAGCAAAAGAGGACTCATCGGCTCAGCAAGGAGCATTGCGGGCTAATGATGTTCAAAAAATGCTGGACATGCACCTTCGTGCTCAACAGGGTGGCGATCTAGAAGACGATCTACGTCGCCAAATACAGCTCTCTACGCCCTTCATAAGGGATATTGAGGAGGAGCCATTCCCCCAGAGGTTCGCAACACCAAATTTCACTCCATTCAAAGGATCCTCCGACCCAGTAAAACACATAGATCATTTTCGAGGAGTCATGATCCCCCACAGGTCTAACGATGCACTCATGTGCAAAGTTTTTCAAGCTTCCCTTCAAGGCCAAGCCATGACTTGGTTCAATCATCTCCCCCCGAGGTCGATTGAGTCGTTCGAAGAGTTGGCTTTGACATTTGTGAAGGAATACGCACAACTTCGGACAATCGAGGTGAAAGACGACCATCTTTTCTCTGTCCGAAAGAGAGCAAAAGACACTCTGCGACAATACATACGGAGATTTTGTGAGGAGAAGTCTCGCATTATCGGCTGTAATGACTTTGTTGCGGCAATGGCATTCAAGCAAGGACTCCCTCGAGACAGCCAGCTTTACGGGGACATCGTCATGAGCAATGCGCGAAGTCTTTCCGAAATACTTTCGCTAGCAGAGCGACATGCAAGTTGGGAGGACGAGAAGCGCGCCGCTCATACTCATGGCCATGCTGGGACTAGCGAAAAGGCCTCCGATGAGGATGAACCCCATGGAAAGTCTGCAACTGGAAAGCTCAACAAGCGAAAGGCAGGGCAACACTCCCAAACGCCAGTTATGGGGAAGCCTAACTTGCAGCTATCTTTACCAGCCCATCAGATACACAATGAAATTAAGAACAAGCCATGGTTTAAGAAGCCAGAGCCAGTCAAAGGCAATCAAGAGAATGCTGATAAAACCAAATGGTGCGCCTATCATGAATGTTATGGGCACAATATCAGCACATGTATATCTTTCGAAAGATATCTCCGAAATCTCCTGAGGGAGGGGCATTGTACAGACTACATCAAAAACAAGACTGTAAATCACATGGAGAACAAAGAGTCAAACGAGCCAGCGTCAAAGGTGATCCGCATCAACTAGACGCAAGTCAACAATAGAAAGACATAAAACTCTATGGAGCTTTTCAATTTTGCTTTTCAAGTTGCCTTCTGAATTCAAGTATCAATGAAATGAGATTAACAAATTGATTTGTTCACCATGTACAATTTTCAAAGCTTATTCTCTCTAGTGTAAAAAGCCTTCATGATCGAAGCATCCAAGCCTTCGTCATCGAAGCATCTGAGTTTTCTCCTTGCGAAGCATCTAAGCCTTCGTCATGCGAAGCATCCAAGCCTTCGTCATCGAAGCATTCAAGCCTTCGCCCTGCGAAGCATCTAAGCCTTCGCCATGCGAAGCACCTAAGCCTTCGTTATCGAAGCATCCAAGCCTTCGCCCTGCGAAGCATTCAAGCCTTCGCCATCGAAGCATCAAAGCCTTCTGAGTCCTGCAAATTTCTGTGCAGCAGGGAGAGCTCATCTCGAGCGGTATCTCGCTCATTTTCTATCAGCATCCTCTCTGCACGGCACATCTCCAACTCGCCCATTTTGGCTTCCGATGTGAAATTGAGACCTCAAGTTATCTTAGTTATCGCAATCTCACATCAACAACATAACTTTCCATTTCTGCCTGCCCTTCGCATCAAGATGGCACATTCGTAGGGCCAGAACGGAAAGGTTAGGAAAGAAGTTGCTCGGTATGCTTATGGGTTAGGAAAGAAGTTGCTCGGCATGGTTTTTTCTCCCAAGAACCAGTAAGTCCTTGTTTATTGTCCTTCTTCTGAACAACGGTCTCCTTCAAGCACAGTGGAACGCACAACCACTCCTTGATCGGGATGTCTGAAAGCCTCGCGCCATTCATGGAGAAAGCAGCCGGCTCATGTCCCGGAACTCTGGAAGAACATCTGTCGCCAAGCTCCACGAGAACGTCGTTTGGAAAGGAATTTTGATTGCAAGCCTTCCACTCCATGAGGTCTTCAGGCTTCTCAAAATCCATATCTTTCCCTCGGAATGGACTTAGGCCACGAAAACCGCCACGCTCCCACAGGACAAATTTGCTAGGTCTCTCGGCATCTTGACGCATGGCGAGCATGTATGTGGTACTAGCAAGAGTCACAGTAGGTGTGATCCTGCCTACCGATGCTCACTAGTCACGTCCGCAAGTGCACTCAGTCACCACCAAGTCCCCGTCGACTGTTCGGCCAAACTCCGTCCACAACGTGACATCGTGAGAGTATAAGGAACGATTTTACAAGATCAATTTGATAAATCCTTACCTCCAGCTAGTAGAACTCAAGCTCGATTTTTTGAGGATTTTGAAGCTTCTGTTCTTGCTCGATACGGCCTCAATCCTCCCCGTTTTTTATTTGGATCGGTTCGAATTAGTCCCAGGAGACTTAATCCAGTCTCAATTTTGATCCTCAAGACTCACGAATTCGAATTCGAATTTTTACCACAAATTTCCAAAATTTCGAAAATCTGCAAAACCAGCGACCCTCTGTCCTTTGTGTTTGTTTTGCTCCAATTCAGACTCTCTAATCTCTCATTCTCACAATCGAATTGCTCTGCTATTTAACAAAATCAAGGTTTGGACAAAATGATTGAGTTTTCCCTAATTAAGGGTTTAGGGTCCCTAAAATCCTTGATTTCCTCCATGTTGTCTAGACAAAGCAGCAAGAATCATTGGTAGGTAGCATGAGTCAGCGTCCACCGTTCGCTTGTCTCAAAAAGACCGTTTTGCCCTTCGCTTCCAAAATTACGAAAATGCCCCTCGCCTTCGTAGACACATAACCTTCGCATCCGATCTCCGATTTCGGCATGCCACCTGTCTATGGATTCGTATCAACTCGACCTACGTAACGGTCTCTGGCCCTCGTCCTTTGGACCCCCCGGTTCAAAAGACAACATTTTGCCCATGCTTGGGGGTAAAATGGTCATTTTGCACATTATGTCCGATTCACACCACTAAACCCAGAATAGTCATTCTAAAACTAAAAATGGACTTTTTACCTTTATAACCAGGGGCAAAATCGTCAAATAAACACTGAATCGATTCTTGAACCCAACGGTAACTGGTAACCCGGTAATATAAGACTCCAAACAATGTACATCCCTCCGGATTCCCTGAATACCGAATCGATGTGGGGGCATTTGTGGAACCCAAAATCACCGGAAAAATGTGGAGCTGCCACGTGGCCCATAATTCTCAAAATGACCAAATTGCCCTTGGCAATAATACTTGTAAGCACAAGCACCGGACATGGCCCAAACCAGAATGACATGTGGAAGCCTCTCCACCCTCGATTTGTATAACACGTGTTAGCATGCAAATTGATGAGCATTTGTCCCACATCGAAACTATGGAAATCGAACATTTCATTCACCCCTATATAAGAGGTAAATTGATGAGCATTTGTCCCACATCGAAACTATGGAAATTGAACATTTCATTCACCCCTATAAATAGCAAGGCACATTTCATTTCCAAGTTAAGTTGATTCTTCGCTTCGAAGTATATCCTTTTCCTCTCTCAAAGCTAACTTAGGCATCGGAGTGTTCTTGGTCGAACAACCCCCCGGGTAAATCGATCGAGACAACGATAGCTAATTGTTTGCTGTTTGCAGGAATTGTGAGAACTTTTCGCGGCGGGTTCGATTTCTGCTTCAACAGATATGTTTTGAGTTAAAGACTCAGTTATATGTTTTGAGTTTAAAGACTTGGTTATTGTGATATCCCCCGAGGCCTATTGTTTGTGTTTTGAGTTTAAAGACTCGTTGATATCCTGGGAAGGCCTGATATATGTGAGATCTAGCAGCTTGATTGATTGATGTTTTACTTTTGTTTTTCACTGGTTTTTAGATGGTTTGGGCTGTGGCCCAGATTATTTGGATTTTATGGATTTTGAGCTGAGTGCCCGAACTTTGATTTTGATTTCCGGTTTTCATTGATGGTTTTCTTATCTTGGATATGAAATGGTTTTCGAATGCATGCATTAGTTTTTTTTGTGGAGGTTATAAATGTCTTTTCTTATAAAATGTTTTATGAACTTATTATTTATTTTTGTCCACTCACAGTCTTTTGTTTTTCGATACCCTCCAAGTTTTATGCGGTGCGGGCTGTTGTTCGAGAGACGAAGACATCACACACGCAATCCACAGTAAGTTCTGCGCACTTTGGGACATCGGAAGGTGGTTTTGGTACTTTCGCCTAGTATCCCTTGTCCAGCTTATGTGTTACATGGAGGTTGGATGACGGTTTGGCTTTCGTGTCACACGTAAGTTAGATGGGAGCATGACTTATCCCTTAATCCTGAAGGATTGAGGGTGGGTCGTGTCACCATTTCTTGGCTATTTGATGTCCATTTTTAACGTTCCACATATCGAAATTCACCTAAGATAGCTAAAGATGTTATCTATGAAGTCAAAAAGGGAAATACTTACGAAAACTCACCATTCTACCTTACCACTCTTTTGGCCATTGTTTCTAAGAGAAGGTCCATAGCTTTTCCACATCCAAAATCACTCTTTCTTGACTCAGGATGGTCACATGACCTTTAGGAGTTCACTGGCATGCCTAATGGCTCGATTCTTGGTCGTGAGCTGAAAACCCTACATGGGGACCTATGGTTTCCCCAATTTTTCTCATGGTTTTTCGACCCTCAGGCTCTCCTTTGCTCTATTCAGCCTTCCTTTCTTTCTCTCCATTTGTCTCTGTCCTTGACCTGGCCTCTTTTCTCCCAATTTCTCCTAATTTCCCCGCCTTATCATTATTATCATTCTTTTTTCTTTATTTCAGTGCCCTCCCCCCCCCCCCCCCCCCCCCCCCCCTCCCCCTTTACCAACACCACACAATCATATAAATAGAACATAGGTAAGGAACATAGGTAAGTCGGTGGAGATTTTGGGGAGACAAATTCCAAAGTTTTTCAGGATATTTAACCACCCTCAAAATATCTTGCAAGTAAAAAATGGCCTTATGTTTCAAAATAATCAAAATACCCCTAAACATTCGTTGACCTAGTAATGAACTTATCTAAACCCCTTTTTTCGACATATCACATGTTCATATACTCAGGAGACCGAGACCCTACATAACAGCCTTCTCGGAATTCTCAAAAAAGAACCATAGCAAAAGGTCAACTATTTGACTTTTTGGGACAAAATAGTCATTTTTCATTTCCTCAAGTATCTGTGGTGATACAATCTCCCCTTCCCCCTCTAAAAAATTGTCCTCAAAATTTTAGAACTGAACCAAGCCTATCTTCGCTACTCAATAGTGTTTACACATAACAATTCATATCACAATCATATACACTTGAATCATATATTCAGGAACCAAATCCAATACTCAAAATTGATGTTCGAAAATTGGGCCCGAGGCCTAACACATACTTGATACCAAAGCCTCGTAAAACCATGCAATAATACAAAATTAAAATAAATCGCCCAAAATTGTCCAAAAAAAATAAATAAATCACCCAAAATTATAAGAATCTCAATCAACCACACATCATGCTTCAAGTTCAAGTTTATTATGCTACATTATTAACATATCATCATCCATATAGTCCTTAACATCATCATGATTCAGCACAATTATTAGTAATAACATCAATATTATTATAGCATAGTTTGATCATGATTAACATCATAAGTCACTATAAGCCATTATCATCACCTGAATATCACAGCCTCATAGTCAAGACCACCCCAATATTATATGGTACTCAACTAATTAATATCTTACATACCATCCTTATGTCACATTTCACAACGGCACTACTAGTAGGCCAACCATAACCAATATCTAGTATCAAATACAATCCAGATAAACATTTCCCCTAGGGGTATTACTGCACACCACTAGGGAACCAAAGCCCATCTCGACCTCCGAGTGTAGACTCACCTTCTCACTCAAAAACTAGAGCCTCGAGCGATGTCTGAGTGAGAACTGACCCAAGAAACCAGAGCCCCACTCAACGTCTGAGTCAGCATCCCCATACCAGTCTTAAGAATTAGAGCTTAGATAGACGTCTGAGATTGACCAACCACCACCCACTAAGGAAGCGGAGCCTTACTCGATGTCTGAGTGGTCACCACACAATACCAATCTCAATAATGTACCAATACAATCATATACAAGATTATCACAATAACCACATACAAACAAGCCATCCTCAACACCTCAAAGTCTCACAAGATCACTCGGGAATACAGCATCTGAGCATAGTCTGTGGAAGGTTGTTCACAACATAATACGAAGAAACATAGTTTCATAGCACACATATATTCCTCAAATTCTTCTAAGAATATTAAAAAAAAACATCACATGCTTCTTACATATGTCAACTTACTTTGAAAATCCAATTTACCATTCGAAAACTCGGGCCTACGTCCAACACATATTAGATAAGATATACTTTACAAGTCTCGTAACACGCATACTCCAAATATATTCAATTCAAAACCACAATTGAAACGATATTCGAAACCATAATTTACGCAAAATCTTGTGAAACATGCAATAAAACACTTGTGTGAAATCGTAAAATTCATAAAAAAAAACCCCCAAAAAATCAAGTTATCAAATTGAATTTAAACTCGACATAATTTCCATTACACTCGTAAACCTAATCTCAAAATCATCCATAATCATTTCTTCAATAATCATTTGGGAAATCCAAATCCGAATCATTATCACATAAATTACACCATAACCATGACTTTTAAATCAAATCATTTGAATTTTTCCAAATTGGACATTAGTCCCATACATAGTATATAATAAACCTCATAACATGTGAACTTCAAATAGCTCCATAAGATTTGTCAAATCCTCTTAAGATCACAATCGACAAATATGTAAAACATTTGAAATTTCCGAAAATCCTCGATGATAGTTTGAAACCCAAATTTAATTTATTAGAAAAAACCAACTTTCAAAATTATTAGTCATCATTTAAAACCCCAAATTCAATTCGTTGTCATATAATTCATTTTTAAGGACCCTAGGCTTGCATTTCAAATCAAACCAAATTCCAATAATATCTTAAATAGGTGGTATACAAAATTTGTACTTCTAAACACAATTTGATTTATATCTGTATAATGCATATTTTACTCAATTTATAAGCCTCAACAGCATTAGAAACATCAAAAGTTTTAATTTTATTTCCTTATGAATCACTTACTTACCTTGACTTAAATTCCAAGTTAATCATATTCTAAACCAATTTTAACTCAAGCTCTCTCCTATCCTTTAATAATAGTAAAGCACTGAATTCATTATATACATGATTCACATTTAAAAGACAAAATCTCTAACTGTGCTCTGATACCAAGTTGGCAGGACCCGTCCCCAAATACCATGAAAGTTGGACCGGTCATGTTCTCTTCTAAAAACCTCTTGTTAGACAAGGAATCTACAAATTTTAACCCGATTCAAACCCTTATTAATTAAACCAAATTAATTCTTCCTTTACGGGGTTACCGCCCAACTTCAACCCACTAACCCCGTCATTTAGTGGAACATATAACTGCCAGTCTTTAGATTTTATTTTTTCTATGGTTTATAATGTCGATTGTCTCTACCGGAGAAACCACCACCAGTGGATTTAGAACGTTGAAAACTATTAGACACGCATCATCGTGTTTCGAAATTCATGCCCACATGTCGGTGGAAGATTGGCAGGCTTCCTACACACTGCCACACACTCACATGTGCCCCCATGTGTGTCCTTGTGCAATACTATCAGTGTCTAGTCAGCTTCCCATGTGGCACCACTTGGTTGCTGACATGGACGCCACGTGTCTAATACGTGGTTTCCAGGTGACATCCACGTAGCTACCACATCACCGCCACGTTAGCATATTTCGAGTCCTCTACTTACCATGTGGTTGCCACGTTAGTATGCCACATCAGCATCATCCCTAACCTTGCGATGAGTCCACTTGGATTCCTAGTTTTGGGTTTTTTCGACCCAGCGGGTAGTTCCGGTCCTAACTTCTTAATTCCTAAATAATTTTCAATGCTATAAAAACCAAAACTCATCCTCCACTCCCCAGAAATCTACCTAATGTAATCAAAATTAACGAAGTCGAGCTAGAACTTAGGGTTCTTAACTACGAAGTTTCGGCCAAGTTTCCTTCCCCATTCCCAAGCCTCCTAGCATGCTACTCTCTGTTCTTCATGTTGTTTCCGTCTTTTGGAAGTCTTAGGAATTCACTGGAATAGATGTTTGTAGCTTAAACGCTCACCCAAAGCTCAAACACTCTTGATCAACTATTTCGGTTTTTCGGGTTCTCTGTTTTTCTTCCTTCCTTCCCATTTCCTCTCAGCTTTCTTTCCTCCCTATTTTCTCCTGGTTATTCTGGTGGTCTGGTTATCGGGTGAGGGTCTTCCTCACAACTTCCTCCCTTCACATTGACGGTGTACACTTTTCAAGGGGATAAAGTGATAAAATGATAAGTATAAGGTCACAAAAATTCTCCAAAGTAAAATTATTAAAATGCCCTATCAACCAAAATTTCCAAAATACCCCCAACAATTCTAGACTCGTAGCACATTCGTTGGATCTCTGATTTCGTCCTACTACCTGTCTATGGATTCAAGACTCCAAGATCTACACATTGGTATTCACGGAAAATCTAAAAAACAATTCGAGTCAAAAGTCAACATTTACATATCTAAGGGTTAAAATTGTCACTTTTCATTCAAACTACCAAATTACATTTTTCAACAGTCTGGGTCGTTACATTGTATGATCGAAAGCTTTTTGGTTTCATGATACTTACTTAAGCACACACACGGGTTAGTTCTTTAAAGAGAGGTGGTTAGTGCCATTAATCCATCCTTGGATGCTGAAACACCTATCACCAACCTAGTGGACCAAAAAAAATCCCTCAAAAGCCAAATTACATAATTGCCCCATCCAAGCTACTTCCCCAGGTTTTCATTATGGATTTTAAATGAGTCCATCTAAACTATGTGTTCAACGTGCAGCCAGTCTATGGTCTCAAAACTCCAAGACCTGCGTAACTATCCTCACAAAAATTTCAAAAAGTTCTCCGATCAAAAAGTCAATTTGACGTATAAGGGTAAAATCGTCAATTCCCTTTTTAAATACATGGAATTAAATTTTTTGAATTTCCAGGTCGTTACAATCATTCGAACCAATCTACCAAACAACTGTTGTTACGAGACCTATAGTATTCTCTCGGGCTCCTATTCGAACCCTCATTCGATATTCAGAAAAATACCTTTTATTTTGACTCTCTAGCTCTTCCTGAGCCTATGTACCATATCCCGATTCCTTCGAGTCCTAACCCGACATTTTGTGGTCTATTGAACCACCAACATGTCTAGTCGCCAAGCAGAAACATCGCTAAGTGTACCACACCCTATAGAGGATTTATCATCACCTCAATACCTCAAATACTCGCTCCAACCGAGGAACCCACATATCTGTCTCCTTCGGGTCCAATTTACCTATAAAGTGTCAAGACCCGACCCTTCTCGGTTAGGACCTGACTCGTCTAGCACGATATTGTCCACTTTGGGCCTCTTTGCCCTTGCCCTCACGGTTTTGTTTTCGGGAGCTCGCGGTGCAACTTCCCAGGGGGTCACCCATCATGGAATTGCACCAGCCTCAACTCGCTTAACTTTGGAGTTCCAAACCGAACCCAAAGCCCACTGAGCTCCCAAAAGGCCTCGTGATAGATAGATGTGTACCTACACCTTTAAGGCACACCACCATTCCTCTCCTAGACCATTGCCCTGGCAGGAATGTGAGGATCGTTCACCGTTACCTCCAGGACACGGGTCTTACATAAAGGCTATAACCCCAACCTCTAGGGACGTTTAATATCTAGACTCACATAAATCCTTATATACTGGAGCACAGTATCCAATGTCCGACCCAAATAATCTAGGGTTTGTTTCATCCCAAAGTCTATCTTGGGATTATATGTACTCCTCGTATATCTGTCTTGACACCAGGCCAAGCACATGCCTCATGTCTTGGAGACATGACATAGGCTAAAAGAAAACACATATCAGTATTACAATTCTTTGATACCAAATTGACAGGACCCTCCTCGAAATGCTTTGATAACCTTGCCTAGTCCTGCTCCTGTTTAACAAGTAATCCGAAATTCTGAAAATTCCGTTAACACATGTCAGACAAGGGATAACGTGACAGGACTCTATCTGCAATACACTAGAAAAGTACATTTGGGCTGACAGGACCCATCCCAATCCCCCCAGGATTAGTGCGGGATGACCCTGCTCCCCGTCTGACACGAAGTGTCAGACAAGGGATATTTCCGACCTTTGCCCTCCCAGGCTATCAGAGTACGCCAGGATCCGGAGGAGGCATGTGATATCTCGGTCTCTGCTACAGTCCACATCCGATGTTAACCTGAAGGGCAGTCAAAACATTAAAAACTGTGAGTGGACAAAACAAAAGTTTATAAAAACATTTCATAAGACATTTGTACCCTCCACTAAAAAGCATGCATGCATTCGAAAACCATTTATCCAAAACAAACCATATGTGGGACTAAGCCCAAAGCAGATATAAATCAAGGTCGAAAGGACCACAATGAAAACGACCATACGGGCCACTGCCCAAATCCATACGGGACTCGGCCCCAAACCATAAAGAAACCAAGTACACGAGCCACTGCTCAAATCCTGTGCACACCTGTGCACACCACATATCATATATCATATATCATATATATAAGTCACACAACCAATCCTGTCACGGTATCCAAAGCTACGCGCGTGCTACCCGGGTCTCAATCCGAGTCTTCTCAAAGTCAAGATCAATGTCCGCAGACCACTGACCCTACCCGAGGTAATAGTAACCATAGCCTTCCTGAGAGTAAGGAATCCAACTGGGGGGTGACTCCACTCAGTCGGTGCTCCGTGACTACTCCGGGGTCCACCCAGGCCAACGACCCTCCCCGGAGGAGATAAAGAAGTAAAGGAATATAGATGAACATATATATACATAACATAAACATTCATGACCGGTTCCCCTGAACCGTCATGATCCATAATATCCATAATCAGGTAACATGCCGGTTCCCATAAACCGTCATGTACCGTAATAGCCACAAGGGTTCATGCCGGTTCCCATAAACCGTCATGAACCATGATACCATATTAAGAGTTCATGTCGGTTCCCATAAACCGTCATGAACCGGGAAATCAATTTAAGGTTCCCTGACCTGAAATCAAAACTGTAAAGTAGCTTGGGTCTCGTACCCGAACATAGGACATCAGTTGGGCACCGTGCCCGATATCTGAGGTCATATGCCCGAGACAAAACCAAATGGGTCTCATACCCGAGTTTATCCTTTTGAAATCCAAATCCAGTTCATTTAAATTAATAAAGAAATACAGACCCGTATAAGCACCGTATAAGGCCGAAACCTTGAAATACGTGCTTATACGTAACCACATAGAAATGCACCCATGGCATCATCAAACATGTATTAAAACATATAACAAACATTTATGCATGCACCAATTTAGAAAACAAGGTCCACTCACAGACCGTTCGAGCTACCGTCTCGATTTGCGTGCCATACGGCTCCCCGAGCCGATCACCGTCACCGGGACTCCCAAACCTTTCCAAATCGTAATATAAGGTTACTAACTACTTAATTAACCTCCCACTAAAGCCCCGTAATTTTCCCGTATTTTTAACTATTTTTAATCCCGAACCTAAACCTTCCGATGCCCCGAAACATATCGAGACGGTGTCCGATCGACACGAAACCAGTCCCAAAATGTTCGTTACATCGAATAGATGATTTCGTATGTTGGAACCTTCCCCAGATTCCCTGCCACGCGCCCTCACGCGCCGCCTGAAGTGGCTGCGCGTGGGCTTCACGCGCCGCTACAGTACCTGCTGACGTCATCGCTGACGTCAGCATGACGTCATCTGACAGCTGTCAGGTCTGACATGTCAGACTCTGACATGTGCCACGTGTCATGTTCCCATTGGTCCACGTCACTGTGCTGTCAGTGCCACGTGGCAGTCTGACATGTGCCACGTGTCATCACGGCACTGGTCCACGTCTGTGCCACGTGTCAGCCCCTGATTGGGCCACATCACTGACATGTCAGTGCTGACTGTGCACTGACATGTGACACGTGTCGCACTCCTATTGGCCCATTTTCTGACATGTCAGCTGACATTGTCAGATCTGACAATGCTGACGTCATCCCTGACATGATAACGTCAGCAGGATGACGTCACCTGTCATCTCTGTCCTCCCGCGGGTTGACCCGAATACCAGTAACCGGGTCGCCGTGACCGGCGGCTTGACCCGGCTGGTTCTCCCAGCTCCGGCCACCAAAACACTCCCCGTTTGTCCCATTCTCTTCGTCTCAACCTAACCTACAGTCCTATGACCTTAAAATGTAAGAAAAGCATCGAAAACCCGTACCTTCAATTCGGCCATGGCGGCCGTGACTTCTCCCGCCGTTCGCGGCTGTTCTAGGCCTTCCTAACCCTCGAATCCAATCCCAATAGACTCCTAGGGTCCCCATAAAACATTCCTAATCTTTAGAAATCATCGAAAACCCCTAAAACTAGAAATCCAAATTTTGAGTAAAATGTACCTCACGGGTTTTCGGGTTCCCCCGTCGTGGTCCGCCGCCGTGAGTCCTCGCCGTCGCGTCCTCATCATCACGGTCCTTCCTCACGTCACACATAAGATGAACAATGATGAGATATGGTGGTATGTGTATGGTGTGGTGTTTGAAAATGGAGAATGAAGAAAATGATGGGGGGTTTCGGGTGTGAAGAAGAATGAAGGAGATGAGATCAGATGAGAGAATGAGAGATGGAGGGTGAGGATTTAAAGATAGAATTGAAATGGATGGCTAGGATTGAATGGTGGGTGGATTTGATTAAAAAATTAATTAAATAATGTTATTTTATTATTAGATCCACAATTTTAGCCAATAGGATGAGTGACACTTGTCACTCATCCATGGGACCCACCAAAATATCTGCCCAATCAGATTTCGCCAAATCGTCCCCGTCTCGAAGTTCGTGCATAGTGAAATCGAACTTCCGTGACCCATAACTCTCTCGTTCGAAGTCCGATTTCAGTGTGCCGCCTGTCTATGGATTCGTATCGTCCTTATCTACGTAACGGTCTTCGGCCCTCGGCCATCGGACCTCCAGGACAAAAAGTCAACTTTTGACCTCCTATTCACCCAAATTACCAAAATGCCCATAAACTTCCGAACGTCATAACTTCTTCCTCGAATGTCGGAATTGAACGTGCCACCTGTCTATGAACTCGTGACGTCACGAACTACGTCACGGTCATCGGTCAAAGTCCATTTGACCGCCCGATTGAAAAGTCAACGTTTTGCCACCACCAGGGGCAAAACGGTCATTTCGCATCGTTCGTCCGATTTCGCCCAACTAATCGCGGATTAGCCTCACTAATCGTGATTAGTCACTAATCTAATCCTGAAATTAGGGACGGGTCGTTACATGGGCCCTACTCCCGTTTGATAAGAATTAAAATATACGCATGAACCCTTGTTAGACAAGGGATACACACAAGTTTCTTTAGTTCATGCCTCCGCCTCTTGAGTCTCGATTCCTATGCAATGCCCCTGGAGAGTCACAAAACCAACAAAACATGTGACTGGACAAAATGAAATAGTTTAAAAACATACTTCGAAAACAACCGGCATTTACCCTCTGTTTTCCAAAATCATACATGCATATGAAATCCATTACACTTTGATTAAAACAAAATACAGTTTATCTTCTCGAAATAAGTACTTAATCATAATCAACCATTAAATACTAACACGTCACAGACGTAATAGTCTTTCACATCAATGCGACATAACTGAACCATATCCAGGACCACAAAAATCCACACATGTCACAATCACCCATCCTCGAAGCACCATAACAAACAACAAACCACTGCCCCGCATGTAGGCACACCACAAATTCACATACGACCAACTCATCATTAATACACAAGCACAGCATCAATCATCATACCACAAGAATCAGCATCAAGCATCAATCATCATTAAAATAATAAACAATTAGAGAAAATAATATATTTTGTGATATTTTTGTAGAATTAAATAAAACTTGGAATTTGAAGCGTTTTTGCGAAAGAATTGTCCCGATCGGAATTATAACAAAGAAATTATGGACGAAATTTGGTGGAATTATATTTCTAATTAAAAATTCAATCCAACCCTAGTTTATATTTGATGAAGCCCATATTAATATGTTGCAGCCCAAATTCCAGATTCCCGAGCCCAGAAGCCCAAGCAACTTGCGGTCCAGCGAACCCAGCCTCAGCCCAACGTCCGATCGGAGTGGGCCTGTCGGAGCCCCAACCATCACCTCGGCGCGCGCTTCCAGAAGGTCTTATCCGCTCCCCATCACGCGTGCACCGATGTCTGTATGCTCTTATCAGTGCGAAATGCGCGAGCGACCTCGTGATTGTAAACGCGCACCTACCGACAGCTTCACCCCCTAACCCGCCTGACGCGTCGAACTCTCTTGTACATTTCAGCTGCCGCCCGCCAACCTATTCCCCGTCCTATCAGCCTAAAGCCGCCGAATTTTCTTGCCTTTTCCAATTGGTTGCCGCCAACTCCCATCAGCCTAGTCAGCCTCCACCTGCCGAGTCACTCCCTGCTCCACTTGTTCTACTTTTTCTACTTTTTGCTGATTTCCAGCATGGTTCCCCCCCCCCCCCCCCCCCCCCCCCCCCCCCCCCCCCCCCACAAAAAAAAAAACCTACCAAAAATCATCATTTCAGTAATGTATTTTTTTATTAGTAATTTCCAACTAATTTGCATTTTATTTTCTTTATTTTTGTGGCACTCCCTCTATAAATATGGAGGCCATTTCATTGTTTTGGGAGTCCCCATTTTTCCATTTCTTTCACTTTTCTTAGTTTTTAGTTCTTGGTTTAGTTCTTTTGTTTCTCTCTTTTGAGAGACATTTTTGGGGATCATTTGTAACTACTTTTGATTATTTATTTTAGTTTGTTCTTAGTTTCATTTTCTTTATTTCGCCCCTAGAATTTCTTAAACTTCTCTTTAATTACATTTTTATGTTTTCCTTAAGAAAAACCTAAGGCTAGGTAATTCTAAGGCAATTCAAGAATTTTTAAGACCGAATTCCTCGAATTTCTTTTTCCATCTTTACAAATTTCTTGCCGCTGTTCGGTGATTTTTGGGAAAAAAACATCTTTTTCTACTTAATTTCTTGTTATTGTTTTAGTTTTATTTATAATTTCAATTATGTGTTGGTATTTTCTTTCTAACAGTTGTAAGTATGAATACAATCTTCATGTGTTTTACTTTCTGAATTTCTCTTACTTAATATGTTTTAGTGCTTCATACTTCAATTTGATGCTAAGTGTCGGCCGCTGTCGGTGCACTTAGTATTTGATTGAAGAGATTTTAATGTCGGTTGTTGTCGATGCATTTAATAACAAACTTAAGGTAAATCATATTCTAAGTAATAATCCACTGTTCGGTGCATTTATAATATGAAAAACGTATGCATATAATGAAGATGATGAAGATAGGATTTCGTGATTAATTCAATATAAGCATGATGTTAGAGTGTTAGTAAAAATTGTATTTAAAGAAAGTTTATTTTAGGAGTAGTTTTAAATAATGTTATTGTTAAATTTAATTTAATTCTTAGTTAGTGTTTTCTTTAGTTTAGATTACAAATCTTTTCAAACCCCCTTTAATTCTTTATTTTTTTTTATTTTTTTATTCATTAATTCATTAATTCGTTAATTCATTTATTCTTTAATTCATTTATTCATTAATTATTTTATTAATTTATTATTTTATTCATTATTCTTTCTCACTAACAAATTATTAATCTTCCCTAATTTTCCCAGTTAAGAACATCCCTATTTACCAATACTACATCTACATAAAAAGGGTTTAAATTGTATAATACTCAAATTACGTGTTTAATTTAATGCATAGTTTGGGCCTTATCACATAATTTCATGGTTTTTCACCTTTTTTTCCTTCCTATTTCAACAAGTTTCATCTTAAGTAGCTTAGGAGAACATCTATGTAGTAATAACTAAAGAAACATACCTAAAGGTCATCCATCAAACACCACCCTCATTGGTTGTCCGTCAACTTCACCACCTGCGTGATTCCAGCACCCAAAACCTCAACCCAACAGCTTGTCAAGGTCTTAAGAACTATGAGAGGAAGATAACAAGTTCATTTCCAAAGTTCCTAATCAGAAACTGGTTTGTGTGATTCAAACCCGCAAGCTTCCTTTGCGGGTTGTCTTTGGACCTACAGGTTTGGGACTTCAGTTTTCCCTTTCTTTTCCTTCTTCCTCCCTCTTTCCTTTTTCTCTCCTCTCTTCTCTGTTCTCTCTTCTTCTCTCGTGCTTCTTCTTCTCTCGTTTCATTTTCTTTTCTATTCTTCATGGTGCACATCCACACTTCACACACAACACTTAAAACATATAAACAATTACACACAAACACACAAATTCGGTGCATAAACCCATTGAAGATAAGTGACACTTGTGATCTCCACCATTCACACAAAAATATCACAAACAAATTACTAAAATAACCCTATAACCAAATTACCAAAACGCCCCTACATAATATAAACCCAGAACGAAACCGTATGAACTCCGTTTCCAGTATGCTGCCTACCAACTTACTCAGAAGACCGAGACCTTTCTAACAATACTTTTGGAATCACCAAAAACTATCCCGATCAAAAAGTCAACAATTTGACCTTGGTCAAAGAGTCAACCCTACTTTGTAAGAGTACATGATAAATATAAAAATTAATATATTTGTTAATGGTTTAGTTTGGATTTAACTTATTTTCAAAATGAAAATCCAAAGCCAGCGCGATACTAATAAAGCGACTAGAATTCTCAAATTCTTTTATTTTTATATGGTCAAATTTAAATTGTTGAATGTATAACAGTTTAGAGCGAATCAGTTAATAATTTTTACGAATTTATGCCCATCCATAATGCATAGATATCCTCTATAGTATTTTTTTCGTGCCCAAAATATTGTCGTAGCAGAATCTGAGGGCACCATTCAGTGGCTCGCTTATGATGGGGCGAATACGCATGTGTTTGGGGTGATGGGGGCCTCTTCACATTAACTCGTTGTAGGGGTGCAGTATTAGTAACTAGGGCGAATGAGGGGAAGGCTGGAAGCCTTGGGCTATGATGCCACGGCTCTGCCTTAGTAGGTTAGTCCAGCTTTCTTAGCCTTCTAGCTGCCTTCAAGGGGCGTGCCACTAGTAGAGACTGCTACTAGATAGGGTTAGTGATTGGTTCTAAATTGTGGCCCACGAATCGTCGTTCAAAATCAAGTGAAAGTGGAGGAAGCAGGCATCTTTTTTGCTCTATTCTTTTCTATGCCTCTCGCGAGGATTTTAAATATTTTCTTTTACACTTAGTCCAAATTCAATATCTGCATGTTCATGTTAGCGACGCACAATTCAGGGTTAGATGGGGGGAGTTAGGTAGATCATAGAGGGGGAAGTTAAGCGGATCGACCTCTCCAAGTCAAACTTGCTCGAAAACTGAATCAAAACACGAAAGTGGTCCTAAGGCTTAAGCAACCATATAACTATGAGTTGGTATTTTCCAGTTACCGAAGTCAGGACTTTAAAGGAGTCAAAATGCAAAAGAGAGAGAGGAGATGCAAACACTTAGAACATAAATTAATTCTTTTCTTTATAGATTGAATTACAAGTGTGTGAGGTAAATTGTCTCTAAACTATGTCATGAGCTGACGTTCATGGTCAAGAGATCGTCAACAGGATGAACATCCGTTGGAAATCATACCAAAGATGTTGTCAGAGTAGTAAAAAGACATAACGATGTCAAGGAATGAGGTTGTGAGGTTGTGAGGGTCTCAAAAGACTGGTTTGAGGTAGTTGCAGTAAGAATGATGATCTTCGTATAAGAAGAGGAAACTTAGTTGGAAAAAGTGTAAGAAGGTTGGGAAGTCTCCAGAAACAAGCTTGGGATGCAAGTCGGATTGAGAGAAAGGCTTGTTGTTCGATAGAACTAAGAAAGGTTGAAAAAAGAACTGAATTTTGATCGTAGATCGAAAAGACATGTTTTTCCAAGAATGCTAACTTTTGAATAATAAAAAAACTTTTGAGACTTTTGCAGTTGCTGTAATTGATTGAGTTTGATCAATTCTTTGTTTAAATTGATTTGGTTCTTCTTTAGAACAGGGTTCCTTCTCCTTGTTTAGGCGGCATTAGTGCGGATAGTTGACATGTGCATTTCTACGTGCATCTCCATCATAACGACTAAGTCGCATGTCCCTTGCCCTTTTTGATGGTTTTGAAGCTGTGCTAGAGTAATTTTCGGAAATTACAATTGCGTTTGCTTATGATGCAGCTGTGAATGATACTAAGTGAATTTGAGCCTTAGTCAAAATGGATCTTTAAGTTGTGGTATTTTTTGAGTGTAAACACACAAAAAATGACTATTTTCCTTATAGATTAAAATCTTTATTGTAGAGCAAATAGAATGGTATACCGAATATTTTAAATACTCGAATTAAATTATTTAATAATAAATCTAACATTTTCTTATAGAATAATAAATCTAATTCTGGACTAAACATTCAAATCTTCCATTGGTACAATAAATATTAAAATAGAATATACTTTCGTAAAAAAAAAATTAGACATCATGTTTAAAAATTACCATATAAGCAATAATTAGCGAAAATTTAAGGGATTAAAGGATATTATTTCTTCCCAGAAATTAGAAATTACAGAGACAAAAAGCAAAAAAAATTACATTTGTGATATATTCCCTCAACTAGAAACTGTTTCTCTGGCCCAGCTACTCGGATTTGTAACTTTCTACGGCAAGCTCCGGTTGGCCGGCAACGTAATCGAGGAGGCCTTCACCGGCCTTGTCAGCGGAGGCGTCGGTACCCGCCAAGGTGGTCTTCCCAAATACGACAACGGCGAAGAGGAAGAGGGCGGTGGAGAGGAAGAGAGGCCAAAAGTAAGCCAAAATGGTTAGAAATCTAGGGGCTATGAGAGTCACAGCGTAAAGAGTGATGCACAGAATGAGTGCAAAGAGGAAGTAGAATTTGAATTTGAGAAGCTTTTCGGAGATCTCCATAACTGATTGGGTTTTCTGTTGCAGAGATTCAAAATTTTGAGTATGATTTTGTAGAGAGAGATTGGGAGATATTATTATCTGAGTGCAGAGATTCTCTGAACGGGGAAAAATGCTGTCTCCTCAGCTTTGTTTTGGAGTGTGTAAATATTGTTTTGTTTTCCCACGCCTAATAATTTTATCTTTTTATGGTAATTGACCTCTTTGGAGTTTTCCTCCAAAGAAATAAATAAATAAAATTTTTAGATTGTCTTCAATACGTCGTATAAAAAACTGTATAAATAATATAATACTAAATTATTAATTAATATCACTTATATTAATTAATCATCATATAAATTAATATAATTGAATATTTTTATACGATTCAGACATATTAAAATAATATTTTCCAAATTATTCGTATTATATAATTAGATGACTAATAGTCTTAAATAATAATAATAATAAATATAAAATAAAATTTTAATAAATATAAATAATAAATAATAATGTACATAATTAATATTTATATGTAAATATTTTTTATCAACTACTATAATATAATTCGTCAAGTATAATATAATCGGCATTTTAATTCTGTCGAGCACCAAACACTTGACTAAATAATCAGTCTATCTAATGAACATATTAGTCTATCAAACTGAAATAATCAATACAATACGGCGTACCAAACGAGCCCTTGGAGTTTGTTTATTGCAATGGCCATCGTGTCTCTTGAATAGAGATGTTTTTTAGATGGAGGCAATTGAATTGGACATCAAACTATTCGGTTCAGTTTGAATTTGGTTCGGTTTTAATTATAAAATAATCCAACAATTTGAAATTTAACCGAATGGTTTCGTTTTTAGTTTGTTGAAGACTTAAATCAAATCAAACTAAATACTTAAAACTTCAATGTTTTCAATCTATTTAAACTAAACCTTATAACATGAGTATGAATTCTCATTTATTACCAACCTATCTGTACAACTTTGGTTGATTTAGTTCAATATCCTCCTCGTTCAAGGCAAACAATCCAACATTTATTACTTTACCTTATCATTTAGTATTCTTTTCGAAGAAACACTTTCAATATATGATCAAACAGAGAAGCAAGAGTATCTAACAACTGATTTCTAAATTTATAGCTGACTCCAATTCAATCTCTTAACTAAGTCTGTTGTGCCCCGCAAAACAGCAGATTTATATTTGTAAACAATAATATACAGCCCAATCAAAACCATAATTACCAAAATAAATATTTTGGGTGTGAAATGTAAATGTTGGAAAGTCACTTGAGTTTGCAATTTTGAATACAGAAGGGCGTTGGAGTCATTTTTGACAAAACTGAAATGGATCCACTATGGGAGAGTGGGGTTTTGCTGAGTAGAGAAATTGTCATTGCATCTTCTTGAAATAAGAGAGCTAACCAAAAAATTTGTTTGTTTCTGGGAAAGTTTAGATCTAACACATGACTTCGGTAATACGAGGCAGAAAAGTCATTCAATGAGAGAATAATTATGTTATTAACTTTTTGAAAATAGAACTCAAAGGGTGTGTTTGTTTCGCCGTATTACGCTCCGTATAGGCTAAATAATCTGAAATCTGTGTTTGGTATCAGTCGTATTAATTAGTCACCGTATAAGTTAATACGGTTGAATATTTTTATACGGTCCAGACACGCTAAAATAATACGCTCGAAATTGTCCGTATTAAATAGTCGGATAACTAGTAATCTTGTAAAATATAATAATAATAATAATAATAATAATAATAATAATAATAAATAGTAATATAATAAAAATAAAATATTAATTTAGTAAATATTAATAATAAAAAGTAATAAATTAATAATTAATGATATTTTAATAAATAATAATGATAAAATTAAAAATAATTAATTAATAAAAATGTAATAAATAGTAATAATAATTATTATTAAAATAAATAATAATAAAAATAATGACATACATAATTAATATTTAAGATATAAGTATTTCATCAATTACTATAATATAATCCGATCAGTATAATATAGTCGGCATTCTAATCCGGAAAAGTATCAAACGCCCGACTAAATAATCAGTCTATCCGGTGGACAGATTAGTCTATCCGATTGAAATAGTCAGTACAGTACGGCATACCAAACGAGACCAAATGGGCTTGGCAGGTGTAGTACTAACATTCCCTAATGTTTGTTGTGTCTTCATAAAATCCCCCATGATATTTGTTATATTTCCATAAAATCCCCTTTATGTATTAGAAATTACATAAACAAAACCTATAATTTGAAATTTTCAAATAAACCCTTATAGACAAATTTACCCTCTAAAAACTACTGTCATCAGTATCAAAAATCTTTGTTTTAGCCAAAAATGTAACATGAGGCCTAGGGTCATCTACAGTCAGTCTCATGTGAGATCCTTCAATAGATGTGGGCTCCTCTTTGTAGGATGATTAGTGTGGTGTATGTGGTGAACATGTGCATGACTTTTGTGATGAAACCTGTGGACTTGGAAGTTTTGTTCACTGCGGTCTTTTCCTAATGAGCCGACTAAAAAGTAAATAAGTGGGCTTTATTTGTCTTCAGAATATAGGTGCTATTATTAGAAACGGATAATAGACAGTCGAGATTGGGTGGCTTTAAAAAGGTGATTGTGATGTAATGACAATTGCTTGCATTATTTTTTTCGAACTTTTCCTGCGAATGTATTCAAAGATTTTAATAATATTTTCTTTTAAATTAGTCAAAATTTAAGTAGTCGGGTTTGAATGAAGATATATGCACAATTTTGTGACTTAAAGCATCGTAAAAAAAAACCCCCGGTTGGTGTTCTCCAAAAAAACCTCGATTCTGCTCAAGGAAATCGGTTCAAAAGGTAAATAAAAAAAATAGGAATGGTAAGAGGAATAAGAAAATATTAAAGGTAATAATGGAACAAGTACAGAATATAAATATTTTATTCAAGATCAAGCTTAATTTGAGGGGGAGATCTTCAAGAAATGCCGCCGCAAAGGCCTGCAAAATGAAAAATGTAAACCACAGACAAAAAGAAGAGAAAATCACAAACTCCAACTCACCTTGATATTTTTGGGTAACCAAACGGGAAAAAGTAGATAAAATAATAGGAAGAAATGCATGACTTACAGCAATTTGAAAAACCATGAACACAACAACGACCGAATTATGATATTGAAAGGGTTTTTTGAGTAAGATGGAAGGATATTCTTGGGTTTTATTAAAATAATGGTAAATTTTTGGGAAGTCTATCAGGTGGTTTGATAAAAATTTATTCAAAAATAAAGTTTTAAAAATCTCTTCACAAAACTACTATGGGAAATTTATTATAATAATTTGATAGTTTATAAAATTTGAGAGAGCCTTCATCTTCTCATCGCTCTCATCTTCTCATCGCTCTCATCTTCTCATGTCCCTTACCTTCTCATCACTGTCATCTTCTCATCAATCTCATCTTCTCATCTTCTCACGTCCATCATCTTCTCATCGTTCTCATCTTCTCACACCTCTTATCTTCTGATCACTCACATCTTCTCATCAATCTCATCGTTCCATCCCTCTCATCTTCTTATCGCTCTCGTTGTTTTCAGCCATAGTCACAAATTTGCACCGCTATCCTTCATATTTATGTGCCCCTAATTTTTCCTTAATCATTATTTTGGGTTCTTTTTTTTTGTTGAACTTGTTAAATTGTGTGTTGGGTATTCAATAGGTTAAAGCCAATATCGATTAGGGAGTGAGAAAGATAAATTTGCAGGTCTGAGGTTGGGAAGATACTGTTGGGTTGGGAAGATAAATTTGCAGATTTGATATGGGTTGAAAAATATTATCAGATTATGAGGATATTATTATGTTACGTTTGATACGCCATATAAGGGACTGTATAACATAATATAATACGAAATCAGTATTTAGTACCACTTGTATTAATTAGCCACCGTATAAATTAATATAATTGAGTACTTTTATACTGTCCAGACACGCTAAAATTATACTCTCCAAATTGTCTGGATAATAAAATAATAATGTACATAATTAATATTTATATATAAATATTTCTTATTAACTACTATAATATAATTCGTCTAGTATAATACAGTCGACATTTTAATCCAATCGAGCATCAAACACCTAACTAAATAGTCAGTCTATTCGATGGACAAATTAGTGTATCCGACTGAAATAGTCAGTCTATTCGATGGGCAAATTAGTCTATCCGACTGAAATAATCAGTACAATACAACGTACCAAATAAGACCTTAGACTATAGAGACATATCAGATTATGAAGACAACAAAAAATCTTAGTTGATAAAAAATTCAAAATTGACTATGAGGATACTACCTAACTATGATGACACTATCTGACTATGAGAACACTATCAGACTATAGGGACAATATCAGACTATGGGGATACGAATACAATTATGAAATTTTCATCAATGAAGGTTGTTTGCTGTCTCCATAGTTTGACGATGTCCCTATAGTCTGATAGTGTCTTCATGGTCTCATAGTGTCCTTCAACTCAAATCAAATCAAATCTCATATTAGATCTGCAAATTCGAAAAAATGGTTTCTATGACCTTCAACCCAACATCATCTTCCCACCACTTGAAAATTCATCTTCCTTTCTCTCCAATTGGTTATGTCGATTAATTTTTTTATTGCCTAACACATAATTAAACAAATTTAACAAGTAAAAAAACAACCAAAATAATGATTAAGAAAAAAATTAGAGACATAGACAGATGAAAGATGACTAGTTTAAATTTTTGGTTATGGCTGATGATTATCGAGAGGAATGAGAAGATGTGAGCGATAAGAAGATGAGAAACGATGAGAAGATGATAGCAATGAGAAGATGAGGGCTTTCCCAAATGTTTGGTGCCTAGGTAGCATGATTTGAAGGAAAAAAAATTTCAAATCCATGCCAAATGTGCTGATGATATACGGTACCCTATATCAAAATCAAATCACAAAAAGAAAATAAAAACGAAAAGTAACAAGTAACAAAGCAATATTGTATCAGACTACTTGTCTTCTGGTAGTTGGATCTCCAAGTTTTTGGAATGCTCCAAATTCTACTTGAGCATCTAAATTTGGATCAATACCAAAAATGGTTTCTATGACCTTTAACCCAACATCATCTTCCCAACCACTTGAAAATTCATCTTCCTTACTCTCCAATTGGTTATATTGATTAATTTTTTTAATGCCCAACACATAATTAAACAAATTTAACAAGTAAAAAACAACCAAAATAATGATTAAGAAAAAAAATTAGAGACATACACAGATGAAAGATGACTAGTTTAAATTTTTGGTTATGGTTGATGATTATCGAGAGTAATGAGAAGATGAGAGTGATAAGAAGATGAGAAACGATGAGAAGATGATAGCAATGAGAAGATGAGGGCTTTTCCAAAGGTTTGGTGCCTAGGTAGCATGATTTTGAAGGAAAAAAATTTCAAATCCATGCCAAATGTGTTGATGATATACAGTACCCTATATCAAAATCAAATCACAAAAAGAAAATAAAAACGAAAAGTAATAAGTAACAAAACAATATTGTATCATACTACTTATCTTCTGGTAGTTGGATCTCCAAGTTTTTGGAATGCTCCAAATTGGATCAATACCAGCAAAAATCTAGCACTATGCCAAATGTGTCCAAAGAAAAAAAGCAAAGCAAACGAAGCATGTCCAAAAGTAAACCAACCTCTCAGACTGCTACAAAAAACACCATCGGATTTCAAAGTAGCACGATTTAATTCAAAAATTTCACCCAATTGAGCATGGCAACCGTTTTTTACTTTTATTTTTTGGGTACTTTTTATTTGCGTACCAACTTATAATTTATTTTGAAGCAATCAAACTTTTGTTGGAGGAATGATTTGAGCTTAACTGGGCCATGATTTTGGGAGATGCTTTTTTTAGCAGAATTGAAGAGACAAACTCTGGATGTACCTTACTAAATTGGTTCTGAAATTATCCAAAAATTAAAAATATGACAACAAGGTTTAAGTATCACCTGCAAAGATAATAGATACAATATCAAACTTCTGGGCATATTTCGACGACTTAAGATTGTAGCTTCTAAATTTCATTTCGGTTAAGTAAACCTGGTAAATATATGCATTATGATACTGTTCTGCCTGTTAGGAGTTTGGACATTATATAAACAGTTGCATCGAGTTGTTGGCTGTAATTGGTTTTTTGAGTGGATCCACATGAAAAGGTTCTGGGTTCTGTACAGGCTTTGGAGTCTGGAGACCTTGTTCCAGGTGGAGTAGTTACTGAGGGGAGTGCTGGTAGCACAGCAATTAGCCTTGCGACAGTTGCTCCAGCTTATGGTTGCAAATGCCACGTGGCTATTGAGAAGGTATATATAGATTGCATTATGGATTAACTGCTAGGAATCATGGACTATGTTTGGGGCATAACTGGTATGAGCGAGTACCAGAAACCCCTTGCACCAAAAAGCACGATCTCTCTACCCCATCTTCCTTTTCTCTTTCAATATGCAGAATTTTGATTCTGTCATGCTAATCTTTCTTCAGTCTCAAATACTTGAAGCCCTGGGAGCCACTGTTGAAAGGGTAAGGCCGGTGTCAATGACGCACAGAGATCACTTTGTCAATGTTGCTAGGCGACGAGCATCAGAAGCAAATGAGTTGGCAGTAAAGCATAGAAAAGATGAACAAATGGATGGAAATGCCCTTGAGCAGAGAAGTGGTTTCCAATATGATGCAGAGAAGCAAATGAGTTGGCAGTAAAGCACAGTTAATGAGTTGGCAGTTACTTTGCTGATCAGTTTGAAAATCTTGCAAACTTCATGGCACATTTTGCGGGTACTGGACCTGAGATTTGGGAACAGAGTCAAAAAAATATAGATGCATTTGTGGCGGCAGCAGGAACAGGTGGTACTCTGGCTGGTGTTTCCAAGTTTCTCCAAGTCCACTCCTTTTCCTTTCTAAATATTTTAATTGATTTTCTGGTGATATATGGTTGCATTAATCATTTGTTTTATGTTCAACAGGAAAAGAATTCTAACATCAAGTGCTACCTGATAGATCCTCCTGGTTCCGGTTGATTCAATAAAGTTACACGGGGAGTGATGTACACTAGAGAGGAGGCTGAAGGACAAAGGCTAAAGAATCCATTTGACACGATAACCGAAGGAATTGGAATTGTGGAACCCAAAAACACCCAAAAATTGTGGAGCTGTCACGTGCCCCATAATTCCCGAAATGACCAAATTGCCCCTGGCGATAACGCTAGACATTTGAAAACACCCACACATTGAATAATTTATTTACCAGCTAAATACGTTATTTAATCTGGTTAAAATCTCTGTAATATTAATATTCTCCCAGAGAGTTAATTGTCATTATTCTTAATAACGGACAATTAATATTAATATTAAAACACAATAATTATCATTATTATCATAATGAGTTATTATTATAATTATTAAATAATATATTTAATTAATAATATATTATTTATTAATTACAAATTCAACCGACCAATTAGAACGCTCCGAGGCTTCCAAGATTTTCCTATAAATAGCGGAACATATTTCATTTCCAAGGTACGTCGATTCTTCGCTTCGAAGTATATCCTTTTCCTCTCTCAGAGCTAACTTAGGCATCGGAGTGTTCTTGGTCGAACAACCCCCCGGGTAAATCGATCGAGGCAACGATAGCTGATTGTTTGCTGTTTGCAGGAATTGTGAGGACTTTTCGCGGCGGGTTCGATTTTTGATTCAACAATTGGTGTTTTCATTGAGAGCTATTGAGTTATACTCAGAAGAAGCTCTCTCATTTGTTCATCGTTCATCTTTCTTCGTTCGTCGTTCATCGACATTGTTCGAAGATTTTGAACGTTGTTCATCATTCATCAAGAATTCGTTCATCGTTCATCTTTCTTCGTTCGTCGTTTATCGACATTGTTCGAAGATTTTGAACATTGTTCATCGTTCATCTTTCTTCGTTCGTCGTTCATCGACATTGTTCGAAGATTTTGAACGTTGTTCAAATCATCCATCAACAAGCTTTTCAGCTCAAGATTCTTTGTTTCGACATGGCTAGGGTTCGTCGATCCGCTCGCTCAGCTGGAGAAGGTGTTTCCGCCTCAACTGCTCAGACCAGGAATGAGGCTCGCATAGAAACTCCGGAGGAGCGGCCAATTCGACCCAGGCGTGTGTCCATAGAAGCGCCCATGGAAACGCTCAGAGGGAGGCCAACCTTCAGCTTTGGAGCATTCCCCTCTCCAGCTAACCAAGTGCCTGCACTAGGGGAAGGAACTTCGGCTTTGCAACAGGCAGGCGGGCGAATGATGGGAAGTGCATCACGGCGAGATAAGCCCACGACAAACATGGACCTAAGGGACTTTCTAGATGGGCGTCACGACGTCTCAGGGAGAAGTCACCATCAACCTCTCCAGGACAACTTGGCGCAGCAAGTTGAAAGGTTGAGTAGCCAAGTTCAACTCCAGTCGGAACTCTTGCAGCGACTTCTGGCGGAAAGACCGGTCCAAGAGCCAGACAGACATTCCGTATCACGTGGGAGACAAGAGAATGCTCCAAGGCGTCCTGAAAAAGAAACTGTCCGCTGCCGAACGATGTCACGAGACACTTCACTAAGTGACTCTGGTGAAGGAAGTCATGCTCGTCGAGCAAAAAGCCCACAACTCCTAAGGCCATCAGTACATGAGCGGCTAGGAAGTAGGATTGGGGCTACTTCACAAGTGGAGCGCTCACAGCGCTCACATGGGAGTAGGGGGCAACCTCAGGCTCTACGCAGAGACCCAAAACGATCTGCCCATGGCAGTGAGAGGGAAGATGAAGTCTACTCTCCTCCACGATCCCAGAGATCAATGGGAGAAGCTCAAGGAGGTTTTCGGCGATTAGCACGGAATGACTCACCCCCTCAGCAAGGTACGTTGCGGCCTGATGATGTTCAAAAAATGCTGGACAGACACCTTCGTGCTCAACGAGATGGTGATCTAGAAGACGATCTATGTCGCCAGATACAGCTCTCAACTCCTTTCGTAAGGGATATTGAGGAAGAGCCATTCCCCTAAAGGTTTACGACGCCAAACTTCACTCCGTTCAAAGGAGCCTCTGACCCGGTAAAACACATAGATTATTACCGGGGAGTCATGGTCCCTCACAGGCATAACGATGCGCTCATGTGCAAAGTTTTTCAAGCTTCTCTTCAAGGTCAAGCCATGACTTGGTTCAATCATCTCCCCCGGAGGTCGATTGCATCCTTTGAAGAGTTGGCTCTAGCATTTGTGAAGGAGTACGCACAACTTCGGACAATCGAGGTGAAGGATGACCATCTTTTCTCTGTCCGAAAGAGAGCAAAAGAAACTCTGCGTCAATACATACGAAGATTTTGCGAAGAGAAGTTTCGGATTGTCGGCTGTAGCGACCTTGTTGCGGCAATGACATTTAAACAAGGACTTCCCCGGGACAACCAGCTTTACGGGGACATCGTCATGAGTAATGCGCGAAGTCTCACCAAAATGCTTTCGCTAGCAGAGCGACATGCAAGCTGGGAGGACGAGAAGAACGCCACTCATACCCAGGACCATGCTGGGGCTGGTGAAAAAACCTCCATTAAAGATGAGCCCCATGGAAAGTTTGCAGCTGGAAAGTCCAACAAGCGCAAGGCGGGACAACCCTCCCAAACACAAGCTATGGGGAAGCCTAACTTGGAGCTATCTTTGCCTGTCCATCAGATCCACAATGAAATTAAGGACAAGCCATGGTTCAAGAAGCCGGAGCCAGTCAAAGGTGATCAAGAGAAGGCTGATAAGACGAAGTGGTGTGCCTTCCACGAATGTTATGGGCATAACATCGGCAAATGCATATCTTTCGAGAGATATCTCCGGAATCTCATCAAGGAAGGACACTGCACTGAGTACGTCAAAGGGAAGGTTGTGGATCGACCCATTGACAAAGGACTAAAGGAACCTGCAGCAAAGATGATTCGCATCAATACCATCATAGCAGAATCAGAGTTGTTAGGAACCACCTCCAAGCAAAAGAAAAAGAAAGATCCGGGATGCACTAGCCGTCTCTCAAGTCTCCCATGTTTCCACCCCCGGGGTGGCCAACGACCTTGTCGTTGGTTTCTCTTTGAAGGACAAGGTAGGACTTGACTGGCCGCATGACGATGCATTAGTCGTGTCCATCCAAATCGCTCATGCTCAAGTTGATCGGATTCACGTTGATGAAGGGACTGCCAGGAACCTACTGGGATTGAACTCGTGGCCGGAGGTGCTCAGGACGGTGACACAACTGCGACGGGAGGCTGGTTCTGTTCTTCGAGGTAGGCCTCGATCCTATCGGTTTTTCTCCATTCTATTTACACAGAACCAATCTAGGAACTCAGACGAGTAGTTAGGAAT
This sequence comes from Prinsepia uniflora, assembly GCA_032719365.1. Classification (NCBI taxonomy): domain Eukaryota; kingdom Viridiplantae; phylum Streptophyta; class Magnoliopsida; order Rosales; family Rosaceae; genus Prinsepia; species Prinsepia uniflora. The sequence goes on along the minus strand of CM064861.1, from coordinate 67,928,562 downwards.
TAAAAGGAACGAAAATGATCAAGAAATGAAGAAATGGCAACCGGGTCATGATCGCGGGTCTGATCGACCCGAGTTGCAGGTATTCGGGTCAACCCGTCTGAGGACAGTGGTGATGACGTGGCACCCTGTCACTCTGTCAGGTGACGTAGACCAACCGTGAGCCGACACGTGTCACATGTCAGTGCACAGTCAGCACTAACATGCCAGTGACGTGGACCAGTCAGGGACTGCCACGTGTCACTGACATGTCAGTGACGTGGACCAGTGCCGTGCTGACACGTGGCACATGTCAGATCTAACACGTGGTCTGACAGATCAGTGAGGTGGACCAATCGGATGTTGACACGTGGCACCTGTCAGAGTCTGACATGTCAGACCTGACAGCTGTCAGATGACGTCAGCATGACGTCATGCTGACGTCAGCAGTGACGTCAGCAGGACTGTTCCAGCGTCGACCACCGTGTTGACTGGCGCGTGGGGGCGCGTATGAACAGTGTTTCTGGTGGGACCACCACCATTCTTTAGGTTTCGACGATCCGGATCCAATGGCGGTGGTTTCGGGTCGATCGGAGATCATTAAGTTGGTCAAAATAAGGTTTATTGCCTTGGAAAGCGCGTCGGGCGGCTTTTCCGGACCGGTTTCGGTCTAGGGTTTCATAGTTGAATGTTAGGGGTTTAAATTGACCTTTGCATATGCTTTGGTTATGACAGGGGTTGTATAATCGTACCAGAACGAGGGTATACGTTCGGTTGTCGGCAGGACTGTACTGTGAGTGGACCACTTTCTTAAACCCTTGCGTGCATAAATGTTTTCTGGTTATTTATACTTATTCACATGCTAAAACAATAATGGTTTTGAGGATATGGAAAATATGGTTATGGCACGTTTCACGGTATTTGGGCTTGAGACCCGTCTGATGAAACTTAATGATTGGTTCGGATTTTATCTATGTATATATATATGCCTTGCATGTGGATATCAATAAAATGCATTTGTTACTGCACTGTATAGATCCTTCCATATTATATTGTCTCCTCCGGCGAGGTACCCCGGAGAGGTCACGGACGTCTAGTACGTCCAGCGTCTATGACGCTAAGCATCAGGTGATGCTGCATCAGGTGATGCTGTACCCGAACGGGGTTCGGGGAATGAACTCGGAAATTGAACCCGAGTGGCACGCGTAACCTTGTGATTGTGACCTTATTGGACGTCAGGGACGTCAGACATCAGGGATGTCGGGATTGGAGTGTATAGTGCAGTAACTAAAATTATACTTATGGTTTTATTATATGCCTTATGGTTCGTATTATATGGTTTATGATTTTGAATTATGATGCACGCATGTTTGGAAAACGGAGGGGTAAATTATATGTTTTACTTATCAACCGATTTTATAAACTTGAGTTTCGGTCCACTCACCCTTAATGTTTTGATAACCCCTCCAGGTCGGGAAACTGAGGTAGAGGAGGAACCAGAGGCTGAGGCATAGATCTACTTCTGCGTACCTGAACCCCTGTTGGGCGGTGTACCCGCAGGTTTACTTTAGAGTCGTGCTCGCAAATTTGAAATTTTGGATTTCATCCCTTGTCTGACATTCGTTTAATTCGGATTTGATGTATGACTTTAATTTGGTTATTTATGCATTTAAATGTTTTGGAGGTTAAAATTTGTATGAATTATTGGGTGTCAGACGGGAGCAGGGCACGTCCCCTTGTGGTCCCTGTGGGATCGGGGCGGGTCTTGTCAGCTTGGTATCAGAGCACTAGGTTGTGGTCAGTACTAGGGTATTAGTCAGCATGCTAGACTAGCGATTAGTACTAGTTACTTTTCGATTTTTAAGAATATTGTTTTCTGATCTATGCCTCTTAACAGTTGGTTATGCCTCCTAGGAGAATTCCTCATACTCGAACGGACGAGGATCTAGAAAGAGAGATGGAATGTGCGAGCATTGAAAGGGCTCAACGTTTGGGAGCCACTCCTTTCTGCGGGGGATCAAACCCCGAGGATGCTCACGACTGGATCACCAAATGGGAGAGGATCTTCTCGGTGATGCACTGCCCTCCGGGCGAACGAGTGACTTTGGCGGCCTTCTTACTGGAAGGAGGAGCCTACCAGTGGTGGCACGGACTCGAGATGTCTGGGTGGTCTGTCCATACCACTACTTGGGAAGCTTTCCGTTCCAGATTTCTGGACCAGTACTACCCGCGATCCTTTCGCGCGGCACGAGAGGCTGAGTTCCTGCGACTGGAGCAGGGTGATATGTCCGTTGCGGACTACGAGCAAACTTTCGGGAAACTTTCCCGGTTCGCTGCTTCATTCGTAAGCACGGAGGAGGACAAATGCCAGCGGTTTGAGCTTGGACTCCGAGGGGAGATCCGGGCCAGTGTGACAGCTACCACTCATGCTTCTCTGAGAGATATGGTCGACGCAGCGGTGCGTGTCGAGGCCAATCTGGCGGCACACCAATCGCGACAACCTTCGGGGGAGGGGCGACGTCAGGATCGCCCACATCATGGGCCATCGGGCCATAAGAACAACAAGGGAGGGAGCTACAGGGGAGCACCCTCATCCTTCAAGGGTCGTGGCTGGTCGGGTCGACGTGGAGGCTCTCAGGGCAGAGGATCTGGATACAACTCTGGGCAACGCTCATCTTGGAGCGGTGCTTCTGGCGGGCATTCGGACAGGCCAAGGCCAGTAACTTGTTTTGCTTGCGAGGAGGTGGGCCACTATGCCAGTAATTGGCCGCAGTTGTCCAAGAACAACGACGCTGGGGGCTCGAGTGTGGTGCAGAGCACGGCTTCCCACACTAATGGAGGTCGCGGTCAGGGAGGTGACCGTGGTGCTGGGCGTGGCGCGCGCGGGCGCGGACGGAACGGAGGGCCGAGGGCCCAAGTGTTTGCAATGACCCAGCAGCAGGCGAGGACTGCTCCAGGCGTGGTCACAGGTACACTACATATCTTTAACCTTCTTGCACGTGTATTGATGGATGTGGGGGCTACACATTCTTTTATTTCGAAGAGTTGTGCTGGTATGCTTGATTGTGTGGTATCAGCTTTAGATTGCGAAATGGGTGTTGGCACCCCGATGGGTATCGTGTACCTTGTGAATCAGGTGATTCGAAGGTGCCCGGTAAGAATTGAGGATGTGGATTTACCAGCAGACTTAATTATTCTGGATATCCACGATTTCGATATAATCCTAGGGATGGATTGGCTGTCGGAGCACGGATCGCTCATCGACTGCTGTAGCAAGCAAGTGATTCTGCGGAGCCTGGGTTTGCCGGAAGTTATCTTTCAGGGGGAACGTGATGGTTTGCCTCCTGAAGTGATTTCGTCACTTACTGCTACCAAACTTCTACGGAAGGGATGCCAGGGTTATCTGGCGCATGTCGTGTCGGAACGGGTCGATACTCCGGTTATCGACGAAATACCGGTGGTCTGTGAGTTTCCGGATGTATTCCCGGAAGACTTACCTGGATTGCCACCATCGCGGGAGATTGAGTTTACTATTGAACTACTCCCGGGTACCCGACCCATGTCCCAGGCACCATACCGGATGGCGCCAGCCGAGTTACGAGAACTCAAGACTCAATTGCAGGAGTTGGTAGATCTGGGATATGTCCGACCGAGTACTTCACCGTGGGGAGCACCGGTGTTGTTCGTGAAGAAGAAGGAAGGAAGTCTCCGTTTATGTATTGACTATCGACAACTCAACAAGGTGACGCTGAGGAACCAGTATCCTCTACCCAGGATCGATGACCTTTTTGACCAGTTGCGGGGAGCTCAGTGCTTCTCGAAAATTGATTTGCGGTCTGGGTATCACCAACTGAGGATTTCGGAGGAGGATATTTCGAAAACTGCCTTTCGAACCCGTTACGGGCACTACGAGTTCCTTGTTATGCCATTTGGTTTGACGAATGCTCCAGCAGCATTCATGGATCTGATGAACCGGGTCTTCCGACCCTACCTGGATAAGTTCGTGATTGTGTTCATCGATGATATTTTGGTATACTCGAGGAGTGCCCGTGCACATGAAGAACATCTACGGTTGGTCTTGGAGAGACTGAGACAAGAACAATTGTACGCAAAGCTGAGCAAGTGTCAGTTTTGGCTGAGCAGTATTGGTTTTCTGGGACACGTGATATCAACGGATGGGATTTGCGTGGATCCCCAGAAAACAGAAGCGGTGACCAACTGGGCTAGACCGACAACCGTGACCGAGGTGCGGAGTTTCGTCGGATTAGCAGGCTACTACCGGAGATTCGTGGAAGGTTTCTCCACAATTGCTGCACCATTGACTCGTTTGACTCGGAAGGGAGTAAAGTTTATCTGGGACGAGCAGTGCGATCGGAGCTTTCAAGAGTTGAAAGATCGATTGACCACTGCACCTGTCCTTGCATTGCCGGATGACAGTGGAGAGTTTGTGGTCTTCAGTGATGCATCGCTGCAAGGTCTGGGCTGCGTGTTGATGCAAACTAGCAAGGTTATCGCCTATGCATCCCGGCAGCTGAAGACTCATGAGTTGAACTACCCTACCCATGATTTGGAGTTGGCGGCGGTGGTTCATGCTCTAAAGATCTGGAGACATTATCTGTTCGGCGCAACGTGTCGGATATACACCGATCACCAGAGTCTTAAATACTTATTCACTCAGAAGGAGCTTAACATGAGACAACGGAGATGGTTGGAGCTGCTGAAGGACTATGACTGTACGATCAAGTACCATCCGGGTAAGGCCAATGTGGTGGCTGATGCACTCAGCAGGAAGTCAGCAGGATCCGTTGCACACCTAGGGATGGTGCATCTTCCCTTGCTAGTGGAACTCCGGAAGGCGAGAGTTATTTTGGGTACGGATGCGCATGGAGCTTTGTTGGCCAGCTTCCATGTACGACCAGTACTGATTGATCCGATCATTGAGGCACAACTTCAGGATCCGATACTCTGTATTTACAGAATTGAGGTCGATACGGAGGGGAGACAGGATTTTACCATCCGGGACGATGGAGCACTTGTGAAATTGGGCCGTTTGTGTGTACCTGCAGTGGCAGAGTTACGGGCCGAGATTCTTGAGGAGGCCCATAGTTCGGCCTATGCTATGCATCCGGGAGGTACAAAGATGTACCGTACCCTCCGGAACCATTATTGGTGGCCAGGAATGAAGAAGGATATTGCTGAGTTCGTGAGCAAATGCTTAACCTGTCAGCAGGTTAAGGCGGAACGGCAGAGACCGTATGGGGCTATGCAGCCACTTCCGATTCCTGAGTGGAAGTGGGATCACATCACCATGGATTTCGTCTTTAAGTTACCGAGGACTCAGAGTGGAGTGGACGGAGTATGGGTGATCGTGGATCGGTTGACCAAATCAGCCCATTTTTTGCCAGTTCAGGAAACCTATAAACCTAACCGACTGGCTCAGTTGTTTGTAAAGGAGATCATACGACTTCATGGTACGCCGGAATCGATTGTGTCCGATCGTGATCCGCGTTTCACTTCCAGGTTCTGGCGGAGTTTGCAAGCTACTCTGGGAACAACCTTACGTTTCAGTACTGCTTTCCATCCACAGACCGATGGACAGTCTGAGAGAACCATTCAAACCCTGGAGGACATGATGAGGTCATGTGTACTGCAGTTTCAAGACTCTTGGGATACTCATTTGCCATTGATGGAATTCGCTTACAATAACAGCTATCAGGCAAGCATTGGAATGGCACCATATGAGGCACTGTATGGCCGACAGTGCAGGACACCTATCTGCTGGACGGAGGTAGGAGAACGAGCGGCTGTAGGGCCGGAGATGATGGACTTGACCATGGAAACTGTTCGCGTGATTAAGGAGAGATTGAAGGTGGCACAGGATCGCCAGAAGAGTTATGCCGACCGACAGATTCGAGACTTGGAGTTTGAAGTGGGAGATTTTGTCTTCCTGAAGTTGTCTCCGTGGAAAGGGATTATCCGTTTTGGCAGACGGGGGAAACTGAGTCCGCGTTTTATCGGACCATATGAGATCGTGGAGAGAATTGGCAGAGTTGCATACAGATTGGCGCTACCCCCAGAACTATCCAGAGTTCACGATGTTTTCCACGTATCGATGTTGCGGATGTACGTACGTGATGCTTCTCATGTACTTGGGGAACAACCTGTCGAACTACGGGAGGATTTGAGCTTTGAAGAACAACCAGTACAGATCTTGGATCGGAAGGACAAGGTACTACGTCGGAAGACGATCCCTCTCGTGAAGATTCTCTGGAGAAACCAGAACGTGGAAGAAGCCACATGGGAGCCTGAGGCTCAGATGCGAGAACAATTTCCTCATTTGTTTCTTTGAAATTTCGGGACGAAATTTCTTAAGGGGGGAAGGTTGTAACACCCCGGAAATTCGAGGATTCCAATACTGTAATTTAAATGTGTGATTTGACGATTTTACCCTTGTGATTGGCATGGTCTAATGTTGACTTTTTGATTTATGAACTAAATGGACTTTGACCTATGACCGTGACGTAGTTCGGGACGTCACGAGTTCATAGACAGGTGGCACATCCATTTCGGACGATCAGGGTAAAAGTTATGACTATCGGAAGTTCAGGGGCATTACCGTAATTTGGACTCTCGGGGGAAAATGTTGACTTTTCTCTTGGCAACCAATTTTCAGTTGACTCAAGGACCGTTGGGTAGGCCTTGACGTCCTGAGTCCGTAGACAGGCGGCACGCCAAAATCGGACATCGTACGAGGAAGTTATGGTCAGAAACGTGAATTCGGGAGGTTCGTTCTTGGTTTTCGTGTCGAATATTATATTCAGGAAATCTGATTGGAGGACACCTGGTGAGTGACAAGTGTCACTCACCCATTGGCCAGATTGGATCAGATCCACTATTGGATTAAATAGCAATTAAATCAGCTTTAAATTCCAGCCCTTGGATTGAAAACCCCTGATCTAATCTGAGCCATTGATCTAATCATGGAGATCAAATCTGGACCGTCCGTTTCCTTCCCTCCATTTCTTTATATTTCATACCCGCAGAGCACATTCTGTCCATTTCGATCAAACATCCCAGCAAATCATCCACTCTCTGTGTCTGCGTATTGGGGACTCACTGGCGAGGCTGAGCGACGGCAGTTACCACGGCGGAGGACGGCGGCGAGGAAGGAATCAGGGAAACCCGTGGCGGTTTCAAACCCAGTTTTTGGTAAATCCATTTCCCACGTTTAGTTTTGTTTTTGATGGATCCTAATCGACTCTAGGGACTGCCAGGAACCTACTGGGATTGAACTCGTGGCCGGAGGTGCTCAGGACGGTGACACAACTACGACGGGAGGCCTGTTCTGTTCTTCGAGGTAGGCCTCGATCCTATCGGTTTTTCTCCATTCTATTTACACAGAACCAATCTAGGAACTCAGACGAGTAGTTAGGAATTAAAAGGAACGAAAATGATCAAGAAATGAAGAAATGGCAACCGGGTCATGATCGCGGGTCTGATCGACCCGAGTTGCAGGTATTCGGGTCAACCCGTCTGAGGACAGCGGTGATGACGTGGCACCCTGTCAGTCTGTCAGGTGACGTGGACCAACCGTGAGCCGACACGTGTCACATGTCAGTGCACAGTCAGCACTGACGTGGACCAGTCAGGGACTGCCACGTGTCACTGACATGTCAGTGACGTGGACCAGTGCCGTGCTGACACGTGGCACATGTCAGATCTGACACGTGGTCTGACAGATCAGTGAGGTGGACCAATCGGATGTTGGCACGTGGCACCTGTCAGAGTCTGACATGTCAGACCTGACAGCTGTCAGATGACGTCAGCATGACGTCATGCTGACGTCAGCAGTGACGCCAGCGATGACGTCAGCAGGACTGTTCCAGCGTCGACTGCCGCGTTGACCGGCGCGTGGGGGCGCGTGTGAACAGTGTTTCTGGTGGGACCACCACCATTCTTTAGGTTTCGACGATCTGGATCCAATGGCGGTGGTTTCGGGTCGATCGGAGATCATTAAGTTGGTCAAAATAAGGTTTATTGCCTTGGAAAGCGCGTTCGGGCGGCTTTTCCGGACTGGTTTCGGTCTAGGGTTTCATAGTTGAATGTTAGGGGTTTAAATTGACCTTTGCATATGCTTTAGTTATGACAGGGGTTGTATAATCGTACCAGAACGAGGGTATACGTTCGGTTGTCGGCAGGACTGTACTGTGAGTGGACCATTTTCTTAAACCCTTGCGTGCATAAATGTTTTCTGGTTATTTATACTTATTCACATGCTAAAACAATAATGGTTTTGAGGATATGGAAAATATGGTTATGGCACGTTTCACGGTATTTGGGCTTGAGACCCGTCTGATGAAACTTAATGATTGGTTCGGATTTTATCTATGTATATATATATGCCTTGCATGTGGATATCAATAAAATGCATTTGTTACTGCACTGTATAGATCCTTCCATATTATATTGTCTCCTCCGGCGAGGTACCCCGGAGAGGTCACGGACGTCTAGTACGTCCAGCGTCTATGACGCTAAGCATCAGGTGATGCTGCATCAGGTGATGCTGTACCCGAACGGGGTTCGGGGAATGAACTCGGAAATTGAGACCCGAGTGGCACGCGTAGCCTTGTGATTGTGACCTTATTGGACGTTAGGGACGTCAGACATCAGGGATGTCGGGATTGGAGTGTATAGTGCAGCAACTAAAATTATACTTATGGTTTTATTATATGTCTTATGGTTCGTATTATATGGTTTATGATTTTGAATTATGATGCACGCATGTTTGGAAAACGGAGGGGTAAATTATATGTTTTACTTATCAACCGATTTTATAAACTTGAGTTTCGGTCCACTCACCCTTAATGTTTTGATAACCCCTCCAGGTCGGGAAACTGAGGTAGAGGAGGAACCAGAGGCTGAGGCATAGATCTACTTCTGTGTACCTGAACCCCTGTTGGGCGGTGTACCCGCAGGTTTACTTTAGAGTCGTGCTCGCAAATTTGAAATTTTGGATTTCATCCCTTGTCTGACATTCGTTTAATTCGGATTTGATATATGACTTTAATTTGGTTATTTATGCATTTAAATGTTTTGGAGGTTAAAATTTGTATGAATTATTGGGTGTCAGACGGGAGCAGGGCACGTCCCCTTGTGGTCCCTGTGGGATCGGGGCGGTTCCTGTCAGAAAGCCTCACAACAAAAAGGGTTATCCCGCTCCGAGGTTTCAATGGGTCGACCAGCATGACCGTAGGCACTCTCCAGCTGGATGTACATTCTGATCCTGTAGTCACGTCCCAGACTTTCTACATCATGGATGAATACTCTCCATAAAATGGAATTTTGGGAAGGCCATGGCTTCACAAGATCCTCGCAACCACGTCAAGCCTTTACCAGAAAATTCGGTTCCCTATTCCCGGTGGTGGAATCGGGGGGATTAAAGGCGATCAGGCGATGGCTCGGCGGTGCCTTACTGAAGGGCTAAAGGAGGTCAAGAAGGCAGAGTTTGTTCCCTAAACAGGATCATCCACTGGGGGCAAGCTTTCTTCTTCGTCTCCCAAATAGCAACTAATCACGGGTCAAGATCCAGACATTCATGAGGAACCACCAACTCCAGAAGGATGGCAGCCGGAGGATGACGTCACCCTCATCCAACTTGACCCTCGATATCCCGAGCGAGAAGCCCGTATTGGTGCTCGGCTGAGCAACACGGAAAAAGAAGAACTCATAGCTTTCCTGCGTGAGGAGAAAGAAGTTTTTGCTTGGTCTCCGTCTGACATGCCGGGGATTGATCCTACCATGGCTTGCCACAAGCTGCACGCCAATCCCCACCACAAGCCGGTTAAGCAGAAAAGACGCAATTTTTCCCCCGAGAAAATTGCTATCATCCAAGAAGAGATTGACAAGTTACTCGTTGCTGGATCCATTGAAGAAGTTCCGCACTCTGAATGGCTAGCAAACGTTGTGCTTGTCAAGAAAAAGGAAGCTGGACGATGGAGAGTTTGTGTCGATTACACCGATCTCAATCTTGCGTGCCCAAAAGATAACTATCCTCTGCCCAGAATTGATCTCTTGGTGGACTCAACATCAGGAAATGAGCTCCTAAGCTTCTTGGATGCATACTCGGGCTATAATCAGATTTCCATGTATGAAAAAAGACAAGGACAAAACTGCCTTCGTCTTCGATCGAGGTGTGTACTGCTACAAGGTCATGCCATTTGGCCTAAAAAATGCGGGTGCAACGTACCAGAGACTCGTTAATCGGATGTTCAAAGATCTCATTGGCAAAACCATGGAGGTCTACGTGGATGATATCATGGTCAAAGGAGAAAGACGAGGGGATCATATCACCAACTTGCGAGAGACCTTCAACTTGCTGAAGAAGTAAAAAATGAAGCTCAACCCTCTAAAGTGTACATTCGGGGTATCAGCAGGGAAGTTCTTGGGATACCTTGTGACTCAACGTGGGATCGAAGCAAATCCAAAGCAAATCAAGGCAATTCTCGAGATGAAGTCCCCATCAAGTCTAAAGGAGATTCAAAGTCTCACTGGACGAGCAGCAACATTGAACAGGTTCCTGTCCAAGTCAACCGACCGGTGTCGACCTTTCTTCCAAGCGGTAAAGAAAGCATCCAGAGATAAATGGGATGAAGGTTGTGAGAAAGCATTTCAAGATCTCAAGGCCTACTTGACGTCTCCACTGCTACTATCAAAACCCAAAGATAACGAGGACCTGTTCCTGTATCTGGGGGTCTCTAATGTTGCTGTAAGCTCTGCACTTGTCCGAGAAGAGAATGGGATTCAACTGCATGTGTTCTACACTTCCAAAGCCCTACTTGATGCGGAGACACGATATCCAAAATTTGAAAAGCTGATCCTCGCATTACTGGTTACCACAAAGAGGTTGAGGCCTTACTTTCAAGCTCATCGGGTAATCGTCATGACGGAATATCCACTCCGTTCATTACTCCATGCGCCTGATGCATCGACACGGGTAATGAAATGGGCCATAGAGTTGAGTCAGCATGATTTGCTCTATCGCCCACGAACAGCTATCAAAGGCCAAGCCTTAGCGGATTTTGTTGTGGAGTTCACACCAGCATCACTGGAAGGAAGAAATGACAATAAGTTCGGCGATGCACCTAGGGCCGTCGATGCTTCCTTGTCAAGAGCTCATGGCGACAGTTCCTCTTCTCTGCAACCCTCCACTTCCAATCATCTATGGAAGCTCTTTGTTGATGGTTCCTCGAACCAGAAGGGGGCAGGAGCGGAGATTGTCCTTATCACTCCTGATGGCTCAATAATGGAACAGGCAGTACAGTTTGGATTCAAAGCCTCTAACAATGGAGTATGAAGCTTTAATTTGTGGGCTCACACTTGCCAAGGAGTTGGGAGTCAAAAAACTTGTTATTCATTCAGATTCGCAGCTGATCACTAACCAATCGATCGGTGAATATGCTGCGCGTGATGAACGGATGCTCAGATATAATAACAAGGTCCAGGAAATGCTTGCTTTTTTCTTGGTTTTCACTTTTCATCAACTTCCACGAGCTGAAAATACACAAGCAGATGCGTTGGCCAATCTAGCATCATCACTTGACTTTCGTTTCAAGCGTTCAATCCCGATTGAGTATCTCGAGCAGAGAAGTATTGATGTGAAGGAGATTGAAGTAAGACAAATTGATTCCTCACCAAGTTGGCAAGATCCTTTTATAAACTATCTAGAGCAAGGAACATTGCCTGATGAACGATTAGACGCCCGCAAAATCCAGATGAAGGCCGCACGATACTATGTCGACAAGGGCCGGCTCTTTCTAAAGAGCTTCACAGGGCCGAACTTGTTATGCTTGAAGCATCCTGAAACATTGAAAGTCCTGGCTGAAATTCATGAAGGACATTGTGGAAATCATTCTGGTGGAATCGCTTGCCCAAAAGACGCTTAGTGCGGGATTTTACTGGCCTACTTTACGCCAGGAAGCTCTGCAGTATGCCCAGAAATGCGACAAATGTCAAAGGTTCAAGCCTAACCAATTGGCGCCACCGGAAGAGCTGCATGCACAGACGAGCCCTTGGCCATTCATGCAATGGGGAATTGACATCGTTGGACCGCTCCCAAGCACTCCAGTTCCTAGCAAGAAGTATTTGATTGTTGCCACTGACTACTTCACCAAATGGGTGGAGGCAAAGGCCCTGGCCACCATAACTCAGGCCGATGTTCAAAAATTCATCTGGAGCCAGATCATCTGCCGATTTGGACTTCCCAAAGTCATCCTAACAGACAATGGAACTCAGTTCACCGGTGCCATAATCAACGAGTTCTTTGAGTCATGGAAGATCAAGCATTTCACTTCAACTGCGTATTACCCACAGGGTAATGGCCAGGCAGAAGCTTCAAACAAGACGATCCTTGACTCTATTAAGAAATGACTTGATGATAAGAAATGCTTGTGGGAGGAGGAGTTGGATGGCACGCTTTGGGCTTACCGCACCACTCCGCGTCGTGCGACAGGAGAATCTCCGTTCACCCTTGCATACGGAACCGACACAGTCATTCCTCCACATGTTGTTGTTCCAGCGCCCTTTACCGAGCTGGATGATCCAGCAGTCAACTCCATTGCTCTAAGAACTTCACTTGATCTCAGCGAGGAATTAAGAGAGCAAGTGGTGAAGCGTATCTCCAGCTACCAGCAGCAAGTGAGGAGTTCCTACAACAAGAAGGCCCGACTCAGACACTTTCTCCCAGGTGACCTTGTTCTCAAGAAAAAGTTTGCAACGCCCAATCGTCCAGGGTCTCAAAAACTCAAGTCCCCATGGGAAGGACCCTACCGAGTCTACCAAGTAGGCGGAAAGGGAAGCTACACCTTAGAGACAATGGATGGAAAGTTGGTGAGCGGTTCTATGAACGCTCATCACCTCCGGAAATATTATGTGTAATGCAAACTAGAACTCAAAAGCTAAGCTAGTCTTTGTTTTGTGACAAATCTAGACTTTATTTTTAAGAATGATGTATTTAGACTTATCAATAAAGCTATCAAGTCATTCCTAGTTCACATATTTGTTATTGAACTTACAACAAGGTTCTTGAAGCCTTCCGCCGGGAAGCACTCAAGCCTTCCTCCGGGAAGCATCCAAAGCCTTCCGTCGGGAAGCACTCAAGCCTTCCTCCGGGAAGCATCCAAAGCCTTCTTCCGAGAAGCACTAAAGCCTTCTTCCAAGAAGCGCTCAAGCCTTCCATCAGGGAGCACCCAAAGACTTCCTTTTCGAAGCACCCTAAGCCTTCCTCTTGGAAGCACCTTAAGCCTTCCTCATGGAAGCACTTCAAGCCTTCTCTTAAGAAGCACAAGCCCTTCCTTGAAGGCAACATACCAACAACTTAATTATCTAACGCCACAAGTTATTTGGAACTCGCTGTTGTGCACACACGGTTGCAGAGGGGGCATATGAATAAGTCCATTCTGACACATTGACAAGCATTTGAAAGTATTCCCTTCAACGTATTGAAAGGTGGATAAAAGAAAGTTAACACTTGCGTTCAAAAAATTGTTCCAACAATTCAGCATAAATGATTTTGTTATTTATTCATTTGGCGGGTGTTTGGCAAATCACATGTCGATTGCTCACACCGGTTATTCACTATTGAATGAAAATTACAAATGAAAGGGAAATGACATAAAAAGCTACGGATGCAGATCTTCAAAACCCATTGTTTTTCTAAACTCTTCCCATTCTTCTTCTGAAAGTAAGGAAGTGTCGTTAAACAATGATCCAGCAGTCTCAGGGGCAGCTTCCTTTCTGGTCACAGTCTCAGGCTCTGGGTCAGGTTCTGGTATAGGCTCGTACTCTTTCTCCAACTCTGGTTCCCGCTCTTTGGTGGTGATCCCACTGCAGCTTGCAATATCCAACTTTTGCGGCTCATTTTCTTTTTGGCTCAAAGTTGAGGGGGTATGTGGTGGCAGTAAGTGGTTGTGCCTCGGAAGCCTTTCAGTCTTCAGACTCTGGATTTCCACTTCCAAAAGTTTGATTCTCTCATCTGAGTCCAGTAAATTTCTGCGCAACAAAGTGACCTCGTCTCGGGCAACATCTCGCTCATTCTCTATCAACATCTTTTCTGCACGGCTTGTCTCCAGCTCGCCCACTTTGCCCTCCAATGTATGGATTCTCCCGACCAAAACTACATTGTTCCGTCTAGAGTGATCTCGGGCTTCTCGAAGGCGTTTGCATTCGCTCTTCATTCGCTTGTGTTCATCTTCGAGACTGGCATTTCCACGAAGCATGTCAACCAACTTGCGGGCCCCAGCTTTTGCAATCCTAAGGTCTCGGACTACCTTGTCGTAAGCTCCTTGTGGAACCGTCTTTTCAGTTTCCTTTGCTAGGGAGGGGGCACCTATCACATCAGGAGTCTTGGATGACGACCGTGTCTCTTCCACTAATCGGACTGGGCCTTCATCTCTCAACGCTTCAATTACTTCAGGGGAAGTGGGAATCGCCTTCAGCTTCTTAAGTTGTATGGCTGCATCTTCGCAAGGCCCGTCTGAGGTTTTGCGCTTGCTAGATGACTCCGCAGGACTAGAACAGTTGGGCTTGGAAGGACCTTGATGATCATGCTTTCTCTCCAAAGAGTCACTGGGCCCTTGCTTGTTGTTCTTCTTCTGGGTAACGGGTTTTTTCAAGCGCAGTGGAGCGTTCAACCACTCTTTAATTAGGATGTCCGAAGGCCTCCCGCCATTCATGTCTCTGAGAGGAGAGAGTAGCCAGCTCATGTCTCGAAACTCTGGAGGAATTTTTAGGGCCATGTCAATCTTTTTGAGATCAGGATGACCTCCAAACCCGCTGTACAACTCATCAAACATGCGGAAGTGCGAGGCAATCCTCAAGTCCGGGGAGGCGTGTTTGTCCCATGCGCCACCAATTTCGATGCAGTTGAATCTGTACGAGTTGTCATCAAACTTCGTCCTAAAAAATAGCTCCACCTTGGGTACGACTCGAGAAAGACGACCGCTGGTGATTCCGTTGTGCGACACGGAATAACAATGCCAGAATTCGTCTTCAGTGAGTCCCAAGCCAAAGAACTTGTTCATCTTCTCAAAACACATGATGTGTCGGTAGGCATCGACGTCCAGTTGAGCAGGGCTGCATCCCATCCGGCCAATAATCTTGGAGAAGAACTTCGTGAACGGGAACTTAAAACCCCACCTAATGATCAAAGGGTGGAATTTAGTCCATCGACCGCCGACAGGGTTTTTTCCTCTTCCGTGCTTAAGAGCCTTCATGGAAGAACATCTGTCGCCAAGCTCCACGAAGACGTCGTCGGGAAAGGCAATCTGATTGCGAGCTTTCCACTCCATGAAGTCTTCAGGCTTCTCGAACTCCATATCTTTCCCTCGGAATGGGCTTTGGCTACGAGAACCGCCACGCTCCCACAATGCAAGCCTGCTAGGTCTCTCGAGAAGTGCACCTTGATGCATCTTGAAATGACCGCCTCGAACAAATAAAGTAATCACCGTTTGAATCGTATCCAACGGACGTCCTGAACTCCCGGAACGAGCAAAAGCGCCCGCCTACAATAAAGGAACGTATTTATTAGTTCCTAAAATAAATATATTCTAAATATATGCATACTAGAATATATACACATATGGAAATTCAAAATACATATGTTATTATCAAACACATACTAATAACATTAATATTAAATACACATTTTAATATATTAATAGCATTAATATATTAAATGCATATTTAAATGTATTAATATGTACATATATATATATACAAAGACGTATGCAATGTACCTACAAAACATCAACACATTTGAATATATATAAGTTGATATAAAACAAACGTTAACAATGCATAAATATATATATATATATATTATAGATGTATATATAGAATAAATGGGCCATGCAGGAACATCATATATATGCAAAAAAGCAAAACACTTAAATATATAAAGTAAGTCAAAATGAGAGTAATAACATATTAAATATATGTATTATTTGAGAAAAGGAGCGCGGAAGTGCACTTCCAATATATGAAAAGATGGATCTTAAGTGAGGAATCCTATCCTCACTGATCGGTCACCAAAGCATGAGCCATTTTTTCTTTTCCCATTTTTCTCCAATCAATAGACCCACTCCACCTACCACAAGTCTTGTCCCTTGCTCAATCAAGTCAAGCCATTCCTTTTAATTTCTTTTCTCACTACCATCAACTGTCCAGCCAACCCGAACAGCTTTGTTGCCCTTTCCAAAAAATCTGACGCCTGGAGAGCTAGTCAAGGGCACTAACAGAGCCACAATTAAATGTGGGACTGCCTGCCAATGCTCACCAATTGGTCATGTCCCACGACAGTTGGAGCAGACAAGTTGAGCAGTGAGTCTCCATGGTTTGCGCCTGACCCATCAGAGAAAATAGCACGCATGCACGAGATGCTTTCACAAGCTCCTTGGAATTTTTGCCAGCTGCTCCCATATAACTTGCTTCAGTGGCCAGACTCAACATGGTCTTTGGGGAGGCAAATTCAGGAAAAAATCTCCCCCAACTGAATCCAACAATTTGGACTAGAGGGTGGGACCGAGGCACAACCTCAATATTGCACCGCAACAGTGACTTCACGACATGTCACCAAAAAATTCAACACAAAAAGAAAAAGCAACAGCAAAAATTTATACCTGATCTTTGGGTTTGACTCAGACTTTCTTCCTCTGTCACCCGCAGTAAAACCTAAAGCCTTCCTCCTCAGTTTGTTTTTCCCTCTTCTATCTTACCTACTCGGCAGACACCATTTAAATAAGGGAAAACCCATGCAACGTTATAATGGAGTTAATCTCTCCATTTATGAAATTAATTGACACTTATGAGATTTAAATTTCCAGTGGTTACAAAAAAAAGAGAGGCCAGTTTCTTTTTTCTTTTACACACATCAATCCTACCACGGGCCAGCCTAATTATAAACCCAAAATTTCTTCAAAGAGGCCAACCTTATCCCAAACTTCAAACCCAACTTTCCTCAACCTAAAAGACCAGTTCATTCCACGAAACAAGCCCAATGAAATTTTCCGGGAATAAATCAAGTCTCGTACATCCCTTAGGATTCCCTGAATTCCTAAGCGATGTGGGGGCATTTGTGGAACCCAAAAACATCCAAAAATTGTGGAGCTGCCACGTGGCCCATAATTCCCGAAATGACCAAATTGCCCCTGGCGATAACGCTAGACATTTGAAAACACCCACACATTGAATAATCTATTTACTAGCTAAATACGTTATTTAATCGGGTTAAAATCTCTGTAATATTAATATTCTCCCAGAGAGTTAATTGTCATTATTCTTAATAACGGACAATTAACATTAATATTAAAACACAATAATTATCATTATTATCATAATGAGTTATTATTATAATTATTAAATAATATATTTAATTAATAATATATTATTTATTAATTACAAATTCAACCGACCAATCAGAACGCTCCGAGGTTTCCAAGATTTTCCTATAAATAGCGGAACATATTTCATTTCCAAGGTACGTCGATTCTTCGCTTCGAAGTATATCATTTTCCTCTCTCAAAGCTAACTTAGGCATCGGAGTGTTCTTGGTTGAACAACCCCCGGGTAAATCGATCGAGGCAACGATAGCTGATTGTTTGCTATTTGCAGGAATTGTGAGGACTTTTCGCGGCGGGTTCGATTTTTGATTCAACAGGAATCAATAGGCTAACAAAGAATTTTATGATGGCAAAACTTGATGGGGCTTTCCGAGGCACAGATAAGGAAGCGGTCGAAATGTCCAGGTCAGTCTATAGCCTTAACCTTAGTAACCGCATTATCATGTTTCTTTCTTCATGCGGAGAGGTTTAGAAGATAGGAAGTGATTGGAAATGAATTTAACAATGCTTATGCCAGTATATTTTTCTTTCTAACTAATTAGTTAAACAAGTATTTTTAGTATGTTCAATAGCTATCCAATTGATGTAAGAAAAAAAAATTCCCAATTTCTTTCATTTCTTTGGCAATGTTAAAGTAAGAATGTTTAGTTGTTCTTGGCCTCATGATCTCTACGCTTATAATTTTTTCAGATTTCTTGTGAAGAACGACGGGCTCTTCATGGGGAGTTCTTCAGCCATGAACTGTGTAGGAGCAGTTCGAGTGGCACAGTTAATTGGTCCTGGTCACACAATTGTGACCATTTTATGCGATAGCGGAATGAGACACCTGAGCAAATTTTTCAGCAATGAGTATCTCTCTCAATACGGTTTAACACCCTCGGCTAGTGGATTAGAGCTCCTGGACATTGGATGAGTATTGACATTCGCCAATTTGTTCTCAACATTTACATCTAAAGATAGAGATGTAGCTAAGTTATTTTTAGGGTTAACAGCAACCTTAGAGATGCAGCCCTTCCCCATCTCAAATCGCACATGATAGATTTGTACGGGTCTTTTGTGTCTCAGATTACCTTTTTTTTTTATTCGTATCTCAGCTTGTATCGCTATGCAATTGAACACCCATTCTGATGGAAATGATGCCCTGCATATATTTTCCGTGATAAACCATTGAGACAAGGAAATAATTGGATTGAAACAACCAAATTCATTTATATCAATTTCTGCAATGACGATGAGAGGTTCAAGAAATTTTTTATTGCCAATATACATGTCATCAAATGTTTCCAGAGATCAAAACCTAAAAATGGGTGCCAAACTCAAATATCTTGAATGTTTTTAACGTATTGTAACTCCAATCACTCTAATCACTGGCGGTTCCCATTCTCAAATTGAGACTCGTGACAGTGTGGGTCTAGCCAATCCCTATTAGAACCGTTTGCCATGCTGCCGCTTCCTCTCCCGCCACCCACGAGCTCTCGCAGATTCTCCAGCTTATTCTCCCGACCTGTCCCTGTACTTCTCTTATCTGCTTCCTTCAGTTTCTGCTTGAGCTTCTGCTTACGGCTAGAAGGGTTTACCTCTTGCTGCTTTGATGGCGAAGGGGGAGCCCCGTGTGGTCCTAAGTAGATGTTCTCTTCATTTTTGACCTGCACAAAAGAATACAACTTTTAATAATATCAAAGTTGAGGGTTTCAGAATTAAAAATCGCAAGAAACTAGAGCGAGCACTTGCAACTGACCTTTGGAGATGGAGGTTTTGAGGCTTCTATTGTTGGACTTGGAGCATCATGATTAGTTTTATCTGGGTCTTCAATAACCAAACTCGGAATCACAAATCCATCAGTGTCTGATGTAGAAAACAGCAATTCGTGAATGCCAAAACAATGGAACACCCATCAAAATGCTTCAGAAAGTAAGTTAAATTGCAGACACAAAACGAAAAACATTACACACAAAGGAGAAAACTAGTGCCCTAAAGAGGAAAGCCTAACACATATGCATCTAGATAATAAAGACTATGATCAGTTTAAGCCCAACGCTTTCCTGCACTTGGAGCAGTCACTTACCTCAATTACGCTAAACAGAAAATGCAAGGGGAAAAAAAAAAACAGATTGTAATTGCATTACAATCTCACTCCCAGATATAGTCTAGATGAGGAATGGTAACATTGTAAATCTCCCTCAAGAATGAAGTCCAGTTGGCATTCCTCTAGTATAGTTTGATAGACAAATCAACATATGAGCCTAAATTTCATGTTAGTTTCAACCCCACATCCATAACTTCGTTGCCAATTCACAATCAGACATCAACAGGAGAAAAACTAGAAAGAAAACAATTGAACTTCTAGCAGCAAACTAAATACCCAAACTAGTGATCCAATAGGCAACATGCAGCTAATCAATTCTATTGCAATGTCATACCATAGCAACAACTAATACCTCATCAAAAAGCTGCTTTTTTTTTTTTGTTCCACTACCAAAATCAACTTAAAATCTAAGCACTACCAGATAGATGAATTATAAAGTCAATGCCCATATGCAATTCAAACTTGTAGTAACACAGCAATTGGGTTAGGCTAAGCTGACTCTTCCAGACTAGAAAAACGCATCTAAATTAGGCAAAATGATGCCAAATTTTGTTATTCTTCTCCACTTTCCACCAAATTTTCCTAGTAAACAAACAAAGGAATTAAGCGGGGAAAAGGAAAGCCAGATGCCAAAGCCATACCCCACTCATTTCCTTCTTCGATATCTGGAGTGGTTCGCACTGAAGAGGGGTCCATGGGACGCTGATGATCATGGATTTGATCAGCCACAGGGCGCAAAAGTCCAAATCAGACCAATCCAATGGCTCAAATCCAATCACCAATGACAAATCCAATAACCCAAACTTTGGTGCTTGTGAGGGCAAATCGGAGAGACACGAACTGGAGCTTTTAGAGCAACGCCCAAAAGTTAAACATATGAATTTATGTGGATGGGGATAGACAGTGACAAAAGGTTTAGAAACCAAACCTAACTGTAAGAGGACTGAATTTTTTAAGGGCAATTCTGTACTTCACCCCTTGTAATAAGTTCATACCTATATTTTTAGATGTATTAATTACACCATAAATTTTTCAAAATGTTACAGTATAAAATCTTCATTAAAAATCTATTTGCTTGCTGTTAAAAAATTAAATTGAGGAGTCAAATTACCTAATTGTCCCTAATACCCTCTCTCACCACTAACATCATTCGTGCTTAAAGGAAGGAAAAACATTCAAGGGCTCAATCTGTCTTGCGCGGGGACTTCTTTATGGCCAGCTTCAACGACTTTGTCCAAGGGAGAAATTTAGTTGAAGGAATGGAATGGGTGCCGCGAGGTGATGGTGAAATTTCTTCGAGATACAGTAAGTTCATTTAGTTTTAAGGTATGATGGTTGTTTAATGTTAGAGTTGTGTTTGATCCCGAAATGGATCTAACTGATGAGACCCGTTGGGGGGATCTAGGACCAGTCGCGTGGTGTTTCGGACCCACTGAGGGTGTTGCCTTTCTCTAGGCTTCCGTTCGGCAGATGACCTGTAGGGCAGAACTTGACACCGATGGGGTGCCAGCCGAATGGGCTCCTCCGATGCCTAAGTTAGTACTCGTATGCCGAATGGCGTAAGTGTGTAAGTAATAGTAGTCAAAAGAGAGATCACCTTTGTGAAAGTTTTGAGGGTATTTATAGCAGCCACGAATGTGGTGGTTGAGACACTATTAGGGAGCAAGTCGCATGTTGTGGCTGGGATTGCATTGTAGATTCTTGGAGATTAGGGGCAAGTGTCAGGTGGTGCCTGGCTTATTAGTGTTAAGAGGTTGGTATGGCAGGGAGCTGGTGCCCCAGAGTTGGTGTGGCAAGGAGTTAGTGTAGCCAGCTGGTGTGAATAGTGAATAGATGTCGAGTGGCTCAATTGTCTCGGTATGCCGATTGGCGAATACCAATCTGCTGAGGGAGATCCTTTGTTGTTTGCCTTTCGACAGGCTCTTCTCATGACTGGCAGCTCTTGTGTACGGAGGGTGGTTAGTTGACATGGTATTAACATAAGTCCCCTAAGTCTTTGACTGAGATAGATTTTCTCGGTCGAGGAGTTGTAATCCCAGCCGATGCCTATCGACCGACCAGGGGGATGTACCCCCGAGGCCCCTAAGTCATGAACGGAGGAAGTGTACCGTATTGTCGAGTACACGCCAGTCCCTATGTCAAAAAGACCCCGTGGGTCCGTGTGCCATGTGCTGCTGGATGGCCGATCATGGTGGGGATTGGGTGTCACGACAGCGCCCAATCGGTCACAATGTGCTGCATGCTGAATGGTGTTTAGCGAGCATGCCGTGTTAGGTGTAAAACCTAGTCTTGGAAGTAAGAACGGTGAGCAAGACCCGTGAGCTTGAGAAGCAAGAACGGTGAGCAAGACCCGTGAGCTTGGAAAGGTAAGATCGGTGAATGATCCCACATCGCTCGGGGAGGGAAAGGTGAAGTATCTTATATGTGTGGGCACGTATCTATCTAATACAAGGCCTTTTGGGAGCTCAATGGCTTTGGGGGGGATTGGAACCCCAAAGTTAAGCGAGTTGAGGCTGGTGCAATCTCATGATGGGTGACCTACTAGGAAGTTGCACGTGAGCTCCCGAAAACAAAACCGTGAGGGCTGGGCCCAAAGTGGACAATATTGTGTTAGATGGGTCGGGTCGTGACATCAGGTGCTGCCAAGTGGTCAAGCATGGATTTAATGGAATGTCGCAATAGTTCCCCATCAGTCGCAATATATCTGCTTGCCGATTGGGTGTTGCGAGCATGCGGTGCCAAGGCTACCGAGTGGTCGAGCATGGATTTGGAATGTCGCGATGGTACCCCATCGATCATAATGTGCCTGCTTGCCAATTGGGTGTTATGAGAATGCCATGCCAGGGGCTACCCAGTGGTCGAGCATAGGTTGGACGGGAGTCCTGGAGTTCTAGGAGGTAGAACTCCGACGGCCGATCGACCATAGTAGTTGTAGATGCCGATTAGGCCAATCTTGGGCACTTCAGTTTGGCTGAGAACTGAAGACAGTTGGGCTTCCCAAACTAGGCGTTGTTTTTTTAGGAATACACGTATATAGTATAATGGGTGTATTCGTATGAAGGTGCCATATGGGGTAATAGTGCCGTATGAGCATGGTGACCATTCAAATCAGAAGCACATATCTCGAGGTGGGCCAGGCGCCTATAAAAGGGGGCTGAGGGGCCTCACTTTTCTAATTTTCATCCATAGCATTTTGAGAGCTCAATACTGGTACCGATTGAACCTTCAGACTGCAGAGCGGAAGTAACCGGAAATCGCCCACCAATCGACCTGTACTTACCAACTAGTCAGAACAGGTAAAGAACCCTACCGTTTGTCATTCTGTTTTTGTTCGGTAGTAGCATAGGTGCTTAGTTGTAGCTTATTTTTCTATATTTTTAGATGTTAGAGTTTGAGTCAACCAGTGGATCTAGGGTTAGGTCCCCTTAAACTTTTGGTGATGAAACACCATCTCACTCGGAAAGTGATGTGCCAAGTGAGTGTAGTGGTTCATCATCCACTAGTGCGTCCTCGTCGACCGGATGTTCTTCCTCCAATGGTGATAGTTTAGATAGGGCTCTTAGGTTACCGAGGAAGGAGGTAAGGCATCAGGGTGAAAGTAGCACGTCCGGACCTAGTGTCGATAAGACAGGTGGCAGTAAACCACAGGCCGAGAAAGAAGTGGAGTCGCCCGAACGACAGAGGGCAGGTCAGGGGCGCAAAATTTTCCCCCACACGTCATCGTTGTGGAAAGCGAACAAGAGGATAACGGCATCGAAACGAGCTCCCCGCTGAACTTGGATGAAGATGGTGTTGCGAAAACGGAGTATGCCATCAACTATGAGTGCAATACCGTTTAGCAGGCCGATTTCGATAAGTTCTGAGAGCTCTACTATGTACCGTCGGACATTGAGATGACTTGCCGTTAGGCCAATGCAAGTCGAGCGAACCTCTAGAGGGATCCACACTATTCTACGTTGATTACCTCAAGCACAGGGTAAGGTTACCCCTGCATCCATGGCTCCAAGACATGATGACGTGGACTGAACATGAATGGTTGGATCATCATGGTCAGTAGCTACACGGCCTTCCAATTGGCTGGGCTGCAGGAGTCGACCTGGGGTTAGTTGTGCTATTTGTGTCATTTCAAGAGGCAGACGTTCGGCCCTGGGTGGTATCATATGGAGTGTCTGTAGAAGACGATTCGTGGTGCGTTCATTCTGGATGTTTCGACCTCGCAGAAGAGTTGGAGGCACCATTTCTACTGCGTATTAGGTTCGTGGGAGAGTGATCTCAGTAGGGTTCGAGCGAGGATCCCTAGTTACTTTCAGTCGGGAAGTTGTCTGCTAGCCGATCAGCCCTTTCCTTGTTTGTTTAGTTTTGTGTTTTTTTTTTGCCATAATCACAAGTGTGGAAGTAACTGCCAACCTGGAGTTTGACCGTTTTACATGTTGTGCAACCCCATTGAAAGCAACCATCACATCAGAGGAGGTGGAGGTGTGCAACGTGGTTCGGCAGAAGCTTACCGAACTAGAACGTAGTCGCTTCATCCTAAGGTTTCCAGCTAACTTGCTTGCAGTTGGTCTGATTTCTCCCCCTGATAAGTGTTATTGTTTGCGTTTGATCCGATCGGACTTGATTGATTTTCGATTGATTCTAACAGTATTGTATTGCAGTCCACCCTCAAGTCGAACAGGCCACCGCGAGAAAAATGAGTGAGGCTGTGAACAAGCACACCCCTGCTGCCGACTAGGAGAGGTCTGCCAAGGTAGGATGAGGTAGAAGAGCGTGGTACAGAAGCTGAAGCCCTCCGGGAGGAATGATTCCCAGGAGGGGTCCTCAAGTGGCAGTCAGCAAGAGAATAGCCCGATGGTCGACATGAAACGATTGATCATTGGCGACTTGGAGCAGGCCCGTGAGCCTCACAGGAAGCTCATAGAGGCTGGTCAAAGGCAATCTCCTCCAGCTGCCGATGTCTCGGAGAACGAGGGTGCCAAGTGGAGGCCACACGGTAGAAACTGGGCAAAGAACCTAGGAAGGAAATGTCGCCTCCGTAAAAAGATAGGTAGTTGATCGGTGGCCTCGGTATTCGCCCAGTGTTTGCGGAGCTGGTGGATGCGGCTGACCTGGTGTAGTCGGCCAAGGTAGGGGAAGGGTGGACGCAGGTTACTGACCAAGTCCACAAGACCCTGGCGCCGGTTGCCAACGCCTTTGTTCTTGGCTCACAGGTCACGCCATTGTTCCATCCCTAATTCGAGCTCCAGTGGTCCTCAAGCATAAGGGTTCTTTCCAAGGAGTTCACAGAGCTCAGGCGAGTTCGATGATGATGTTGGGGGCTTTGGTTCAAAGCTGTTTCAGAAGTGGGTTTAGTGGATAATGAACGACAACCACGACATAGGGCTTAGTGAGGAGAAATGTGAGGTGGTTGTCTTCTCTGGATTGAAGGAAGTGGAGGTGATTTTCTTCTAACTGCCGAGAGGGAGAGAAGAAAGGAGATGTTGTTTGGGCCTCTATTTTAGTCATTCTCCCTATTCTCGGTGAGAAGGCAATGTCGAAAGGGAGATGGAGAGATACCTCAGACATGTCTTCGGGTTAATTACAAAGAATAAGTGTGCGCTTTCAAAACTAGTTTTTAATTTAATGTTTTGGGTCCCACCCTCCCCCTGCCTCGCCCGAAAAAATATTTGTTTAATGGATATTCCAATTTAGCATGGTCCCTCATATGTCTACCATGATACATCCTTATTCTCATTATGTACTTTAAGGCCACTAACTAAGCATGTGTTACTTAATTCACTATTTGATTTTTTCTCTTATCTTATTTTTTTAAGATTAATTTAGTATTAGATATGAATTTGAGATTATATGTTTATTTGTGTTTTTTTTATGAAGTTGTGTTTGTTGGAATTGTCATTTTGATTTTCTTTCAATCTTTAATTACCTTTTTTTTCCACGATTGTAGTTGATCTTGATCTGTTCTCAAGAGTAAGAACTACTCACAACTTAAGAAAGCTCTAGCAAATAAATAGGTCCTTGATCGTCTTACTCAGATACAAATTGTTGAGTATTAGAGTACACAACTCTAATTATATCGAAGACAAAACAAGTAATAAAATATTACTTATATTATACCCACATTTAATTACAACAAAACTCTTTCACATACACCACTCAAGAGTCTCAAGCAAGCTTCTAAACTTTATATCTCATTGTTCTTTCTCTTCTCGATGATATTAAGAAAATTATAAAGGGAGTTTTATACTAAACTAAAATTCTAATAACCACTCATCTGTGAATTAGTTTTATCCATCCGAATTTTATTAATTTTTCTTAGCCTCTCTTATCTGATGAAGTTTTCTCCATTGTAGGTTTTTTTTTCTATTTTGAGAGAGAGTAGAAAGAGAGAGCTGGAGAAAGATAAAGAAAGGGAGAGAGAGAGAGAGAGAGAGAGAGAGAGAGAGAGAGAGAGAGAGAGAGAGAGAGAGAGAGAGAGAGAGAGAGAGAGAGAGAGAGAGCCATTGTTTACTTTTAAGATGGTTGAGTTTCATAAAAGGTGGAAAATCGAGACTTGAAGTGGCTGAGTTTTCGAGTTTTGATGATGATACTGATGGAGGATGTAAAAGACTCTGCAACAATACTAAATCAATTTGGAGTTTGTTAGATTTAATTTTCATGTTTTTATATAGTTAATATAAAATGTAAGAAAAACACTCAAACTATAGGATCGATTTCAAAATAGTGCTTCCGTCATATATTCTGTCCAATTGTCAATTAAGCGCATACGTGGCAAATAGTGATTGCCACTCAGCATCTGATGTGACAAAATATTAATAGGATTTTTTAGGGATTAATCAATTATGCTGCCTGTGCTCCTCCCCCACATCGAACGTGCGAAAAATTCCCCCAAAGCCCTAATTCCCAAATTCGAAATTCCAATTCAATTGGCCATTGATGTTTTGAGGTTGTGACTGAGGACGAGCACTGCAAAAACTAGAGGAAGAAGAAATTTTGAGATCACGACTGAGGTATATTTCTTCTGATACTCTTACGGTTGCGGAAAAAGTTCGTGAAACACACAGAGCGTGAAATGAAGGAGTGGCGTCTGAGGTTGCGAGGAAGAAGAAAACCTATATACAGTTAGTGCTTCTTACCATATTAACATTTCTAATTTTTGTTTGTTAGGTTTTAGTTTAAAATAGAAATATGGATCCTTTGATAGTTTTTAGGAATATTTTGGTTTGTTTATTGATTGATGCCCAACTAGTAGGGAACGAAAAATGATAAAATGGTTGCTTTGTGCTTTGTTGCTGGAATATACAATGGTTGTTGTTGTTCAAATGTGCTTTATTGTTGGAATCTGATTTTGGATGGTGAACCACATGTGTTTTATGGCTTTAGGTGTTATGTACTTGTTTATTGCTTTGTTGTAGAAAATTGAAAATTAGGGCTGATATGGTGCATATGAAAGTAAACTAAAGCCTAGGGTTAGTGGTGACTTTAGGTTATTGTGAAATTGTAGGTAAATCGGGTTACTTCACCTTAAAGATATTTCATAGTGGGAAGCGGGCTGCTGATAGATATGTAGATGGCTAAGTAGATTACATTCATTATTTTGAGAAGGATATGATATGTATGTTTGAAATTGACCAAATTGTAAAGGATTTAGGTTATCTGGATGGTATTATCCTATACCAATACGAGATTAAGGAAGAAGTATGTAGTAAATTATTCGATGACTCGGATATGTTGAAAATGTGTGAGGTGGTTCCTAATGTGGAAGAGATTGAAATGTTTTAGACGCATATCAATGTGGATGACTCAAAGAAGTTTTTAAAATCAGTTAAAAGAAGAGAAAGGGAAAGGTTGAGGGCAGCTAGTGAACAAAGTGAGGGGACCAAGAAATCAAGTGTTGTCATTGAGGAGTTAGAAGATGAGACTGAAGTGGTGGGAACCAGGATGGCAAAAAAAAAAAAGTTCCCATTCGACTAGGTAAGGGTAAGGCCTTAGTGGTTGTAGGTGGGGTGCCAACTTAGAGGCGAGAAACAAAAACTATTAAGCAAGGCGAAAAAACTGCGCAAAAAACAGACAAAAGGAAGAGGAAACTAACTTATGAAGAAGAGGAGATTGGCGATAGGAAAGGGGTTAAGTTGGAAAACTCTAAAGCATCAGTAGGTTTTGGTTTTGCTGATAGTGAGGATGAGACCATTCCTGCAAAGGAAAAGAGGTTGGATAAGGAGTTGCCAGAAGTTTGGGTGCAAGAGGCATCACACTTGGATGGATTTTTCACTAATATTGGGGAGGCTGCAGCAGAAGCCCCTGAGTCCTTAGCAGCAGAAGCTGATAGAGATTTTATCAAGCACAAAATATGTATTAGGCAAAAACTTTATGTGTAATAAACTTTGCAAGCACACAAGACGTGTAGATAGTATAGATACAAGCAAAGGTCGATCCCACGAAGACTTGCTCAATGATATCCAATTTCGTTTAACTCAATTTACTTCAGTGGAGTAATTAAAAAGAAAATATGAGGGGGGGGGGGGGGGTTGTCGTGTTGAATGAATGTACGTAAATTTACCAAAAAATAACTAACTAAGTCGAGCTAGGGTTTCTATCCACCTTTACCAATTATAGTGCCGTTAGATTTCCTTGATTAGATTAATATGCATGTATCTGAATTAAGTGCCCGTGTAGGGGTCCGGCTAAGGTTCACCCCACACATATTATCTTATCTTAGATTACATGTTTAAGCGTGATGTGTCCGCCTTTAAACAACTATTACCGATGGTGCGTGATAATGCATGAAACATAAAGAAGATTTAATGACACTACACTATCCATAGAAAAGTGATGTGCAGACCTAGGAAGTCATGAGTTTAGATTACGAATAAGATTCCCCCTCTTAAACGTGATACCATAAATTGCAGGGTGAACACAAATATCGAGGTGATCCATCCAACAATTACATCGACAATTATACACAAAACCTCATGCTACAACTAAAAGGGTAGGAAAATCCGGAATTAAAGTTGCAGAGCCTTCCTATGCAATCTTGTTTCCTTCATAACTTCTTCGTTTCAACTCCGATTTAGGTGATTCTTTTGCTCAACTTCTCATAATTCCAAGTTCTATTTGATCTACACATTTCTCACAAAATATGTTATTTTATCCAATTTCAT
Organism: Prinsepia uniflora; assembly: GCA_032719365.1. Lineage (NCBI taxonomy): Eukaryota > Viridiplantae > Streptophyta > Magnoliopsida > Rosales > Rosaceae > Prinsepia > Prinsepia uniflora. Next base: position 67,899,952 of record CM064861.1, on the reverse strand, counting down.
AGAACGAAATATTAACAAAGCAAACGTAAAAGGGTATGAAATCATAGATAAAACATGCATAAATTATGACCTATCAGAAGCCCTTGAGTTCTTAGCACCTGAAGCCCCTAAGTCATCGGCAACAGCTAAACCTAAAACCTTAATAGCAGTTGAAAACACTTCATCAGATGCACCATTTGATCATGCTACAACTTCAGCAACTGCACTACCAGGACCTGGATCTACATTAGCGGAACTACCAGAACCGTTAACTGCACCACCAGCAATTGGACCTCTTGCTCATGCTACAGCAACTAGACCACCTCCTCATGCTACAACTTCAGCTAGTCCAGATGTGTTGGTGGAAGATATAGAGGATGAGCATTTTCAAGAGAGGGATCAGACAGTTCAAGATGCCTTAGATCTAGTTGTGGATGAAGAGGAAGATTTTGTGAAAGGGAAAATTGGAAAGAGGTTTATAGAGTACAAGCAAGCAGTTAGCGAGTACTGTCTATCAATTGGAACATATTTCAAGTACAAGAGGAATGCAAGGTACAAACTGAGTGCAGAGTAGATGGTTGTAATTGGGAAATACATGCCTCTAGGATGAGTTCTAGTAACAACACATTAGTTGTCAAGCACTACAAACCATACACACATGCTCCAGAGACTTTGAAAACGAACAAGCCATATCAACTTGGCTTTCTAAAGCCTTTCTGCAAAGAATTCAATCGAATCCGAATATGCCCATATCACCAATTGTGATCAGCCATATGAAGGCCTATAGAGCAAAGCAGAAGGATATGAAGTTAATAAATGGTACTATGTCAAAGTAATATGGTATTCTCTAGGATTACATCCGTTTGCTGAAGAGAACTAATCATGGGACAACCTCATCTTTGGCTTGTGATGTTGTGGATGGTGATTAACTCTTCAGGAGATTTTACCTCAGCTACAGGCTTGCAAGAAGGAATTTAAGGATTATTGTAGGACTTTTATGGCCTTGATGGGTGTCATCTAAAACCGATCTATGGGGATAGTTGTTGACAAGATTTGGAATAGATGCAAACAATGAGATATGGGTTATAGCAATGGGAGTGGTGGAAGTAGAAACAAAGGATTCCTGGACATGGTGCTTGGAGTTGTTAAAGTTGGACTTGGAAGTGGTTGATGTTATTATGTGGAGCTTCCTTACTAACAAAGAGAAAGGACTTGAAGCAGCCATTGAGTCATTAATGCCTTATGCTGAGCACAGGTTTTGTTGTAGGCACCTTGTGGGCTAACTACAACCAAACTTTTAAAGGAAAAGTATTAAAGGATGCGTTGTGGGATTGTGCAAGAACTACAATAGTGTAGGGATTCCCTACATGAGATGGAGAAGCTCAAATCTTTAGATGAAGCAGCTTGGATGATAGGACTCATCCCTGGTTTCCGTAAAAACCTGACCCTGCTCTTGTTTGACAATTCTTGTCAGACAAGGGATATTACTAACTTTGTTCGATTAAGTTTTTATTTGATTAAATAAACCAAACCTAGTCCGTACTTATAGGGTTACCACCCACATCCAACCCACTAACACCTGCTTATGACGGAAACTCTTACCAGTCGAACTATACAACTACATTCTATAATAGTATTCGTAAATTAATTATAATCTACTTCGCAACATCTTAACCTTAAATTCCATACTTGAAATATTTATGCTATTTCTATAACGACCCGTCCCGAATTCCAGAATTAGATTAGTAACTAATGAAGGATTAGTGAGATTAATCGGTAATTCGTTGAGTAAAATCGGAAGGGCGGTGCAAAATGACCGTTTTGCCCTTAGATTTGGGCAAAAGGTTGACTTTTGATTCGGGGAGTCACATGTACGAGGACCGATGACCATGACGTAGATCGGGATGTCACGAGTTTGTAGACAAGCGGCACATCGAAATCAGAGGTTTGACAGTGAAGTTATGGGTCTAGAACAGAAAATGACACTATTGCATGAAAACCGAGGAATGGGAACAAGTGGCTGGTTTTAATTGAGGAAGGTTCAGGAAGGAACCACCAAATGAGTGACAAGTGCCACCCATCTGATTTTCCCATTCCCCCACACTGTAGATATTTTTTCCTTCCCACTCGATCGACCCATTTCTATTTTTCTCCCAAAAACCAAACCGTGCAAACCCATTCCCATAGCCCCTTCAATTTTCATTGTTTGTGCTTTATGTATGAATGAAAGAGTGAGAGAGTGGTGAGACAAGGATGATGGTGGCCACGGCTTGCACCGTCGTGCACGATGGTGGAAATTTGGAGGCAAAGCACTGAATACGTTGTTTTTGAATTCAAAAATGGCAATTCGTGACTTAGTGATGGTTGATCGATTTTATTAATTGGATGATGTTTCTGAGGTTTCAAGGCGGCCTTTGGGCTTGAAACTGAGGTTTGGGGTGGCCGGAGTCGTGAAGACACGACGGAGGAAGATGGCTGGTTCAAACCATCGATCGGGGAGGTAAGTTTAAGGCTTGGTTTTCATATTTTGAACTCATAATTAGATTAGGAATGTTTAGAGGATGATTTAGAAGAAATTTGGGGTGAAAACGGGTTAAGGATGGGGTTGAAATTGACCCAAACCGGTCACGTCGGTCCAATTGGACCAGCTGAACCAACTAAACTGAACCAGACCAGTCTGCTTGAGGTAGGAGATGAAGAACAGTAGGCGCGTGACTTCCATGCGCAGCGCCTTTGGGTGGCATGTGGGGGCGGGTGAGGGACCTTTTTGGGAAGTTTTCAACATGTGAAATCATCTATTCGATGTAACGAACATTTTGGGACTGATTTCGTGTCGATCGGACATCGTTTCTATATAGTTCGGGGTGTCCGAAGGTTTAGGATCGAGTTCAAAAATAGTTAAAAATTTGGGAAAATTACGGGGCTTAAATGGGATGTTAATGAGGTAGTTATTAACCCTCTAGTATTATTTGGATAGGTTTGGAAGTCCCGGTGATAGTAGTGTGACTCGGGAAGGCTTATGGCACGCGTAACGAGGCGGCAACGTAGGATGGTCTGTGAGTGGAAAATGTTTTCTAAACTGTGATGCATGCATAACTATTTTATATGTTTTATATATGTTATTTCTATAGTATTGATTGTGGCTTTGGTGATTTACATGGTTGCACGTATTTCGAGGTAATCCCGTATTTGTACGTATATCGAGATTTATGGTTTTGCTTTAGTTTTACATGCATGTGGTTTTATTGATGGTTTGATGAACTAGTTTTGGTTTTGGAAAGATGAACTTGGGCATGAGACCCATTTGAATTATGTGATTGGGCTAGAGGCCGAATTGGTTTACGAAATCGGGCTGAAACCTTTTTGAGTGATGTGATCGGGCCGGGGGCCCAGTTAGTTTATGAAATCGAGCATGAGGCCCAAATATATTTTATAAATGTGATTTCGGGTCTGGGACCCTATGTTTCAGAAATATCATTTCGGGTCGGGGACCTTAAATGGTTTTGTGATGTTTTATGAAAATTTTGGGCAGGGCCCTTTGAGATGTTTCGAAATGGCTTTATAAAACTGTTTTTCATATATCATCTTGATACGAGGATATGTGATAGTCTCCTCCAGGTGTCCAGGACACTGGGGAAGTCACAGTGCATTGCCAGCGAGGGGTCATTATACGGAGCTACCAGACCGTATAGTGACTCAGGAGCAGGATTGCTATGATTAGACGTCTGGGACATCAGACATCTAGGATGTCAGAGATATTGACCTGGAGAGACACCGGGTAGCACGCGTTGCTTTATACCGTGAGATATGACGTCTGGGACGTCAAGCGCCTGGGACGCTAGGCATCTGGGATGCTGAGGATGGTTATATGGTAAATATGGATTATTGGAGTCATGAAATGGTATTTCAGTGTTTATGGATTTGTGGTATGGATTTGGACAGTGGCCCACTTGGTTCTGGATTTACTGATTTTGGTATTCTACGGTTTTGGGTTGAGTTCCCACACTTGGTTTTGATTTACAGTTTTTGGGCTAAGGCCCTAATGGTTCATTTGAGTAAATGTTTTGATCACTGGTTTTCGATGCATGCATACTTTTTAGTGAAGGGCATAAATATCTTTTTATGAATGTGTTGTATGAACTTATTGATTTTCGTCCACTCATAGTTTTTAAAATGTTCTAATGCCCTTCAGGTTGATTACGGATGCGGGCTGTCGCAGAGACCGAGACATCGCACTCCTCCACTGATCCTCGCGCGCTCTGGGAGCCCCGTATGGGCTAAGGTATGAATTATCTCTTATATGACACTTTGTGTCAGACGGGAGCATGACACATCCCGCATTAATCCTGGGGGGATTAGGATGGGTCGTGTCAAGTGGTATCAGAGCGAGGTTGTTGTTCTTCGAGCAAACTGTGTAGTTCTTGTGGTACGCGCATGTCGAGGATGTGATGTCTCTATGTGGTTAGCCTGTTATCACCCAGATAGTAGGATTTCGGTTTGATAGTTTTTGGGATTGAATAGTGGATAGAGCATGTGTGGCTCGATACGTCGTGCATTTGTGTGATTCGACCCAAGTGGGGTTGTATGTGATGAACTGGTAATTTGGGACTGTTGGTTCTGTCGTGTGATGTTAGATTGTTTTGCTGCTGGGGAGCAATAGGTTTCAGGGAACCCTAGTTGAGTTGATGGTAGGATTGGAGTGACGTCCATATGATGTCAGGACTGCGGGTTCGGTCAGATTGTGGATTATACTGCAGAGAGCAGTTGGGTTCAGAGGAACCCTAGGGTGTGATTGTGGAATCCTAATTTATGATGGATGGACTGGAAGGGCAAACCTTAGTTGTGATTGATGAATTAGAATTGTGAGTCTGTAGTTATTGAGGATTCGACTAAATTTCGAAGTCAAGGTGGTTTATCGGGTCGAACCCCAGATTGTGACTGTTGGATTGAAATTTATGCCGTAGAAGACGGCTGAGGTCGTAGGTGACTAAGTGGACGACTTTAGTGAGTCTAGTCGAAATTATGGAGATTGGTTGGCCCGACACGAAGTGAAATGATGGGATTCGATCCATAATTACAGTTTTGAGATAATATATGGAATCCCGAGTTGGACCGAATAATAGTGTGATTTTTGGATGCAGATCTCAATGACAAGGACTGTTGGTCGAAAATCGTGTGGAGATGGCAGGCTATTAAGGGTGATTAATGTAGTTGTGGTAGTTGAGAATCGGGGGATGGTCAGGGAACGTTCATTATCTTGTTGTGGATTGTCAGAATGGTGGTACCCATAGTTATGGGGTACGAGAGAGGTAGAGTTCCTTTAACCTGAGCAGAGGAACGAGGTTGTTGCTCGGTATGAGTAATGACTCAGGGTTGTCTGATTCGCACACTGCGTGCTAGTAATTGTGATGACGATGAGCCACGAGTTGGGATGTGCCTCCGTCGTGATGGGCATATGTATGTTATCTTAGATTCGGTAGTGGATGAGTTGGATTGGACGAGATCTAGCAAGGGTTGAGATGTGTTGGGTTAAGTCCCAACAGTTATGAGATGACAAAGTGATGAATGGACGAAAAGTACGATTGAGACATGAGGAGTTTTGTATGACGCAGGGGACATCATGGAAGTTAGTGGATTTGGGGAGTTGTCGTCAACTCCAAAACTTGAGGGTTGTGTGTTTCTAGTATTTCGAGGAAGTGCAAAGAAACTATTGAAATCGGAAAAACCCGAAGAGAATCAATGGTGGTGTTGATGTGAGATTTTGTGATTGTGAATAACATGGAGGCGCCGAGAGAAGTGCTCGTTTTAGCATTGGTGATGGGTATTCTGAAGTCATTGGGGTGACTTCTTATTTTCTACCCATGGCAGATGATGATTGTTGTCACTAGTACGTTGAGCGTGTATTGGTTGATGGACTCGCGATTTCTTTTGGGTCATCAGGAGGAGTTGGGTATTTCGAAGTTAGGTGAACGTGATTTCTCCTTTTCTGCTTGGTTGCAGACGATGTTGGTTACATGGTGTGGTGAGTGCAATGAGTTTGTGTTTTCACTCACGTAGGATGAATTTTGATGTCATCGTCTTAGATCATCTTTAATTTTTCCCTAGGTGGGATGACGAGGATCGATATGAGGTAATTGGAGAGGACCCACAGTCTCAACGTGTTCCGTCGTTGACTGATCGGTTAGATGTGAAAATGGTTGAGAAACGACCAGGTAGGATGCGAATTCAAAGAGGGTGTAAGACCCTATGACCTGAAATCTAGTAGTTAGCCGAGTGAGAACATATGTGGATCGTTAATGGTCGGGTGACGTGGTGATGGATCTGGATCGTAATCTTGATGATTAGGTTAGGTGATGGATCAAGAGGGCGTGGATTGTGATGTCGTGCCCATGCTGGCAAACTTCCCCTTGTTGATTATGCTAAACTAGGAGCAGAGGAGAATCGTTTTGTGAAACAGTTGTAAAGGCTTCTGGTATGGTATGGTAATCGAATGAGCCGATAACCGATAGGTTTGGAGTTTATGCGTCTAGGTAGACGTGGGTGGGAATGGATACCCTTTTGGCATAAAGGGGTACGCCTTGGTGGGCGTGAGTTGGACTGGTAAGTGTTGGATTATGTGATTAGGAGTAGACGTGGTGATGCTGGTCGGGTGACCATGGGACTCATGATGGTTGACGAGTTGGAGTATTTGATCTATCTAGTACTGGACTGGATAGATGGACTCTAGAATTGAAGCGTGATTGGTTACGAGCTGTGTAGTAGGTTGGTTGGTGGATAGATGTACGTACAAGGTACATTCTAAACAGGCTAGAGTGGTGCCTGGTGACGATATATGGGATGTACTAGTGGTATAAAGATGAGCGAGTTGGTAATCGGCTTAGTTTTGATATCATTGGATTGGCAGAGGGCGTGAACTGCTGTGCGCTGGGCCAGAGAGTTTGTGACGGGTTCAGTGTTTGTATGAGCAGGTGCTCAGAGCCATGGATGGCTAATGGAACCCTAGAGTTGGGATGTATTATCACTGCTGGGCTGGTATTCAGTGAGGTCCAGTTACACACAGTTCAAGTGAGATGTTGGTATACGTATACAAGTTGAGTGAGTTGTTGGTTAGTGTAACCGCAGGTTGCTTTGCGTGGTGCGACTACTCTGTGACTCTTACCAGCGTCATGGATCACTAGGGGAGTTGATAGATATGGATACTGAAACTGATAAATGTCGCAGGTTTGGGTTTCCCTGCGAGGTAAGATCTTGTCTAAGATCTTGTCGTCAATCTTACGCTACATTGAGGGATTTGTGGTACTAGGTACCTTAGTGCGACTCGTGAAAGAGTCAGGGTTGTGTTGGTGACGCGAATTTTGACCATGGAGCCATGAGTGCCGACTGAGTGCGACGTTATGGGACGTGTGATGTTGACGTGGTAAAATTCAAGAAAATGCGGAGAAGTTGTGGGAATTGATAACTCTCAATGTGGGAGAGATGTCGGATTGATTCGCGACTAGCAAGTGATGACAGTTTAGCTGGGTGTGTCAGCGTAAGGTTAGAATTGTCGGGTAGTATTAGCTCGGAATGTGTGATCAATTTCACTCGAAGCGGTCGAGTGTAGACGATGCGACGTGTGTGCGTGATGGAGAGTCTAGGTGCAGACAAGTATTGTTCTGGTTAGTGGCTGTACAAGAATACACATGATGTGAGGTCGAATTTGCTTTCCACAATGTGGATGTGGAAATCGGGATAGTTGGAAATTTGAGGACGAAATTATTTAAGGGGGGAAAGTTGTAACGACCCGTCTCTAATTCTGGGATTAGATTAGTGACTAATGAAGGATTAGTGAGATTAATCGGTGATTAGTTGAGCGAAATCGGACGGACGGTGCAAAATGATCGTTTTGCTCCTGAATTTGGGTAAAAGGTTGGCTTTTGACTCGGGGAGTCAAACGTACGAGGATCGATGACCGTGACGTAGATCGAGACGTCACGAGTTCATAGATAGGCGGCACGTCGAAATCGAAGGTTCGACGGTGAAGTTATGGATCTAGAACTGAAAACGGCACTATTGCACGAAAACCGAGGAATGGGAACAAGTGGTAGGTTTTGATTGGGGAAGGTTCTGGAAGGAACTACTAGATCAGTGACAAGTGTCACCCATCTGATTGGCCCATTCCCCCACACTGTGGATATTTCTTCCTTCCCACTTGATCGACCATTTCCATTTTTCTCCCAACAACCAAACCGTGCAAACCCATTCCCATAGCCCCTTCAATTTCCGTTGTTTGCGCTTGATGTATGAATGAAAGAGTGAGAGAGTGGTGAGACGAGGAAGATGGTGGCCATGGCTTGCACCGTCGTGCACGGTGGTGGCAATTTGGAGGTAAGGCACCAAATATGTTGTTTTTGAATTCAAAAATGGAAATTTGTGACTTAGTGATTGTTGATCGATTCTATTAATTGGATGATGTTTCTGAGGTTTCAAGGAGGCCTTTGGGCTTGATACTGAGGCTTGAGGTGGCCGGAGTCGTGAGGACACGATGGAGGAAGATGGCCAGTTCAAACCATCGATCGGGGAGGTAAGTTTAAGGCTTGGTTTTCATATTTTGAACTCATAAATAGATTAGGAATGTTTAGAGGATGGTTTAGGAGAAATTTGGGGTGAAAACGGGTTGAAGAAGGGTTGATGAGAAATCTGGGATGTCAGAGATATTGACCTGGAGAGACCCCGGGTAGCACGTGTTGCTTTATACCGTGTGATATGACGTCCGGGTCGTCAAGCGTCTGGGACGCTAGAAATCTGGGATGTCGAGGATGGTTATATGGTAAATATGGATTATTGGAGTCATGAAATGGTATTTCAGTGTTTATGGATTTGTGTTATGGATTTGGGCAGTGGCCCACTTGGTTCTGGATTTACGGATTTTGGTATTCTATGGTTTTGGGCTGAGTTCCCACACTTGGTTTTGATTTACGGATTTTGGTATTCTATGGTTTTGGGCTGAGTTCCCACACTTGGTTTTGATTTATGGTTTTTGGGCTACGACCCTAATGGTTCATTTAAGTTAATGTTTTGATCACTGGTTTTCGCTGCATGCATACTTTTTAGTGAAGGCCATAAATATGTTTTCATGAATGTGTTTTATGAATTTATTGATTTTCGTCCACTCACAGTTTTTAAATGGTTTTAATGCCCTTCAGGTTGATCACAGATGCGGGCTGTTACAGAGACCGAGACATCGCACTCCTCCACCGATCCTGACGCGCTCTGGGTTGATCACAGATTTGGGCTACGGCCCTTGTCTGACACGAAGTGTCAGACGAGGGTATGGCACATCCCGTGTTAATCCCGGGGGAATTGAGATGGGTCGTGTCAATTTCCAACACACATACGTAGTTTCCATTAACCACAAATGGTTTCTTTTTATTATCCAATCATTAATCTATATACTTCCTTGTTGTTACATAACAGAGGTTTATTTCATAATTTGCACCATATAGAATATTAGGCCAAATTATCCTTTTCAAGAAAAGTAATTTATATAAACATTTGTTGTGCGCAAGGAATTATTATCCTTGACTCTTAAAATTACCTTATTAAACTACCAAATATTTAACTTAAAGTAACACAATAAAACTCTGATTACCCATGAAACAAATTAATTTATTTAATTAAAAATAACACATTGGATAATCAAACCATTCACAAACAGAGTCTGATTAACCCAAGAATTATACCACACCTTATTAAACTACCAACTATTTAACTTAAATTAACACAATAAAACTCTTATTACCCATGAAACAAATTAATTTATTTAATTAAAAATAACACATTGGATAATCAAACCATTCACAAACAGAGTCCGATTAACCCAAGAATGTCACCAAAAAACTCAGAAAATTAAGAGAATAAAATTTCATGTTGACAACACCTCGAGGAGACGCCGGACGTGCCCTTATGCGCTGCCTGAAGCAGCTGCACATGAGACCCACGCACCCAGCTACAATGTCGTCGTTCCAACCCGTATTTCTGGTTTTCCGGGTCACCCGACCCGTGCCGGCGACTCAATTGTAACTCCTTTGATTTACATCCTTTTCTTACACTTTCTTCAACATATTTATTCTTCTTAATCCAATTAATGGTTCTATGATACCAAAATTAAGTAAAACAAACTAGAGACAAGAGTTCATACCTGGGACTTTCGGCTATGGATGGGAACCTACCACCGCCAAGATCCAGTGTCCCGTCCTCTTTGATTCTGGGCTTAGGGCCACCTTAGGAACCTAAAAGTACACAAGGACACTCTTTTTCAACATTCCTTCCCTAAAACCCAAATACTCGATTTCTACCCCAAGGGTTTACACTATGAACATTCTCTAATTCCTTCACTTTTCCTCACCATTTTTATCTCAGTTTCTTCTCTATTCCTCTCTCTTATTCTTCCTCTTCTCCTAGCCTCTCCTTTCTGCAGTGGTGGCCATTTCTCTGCCTTTCTTCTCTTCGGCCTAGCACCACCGAAGTTGCCCCCAACACACAACACGCACACATATATAATGTGTGTAAGTTGGTGAGGGGAAAGTGAGGGAAATTATAGAACTTTCTAGACCCCAAATCACTTGAATTACATGCCTATTTTTGAAATGACTAAACTACCTTTTTTTACCAAAATAACCAAAATACCTTTCATCTTTTTTAACCTTATACTGAATTCATTCAGCCTCTAATTTTCGCGTGCCGACTGTCTACGTACTCAGGAGGCTGAAATCTTCGTAATGACCTTTTCGGAATTCCCGAAAGGAATCCCGATCAAAAAGTTACTTGACTCCTAAGGGCAAAATATTCAATTTTTTTTCTTGAACATCCGGCGTGTTACAACCTTCCCTACTTAAAAACAATGTCCTCAAAACTTTAGAGCTAATATTTTTTTCCTTGATGTCCAGTATTATAACAAGTCATGTCCCAAGCATACACGCCCTGATTATATATCGAGAAATTATCTAAACATATAACACAACGTATGTAAATGACTATCGAGAAATACATAAATCATATCTCGACCGAACCAAATCCGCAATCAGAACTTTGGGCTTGAGCCCAAAACACAGCTCAATCACGAATTATGTAAAGCGTGCCATCAAACATATCTAAACCAGTCAGAAAACCACCATAATCTTATATGACAAACTCTCATGTCACGACCCACACACAACAAGCATCAAAAGTCATGACAACAAGTACACAGCTCACCACAATAAATAAAACAAAATCCAGATAGCAATTTTACCACGATAGGCAATATGACCGTCACAACAATGTCACACAACAACATTACGCATCAGCCATTACCATAAATATGTTTAATTCCTATCAAGAATGCTAAGAAAGATACACTCATATTAATAGACCTTCATAATTCTAAAATTACACTCATATTAATATACCTTCATAATTCTAAAATGTTAAGTTCTAAAGTCTTAATGTTTATAACAAATATCATTTATATTTCATCATCACTATAAGCGTCCTAGAAATTTTAAAATAATTTCATTTTCATATATAGGATGGACAATTAGAACGCTTAGTTTAATCAACCTTCCAAAGTATATTTAGGATCACAAAATACCAATGATCATGTATACCCCATCAACTCATACCCAAATTCAACTGACTTAGACGACTTAAATCACCAAACGTTACTGCTACGGTACATGAACAAATATTTAATTGTAGAACATTATGAAGTCCAGAGTTTATCAAAGACATTCTGATGGAACTACTATAATGGACCAAAATCAATCTTACGCAAACCATTCCTCTACTTCATCATAAATCAACAATAGGAAAAATTACATGAATCACATGTGTATGTGTAAAATGACTAAACTAATTCATCTTTTTTAGCCTTATATTGAATTCATCCGACCTCCAATTTTGACGTGTCACCTGTCTATGTACTCAGGAGGCCGAGATCTTCGTAATGACCTTTTTGGAATTCCCGAAAAAAGTCCCAATAAAAAAGCCCACGCTTGACTCCTGAGGGAAAAATAGTCAATTTTTATTTTCTTGAACGTTCGGGGTGTTACACTGGAAATGGTTGGTAGATAAACCAGCACATTAGTGGCCTAGGTCTCATTTTCGAATGTTGTCGAAAACAGACATGCTGCAAAAAAATTATTGCGAGACATTCAACAACACAATTATGCCAGCTAGAGATAAACCAGTCATCACTATGTTTGAGATGATTAGGTTCTTGTTGAGGAGAAGAATTCAATGGAGAAGGGATAAGATGGCAGCTTGGCCCCATCAAATATGTCCAAATTTTGTTTTTAACCAAATCCAATAGCTAAGAGTGGATTCAGGCCATTGTAGTGTTAGATGGCCCGGTGTACGAGACTACGAGGTTCATGGTCATTGATAATGCTCAGACTACGCATTAAATTAAACATGTAGTTTAAGTATTATGCAATTTAAACCCTTTTTGTGTAGATGTAGTATTGATAAATAGGGATCGTTCTTAACCGGGGAAATTAGGGAACCTTAATAATGTATTAGTGGGAAAGAATAATGAATAAAAAAATAAATTAATAATAGATTAATGAATAAAAGAATTAAAGAATTAAAAGAACTAAAGAATAATGAATAAAAGAATAAAAAACAAAACTTAAAAGAAATTTAAGAAAAACAATCAACAAGAACCTAAAATGCTCCCCAAAAATGTCTCTCAAAAGAGAGAAAAAAGAACTAAACTAAAATGGGGAAAAATTGGGACCCCTAAAAAATGAAATGACCTCCCTATTTATAGAGTGAGTGTCAAAATTCAAATAATAAAATACAAAAATAAAATATAAAAATAAAATGATGAACAATGATGATTTTAGGGATGGTTTGGACTGAAAAATGGCTGGAAAACTGCTGCAAAAATGGAGCTGGTGGTGCAGGTGAGAGCAGGGCATGGGCTACCTGAATTTCGGCGAGGAGCAACTGACAGAGGGTTGGTAGATTCGGTGAGTGGCTGTTAGGAGGAGCAGGTGGGAGTCGGTGGAGATCTGCAGGTGGGCGTGGGTGAGTAGGCGTGATGGGCACTGACAGGCACAGAGATTTTCGGCGTGCGCGCTCTGAAGCACGGTATGGACGTCCGGCCAGCACGCACTGAATCCACTGACTGGGCTAGCGACTTGGGCTGCGACGCAGACTGGGTTTGCTCGATGGACTGGGTCTGAGATGCGGGCTAGGCTTTATTTTTGGGCCTTAACAAGTGGGTTGTAGGCTAATTTTTGCTGAGGATTGGCCTGCGTCAGTAAATGGACTGAGCTTAGGGGCAGTCCATCGAATTCCCTTGAGAATTTCGGTGGCCTCCCTTATTTTCATCATAACATCTTCGTTAGAACTTTGATTAGGACGATTCTTTAACCAAAATGCTACAAAGACAAGTATAAGGGGTATAAAATAATATAAAATAATGGTTAATTGAAGACCTATTAAATATCCCCACACTTAAACTTTGATAGTCCGTAGGAAATACTAAAATTAAACTAAGAATTCAAAACAAGTAAACTCTTAACTATTTGTCTCAAAATTTCATTATTATCATGGCATAAAAGTTTTTCACTTAAAGCATTTAAGCATATGGAATTCAAGAGTTAATGCATGGTAACAAAATGTTTCAACAAGTAAGATAATGAGTAAATAAGGTGAAATGGATCTCAACATGAATAAAACAAGTATGAATCAACTCACAAGGATATGCACTCATAAATTCACTCAATTTGTAAGGATTTATGTTTGCACTCAAAGTATGTGAGAAAAATGCTCTCATAATAGAAATAAAGTACTTTTGCAAAATTTCAAACAAACACCTCAAGATAAAAATAAAACATACTTGCACAAATGAACCAAAACCATAAGCTTACTCAAGTGATTGACTCAACTAATCAAAATTTACCATCTTAAGGATCATAAGGTCTTTACAAAGGTTGTAATGGGACTAAGTTTAGAGGCAAGAAATATATAGGACAAGTGGTGCTCAAATTCGTTCCAAGACTCAATTGACTCCCAACTGAGTCTTTGAAACAAGGGTAAAAGATGCATATACTAAGATCAAGTGTTTAGATAATCATGGTGATGAAAGAAGGGCTTAATGTGGGCTCCAAGGGGTTAAAACTAAGGGGGTCGCAACTTGCGAGCACAAAATAGGGAACATGGATGTTGAATTTGTGGTGTTAACCCTAATGCCTTAATCATGTCCAAAATCAGAGAGTTTATTGACTCAAAAGCTTTGAAAATCACATAGAATAAGTTCTAGTACTCTAGAGTTCATTAAAAACTATGGAAAGCAGTTATGAGGCATATGTATATCAATTTAAATAAGGAACTTATGAATCACTCATCAAAAGATGTATATAAAGTTCTAAAGCCCACATAAGGTTCAAATGATTCATACTTATCTTAACATGCTTGTTTATATACCAATTTACATGCATTATCTACAAGTTATAACACTTCATCATAACGTATTAACAAACACATTCAAGTTGTAGTGATGATTTTTATAGTCATAACATATTCATTTCCCTTCATTATTTTCATTGACAGGTTAAAGGGTAACTTAAGACTCCTAAAAATAATAAGTTACAATAAAAGGACTTAAAAAAAAGCAATAAAAACTTGATTTATTTTTTAATTTTGTTTTTTTTTAAATTTTTTAAAACAATTTTATTGCACAATTAAAATTGTAAACCACTCCCCCACACTTCAATTCTACATTGTCCTCAATGTAGGAAAATAAGACGTAATTGAACATAGAATCGAAGTAAGGAAGAGAATTTATGAAAATAAAGTAAGAAATACAATGAATAAACAAAATAAAGGAGAGTGAAGGAAAGAAAGATAGCAAATCTGCGTTGATGACTCCTTCACATCTCGGGAACACATTGGGTTGCCTCCCAACAAGCGCTTGAAGTTTAATGTCCATCTAGTCTAGACAGAAATGCAAGTTAGTTAGTCAGAGATGCACGTTTATCAAGAATTCAAGTTAGAGATGTAAATTTAAGTTAGGGATGCAAGTAAGTTAAAAATACAAGTTAGATTAAAGATGCAATGCAAGTTAAACTAAAAATGCAAGTTAAAGTTAAAAATGCAAGTTAAAGATGTAAGTTAGAAATGCAAGTTTAAATTAAAGATGTAATGGAAGTTAGAATGAAAGATGCAAATTAAAGTTGTCATGACAAGTAATGTAAGTTAAGATATAAACAAATGTAAACAGATATAAACAATATTTACATGTCGAAGGAAGTCAAAGATATATATGGTTCACATAACTTCAAAGTTTAGATGGAGACTTCTATGTCTATACGGCCCAAGTAAATATTTTAGATTTATTCAACTGTTTGGGCAAGTTCAAAGGTGACCAGGTTAGAAAGAATAAACATAAGAGGCACGGCTAATTTCGAGACATCTCGAGGTTTAAACTCCATTGATGTCCCTTTTTTAGACCCAAAGCCCGTTATGAGTACCGTCTCTTGTCCTACACATCACCCTTGAAAATTTCTTACTCTAGAGGAAATAAGATAACTCAAGTGTTAATAATCACCGCAGGTGAGAGTTGACAAATGAGACTTCACATATTCCATTAAAGATCAAATCTAACCTTCGAAGTACAAGTGATCTACATATAGCCGAGACTAATGTATGAATGCAAGAATTATTTACAAATATGTTTTTATGCACAATTTACAAGTATAACATGACAATTTACATATGAACAATTTATACAAGTATGAACAATTTATTCACAAGTATGGTTTTATGCACAAGTAATGATATTCACAAGTAAGGATATTCACACTAACATATTGATTATGCACAAGATTTATTTACAAGTATATATGTACACTATCACAAAGTTAAGACTAGAAAATTTTGAAATTATTTTTTTAATTCAAAAGGTAATGAAAACGTTTTCTTTATTTTAAAACAATAAATTTAAAGTGAACTGGTATAATATACAATTTATGAACAAGTATAACAAATATCTACAATCATAAATAATTAAAATATGAACAAGTATGTACAATCATAAATAAGTATAAAATGAACAAGTATAATAAGAATTTAAATTTATATAAACAATTATAAAATGAACAAGTATATATAAAAAAAAATTATGAACATATATAATAAGAACAATTATAAGAATCAAAATTATGAACAAGCATAAAAATAAAAGTTATGAACAAGTATAAAAATAAATGAACAAGTTTAAAAATAAATAAAAATAATATACAAGTATAATATGAACATGTATAAACATTATGAATAAGTATAATATGAACATGGATAAACATTATGAACAAGTATAATATGTACATGTATAAAAATAAAAATAAACAAATATAATAAGAACAAATAAAAAAATAAACAAGTACAAAGAATATAAACAAGTATAGTAAGAAAATTATGAACAAATATAAAATAAACAAAAATAAAAATTATAAACAAGTATAATATGCACAATTTATAATACGCATTAAATTAAACACGTAATGGCGCCAAAAATTGATAACGCTCAAACTACGCATTAAATTAAACACGTAATTTGAGTATTATGCAATTTAAACCCTTTTTATGTAGATGTAGTATTGGTAAATAGATATCGTTCTTAACCGAGGAAATTAGGGAACATTAATAATATGTTAGTGAGAAAGAATAATTAATAAAAGAATTAATTAATTAATTAATTAAAGAATTCAAATAATTAATGAATAAATGAATAAAATAATTAAAGAATTAGAGAATTAGAGAATAAAAGAATGAATTGAAGAAAATGGGGGGTTTTGAATGATTGTAATCATAAAATAAAGAAAACAAGTAAAAACAAGTATGAACTTAATTCTATTCCTACTTTAACCTTTGTACAAGTGGATTTTCTTCAAACACAATTTTTACCAACACTCTAACATTATGCTCATATTGAACCAATCACGAAATCCTACCTTCATTATCTCCATTACATGCATACATTTTTCATATTATAAATGCACCGAATAGCGGATTATTACTTACAATATGATGCACCTTAAATTTGTGATTTAATGCGACGAACATCGGTCAAACATTAAATCTATCCAACCCTATTCTAAATGCCCCGAACAGTGGATCAACATTTAGCTTCGAATTGAAGTTTAATCACTAAAATATATGAAGTAAAAGAAATTCAAAAAGTAAAACACATGGAGATTGCATTCTTACTTACAAATGTTAGAAAGAAAATACCAACACATATATTGAATTATAAGTAAAACCAATAACAATAACAAGAATTTAAGTAGAAACAGATGATTTTTCACAAGAATCATCGAACATCGGCATGAAACTTGTGAAGATGGAAGAAGAAATATGAGGAATTCGGTCTTAAAAACTCTTGAATTGCCTTAGAATTACTCGGCCTAGGTATTTTTTAAGAAAAGCACAAAATTATGTCTAAGAGCTCTCCAAGAAAAGTCACAAGAACAAAGTAAAGAAGAAATAAAATAAAAAGAACATAAATTAAGAACAAAATTAAAAACAAAACTTAAAAGAAATTTAAGAAGAATAATCTACAAGAAACTAAAATAGTCCCCAAAAATGTCTCTCAAAAGAGAGAAAAAAAGAACTAAACTAAAATGAACAAAGAAAAGGGAAGAAAGGGGAAAAAATGGGGACCCTCAAAATAATGAAATGACATCCCTATTTATAGAGGGAGTGCCAAAAATTCAAATAATAAAATACAAAAATAAAATATAAAAATAATTACAATTAAAATGACGACAAATGATGAAAGTGTGCTGATTTTGGGGTTGAATTTGAAGGAAAATAAGGAAAAAGTGGAGCAGGTGAACTCGGCAGCATGCTGCAGAGGCGCAGAACATCATTTCGATGGTAGGTGGCAGAGTGCAGGACATGGGACTTGATCAACAACTGCTGAAAATGGGGCAGGTGGATCGACGTGTCAGGCGGGTCAAGCGGATGTGACTTCGGCGGGACCTCACTAACTCAAGTGTACGAACTTCGCGTGAGACGCGCTGACAGCAGCCGGACACAATCGGCGCATGCTCCGAATCAGGAGAAGAGGGTTCGGCAAGCGTCTATCGACGACCTGAATAGGCTGGACGCGCATGAATTGGGCCGCATGAGCTGGTTTTCTAGGCTGGAATTTGGGCCGAGCAGGGCTGGGCTGGGCTCCCAAATAATTTGGGCTTCAACAAATTGAATTTTTGGGCTGAATTAAGTTTGGATTCAGTAGCCTCTCACCAAATTTCCTTGAGATTTTCGGCGGCCTTCCTTATTTTGTCCATAATTTCTTCGTTCGAACTCCGATCGGGACGAATATTTCACCAAAATGCTCCAAATTCCAAGATTTATTTAATTCTACTAAAATCCCACAAAATATATTATTTTCTCCAATTGTTTATTATTTTAATATTAAAAGTTAAGTAAAAAGAGTATAAAATAATATAAAATATTGCTTAATTAACGACCTATCAGCCGTAAAGGAGACCAAGTGGTGGTAAATTTGGAGGCCCACACTTGTTCATGCAGAAAGTGGGACCTCACGGGAATCCCATGTGTGCATGGGATAACAACCATACATTACAAGGGAGGCCCATCAGTGGAGTCATATGCGAATCCAATATACTTAAAGGAGACATACATGAAGTGCTACAACAATTTAGTTGAAGCTACAAATGGCCCTAAACTATGGCATTCTACATGCCACCTGTGCATAAAGCCACCAACAAATAAGAGGCAACTGAAATGGCCTAGAAAATCTCGAGCAAAGGATGCCTAATAAACTACAGATTCAAGTAGGAAGAAGAAATTGGGTAAGCGGGGAATTCCTAAGCGTTGCAGTGTTCGTTCATCACAAACCCTTAATACAAGACACATCATCGACACTTTCCTCCAAGGCATAAACTACCACCAAGACCACGAGGCAGAACTAGGAATGATGTAGATACTGCTGCTCCAAATGTAAGTCCCATTTTTCAAATATTTATGCAATTTTACATTTAGTTTTATATCTAATTACTTTTGTTTCAATTTAGACTCAAAGTACTCAAGGATCAACCAAATCAACTCGAAAGACACAGAAGAAAAAGAATCATCCTAACAAAGCTGCATCAAATCAGGTATATATACGATTTCTCTACTGATTGTAGTGTTGTTGTAGTGTGTCTTATTTATATTCTCTCCTTATGTAGGATCCAAGCCAGGGCTCAACAAGTGCTGGTTGTAGTGAGAGTGAATTGAGAAGAAGTAAACAGAGAAAGCAACAATGATTTGAAGTGGTTGACAATGGTGAAATAGATAGGAAGTAGAGAATAGTGGAGGCCTGGTTGAATGGTTGAATGCTTGGAGTTTTTTGTGGTAATTTAGCTTGGTTATTAAGTAGTTTTGAAGTTGTGTGAATGCTAAGACAATTTGTTTGAATGGTTGCCATTTATGTGGATGTTTTCTTCTGTTTTATGTTTTGGACATGTCTTCTATTTTGTGACAAATATGACAAATACGTCTTCTGTTTTGTGACAAATAGGTCTCATAAGTCATAACTTTATGAATTCTGTTTTATGTCTTTTGTGACAAATATGACTTATGTTTTTTGATTTCGAATGCAAGATCACAAATATGTCTTCTATTTTGTGATTTGGAATGCAAGACTATTTTGTGATTTGGAATGCAAGATCATAAATCATGGAAAGGTGTTCATAATCAAGAGCATCAAATATGTAGATTTGATTCAGAAAGTAGTACCACACTTGTTCAAAATGTAGATACTTGCACAATACATATGTTTTATGTCTTCTGTTTAATGTGCCAGGTGCTGTGAAAATGCAAGTTTCCGTTTTACGTTTTGGAATGCAAGTTCATAAAACAGGCGCTGGTACAAATATGTCTTCTGTTTTATGTTTTCAAATGCAAGTTCATAAAACATGTGCCATCAAATGTCTTCTATTTTGTGTCTTAGAATGCAATATCATAAAGTAGGGAAATGTGTTCATAATAAAGAGCTAATATATGTACATTGATTTGAGAAAGTAGTACCACTTGTTCATAATGTAGACACTTGCATAATACATGTTACAACTTGAAAATCTGCATATCTTTGCATTCATGATACCCTTCCATAATACACTTAAAACTCAAGCGCTAAATTGACACTCTTACTGTCCAAGGCCCTATCATTTCCCCCTAAACCACTAATTACCATTTCCAGAAACAATAAAACCAACATCCATGAAAAAGTATTTACAAGCATCAAACATCTCTGCCTCTTCACACCAGCTTTAATATGTTTTTTTTCAAAAAGTTGATTTCATCATCTTTCATCTTCAGTTTCTTCAAGAGCCCTGAAATTGGACCAGAAGACTTCTCATTCATTTTTGGGTCGCACCACTAAAAAAATTGAAGGCACTAACTCCTTTTCTTCTACAATTTCTCTAACGCCCAATTTCATTTCAAAATTACATCAAAATTACACTACTTTACATATTTAAACAAATTACCAAGTATGATAGAAAAAGAACTTTCCCCATATCCATCACAACCCCAGAATCTTCTCCTTGGATTGTCATATGTCAGACTTGTCATCAGTTTCGATTGTTTCCTACAATGAAAAAAAAGGGCATTCCACAACCATTTTTCCACTTTCCCTAAAATGAAAATTTCTGCAGATAAGAGGTAGAAGACGAAGCTGCAAAAGACGAAGATGAAGATGCAGATGCAGAAGAAGCAGTCGTCGTTCGATGAAGAGGATGTAGCTGCTTTCTGTTTTCATCGTTTGAAGCTTCTACCTTCTGCCTTCGTTGTTCAAAGATTTTGCCTTCTGCCTTCGCTTTCACCTTCGTTGCTTCTGCCTACACCTTCGCCGCTTCTGCCTTCTTTTTTACCGTTGTCGTCGACTTTCGAAGAAAACACTGCTAGAGCTCCTGGATTTGAAAAATTAGGGCTGCTTTCGATTTGATCATTTTTATGGGAGGAGTTTCGGCAGCATAATTGATTAATCCCCAAAATGCCCATTGATATTTTGCCACATCAGATGTTGTCAGATGTTGAGTGGCAATTACTATTTTCCACATATGCACTTAACTGATATTTGGACTGAATATGGGACGGAAGTACGATTTTTAAATCGACAGCATATGTTGGGTACACAATTGAAACTTTTTTTAGTTTGGGTACTCTTTGAAATTGACCCTATAGTTTGGGTACTTTATGTAGTCTATCCTAAATTTCAATAAGTTGTTGCAAATTGACTAAAATATTCAGTGTTTTGTTTCCATATAAGAATCCTAAACAAAATTAGTAACGACACGATTAAATTGGTGTAACAAAATTGATTTTATCTCTATTTGGATGCAAAATAAGACGTGTAACACCCCGAAAATTCGAGGATTTTAATATTGTAATTTAATGTGTGAATTGACGCTTTTACCCTTGTGATTGGTATGGCCAAATTATTGACTTTTGATTGGTGAATTAAATGGACTTTGACCTATGACCGTGACGTAGTTCGGGACGTCACGAGTTCATAAACAGGTGGCACGTCCAATTCGGACGGTCAGGGAAAAAGTTATGACTATCAGAAGTTCATGGGCATTACCGTAATTTTGACGGTTGGGGCAAAAACGTTGACTTTTCATTTGACAATTAATTTTCACGCGACTCAAGGACCGTTAGGTAGGTCTCGACGTCCTGAGTCCATAGACAGGCGGCACGCCGAAATCGGACTTCGTAAGAGGAAGTTATGGTCAGAAACGTGAAATCGGGAGGTTCGTGTCTCGATTTTCGTGCCAAATATTTTATTCTGGAAATCCGATTGGAGGACACCTGGTGAGTGACAAGTGTCACTCACCCATTGGCTAGATTGGATCAGATCCACTATGGGTTTAAATACCATTAAAACCAACTTTTAATCACAGCCTTTAGATCTGAAATCTCCAGATTTAATCCTCACCTTTGATCTCATTCTGAGATTCAATCCTGGCCCTTGATTTATTTTCCTGATCTGTATTAAAATTCATGAAATCATGCACCCATGTTTTCATTCTCTCAACCCGATTGCACGATTCCCTCTTGGAACTAACTCACCAGCCCTCACCACTCAACCCCACACCTCAGGCAACCAACAACCACCTCCCTGACGCCGGCCACCACTCAACGGCCACCCTGCACGGCCGGCATTCCCTCAGACCCGAGAAGGAAACCCGAATAGCCCAAGTCACCAAACCATCCAAACCTTCACTCTTGGACTCGAACCAACGTACGGTTGGGTTCACCGTGACGACAGGACGACGAGGAACTGATTTGGACGGTGTACGGCGGCGACACGGCGGCGATAGGACGATAAACCCGTGAGTGCCCGTTTTCCTTCCCTGCTTCGAAACGTCTGTTTTTGACGTTGACATTGTTTGGTTATTGTTATGACACATTTAGGGGACCTTGACGACCAGTTTGAACCCAGGACCGTGGCTGGAAAATCGTCGACTCGCCGGAGAAGACAACATGAACCAGAAGCCAACCTTCTTGTCGATTTTCAGGTAGTCTTTTCGACCTAGAATCTAGTTCTAATTGCACAGAACCATTGTGGAGGTTGAGACGAGTCCATAGGAACAAATCTCACCTGAAATGGTGATCGGAATCGCGATCTGTGATCGGGTCGAGCCGTGGGTCTACGGTGACCCGGTTCTCTGACCCGGTTACTGTGCTGATGACGTCTCTGCAGTGATGTCATGGTGACGTCATCATGTCAGAAACTGTCAGACCAGAGACCAATGGACTGCTGACACGTGTACTCTGACACTGTCAGTGATGACGTCATGCTGACGTCAGCACTGACGTCATGCTGACGTCAGCAGTACTATAGCACAGTTGACTAGGGGGTTGACGCATGTGAACAGTAATTTTGGTGGGACCACCACCATTCTTTAGGTTTCGACGATTCGGATCCAATGGTGGTGGTTTCGGGTAGATCAGAGATCATTAAGTTGGTCAAAATGAGGTTTATTGCATTGGGAAGCGCGTTCGGGCGGCTCTCCCGGGCCAGTTTCGGTCTAGGGTTTCATGGTTGAATGTTAGGGGTTCGTATTGACCTTTGCGTATGCTTTGGATATGACAGGGCTTGTATAAGCGTACCAGAACGAGGGTATACGTTCGGTTTTCAGCAGGATTGTACTGTGAGTGGGCCATTTTCTTAAACCCTTGCGTGCATAAATGTTTTCTGGTTTTATTATACTTATTCACATGCTAAAAACAATAATGGTTCTGATGATATGGAAAAATGGTTATGGCACGTTTCATGGTATTTGGGCTTGAGACCCATCTGTTGAAACTTAATGATTGGTTCGGATTTTATCTATGTATATATATGCTTTGCATGTGGATATCAATAAAATGTATTTAGTACTGCACTGTATAGATCCTTTCATATTGTATTGTCTCCTCCGGATGAGGTACCCCGGAGAGGTCACGGACGTCTAGAACGTCCAGCGTCTATGACGCTAAGCATCGGGGATGCTGTACCCG
The DNA here is from genome assembly GCA_032719365.1 of Prinsepia uniflora. Classification (NCBI taxonomy): domain Eukaryota; kingdom Viridiplantae; phylum Streptophyta; class Magnoliopsida; order Rosales; family Rosaceae; genus Prinsepia; species Prinsepia uniflora. The sequence continues at coordinate 67,876,426 of CM064861.1, read as the reverse complement.
AACGGGGTTCGGGGATTGAACTCGGAATTGAGACCCGAGTGGCACGCGTAGCCTTGTGATAGTGACCTTATTGGACGTCAGGGACGTCAGACATCAGGGATGTCGGGATTGGAGTGTATAGTGCAGCAACTAAAATTATACTTATTGTTTTATTATATGCCTTATGGTTCATATTATATGATTGATGGTTTTAATTACGGATGCATGCATGTTTGGAAAACGGAGGGGTAAATTATACGTTTTACTTATCAAATGATTTTATAAACTTGAGTTTCGGTCCACTCACCCTTAATGTTTTTGGTAACCCCTCCAGGTCGTGATACTGAGGTAGAGGAGGAACCTGAGGCTGAGGCATAGATCTACTTCTGCGTACCTGAACCCCTGTTAGGTGGTGTACCCGCAGGTTTACTTTAGAGTCGTGCTCGTAAATTTGTAATTTTGGATTTCATCCCTTGTCTGACATCTGTTTAATTCGGAATTGATGTATAACTTTAAATTGGTTATTTATGCATTGATGTTTGAGGTTAAAATTGGTATGAATTATTGGGTGTCAGACGGGAGCAGGGCACGTCCCCTTGTGGTCCCTGTGGGATCGGGACGGGTCCTGTCAGCTTGGTATCAGAGCACTAGGTTGTGGTCAGTACTAGGGTATGGTCAGCATGCTAGACTAGCGATTGGTACTAGTTACTTTTCGACTTTTAAGAATATTGTTTTCTGATCTATGCCTCTTGACATTTGGTTATGCCTCCTAGGAGAATTCCTCATATTCGAACGGACGAGGATCTGGAAAGGGAGATGGAATGCGCGAGCATTGAAAGGGCTCAACGTTTGGGAGCCACTCCTTTCTGCGGGGGATCAAACCCCGAGGATGCTCATGATTGGATCACCAAGTGGGAGAGGATCTTCTCGGTGATGCACTGCCCTCCGGGCGAACGGGTAACTTTGGCGGCCTTCTTGCTGGAAGGAGGAGCCTACCAGTGGTGGCACGGACTCGAAATGCCTGGGTGGTCTGTCCATACCACTACTTGGGATGCTTTCCGTTCCCGATTTCTGGACTAGTACTACCCGCGATCATTTCGCGCGGCACGGGAGGCTGAATTCCTGCGGCTGGAGCAGGGTGATATGTCCGTTGCGGACTACGAGTAAACTTTCGGAAAACTATCCCGGTTCGCTGCATCATTTGTGAGCACGGAGGAGGACAAATGTCAAAAGTTTGAGCTTGGACTCCGAGGGGAGATCCGGGCAAGTGTGACTGCGGCTACTCATGCTTCACTGAGAGATTTGGTCGACGCTGCGGTGCGTGTCGAGGCCAGTCTGGCGGCACACCAGACACGATAGCCTTCGGGCGAGGGGCGACGACAGGATCGCCCACATCGTGGGCCATCAGGCCAAAAGAACAACAAGGGAGGGGGCTACAGGGGAGCACCCTCATCCTTCAAGGGTCGTGGCTGGTCAGGTCGACGCGGAGGCTCTCAGGGCAGAGGATCAGGACATAACTCTGGGCAACGCTCATTTTGGAGCGGTGCTTCTGGTGGGCATTCAGACAGGCCAAGGCCTGTAACTTGTTTTGCTTGCGGAGAGGAGGGCCACTATGCCTGTGATTGCCCGCAGTTGTCCAAGAACAACGACGCTGGGGGCTCTAGTGTGGTGCAGAGCACGGCTTCCCACACTAATGGAGGTAGCGGTCAGGGAGGTGACCGTGGTGCTGGGCGTGGCGCGCGCGGACGCGGACGGAACGGAAGGCCGAGGGCCCAAGTGTTTGCAATGACCCAGCAGCAGGCGAGGACTGCCCCAGGCGTGGTCACAGGTACACTACATATCTTAAACCTTCTTGTACGTGTATTGATGGATGCGGGGGCTACACATTCTTTTATTTCGAAAAGTTATGCTGGTATGCTTGATTGTGTGGTATCAGCTTTAGATTACGAAATGGGTGTTGGCACCCCGATGGGTATCATGTACCTTGTGAATCAGGTGATTCGGAGGTGCCCGGTAAGAATTGAGGATGTGGATTTACCAGTAGACTTAATTATTCTGGATATCCACGACTTCGATATAATCCTAGGGATGGATCGGAGCACGGATCACTCATCGACTGCTGTAGCAAGCAAGTGATTCTGCGGAGCCCGGGTTTGCCGGAAGTTATCTTTCAGGAGGAACATGACGGTTCGCCTCCTGAAGTGATTTCGTCACTTACTGCTACCAAACTTCTACGAAAGGGATGTCAGGCTTATCTGGCGCATGTCGTGTCGGAACAGGTTGATACTCTGGGTATCGACGAGATACCGGTGGTATGTAAGTTTCCGGATGTGTTCCCGGAAGACTTACCTGGATTGCCACCCTCGCGGGAGATCGAGTTTACTATTAAACTACTCCCTGGTACCCGACCTATACCCCAAGCACCATACCGGATGGCGCCGGCCGAGTTACGAGAACTCAAGACTCAATTGCAGGAGTTGGTGGATTTGGGATATGTCCGACCGAGTACTTCACCGTGGGGAGCACCGGTGTTGTTCGTAAAGAAGAAGAAGGGAATTTTCCGTTTATGTATTGACTATCGACAACTCAACAAGGTGACGCTGAGAAACCAGTATCCTCTACCCAGGATCGATGACCTTTTTGACCAGTTGCGGGGAGCTCAGTGCTTCTCGAAAATTTATTTGCGGTCTGGGTATCACTAACTGAGGATTTCGGAGGAGGATATTCCGAAAACTGCTTTTCGAACCCGCTACGGACACTACGAGTTCCTTGTTATGCCATTTGATTTGACGAATGCTCCAACAGCATTCATGGATCTGATGAACCGGGTCTCCCGACCCTACCTGGATAAGTTCGTGATTGTGTTCATCGACGATATTTTGGTGTACTCGAGGAGTGCCCGTGCACATGAGGAACATCTACGGTTGGTCTTGGAGAGGCTGAGACAAGAACAATTGTACGCCAAGCTGAGCAAGTGTCAGTTTTGGCTGAGCAGTATTGGTTTTCTGGGACACGTGATATCGATGGATGGGATTTGCGTGGATCCCCAGAAAACAGAAGCGGTGACCAACTGGGCTAGACTGACAACGATGACCGAGGTGCGGAGTTTCGTCGGATTAGCAGGTTACTACCGGAGATTCGTGGAGGATTTCTCCAAAATTGCTGCACCATTGACTCGTTTGACTCGGAAGGGAGTGAAGTTTATCTGGGATGAGCAGTGCGATCGGAGTTTTCAAGAGTGGAAAGATCGATTGACCACTGTACCTGTCCTCGCATTGCCGGATGACAGTGGAGAGTTTGTGGTCTTCAGTGATGCATCGCTGCAAGGTCTGGGCTGCGTGTTGATGCAAACTGGCAAGGTTATCGCCTACGCATCCCGGCAGCTGAAGACTCATGAGTTGAACTACCCTACCCATGATTTGGAGTTGGCGGCGGTGGTTCATGCTCTAAAGATCTGGAGACATTATCTGTTCAGCGCAACGTGTCGGATATACACCGACCACCAAAGTCTTAAATACTTATTCACTCAGAAGGAGCTTAACATGAGACAACGGAGATGGTTGGAGCTGCTGAAGGACTATGACTGTATGATCGAGTACCATCCGGGTAAGGCCAATGTGGTGGCGGATGCACTCAGCAGAAAATCAGTGGGCTCAGTTGCACACCTGGGAATGGTGTATCTTCCCTTACTGGTGGAACTCCGGAAGTCGGGAGTTATTTTGGGTACAGATGAACATGGAGCTTTGTTGGCCAGCTTCCATGTACGACCTGTACTGATTGATCGGATCATCGAAGCACAACTTCAGCATCCGATACTCTGTATTTACAGAATTGAGGTCGATGCGGATGGGAGACAGGATTTTACCATCCGGGACGATGGGGCACTTGTGAAATTGGGCCGTTTGTGTGTACCTGCAGTGGCAGAGTTACGGGCCGAGATTCTTGAGGAGGCCCATAGTTCGGCCTATGCTATGCATCCGGGAGGTACAAAGATGTACTGTACCCTCCGGAACCATTATTGGTGGCCAGGAATGAAGAAGGATATTGCTGAGTTCGTGAGCAAATGCTTAACCTGTCAGCAGGTTAAGGCGGAACGGCAGAGACCGTATGGGGCTATGCAGCCACTTCCGATTCCCGAGTGGAAGTGGGATCACATCACCATGGACTTCGTCTTTAAGTTACCGAGGACTCAGAGTGGAGTGGACGGAGTATGGGTGATCGTGGATCGGTTAACCAAATCAGCCCATTTTCTGCCAGTTCAGGAGACCTATAAACCTAATCGGCTGGCTCAGTTGTTTGTGAAGGAAATCATACGATTGCATGGTACGCCAGAATCGATCGTGTCCGATCGTGATCCACGTTTCACTTCCAGGTTCTGGCGGAGTTTGCAAGCTACTCTGGGAACAACCCTACGTTTCAGTACTGCTTTCCATCCTCAGACCGATGGACAGTCTGAAAGAACCATTCAGACCCTGGAGGACATGATGAGGTCATGTGTACTACAATTTCAGGACTCTTGGGATACTCATTTGCCATTAATGGAATTCTCTTACAACAACAGCTATCAGAAAAGCATCGGCATGGCACCTTATGAGGCACTGTATGGTCGACAGTGCAGGACACCTATCTGCTGGACGGAGATAGGAGAACGAGCGGCTGTAGGGCCGGAATTGATGGACTTAACCATGGAAACTGTTCGTGTTATCAAGGAGAGATTGAAGGCGGCACAGGATCGCCAGAAGAGTTATGCCGATCGACGGATTCGAGACTTGGAATTTGATGTGGGAGATTTTGTCTTCCTGAAGTTATCACCGTGGAAGGGGATTATCCGATTTGGTCGACGGGGGAAACTAAGTCCGCGTTTTATCGGACCTTATGAGATCGTTGAGAGAATTGGAAAAGTTGCTTACAAATTGGCGCTACCTCCAGAACTATCTAGAGTTCACGATGTTTTCCACATATCGATGCTGCGGAAGTACGTACGTGATGCTTCTCATGTACTTGGGGAACAACCAGTCGAACTACGGGAGGATTTGAGCTTTGAGGAACAACCAGTACAGATCTTGGATCGGAAGGACAAGGTACTACGTCGGAAGACGATCCCTCTCGTGAAGATTCTCTGGAGAAACCAGAATGTGGAAGAAGCCACATGGGAGCCTGAGGCTCAAATGCGAGAACAATTTTCTCATTTGTTTCTTTGAAATTTCGGGATGAAATTTCTTAAGGAGGGAAGGTTGTAACACCCCGGAAATTCGAGGATTTTAATATTGTAATTTAATGTGTGAATTGACGCTTTTACCCTTGTGATTGGTATGGCCAAATTATTGACTTTTGATTGGTGAATTAAATGGACTTTGACCTATGACCGTGGCGTAGTTCGGGACGTCACGAGTTCATAGACAGGTGGCACGTCCAATTCGGACGGTCAGGGAAAAAGTTATGACTATCAGAAGTTCATGGGCATTACCGTAATTTTGACGGTTGGGGCAAAAACGTTGACTTTTCATTTGAAAATTAATTTTCACGCGACTCAAGGACCGTTAGGTAGGTCTCGACGTCCTGAGTCCATAGACAGGCGGCACGCCGAAATCGGACTTCGTAAGAGGAAGTTATGGTCAGAAACGTGAAATCGGGAGGTTCGTGTCTCGGTTTTCGTGCCAAATATTTTATTCTGGAAATCCGATTGGAGGACACCTGGTGAGTGACAAGTGTCACTCACCCATTGGCTAGATTGGATCAGATCCACTATGGGTTTAAATACCATTAAAACCAACTTTTAATCACAGCCCTTAGATCTGAAATCTCCAGATTTAATCCTCACCTTTGATCTCATTCTGAGATTCAATCCTGGCCCTTGATTTATTTTCCTGATCTGTATTAAAATTCATGAAATCATACACCCATGTTTTCATTCTCTCAACCCGATTGCACGATTCCCTCTTGGAACCAACTCACCAGCCCTCACCACTCAACCCCACACCTCAGGCAACCAACAACCACCTCCCTGACGCCGGCCACCACTCAACGGCCACCCTGCACGGCCGGCATTCCCTCAGACCCGAGAAGGAAACCCGAACAGCCCAAGTCACCAAACCATCCAAACCTTCACTCTTGGACTCGAACCAACGTACGGTTGGGTTCACCGTGACGACAGGACGACGAGGAACTGATCTGGACGGTGTACGGCGGCGACACGGCGGCGATAGGACGATAAACCCGTGAGTGCCCGTTTTCCTTCCCTGCTTCGAAACGTCTGTTTTTGACGTTGACATTGTTTGGTTATTGTTATGACACATTTAGGGGACCTTGACGACCAGTTTGAACCCAGGACTGTGGCTGGAAAATCGTCGACTCGCCGGATAAGACAACCTGAACTAGAAGCCAACCTTCCCGTCGATTTTCAGGTAGACTTTTCGACCTAGAATCTAGTTCTAATTGCACAGAACCATTGTGGAGGTTGAGACGAGTCCAGAGGAACAAATCTCACCTGAAATGGTGATCGGAATCGCGATCTGTGATCGGGTCGAGCCGTGGGTCTGCGGTGACCCGGTTCTCTGACCCGGTTACTTTGCTGATGACGTCATCATGCTGACGTCAGCAGTGACGTCATGGTGATGTCATCATGTCAGAAACTGTCAGACCAGAGACCAATGGACTACTGACACGAGTACTCTGACACTGTCAGAGATGACGTCATGCTGACGTCAGCAGTACTGTAGCACAGTTGACCAGGGGGTTGACCAGGCACGTGGAGGCGCGTGTGAACAGTAATTTTGGTGGGACCACCACCATTCTTTAGGTTTCGACGATCCGGATCCAATGGCGGTGGTTTCGGGTCGATCGGAGATTATTAAGTTGGTCAAAATGAGGTTTATTGCATTGGGAAGCGCGTTCGGGCGGCTCTCCCGGGCCGGTTTCGGTCTAGGGTTTCATGGTTGAATGTTAGGGGTTCGTATTGACCTTTGCGTATGCTTTGGATATGACAGGGATTGTATAAGCGTACCAGAATGAGGGTATACGTTCGGTTTTCAGCAGGATTGTACTGTGAGTGGGCCATTTTCTTAAACCCTTGTGTGCATAAATGTTTTCTGGTTTTATTATACTTATTCACATGCTAAAAACAATAATGGTTCTGATGATATGGAAAAATGGTTATGGCACGTTTCACGGTATTTGGGCTTGAGACCCGTCTATTGAAACTTAATGATTGGTTCGGATTTATCTATGTATATATATGCTTTGCATGTGGATATCAATAAAATGTATTTAGTACTGCACTGTATAGATCCTTTCATATTATATTGTCTCCTCCGGATGAGGTACCCCGGAGAGGTCACGGACGTCTAGAACGTCCAGCGTCTATGACGCTAAGCATCGGGGATGCTGTACCCGAACGGGGTTCGGGGATTGAACTCGGAATTGAGACCCGAGTGGCACGCGTAGCCTTGTGATAGTGACCTTATTGGACGTCAGGGACGTCAGACATCAGGGATGTCGGGATTGGAGTGTATAGTGCAGCAACTAAAATTATACTTATGGTTTTATTATATGCCTTATGGTTCATATTATATGATTGATGGTTTTAATTACGGATGCATGCATGTTTGGAAAACGGAGGGGTAAATTATACGTTTTACTTATCAAATGATTTTATAAACTTGAGTTTCGGTCCACTCACCCTTAATGTTTTTGGTAACCCCTCCAGGTCGTGATACTGAGGTAGAGGAGGAACCTGAGGCTGAGGCATAGATCTACTTCTGCGTACCTGAACCCCTGTTGGGTGGTGTACCCGCAGGTTTACTTTAGAGTCGTGCTCGCAAATTTGTAATTTTGGATTTCATCCCTTGTCTGACATCTGTTTAATTCGGATTTGATGTATAACTTTAAATTGGTTATTTATGCATTGATGTTTGAGGTTAAAATTGGTATGAATTATTGGGTGTCAGACGGGAGCAGGGCACGTCCCCTTGTGGTCCCTGTGGGATCGGGGCGGGTCCTGTCATGACGAAATCCTATTGTCAGTGCAAAATGAGACGGTATAAATTATTATGAGTGCATTTTAAGTAATAAGTCATTTTTGAATTATTTTTCTTTTTGAAGTTTTCCATTTATTAATATCGTTTAAGCCAAGAGGTATATGATTAGATCATTACAAATGTCTAAAGACCTTTGCTTAGTATTCTAATTGTTATTAGTGGTTTAAATTTATCTTCCTTCAATATGGGGTAAAATGAGTAAAACCAATGAAAAAAAGACTAATTTTACATAGCCGATAGGAAAAATTATCAGATGGCATCATCTCATAGTCAAATAAGACATCCGCTCCACCGAACAGGTGGATGTGATTGTTCAACCTTGGGAATCGCCTGCTAATCAGTTTCTCAAAATTAATTATGATGCCTCTTGGCTTCCTAGCACAAGGAGGGTTGGCCTTGGCCTGGTAGTTCGTAACTCAAATTGTGATTTTGTGGCTGGATGTTGCTCTGAATGCCCTGCTGGGTCTGCGATCGAGGCAGAAGCGTGGGCTATGCTTGAAGGAGTGAATCTGGCAGTGTCTGAAGGCTATCACGATATTATCTTTGAGCCTGATTCTCAGGAACGCATTAATGCAGTTCGGGGCGATATTCGGCGTGGTAGATGGGAGATTTACCCAATCTTATCTCGAGTTAAGGTGGCCTCCACTCAGTTTCATTCGGTGGACTATGTCTGGGCTGGAAGATCTTCTAATATGGCAGTTGATGTCTTAACTTCATGGGCACAACGATTGATGCGCAGGGCGATTTGGATAGATCGCCCCCCATCATCCTTAGTTCACGTGCTCTCTCGTAATGAATTACCTTGCCCTCCGATGGATGTATTCACTACCTCATCTGTGATTTAAGTTTCTAACTATTGTTTTTCTGTTTTCCTTTCCTTTTTCTGTTTCCGCTCTATTGAGCATTGATTAAAAAAAAAAAAAAAAGTGGACGATATGATTCAAATTCCCTATTTCTTGGATATAATATTAATATACATACACTTATATTATAATATGCAAACTAAATATACCATATAATCTGAAAATATTATCATATAATAATTTCTCATTTGATAGAATTTGAGTAGTACAAATCTTTCAATGAGCAAATTTCTAGCATTGTCCACTAATATTGAAATTTACATTCAATGATGATCGAACAAGTGTTGTCCACTAAAGTAACAAGAATACGACAGAAGAGTTTTAATATGCAGGGTCACGAGCAATGTTGTATTTTGAGAACATGATTACATGGTGCACGAGGAAATTATTAGAGGGCTCAAAAGTGGGGAAGTAGTATTACGAGGGGGATGGATGCTTTGCTAATTGGGACTAACTTTTTTCTTATTTGGGCTAACATGAAGTTCAAATCAAACATATCTAAAAACAAAGATACCTTTGTCTTCTAATCGGTTGTATAAATTTCATGTGACCCAATTTCTTTTTGTCCCATTACAATAAATTTGGAATCAAAAGCCTGTTCAATCAATGCAATGTTTAGTTTGTAATAATGGAAATAGAATAATGATTAATGACTAATGATTATTATTTATTTCTCTTAGTGCCGTTTACTTGCAAACTTGCATTAACATACGCGCACATGTGCATATGTGAAGCCTTCTTTAATGAGTTTGATTTTGTTAACCATCACTCCTTGGTTCCAACCGTAGAGTTTCTCCCGTAGAGTCCATAAAAAAAATATATTTTTTAGTTAATTTAAGGAATTTCGAAGAAAAAATGACAGAGTTTTCATCCCACTCACTACTTTAAAATTTTGTTATTTTTGTGGTTTTAAATCCCTAAATTTAATATATGAGAGAAGAAAATAGGGATTTCCTATTCCCTCACAATGTAATGAATTTCAACTATTTTAACTAGAACTTAAATTGAATTTAGTGACTTTGTTGGAGATTGTTGAAGCAGAATTCGTCCTTTAAATTCAAAAGACTCAAGGATCCCTGCAAACAGCAAGCAGTAAGCAATTGTTCGTTCAATGATTGAGACCCGGAGGGTTGTTCGACCAAGAACGCTCCAATGTTTAAGCCAGCTTTGAAAGAAGGATCTCAAGTGTTTAAGTAGCGTTGAACAGAATTACTTTGGAAATGAAATGAGCTCTGCTATTTATAGGAAAACCTTGAGAGTCACAGAGCATTCTAATTGGTCGGTTGAATTTGTAATTAATAAATAATATATTATTAATAAAATATATTATTTAATAATTATAATAATTGTTCATTATGATAATATTGATAATGACAATTAATATTAATATTACATTATTTTTACATTATTAAGAATAATGACAATTAACTATCGGAGAGAATATTAACATTACGGTGATTTTTAACCCAATTAAATAACGTATTTAGCTGGTTAATAAATTATTTAATGTGCGGGTGTGTGCTAGTCATTTGTACTATTGCTAGGGGCAATTTGGACATTTTAGGTATTATGGGCTACGTGACCGCTCGACAATTTTTGGGTGATTTATGGTTCCACAAATGCCCCCACATCGTTTAGCAATTCAGGGAATACTAAGGGATGTACATATTTTGGAGTCTCTGCTATCCATATTTGTCGGTGTTTTTGTCTCGCTTTGCCTCCATGCTAGGAAATATTGTTGTTCTGTGGGCCAAGCCGATATGTCTGTATTGGACTTGATATGTGACATGAAATTTTCCTTTGATCCAATTTCATATGAAATTCAAGCTCCTCCTTAATAGTGATAAATTTCAAAATAAATGAAATTGATCACATCATTATGACTAGGAAATTAACTCCTCTTGAATAGTGATTAATTTCAAAATAAATGAAATTAATCATGTCATGATGACTTGGGAATAAACTTCTCTATTTAAGGGACATGTGATAGTAACCTTCAACTCCACTTGGTTCTGTAAGAAAATGTGGAGCTGTTCTTTGGGAAAGGAGAAAAGCTGTTTCCATCTTGTAAGGTAAATCATTACTTTGTCTTCTTTTTTCAATGCTTTGGTAATAACATTGCAGATAGCATTGATGATTTGTGGAGATATATTTCTCGGAGTCTTCTAGTTATAGGGCGAGACAGGACACGCCATGAGCTGATAGGCCGTGTGCAACTTGACATCTAGCAAGCACCACATGGCGGCAAAAAATGACCAAAGCAAGGTCACGGCTGGGAGAATTTTAGGAGCGTGCAAAAGGATCACCAACAATGACGTAAAAGGAGTATGCGCGGTAGTCTTGTCTGAGAAAGAAGATTTGAAGATTTTGGGGTGTGAAACGTGGGATGCTATGGTTGGCTGATGGAATGATAACGCTAGGCTGGTGTTAATGTGATGCTGCTATTGAGTGTATTGACGGACGAGTGTGAGGCAGGCGCGCCATGATTGGTCCCCTACTGCTGGAAGCGTGGAAGCCTAACAGTTGGGTCATTTGGTGTTGATGATTTTCGTAGGCGCGTGTGCTACCAACACCGACAGCTGACGAGCTTATGTTGCAGGAGGCTGTTTACAGGTGTCAAGGGTGCCTGAATCAAGCGTTGACAGCTGGATTATGCATGTGGTGCCTAGTAGATAAAAGAGCTAGGTACATTTACGGACTTGTCATCTTCAAGTGCAGGTGGATCCAATATCGAAGCTTTTAGCAAGGATGGCGAGGAGTCTCATCACTTGATACGAGGTGTGTCACAACTCAGCATGAGGCATGTTCCCGCTACACGGACACTTGCATGATTCCAAAGAGAAAGTCAAACGGTTGGATGTTGAATCCCAAAATTTGAGAGCCGATTGTCTGCTGCCATCACATGCCCCCACAACTTTGCGTTCTAAGGAAGATGAAGTGTAAAAGTTAGGTATGGAGAGCCGGAGCGAGATCACCACCAAAGAGCTAGAGCTTGAACCATAGATGAGGTCTGAGCCTGAATTGGAGCCTGAGCTGGAGGCTAAGAAAGGAGATGTTCCTGAAACTGATGAATCACTAATTGACGATGTTCCCATACTTTTAGCAGAAGAGTGGGTAGAGTTTCAAAAAATGATGGGTTGTGAAGATGTGCATCATTAGTTGCTTTGCTTCTTTATGCCAATGATTGTGTTGACACCATCTATGACCAGACCCACTGGACTGTATACCTAAAGCCCAAGCACTGAACAAGGCCCATGCCCATAGTACTTGCATAGCCCCAACATTGGGCCCGATGCGTGATGCCACGTCGAAGCCTATCCACCCTCGATCTGTGTAACACATGTTAGCACGAAAATCGAGAAGTATTTGTTCTACATCGAAACTATAGAAATTGAACATCCCACTTACCCATATATAAGGGGTACACATTTCCTAATAAAGGTAACTAAGATCTACTATTCACTATTATTCTACCGTACTTACCATTTACCGTTTCCTCTTACGAACAAAGTTACTGACTTGACTGTGGAAGAACCTTAAACCGGAACCATACCAGTGCCCGTACTAATGGAAGACCCACTACTCTCCTAATTGACAGGTTATGAGGAAGGACACGCGTCATTTAGTGATTAGACGACGAGTAATCAACAATTGGAACATCTAACGCTTCAATAGTTTCGCGCCGGCTGTGGGAAACTGACGGAAACTGACTAAGTTTACCTAAGCTCAACCAGGCCGAGCAAGCACTCGTCCACATTATAAACCGAGCACCTACTCGCCCTCTAGGAAATATGCAAGGCGGTCAAGATCTAGGTGAGATCACACCTGGGCAAGGGCCCAGAACACCGAGAGATCCTTCTCCAAACTTTATAAAGATCATTGAAAAACTCGAGAGCGACATGGCGGAGGTTAAAACCAAAGGCACACAGGCCGAGTTGAGATGCTAGGCACTCGACGATCGATACACCGTGGTGATCGAACAACTCTGGGTCGCTCAGGCTGAACTAGCCGAGCATCGATCCCGTGTCAGAAAGGATAAAGCCGACTGGGTGATCGCCAAATGCGCTGAATGAGCTGAAAGAAATCACCGAGCGGCAGGAAAAGAAAAGGTCCACACGGCCTCCGAGCCGAGCAAAAAGCAACAAGCGACTGTCGAGCCGAGCAGGAAGCACACTTGGATGCTCATTATCCCGGGCAACCAACCCAGCGACACCAGGATCTACCGTGACGCCAGCGATTCCCTAAGCGAGGGCTCTCGAAGGCATCATTCAGCCTCCGACCGCCCGGTTCACCAACTACAAGCTCAGCAGGAGGAGAAAATGGCACCTCACCACCGAGCCAACATTACTGCTAGGAAGACCCGTCCAGACAATAGTTGTAACGACCTGTCTTAAAATATTGTGATTAATTAAGACTAATGACGAATTAGCCTCGCTAATCGGAGACTAATCAGGGATTAGCCGAGGATTAACGGACGTTCAAGGCGAAATGATGATTTTGCCCTAAAATGGGCGAAACATTGACTTTTTGTTTAGACGGTCAAATGGACTTTGGCTGATGACTGTAACGTAGTTCGAGACGTCACGAGTTCATAGACATGTGGCACGTTTGATTCTGACATTCGAGGAAGAAGTGATGACGATCGGAAGTTCGGGGGTATTTTGGTAATTTGGTTGAAAAGGGGCCAACAGTTGACTTTTGACCCGAGAAGTCCGATGAACGAGGGTCAAGGATCGTTATGTAGATCGGAACGATACAAACCCGTAGATGGGTGGCACGTCGAATGCGGACGTAGACGGAGAAGTTACGGTTCACGGAAGTTCAAACGCACTATTGCACGTTTTTCGAGACAGAAGTTATTTGGCAGTAAGTGGGGCCCAGATATTTTGGGGCAGGCCCAATGGATGAGTGACAAGTGTCACCCATCCATTTCCCAGCCTAAACACGGTCATGCATATCCATCCCTTCCCTTTGTGATCGATCATTCCCTGTCCATCAAACCCGATCAAATATCCACCCCAATCCAAACCCTTAAACCCTATGACCATGATTGAGACCAAGAGGATGAACTGAAGACTTGAGGAAGGTGGTGGCTGGCCAGGATGGCGGCGACGTGGACGGCGATGGCAGCTCGAACACGATAAGCCATTTTACCCGATTCCTCCCAATTTTAATCTTTGACGTTAAGGATGGTTTTAGATGTTTTTACTGGGTTTGACAGTTTATAAGGATGTTTTAGGACGATTTTGAAGGGTGGTTCATGGCTGTGCAGCCCTGGGGGATTTCTGGCAAAATCGAACTGTAAGGGACAATCGGGTTTATGGATTTTTTTTTGTAGGTTTTAGGTCGTTTTAATTATATAGTTAGGTTCCTAAGATCAAAATAGGAAGAATAGGATTGATTAGGAAGAGAAAGGATGAAAATTGAACTGGGTAGGAGGCTGGACCAGTCACGCCGGTCCAAGTTGCAGGAAAAACCGAACCGGCTGGTTGGACTGGTCGGCTAGAGGATAGGGATGACTTTGAACAGTGACGCGTGAGGCCCACGTGTAGAGCCATTCCAGGGCACGTGACGGCACGTGGTGAAGCTTTTGGGGAAGCTTCCAACTTGTGAAATCATCTATTCGACCTAACGTACATTTTGGGACTAGTTTCGAGTCGATCGGACATCGTCTCGATATAGTTCGGGCTGTCCGAAGGTTTCGGAGCACGTTTAAAAATATTTACAAATCCCAGAAAATTAGGGGGCTTTAGTGATGGGTTAATTAAGTAGTTAGTAACCCTCTAAAGTGATTTGGACAGGTTTGGGAACCTCGGAGACGACGATTAACCCAGGAAGGCGTACAAAGCGCGTATTGAGGCGGCATCGCGGACGGTCTGTGAGTGGACTTTATTTCTGAAATCGATGCATGCATAAATATTTTATATGTGTTTTAATATATTTTTTGGGATTCCTTGAGTGCATGTTTTGTGTGTTTACGTATTGGCACATATTTCGAGGTTTTCGAGTTTTATACGTGCTTATATGCGCTTATACTTTCAGCTTTCATGAAATGGTATTGAAAAGATAGAATCGGGCATGAGACCCATTTGAATTTGGTTTGACTCGGGTATGAGACCCTATTGACGACCTACGGGTCTGATTCGTGGTTGCGACGGGTGCTGTGTGCACGGCGACAGACGATGTGACGCTCGCCTCCGGATTGGGATACGTTCCTTCCAGAGAGGTTACGATGCACGTCCTGTTGTCGAGCAGCCACTGGAGGCTCGACTACAGAGTGCTGACGGTTTAGAGAATCAATCGGTGACGTGTACACCATGGTCTCGAGATGGTCGCGGCAATGATGTGTTCACGGTGACATACCAGGATTGAGAGCAGTCCTGGATTGATGGTTGCACGCATCGCTATGAACGGGATCGTGACTGACCCTGAGATATCGGGCTCGATGACCAGTTGATTTGAGTTCGAGCTCGAGGCCCAGTTATTGTGAAATCGGGCTAGAGGCCCTGTTGAGTCATAAGTTCGGGCTGGAGGCCCAGTTGCTTTATGTTATCGGACGTGAGTCCCATTTTTATTGTTTGCTATACTAGTATGTATATACCCTCCTTACGAGCTTATTGATTGGTCTTTTCCAGACGTCGACCTGGAGAGTCACGATCCACATACCAGAGTGGGTATCCCCACAATGATCTTGTTCCAAGAGTGGGCATTGTGATGTGGTCCCGGACCAGATTCCGGAGAGATGATTGGACTAGGTCCGAAGATAGAGCCTCCCAGATGGAGAATTCCTGGGAGAAGACTCGGAGTGAGACCCTGAGTAGTATGCATAATTATATAGAGAGAAATCATGACATATATCGGGGATGTGTTCCCTAGGGGCTGTGTGTCCCGAGTTAGCATCTTCTCAGGAAGTGCCTAGGATGGGTTATATATGTATATATGTATATGTGTACGAGTTTTCACTGAGACTGCATTGGGCTGAGACCCATATGAGCTGGATTTGGGACGAGTTCCCATGTATTGATTTAAGCGTTTTTGTGATTTCGGGTCGGGATCCCATAAATGGATTTATGGTTCATGACGGTTTATGGGGATCGGGCATGAACCCTTCAAAGGTTTTGAGAATGTTTTCAAATGGCTTTCGAATGCATGCATATGTTTTTAATGAAGGACATAAAGGTCTTTTTATGAAATGTTTTTATAAATATTTATTTTGTCCACTCACAGCTTTTGTATTTTGAATTCCCTTCAGGTTGATCGCGGATGCGGGCTGTAGCAGAGACGAGACATCACATTCCTCCTTCGGATCTTGACGCCCACTGATAGCCCCATTTGGGCAAAGAACGAAAATATCCCTGGTCTGACACTTCGTGTCAGACGGGAGGAGGCACGTCCCACGCTAATCCCGAGGGATTTGGGACGGGTCCTGACAAAATGGTATCAGAGCAGGTCTTGCTCTTAGAGTGCACAGATCGAGGAAGTGATGTCTCTCCAGTCGTAACAGCCCATCATCAACCTGATAGTTAGGGTACTAGTACGAGGATTCAGTCGAATCGGCCCTAGTTCGTGTACGCTGGACACGTGGTGCAGTCGTGTGAGGTCAGTTTGGCATCCTCTGTCGTGCATATCGTGCCTTGCGAGAGGATAGATCCCAAGCTGGATTAATACGCGTATTAATCTAACGACTTAGGACCGTCGTGTTATTGGAGATAAGATCCAATGGACCAGTAGACGCAGTAGGATGACCCGATAGTCGGGATCGTCGAGAGGTCAGGACGACGTGGATTAGCACAACGTGGAATCAGTAGAAGTCGAACATTGGGATCATCCACGGTAGAAGTGCAAGGATCAGAGATTGTGCTGCTGGGAGCTGTCAGACGCGCAAAGACCCTAGTCGAGACTAGGTGGATCGAGGACGTTGACCCTATGTGGCGTGAGGTGCCAAGTTTGGAGGTTTCGAATCCTGGAGGGATGTCAACTGGCAGGAGATGCTGAGTAGCTATTGTGCAACGTGGCAGGATACAATTACGATGTGTAGCAGTAGTGCATCGTTAGGCACAGACTTGGGTCAAGTTCTTGTGGAGGCCAGCGGTTGGATGTCGTAGAGTTACGAGAGGACGAGGTCCTAAGGTTGTGGTTACTGGTTGTTGGGATACCAGTATCGGATTATGACGATCCTTTGGAGTCGAGGCTAGGGATCACTCGAGATTGGCAAGCTGCAGGGAGCAGCCGGGTTGTGGTAACCCTAGTTGGCGATTGGTAGGACGAGTGACTAGGAGAGCGGTGCTTGTCGATCGGATTCCGATGTGGAACGATTGGTGGATGTTGTGTGTTGAGCGGTTAATACCGGTGATGAGTTGACCGCGTAGTTTTGGAGTCTCGATGGCAAAGTGTTTCTGAGATCGGTCTACACAAGGTTGTGGCAGACGCCACTATCGATGGACGTAGTCGAGTCATATCGAGTTGGATAGACTCAGGTTGTCATGACGAGGATACGAGGGTGCTTGAGTGACGGACAGTACGAGTAGTGCTTTAGGGAGTTGGCTCAGTCACGACCGAGTGCGATTACAGAAGAAGATAAGCTTCGGGCGTTGGCCAATGTGCCACACTACCTTTGTGAGGTAACATAGAGAAGTGGTGACTGCTCAGTTTAAGTAGGATCATCGAATTGGTTTGATTCGTACTTCGCGTGACAGTGATGCTCCAAAGTTCGCGAGAAGAGATGATGAGCCACGAGCTGAGGGTAGCTTAGTCGTGATGTGCTCATGGTTGAGTTCTACCACTACACGAGGAGAAGGATTCGTCGGCTAGTGTAGATTCTTAGAAATCGTGATGGAGATGGTTTGGTTAACTGCGGTTGACCATACCTCTTGAGTTCGTGTACGCTGTTTGAGGAGAATCTGATAGTGAGAAATGGAATAGATCACTACAGTAGTTATCAACAGTTGTCGTTGGTCGGAAAGAATGGATAATACGAGTACTTTCGTGAGGATTAGTTACCGGAGGGTCAGACTTGGTAGTACACAGAGAGTTGTCTGCAGATCACAGCAGAAGCTTATTGTGACTCTTCAGTCGGGTGGCACATCGGATTGGGATGAATTGACATCCTTTTGGATGTGCATAAACGGTCATAAACGGTCATAAACGGATAGGCGAATTGGATTGTTTGCGGACATGCGGATGATGTCTGAGTGAGTTAATGTGACCGAGTTGGTAGATGTGCCCTTGCGTGGTAGTCCTGCGAGTTTCGTGGGCACTGAGTGGGACGAAGAGGATACCGAGTGGCTCAGTACGAGGTATACCAAATACCTGCTTTGGAGAGGTATGGGCTGTACCTAGATTCATGGTACCTTTCCCTAGGTCGTGTGGATGGATGACACGAGTGTTAGGTGCTGGATTTGGATCCCATAAGGATTGGGACGTGCGAATTAGGTCACTGACGTGAACAGCAAGGGAAGAAGCCGAAGGGAATCAATGGTGGTGTTTAGTCCTGAAGGAAGGATTACCATAGAATACTCTTAGTCGGGAAGAAGGAATTCTAGCTCAGGAATAGAACCAATTGGAAGCATGCTCATTTCCAACATGGTTGTAACTTCTCTCGATTCTGAAGGTAAATTTTTCCAAAGCTTTTAGATTTGACATCAAATTTGTAGGGTTTGATGTAAGTTCGGATTCATTTTGATTTTGGGTTGATTATTTCTCATGTAACAATAAAGTGTGGACGAGCCAAGACTTATGTTGATTCCTAGGTTTCTTCGATTTTTCGTTTTCGAGTGATAAATTTGATGAAAGGTTGAATCTTTAGGTCATTTATGGGCCAAACATCCAGGTTGTGGGACAAATTTGAATGATTTGAGGAGAAGAGAGTGTTTGGTATTGCATGGCGTTGATGTGTACAACATGTATTCTCATCCACATCTGACTTGGATGAACTTTGATGTCATTATCTTCAACTTTCCTCATGTGGATTGATGAGGAAGGAAACGACAGTGATGTCAAATTTGATTGACTTGGAGACCAGATGATTCGTAGTGTCACGTCCAGTGATCTGACAAGTGAGTAACCAATACGAGACAGATCGAGTAGCGTGAGGATGATCGAGATTACGGAAGAGATTGTGACGACCGTGAGGTGTTCACACCAAGTTATGGTCGTCACACCGAGGTTTGATCGTCATTGGAGTGAATTGCCTTCCTGATTATGCTAAGCTAGGAACATAAGAGAATCGTATTGTTAGACTGTTGAAGGATCCCTTTGCATAGTTGGTGAGATGACAGAGTTTGGAAGTGGGAATAAAGGTAAGATGAGGACGATATGTAGGTATCGATCAGGAAGAGATGAATAGCCGATTCTTTGAGATGGATTGAGAATAGACATTGTGTTGGATTGAGGCTGGCTCGTGATGCACGATAGAACATCGTACCGATGAGTGCTATGACCGGATGTGTTCCGACATAGTGGTATATTGACTAGACATCAAATGCCGGGAGCTTGAACAGAGTTGACAGAGAAGGTTCAGATAGTTGGTGAGTCGAGAGCTCATGGCTCGCACACCGGTGGAACCCTAGTGCCTTTTTGTGTTTTCTGCTGAGACAATTATTTGATTGGATTCCGTGTACACCCGAATGGGTGAGACATCGATTTTGGGTCGACATGACGAGTAGTACGATGGTTGAGACTCGAGGTGAGTCTAGATGTCAGTAGAGGTCGCTGAGTGATGTGAGATACGATACAGCACGAGGATTCGAGAGCGAGTCGAGATCAGAGGGTGCAGCGGGAGCACACTGTATCCGAGCTCTACCGATTAGACATGAGTACGCTCGTGGACTTAGTAACAGTGACGGAGGTTGAGTATCGCTCCATGGAAGTAGTGGGGATGTTGTTTGATTGGATGATGTGCTGGATGCCAGCTTGGTTGTGTCAGCCCTTAGGGGGAATGCGTTTTTCAGCCTGATGATTATAGGATGGAACGTGTTAGATGGCAGGCTAAAAATCCTATTAGACGACGATTGGTATAACTGACCTGTCAGAGTGGCTTCGCGAGAGTTGAGATGGAGCTTGGGAGCTTCAGTGACAAAGTGGTATCAGACCAGTACGAGAGTGGCCGTGTATGGGGACACGATTGAATTTCCATAGGTGGTTGTGGAATTGGGTCAGTTTGAATTTCGAGGACGAAATTCTTGAAGGGGGGGGGGGGGGGGAAGATTGTAACGACCCGTCTCGAATTATCGGGATTAATTAAGACTAATGATGGATTAGCCTCGCTAATCGGAGACTAATTGGGGATTAGCCGAGGATTAACGGACGTTCAGGGCGAAATAACTATTTTGCCCTGAAATGGTTGAAACGTTGACTTTCGTTCAGGCGGTCAAATAGACTTTGGCCGATGACTGTGACATAGTTCGGGACATCATGAGTTCATAGACAGGTGGCACGTTCGATTCTGACATTTGAGGAAGAAGTTATGACGATCGAAAGTTCGAGGGTATTTGGGTAATTTGGTTGAAAAAGGGGCTAATAGTTGACTTTTGACCCAGGAGGTCCGATGGCCGAGGGCCGAGGATCGTTACGTAGATCGGGATGATACAAACCCATAGACGGGCGGCAAGTGGGGCCCAGATATTTTGGGGCAGGCCCAATGGATGAGTGAAAAGTGTCACCCATCCATTACCCAGCCTAAACACGGTCATGCATATCCATCCCTTCCCATTGTGATCGATCATTCCCCATCCATCAAACCCGATCAAATATCCACCCCAATCCAAACCCTTAAACCCTATGACCATGATTGAGACCAAGAGGATGAACTGAAGACTTGAGGAAGGTGGTGGCTGGCCAGGATGGCGCCGTCGTGGACTGCGGTGGCAGCTCGAACACGATAAGCCATTTTACCCGATTCCTCCCAATTTTAATCTTTGACGTTAAGGACGGTTTTAGGTGTTTTTATTGGGTTTGTTAGGTTTATAGGGATGTTTTAGGACGGTTTTGAAGGGTGGTTCACGGCTGTGCAGCCCTGGGGGATTTCTGGGAAAATCCAACCGTGAGGGACAATCGGGTTTATGGATTTTTTGTAGGTTTTAGGTCGTTTTAATTATAGAGTTAGGTTCCTAAGATTAAAATAGGAAGAATAGGATTGAGTAGGAAGATAAAGGATGAAAATTGAACTGGGTAGGAGGATGGACCGGTCACCAAAAACCGAACCGGCTAGTTGGACTGGTCAGCGAGAGGACAGGGATGACTCTGTGAAGTGGCGCGTGAGGCCCATGCGCAGAACCCTCCCAGGGCGAGTGATGGCACGTGGTGAAGCTTTTGGGGAAGCTTACAACATATGAAATCATCTATTCGACGTAACGAACATTTTGGGACTGGTTTCGAGTCGATCAGAGATCGTCTCGATATAGTTCGGGTTGTCCGAAGGTTTCGGAGTGCGTTTAAAAATAGTTAAAAATCCCAGAAAATTAGTGGACATTAGTAAGGGGTTAATTAAGTAGTTAGTAACCCTCTAAAGTGATTTGGACAGGTTTGGGAACCCTGGAGATGACGATTGACCTGGGAAGGCATACATCGCGCGTATCTAAGCGGTAGCACGGACGGTCTGTGAGTGGACTTTCTTTCTAAAATCGATGCATGCATAAATGTTTTATATGTGTTTTAATATATTTTTTGGGATGCCTTGAGTGGATTTTGTGTGTGCTTACGTATTGGCACATATTTCGAGGTTTTCGATTTTTATACGTACTTATATGCGCTTATGCTTTCGGTTTTCATGAAATGATTTTGAAAAGGTAAAACCGGGCATGAGACCCATTTGGATTTGGTTTGACTCGGGCATGAGACCCTATTGATGACCTACCGGTCTGAGTCGTGGTCGCGATGGGTGTTGTGTGCATGGCGACGGACGACGTGACGCTCGCCTCCGGATTGGGATACGTTCCTTCCGGAGAGGTCACGATGCACGTCCCGTTGTCGAGCAGCCACTAGAGGCTCGGCTTCGGAGTGCTCACGGTTTAGAGGATCAATCGGTGACGTGTGCACCATGGTCTTGAGTTAGTCGCGGCAGTGATGTGTTCACAGTGACATACCAGGCTCGATGCCCAGTTGATTTGAGTTCGGGCTCAATGCCTAGTTATTGTAAATCGGGCTAGAGGCCCTTTTGAGTCATAAGTTCGGGCTGGAGGCCCAGTTTCTTTATGTTATCGAACGTGAGTCCCGTTTTTATGGTTTGCTATACTAGTATGTATATACCCTCCTTACGAGCTTATTGATTGGTCTTTTCCAGACGCGACCTGGAGAGTCACGATCCACAGACCATAGTGGGTATCCCCATAGGGATCTTGTTCCAGGAGTGGGCGTTATGATGTGGTCCCGGACCAGATTCCGGAGAGATGGTCGGACTAGGTCCGAAGATAGAGCCTCCCAGATGGAGAATTCCTGGGAGAAGTCTCGGAGTGAGACCCCGAGTAGTATGAATTCTTATATATAGAGAAATCGTGACAAATATCGGGGATGTGTTCGCTAGGGCCTGTGTTCCCCGAGTTGGCATCTTCTCAGGAAGTGCCTAGGATGGGTTATATATGTATATATGTATATGTGTACGTGTTTTCACTGAGACGGCGTTGGGTTGAGACCCATATGAGCTGGATTTGGGACGAGTTCCCATATATTGATTTACGGGTTTATGTGATTTCGGGTTGGGATCCTATAAATGGATTTATGGTTCACGACAATTTATGTGGACCAAGCATGAACCCTTGAAAGGTTTTGAGAATGTTTTCAAATGGCTTTCGAACGCATACATATGTTTTTAATGAAGCATAAAGGTCTTTTTATGAAATGTTTTTTTAAATATTTGTTTTGTCCACTCACAGCTTTTGTATTTTGAATGACCTTCAGGTTGATCGCGGAAGTGGGCTGTAGCAGAGACGAGACAACACATTCCTCTTTCGGATCCTGACGCCCTCTGATAGCCCCGATTAGGCAAAGGACGGAAATATCCCTGGTCTAACACTTCGTGTCAACGGGAACAGGCACGTCCCACGCTAATCTCGAGGGATTTAGGACGGGTCCTGACAACAGTCAAGGGACTTATTCTTTGGAGGATCTCATCCCAATTCCCATCACAGAGATAGAGGACGCTGACTCCTCTTAGGAGGCCAAGAGCACCGCCAAATCAGCTCGGCAAGCCCAACGCATAACCGACCACACGCAACGGTCATCATCAAGGACACTCCAAAGAACTCTCGCCCATGAGGGACACCGAGCGGTCAGCGCAACTCGGTCGGCAACGCGAGGGCCTCATGGAACTGCCCCTCGCAGAGGGCACCGAGTGGTCATCCCAGCTCGGTCTTGGGCGCGGAGACCCCCAGAAACTACCCCACTGGAGGAACACTGAGCGGTCAGGGTAGATCGACCGCCAACATGAGGTGTCACGGGACCTACCCCCCAGGTGGAATACTGGGCGGTCAGGACAGGTCGACCGTAACTATACAACCATGGACACCAAGAGGCCTGACCGTTTCGACCGAGAGGTACAGTTGGCATCTAGGACCGACTCACTCGTCCAACACCTTATGGGCTAAGTAAAGTCACTCGAGGTCGAGACAAAGCAGGTGGCAAGGAAAACTTGGTCAAAGATAAGTCAGGGGCCCTTCACGGAGAGAATCAACCAATTCTGAATCGATCATGAAATCAAACCCTTCAAGATCCCACTTTACACTGGGAAGGATGACCCATGGAACCAGCTAAACAACTTCTACTCAGTCGTTTCCTTGAAAAACCTCGCAGACAAGGATCAATACCTTATCTTCAGTTTCATGCTAACCGAGGCAGTAATCAATTGGTTCTACAAGTTGGAGCCCGGATTCATCGACTCTTTCTAACAACTAACATCTACCTTCATGAACCAATTTATGATTCAGACCGACCGCTTATCCTCGGCCGATGACCTTTTTCAGCTAAATCAGGGAGAACATGAGCCACTACAGAGGTACGCAACCAGGTTTAGCCATGAGTACTCCTGATGTACTGAAACAGACGACAGAGTAGCATTCACGGCCTTCAAAGGCGGCCTTCGAGATTCACCCTTCAAGTACGCGGCTCACACTTAAGGTTGGCCTACTTATAATGAAATTATGAAACATACGGTTGTACACGCCAAGGCCGAGACGCTGAGCCAGAAATCTAACACGGCCAACGCATACCAACCTCCTCAGGACAACTCGATTAAAACTTACCCATTGAGCGGCCAAGGCCAACAGAGTTCAGGTCAGCAACCTCAAGATCAGGGGCAACAGGGCTATGGGGGAAATGGAGGGATTATCCTCATAGCAACAACCTATACAGCTCAGGGAAGAAGGGTAAGAACCCAAACCATCAAGAAAAACGACAGAGGGAGCACCCAAACAAAGGGGAGAATCGGGTTCTGCGGTCTAAGTACGAGACCTACACCATCCTCAACACCCCTTAAGAAAAACGTTTTGCTCAACGTCGAACACATGATCCCAAAGTCCACTTGGGCGCTAGCTAAGGGTAAACTCGGCAAAGACACAGGGACCTACTTCCAGTGCCACAAGTACAACGACCATAACATTGATCAATGTGTGGCGTTCCGAGACCTGGTGGAAGCACTCGCTCGGGATGGAAAGATCAACCAATTCCTTTCGCATGCACTACCCCTACCTCACAACCCATAGATCAACACGATCTCAGGAGAGCCATCCATCTCCTGCCCGCTCACTTCCAACCGAGCGAAGAAGAACTTCCTGAGAGTGACCAAACAAAATCACCAGCTCTTCATCATCGAAGATGGCTGAGCCAAGAAAACTAGCCGGCTCGAATGGGCACCTATCACGTTCTCAGAGGAGGAAAAACAAGGAATCGTCTACCCTCACGACAACCCGATCATTGTTATGGCAGAAATGTCCAACTTCAACATCCAACGAGTGATGGTCGACACTGGCAGCTCTGTCAACGTCCTCTTCATGAAGGTATTCAAGTAATTGGGCATACTAGAATCCAGCCTGGATCGATGTTTCACTGGGGACTCCATCGTCTCGCACATTACTGTTACTCTCCTACTCTCCCTCGAATCACATCCGGAGAGAGCAACCGTGCTCTCACCCTTCTTGGTGGTAGACTGCCCCGCGGCCTGCAATGCCATTCTCGGACAGGGAATACTTAAACAAAAGAAAGTCGTAGTTTCCACCCACCTGCTTTTTGTTAAATTTTCCACGCCCATGGGTATTGGCCAAGTTCTCAATGACAAAGTGGCTGCAAGGGCGTGCAACTCTGTCACACTGATCCAGCCGCCAAAAAAAACCATTGCAGTGATAGAGTTAGCATTTGAGGCCGACCCCATCGACCCTTAGGAGGTGCAGTAAATACAGGATAGGCCGATTGAAGACCCTAGGGTCCATTCAGCAACACCACACCCACAACCCATTAAGGAGGTCGAAGAAATCATTCTCTCCCCAATCTACACTCAAAATTAATCAGTTTTTTAAGCGAAAACTCTGAAGTCTTCACGTGGTCTTACGCTGACATGCCTGGCATATCCACCGATGTTATCTGTCACCAGCTGAGTATCGACTCTTCTTACAAGCCAGTCGAGCAAAAGCGTTGCCTCTACAACGCAGAAAGAACAGAGGCCATAAAGGCCGAAATCGTCAAACTCAGCACCATCCATTTTGTCTGGAAGGCCGTCTATGCTGCCTGGGTAGCCAACATTGTCCTCATCAAGAAACCCTCTGGGACATGGAGAATGTGCATTGACTTTACCGACCTAAACAAGGCATGCCTTAAGGATAGTTTCCCTCTACCCAAGATAGACCAAATGGTCGATGCCACAACCGGGCACGAACTCTTAAACCTCATGAATGCAAACTCTAGATACAACGAAATCTTCATGCACCCAGCAGACCAAATACACACAACTTTCCGGACAGACCAGGGCTTATATTGCTATAATCTAATGCCATTCGGACTCAAGAATACAGGGGCCACCTACCAGCGCCTAGTGAACTTCATGTTTGCAGAACATATAGGGAAGACGATAGAGGTTTACGTTGATGACATGCTCATTAAGAGTAAGTTGGATGACCTACACATCCCCAACGTCTTGCAAATGTTCGGCGTCCTCGAACAGTATCGGATGAGGCTGAACCCAGCCAAGTGCGTCTTCGGAGTTGGCTCTGGGAAGTTTCTGGGTTTCATGATCAGTCAAAGAGGTATCGGGGCCATCCTAGAAAATATCAAGGCCTTAGTCGATATGGAACCCCTGTAAACCCAAAAGGAAGTACAAAGCCTCACCAGCCGAGTGGCAGCTCTTACGCGTTTCATCTCCAAAGCCACAGATGAATGCGTGTCTTTCTTCAAAGCTTTTAGGAGCAAGTCCAAACACATTACCTCGACTGAAGAATGCACCAAGGCTTTCACTGAGCTCATGGAGTACATAGGAAAAGCGCCATTGTTGGAAAGACCCGAGACCGAAGAACCCCACTACATGTACCTCTCTGTCTCCACCTCTGCCACCAGTTCAGTGCTTGTTAAGCGGAAGGACGGCGCTGAGCACCCGGTGTATTACGTAAGCAAGGATTTGCAAGACACCGAGACTAGGTACAACGACTTGGAAAAACTCGCTTTCGCTCTCATCTTGTCTTCCTGGAAGCTCAGACCCTACTTCCAGGCTCATTCCATCATCGTCATGACCGACAGACCATTCCGACAGGTGCTCCAGAAGCCAAAAACGTCGGGAATGTTACTTAAATGGGTAATCGAACTCAGCGAGTTCGACATCAGTTTCGCTCCCCGTACAGTTGAGAAGGGGCAGGCCATCACAAACTTTATTTCTGAATTCTCTTATGCCCCGGCAGCACCCGCAAGGGAGACCATTTCGCCCACTCTTCCTTCATCCCCAACACATATGTTGAATGATGAGAGCCCTCAGCTAGATCATGCTCAATCAATTTGACTCCTATACGGCGATGGATCAGCCTTCCATAATGGCTCTGGGGCCGGACTCGTCCTCACCACACCAGACAAGGTCAGACTGGAGTGCGCCCTTCATTTCCTGTTCCGGGCATCAAACAATGCTGCTGCGTACGAGGCTCTCCTCGCAGAACTCCGCCTCGCCAAAACCATGGATGCAAAACAATTCTGAATATATAACGACTCCCAACTCATTGTCAACTAGATCAACAACGAGTATGAAGCCAAAGAATCTTTCATGGCAACATAAAAAGCAATGGCAAAATCTCTCCTTGGTGGTTTCCACAATTACACTATCACACGGATCCCCCGCTCCGAAAACAGTCACGCTGACTCTCTGCCTCGACTTGCATCCTCCCTCGACGAGAGGACGAGTCGCAACGTCCTTGTGGAGGTACTTAATCAACCCAGCACCCAGTGTTCTGTGGTCTGCACAATAAACAGTAACCCTACATGGTTGACTCCACTGTTAGGCTTCCTTACCAACGGAATTCTCCCCATCAACAAAATCAAAACCAAGAAGGTCCAGCGACAAGCAACACGGTATACACTCATCAACAGCCAACTCTACAAGCAGGGCTTCACTCTTCCTCTCCTAAAATGCCTTCTCCCAGAGGCAGTAAGAGCCATCCTAGAAGAGATACATGCAGGCATTTTTAGGAACCACTCTGGTCCACGATCGTTGACCTATAAGGCTTTCCACCAAGGTTTCCACTGGCCAACTATGCATGGGGATGCAGCGGAGCTGACCAGGCACTGTGATAAATGTCAATAGTTGGCCCCTTTCCTCCACTCACCTCCAGAAAACCTCACACCTATGCTCAGCCCTTGGCCATTTTTGTAGTGGGGACTTGACTTGATTGGAAAAATGCCAACCGAGAAGGGAAAGACAGAATATGCAGTAGTGGCAGTAGACTACTTCACAAAATGGGTAAAAGAAAAAGCTCTGGCCTCCATCACCATTGCCTAGATTGAAACTTTTATCTTCTAGAGCATTATTTGCCGCTTCAGACTTCTACACACCATTGTCACGGCAAATGGAAAACAGTTTGATAACGCGCGCTTTCGCTCATTCGATGACAGACACAACATCCGCCTCTGCTTCCCCTCCCTAGCTCATCCCCAATCCAATGGTCAAGTAGAAGCCATAAACAAAATCATCAAGCACACGCTGAAAACTAGCTCGATGAGTCAAAGGGAAAGTGGTATGAGATCCTTCCCAACACACTTTGGTCATATAGGACCTCCTACCGAACGTCCATAAATGAAACTCCCTTTTCAATGACCTTCGGAACCAAGGCAGCCATCCCTGAGAAGCAGAATGAAACTTCTTACTGGGTGTCGACCTACGAACCCGACCAAAATGACCAGCAGCTTGTACTCAGCTTGGACCTCATTGAGGAACACAAGAAACAAGCTAACCTCAGAAATATTGCCTACAAGCAGCGGCTCTACAAATATCATAATGCTAGAGTCAAACCCCACAGTTTTTAGGAAAAAGACTGGGTCCTTCGGAAGGTCAGCCTCACCACCAAGGATCGCTCAGCTAGAACTCTCAGTCCAAACTGGGAAGGCCCCTACCGGGTTACAAGGATCTTCCAGCCAGGCACCCACGACCTGGAAGACTCTGAGGGTAGACAACTTGGCCACCCATGGCACGCCGACCACCTCAAGAAATACTTTATTTAACTATATATTTTCTTCATCTTGTGACTTGTTGTAATTTTCCAACTTTAGCACACATTATCAATGAGTATCTTTCCATTTGTACAATGCTTGTAGTCTGTAAAACACATTTAGACTCAAACATACGAGTCGGGGTACGGTCTAACTCGGCCTACACCCCAACACTTGCTATTTTGTCTCAAACATACGAGTCGGGGTACGATCTAACTCGGCCTACACCCTAACACTTACTATTTTGACTCAAACTTTCGAGTCGGTGTACAGCCCTACTCGGCTTGCACCAACATTTAGACTCAAACACACAAATCAGGGTACGGTCTAACTCGGCCTACACCCTAACACATGCTATTTAGACTCAGACCTTCGAGTCGTTGTACAGCCCTACTCGGCTAACACCTACACTTAGACTCAAACATACGAGTCGAGGTACGGTCTTACTCGGCCTACACTCTAACACTTGCCATTTTGACTCAAATTTTCGAGTCGGTTTATAACCCTACTCGACTTACATCAAAATTTAGACTCAAACATACGAGTCGGGGTACAGTCTAACTCGGCCTACACCCCAACACTTGTTATTTAGACTCAATCCTTCAAGTCAGTGTACAACCCTACTCGACTAACACCTACACTTAGACTCAAACCTACAAGTCGGGGTATGGTCTTACTCGGCCTACACCCCAATACTTGTTATTTTGACTCAAACTTTCGAGTTGGTGTACAGCCCTACTCGGCTTACACCAACACTTAGATGCAAACATATGAGTCGGTGTATGGTCTAACTCGGCCTACACCACAACACTTGCTATTTTTACTCAAAATTTCGGTCGGTGCACAACCCTACTCGGCTTACACCAACACTCAGACTCAAACATAGGGTATGGTCTAACTCAGCCTATACCCCAACACTTACTATTTAGTCTCAAACCTTCGAGTCGGTGTAAGGCCCTACTTGGCTAAAACCTACACTTAGACTCAAACATACGAGTCGGGGTACAATCTAACTCGGCCTACACCCCAACACTTCCTATTTAGACTCAAACCTTCGAGTCGGTGTACAGCCCTACTCGACTAACACCTACACGTATACTCAAACATACGAGTCGGGTTACGGCCTTACTCGGCCTACACCCCAACACTTGCTATTTGACTCAATCTTTAGAGTCGGTGTACAGCCCTACACGGCTTACACCAACACTTTGACTCCAACCAACGTATCGGTTTACCTTTGATGGTCTGCCTACGTCCACAAGTTAATTAAGAAAAGAAAATTGCAATGTTTTCATGAATCAACATATTTTCATTCATGAAGACCTTTTTACGCTCGGTCTACAAGAGCATTACAAAATATGGCCCACGGCCAACCTACCAGCTATGAAAAATGGAAACGTACAGGGCACAAAGGCTGAATCCTACACTATCTATTCCACCTTCACACTAGGTTGCATGGCATGTGGCACCGTTTCAGGTTGTACTGGTAGCCCCTTGGTCGGCCCCTCCTGCTCTTGCTGCTCCTCCACTGGCTCCTCCATGGTGTTTTCATCGAACTCATCCTCAAACATCTCGGCTGTAATATCCTGACCGAGCTAGGGGGTCCTAATTGACAGCCCTCGATTGCTGAGGATGAGGTTCCTAAAAAACTCCTGCTCGCAGTCGGCCGCATATTCATTCTTTATCTTTTCCTGCTCCTCGGACACCTTAAACTCGGCCACCGCTCCTTTTCGAGCTTCTTCCAAGTCGGCCTCCCTTGCCACATTCACTTGACACATTTCTTTCTAATGCCGCAGTCGGTCTTTCTCCTTGACCTCCAGCTTGGCCTTCACTTGGTCCCTTGAGGCTATGCCCTCCTAAACTTTCCACCTCTCTACTTCGAGTTGTTGGGTCAGGTCAGCGACCTGTTTGATTTCCTTCTCGACCTCATGTAGCTTCGAAATGAGCTCCTCCTGTTTCTTCCTCATCTTCTCCTTATCTCTCCAAGCAGCGGCCACTCTCCATAGAGCTAACTTGTCAGCCAATCCCAAATATCCTCACACCCGTCACCGATATAAATTTGGGATCCCTACATCTGAGAACATTCCCGGAATCAACGACATTCGAGCAATGGCAACATCTAACACTCCCCAGACTAAGTCTTCCATGGAGGCTAACTCTTTCGTGGAGTTTTTCATCTCCAGGCAACCCAATCGTGACCTCCCCGGAATCACTAGATATCCGGAGGAAAACAACAACATCTGAGGATGGTTTTTGTGTAAAACAGTCATCAAATCCAGTAATCTCATTTTCATAAACACTTATGTCTTAAATCGAATCAAAACATTTCAACAAGGTTTGAGTTCAAACATGGCTTTTTCGAAAACAGTTCCCACAAAACCATCGTGAAGCATTGTGCAGAAATCATTTCCTAAATCTAGAATTCATCAAATCATATCAAATAGTTTCAATCCAATCATAAGGTAAATATCCAAAAAAAAATATACCCAACCTTCAATATCTTACTACCATTCCTCTGAATATTCAAAAACTAGAGTGCCAGTTTCCCCACTAACAACTCCCACTGTCAGGACCCGTCCCAATTTCCCTAGGATTAACTCGGGAAAACCCTGATCCCGTCTGACATGGAGTGTCAGACAAGGGAAAATTCCGTCATTAGCCCGCTCGGGCTTTCAGAGTATGCCAGGATCCGGAGGAGGTATGTGATATCTCGGTCTCTGCTACAGCCCGCATCCGCTGTCAACCTGAAGGGCAGTCAAAGCATTTAAAAGCTGTGAGTGAACAAAACAATAATTTATAAAAACATTTTCATAAAGACATTTGTACCCTTCACTAAAAATCATGCATGCATTTGAAAACCGTTTATCCAAAAAACCATATGTGGGAACTAAGCCCAAAACCATAACCGTAACCAACCATACGGGCCACTGCCCAAATCCATGTGGAACTCAGCCCAAAACCTGTATACATCACATATCATATAGCATATACATATAAATCACATAACCAATCCTGTCACGGTATCTAAAGCTACGCGCGTGCTACCCGGGCTCTCAAAGCCCAAGTCTCTCAGGGTCCACCCAGGTCAATATCCGTAGATCAATGACTCTCTCTGAGGTTATAATCCAAGCCTTCTTGAGAGTAAGGTACCTAACAGGGGCGACTCCACTTAGTTAGTGCTTCGTGACTATTCCAATATCCACCCAGGCCAACGATCCTCCCCGGAGGAGACATTCCAAATAAGGAAGGTATATGAATATATATATATATATATATAGAAAACATCCTTAAAACACTTTATGTAACGACCCGTCCCGAATTCCTAGATTAGATTAGTGACTAATCACGATTAGTGAGGCTAATCCGTGATTAGTAGAGCGAAATGGGACGAACGGTGCGAAATGACTGTTTTGCCCCTGATGGTGGCAAAACGTTGACTTTTTAATCGGGCAGTCAAATGGACTTTGACTGATGACCGTGACGTAGTTCGTGACGTCACGAGTTCATAGACAGGTGGCACGTTCAATTCCGACGTTCGGGGAGGAAGTTATGACGTTCGGAAGTGTAGGGGCATTTTGGTAATTTGGGTGAATAGGAGGTCAAAAGTTGACTTTTTGATCGGGAGGTCCGATGGCCGAGGGCCGAAGATCGTTACGTAGCTAAGGACGATACGAATCCGTAGACAGGCGGCACGTCGAATTCGGACGTTCGACGGCGAAGTTACGGTTCACAGAAGTTCTCGGTTACTATTCACGACGACACGTTTTGCGAGGACGGTTTGTTTTTAGTGTGGACCCAGATATTTTGGCAGGCCAAGGGATGAGTGACAAGTGTCACCCATCCATTGCCCACCTTCCCACATACGTGCATCGATCATTCCTTCATTTCAAACACACACACACAAAACTACCCGATCTCACATCCACCATCCTTCCATCTGTGCAACCCAAAACCCATCCATCCTTCATTCAAGCAACCAGGGATGGAAGAGGAGACCGGATGGAGGTGGCTGGACGGCTGGAACCGCCGTGGGCGGTGGCTGGAGCCCAGAACCCGAGCGGGTACCCGGTAAGCCCGATAAACCCATTTTTCTTCTATTTTTCGATTTAGACATTATGGTTGCTATTAGTTGATTAGGATGAGTTTATTGAGGTTGTAGGAAGGTGTAGTGGGTGGTTTGGACGGCGGTGAAGGGCTGAGCAGCCCTGGGTGCAATCGGAAAAATTGGACCGATTATGGGAGAATTGGACGGACGGGTTTTGTGGCGTTTTTCCTAGTTTTCTTGATTAGGATAGATTAGAAATGAGAAAATAGGAATTTAGGAATTGGAATGGAGGAAATCGGACGAGATTTGAGGGAGTAGGAACGCTGAACCGGTTCCGCCGGTTCAGCACAGTGCCTGGACCGGAAAACCAGGAAAAACCGGTTTTCCTGAGGATGCTGGTGATGAACAGTAACCAGGGTCTTCTAGGGGCCCGTGAGGGCACGTGGTCCATAATTTGGGAAAGTGTTCAACACGGGAAATCTTCTATTCGATGTAACGAACATTTTGAGACTGGTTTCGTGTCGATCGGACACCGTCTCGATATGTTTCGGGGCATCGGAAGGTTTAGGTTCGGGATTAAAAATAGTTAAAAATACGGGAAAATTACGGGGCTTTAGTGGGAGGTTAATTAAGTAGTTAGTAACCTTCTATTACAATTTGGACAGGTTTGGGAGTCCCGGTGATGGTGATCGGCTCGGGGAGCCGTATGGCACGCAAATCGAGGCGGTAGCTCGGACGGTCTGTGAGTGGACCTTGTTTTCTAAATTGGTGCATGCATAAATGTTTATTATATGTTTTATTACTTGTTTGATGATGCCATGGGTGCATTTGTATGTGGTTACGTATAAGCACGTATTTCGAGGTTTCGGCCTTATACGGTGCTTATACGGATCTGTATTTCTTTATTGATTTAAATGAACTGAATTTGGATTTCAAAATGATAAACTCGGGTATGAGACCCATTTGGTTTTGTCTCGGGCATATGACCTCAGATTCCGGGCACGGTGCCCAGTTGGTGTCCTATGTTCGGGTACGAGACCCAGTCACTTTACGATTTTGATTTCAGGTCAGGGAACCTTAAATGGATTTCCCGGTTCATGACGGTTTATGGGAACCGGCATGAACTCTTAATATGGTATCATGGTTCATGACGGTTTATGGGAACCGGCATGAACCCTTGTTGGTTATTACGGTACATGACGGTTTATGGGAACCGGCATGTTACCTGGTTATGTTATTACAGTACATGACGGTTTACGGGAACCGGCATGTTACCTGATTATGGATATTATGGATTCATGACGGTTCAGGGGAACCGGTCATGAATGTTTATGTTATGTATATATATGTTCGTCTACCTTCCTTTACTTCTAGTATCTCCTCCGGGGAGGGTCGTTGGCCTGGGTGGACCCCGGAGTAGTCACGGAGCACCGACTGAGTGGAGTCACCCCCCAGTTGGGTTCCTTACTCTCAGGAAGGCTATTATTACTATTACCTCGGGTAGGGTCAGTGGTCTACGGACATTGATCTTGACTTTGAGATGACTCGGATTGAGACCCGGGTAGCGCGCGTGTAGCTTTGGATACCGTGACAGGATTGGTTGTGTGACTTATATATATGTATGTGATGGATATATGATATATGATATGTGGTGTGAACAGGTGTGCACAGGATTTGGGCAGTGGCCCGTATGGTCGTTTTTATTGTGGTCCTTTCGACCTTAGTTTATATCTGCTTTGGGCTTAGTCCCACATATGGTTGTTTTGGATAAATGGTTTTCGAATGCATGCATGCTTTTTAGTGGAGGGTACAAATGTCTTCCTTATTAAATGTTTTTATAAACTCTTTGTTTTGTCCACTCACAGTTTTTAATGTTTTGACTGCCCTTCAGGTTGACATCGGATGTGGGCTGTAGCAGAGACCGAGATATCACATGCCTCCTCCAGATCCTGGCGTACTCTGATAGCCCGGGAGGGCAAAGGACGAAAATATCCCTTGTCTGACACTTCGTGTCAGACGGGAGCAGGGTCATCCCGCACTAATCCCGGGGGGATTGGGATGGGTCCTGTCACTTTAAGGGATTCATGCCTGGTCCCCATAAACCGTCATGAATCAGGAAATCCATTTAGGGTCCCCGACCCGAAATCATAAATGTAAAGTAACTGGACCTTGTGCTCGAACTCATGACTCAACTAGGCATCGTGCTCGATATCTCAAGGTTAGTCACGACTCCGATCGTAGTGATGCGTGCAACCATCCGTTCAGGACCACCCTCAATCCTGGTATGTCGCCGTGAACAAATCAACTGACGCGACCACCGCTAGATTATGGAGCACTCATCACCGATCAATATCCTGAAATGTCCGCACTCTGAAATCGAGCCTCCATCGGCTGCCCGACAATAGAGCGTGCATCGTGACCTCTCCGGAAGGAACATATCCCAGTCCGGAGACGAGCGTCGTATCGTCCGTCGCCGTGCACATAGCACTTGCCGCGACCACGATTCAGACCCGTAGGTCACCAATAGGGCTAGATGCCCGAGACAAAACCAAATGGGTCTCATGCCCGATTTTATCCCTTTTAAATCCAAAAACTTTTCATTTAAATCAACGTAGAAATACAAACCCGTATAGGCACCGTATAAGGCCGAAACCTCGAAATATGTGCCAATACGTAACCACACACAAATGCACTCATGGAATCACAAAAAAATTATTAAAACATATATTAAACATTTATGCATGCACCAATTTAGAAAACAAGGTCCACTCACAAACTGTCCGAGCTGTCGCCTTGATACGCGTGCCATACGGCTCTCCCGGGCCTATCGTCGTTACCGGGACTCCCAAACCTGTCCAAATTGTAATAGAGGGTTACTAACTACCTTATTAACCTCTCACTAAAGCCCCGTAATTTTTCCTAATTTTTAACTATTTTTAAAGTCGATCCTAAACCTTCGGACACCCCGAAACCTATCGAAACGATGTTCGATCGACACGAAACCAATCCCAAAATGTTCGTTACATCAAATAGATGAAATTACATGTTCGAAGTTTCCCCATCGGACCGCTCACGCTCCACCACGCGCGGCCTGAAACCCTGCGCGTGAAGCCCACGCGCCAGGCACTATGCAATCATCTTCAACCTCAGGCTAGTCCGAACCGGCCGGTTCTCTGCAATCCGGCCCAGGTCCATATCCTCCTATTTTTTCGTCCTTTTTCTTCCTTTTTTCCACCGATCTTCCTACTTTGATCCTATGAATCTAAATATGTAATCAAAACAATCTAAAACCTACAAAAATTCATCCACCCGATTTCCCCTCCACGGTTCGACTTTCCCATTTTTTCCCCAGAGGTTCCTCAGCCCCTAACCGCCACCAAAACCACCTTATTACTCCCCTGGGAACCTAAATAACTCATTACAATCACCTAAAACCGCCCATAATATCACAAATCGAAAATAAAAGGAAAATGGCCAAACTTATACCTTTGTCGGGTTTCTCCTCCACGCCGCCATCCACGGTGGTTCAGGCCATCCTGCCAGCCTCCACTCAGTCCTCACGTCATCCTCTCTGTTTCCATCATGGGTCACCAGCCTTAGGTTAGACTTAGGGGGGTGTGGGTTGTAAAGAGATGGAAAATGGTGAGATCGGGTTTTGGGTTTGGCTTGGTATGGACGAACAAAGGGATGGGAATGCATGTATGGGAAGCAATGAACAATGGATGAGTGACACTTGTCACTCATCCATTAGGCCAATTTAAAATATATGGGGCCCACTTAATGCCAAAAGGCATTCGTCTCGTAAAACGTGCAATAGTGACCTGAAACTTCCGTGAACCGTAACTTCTCCGTCGAACGTTCGAATTCGACGTGCCGCCTGTCTATGGATTCGTATCGACTCAATTTACGTAACGGTCCTCGGCTCTCGGCCATCGGACCTCCCCGTCAAAAAGTCAACATTTTTTCCACGACCATGGGCAAAACAGTTACTTTGCATCGTTCGTCCGATTTCGCTCAACTAATCACCGATTAACCTCACTAATCCTGATTAGTCACTAATCTAATCTCGGAATTCGGGACAGGTTGTTACGCCCACATCTTCCCATGACTCAGAAGTACTACCATGCTCATTTAGCTTCTATGACAACATACCTTACACCTTGGTGTAACAAAATTTCTATCCCAACTCTGACACCCTTCTTTAGACAACACTATATAACATACATTGCATAAATCAAGAATTTGAATACGAAAAAGTCTGTTTAACACGACACGAACATAGTCATACATTGAAACAACAACAATCAATCCCCATGTTAAACAAGTCAAGCATCATGAGGCTATAGTACCCATCACACATGTGTAGATATGGGCCCCAAACACTAGGCAATCCATCCCATGGCCCATTATTCAACTTGTGAGCCTATCAACTTCCAGATTCACCATGTCCAAGACTTTTCTTTCTCCTTATATTCAAGTTTCCTTTAATAGACATCACATGGTATGTGTACCATCTTTCTGCATTATTTCATCAACAATCACGTTATTAAGTTTAAAGGAACACAATCAGCTGTATATACCACCAGTCTCTCTATTAGAGTAATGATCCTTGTCACAACCATGTAAAAAACAACCAATATATTCTTAGGGTTATTTACAAAAACACCTCATGAGGTTATTTGTGTTTTCATAAACACCCCCTTAGATTTTAGACCTTACTCAAACACCTCTTTAGATTCCAAAAATATTACACATAGCTCAATTTATTAAGTGATAATTAATTAAATGCTGACATCAACCTAAAATATTAAAAATTGACAAAATTAACCTTTTTTCCCAAAAGAATTCCCACTGATCACTTGTAACCAAATACTACCTAGTTTAATTTAAACATGTAACTAAACATGCCAATAAGCATGACGTGGTCGTACCAATAAACCCTAATTCATGCAACAACGCTTATAAGAAAGAACGGATGCCAATAGATCAACAACAATTTCCCAGGAAAGCTTCATCAATTTGATGCCTTGCAAGACAATGTTGGAAGGGAGAAAAGTAGGATTCAGTAAATTCCAAACCCTCCCAATTCATGAAAGAGGTAAGTTTTTCATAGTTTCGCTCTTTATTTTTTTTTCATTATCTGTGCACATAAGTTGCAGTTCCTAAGAAAAAAAAAGTCTCTACAAATCCGCTTCATCTTCAATACTATTTTCAATTTATATACTCTGTGGAGTCCAAAAGTTGAAACGTTTTCAATTAAAGTAAAAATATACTAGCGGGAAAGTTGAATTTATTGTAAATTCAAAATATAAGCTTTGCCCATCCTACTTATATTATGCATTAGTTATGGGATTCTAATTATAAAAGGGTTGTAGATGGGGATGATAATGACGATGAGGTTTGTGCACCTGGAGATGCTGGTGAAGGGGAACATGAGACTTTTACATTGACTGAAGATGAGAATGATGATTTGGAGCCTAGTCTAGGTTATCAAGTTGTTATTCTTAATGACGAATCCGATGTTAATGCATTCAATAAATATAGTAAGAATAAAAATGGAATATAGTTTGATAGTGAGGATGGGCTATCATATTAAGTTTCAAGCTCTGATCATGAAAAAGTTGTTAATACGGATGAAGATGTCGAAGAGATTGATTATCTTTAAAGGCTTCAGTAAGATGTTGTATCAAGATTGTCTGTCTGGGAATGTGGAATTGAAAGATGGTCAAGTGTTTTTGAATTAAACTTTCGAGAGAAACTCCAAGACTATGTGATACAAGAAGGATTTGATATTAAACGGATCAAGAATGAAGCAACTCGATTTACTGTTGTATGTAAGGTATCATATTTAGTTTGTCTATTAAAAAGTTCTAATAATTTAATTGATTATATAATGTTGCTTTGTTTATAAATTTATTGTTTTTGTTTTTAATGAATTCATGTGTAGGTTGATGATTGCCCATGGCGTATCCATGCCTCTCCTGTCCTTACAATTACCTCGGTAACTTTTATGATTAAGAGTTATAAAAATGAGCACAAATGTTACAAGGAAAAAAAGAACTCTAATGCAAACTCTACGTGGATTGCAAGAAAGTTGGGTGATAAATTAGTGGCTGCAACATATCAAATCATGGCACATTGTAGTACAGAAGAAACACCTTCTGCCAACAAGCATGACATTGTCATACCAATAAGCATCATATCAATGTGCACTACAGGTAGGCAAATATTATTCGGGAACTACGGAGCCCGGCTCGAAGTCCGAGTGTGGACCGGCTCAGGAATTACGGAGCATTACCTAAACATCTTAGTTACGGTCCTAGTCTCAGGAACTACGGAGCATTACCTTAACGTCTGAGACTGTTCACAATTTTCAGGAACTACGGAGTATTATCTCGACGTCCGAGACCATTCAACCAATATGGCACCTCGAAGAGGGTTATCCATACACATCGATATCATCACATCATATCACACATATGTCCATTAATCACATAACCATACCCAAAACCAAGTTCAGAACTTAAGATCAATCCTCAAAACTCGAGCCTAAGCCCACTTCACAAAATATGTCAAAACTGGTAAAATGAGCCATTTAAATCATGCATAAAATCACACAAAAAACTCAATCCATCATTCCCCATCAAATCAACTAAACATGACATAATGAGCATAAAACCATTTCCCAAGACTCGGTAATAATCCAACACAGTATACCCAATTTCCTCGCAAAATGTGTCAGGTGGCAATTTTCATAAGATCATCAAAAATCCATAAAGTTCGTAAAAATTCTAATCAATCCAAGACCACTAAAAGAACATGCGAAAGTCATTTCGGGTACAAACCAATTCTCACAATCTAATATCAAGCCACAACACAGTATGGAAAATTTCTAGTAAAACGTGCAATAAGTAATTGCTATAAAATCACCAAAACTCACACAAATCATGTAAACCCACATTTAAAATACCATCAAGAAAATCAAATTTTAACCCATATAAATCATGTAAAGATGCACACATAAGGTTATAGGAAAACAAAAAGTCTACTCGCATGTACCTTACATACAACCGAACTGTATCGCACGTCTTTCTGAAAAATCAAAGAGCATCAATTCATGTCAAAAATCACCTAGAAGGGTCACTAACCACCCTATATAACTCATGCATGAATCCCATAACTTTTTTGGATTTTTAAACGAATTAAAATAGACCCTAAACTTCCGGATAGTCAAAAATGCCTCGAGGCGATGTCTGATCGCCTCAAAAATTGTACCGTTGGGCATGTATGATCGAATACTAGAACTTTCATGTTGACAACACCTTCAAATAACCAAACACGCGCCCACACGCGCCCAAGCATGTCCCTGTATGTGCGCTTCATGCGCGAGGGGGTACTGTTCATCACCATCAACCTCTCGCTAGACCCGGTTCTCTATGACTGGGTCGTCCGACCACAAGTTCAACCTGCTTCAAACCAGCCATTTCTTCTTGAATTTTAAACTTCTAAATTCACCTAATTAGTGCTAGGAAGAGATCTATGCATTCAAAAAATGAGTTTTCTTACCTCCAAAGTCAGGCCTGAAATCAAGGTTTTCGGCCAAAAGTTCAACTTCCATCCTAGAGCATTCCCTTTGTTCCACCTTCCTATTTTTAGGGCCAGCTTGATCCCAGAGCTCCTAGAAGGACGTTAGAGTCCTCGTTGTCCAGTTACCATCCCCCAACATGAAGTTCACAATTATGAACCCGTCGATGAAATTACAGGGGCACGGGTTTGAGGTAATCGCAACCTCGAAACACCACCATGCCACTCATATCTTCCTCAAAATCTTCTCCCCTCGGTCTCTCCTTCATTTTCGTGCTCTTTCCCCCTCTTCTCCCTGCATCTCACTCTCGATTCCTCACCAATCATGTCTTCAACCATGATCCATCAAAAAACATAACCAGCACTACACACACATATATAGGCAGAGAGGGAGGTCGGTGGAGAAGCAAAATATCAATCCTCTCTAGAATGTGACACATGGTAGCATCTCATTGGTCTTTATTATAAAATGACCCAAATACTCTTAAGGGTTCTTAACCCGAAACAAGCTCAAACGATCTCCGATTTTGGCGTGCCGCTTATCTACGAATTTAGGATCCCGAGACTTTCGCAACAGTCCTCCCAAAATTCAAGAGAGGTCCATAGCAAAAGTTAACATTTTGACTTTTCCAAGGACAAAATCATCTTTTTACCTACTTTTCACCAACTTTACTTTCCTCACAGGTTCGGGTCATTACATTTTATACCCAAAGCAGTTCTCACGGGGCAATATTTACACCTGAAAAAATCTCCAGGCCCAAATCAACGACTCACATAAATTAAAGGCCCAAAACTGATATAAGCCCCACCCAAGCATGTCTTTAGCATGGAGAAAAAAGTAAGCTTGGTTGGTACAGAAATAGACGAAGAAAATTGAGGCATGGGGCATATCCCAGGAGAGAAAATGACAAAGTGGGACCCGCGCAGGACCCAACTTGGCAAGTTGAGAACTCCCCACCGCCTATAAAAAGAGAGTAACCCAACGTCTCAAAGCATGGACAATAAAACTTAGAAAGTTGATCTCTATCGATTTCTAAACATATGAAAAACTTTAACCAAGGTTTCATGGTTTAAAACAGCTGGCCCTTTTGGCAAAAAACTACTTCTTTCGTTCTAGGAAATTAAGATGCAGCTTCTCTTCTCACCCATTCGAGGCATTTATGCAACTGCCTAACCGTCTTCCTAACCACCAACGTCATAACGGTTGGCTACATTTCCCTGTATAAACCTTCTTTCTGACCAGCGAGTGTAATAAGGGTTGCCCTTATTCCGACTGACCAATTCATGGGCTTTCGGCTGAGGTTCGGAGAAGATTAACCTTATTTCTGACCATCTAGTTCATAAAGGTTGATATTATTGACTACCAGTTCATGAAGAGTCATTTCGACTATCGACTCACGAACAGTCTACAGTTACTGCTTCACAGAAAGCCATTCCAACTACCACTTGTACGGAAAAGTCATTTCGACTACCACTTGTATAGAAATTCATTCTAACTGCCAACTAATGGCATGATCAGTAAGGGATTCAAACCTCATTTTACCGTTCTATCGTTGCTTTTGAATGCTCTGTCATCTCATGGCATAATTTCTGACTGATATTCATTTCAGTTGATTATTTCTAGAATTTCTTGCCTGATACGATCTTGAAATGCGAAAGAGATAATTTTCTCCATGTACTTGTAATTTCAGTTGTTATTCAATTTCATTAATTTTACATTCCACTAGTCGTACTCTCATTTTCCATCTCCATACAAACCAGTTTTTCTCACGCAGTGATTGGTAATCGGAAGACACCAGCCAAACGTGGTTCGCGGGTCACCAAGTGAGGACACCATTTTTGTGCATTGTTCAGAATACCTCGATCTCGACTTGAGGGAACCTGGGATTATTGTCCACTTAACTACTGAAATAACAAGGTTTCCAGCATGAATATCATGGAGAAATTACCTTTTGACATTGAGCATCGCTGGAAGAAAATATTAAGTCCTCAAAAGAGATATAGAAAAGAACATCGTAGGAGAAGTCTTGTCCGCCTGTCTTACAATCGCATTGATCAGAAGAAAGGTTCTTGGGCCAAAAACGAAACCCATTTACACTGATTAGTAGCAGTCTTCTACTAGTGGCATGCCAGCATTCTAAGTCGAAATGCCCATTTGCTTCCTGGTCCGCCCATTTAGGGATCGATCGTGACTCAAGGCCTACTACACTCAGATCAATCCAGCATCTCTACACCATTCACCGCAAAAAAAGAGCCCCACGAGTGGTTCGCCCTCCTCTCTCCGCAGTCCAGGTTTCGCATAAAGGCTCATCGAGGGTTGCCTCGGGACACTCGACTCCTAAAACGAGAAAAGCATTTTGAGTAGAAACAGTATCTAGAAAGCTTCTAAAAATACAATCATTTTTCAGAGCAAATATATGTATAGGTAAATTAAATTTGAATATTTTGTTAGCATTAGGTAAAAAATATGTAATTTACATTAATATTACTACCAGAAAAAAAAAACAACATGACATTTACCATAAATATTGCAATGAAGTGATTGTTAAAAATATATACTACCTAGAAGTAGGGATGAACAGGGTACGGTTCGATACGGTTATTGGGGATGGACATGGTGTGGTTCGATACGGTTATTGGCAATATCTAAATCCAAATCGTTAAAATCATAACAGTTCAATACGGTTTGAATTTTCTAAAATTAGAAATAAAACTATTTCAATCCAAACTGTTACTAACAGTTCGGTTTGGATCGAAATGGTTTGAAAACGTTTATGAATAAAAAACAACATCAAAGATATTTTTTTTAAAATAATGATACAAAAAATAGCAGAATAATTCATACTCCAAATTATGTATATTAAGTTTGTGGAGAATTGAATTGCAAGCATTACCACTATATTAAGATTTATCAAACAAACATTACCACTTAATAATATTTTATTATACTCTTATCTGAGTATACATGTATATATCTGAGTATATCTAAGTATCCTTTTATTTTTATTTTTTTATTAATAATATATTTTTAAAAAATTAAAATTAATATATTCATTAGTGGTCCAGTTTGGATTTAATGGATTTTTAAAATCAAAATCAAAATCAAAATTGTTAATAACGGAGCGGTTTGAAGCGGTTTGAATTCTCAAACCGTTTGACTTTTATCCGGTTAAATTTAAAATGTTGGATAAATAACAGTTTGAAGTGAATCGATTAGCAGTTTTAA
The DNA here is from genome assembly GCA_032719365.1 of Prinsepia uniflora. Taxonomy (NCBI): domain Eukaryota; kingdom Viridiplantae; phylum Streptophyta; class Magnoliopsida; order Rosales; family Rosaceae; genus Prinsepia; species Prinsepia uniflora. The sequence goes on along the minus strand of CM064861.1, from coordinate 67,833,031 downwards.
CTAATTCGTGTTCACCCTAACTAAGAGAGATGTTTCATTGATACGAAGGTAAAATGTGTAAAAATAACTATAACAAAGCTGTCAAAGCATTACGAGTAACCCCTACAAATTGGAACCTGAAAGATTTGGAGTGGCTGTGTGGGTGGGTGAACAAGACTATGTGAAGAGTAGAAAAGAAGTATTAAGATGGTCACCAAAATTTAAGATTTTTGCTTCCGTTTTCATGAAGCACATAGCTTGTGTATGAATCTATAATATGTTTGCTTGTGAAGTTGAGAACATGAAGGCAAGGGATGCCTGACAAATCCAGCCAAATGGTTTAATGCCAGGAAATGAGCAATTGTGCTCATGATGTTTTAAATGTCTGAATTTTATATTTCTATTTGTTTAAATTTAAGATTTAAAATTGAACTCTTGGAAATCTAAAGTTTTAAAATTTAGCTCTTGAAAAATTAAGATAAACCACCGAAAATTTCAAAGATAAAACTTTCCGGTGAGATACACAGCAGACAACAGAAAATGGGTCATAATGATTGGAGTCCTGACAAATTTGCACCACTAGTGGCGTTTATACAATGACCAGCATTCAATTTTCACTCTCCAGAAAGTTCGGTTAGAAAAAATAGTGCAGCTGTTCATGTCACGGAATAATAGTGAATCCGTGACATCAAAAGTGCAGTTAAAAGATAGTAAAGGAAAAGAAAAAAAAAAAACTTTGTTTTGGCTATTGTTTTGTTAGAGTGAAAGTTGAATACCAAAAAGGGTGGTCTTCAAGGATTACTTTAGAAGTCACGCTTTTGCGAGTACGCTCATTTTGGTTGATGGGTTTTGTTTGGTTGCCAAGAAAAGTGAGTGAGAAAGTGAAGTAAACTGATAATGTTACTATGTGAATGGTGTTAGTTTGATTACATGCCCTGTTCTGAATTCTGGAGAGAGTTCATGTGGGGAGCAAAGCAGATTAGATCAGAAGAGTCAACAGAATTAAAATCTTTGAAACAAAACTCATCATATCTGCCATTAAGCCCTTTACCATTTTTCTGAAACCTCATCATATCAGCAACCAGCAACCGAAAGTTTGCAACTTTTAGTTTCTCTATATGGAAATGGGTAAGAAGTGTTCATGGTGTTTTGCTATCTTAGTTTCTTCCTTGGGTTTCATTTGCTTTGTAAGCTGCTTTGAGTTGTTCCCTTTCCTTCTTATAATTTCAGTCTTGATTCTTCCAACTATTTTACTCCTCAACAACACAGAGAAAAAGTTGGGGTTGGATCAGAAACCAGCTGCGAATCTTCTCTTTGCCCAACAAGATCTGCTTGGTGAAAAGGATCAATCTCTGGAAACTACCCAAAAAAGTGATGAAAATGGTAAAAAATGTGGCTGCCAAGTTGCGCTTTTGGATGTTCCATCAGAAAGTGATGAATCTAATTCAGTACCAAGTGAGAACATTGAGCTCAATTTTGTGGATGAAAAAGTTGAAATTTTTTATTGTTCATCAGTCTCAGTCTCTGATGATGATGAAGATGATGAAGAAAGCCTCATTGAAATCAAGCTACCATGCAGTGAGGAAGAGCCAAAGCCAAAGCTGCAGGCAAAAATTGCAGACTCCATTCTCAGGCAACCAGCAGGTGTCAGAGAGATGATGATAGCAGAGATGAACGAGATGAGTGAAGAAGAAAATCTGATTGAGATTGACATTTCCATGGGCTCTATCAAGTGTCCGAGGTTTGAGATTGAAGCATGATTTTGCATATATTTCAAGAGGTCAAATTTTGATTTGAGTTTGTTTGCAGGCATAGAGTATGGCATTAATTAGGCTGCTAGGGTATAGGCAAAAGTTCAGTATCTGAATTCTTTCCCTCACCAAATTCTATGTTTTTAATATATTGAAATCTTGGCATTATTATGACAAGGGAAAGGAATTGGCAAGCTGTGTTTTCTCTTTCTTATAGACCTTTCAATCGATCACCATTCTTCATCATCTCTTTTTCCAAAGGCACAGATCTTTTTTACAGGCATAAATAAGAACCGTAAGGGTAACTTTTGCCCTTTTGGGTGTAACCAAACACCGCCGCGTTCTGGTTTTTAGAAGTAGAAGTAGAAGCATATGACTGATTCTTCTTACCTACTTAGATAGCCTATTTATAAGCGTAGGGTTATTTGGAGATCATATCTAAGTTCCCTAGTTACGGTTGGTTTACAACGTACCCACTTCCCACTTGGATGTTCATCAATCAATGATCGTTGTCTACTTACAAGTTTGCATAGAAAAAAAGTGAAGGGAAAAGATTACAGCCTTTTTTCTTTTTGTATAGTGGAGGGCGGGATCTAGAAAAACAGAACGACTAAATGGACACATCTCTTAGGTAGATTCTGCTAACAGAGTCAGCAGCAAGGATAGTAGCAGCGGCAGGCGGGGGTTCTTCCAGCAGATGGAGACCAATATCACGATCATGGTCCCCATTCGCCAATAAATCAGTAGTTTGGTTCTTCTCACTATAGATATGCAGAGGTCACACTTCTAAGAACGCTTCATTATCATTCTGCAATCACAGACCAGGGAGAGGAAAGGATGTCAATTATCGATATGGTTCATGATAAGAGAAACAACAACACGAGAATTGCATTCAACAATTGCAGCTCTGAAACCAACCTCCCAAGCCAAGCATAGACCCATATAAACCGCCCAAAGTTCAGCTCCCAAGCTGTTACCTCGACCAAAATTAGCAGCAAAACCCTTCATCCATCTTCCTTCTTGATTACGAATTATTCCACCGCCCTGATATGCCCAAGAGGGCTAATGCAACTAGCATCAATGTTTAATTTACTCCAGCCCTAGGAGGTGGACTCTAGTGAATAGAGATAGTATGTCTAGGCATCATAATAAATACCTTCTTGTTGATATCAAACCATTCTCTGGACTACCTTATAATGGATGCAAAAGTTAAGGCCATGGAGGAGGCTCTTGGCTATTGTTGAAAATAAAATTATTTCTCTACTTTCAAACAAATCAAAGTATGGATGCAAAAGTTAAGAACCATGGAGCACCATGTGAATCACAATGATCGAAATCAAGGATAGGCCATTGCATGGGTTGGTGTGGGCTTCAGCACATCCAAAAATTTCAACCCCATTTGAAATTAGCAGTCCAAGCCACAAATTCAGGCCAACTGAAAATTTTTGCGCATTTTTATTAGCCCATTATACACACCAGTCCACTTATTCTTTCACATCAACTCGCATATTCTTACACGCATCAGCCCACCACTACAAGTCTACATCAGCTTGCCACTACATCAGGTACGGTAAAAAAATTGGTACAACTTACTAAATACTCAAGTGACTTTTCAAGTCTCCAAAGTCCAAACGAAGAATATTTTTTTTCTCTTTGTTGGGAAAGATGAACTGTCTACAGCCTTGGACTGCAACCTCAGATGCCCAAGAGCTAATTGGTATTTGTCCAATTAATAAAAAATTCCTTCATCCAATCATCTTCTTCCAATTAGCAAGTGTGCTTTTTTTTTCCTTTTTCCTATTTCACTGTTAATTTTTTTTTTTTTTTTTACGTCTATAAATTAGGAATTTAGCCATTTAGGGATTTAGATTTAATTGGTTTCTTATTAGGATTTTGATGAACTTAAATAAATTACTTAAGTATTATGTTAAGTTAATGAATCTAATAAATTACTTAAGAACATTAGTGATTTTTGGTAATTGATTGTGTTATGGTCTCTATGGAGTATATTAGGTTTTGTTGCGAATATGAGAAAATGAGATAGCAGCCAGAAAAGGTAATTCCTTCAGTCAGCCTAACCCCCTTATATAGAGTTAAGGTTATGATTATATACATGGACGAATCTGTGCTTACATATGTTTGATCCTGAAATGACCAACACGATGAGACCCGCTGGGGGTTCTGGGACCAGCCGCGTGGTGTTTCGGGTCCGCTGGGGCGTGGCCGTTCGGCGAGTATCCTGCAAGGACTAGACACCGGTGTGGTGCCGGCCGAAGGGGCTCCGATGCCTAAGTTAGTATCTGAGTGCCGAGAGGCAAGTAAATACAGTGTTCTGGATCGGTTTTGAGTGTCTTACCTTTGTGAAGGGTTTCGGGGTATTTATAGTAGCCATAACTGCGGTAGGTGGGCTACTGTTACGGGAGCAGGTGGTGCTTGGTGGCTGGGAGCCGTCTGACAAGCCCTGGATATCCGGAGGAGGCGCTAGCTGGAGTCCCAACATGCCTCCGTCAGGGAGTTGGTGTGGCAGAGTTGGTTAGGTGACTGTCGCAGCCAGCTGTCGTCTGTTCACTGTCAGGTGCCGAATGGCGGGTCTGCAGTACGGTGCCGATCGGCGGGCCGTGGGCCGTGAGGGTGTCGATCAGGCAATCGGTCGGCGGCCTTCCTGTCCTGGTGGGACCTGTGCTAGGGTGGTCGGTCGATATGGTATCAACATAAGTCCCCTAAGTCTTTGACTGAGGTGGGGTTCCTCGGTCGAGGACTTGATATGACGGCCGGTACCTGTCGACCGACCTGGGCGGTGCGCCCTGTATCCCTAGTAGCCCCCCAAGTCATGGAGCGAGGAAGTGCACCGTATGTCCGATTTGCAAAGGAGCCCCGTTGCCGAGTTCCGGAAGCGACCCACCGTAAAGACCGAAAGATCGTGGAGAGGCGGCCGTGGGGAATGGCGGGGAGGCGTCGGTAGCAGTGTGCTTGCCGACGAAGAGGGGAGGCAAGGTGGCCGTATCGGCCTGGTGACCGTCAGATCGGAAGCGCGCATCTCGAGGCGGTCCAGGGGCCTATAAAAGGGGCGAAAGCTTTCTATCTTTTTCACTTTTGACTCAGAGCATCAGTGGAATAATTGCGAGTGCCGACTGAATTGGAGACTGCCGATCAAGAAGAGGACGCACGTGGAACCAATTCGACCGAGCAAAACTTTGAAAGGTATAATTCCTGCCGTTCGGCATCTATGCTCAGTATGTGTTCCGTAGCGTAGGTACTTAGTTGTAGCTTCTTTTCTTTTGGTAATTTGTAGATGTCAGAGTCAGAGTCAAACAGTGGATCTGGGGTTAGGTCCCCTCAAGCTTTTGGCGGGGAAACACCGTCCAGTTCGGCAACCGACGGGCCGAGCGGGCGCAGTGGGTCAACGTCCACTAGTGGGTCCATTAGCAGCACGTCGTCGTCCAGCAGTGGTGACAGCCTGGATGAGGCTCTCAGGTTGCCGCGGAAGGAGGTGAGGCAGCAGGGCAGCTGCAGCACATCGGGTGCCGATCGGCCAAGTGAGAGGAGGACGTCTCCCCGTACTCCCCCCTGCGCCACCGTCGATTCCGAGGCTGAAGGTAGCGGTACGGAGACGAGCTCACCGATGGAACTAGATGCCGATGGCGTGGTGAAGGTGGAGTATGCCGTGGACTACGAGATGAACACCATTCGGCAGTCCGATCTGGACCGGTTCCGGGAGCTGTACAACGTGCCGGCGGAGATTAAGATGACGGTACCCCCGCACAGCAAGAAGCCGAGCAGTCCTCCGGAAGGGTCGACATTATTTTACGTCGATTGCTTTGAACACGGCGTGAGGCTGCCTCTGCACCCGTGGCTCCAGGACATGATGGCGAGGGCGAACCTGGCCCTGGGGCAGCTGAACGCCAACGGCTGGATCATCCTGATCAGCCTGTACACGGCATTCCGATTGGCGGGACTGCCGGAGCCAACCTGGGGGCAACTGTGCGCCCTGTACCGCTTCAAGCGGCAGACCTACGGGTCGGGGTGGTACCAGATGGAGTGCCTGCACAAGAGTGCGCGGGGGGCGTTCATCACTGATGTGCCGACGTCGCAGAAGAGCTGGAGGCATCGGTTCTGCTGGGTATCGGGGCCGTGGGAAGGGGACGTCATTGGGGACCGCGCGAGGATTCCCAGCTACTTCCAGTCTGGAGGTTGTTGGTCTACCGTTCGGCTAGTAGTCATAAGGCGTCAATTGTGGCTACCGAGGCGGAGACTGATGGTGTTGTTGTGTGTGCAGGTCCGTCCAAGGCAACGGTAATAGTAGAGGATTGGGAGGCGTGCAACCTGGTGCGGAAGAAGCTGTCCGACCTGGAACGCAGCCGGTGCGTCCTGAAGTTGCCGTCGAACCTACTTGCCGTGGGTCTCATCTCGCCACCTGGTAAGCAAGTAGTGCTGAAGTTATAGTATGTAGGCATGCCGGGGCACTAACAGTTTTGTTTTGCAATGCACCCCCAAGTTGAACAAGCCGCTCAGAAGAAGATGAGTGAGGCGGCGGTGAAGCATGGCTCGGCTGCCGAGGGAAAGGGTAAGGAGCCGGAGGCAACCCCCCCACAGCCGCGGAGGCAAAAGACCGTGGCGTTGAAGCCCAGGGGTGCCGGCTGAGAGGAGCCCCCGTCGGGGTCCAGTTTGGGTGTTCGGCCAAATGGGCCGCCGAAGCCGACGAGGCCTGATCCGCGGCAAGGTGCCGAGCAGGCGAAGAGTCCCGTTGGGGGACTGAAGCGGCCCCTCATCGGCGGGCTGGACCAAGCCCGGGAGCGCCAGAGGAAGCTGAAGGCGGCGCGGCTTAGGTAGTCTCCTCCGGCGGCAGGGGTGTCGGAGGGAGAGGGCTCCGACCGCCGACGCAAGAGGGAGGCGGCCCTCAAGGCTCCCGAGGAGCCGATGGAAAAAGCCAAGGAGGCCAGGGTGGAGATGCCGCCGCCGGCCAAGGAAAAGGTGCCGAACAGCGTACCCGGCATTGCTGCCGTCTTCATGGATCCCGTGGAGACGGGGGAGGTTGTTAGGTCGGCAAGGCCCGGGGAGGTGTGGGTGCCGGTCACACAGCAGGTGCACAGGTCATTGGCGCCGGTTGTCAATGCTTTTGTGCTCGGCTCCCAGGTGACGCCGGCAGAGATTGAGCAGATCGGCACCGGCTCCCACCCGGGTCGGTTCGCGGCCCTGCTCGCCGAGCAAGCCCATGTGAGTAGTTGTGTGAGTTGGCTTTTGTTTTTGTTTGTATTTAGTGGATATATGTTTACTGACAAGTGTGCATGGTTCGGCAGTGCTTTGGGCAGACCTACGTGGCCCTGCAGAAGGCCTCCCGGCACATGCAGAGGATGGAGGCGGAGCAGGACGTCGCGCGGCAGAGGGAGGAGAGGCTGCGTGCCCGGGAGAAGGAGGGTCATGCTGCGCGGAGGCGGGTGGCCAAGCTGGAGAAGGAGCTTCAGCGGGAGAAGGCTCGGGCGGAGGCTGCCGAGAGGGGAATTGCGAACCGGGAGGAAACGGTGCACGCCTTCTCCCAGCAGCTGAACGAGCAGGAGAAAGTCATGGGGGAGCTACAGGGGGAAGTGGAGCGGCTTCGCGTCCTGCTATCTGCCGATCGGCAGAAGACCCTGGAGGACGTCATGGCGGACCCGGTGTACGCGAATCATCTCGACCTGGCGCTTGCCGAGGTGGAAGATGATTGCGTACAGCGGGTGTTGTACTTCAATCCAGGGGTCCCTCTCAACTTCCCGTGGCTGGATGAGCCCCCCGCGCTGACCAAGACTTTCTCACTGGACTGGCAACCGTTGAATGCCAGGGCGAGCGGCCGGCCGGTGCGGAGAAAGCTGCAGAGGCGTCCACTGCCGACCAGGCTGAGGCGGCAGACGAGGAGGTGGCGGTGGTGTGAGGCCGAGGGCCGTGTAGATAGTTTTTGTATGCTTTTGTTGTTTTTGTAATCCGGGGGATGCCCCGTGTAGCATGTAGTTCGGAAGTTTGAAGAGTAATAAAATTGTTCTTGGCAAAGTTGATATGTATCACACTTGGCATTTTTTTTTTTTGAAATGAGGACTGCCGACAGGCGAGTACTTGGCATTTTTGGCATATGTGTAGGCATGCCGACCCACGGTCATGACCATAAACCCAGACCGTACTGGTCGTAACCACCGAATAAAATTGTAATGAATACTTTGCGGCGGTATGCAAAGTAGGTGCCGTGTTGGTCACCGGGAGTGCCGATCGGTAATGGTGAATAGGCCACGTTGTAGTTGAGTATGAGGCTAACACTTGGATAAATAAAAGAACATTTTGCCGGAAAGGCAAGTTCGACTGGAGATAGCCAAGTCGAATTACAGTAAAGCATAACGTAATGTACATGGGGTGTGTTCTAATTATAAAATAACTTGAGATGATCCGCGTGCCACGGGTGTGTAAGCAGACGTCCATCTGCAGTCTGAAGCTCATAAGTGCCTGGTCGACAAATTCGGGTCACGAGGTAGGGGCCCTCCCACGTGGGCCCGAGTGTCCCATCAGCACGCTCCTTAGTGGCCAAGCTGACCTTGCGAAGGACCCAGTCACCGACCTGGAAACTGCGTCCGTGAACGCGAGAGTTGTAGTAGCGAGCAACTCGCTGTTTGTGTGCCAGGTTGCGGAGGTTGGCTTGGTCGCGGCTTTCCTCAATAAATTTGAGATTTTGTGTGAGGAGCTCCGCATTCTCCCGTGGATCATAGGATAGGACTCGATAAGAGGTCTCTCCGATTTCCACAGGGACGACAGCTTCAGTCCCGAAAGTCAAGGCGAAGGGTGTCTCCTGTGTCGATGTCCGGTAGGACGTCCGGTAGGACCAGAGAACATCGAATAGGAGGTCGGACCATTGGCCTTTCGGGGTGTCGTGGAGTCGAGCCTTGAGGTTGTGTTTGATGAGCTTGTTTACCGCTTCCACCTGTCCGTTAGCCTGTGGATGTGCCACCGAGGCGAAGCAGAGCTGGATGCCATAGGTGTCACAAAAGTGTCGGAAACGGGCAGAGTCGAACTGAGTGCCGTTGTCCGTGACGATCGTGTGGGGGATACCAAAGCGACAGATGATGTTCTGGTAAACAAAGCTCTCGACCTGGGCGGCCGTGATTGTTTTGAGGGGCTTTGCCTCGGCCCATTTAGTGAAATAATCCACCGCAACGATTGCGTGTTCGACGCCGCCCTTTCCTCGTGGCATGGGGCCGATGAGATCCAGACCCCATTGAGAGAAGGGCCAGGGGCTGAGCATGGGAGTAAGGCGCTCAGCAGGAGAATGAGGTACAGGGGCGCACCGTTGGCATGGGATGCACCGTTGGGTGATGGCTATAGAGTCGGCGCGCATTGTGGGCCAATAGTATCCCTGCCGGAAGGCTTTATGTGCTAGGGACCTGGGTCCGGAGTGGTTACCGCAGATTGCCTGGTGAATTTCTCGGAGCACCGTAATGCCCCGGTCCGTAGGGAGGCACTTGAGGAGGGGGTTGTCGAATCCCCGTCGGTATAGGTGGCCATGCGCCATGGTGTATCGTGGGACTGGCGTTGGATGCGTCGGCCCTCGTTGCGGTTGGGCGGGAGTTCGGCCATGGTGAGGTACCGGACAATGGGGTCCATCCAAGAGGCTTCCTGTGTGGCGGCCAGGACTGGTTGCTCGTTTGTGCTTGGGGATGCCAAAAATTCGATGGGAACATGGCGGCCTATCTTGTCGTCGATGGAGGAGGCCAGGCGGGCCAGGGCATCGGCGTGGCTGTTTTCCGACCGTGGTATTTGGATGACCTCGTAGCCGCGGAAGCGGCGGAGTAGGGACCGCACTTTTGCCAAGTATCGGGTCATGGAGGCGTCTTTGACATCATAGAGGCTGTTGATCTGTCGGACAACGAGCTGGGAGTCGCTGTAAATCTGCAGCTGTTGTGCTTGGAGGTCGATGGCCAAACGGAGGCCAGCAAGGAGGGCTTCGTACTCAGCCTCGTTGTTGGAGGCCTGGAACCCAAAACGCAACGCGTACTCCAGCCGTTCGTGGGTAGGCGTGCTGAGTACGAGGCCGGTGCCGGAGCCGGTATGGCAGGAGGACCCGTCCACGTAAAGAGTCCATATCGGTTGGGCGGGGTCCAAAGTGGACGAGGTTGACGACTTGCAGATAGGAGCGGCGGGTGCCGCGATGTTGGGGTCCGAAGTGTCAGGCATGTGCTGCGTTGTGTTGTAAGTGAATTCGGAAAGGAAGTCGGCGATGACCTGTCCTTTGACAGCCGGTCGCGAGGCGAAAGTGATATCGAACTCACTAAGCTCTACCGCCCACTTGATGAGCCGCCTCGATGTGTCTGGCTTTTGGAGCACCTGGTGAAGGGGTTTGTTGGTGAGGACTAGCATGGGATGTGCCTGAAAGTATGGGCGGAGGCGCCGGGCCGTCACAATGAGGGCAAAGGCCAACTTCTCCAGGTCGTTGTACCGGGTCTCCGCGTCCTGGAACGCCTTGCTGACATAGTACACTGGGAACTCCGCGCCGTCCCGACTGGTGACGAGGACGGAGCTGACAGCGGATGTGGAGACAGAAAGATAGACGGTGAGCCGTTCCCCGGTGGTAGGTCGGGTAAGTAGGGGCGCGGTGCTCATGTAAGTTTTGAGAGCTTCGAAGGCAGCATCGCACGTCGCGTCCCAGTTGATGTGCCGGCCCTGGGTCTTCATGACCTTGAAGAATGGTAGACACTTGTCTGTCGCCCGAGAGATGAACCGGGTGAGAGCGGCGATCCGGCCAGTAAGGGTTTGGACTTCCTTGAGTGTGCGCGGGGGCTTCATGTCCAGGATGGCCTTGATTTTTCGGGGTTAGCCTCGATTCCCCGCTGGCTGATCATGTAGCCGAGGAATTTTCCAGAACGGACACCGAAGACGCACTTGGCGGGGTTGAGCCGCATCTTGTATTGCTTCAGGACTTGGAACATCCTGTGGAGGTTAGGCACGTGCTGGTCGGCCGTCCGGCTCTTGACAAGCATATCATCTACGTACACCTCCATGGTTTTGCCAATCTGATCCGCGAACATGAAGTTGACAAGCCGTTGGTAGGTGGCACCAGCGTTCTTGAGCCCGAAGGGCATAACATTGTAGCAGTAAACTCCTAGATTAGTGCGGAAACTGGTGTGGATCTGGTCGTCGGGGTGCATCCGGATTTGGTTGTAGCCAGAGTACGCATCCATGAAGCTGAGGAGTTCATGGCCAGCTGTGGCGTCGACCAAAAGATCGATCTTAGGAAGCGGGAAGCTATCCTTCGGGCAGGCTTTGTTGAGATCCGTGAAGTCGATGCACATCCGCCAGGATCCGGAGGGTTTCTTGACGAGTACGACGTTTGCGACCCACGTGGCGTAAATGGCCATGCGTACGAAGTGAATGGTGCTGAGCCGAACGATTTCTTCTTGCATGGCTAGCTGTCGTTCTGCGTCATAAGTCCGCTGCTTCTGGGTGACTGGTTTGAAGGAGGGGCTGATGTTAAGCCTGTGGCAGATGACATCCGTGGAGATGCCAGGCATGTCGGCGTAGGACCAAGCAAAGACCTCGCTGTTGTCCCGGAGGAATTGGATGAGTTGTGTCCTAATTTCGGGAGCGAGGGTGCTTCCAATTTTCACTTGCCGCTCGGGGTTATGCGGGCAAAGGGTGATCAGCTCTGTATCCTCCACGGGTTGCGGCTGCGAGACAGCAGAGAGGTCGCGCGGGTGCTCGGGGAGACCCGCCCGCATTTGTTCAAGGAGCTCAGAGTCGACAAGGTCGGCCTCGTAAGCAGCCTCGGCGACGGCCATGGTCTCCCGCTTGTTGTATGGGTTGAGCTTTGTCAGGGCGGTCTGATAGCAGGAGCGGGCGGATTGTTGGTTACCGCGGACTTGTCCAGTGCCCATGACGGTCGGAAACTTCATGAGAAGGGCCCGGGTGGAGATGATGGCACTGAGCTGGTTGAGGAGTCCCCTTCCCAAAATGACGTTATAAGCAGTGGGGCAATCGACTACCAGGAAGGTGGTGATGGCTGTTGCGATCTTGGGCGCGCTCTCCAGGGAGATAGGCAGGGAGATGGTGCCAAGGGGCATGATAGAATCGCCCGAGAAGCCGAGTAGCGGGGAACCGGCATGGGTGAGGCCGGTGGAGTTTATGCCCAACTGGTTGAAAGTGTCCATGAAGAGGACGTTCACAGAGCTACCAGTGTCCACCAGGATCCGCCCAACATCGAAATTGGCAATCTGAGCGCGGATGATCAATAGGTCATCGTGGGGAAAGATAACTCCCCGCTCTTCTTCCTCGGAGAAAGTGATGGGCGTCCATCCTGCCCGGGCGACCTTGGCCGCGCGTCCATCCGTGATGTTGAATATTTGGTGGTTGGATGTCGTGGCGCGCAAGAAGTTCTTCTTAGCCCGATTGGAGGTGCAGGAGGAAGAGATGGTAGGGCCCCCGCTGATCGTGTTGATCTGTGGCAGTCCCTGTCCGGGGCGTGCGTGTTGGAGGAACTGGTTGATCTTCCCCTCCCTTACGAGTGCTTCCACAATGTCGCGGAAGGCCACGCACTCGTCGATGGTATGGCCATTGAACTTGTGGTACTGGCAGTACAAGTTGGATTGGACGCCCGGGCGGGGGCCGGGCGGTCGTGCCCGTGGCTTGGGGATGGTGTCCTCGATGCTCATCAAGACGTTCTCGAGGGAGGTGTTCAGGATTGAATAGGTTTCATACTTTGAGGCTGGCCCCATGTAGGGTTTGCCTGCTTGGTGGTGGCCTGATCCCTGCCCCTTGTTGTGGTACTTGTCCCTCCCACGATGGTCATTATTGTACGTCCCTTTCCGCTTACCGGAGTGTGAGTCAGATCGGTGATTCGTATGTGCGTTATTGGTCGGCGGAGGTGACCGTGCCTACCGGTTGCTGGGAGGTGGAGGGCGCGAGCCATTTACGTCAGGCCGGGATGCGACCTGGGGAGAGTTGAAGTGCTCCGCCTTGGCGTGTATTGCTGCCTGTCGCATGAGTTCGTTGTAATCGTCCCAACCCTGGGTGAAGGCATGGTACTTGAAGGTGGACTCCCGCAGCCCGTTGCGGAAAGCGCGGTAGGCGGCCTTGTCGTTCGTCTCGTGGCATTTGGAGTATTCCAGGCTGAAATGAGCGGCGTATTGGCGCAGGGGCTCGCTATCTCCCTGCCGGAGGGTTCCCAAGTCTTCGGTTGTGAGCAGTCGATCCGTCTGGATCATGAACTGGTTCAGGAAGACCGTGTGTAGGCGATCGAGCGAGTCGATAGACTGTGGTTCTAGGCGATAGAACCAATTGAGTGCAACCCCAATGAGGGTAGAGCTAAAAATCAAGCACTGCGCCTCGTCAGAGAGATTCCTGAAGGCGAGCGCTGAGTTGTAATTGTTGATATGGGTGTCTGGGTCGCCTTGTCCATTATATGGAGCAATTTTCAGGGGCTTGACCTCCGTCTCATGGCGGTACCGCATGATGCGGTCCGTGAAGGGACCAATGTTGGGCCGGGGTCTGGGCAGTGTCCCAACCTTGGGTCTGGCGGCCTCCAATTCCCGCACGCGCTGGAGGAGTTCCCGAATCACCTCGTTTGATTGGTCGGGTCGATCTGCCCCAATCGGGCGGTCGCCGATTGGATGATTTGCGCTGCAGCCTCTGGGCTTCTCGGGTTGTACCGGTCGCCGCCCGGACGAGGCCGTGGTTGAGCTGGCGTTGTCTTCCGGCTGGTGCCTGCCGATCGGTGAGGAGGGGTTGCCCTGAGGCTGAGGGGAGAGCGGCGGGGGCTGCGTGGGTCGGCGCGCCGATCCAGATCGTGACCGGGCGCCCTGGGATAGCACGGGAAGGGGCGGTTGCGCCTGGATGCGGGGGTCGTGAGTCGGGTAAGTCAGACGATTAGCCGGAGCCTGCATCTGTCTCTTGTCGAGCAGTTTGCGGGCCTCACGATAGATCTGCGTTCCCGAGGGGCCAGGCAGGTTGGTCTGGTGGAAGAGCAAGCGCCCGGAGGCTTCCGGCCGGCAGGTGTCACTGATCTCGACTCGGCAGGCGTCGAAGCCCTGCCGACGCGACGCAGCGGCCAAGGCCCGTTTGGTTGCCTCCCGCTGTTCCTCCAGTTCCTCGCGTGTAGATTGCAGGATGGCCAGGGTGCTTCCATGTTGCTCCCCCCACACGTGGTTCCTGCTCTCGATGGCAGCATTGCTCTTCCTGAGTTCGGCAACCTCCGACCGGATGGTTCTCAGCATCTCGAGCATGTCATCGGAAGGTAGGCCGGCTCGGGTTCGGTTGCGATCTCCCTGGTGTGTGTTGTTGAGCTCACCGTCATCCCGTTCGGCAGACATTGTTCGTCGGCAGTGGGTTGAGCAACGGTATGTGAGTGAGTGGGTGTTTACAAATCTTTCCCACAGACGGCGCCAATGTTTGATCCTGAAATGACCAACACGATGAGACCCGCTGGGGGTTCTGGGACCAGCCGCGTGGTGTTTCGGGTCCGCTGGGGCGTGGCCGTTTGGCGAGTATCCTGCAAGGACTAGACACCGGTGTGGTGCCCGCCGAAGGGGCTCCGATGCCTAAGTTAGTATCTGAGTGCCGAGAGGCAAGTAAATACAGTGCTCTGGATCGGTTTTGAGTGTCTTACCTTTGTGAAGGGTTTCGGGGTATTTATAGTAGCCATAACTGCGGTAGGTGGGCTACTGTTACGGGAGCAGGTGGTGCTTGGTGGCTGGGAGCCGTCTGACAAGCCCTGGATATCCGGAGGAGGCGCCAGCTGGAGTCCCAACCTGCCTCCGTCAGGGAGTTGGTGTGGCAGAGTTGGTTAGGTGACTGTCGCAGCCAGCTGTCGTCTGTTCACTGTCAGGTGCCGAATGGCGGGTCTGCAGTACGGTGCCGATCGGCGGGCCGTGGGCCGTGAGGGTGCCGATCAGGCAATCGGTCGGCGGCCTTCCTGTCCTGGTGGGACCTGTGCTAGGGTGGACGGTCGATATGGTATTAACAACATAGAAATAACCTCATGATGGAGAAAACAAGATAGAGGCTAGAAAAGGTAGTTCCTTCATTCAGCCTAACCCTCTTATATAGAGTTAGGGTTAAGGTTATATACATGAACAAATATGTCCTTAGATAGAAATAACCACATAGTGGAGAAAACGAGATAGAGGCTAGAAAAGGTAGATCCTTCATTCAGCCTAACCTCCTTATATAGAGTTAAGGTTAGGGTTATACAGATTTACAACACTCCCCCTTGGATATTTCATGTAATAGTGTTGTTTGGCTTCACAACTATGTGTTGCCTCGTTAAAACCTTGTCAGGTGAAAAAAAAAAACCGTATATGACAAAATTAACCCTAGTTGAAAAAAAAAAGTGCAAATGAATATAGAGTAGTCGCATTGGAATCTCAGGAGATAGTTAAAGTCATCTCTTTTGGATCATGAGTAGATAATACGACTTTGAGATATGATGCATTAAAGTTGCTGCACCAAAACCTTACCTGGTACATCCAGTTAAAAAAACTCGTGGTCGAAGGGAAAAGATGAAAAAATGCATATGAGATGCATTGTTAATGGGGTGACCATACCAAAAGTGAGCCTCGTTAAAATATAGCCATGTAACAAAACTAAATGGGGTAAAGTAACCCTGGTTGTAGGACAAAAGAGTACACCATGATCTTGTGAATATGCTTCAGGATACTTTGTATACTTCAGGATAATTGGTATACTTCAAGATACTTGATATGCTTCAGGATACTCAATATGATTCAGGATGCTTAGTATGCTTGGGTATACTCCCCTTAAAAATTAATAACTAGGTAGATTAGCCTGTTTACATAAGCAAATACCATGAACATGCTGCTGGGATGTTGCATTGGGTAATGACTTGTTGTTGATTCCTATAATGAAACTAGTTCTCATCTACTCATTGTAGGAAGGATTATCTACGTATAAACGCTGGTTCATTATTGGTAGAATGTAATCCATAATTACTTCGAATATGCCTCGTAATGGCTCACAGCCATATACATCCACGAATTACTTCGTGAAGAGTTAGAAACTCTACATGATTCGAAGAGGTAGCAACAAGAGTCCGTTTCTAAGCCTCCAAGATATTGTTGCACTCCCAATGATAAATACATAACCAGTTTGGGAACGCGCCTTGTATAGGTTTGATAGGTAACATACGTCACAACAAAGCGCGCATCATTCCAAGGATCAAGTGGGTTTGATTCATTCCTCGATGTATAGGGATAGAATAAGCCCGTATACGTCATACCTCTGAGGTATTGAAAAATTTCTTTCGTGTCATTCCAGTGGTGGCATGTTGGCGTAAGGCTAAATGTAGCTAGCAAGTTCATAGCGGATGAAATCTCTAGTCTAGTGCATTGAGCCAAGTGCAATAATGTGTTTATTGCGCTTAAATATGAAATTTATGGTCTCAATATCTCTTTGTTATCATATGTGAGACGAAACAAGTCCTTTTTAAGATCTAGACTATGGATGATCATGGGCGTTCTTGAAGGTTTAGCTTTTTCCTCATTAAGTGTCTCTACATCTTCTAGATGTAATTCGATTGATAAACTAAAATTTCATTTGCACGGTGCTCGAGCTCCAGGACGAGGCATAACTGTGTTTTCCTAAAATCCTTCATTTCAAATTCTAACCCGAGGTGCTTAGAAGTTTATTTGTTCTCTTTAGGAGTACCAATATGATTCATTCATCGACATAAACTTTCACTATAGAGAACCCATAACTTGTTTTCCTAATAAACACGCATGGGCATAACTCATTATTCATATATCCCACTTTGATCAAATACTCACTTAGACAATTATACGACATCCGTTCAGATTGTTTCAATTCGTAAAGTGAACGCTCAAATGAATGGAGAGCGTGGTTTGTTATTTGGAACTATTTGTATTAGGTACTTGAAGTCATTCAGGAACTTTCATATATATATATATATATATATATATATATATATATATATATATATATTCAGATCCCCACATAGATAAGCAGTAACCACACCCATAAGCGGCATACTCAGTTTATCGGAAACTACCAATATAATAAGAAAGTGGAACGTATCACGTCCATTACAGGAGAATATGTCTCCTTCTAATCAATCCCAGGGCAATGAGAAAAGCCTTGCGCCACTAGACGAGCTTTGTATCTCATAATCTCGTTTCTCATTATGGTTCCTTACAAATACCCATTTAAATCATACTTGTAACGACCTGTCCTGAATTCCGAGATTATATTAGTGACTAATGAAGGATTAGAATGATTAATCGGGGATTAATCGAGCGAAATCAAACGAACGGCGTAAAATGACCGTTTTTCCCTGGTCTTGGGCAAAATATTGACTTTTGGCTCGGAGAGTCAAACATACGAGGACCGATGACCGTGACGTAGATCGGGACGTCACGAGTCCGTAGACAAGCGATACGTCAAAATCGGACGTCGAACGGAGAAATTATGGTCACGGGATCGAACCGAGAAAGTACGTCTTGGGATTCAAATATAATATTAATTTAATTGGATTGGCATATATTTGTAGGTGGGGCCCTTGGATAAGTGACAAGTGTCACTCATCCCATTGGTGGCTTCCCTAAAAAGTGGATCTAGCCTAGGATTGGGTGATTAATTAGGATTAAAATATATAATTAATTATTATAATATTATTTTCTAATCCCTCTGATATTTCTCTCTCCCTCCCCCACGACTCAGCCTTCATCTTTTCTTTATTTTTCTTCAAACCGTGAAACAAACACACAACATATACCACCTCACCACCATATTCATCTCTGTGTTTGTGTGAGAGAATAAGGGAATGAGTGTGACTGGGAGGCCGAAGGGACAACGGCGACGAGCTGTATAAGACGAGGACCACGGGGAGGTAAGAACTCGAAAAACAGAAGAAAAAAAACCCAGTTTTGGGTCAAAAATGGTAGGTTGGGTTTTAACGATTTCTGACCATTCTGATTGATTGGACGAGGTTTCTGGTGGCTGTACGAGCTCAGTGGACTCAGGTTCGAGGCCAGTGGTGGTCGGAGATGGCCGAAAATAGTGGAGGAAGGTTGGTCGTTCGTTCTTCGATTGGGAAGGTACGTTAGAGGCTTGGTTTTCCAGTTTTTAAGACGTAGATTAATGGGAAATGATTAGAAGAAACTGTAGGAATAAACGGGATGAAAAATGGTTGGATATTGGCTGAGAAACAGTCTTGACGGTTCGCTGGTTCGACTGAACCGGACCGAACCAGAGAATTGGATTCGCTGGAGGTTAGGGATGAATAGTGTAGTGGCGCGTGGGCTTCACGAGCATCCGCTTGCGGCGGTGCATGGGGCACTTTTGAGACATGTGTTCAACATGTAATTTCATCCTTTCAATGTAACGAACATTTTGAGATTGGTTTCATGTCGATCGGACATCGTTTGGATATATTTCGAGACGTCCGAAGGTTTAGGATCGAGTTTTAAAATGTTTAAAAATTCGAGAAAATTACGGAGCTTCAATGAGAGGTTAATGAGGTAGTTAGTAACCCTCTCATATGATTTGGGCAGGTTTGGGATTCTGGTAACGGTGATTAGCCCGGGAAGGCGTATGGCACGCAAATTGAGGCGGTAACTAGAACGGTTTGTGAGTGGACCTTGATTTCTAAACTGTGATGCATGCATAAATATTTTATATGTTTTACACATGTGATTTCTATGATGACGATTGGGATATTGGTGATTTACATAATTACACATATTTCGAGGTAATTTACGTATTTGCACGTATATCGAGGTTTATGGTTTTACACTGATTATACGTACTTATGGTTTCAGTAATAGCTTAATGTAATGGTTTTGGATTTGAAAAGGTAAACTCGGGCATGAGACCCATTTGTTTTGGAAACCCTCGGACTTGAAGTCCATTTTAGTTACATTATCGGGCCAGGGGCCCAATTGGTTCATGGATTGATAGATTGAATTCAGATTTGGAAATATGGAATCGGGCATGAGATCCATTTGATTTAAAAACTCTCGGACTTGGAGTCCATTTGATTTAATAAGGCATCGGGCCAGAGGCCTAGTTGGTTTACGAAATCGGGCTCGAGGCCCGTTTGAAAAACAACCGCCACTGTTCAAGCTTGGTCGAAGCAATCCAAGTATTTTTTGGACATTTGAGGATGTAGGACTGTTTCTGGGTTCATTACGAGTCTATGGGTTAAAAATAGCACGATTTGGTGGTCGGAGGAGGAAGATTGAGCAGTTCGCGGGTTGTTTGACACATTACAGTAAAACGGGTTAACCTGGCTCAGGGTAGATGATGATGACGTGGTAGTCTGTCAGAGGTTGTCAAGCCACGTGGTAAATCAAGTGCTGCCTCGTAGCAAGCTATCAAACACATTCAGCACTGACATGTCTGACACGTGGACCAATCAGAGGCTAATACGTGGCACATTTCAGACCTGACAAGTGTCAGACCTATTAGGCTGACATCAGCATGACGTCATGATGACGTTAGCCATTGAATATTGACTAATGACGTCATTGTTGACTTTTGCTGACATCAGTGTAAATAGTTGACTTTTGTTGATCGGAACTTTGATAGGCGCTTAGGGGTGCTTCAACACAAATTTCGAGGTGAAACTGGTCATGTTCAAAATGTTTTGATGATATGAATCCAATGGTGGTGGTATCAGGTCGATCGGAGGTCATTTAGAGGTTTTTATCCTCGGGAAGCGTGTTTGGGACACGTTGACTGTAGCGGAATTTATGAGGGTATATGGTATGAACTGATAGAAGTTGTTAGTGACCTTTGAGTATGGTTTAGACAGGTCTGGACGTCCCAGAGAGGATGGATTCGCCCCAAAATGGCTTATGGTGCGGGTTTCAGTGCGCGTAGCATGAACCAGCGGTGAGTGGACTTTGCTTTCTAAATGATGCTTGCATATATGTTTTAATTTTTATAAAAATGGTTTGAAATGAAATGATTGTATATTGATTTGAATGATGATTTTGTGAATTTATCGTGGTTTGAAATGAATGATTTACGGATTTTTGTGAGAAGGTAGAAAGATAACGGACTCTAGGAGTGAGTCCATTGGAGAACCATGTTTTGGGCCAAAGGCCCTATTGAGGCTTCAGACCCCATTTGATGTGAACTGAACACCGTTTTTATGTGATTTTGGAAACTGGTTTTGGCTGAGGACCTTGTGCAAAATAACTGTTTTATTGAAATATTTCTCCACTGTTTTTTATTATGGTCATTCTCCGAGATGATGGATATGACTCCTGTAGGAATGTGTTTCCCTGGAGAGGGCTCGTTGAGAGGATGGCTATGACTCCAGCAAGAATGTGTTTCCTTGGAGAGGACCACCACAGGAATGTGTTTCCCCCTGAAAATACCCTATGAGGTGATGGATATGACTCCGACAGGAATGTGTTTCCCTAGAAAAAACCCTATGAGATGATGGATATGGATCTGGTAAGATGTGTTTCCCCGGATAGGGCCTTTGGTAGGAATGTGTTTCCTTGGAGAGGGCACGGATGGATATTACTCTAGTAGGAATGTGTTTCCCCCAGAGAGGTCATGATGACACTACCTGCAGGAGTGTCGGGTTATTGCACTGAGACGTCGAGTCAGGGACTCCGAGCCTAGTGCTGCACCTAGATGTCGAGTGGTGGACTCCAGAGCCAGTGTAGATCGGTTGTGCAAATTCGAGTCGCACGCGCGCTGGTATAATAATA
Organism: Prinsepia uniflora; assembly: GCA_032719365.1. Lineage (NCBI taxonomy): Eukaryota > Viridiplantae > Streptophyta > Magnoliopsida > Rosales > Rosaceae > Prinsepia > Prinsepia uniflora. The sequence continues at coordinate 67,812,597 of CM064861.1, read as the reverse complement.
GTGACAGTGGTAACAATGGATGATTTGAAGGTATGAGATCGATGTCGGCTATTGCCTTGATAGAGATGAGGATGCCCCTGATAGAGACAAATGATTTGACAGACAGGGACAGATGAGGATATGAGAATGGGTCCGAAGGATTTTGACTGATTGATTGTGTCCAGATGATTTAAAAACATGTGTTGGTTTTACAATAAAATACTTGTTTTCCACAAGTACTGTTTTAGTGGAAAGTACTATTTTAAATTGGAAATGCATACATGCTTTGGAAAACGGAGGGTGAAAGTTTTATTTGGTAAAAAAAAAAATTATAATTGCCTACTTTTGTCCACTCACACACGACTTTTGTCTTTTTGGTACCCTCCAGGTTGATCGCGGATGCGGGCTGTAGCAGAAATCAAGACATCACATGTCGCTGCAGATCCTTGCGTACTCTAGGTAACCCGAGTTGGTTACGGGTTTATCTCTAGTCTGGTACGCGGTGTCAGACGGGAGTAGACATATCCCACGATAATCCTGAGGGATTAGGGATGGGTCCTGTCACAAAAATCTAATTCTAGAATGTTCTTAATTATTCCTCGTTGTGTAAGGAGTGTGTAAGGGGCTCTTCTCTTTCTTAAACACTAAGCACAAATAATGGAAATAAACTAGGAGATAACAATTGTGGAATCACATAGAATTCAAATTTTCTAGCTGTCCTTAGTTGGAATCTAACCAATAACCCGAGGCCCAGTTGGTTTACGAAATCGGGCTTGAGGCCCAATTGGTTTACATGATCGGGTTTGAGGCCCAGTTGGTTATGATATCAGGCATGAGTCTCATTTATGGTTTATAAAGGTGATTTCGGGTTCGGAGACCCTAAATGGATTTGGATTTGGAAACATGGATTTCTGGTTTCATGACGGTTTATAGGGACCGGGCATAGATCCTTTGAAAGGTTTGAAAAGTTTTGAGAATGATTTCGAAATGGTTTTTCATATACCATCCTTGTATTTATGGATTGTTTCCTCCGGGAAGGGTCGTTGGCCTAGGTGGACCCCGGAGTAGTCACGGAGCACTAACTGAGTGGAGTCGCCCCCGTGGGGTACCTTACTCTCACGAAGGCATATATGAATTATAACCCCCAAGGAGGTTCATTGATCTGCGGACATTGACCTGGGCGGACCTTGGGGAGACTTGGGATTTGAGACCCCAAGAAGAACGCGCGTAGCTTTGGAAACCGTGACAGGATTGGTTATATGATATTTGGTAAACATGGTTTGTTGGATTTATGAATTGGTAATTGGATTTCAGAAATGGTATTTCTGTGTTTTATGGATTTTGGCAGTGACCCATTTGGATCTGGATTTACAGATTTTGGTATGCTATGGTTTTGGGCTGAGTTCCCACGTATGACTTGGATTTACGGAATTTGGGATGAGACCCTAATAATGGTTATTTGAATAAATGGTTTGATAAATGGTTTTTATATGCATGCATGCTTTTTAGTGAAGGGCATAAATGTCTTTTTGAGATAAATGAGTTTTTATTAAACTATTAACTTTCGTTCTGTCAGGACCTGTCCCAATCCCCCCCCCCCCCCTGAGACAGGACCTGTCAGGACCTACTATTAACTTTCGTTCTCTCAGCCCCAAATTTCGTAAATTCAAATCATACGGGCCCCTGCCCAAATCCATTTATAGAAATCCATAACGTAGTAAACATATGTAGGAACTCATGCCAAATCCATTTATTATCCATAAAACACCATTTCACAAAACCAAGAAATCATGTTTATCATAAATATCATATAACCAATCCTGTCACGGTATCTAGTGCTACGCGCGTGCTACCTGGGGTCTCAAATCCCAAGTCTCCTCAAGGTCCACCCAGGTCAATGTCCGTAGATCAATGACCCTCCCTGAGGGTTATTATCCATAGCCTTTCTGAGAGTAAGGAACCCAACGGGGGCGACTCCACTCAGTCAGCGCTCCGTGACTACTTCGGGGCCCATCCAGGCCAACGACCCTCCCCAGAGGAGAAAATCCATATATAAAGGACGGTATATGAAAATCCATTTGAAAACATTCTCAAAACCTTTCAAGGGTTCATGCCCGGTCCCCATAAATCGTCATGAACCATGAATCCATTTTGGGTCCCCTACCCGAAATCACCATAGCAAATCATAACTGGGCCCCAAGCCCAAATTCATAAACCAACTGGGCCTCGTGCTCGATTTCATAAACTAAATGGGCCTCGTGCCCGATTTCGTAAGCCAAATGGGCCTCGTGCCAAATACGTAAGTCAACTGGGCCTCGATCCTGATGCCTAAACCAACTGGGCCTCAAGCCTAGTATGTAAACAAACTGGGCCTCCGGCCCGATGCCTTGTTAAATCAAATAGACTTTAGGTCCGAGAGTTCATAAATCAAATGGGTCTCGTGCCCGATTCCCTATTTCCAAATCCAAAATCAATTCAAGAATCAATTGGGCCTCTGGCCCTACAACGTACTAAATGGAGTTCGAGTTCGAGGGTTTCCAAAACAAATGGGTCACGAACCCGAGTTTACCTTTTCAAATCCAAAACCATTTCATGAAATCATTTCCAAAACTATAAGCATGGATAATCAGTGCAAAACCATAAACCTCGATTTACGTGCAAGCACGTAAATCGCCTCAAAATGCGTGAAACCATGTAATTCACCAATATCCAAAATCAACATCATAGAATCATATCCATAAAACATATAAAACATTTGTGCATGCATCACAGTTTAGAAATCAAGATTCACTCACCGACTATCCTAAGCTACAGCCTCGATTTGTGTGTCGTAATCCTCCTCGGGCTAATCACCGTCACCGGGACTCCCAAACCTGTCCAAATCAATCTAGAGGGTTACTAACTACCTTATTAACCTCTCATTGAAGTCTCGTAATTTTTTTCGAATTTTTAACTATATTTAAACTCGATCCTAAACCTTCGGATGTTCCAAACAATATCGAGACGGTATCCGGTCGACACGAAACCAGTCCCAAAATGTTCAATACATCGAATCGATTATTTCACATGTTGAAGTCAACTCCAAATTATCCTCCACGTGCCCTCACGTACCACCCAAAGGGGCTACGCGTGAAAGCCACATGCCTGCTACAGTGTCACTAGCAACCTCCAGCAAACCCAGTTTGCCTGGTTCGAACCGGATCGGACCAGTCAGGACCAACATAGCCGGTTCAGCAACATTCCTCCCTCATTTCTCATCCATTTCCATCCTTTTTAATTCGTAAACCTTTATCCCATCATTTGCAATCGATTAAGCTACTAAAAACATAGATAGAAGGCTGTTTACTCACCTCCCCGATCGAAGCAAAACCGGCCAACCTGCAACCGTCTACCGTCGTCGTCTCCGGTCGTCCTAGCCCTCAAATTCAATCTTCTTCGACTCTAATAACCTCCAAGAACACGTCCTAACGATTAGAATCAAATGAAAAACACCACAAACCAAAATCCAAAAATCGAACCAAAACGCACCCTTTTTGGGTTCTCGGGCTGCTGTCCACGACGGCGCAAGCCGTGACCACCATTCAATTTGTCCTCTCTCCCTTTCTCACTTTCATTTTCTTCCCAAAAACAATGGGTGCGGTTTTGGATAGGTTAAGGCTAGGTTGGGGTTCGATTTTTCAGAAGAAAATGAAGGAGATGGTCTCGGGAATGAGAGAGAATGGGTAAGGAAAATTAATTAATTTTCAAATGGACCAATCAGATCCAAGATCCCCTTTTTAGGGAAAAGTCACCAATTAGATGAGTGACACTAGTCACTCATCCAAGGGCCCCACATTAATAGTCAACCAATCAGATCTAGCCAAGTTTCTCTACCTCATAATGCTTGCATAGTGCAATCAAACTTCTATGACCATAACTTTCCCGCTCGAAATCCGATTTCGGCGTGCTGCTTATCTACGGATTCGTATCGACCCGATCTAAGTAACGGTCCTCGACCCTCGGCCATCGGACCTCCCGGGTCAAAAGTCAACATTTTGCCCACGACTAGGGGCAAAACGGTCATTTTACGTCGTCCGTGCGATTTCGCTCAACTAATCACCGATTAACCTTACTAATCCTTGATTAGTCACTAATATAATCCCGAAATTCTGGACGGGTCGTTACACGTCCACTCACAGATTTATATGGTTTTTAATGCCTTCAGGTTCATCATAGATGCGGGTTGTACTAGAGACCGAGACATCACACTCCTCCACCGGATCCTAGCGCGCTCTGGAAGCCCGGTCGGGCTGAAGGTTTTGAATTATCCCTTATCTGACACTTCGTGTCAGACGGGAGCATGGCACATCCAGCGTTAATCCCGGGGGGATTGGGATGGGTCGTGTCACTACTGGTTTAATATATCGAGGTTTGGGAACTACAAGTCCAAACACCTTCCTTTTTGTCAAGGAATCTAGTTCAACCTGAATTGCTTCTTTCCATTTTGGTTAGTCTTCTCTATGTTGGAATTCATCAACGGAGCGAGCTTCAATATTGACACTAGTTATTATTTTGGTAGCCACTGCGACAATATATCATTGATGATAATATCATTCCAATTCCATATCTCACCCAAGCATTCATAATTACCAAGGTCACTCTATTCTGGGAGTGGGTTCAAATGTTGGAGTGTGCCCCAACGTCGTCTCTTCTAAGACAGACCCATAACCTAGAATTATCTCATGAGATGGATCAGTTAATATTAAGATATCTAAGGGATTTGATTGTACCAAGTTTATCTTCTTTCGAAGATGATAATCCCTCGAACCTATTCATCTACCTAGTTATGAGCAAAGATATAAGACTGGTTAGTCGACATGGACGTACCTCCTCATTTTGGGATGACTCCTTTATCTGGGATGACTCGACCTACAAGACGTCTATCCTTGCAGGCACGTTTGCAGTAGGCATATGTGATCTCTTTCATTCTCAGTTTGTACAGTTTGGAGATCAAGATGAGACATAATGGGGACATTCCACGTTAATTCACATCGTTCTTCAAGAACATTAACATTCTTATCTCCCCCTAACGGCAAGACGACTATCTCATCAAAGTGACTATCCATAAATTTGGCGATAAAGAGATCGTCTGGAAAATGCTCTAAATAGCGTATAATGGAGGGGAATTCATAACTGGAATATATGCCTCTCCTACGTTGAGGTCCCATTTTATACATTGTGGCGGTGAATCGGCACATAAGTTGCACACCTGAAAATATTTGAAGTGCGAAATGCCAGGTTTGTACCCAGTCACCAACTGTAATGCAGAATAGAGTTGGGCGGCGGTGGACCTCAATCGGATCATGCAGTTTTGAAGTACTTGTTAAGTAAGAAGGATGTCAACCCCCGGTTAATGTGATGGATGCTTCTTCTTCAAGAAGTTGACCAGGAGATTCGAGACAAGAAAGGGAGTGATAAGATAGTTGTTGGCCACATGAGTTGTCTCATCCATGGCTCGACTGAAGAAGTGGATCAACTCCCCATGCAAGAAACATTCCCTGACGAGCAACTTTTTCAGCATTCATGCAATCGATCTATGGTACGCAGATTTGATTAACTTTATTGTTACTAAATAGTTCCCTATGTCATTAAGCAGGTACCAAAAGGATAAGCATTCCAAACAAGCCAAGTACTATTTTTGGGACAAACTCTACCTATGGAAGCATTACTTGGACCAAATCATCTATAAATGCATTCCCAATCATGAGGTACGTTCTATCCATGAGTTTTGTCATATGATAACGCTCAAACTACTCATTAAATTAAACACGTAATTGAAGTATTATGCAATTTAAACCATTTTTGTGTAATTATAGTATTGGTAAATAGGGATCGTTCTTAACCGGGGAAATTAGGGAACATTCATAATATGTTAGTGAGAAAGAATAATGAATAAAAAAATAAATTAATAAATAGATTAATGAATGAAAGAATAAATGAATTAATAAATGAAAGAATAAAATAATGAATTAATAAATTAATTAATGAATTAAAGAATTAAAGAATAAAAAATAAAGAATAAAGAATGAAATGAGGGGTTTTGAAAGATTGTGGCCTAAACTACATTTTCACAAATTAAGAATTAAATTCAAATTAACAATTACATTCCTTAAAACTACTCGTAAAATAAACATCATTTAAACACAGTTTTTACTAACACTCTAACATCATACTTATATTGAACCAATCACGAAATCATACCTTCATCATCTACATTACATGCATACATTTTTCATATTATAAATGCACCGAACATGTGATTATTACTTACAATATTATGTACCTTAAATTTGTGATTTAATACGCCGAACAGCGATCAAACATTAAATTTTTTCAACGCTATTCTAAATGCCCGAACAACGGATCAACATTTAGCTTCGAATTGAAGTTTAAGCACTAAAACATATGAAGTAAAAGAAATTCAGAAAGTAAAACACATGGAGATTGTATTCATACTTACAAATGTTAGAAAGAAAATACCAACACATATATGGAATTATAAATAAAAATAAAACAATAACAAGAATTTAAGTAGAAAACAATGTTTTTTCACAACAATCACCGAACAGCGGCAATAAACTTGTGAAGATGGAAGAAAAAATTTGAGATATTCGGTCTTGAAAACTCTTGAATTGCCTTAGAATTACCTAACCTTATGTTTTTTTAAGGAAAACATAAAAATGTAATTAAAGAGAAGTTTAAGAAATTCTAAGAACAACATAAGGAAAATGAAACTAAGATAACTAATTAAAAAAAGTTACAAATGGTCCCCAAAAATGTCTCTCAAAGAGAGAAAAAAGAACTAAACAAAGAGACTAAAATGAACTAAGAAAAGGGAAGAAATTGGAAAAATGGGGACAAAATTGGGGACCAAAAACAAATGAAATGGCCTCCCTATTTATAGAGGGAGTTCCAAAATTCAAATAAAAAAATAAAAAAATAAAATATATAAATGAAATGATGAACAATGATGATTGATGATGATATTATGGAGGGTTTGGAGCTGGAAAATCAAAAAAGGTGGGAGCAATTAGTGTGGCTTGTATAGGGTCAGGTATCTCGGTGGCGAGTAGTTGGGTTGGAGTGATGATTTCGGCAGGGTGCAGCCGAAGAGGGTAGGTAGTATTCAGCACCTGAAGCACTGGCAGGGAAGGTAGGTTCGGTAGGCGTTGACTGACAAGAAGAGTGGTTATTCAGCGTGTGGAGCTGACATGGGCGTACGGACTCGCGGGCTATGCGCTGACATGAGGTAGACTTGTTTGACACACGTGCGTCGAACCGTTGAGGGTGAATTTGGTAGGCGCACTTTGACGACATGCCTAGGCTTGTACTTTTGCTGGGTTTGCTGGGATGGAATTTATGGGCTTGGGCCGAAACTGAGGAACTGCAGCAGGCTGATTTATTGGGTCGATGACTGGGCTTCTGGGCTGCGATTAATGGGTTATTGAAATTTAAATATGAATTTGGTCTATCCACCGAAATTCGTTTATAATTTCTTCATTATATTTTCGATCGGGACGGTTCTTTCGTCAAAAGGCTCAAAATTCCAAACTTCATTTATTTCTGAAAAACCCCACAAAATATATTATTTTCTCCAATTATTTCGTATTTTAATATTCAAAGTCAAGTATAAAGGGTTTAAAATAATATAAAATAATGCTTAATTGAAGACCTATCAAATACCCCCACACTTAAACTTTACTAGTCCATAACATATACTAAAATTAAACTAAGAATTAAAAACAAGTAAGTCCTTAACCATGTGTCTCAAAATTTCATTATTATCATGGCATAAAAGATTTTCACTAAAATACATTTAGGCATATGGACAAGTGGTGCTCAAATTCGTTACAAGACTCAATAGACTCCCAAAATGTATCATAACTTCCCAACCTTAGTGCAATGATGTCAGTAATTCATCCCTTTTAACATAGGCCAAGTTTTAACAAGTTGGACCTTGTATTCAATATGTGTGTCGGATTTACAAATATACGACTTAACTCAAACTTTACATAATCAAATCTTATTACCTTGATAGAGACCTTAACAAAAAAAATTAATTTTTTTTCCTTAATTTTTCTTATCAAGGTAATAACATGTGTCAATAATACAACAAAGTTTGAGTAAGTAAATCCAAAAAATACACATAAAATTCTTTACAACATCTGACACGACCCATTCCAAATCCCCTCGGGATTAACGTGGGATGTACCATGCTTCGTCTGACACGAAGTGGCAGACAAGGGATAGCTCAAACCTCAGCCAGTTCGTGGCTCCCAGAGCGCGCTAGGATCGGTGGATGAGTGTGATGTCTTGGTCTTTGCTACTGCTTGCAACCATGAGGGCATTAAAACCATTTAAAAGCTGTGAGCGGACGAAAAATCAATAATTTAATAAAACACATTTCATAAAGAAACATTTATGCCTTTCACTAAAAAGTATGCAGGCATTCGAAAACCAATAATCAAACCATTTAACTTAATTAAATCATTGGGCCCTTAGTCCAAAACCATAAGTTCAAGTAAGTGGGAAGTCAACCCAAAATCGTAAATCCAAACCATGTGGGTCCCTGCCCAAAACCATTAACACCAAAAACCAAATCATAAATCCAATAAATCTGAAATCCAAATACATAATTCAGTAAATCCATAAATCACAATTCCATCAAATATCGTTATGTACCAATCATCCCAGACGCCTGACGTCCCAGACGTCATATCACGGTCCAAGCTACGCGTGCTACCCAGAGTCTCAACCCGAGTCAATCTCTGACATCCCAGATGTCTGACATCCTAGACATCTAGCAATCTTGCTCCTGAGTCATTATATGGTCTGGTCGTTCCGTGTAGTGACCCCTTGCAAGCAATGCGCCATGACTACTCTAGCGTCCCAGACGACTGGAGGAGACAATCCATAGATATAAGGATGGTCTATGGAAACCATTTCATAAATCATTTCAAACCGTTCAAATGGGACTATGCCCGGGATTTCCATAAAACCATCGAAATCCACCAATCCGATTTCTCAAATACAAATCCATTTATGGGTCCCCGACCTGAAATCACATTCATAAAATATAATTGGACCTCATGCCCGATCCCGTAAACCAAGTGGGCCCCTGACTCGATAATATAACTCAAATGGACTCCAAGTCCGAGGGTTTCCAAAACAAATGGGTCTCATGCCCGAGTTCATCTTTCCAATTCTAAAACCATTTCATCAAACCATCACCGAAACCACAAGCACGTAAAACTATAAATCTCGATATACGTGCAAATACGGAAATCATCTCCAAATACGTGCAAATATGTAAATCACCAATACCACAATCATAATCATAGAAATCACATATATAAAACATATAAAATATTTATGCATGCATCATAGTTTAGAAAACAATGTCCACTCACAAACCGTCCTACGCTGCCACCTCGATACGTGTGCCATAAGCCTCCCCGGGCTAAATCACCATCCTTGGAATATCTGAACCTATCCAAATCATACTAGAGGGTTACTAACCACTTCATTAACCTCTCATTAAAACCCCGTAATTTTCCCAAATTTTTAAACGTATTTAAACCTGATCCTAAACCTTTGGACATCCCGAACTATATCGAAACAATGTCTGATCGACACGAAACTTGTCCCAAAATGTTCGTTACATCGAAAACATAAAAACTCATGTTGACCGTGCCTCAAAAAGAGGGCCCATGCACCCTCACAAGCCGCCGAAAGGCACTGCGCGTGGGAGCCACGCGCCGGTACACAGTCGTCCATGTCCTTGCGTCGAACCAGGTTCGGTTCAGTCTCTGCAAATCCGGTCCAACTGGGCCGGGGTGATCCGTTCAACGCCATAATTCACTCAATTTTGACCCATTTTCGATCCTTTCAAGTCCTATAGCTTTGTCTAGTTATTTCCCATTAATCTACGTGACCCAAACTAGAAAACTAGGTCTGGAAAGTACCTTCCAATTCAAAGAATAAACCAGCCAATTTCCTCCTCTATTTCTGGCCACCACAGACCTCTTCTGACCTCGAAATCGATCCTAATCAACTTGTATGACCTTTAATAACATGTTCCAATCATTAGAATTGATCATCACTCACTAAAATTAAGATTACCATTTTTTAATCTAAACAGAGCTTTCGGTTTCACCTTTGAACTCCCACCACCGTACACGCGGTCGACGTCGTTGCCACCATCATCATCGTCTCACCGTCCTCTCCATCTTTCGTTCACGGCCCAAAAGAAATTGATGATGATAGGAGAGTGTGGGTATTGGTTTTGGGTGTACGGGTTATGTTTTACACGGGTTTGGGGCAATTGTGAAGAAGATGATATCCCCACAATTTGGGGCATTAGGCCAATCAGATAAGCTACAGGTGCCACTCACTGATTGGTCCACCCAGATTTCCAATCCAATCCAAACCTGCCACATGTCAGTTTCTCGTGTTGCATGAATAATACTGTAAAACGTTCTAGACCCTTATCTTCTCCGTCGAACCTCCGATTTCGACGTACCACCTGTCTACGGACTCGCGACATCCTGATCTATGTCACGGTCATCGTTCCTCGTACGTTTGCCTCCCCGAGTCAAAAGTCAACATTTTACCTAAGTCTAGGGGTAAAACGGTCATTTTACACCGACCGTCCGTTCGATTTCTCTCAATTAACCCATGATTAATCATTCTAAATCTATAATTAATTAATATTTAATCCCGATATTCGGGACGGGTCATTACAACCTTTCCCCCTTAACAAATTTCGTCCTCGAAATTCCAACTATTTTGATTCCACATCCACCTCGGGGAAAGTAAGTTCAGCCTCACATCATGTGTACGAGTGTACCACCACTAACCAGAACAAAACTTATCTGCACCCAGACATTCCACTGATACTCACGTCGCAACGTCTACACTCGACCAATTCAAGTGAAATTGATCACAAGTTCCGAGTTTATACCACCCGACAATTCTACCATTACTTACACATTCAACTTGACGGTTCTTCTCAATCACCAATCTACCCTGACATCTGCTCCCACTGGGAGTCACCAAATCTCACTCATCAATCCACGCTGACACATCCAGCCAAGCTGTCACCACTTTGCCAGTCGCAAATCAATCTGACATCTCTCCCACACCCAGAGTTATCAAATCTCACAATTTCTCCTCATTTTCAAAATTTTACCACGTCAACATCACACGTCCCATAATGTCGCACTCAGCCGACACTCACGGCTCCATGGTCATAATTCGAGTCACCGACACACCCTGACTCACTCTAGAGTCGCACCAAGGTATCTCGTACCAAAATTTCCTCATAAATCCATGTTGCCATTAGTGAGAGTCACAGAGCAGCCGCTCCACGCAAAGTAACCTGTGGTTACACTAACCAACAACTCACTCAACTTGAGTATACATATACCAACGTCTCACTCCACATGTGTGTAATTGGACCCCATTGAATTCCTACCCAGCAGTGATAACACATCTCCGCTCTAGGGTTCCACTTGCCATCCATGGCTCTGAGCACCTGCTCATACGATCACTAAACCCGTTAAAATCAATCTGGACAACGCACATTACCCAATGTCTAGTTCACGTTCTCAACCAATCCAATGATATGAGAACTAAGCCGACTACCAACACGTTCATCCATATAACACTGGTACATCCTATATACCATCACCAGGCATCATTCAAGCCTATCCAGTATCGGTCCTCACACAACATACCTTATACGTACATCCATCCACCAATCGCCTGCTACATAGCTCGTCGCCAATTGCACTTCAATTCTAGAGTCCATATGTCTAGTCCAGTACTAGACAGATTAAATACTCCAACTCATCATCCATTTCGAGTACCATGGTCACCCGACCAGCATCACAACGTCTACTCCTAATCACGTAATCCAACACTTACCAATCCGACTCACGCCCACCAAGGCGTACCCATTCATGCCAAAAGAGTATCCAATCTCACCCACGTCTACCGAGATGCACCAACTCCCAACCTATCGGTTACCTGCTCATTCGATTATCATATCATATTCGATTGACTTTGAAAGGAAGCCAATCTTATCATTCACATATCCAAGACTGACCAATCCGACCCCGTCGGATACCTACTCGTCCGATTAATATATCATACGGGATTAACCTCGAAAGGAAATCAGTCCCATCATCCCCATAGTCAAATATCCAAGACAAATCATATACACCTCAATTCACTCAACTACCGTCTCATATCGGATTAACTTCGAAAAGAAGTCGACCCAACATTCCCATATCCAACTCATGTCTTGTCATCTTACTAACTATTCCAACAGATTCTTCAACTTTCTCACAAAATGATTCTCTTATGCTCCTAGCTTAGCATAATCAGCAAGGTAAAGTTTACCAACACGACACGATATCACGATCCACGCCATCCTGATCCACCACAACATCAGCCGATCATTAACATCACGATCCAGATCCACCTAGGATGTAACGACCCGTCCCGAATATCGGGATTATATAATAATTAATTATGGTTTATAATGACTAATCGAGGATTAGTTGAGCGAAATTAGACGGATAGTGCGAAATGACTGTTTTGCCCCTGGTCTTGGGAAAAATGTTAACTTTTGACTCGGGGAGTCAGTCGTACGAAGACTGATAATCATGACGTAAATCGGGACGTCACGAGTTCGTAGACAGGCGACACGTCGAAATCGGACATCGAACGAGGAAGTTATGGTCACGGGAGTGAAATCGGTTAAACTTACGTCCCGGGAATTCGAGTGAAATAATAATATAATAATGAAATCTGATCAATGATTATGGACCTTTGGATGAGTGACAAGTGTCACTCATCCCATGTTTTGGGACCCCTAAATTGTGGATCTATGTCTATTGGTTAATTAATTAATTAATTAACTAAATTCACATCTCTCATTTCTCTCTCCTTCCTGCCATCGTCCTCTCCATTTCTTCAGCAAAACCGAACCCAAACCCAGATATAACCCATCCAAAACCTCATCCATTGCTTCTCGTTTGTGAATGAAAGTGAGAGAGGGTGGTGGCCACGGCTAGCCCCGTCGTGGATAGTGGCCGGAGAAACCATGGAAGGTAGGTTCGGTTTTCAAAATTGGAATTTGAGTTTTAAGGGATTAATGAATGATTATATTGATGGAGAAGTGTCTTGGAGGTTTCTTGGGAGCTTGTGGGCTAGGAACGGTGGCCAACGGTGGCCGGAAGCATAGAAAACCGAGGGTGGCGGTCGCCTGGTTCAAGAACCAAATCGAAAGGTATGGTTTTTAGACTTGGTTTTCGTATTTCGAATTCATGGATCAATTGGAATTAATTAAAGGAAGGTTTAGGAGAAAATTGGGGTGAAAACAAGTTGAGGAAGGGGTTGGGATCAACCCAAACCGGACCGGACTAGTCTGCCGAAGGACAGGGACGATGAACAGTCCGGGCTTTCACGAGCAGGGAGTTCAGGCCACGCGTGGGGGTGCGTGAGGGGATTTTGGGGAAATTTTGAACATGTGAAATCATCTATTCGATGTAACAAACATTTTGGACTGGTTTCGTGTCAATCGGATATAGTTTCATTATGTTTCGGGGTATCCGAAGGTTTAGGATCGAGTTTAAAAATAGTTAAAAATTCGGAAAAATTACGGGGTTTTAATGAGAGGTTAATGAGGTAGTTAGTAACCCTCTAGTATTATTTGGACAGATTTTGAAGCCCCGGTGATAGTGGTGTGGCCCGGAAGGGCTTTTGACACGCGTATCGAGGCGGCAACGTAGGATGGTCTGTGAGTGGACTTCGTTTTCTAAACTGTGATGCATGCATAAATATTTGATATGTTTTACATACGTGATTTCTATGATGATTATTGTGGCACTGGTGGTTTACATGATTGCACATATTTCGAGGTAATTCCGTATTTACACATATTTCGAGGTTTACGAGTTTATACTATTGCTTTGTGATTGGGAGTTTAATGATGGTTCTATGTCATGGTGTTGGTTTTGGAAAGATGAACTCGGGAATCAAACCCATTTGAACTATGTGATCGGGCTAGGGGCCCAGTTGGTTTACAAAATCGGGCTGAGACCCTTTTGAGTTATGTGGTCGGGTCGAGGCCCCAGTGGTTTACCAAATCGGGCATGAGGCCCAGTTGAGTTTTATAAATGTGATTTCGGGTTTGGGACCCTATGTTTCAAAAACATGATTTCGGGTCGGGGACCCTAAATGGATTTGTGATGTTTTATGGGAATTTCGGGCAGGGCCCATTGAGATGTTTTGAAATGGCTTCGTAAAACTGATTTTTCCATATACCATCTTGATACGAGGATATGTGATGGTCTCCTCCAGGTGTCTGGGACACTGGGGAAGTCACGGTGCATTGCCTGCGAGGGGTGATTATACGGAGCTACCCAACCCTATAATGACTCAAGAGTAGGATTGCTATGATTAGACGTCTGGGACATCAGACATCTGGGATGTCAGAGATATTGACCCGGAGAGACCTCGGGTAGCACGTGTTGCTTATTACCGTGAGATATGACGTATGGGACTTCAAGTGTCTGGAACGCTAGGCATCTAGGATGCCGGGGATGGTTATATGGTAAATAAGGATTATTGGATCTATGAAGTGGTTTTTTTGTTGGATTTGTGTTTATGGATTTGGGCGGTGGCCCACTTGGTTTTGGATTTACGGTTTTTTGGTTAAGGCCCTAATGGTTTATTTAAGTAAATGTTTTGATTATTGGTTTTCGATGCACGCATAATTTTTAGTAAAGGGCATAAATATCTTTATGAAATGTGTTTTTATGAACTTATTGATTTTCGTCCACTCACAGTTCTTAATGGTTTTAATGCCCTTCAGGTTGATCACGGATGCGAACTGTAGCAGAGACCGAGACATCACACTCCTCCACCGTTCCTGGCGCTCTCTGGGAGCCCCGTATAGGCTGAGGTATGTATTATCCCTTGTCTGACACTTCGTGTCAAATGGGAGTATGGCACATCCCACGTTAATCCCGGGCGGATTGGGATGGGTCATGTCATAGGATCCACACATGATCACTCCGCTAAAGACCAAATTCCAGGTCATAGGGTCTTACACCCTCTTTGAATCCTTATACTATCACGTCATTCCTAAACCGTTTCACATCTAATCACTCAGTCAAAGACGAAACACGTCTAGACTGTGGGTTTTCTCCAATCACCTCATATCGATCTTTGTCATCCCACCTAGGGAAAATCAAAGATGATCCAAGACGATGACATCAAAATTCATCCTACGTGAGTGCAAACACAAACTCACTGCACTCACCACACCATGTAACCCAACATCGTCTGCCACCAAGCAGACATGGAGACAAAACTTTGAAATACCCAACTCCTCCTGATGACTCAAAACAAATCACGGGTCCACCAACCAATACACGATCATCGTACCGGTGACACCCAACATTATCGGTTACAGGGCAAAAAAAATGGCAAGTTCCCCTTTACTAACCAATAATATGTGTTGA
The DNA here is from genome assembly GCA_032719365.1 of Prinsepia uniflora. Lineage (NCBI taxonomy): Eukaryota > Viridiplantae > Streptophyta > Magnoliopsida > Rosales > Rosaceae > Prinsepia > Prinsepia uniflora. The sequence goes on along the minus strand of CM064861.1, from coordinate 67,797,043 downwards.
CAACTTCTCGACATCCATCCCCAATTCAGAATCAAACACCCTTCTCATCATCTCAATCACAACTTCTCTTTATTCTGAAATTCGAACCATGTTGGAAATAGATATGCTTCCAACTAGATGTCAAGTCCAACCACTGTACTTCCCAAATCCTCAACTCACTCGGACAACCACGTGTCAGCAACCAATCTATCACCAGACCACCTGTCCGTTTATAACCGCTTATACACATCCAAAAGGATGTGATTCGTTACTATCTTGTTCTCACATCTCAAACTTTATAGGCTCAACTCTCGGGTTTCCATGTTATTCACAATCACACAATCTCACATCAACACTACCATTGATTCTCTTCGGCTTCTTCTAATTTCAATAAATTCTTTGCACTTCCTCGTGAGACTAGAAACACACAACCACTCAAGTTTTGGAGTTGACAACAACTCCCCTAATCCACTAATTTCCATGACGTCCACTGCGTCATCCAAAACTCCTCGTGTCTCATTCATACCCTTTCATCCATTCATCACTTTGTCATCTCATACGTGTTGGGACTTAACTCAACACATCTCAACCCCTGCTGGATCCCATCCAGTCCATCACCATCTGAGATTCACTGCTGGATTCCATCCAGCCCAACTTGTCTACTGTCGAATCTCAGATATCGAACGTATACCTATCACGACGGAGTCACATCCCAACTCATGGCTCATCGTCATCACAATCACCGGCACACAGTGTGTGAATCAGACAACCCTAAATCTTTGCTTATACCGAGCAACGACCCCATACCTCTGCTCATGTTAGAGGGTCTCTGCCTCCCTCGTACCCAACAACTCTGGGTACAATCACCCTGACAACCCATACAAGAAAATGAACGTTCCCTGAACGTCCCCCGATTCTCAACAACCACAACTGCATCCATCCTCGATAGTAGTGTCTGCCATATACTCGTGCAGACCCAACCACCAGACATCGCTATTGAGACTCCGCATCTAACCGGAACCAACTGCTAGTACTCATTACTCTGTATCCCTATTCCGAGATTCCATCGACAAGTATCACACCCTGGTAACCTGTCCAACTAATCTCTAACCAATCTTTAACTAGTCTCAACTCGACTCAATAAGTGTCGTCCACCAAGTCATCCCCGACCTCAGCTGCACCAAACTATCCATCACAAACTAAGGTAGCACGACAACCAACTAGGCCTAATCGATTATCACAACTTCGGCTGCATAGTGCAGTACCATCACCAAAGTTGACATGACATGACCGACCAACGGTCTCGACTCCAAAAAGCCACCAAAGTCAAACCACTCGTTGACTCACATCTCCAAACCATACATCGCACACTAGGGTTACCCACTAAGGTCATCAACTAGCTCTGTTGTACTCATATTCTCTAAACCATCAATCACAAAAAGGTTTCAGCAGCACTATCCAACTCAACATAACCTGACCATCTAATGGTCACAACTCCACACTATTGTCACATCCAATCCTGCAATATCGTGATAGACGATCCCGACATAACCGTCCCACAGTCCAAACTCTAAAGCACTGTTACGTTCATCTGTCAGTAGGGTGTCTCCTTGCCAAACCACAACATAACTATGACATACATAAGCATCAAATGCCGAATCGAAAATATCAATGATTCATTTCCACTAACTATCAAATTAGCATCCTAACTATCAGGTTGATAACGGGTTGACCACGTAGAGACATCACAGCCTCGACCTGCGCGTACCACAAGAGCAAACTGTGCTCTGATACCACTTGACACAACCCATCCCAAATCCCCCAGGGATTAACGAGGGATGTGATATGCTCCTGTTTGACACGAAGTGTCAAACAAGGGATAACTCAAACCTCAGCCTGCTCGGGGCTCCTAGAGCGCACTAGGATCGGTGGAGCAGTGTGATATCTCGGTTTCTATTACAGCCCGCAACTGTTATCAACCTGAAGGGCATTAAAACCATTTAAAAGCTGTGAGTGGACGAAAAATCAATAATTTAATAAAACACATTTCATAAAGAAATAATTATGCCCTTCACTAAAAAGTATGCATGCATTCGAAAACCAATAATCAAACCATTTAACTTAATCAAATCATTGGGGCCTTAGCTAAAAACCATAAGTCCAAGTAAGTGGGAACTCAACCTAAAACCGTAAATCCAAACCATGTGGGTCCCTGCCCAAAACCATTAACACCGAAAACCAAATCATAAATCCAATAAATCCGAAATCCAAATACATAATCTAGTAAATCCATAAATCACAATTCCATCAAATACTGTTATGTACCAATCCCTGGCATCCCTGACGCCTGATGTCCCATACGTCATGTCACGGCCCAAGCTACGCGTGCTACCCGGGGTCTCAACCTGAGTCAATCTCTGACATCCCAGATGTCTGACATCCCAGACGTCTAGCAATCCTGCTCCTGAGTCACCATACTATCTGGTCGCTCCGTGCAGTGACCCCTCGCAGGCAATGCACCATGACTACTTCAGTGTCCCAGATGACTGGAGGAGACAATCCATAGATATAAGGATGGTATATGGAAACCATTTCATAAATCATCTCAAACCGTTCAAATGGGCGTATGCCCGGGATTTCCATAAAACCATCGAAATCCACCAATCAAATTTCTCAAATCCAAATCCATTTATGGGTCCCCGACCCAAAATCACATTCATAAAACACAATTGGGCCTCATGCCCCATTCCGTAAACCAACTAGGCCCCTAGCCCGATATTATAACTCAAATGGACTCCGAGTCCAAGGGTTTCCAAAACAAATGGGTCTTATGCCCGAGTTCATCTTTCCAATTCCAAAACCATTTCATCAAACCATCACCGAAACCATAAGTACGTAAAACTACAGTAAAACCATAAACCTCGATATACGTGTAAATACGAAAATCATCTCGAAATACGTGCAAATATGTAAATCACCAATACCACAATCATCATTGTAGAAATCACGTATATAAAACATATAAAATAGTTATGCATGCATCATAGTTTAGAAAACAATGTCCACTCAGAGGCCGTCTTACGCTGCCGCCTCGATACGCGTGCTAAAAGCCTCTCCGGGCTAAATCACCGTCCTCGGAATATCCGAACCTCTTCAAATTATACTAGAGGGTTACTAACCACTTCATTAACCTCTCATTAAAGCCCCGTAATTTTCCTGAACATTTAAACGTATTTAAACTCAATCCTAAACCTTCGAACATCACGAACTATATCGAAATGATGTCTGATCGACACGAAATGTGTCCCAAAATGTTTGTTACATCGAAAATATAAAAACTCATGTTGACCGTGCCTCGAAAGGAGGGTCCACGAGCCCTCACGTGCCGCCGAAAGGCATTGCAGGTGGGAGCCACGCACCAGTACACAGTGGTCTCTATCCTTGCGTTGAACCGGGTTCGGTTCAATCTCTGCAAATTTGGTCCAACTGGACTGGCATGAACGGTTCAACGCCATAACTTACTCAATTTCGACCCATTTTCGATCCTTTCAAGTCATATAGCTTCGTGACACGACCCATACCAATCCCCCCGGGATTAACGCGGGATGTGCCATGCTCTCGTCTGACACGAAGTGTCAGACAAGAGATAAACCGAAACCTCTACCCGAACGCGGCTTCTAGAATGCACCAGGACCCGGTGGAGGAGTGTGATGTCTCGGTCTCTACTACAGCCTGCATTCGTGATCAACCTGAAGGGCATTAAAAACAACAAAAGCTGTGAGTGGACAAAAATAAATAGTTTAATAAAACTCATTTATCTCAAACAGACATTTATGCCATTCACTAAAAAGTATGCATGCATTCGAAAACCATTTATCAAATAATTTGCTTTAATTAAACAATTATTAGGGTCTCATCCCCAAATTCTGTAAATCCAAATCATACTGGCCCTTGCCCAAATCCATTTACACAAATCCATAACATATCAACCATATGTGGGAACTCAGCCCAAAACCGTAAATCCGAGCATTTGGGCCATTGCCCAAATCCATTTACTATTCACAAAACACCATTTCATAAATCCAAGAAATCATGTTTACCAAATATGATATAACCAATCCTGTCACAGTTTCCAAAGCTACGCACGTGCTACCCAGGGTTTCAAATCCCAAGTCTCCCCAGGGTACACCCAAGTCAATGTCCGTAGATCAATGACCCTCCATGTGGGTTATAATTCATATATGCATTCCTAAGAGTAAGATACCCTACGGGGGCAACTACACTCAGTTAGTGCTCCGTGACTACTTCGGGGTCCACCCAGGCCAACGACCCTCCCTGGAGGAGACAATCCATAAATAAAAGGATGGTATATGACAAACCATTTCGTAATCATTCTCAAAACCTTTCAACCTTTCAAAGGATCCATGCTCGGTCCCCATAAACGGTCATGAAACCAGAAATCCATGTTTCCAAATCCAAATCCATTTAGGGGCTCCAAACCTGAAATCACCTTTATAAACCATAAATGGGACTCATGCCCGATATCATAACTAATTGGGCCTCAAGCCAGATCATGTAAACTAACTGGGCCTCAAGCCCGATTTCGTAAACCAACTGGGCCCCCGGCCCGATCCTGTAAACCAAATGGGCCTCCGAGCCGATGCCTTATTAAACCAAATAGACTCCAAGTCCGAGAGTTTGTAAATCAAATGGGTCTCATGCCCGATTCCATATTTACCAATCCAAAATCAATCCATCAATTCGCGAACCAATTGGGCCCTTGGCCCGATAATGTAACTAAAATGGACTTCAAGTCCGACGGTTTCCAAAACAAATGGGTCTCATGCCCGATTTTACCTTTGCTAATCCATAACTATTTTATTAAACCATTACTGAAACCATAAGCATGCATAATCAGTGTAAAACCATAAACCTCGATATACGTGTAAATAAGTAAATCACCTCAAAATATGTGTAATCATGTAAATCACCAATACCATACTAATCATGATAGAAATAATATATATATATATATATAACATATAAAACATTTATGCATGCATCACAGTTTAGAAATCAAGGTCCACTCACAGACCGTGCTAGCTACTGCCTCGATATGTGTGTCATAAGCCTTCCCGGGCAAATCACCGTCACCGGGACTCTCAAACCTATCCAAATCATACTATAGGGTTACTAACTACCTCATTAATCTCTCATTGAAGCCCCGTAATTTTCTCAAATTTTAAACATTTTAAAACTAAATCCTAAACATTCGGTCACCCCGAACTATAACGAAACGATATCTGACCGACACGAAACAAGTCCCAAAATGTTCGTTACATCAAAATGATGATTTCATATGTTGAACACTTGTCCCAAAACTGCCCCAAGCACGATGAACAGTGTCACCCCTAACCTCTGTCGAACTCGGTTCTCTGGTTCTGTCCGATTCAGTCGAACCGACGAACCAACCCGGCTGGTTCTCCCAATTTCGGCCAACATTCTCGATGGGGTTTTCACCTATGTGTTCGTCTAAGCCTACTCAATAGTTCTATTAATCTAAGAACAAGAAAGAACGTCGAGGTTTATAGTTACGATCCAAAACCTGCAGCCGAGAATTCCTCCTCCCCGTTCCTTGCTTTTCCGACCACTTGGGTCCACAAAACCAGCACTAAACGACTCGTCCTGGTCCTTAGAACACAATAGGATATATGAGATCGATTAACACACCTCAAATCCTAGTTTTCCATTTTTGGCTTCAAAACGGTTTATGGGTTTTACCTCCGCCATGGCTTCACCGCCGTGCTCAGGTCGTCACCGTCACGTCATCCTAGTTCATTTGGTCACTCTCTCTCCGTCCTCACAGTTGCAGATGAAGATCATGGTGTGAGGTAATGGGGTTTGTGTGAAATGGGGAGGTTCCAGGTTTTGTTCTTCATGAGGAGTATGAGAGAGAGAGAGAGAGAGAGAGAGAGATGAGATTGATGATGATGCACAAATGAGAGAAATGAACAGTGAGGATGAGTGGAAATCAAGTGAGATGAAGATGAAAGGGGGAGATGAGCGATGAGTGAATAAAATAATATAAACTATAGTTTTTTAATAGTTAATTAATCTCCCAATTAGAACAAGATCCTCTTTTTAGGGAAAGCCACCAATTAGATGAATGACACTTGTCACTCATCCAAGGGCCCCACCTACAAATATCTACCCAATTAGATTTTAGTATTATTTTAATCGAATCTTGAGACGTTAAATTCCCAATTTCGATCCCGTGACCATAACTTTCCCATCAAACGTCCGATTTTGACGTGCCTCCTGTCTACGGACTCGTGACGTCCTGATCTACTCACGGTCATCAGTCCTCGTACATTTGACTCCCCGAATCAAAAGTCATCATTTTGCCCAAGACTAGGGTCAAACCGGTCATTTTACTCCGTCCGTTCGATTTCACTCAACTAATCACCGATTAATCTCACTAATCCTTCATTAGTCACTAATCTAATCCTAGAATTCGGAGCGGGTCGTTATAACATTCCCCCCTTAAATAATTTCGTCCTCGAAATTTCAACTATTCCGATTCCACAACCACCTCGTGGAAACCAAAGTCGGCCTCACATCAAACGTACACTTGTACACCCACGAACCAGCACAATACTTGTCTGTACCTAGACGTTTCTTCACAAACCCACGTCATATTGAATACACTCGACCACTTCGAGTGAAATTGATCACACGTTCCGAGTTGATACCACCCGACATTTCTGCCATTACGCCGACACTTCCCACATTGTCACCACTTGACAGTCGCTAGCCAAAACTAACATTATACTCACTTGTGGCTATGGTAACCACCAACTCACTCAACCTAAGTATACGTATACCAAAATCTCGCTCGACCTGTGTAACTGGACCCCATTGAATACCTGCACAGCAATGATAACACATCTCAGCTCTAGGGTTCCACTAGCCATCCACGGCTCTGAGCACCTGCTCGTACGATCACTGAACCCATCGAAATCACTCTGGACTAGCGTGTAGTATCCGATGCCCAGTTCACTTCTTGAACTAATCTAATGATATAGGAACTAAGCCGACTACCAACACGCTCAACCACATACTACTGGTATATCCCATATACCATCACCAGGCACCATTCAGGCATGTCTAGTATCGGTCTTCGCACGGCGTACCCAATGCGTACATCCATCCACCAACCAGTGCACTACATGGCTCATAGTCAATCACACTTCAATTCTGGAGTCCATCTATCCAGTCCAGTGCTAGACAAATCAAATAGTCCCACTCAACATCCATCACAAGTCCCATGGTCACCCGACCAGCATCACAACGTCTACTCCCAATCACGTAATCCAACACTTACGAATCTGAATCATGCCCACCAAGGCATACTCATTCATGCTAAATGAGCATCCAATCTCACCCACGTCTACTGAGATGCACCAACTCTGAACCTACCGATTACCTGCCCATTCGATTACCATATCATATTCGATTAACTTCGAAAGGAAGCCAATCCCATCATTTACCTATCCAATACAGACCAATCTGACCCTGTCGGATACCCACTCGTTCTACTCCTATAACATACGGGATTAATCTCGAAAACAAGTTAGTCCCAACATTATCATATCCAAATATCCAAGACAGAGCAATAAACTCTCCACCCAACCTGATCATCAAGATCACGATCCTCGATCATCACAATGCCCAATGCCCTCACCATCACAATCCCGATCCACATCACGATCCTAGGTGGATCCATACTAGTTCTCTCTCAATTAACTACCAGATTTCAGGTCATAGGGTTTTACGCCCTCACTGAATCTGCATACTATCAAATCGCTTCTCAACCATACTCATCTAAATAGATAAGTCAACGACGAGACACGTCGAGACTGTGATTACCTCATATCGATTCTTGTCATTCCACCTAGGAAAAATCAAGGATGATCCAAGACGATGACATCAAAATTCATCCTACGTGAATACAAACAAAAAATCACTGCACTCACCACACTATGTAACCCAACATCGTCTGCCACCAAGCAGAAAATGAGAAATCTCATTCACCTAACTTCGAAATATACAACTCCTCCTAATGACCCAAGATAAATCACGGATCCACCAACCAATATACGATCAACGTACTAGTGGCAACAGACATTATCTGCCATGGGAAAAAAATGGAAAGTCGCCCTCAGGAACTTCAGAATACCCATCACCAGTGCTAAATCAAGCACTTCCCTCGTCACCTCAATCACAACTTCTCTTGATTTCGATGTTCCAACCATGATAGAACCAACGCACTCGTTCATCAACCACGTGTCTGTACCAAGCTAACTTGGTACTCCAACTCGCCTATTCGTTCATACAGTTTCATTCATTTACCACTTAATCAATCCAAACACATCAGTCATCACACTCACGGTTGGGTTAGAATCCCAATATATCTCAACCATTGCTGGATCTCGTCAAGTCCAACTCCCCCACTGTCGGATCACAGCTACCGAACATATACCCATCTCGACGGAGTCACATCCCGACTCGTGGCTCATCGTCATCACAATCACCGGCACCAGCACCAGCACCAGCACCAGCACCAGCACCAGCACTAGCACTAGCACCAGCACCAGCACTAGTACTAGCACACTAGCATCAGCACACTAGCATCCGCATCAGCATCAGAACACAGTGTGCGAATCAGACAACATTAGATCTTTGCTCATACCAAGCAACGACCCCGTACCTCCGCTTAAGTTGGAGAAACTCTGCCACCCTCGTACCCAACAACTCTGGGTACAGTCACCTTGAAAATCTATACAAGAAAATGAACGTTCCCTAAACATCCCTCGATTCTCAACAACCACAACAGCAACCATTCTCGATAATAGTGCTTGCCACAACTTGTGCAGACCTAACCACCAGACATCGCTATCGAGACTCCACATCCAACGGGATCAACCACCCGTACTAACTACTTTGTATCCCCACTGGGGATTCCATCGATAAGTACCAAACCCTAGTAACCTGTCCAACCAATCTCTAACTAGTCTCAACTCGACTCACATTTCCGAACCAACATCATACACTAGGGTTTCCCACCAAGGTCAACAACTAATTCCGTTGTACTCATATTCTCTAACCCATCAATCACCACTAGGGTTCACCTTTCCAAACCATCCATCATGATTTAGGGTTCCATAATCACACCCTAGGGTTCCTCTGAACCCAACTGCCCTCTATGTATAATCCACAATCCGACCAACCCTGCGTTCCTGACATCGTATGGACGTTAATCCAATCCTACCCTCAACTCAACTGAGGTTCCCCAAACCCAGCTGCTCCCCGCAACACAATTCACAACTCAATATGAGCTGACCATCTAATGGTCACAACTCCATATTATCGTCATATCTGATCCTACAATATCATGATAGACGAGCCCGACATAACCGTCTCACGGTCAAAACTCTAAAGTACTGTTATGTTCATCCCTTAGTAGGGTCCCACACTACCAAACCACCATAGAACTATGGCATACTAAGGCATCAAATGCCGAACCAACTATCCACAATTAATTCCTACTAACTTTCATACTATCACCCAACAACCAGGTTGATAACAAACTGCAGCCCATAGAGACATCACATCCTCGACCTACGCGTACCTCAAGAGCAAACCTGCTCTGATACCACTTGACACGACCCATATCAATCCCCCCCAGCCCAATGCCTTATTAAATCAAATGGCCTCCAAGTCCGAGAGTTCGTAAATCAAATAGGTCTCATGCCCGATTCCATATTTCCAAATCCGAAATCAATCCATCAATCTACGAACCAATTGGGCCCCTAGCCCGATAACGTAACTAAAATGGACTTCAAGCCAGAGGGTTTCCAAAAAAAAAATGAGTCTCATGCTCGAGTTTACCTTTTCAAATCCAAAACCATTTCATTAAACCATTACCGAAACCATAAGCATGTATAATCAGTGTAAAACCATAAACCTCGATATACGTGCAAATACGTAAATCACCTCGAAATATGTGTAATCATGTAAATCACCAATACCATACTCATCATGATAGAAATCATATATATATATATATATAACATATAAGACATTTATGCATGCATCACAGTTTAGAAATCAAGGTCCACTCATAGACCGTCCTAGCTACCGCCTCGATATGCATGCCATAAGCCCTTCCTTGGCTAATCACCATCACCGAGACTCTCAAACCTATCCAAAGGGTTACTAACTACCTCATTAACCTCTCATTGAAGCCACATAATTTTTCCAAATTTTTAAAAAATTTTAAACTCAATCCTAAACCTTCGAACACCCTAAACTATAACGAAACAAGGTTCGACCGACACGAAACCAGCCCCAAAATGTTCATTACATCAAGGATGATTTCATATGTTGAACACTTGTCCCAAAACTGCCCCACCCGCCGCCGCAAGCGGCTGCACGTGAAACCCACGCGGGATGAACAGTGTCACCCCTAACCTCTGTCGAACCCAGTTCTCTGGTTCTGTCCAGTTCAGCCAAATCTGCGAACCGACCCGATCGGTTCTCCCAATTCCGGCCACCATTCTTGACGGGGTTTTCACCTATGTGTTCGTCTAAGCCTACTCTACAGTTCTATTGATCCAAGAACAAGAAAGAACGTCAAGGCTTATACCTGCTATCCAAAACCCGCAACCCATAATTCCTCCTCCTAGTTCCTTACTTTTCCGGCCACCTGGGTCCACGAAACCAGCACCAAACGACTCGTCATGGTCCTTAGAACACAATAGGATCGATCAGATTGATTAACACACTTCAAATCCTAGTTTTCCATTTTTGGCTTCAAAACGATTTACGGGTTTTACCTCCGTTGTGGCTGCGCCGCCGTGCTCAGGTCGTCACCGTCACGTCATCTTAGTCCATCTGGTCACTCTCTCTCAATCCTCACAGTTGCAGATGAAGATCATGGTGTGAGGTAATGGGGTTTGTGTGAAATGGGGAGATTTCGGGTTTTGTTCTTCATGATGAGTATGAGAGAGAGATGAGATTGATACTGATGCACAAATGAGAGAAATGAACGGTGAAGATGAGTGAAAATCAGGTGAGATGAAGATGAAGGGTTGAGATGAGAGATGAGCGAATAAAATAATATGAACTATAGTTTTTTAATAGTTAATTAATCTCCCAATTTGAACAAGATCTTTTTTTTAGGGAAAGCCACCAATGGGATGAGTGTCACTCATCCAAGGGCCCCACCTACAAATATCTGCCCAATTAGATTTTAGTATTATTTTAATCGAATCCCGAGATGTTAAATTCTCGATTTCGATCCTGTGACCATAACTTTCCCGTCGAACATCCGATTTCGATGTTCTGCCTTTCTACGAATTCATAACGTCCCGATCTACGTCACGGTCATCGATCCTCATATGTTTGACTCCCCGAGTCAAAAGTCAACATTTTTCCCAAGACTAGGGGAAAAATGATCATTTTACACTGTCTGTCCGATTTCGCTCAACTACTCACCGATTAATCTTTCTAATCCTTCATTAGTCACTAATCTGATCCCGGAATTCCGGACGGGTCGTTACATTTGTCTAGTTATTTCCCATTAATCTACGTGATCAAAACTAGAAAACTTGGTCTGGAAAGTACCTTCAAATTCGAAGAATAAACTGGCCAATTTCCTCCTCTGTTTCCAGCCACCACAGACCTCCTCTTACCTCGAAATCGATCCCAATCAACTTGAATGACCTCCAATAACATGTTCCAATCATTAGAATCGACCATCCCTCACTAAAATCGAGATTACCATTTTTGAATCTAAATAGGGCTTTCGGGTTTTACCTTCGAACTCCCACCACCGTACACGACGATCGACGCCCTTGCCACCATTATCATCATCTCACCGTCCTTTCCATCTTTCTTTCACGATCCTAAAGCAATTGATGATGATATGAGGGTGTGGGTGTTGGTTTTGGGTGTACGGGTTATGTTTCACACGAGTTTGGGGCAATTGTGAAGAAGATGATATCCCCATAATTTGGGGAATTAGGTCAATATTAAGGGACATGTGTCACTCACTGATTGGTCCACCTAGATTTCTAATCCAATCCAAACCTGTCACATGTCAGTTTCTCGGTTTACATGAATAGTATCATAAAACGTTCTAGACCCGTAACTGCTCCGTCGAACCTCCAATTTCGACGTGCCGCCTGTCTACGGACTCGTGATGTCCCGATCTACGTCACGGTCATCGGCCCTCGTACGTTTGCCTCCCGAGTCAAAAGTCATCATTTTACCCAAGTTTAGGGGTAAAACGGTCATTTTACACCGTCCGTCCGATTTCTCTCAATTAATCCCTGATTAATCATTCTAAATCTATAATTAATTAATATTTAATCCCGATATTCGGGATGGGTCGTTATAACATCATCATTTTCTCTTCGCACGAACTTCATCGCTTCAACCGAGTCCTTGGAATAAGGGTAAAGGATGTCTATACTAAGCCCAAGTGTTTAGATAATCATGGTGATGAAAGAAAGGGTTAATGTAGGCTCAAAGGGGTTAAAACTAAGGGGATCGAAACTTGTGACCACAAATAGGGAACATGGATGTTGAATTTGTGGTTAACCCTAATACCTTAATCATGTCCAAAATCAGAGAGTTTATTGACTTAAAATTCTTTATAACATCATCATTTTCTCTTCACACGATCTTCATGAACTCAACCGAGTCCTTGGAATAAGTGTAAAGGATGTCTATACTAAGCTCAAGTGTTTAGATAATCATGGTGATGAAAAAAATGCTTAATGTAGGCTCAAAGGGGTTAAAACTAAGGGGGTCGCAATTTGTGTGCACAAATAGGGAACATGGATGTTGAATTTGTGATGTTAACACTAATACCTTAATCATGTCCAAAATTAGAGAGTTTATTGACTTAAAAGCTTTGAAAATCACATAGAATAAGTTATAGTACTCTAGAGTTCATTAAAAGCTATGACAAGCAGTTATGAGGCATATGTATATCAATTTAAACAAAGAACTTATGAATCACTCATCAAATATGTATATAAAGTTGTAAAGCTCACATAAGATTCAGATGATTCATACTTATCTTACCATGCTCGTTTATATACCAATTTACATGCATTATCTACAAGTTATAACACTTAGTCACAAAGTATTAACAAACGAATTCAAGTTGTAGTGATCATCTTTATAGCCATAACATATTCATTTTCGTTCATTTTTATCATTAACAAGTTAAAGGGCAACTTAAGGCTTTTAAAAACACTAAGTTAAAACGAAAATACTCAAAGAAAGTAATAAAAACTCGATTTTTTTTTTTTGCAATTTTATAAAGAAATTTATTGCACAATTAAAATTGTAAACCATTCATCCACACTTAAATTCTACATTGTCCTCAATGTAAGAAAGTATAAAGTAATCGAACATAGAATCAAAGTAAGGAAGCAGATTTACGAAAATAAAGCAAGAAAATAATAAATAAATAGAATAAGGGAGAATGAAAGGTAGAAAGATAGCAAATCTGCGTTGATGACTCCTTCATATCCCAGAAACACATTGGATTGCCTCCCAACAAGCACTTGAAGTTTGACGTCCATCCAGCCTAGACAGAAATGCAAGTTAGTTAGTCAGAGATGTACGTTTGTCAAGAATACAAGTTAAATATGCAAATTTAAGTTAGAGATGCAATTTGAGTTAGGCATTCAAGTTAGATTAAAGATGCAATGTAAGTTAAACTAAAGATGCAAGTTAAAGATGTAAGTTAGAAATGCAAGTTAAAGATGTAAGTTAGAAATGCAAGTTTAAATTAAAGATGCAATGCAAGTTAGAATAAAAGATGCAAGTTAGTTAAACTAAAGATGCAAGTTAAAATTGTCATGACAAGTAATGTAAGTTAAGATATAAACAAATGTAAAAAGATATAAACAATATTTACAAGTCGGGGAAGTCAAAGATATATATGGTTCACATAACTTCAAAGTTTAGATGAAGACTTCTACGTTCGTGCGGTCCAAGTAAATATCTTGGATTTATTCAACTGTTTGGGCAAGTCCAAAGGTGACCAGTTTAGAAAGAATAAACATAAGAGGTAGGGCTAATTTCAAGACATCCCGAGGCTTAAACTCCATTGATATCCCTTTCTTAGACCCAAAGCCTGTTATGAGTACCGTCTCTTATCCTAGACATCACCCTTGAAAATTTCTTACTCTAGAGGAAATAAGATAACTCAAGTGTTAACAATCACCGCAGGTGAGAGTTAAAAAACGAGACTTCACCTATTCCATTAAAGATCAAAATCTAAACTTTGAAGTACAAGTGATCTACATATAGCCGAGACTAATGCATAAATGCAATAATTATTTACAAGTATATTTTTATGCACAATTTACAAGTATAATATGATAATTTACATATGAACAATTTATACGAGTATGAACAATTTATTCACATGTATAGTTTTATGCACAAGTAATGATATTCACAAGTAAGGATATTCATACTAACATATTTACACTAACCCAAAGTTAAGACTAGAAATTTTTTTTAATTAAAAAGGTAATGAAAATGTTTTCTTTATTGTAAAAAAAAATCAAAATTTTTTAATAAATAAATAAAAAGACAAATTTAAATTAAAAAGAATTTTTTTTTTTTGAAGAAACTTTTTCGAATTTTTTTTTACAAAAATAATTCAAAAGAAATAAAAAATAAAAATAAGGAAAAGTGAATAAGTATAATATGAACATTATGTACAAGTATGAACAAATATCCACAATCATAAACAATTAAAATATGAACAAGTATAAAATGAATAAGTATGTACGATCATAAACAAGTATAATAAGAATTTAAATTTACATAAACAATTATAATATGAACAAGTATATAAAAAATTATGAACATTTATGAACAAGTATAAATTAGAAATTATGAACAAGTAAAGTACGAACATTATAAACAAATATAATAAGAACAATTATAAGAATAAAAATTATGAATAAGCATAAAAATAAAAGTTATGAACAAGTATAAAAATAATATACAAGTACAATATGAACATGTACAAATATAAACATTATGAACAAGTATAATATGTACATCTATAAAAATAAAAATAAACAAATATAATAAGAACAAATATAAAATAAACAAGTATAAAAAATATAAACAAGTATAGTAAGAAAATTATGAACAAATATAATATTAACAAAAGTAAAAATTATAAACAAGTATAATATGCACAATTTATATACATACACTTACAAATTAAAAATGATTTTCAATTTCCCTAACAACGACGCCAAAAATTGATAACGCTCAAACTACGCATTAAATTAAAACATGTAATTTAAGTATTCTGCAATTTAAACCTTTTTTGTGTAGACGTGGTATTGGTAAATAGATATCGTTCTTAATCAGGGTAATTAGGGAACATTAATAATGTGTTAGTGAGAAAGAATAACGAATTAAAGAATAAAAAATGAATTAATGAATGAAAGAATAAAAAATGAATTAATTAATGAATTAATGATTTAAAGAGTTAAAGAATTAAAGAATAAAGAATTAAAGAATAAAGAATTAAAGAATTAAAGAATAAATGAATGAAATTGAGGGTTTTGAACAAAGTATAATTATAAAAGAAAGAAAATAAGTAAAAATAATTAAGAACTGAAATTCTACTTCTACTTTAACCTTTGTACAAGTGAACTTCTTTTAAACACATACATTCATCATCTCCATTACATACATACATTTTTCATATTATTAATGCACCGAACAACGGATTATTACATACAATATAATCTACCTTAAGTTTGTGATTTAATACGCCGAACAACGATCAAACATTAAATTTCTTCAACCCTATTCTAAATTCCTCGAACAACGGATCAACATTTAGCTTCGAATTGAAGTTTAAGCACTAAAACATATGAAGTAAAAGAAATTCAGAAAGTAAAACACATGGAGATGTCATTCATACTTACAAATGTTAGAAAGAAAATACCAACACATATATGGAATTATAAGTAAAACTAAAACAATAACAAAAATTTAAGTAGAAAAAGATGGTTTTTCACAAGAATCACCAAACATCGGCAGGAAACTTGTGAAGATGGAAGAAGAAATTCGAGGAATTCAGTCTTGAAAACTCTTGAATTGCCTTAAAATTACCTAGCCTTAGGTTTTTCTTAAGGAAAACATAAAAATGTAATTAAAGAGAAGTTTAAGAAATTCTAAGAACAAAATAAGGAAAATGAAACTAAGATAACTAATTAAAAGAAGTTACAATTGGTCCCCAAAAATGTCTCTCAAAAGAGAGAAAAAAGAACTAAACAAAGAGACTAAAATGAACTAAGAAAAGGGAAGAAATGGAAAAAATGGGGACAAAATTGGGGACCAAAAACAAATGAAATGACCTCCCTATTTATAGAGGGAGTGCCAAAATACAAAAATAAAATATAAAAATGAAATGATGAACAATGATGATTGATGATGATATTATGGAGGGTTTGGAGCTAGAAAATAAAAAAAATGTGGGAGCAGGTGGTGTGGCTTGTGCAGGGTCAGGCGTCTCGGTGGCAGGCAACTGGGCTGGAGTGATGATTTCGGCAAGCTGCAGCAGAAGAGGGTAGGTAGGATTTAGCACCTGAAGCGCTGACAGGGAAGGTAGGTTCGGCAGGCATTAACTGACAAGAAGAGTGGCTATTCGGCATATGGAGCTGACATGGGCGTACGGACTCGTACGCTATGCGCTGACAGGAGGTAGACTTGTTCAACGTACGTGCGCCGAACCATTGAGGATGAATTTGGTAGGCTCGCTCTGACGGCATGACTAGGCTTGTACTTTGGCTAGGTTCTATGTGGCTGGAATTTATGGGTTTGGACCGAAACTGAGGAACTGCAGCGGGCTGATTTATTGGGCCGACGACTGGGCTTCTGGGCTGCGATTAATGAGCTCTTGAAATTTAAATATGAATTTGGGCTATCCACTGAAATTCGTCTATAATTTCTTCGTTATAATTTCGATCGGGACGATTCTTTCGTCAAAACACTCAAAATTCCACGCTTAATTTATTTCTACAAAAATCCCACAAAATATATTATTTTCTCCAATTATTTGGTATTTTAATATTAAAATTCAAGTATAAAGGGATAAAATGATATAAAATAATGCTTAATTGAAGACCTATCATCATACTAATTAGAGAAATGATGACTTATTGGTTGATTTAAGGTGAAATCATTGAGAAAACCTGCCCAAAAGGGGCAGGTTTGATGCAGAAAATTCAGGGCATGGAGGAGTCTTCAATCCAGCAAAAAGCAGCTGAAAAAAGGAAAGGTAAGTCGGCACGCAGCATCTAATTCTGATAGTGGTAGGTTCGGCAGTCAGCGTCTAGTCAGGGAAGGACAGCTCGATCCTTTGTTCGCTGGATCGAAGAGGGACTTGAGCTGATTCTGCGACACACACGCGCCGAGAAACAGAAGAGATAAGCGGTTGACGCGTGTTGACATGGAGAACTAGGCTTCGGTGCATGGCTGCTGACGTGATCGTGGGGCTGTCAGCGCCTGCAGCGCGGGTCAAGGCGTGGGTCTGGGCTTCACACGGGCTAGACTGGAAGGAGCTGGGCCGTGAAGCGCTAGGCTCGAGTAATCTGGAATTTTGGGCTGCTTTTTTTCATGGATTGGGCTGGAAATGGGCTACGTGAATGGGCTTAAGGCTGGGCTGAAATTCAATGGTTTCCCACTAAATTTCCTTGCGATTTTCGATGGCCTTCCTTGTTTCGTCCATATTTTCTTCGTCATAACTCCGATTGAGACGATTTTTTCGCCAAAACGCTAAAAATTCCAAGCTTTATTTATTTATACAAAAAACCCACTAAATATATTATTTTCTTCAATTTTTTATTATTTTAATTTTAAAAGTCAAGTATAAAGGGTATAAAATAATATAAAATAATGCTTAATTAAATACTTATTAATATGTTGGTATTTTCTTTCTAGCATTTGTAAATTTGAATGCAATCTTCGTGTGTTTTACTTTCTAAATTTTAGTTACTTCATATGTTTTAGTGTTTAAATTTCAATTCAACACTAAGTGTTTATTCGATGTTCAGTGCACTTAGGATAGGATTGAAGAGATTTAATTTTTGACCGTTGTTCCACGCATTCAGTAAAAAACGTAAGGTGAATCATATTGTAAGTGTTTATCAATTGTTCGATGCATTTATAGTATTGAAAAATATATGAAGGTAATTGAGATAACGAATGTATGATTTCGTGATTGGTTCAATGTGTGCAAATGCTAGAGTATTGACAAGATATGTGTTTGAAGAAATTCCATTGTACACACTTTAAAGTATGAGTAGTTTAAATAATGTGATTGAGAATTCGGATTTAATTACGTAAAAGGGTTGGTTTTGTCTATGAAACTAATCTATGATTTGTAAGTTTTTGTTAGCATGAGCATTCACATTTTAATTCTTAGTTTTAAAAATGTAGCTTTGGCTACAACTCTTTCCCAACCCCCCTCCCCCTCTCTCAAATCATTTTATTCTTATATTCTTTTATTCTTTTTAAATCATTTCTTCTTTTATTCTTTTATTTTTTTTTATTTTTTATTCTTTGATTACCTTCTAGTCTTTTTCACTAACCATTATTGAATTGTGTGTTTATTTAAATGCGTAGTTTAAACGTATCAGTGCCCTCCCCAAATCTATTTGTGGTCGAACAAAAAAGGCATAAGAGGACTAATCACAAGCAGAAAATGTTATCTTCATATACAAATCCACACCATACAGACATCAAGTCTTAAAACTAAAGAATACAACCAATTATCAATATCCAAAGCCATTAAAGAGTTAAAATGCAAGCTAAAGTAGATATTCAATCTCCCTGAAGCAAGTCAAAAGTAACAAACTTGTATCATACCAAGCTGTTCAAAAGCCTAAACAATAAAGAAGACAACTAGTTATCAATATCCAACCAAAAATGTTCGAGTCTACCTAGAAGAGGGCTAATCACAAGCTAGCTACGCAAGATGATTGTGCAGCAAAAACTCAAAAATGTATTTACTGGAAAATCAACACAAAGGAAAACATTTCTTATGAGATAACCCCTTGTAGAATATACAGAGAAACTAGATACACATAAGAAGAGAAAAAAATATCAGGAGTAGAAAATTGCTTTGTTAGCGACCTATAAACATTCTTTCAGTAGTTGTCGTTCCAACTTCGAGTACACTTGAAAGCATTTGTCAAGTCTGGCTTCAACTTCATTAAACGATGCTCATCTGGCCTTGGTTGAGTATAAAATTCTCTGAAGGAATTGGCAAAAGAGACTGGATTAGCCAAGAGGGGGCGAGCATCATCGTCGTCACCCGAGGGGGGCAATGCGATTTGTTTTCTTGAGGGAGACATCAGGGAAGGGTAGGGGTCGACAAATGATCCTCTTATGCCTTTTTTAATTGGGTGGAAAGAAGCTAGGAATTTGGGTGAAGGGGGTTGGGAATTGGAATTGGGAGAGGGGTGTTACTGTTCACATTTAGGGTTTCTAGGAAGGTGTTAATTGGTATTTTTGAAATCCCAAAAATACCCTTCTAATTTTTGCCAAGTTAGTTGCTAACTAGACAACATTTTTGGCACGTGGCATTTTGACGGTCAAATGAATGGAAAATCTGATGGAGATAGTTAATTGTAGGTGGTCATATAGCTTGAGTAGTTATTTGAAAATTTTAATAGTTTGGATATGAGTCTGTGGTGAGCCTTATAGTCTAGGGTCTTTTATGTAGTTGTTCCATCATATAATTATGCATGCATCACATTTATTAAACAAACTGTGCACTCAGTCTAACCGGCCACACAATCTTGAGTTGTGTGCTCCTTAGAAGTCCTCAGAGCATCCTCGCCTGTTAAAGTAACAATCAGGGGTCACCTTGTAACAACACAGAATTTTAATTACGTTTTTACGGGAATTTATGGGGATTTTTTAGGATTTATATTGTTGGTTGGACCATTTTGCCTTTAGGTTTATTATTGGGTTTCTATTTTGGGGAGGGATGTTTTGGGCACAAGGAAAAATAGGATATTTTTAGATGGATTTTTGGTGACCTCCAGTTGTTACTTTGGTAGGCCAGGACGCTTAGGGACTTCTGAGGAGCACACATCTCGAGATTGAGCAACCAGTTGGACTGTGTGACAGGACCCGTCCCAAATCCCCCGGGATTAACGTGGGACGTGCCTGCTCCCGTCTGACACGAAGTGTCAGACCAGTGATAATTCCATCCTTAGCCCAACCGGGACTACCAGAGAGCGCCAGGATCCGGAGGATCAGTGTGATGTCTCGGTCTCTGCTACGGGCCGTATCCCCGATCAACCTGAAGGGCATTCAAAACATCAAAATCCGTGAATGGACAAAACAAACAATTTATGAGAACATTTTCACAAGAAGACATTTATGACCTTCGCTAAAAAACATGCATGCATTCAAAAACCGTTTATCAAAACGTTCACAAAACCATTAGGGCCTTGGCCCGAAACCTTAAATCAAGTACCTGGGAACTCAGCCCAAAACCATATCCAAAACATAGAACACGGGGTCTGCACCCCAAACCACTTTCCCAAAATATAGAACACGGGGCCTCCGCCCCCAAACCATTTTCCGTGAAATCTCACATACAACCCATCCTCGGCGTCTCAAGTGAGATGCCAACTCGGGGCACACAACCCCTAGGGAACATATCCCCGATTTCGATGTGCCATATGTCTACGGACTTGACAGGACCGCCCCCGAAGGGACATTGATAACCGTGCCCAGTCCTGCTCCCGTCTGGCAAGTCGACTGAAATTCCCAGATTACCCTCAGTACTTGCCAAACCAGGGATAGCCACACACGTACACACTCATGCCTCCGCCTCTTGATCAGCCTCGATCAACGCGCCATGACCGGGAGGTTCAATAAAAACACAAAAGGTGTGAATGGACAAAAATAAATCAGTTACAGAAATATATTTCTACCCTCCACGTAAAACCGATGCATGATTTCGAAAATCATTTCAAAATCCATTACATTTTCAACATAAGAAAACCGTGTACAAAAAATCAAAATCCTTTTTCCTTTTCTTAACCCTCGGGTCTTAGCCCGCAATCACAACACAGGGCCTCAGCCCAAAACCATGAATCAAATCCAAGTACACGACATAATCCAAAACCACATAAACCGTATAAACCGGGCCACTGCCCAACACTATCCGAAACATCAGCAATCAACAGTAATTCACAAGTCAAACAATCTGCTGGATCTCAAGTGCGGCCGAGTTTTTAAACTCAAAACCATGCGCATAATCAGGCCTTCCTGGGATATCAACTAGTCTTTAAACTCAGAACATAATCAATAGGCCTCGGGGGTATCATACCGAGTCTTTAAACTCAAAACAGTAACCGAGTCTTTAAACTCATTAAGGGCCCTCCCCCGTCATCAATTAACCGAGTCTTCAAACTCAAAACATGATCCAGCCTTAGCACCGGGTCCTTAAACCCAAAACATACTCCAGCAATAATACCGGGTTTTTGAACCCAAAACCATTTGTAAATCACAAAAATCCAGGATCCATCATGATCCAAATTCCAAAATCAATCCGGAATCACATTTTGTTATAACAGGACTCATGTCCGAATTTCCACATTCAATCCCCAAAATCTTACTTCACAAAACATAATTAAATCGTCATTAAAAACGGGACATGTATAATCGTATCAAATCACTTTATCAAACCATCATCCATTCTAGAATTCGAATTCGCAATAATGATTCCGTAAACTAGCATCCGGAAACATCATCCCGAACCCAAACCCGGAAATCCATTTTCAAACTTCCGAAAACCGAAATCTCGTTTATCAAAATTACTTTTATGCCCTGGGCATCAAGCCCGAAATCACCTTTTTTGAAATCTGTTTTAAATCCTCGAAATCACATCATATTTCAAATCCCAAGTTCAAAACATCAAAACCATAATCAAATCACCAAAATCACGGTCAAACCACAACATACTCGAAATCTCGTAAAACGTGCAAATCCGTGTCATTCTCGAAATACATGTCAAAACCGTAAATCATACTCACAATCATAATCGAAACATCATTAAAACATGATAAGCACAAATCATATAAAATCATTCACTAAACCATCATCAAAGCATAAGAGAAACCATAGTCTCGAAATACGTGCAATTTCGAATGCATATAAAAAATACGTAGAAATACGGAAATCGAAATTATCAAAAGTCATAATCATAATCATTAAAATCATAGCAACATTTATGCATGCATTAAACTTTAGAAAGCAAAGTCCACTCACACACCGTCCATAAAGCTCGTTTTAGCACTGCACACGTTTCCATAATTTCCGGCATTTTCTAGAAATCTCGAATCCTGTCCGAAATCACTTTTCAGGGTCACTAAGGTCTCAAATAACATCATACTAATTTCCCAAAATTTTCTGGGAATTAAACGTTAATTAAAAACGTAACATAAGCCTTCGGACCCTCGAAACAACATCCAAACGGTGTCCGATAAATTCGAAACCAACGCTAAAATGTTCGTTGCATTGTATAGAACAAAAGTCGTGTTGAACTCACCTTGAGAATCAGCCCCAAACGCCCCCACGCGCCACCGGGAGTGGCTGTGCGTGAAACTCACGCGCCAGCTACAGTGCAAGCACTGTTCATTTTCCTCACCCGGCTAACTGTTAAACGGGTCGTTCGACCCGCGTGATGACCTGTTCCAATCTTCTTAAATCCAACTCAAATCCTTCAGTTGAATCATCAAATGGAACCGTTAGAGACCCAATTAAGGTTCTGTAAACCTAATTACACGCATCAAGCCTTAAATCCAACATTTTTCTCAAGATCAAACACACTGTCTTAACTTTCGAAACTCACTCAAAACAGCTTGGTTTTCAAATTAAATGATACAGAAGCTTCGTATGATCTAACCAAACATCAAACCGTAACCAATTTCAAGAATCCTTACCCGTAGGTGGTCGTCCTCAAGCTCGAAATTTTCCAGAAATGGGAACTTGTGTTCTTGGCCAAACCCCGATCGATTCCCTTCACAATCGACACGGTTGCACTCCAATTGGTCCCAGAAGGCTATTTCACTCCTTGTTTTTGTCCAACTCGACTCACAAATTAATCTTCGAATTTTCCCTCCATGTTTTTCAGATTTTCCAATTCTCAGTTTTCTCTCAGTTTTCAAACTCTCACTCATTCAAAATGAACCTCAACAGATCCTAACTCTCTGTTAATCGATCTGTGCAGAGGGAAACCCATGGGAATCCCTCTCAGACCCACTGAACTCTGTTCCCCGCAAAGCTTGTAACTCAGTTTTAAAAAAATGGCGCCCGTGGCCTGTTTTTCTGTCCAACCCGCACCACCAAACTGCCATTAACCTCAAAATACTTAAACAAAACCTTGATTCAGGGAAACCTTAAAGAATTCCTTGATCAGAGGGTTGATTAAACAATTGCACAACACCAACCCACGGCTGTTTCAAACTGGCTTGGCAAATTACCATTTTGCCCTTCTGCTCAAAATTACCAAAATGCCCCTCCACTTCCGAGACTCGTAACTCAACCGTCCGATGTCCATTTTTTGCGTGTCGCCTGTCTACGAACTCAGGGCATCGAGACCTACCTAACGGTCCTCGAATTGTGTGAAAACTAGTGGTCAATCAAAAAGTCAACATTTGCCCATTTTCGTCCAAATTACGAAAATGCCCTTGAACTTCCGAAGGTCATAACTTCCTCCTCGAATGTCGGAATCGGGTGTGCCACCTGTATATGAACTCGTGACGTCCCGAACTACGTTACGATCATTGGTCAAAGTCCGTTTGACCGTCCGGGTAAAAGTCAACCGTTTGCCAATTACCTAGGGGCAAAATTGTCCTTTTTCTTCAAATTTTCCGAATTTCCCTTTTTCTGAACGTCCAAGTCGTTACAGGACTCGTATCGACTCGATCTACGTAACGGTCCTCGGCCCTCGGTCATCGGACCTCCCGAGTAAAAAATCAACTTTTTGCCCTCATCTAGGGGCAAAATCATAATTTCACCCTGAACGTCTGTTAATCCTCGACTAATCCCTGATTAGCCTCGCTAATCCGTCATTAAGTCTTAATTAATCTTGATAATTCGGGACGGATCGTTACAATCTTCCCCCTTCAAGAATTTTGCCCTCGAAATTCAAACTGACCCAATTCCACAACAAAACTGTGGAATCCAACCATGTCCCCGACTCAGGTACTCTAGTGTAAATGTACACGTCCGTCACAACCACCGTACACGTCGGTACTCGCGGTTATCGGAGCCTCCAAAGCTCCAACTTATCCTCGAGAACTACTAGTCAGCTTGTACGTCTCACTCGAGACAGAATGTCGACGCCTCGCCGATCACTCACTTGTCAGGTTAGCAATACCAAACTGACATCCAAATGGCTTTTCAGCCTGATAGTTCTTCTTATCTGACAACCGAAGTCAGCTTTTCAGTCTGACGACCCTTCGCATCCGACAACCAGAGCTGATATCCTATTCAGCCTTCGATCCGTTAACATCATCTAGATCCTGCCATCACAATGGCACGAATCCCACCTCACAGGTCCTCCTCAAACCTATGTCGTAGGTTTAATTGACCTCGATACTCGCACGAATCAACTCTCTCCTTTTTCCAAACTCAAGGCTGACTCTCCTTAGAGTCCCATCAATCTATACTAACCCGAACTCGTCAGATATTGATTAATCCATTACCACGCTATTCCACGACATTTGTGACCAGCCGACAGCTCCCGGCTCCACTGCACTTTTGATGTGCTACTCTGATCTCGACTCGCTCTCGAGCCCTCACATCGTACCTCGTGTCACTCAACAACCGATGTTGAGCCTTGACTTTCCCAAATCCCAAATCGTCACACTACGTATCCTGTTGAAACACATTCGACATCGTACCCATCCTGGGTGTATCCGAATCCCAATCGAATACTTGTCTCAGTAGAGATAACACGTCTGCACTTTAGGTTTCCTTTAGTCATCCATGACTTGATCCCTCGCTCACTTCAATCACCGAACCCTACCAATACATTCTACTCGAGTACATAGTATTCAACATCTAGTCAAATCGTCGCTGTGTCGGAACATATCCGAACGTAATCCTTGTCGAACTGTCACTATCGGATCTATTCTAACCGTCATCTCGTGTCCATCTAGGACTCTAACCCGTCGACAAAACATTCATACTCTCAGGGAACCCTCAACCCGACATCTGATTGACCATACTCAATCCTCTCGTCCAAAGTGCACTACTCACAGGTGCACCCCTATCACATCAATCATCAAGGCACCACTCGGCCTAATCTAATCCTGCACTCGGGTAACGTCCAGTCACGTACTACTGTCTGTACACCAACCACGGATTGGACCTCAGCCTTCCGTTTCCAGGTGCACCTCAATCCAGCACACTCTCTGCTCTCATACCCAAGACAGATCCTACACTCCTATAACGAACTTCTGTCATGTCTTCTCACTGACTATGCTAAGAGATTCCTTAATTGTCTCACGATACAGTTCTCCTCTGCTTCTAACTTAGCATAATCAGCAAGGTAATTCAATTTAATGATGATCGGACCTCGGTCTACTCGACTCACGATCACGACAATCATCTCAGTCATCTCGATCGACTAGATCGTCACCACACTACTTGATCCACCTAAGATCCACTATCAGCTTCCTCGGTCAACGTAAGGTGACCCATAAGACCGACATAGGTTCGCTACCTCAGACACTCACTCATCACATCCGGTGACGCTAAACATCATCTACTCCTCAAGTCATTTAAATTTGTTTCACTGTCTAGCTGTTCGGTTCTTACACCCTCTTGAACCCTTTAACTGTAGCATCGGAATACCCATCTCCAATTAACATTGGAATCGAGTATCCTTCTCTTGTCCCAATCACAACTTTCTCTTGGTTCTGAAGTTTCAATCGCTTTGGAAACATGCTTCTTTTCCGATTACTGAGGTTACTCTCTACACGAGTATTCACGTCTTATAGGCAAACTAGTGCCAAGTCCTCAACTCAGGGGGTATGGTCAACTGTAGTCCACCAAACCAAGTATACCCCGTACCTCGCACTGAGCCACTAGGGATCCTCTCTGTCCCACTCAGTGCCCATCAAACTCACACGGCTACTACTCTAGGGCACGTCTACCTACTCGGTTACAAACTAGGCCCTCACCTTACTCGGACATCATCCACATGTCCGTAAATCATCCAACTCACCTATCCTTTTACGACCATTTATGTACATCCAACAGGATGTCCATTCATCCTAATCTGATGTACCGCTCGACTGAAGAGTCACAACAGGCTCCTATTTTGAGCTGCAGTCGAATCTCTGCACGTCGTCACATCTGAACCACCGGTCACTAAACTGCATAACAGTACTCGCGTCGTCTAATCTTAGTCATCTCAACACAACTCCTCAGAATCTACACTAGTCAACGAATCCTTCTCGTCGTGTAGTGGAAGAAATCATCCATGAGCCCGCCACGACTGAGATACCCTCATCTCGTGGCTCATCGTCTTTCCTCGTTATCGGCATCGCATCGTTGTCATGCAGAGTGCAAACCAAACCAATCCTAAGACCCTGTTCACCGAGCAATCGCCACTCATCTCTGCTCGAGTCGGAGAGGCTCTGCCGCCCTCGTACGCCACACTCTGGGTACGACTATCCCAACGATCCGTACGAGAAAATAAACGTTTCCTGAACGTTCCCCGATTCTCAACAACCATTAACAATTCCAGCCTCGATGGTGGTACCTACCACAAACTCGCACAGACACAACCCACTTACATCACCATCGAGACTCCAAACCTAAGCAGTCAACTCACCGCCAGCACCAACTGTTCAACATCCAACGTCCACCGATCGGTCCACCTCGGAATCTGATCCACAAGTACCGCTCTCCTGGTACTTTGTCCAATCACTCGTCAACTAGGGTTATTGCGAACTCGGCTACTCCCTGCAGCACGTCCATTCGAGTGCTCCTTCGCGCTCGACTCCGAAGAGTCGTCGTACTCCGCTACTGGTGTTCAACCAACTGGTAACTACACTCTAAGGATCCCATCCTCTCGTAACAGTACGGCGCCCAGCCACTGGCCTGTACAAGAACTTGGCCATACGTTTCGTGCCTAACACTGCACCACTGCTACATGTCGCAATCGTATCCTGCCATGTCACACAACAACTACTCTGGGGCATCACTTGCCAATCGACATGACACGACCCAACCCCAATCCCCTGGATTAAGAGATAAGTCATGCTTCCGTCTAACTTATGTGTGACACGAAGGCTAAACTGTCGTCCAACCTCCATGTAACACGTAAGCTGGACAACGTCTAACAAACCAAAGTACCAAACCACCTTTCGATGTCCCAGAGTGCGCAGAACTTGATGTGGATTGCGTGTGTGATGTCTCTGTCTCTCTAACAATAGCCCGCACCGTATCAAACCAGGAGGGTATCGAAAACATAAAAGGTTGTGAGTGGACAAAAATGAATAATACGTTCAGAAAACAGTTTATAAGTTTATACCTTCCATTTAAAAACCAATGCATGCATTCGAAAACCATTTCATAACACCATTTCATATCCAAGATAAGAAAACCATTTCCGAAAACCATAAATCAGAATCAAGTACGGGCACTCAGCCCAAAATCCATCAAATCCAAATCATCCGGGCCACAGCCCAAAACATCTAAAAACCAGTGAAAAACCAACCGAAAATCAAGTCAATCAATCTGCTGGATCTCAAGCGCACCGAGTCTTTAAACTCAAAACACATGCGCATCATCAAGCCTTCCCAGGATATCAACGAGTCTTTAAACTCAAAACACAATCAATAGGCCTCAGGGGATATCACAATAACCGAGTCTTTAAACTCAAAACATATACCGAGTCTTTAAACTCAAAACATATCAATCCAGGGCCCTCCCCCGTCATCAATCAACCGAGTCTTTAAACTCAAAACTAGATCCAGCCATATCCAGGTCTTTAAACCCAAAATCAAGTACCAACGGGTCTTTAAACCCAAAACCAAGTGAAAATCATAGAAAATCCAGAAATCCAATTTCAAATCCGAATCTGAAATCATCATTCCGTAGCCAGCATCCGGAATCATCATTCCGTAGCCAGCATCCGGAATCATCATTCCGAACCCAAATCCAGAAATCCACTTTTCAAGTTCCACAACCGAATCCCGAATCATATTTCGGAAATCCGATTCCAAAACCCGAAATCACATTTATCGAAATCACTTTTATGAACAGGGCCTAAAGCCCGAAATCACTTTTCCAAAATCCTAATGCTTTTCCGTCTAATCCACTATCACTGGCTTTCCCGAACCTGTCTAAATCCCATAAGAAGGTCACTAACTACTTCAAATATTTATACTAAAGCCCCGTAATTTTCCCCAATTTTTAACTATTTTTAACCTAGCCTTTAAACCTTCGGACATCTTGAAACATATCAAAACGATGTCCGATCGACTCGAAATCAGTCCCAAAATGTTCGTTACATCGAATACTTTAAAAGTCATGTTGGAAACTTCCCCAAAAGGGGTCCCACACGCCCTCACTCACCTTACTGTTCATCATCGTCAACCTCCCGCCAGACCGGTTCAGACCGGTCCAGACCGGCCCGGTCCAATTGAACCGACAAGGGCGGTTTTCATCCAATTTCAAGTCAATTTCGGTCCTTTTTCTCCCATTAGGTTTGTCCAATCCTCTCCTATGAATCTACATGATCAAAACCTTAATTTGAGCACGATAATCTGCCTTCCACATCGAAGAAGAAAAATCCAAAATTCGTCCTTCTCTGTTCCCGGCCACCACGATGTCCTCCGGCCACGGGTTCCTGTTTCAAGCTCAGTAGCAACCTTTAGAGACTAGAATGAGCATCACATGCATTCATTATCTCACCAAAACTCACATTTTCCATTTTGAAAAAAATAGAGAAACAGGGCATTCGAGACAGCTTACCTGCCTCGGTCCTCCACCGTGGCCTCCACCGTGGCCTCCACCGTGGCCTCCACCGTCGTCTTCTCGACATCCTGGTCTCCCTCTAGGCTACTGCTCAATACCAACAACTGATTCCCAAGGGTTTGAAGGTTTTTTGTTTGGTGGTCACGGTTTCCTCTCTGTCTCTGTTTTCTCACTCTTACACACCACCCACTCGACTCACTCTAGCTCAGACAACATATACACGACTCACTTGTGTTTCTCCTCTCTCACAATCAAACTCTAATCTTCTCACTCACCTCGACACATAGCATAGATAACAATCAGCCTTCCCCTGTTTTATCGCTCACCGCCTTATTTAATCGATCAAACGGGATAACAAAGTGGAACCAACCAGAGGTATCCACATGTCCCCATCCCTCTGCCCTCATCTGAAAATATCCAACCCATCAAGGACAGATGTCCTTATCCCACTGATCACCATTTCAAATTCAGACAAAAGACCAATATACCCCTGCCTTCACAATTGCCATTTTTCCCTTAGTATTTTTATACTCAGAACTAAACCGTCCGACGTCCGATGACAGCGTGCCGTCTGTCGTTGTACTCAGGGGATCAAGACCTACCTAACGGTCCTCGAAATACGTGAAAAAGCTATGTCGTATGAAAAGTCAACAGTTTTCCCCTTTTTCAACCAATTTACCAAACTACCCCCGAACTTCCGAACATCATAACTTTTTCCTCAAATGTCGGAATTGGACGTGCCACCTATCTATGAACACGTGACGTCCCGAACTACGTTACAGTCATCGGTCAAAGTCCATTTGATAGCCCTAACTAAAAGTAAACATTTTGCCCATTCTATGGGCAAAATCATCATTTCGCACCGTCCGTCCGAAAGTACCCAACTAATCACCGATTAATCACACTAATCCATCATTAACCACTAATCTGGTCTCAGTTTTCGGGACGGGTCGTTACACGACATCCCTTCGGGATTCGACACACTGATGGCATCTCATACCACATAGGGTCAACGTCCCTATTCTAACCAGTCCCAACTAGGGTCATCGTGCACTTGACTGCTCCCAACAGTATACTCTCTTATCCTTGCAGTTCTATCGTGGATGACTCTAACATCTGACCTCTACTAGTTCAACTTTTCTTCATTCCATGTCCGTCCTGACCGTTCGACGGTCTAAACTTTCAAGTCGTCATCCTGTGTCTACTGGTGCACTGGATCCTATCTCCAGTAACTATACGGATCTAAGTCGTTGGATTCACACGTGCATTGATCCTACTCGGAATCATGTATCTCGAGAAATGTGGCATCCTTTTCCAAATCAAACCCTAGACCACTGCACCTCGTGCCAAACGTAAGCTACCTAGGGTCGATTCTACCGAATCCTCGTACCAATACCCTAACTATTCGGTTGATGACGTGCTGTTACGACTGTAGAGACATCATATTCTCGATCTACGCGTACTCTGAGAGCAAAACCTACTCTGATACCACTTGATAGGACCCGTCCCAAATCCCCCAAGATTAACGTGGGATGTGTCTGCTCCCGTCTGACACGAAGTGTAAGACCAGGGATAATTCTGTCCTTAGCCCAACCTGGACTTCCAGAGAGCGCCAGGATCGGGAGGAGGAGTGTGATGTCTCGGTCTCTGCTACAGCCCGCATCCACGATCAACCTGAAGGGAATTCAAAACATCAAAAGCCGTGAGTGCAAAAAACAAACAATTTATGAAAACATTTTCACCAGAAGACATTTATGCCCTTCACTAAAAAGCATGCATGCATTTGAAAATCGTTTATCAAAACGTTCACAAAACCATTAGGGCCTTGGCCTGAAACCGTAAAGCAAGTACCTGGGAACTCAGCCCAAAACCATATCCAAAACATAGAACATGGGGTCTGTGCCCCAAACCACCTTCCCAAAACATAGAACTCGGGGCCTCCGCCCCCAAACCATTTTCGGTGAAATCTCACATACAACCCATCCTCAGCATCTCAAGTGAGATGCCAACTCGGGGCACACAGCCGCTAGGGAACACATCCCTGATATATGTAACGACCCGTCCCGGAAGACAGGAATAGATTAGTAGTTAATGACGGATTAACGAAGATAATCGGTGGTTAGTTGGATACTTTTGGACGGATGGTGTAGAATGACGATTTTGCCCCTAGAATGGGCAAAATGTTGACTTTTAGTTCGGGCGGTCAAATGGACTTTGACCGATGACCATGAAGTAGTTAGGGATGTCACGAATCTGTAGACATGTGGCACGTCCGATTCCAACATTCGAGGAAGAAGTTGTGATGTTCGAAATGTCGAGGGCATTTTCGTATATTGGTTAAAAAGGGGGAATTTTTTGACTTTTTGCACGACAAGTTTTCTCCACACAAATCGAGGACCGTTAGATAGGTCTCGATGTTCTGAGTATAACGACAAGCGGCACGCCGTCATCGGACATCGGACGGTTAAGTTATGGGTCTAGATAGGTGAGGGGTAAAATGGTAATTTGGACTTTCAGGGGCAGTTTGGTCTTTTAACACCTGGAAAAACGTGTCCAACCAGATAAGGACATCTGGGGCAATGCAATTGGATATTTTTGGGCTGAGTCCACAGGGTGAGTGATACCTGGCCGTTTCCTAGAGGCTTCGAGCCTTCTCTCACGGTTAAGCCAAGTTTAAATGAGATTGTTAATCGAACAAATGAGAAAACAGAGACTGAGAGAACATCGACCCATTTCCAGTGAGTGTGTGAGCGTCGTGTGATTTCTTTGTGCTTGAGTGAGTGCCAGAGGTTGTGTGATCGTGTTGAGAGGAACTTAAGAGTAGCTGTGTGTGTGAGAGGTGAGAAAATCAGTGAAAACAGAGAGGGAGTCGTTGGTCATGGTGCAACCTCAATCGATCAAACCCATCGAAGTTGGGCTTGTGGTGGTGTTTAGTGAGCTGAGGAGTGATTTTGGACATCAAGAACCACGGTGGAGGTCAGAGAGTAGGTGAGTTCTTCGATTTCCTCTGTTTTCCAGAAAACGTTTAAAGAGGAATTATTGGTTTTGGCGTGTTATTCAACCACTGTGTGGTTGTTTATCGACTTAGGAGATTACCCAGGTGCCCCAGGACTTGAAACTGTGATCAGAGAATGTCGAGGTGGTCGGAAACAGAGGCAGGGAGTTCTGAGTTTTGGTTCGAAGTTTGGGAGGTAAGGTTTAGAACTTCATTTCGTGTTTTTATTAAGTGAATCAATCACAAACTCAAGGACGAAACTTAGGATAAACAAAAGACTGAAAACGGCTTAGAAATGGGTGAAAATCAGCCTCACTGGCTCGGTTGGACCGGGCCGGTTCGAACTGGTCTAAACCGGGTTGGCGAGAAGAAGGAGACAATGAACAGTAAGGTGCGTGGCTCCCACAAGCAGCCCCTTTGGGAAGCACGTGAGGGTGCGTGGGACCCCTTTTGAGGAAGGTTCCAACATGACTTTTAAAGTATTCGATGTAACAAACATTTTGGCACTGGTTTCGAGTCAATCGGACATCGTCTCGATAGGTTTCGGGATGTCCGAATGTTTTAGGGCTCGTTTAAAAATAGTTAAAAATTCGAAAAAATTACGGGGCTTTAGTATGACCATTTTGAAGTAGTTAGTGACCGTATTATAGGATTTGGACAGGTTCGGGGAAGCCGAGGTTAGTGGAACGGCCGGAAACGACGTAAGTATGCGCGTATCGAGGTGACGACGATATGGTCTGTGAGTGGACTTTTCTTTCAAACTTATGATGCATGCATATATGTTTTAATACGTTTTCTATATGTGATTCTATGATTTGCTTTATGATCTTTATGGTTTACGGTTTTGCACGGTTTTTGAGTTATTTACGGAATTACACGTTTTACGAGGTTTCGGTCTATCTTGTGATTTGACGAAGGTTTTTAATGATTTGATTTCGGGATTTGAAATATGATTTTATTTCACGGATTTGAAATGGATTTTGGAAAAATGATTTCGGGCTTGGAGCCCTGTTCATGAGATTTCGATAAACGAGTTTTCGGTTTTGAAACTGGATTTCAGAAAGGAAGTCTGGATTTGGGTTCGGGACAGTGGTTCCGGATGCCGGCTTACGAAATCATTGTTGCGAATTCGGATAAGGATTTTCGAAGGTTTTCACTGTTGTTTAAAAAATGGTTTTGGGTTTAAAGACCTGGACAAAGAAAAAGAAAAATCGTTGGATCTGGTTTTGAGTTTAAAGACTCGATTGATTGACGGGGGGAGGGCCCTGGATTGAGATGTTTTGAGTTTAAAGACTCGGTATATGTTTTGAGTTTAAAGACTCGGTGATTGTGATACCCCCCCGAGGCCTGTGATTGTGTATTGAGTTTAAAGACTCGTTGATATCCCGGGAAGGCCTGGTTATTGCGCATGGTTTTGAGTTTAAAGACTCGGGCGCACTTGAGATCCAGTAAACTCGTATGATTGATGTTTTTCACTGGTTTTCCGATGTTTTGGGCAGTGGCCCGGATGAATTGGATTTGATGAGTTTTGGGACTGAGTTCCCGTATTTGAGATTGATTTGAGATTTGAGGCTGAGGCCTGGATTTGAATAGTGGATTTGATTCGGGTTTTCAAATGGTTTTCATTAATGGTTTTTATATGAAATAGTTTTATGGAATGACTTTTATATGCATGCATTGGTTTTTACATGGAGGGTATAAATGTAATTATTGTTTTTTTTTTATAAACTGTTTTCTTGAACTTAGACTTTATTTTTGTTCACTCACAGTCTCTTCATGTTTTCGATACCCTCCAGGTTGTTGCGGTACGGGCTGTTGGTCGAGAAAGACGGAGACATCACACATACGATCCACAGTAGCCTCTGTGCACTCAGGGAAGTCCGGTTTCTATTGAACGGTTGAATCGAGAATCCCTTGTCCGACTTAAGTGTCACATGGAGGTTGGACGTTGGTTTAGCCTTCGTGTCATGCGTAAGTTAGACGGGAGCAGGATTTAGCCCTTAATCTCGGGGGGTTAGGGGTGGGTCCTGTCAATATATGTCACGATTCATCTCTATATAAGTGTGCACACTACCCGGGGTCTCACTCCGAGTCTACCTCCAGGAATTCTCTGTCTGGGAGGCTCTATCCAACATCCAGGATCCATGAAGTCTGGATGATTGTCTCCGGACCTAGCTCGAGACCATATCATAACTCCCACTCCTGGAGGAGACCAATCAACTCATATGGAGGGTATATACATTTTCGAAAATACTTTCTTTTAAATCTCAATTTAACTGGGTCTTGTACCCGAATCTCGACGGGATTCGTTGAATCTGATTCAAATTTACTTTCACAGGCCTCAACCTAAATCCACAGTTCAATATGGCCTCATGCCAGGATTCTCATTTCGTAAACCAAACTGGGACTTAAGCCCGATTTCTCAATCAACTAGGCATCTAGCCCGATATCACAACTAACGGGGCCTCAAGCCCGAAACCATAAATCAACGGGGCCTCAAGCCTGATTTCACAGCCAACAGGGTCTCAAGCCCGATACTACAGTCAACGGGGCCTCAAGCCCGAATTCGTAAACCAACGGGGCCCTCGGCCCGATCGTATAACTCAAATGGGCATCCGGCCCGATTTCTAGTGAAATAAAATGGACTCCAAGTCTGAGAGTTTCCAATCAAATGGGTCTCATGCCCGATTCCATGTTTCTAAATCCAAAACCAGTTCGTCAAACCATCGTTAAAAATATGGTACGCATAGGCACGACATAAAGCCGAAAACCTCAAAAAGCATGCAATTATGTCAATCCTAAGCTACCACAAACAAATGCACTCATGGCATCAAAAAACATGTATTTAAAACATTTATAAACACTTATGCATGCATCGAATTCATAAAACAAGTCCACTCACAGACCGTGCGAAGCCGCGCCTCGATACACGCGCCATAAGCCTTTCCCGGGCCAATCACTATCTCTAGGGCTCCCGAACCTGTCTAAATTAATTTAGAGGGTTACCAACTACTTAAATAACCCCACACTAAAGCCCCGTAATTTTCCAAAATTTTTAACTATTTTAAACCCAATCCTAAACCTTCGAACGTCCCGAACTATATCGAAACGGTGTCCGATCGACTCGAAACCAGTCCCAAAATATTCGTTACATCGAATAGATGATTTCACATGTTGGAACCACCCCCAGAAAATGCTTCACGCGCCCCCACACGCCACCCAAAGAGGCTACACATGTGGCTCATGTGCCCTGCACAGTTGTCTTCAACCTTAAACGAACCGGCCGGTCCGGTTCGATCTTGTACAGCTGGTCTGCCTGGACCGGCGTGACCAGTCCAAGGCTATATCCTCTCCATTTTTTCTCCTTTTTCTTCCCTTTCAATTCCATTCTCTTTTTTATATCATTATCTATCTATTCCTATCATCAAATCTAAGGAAAAACGCTTAAAACTCGATTGTGCAAAACTCCCCATCACGGTCCATTTTCCCGATCAGCCTCCCTCGACGTTCGGCCGTCAACCACCGTCCAAACCACACGCGTAGTCCCAAAATGTTTGTTACATCGAATAGATGATTTCACATGTTGGAACCACCCCCAAGAAATGCTTCACGCGCCCCCATGCGCCACCCAAAGAGGCTACGCGTGTGGCTCATGCGCCCTACACAGTTGTCTTCAACCTTCAACGAACCGACCGGTCCGGTTTGGTCCTGTACAGCTGGTCTTCCTGGACCGGCGTGACCGGTCCAAGGCTATATCCTCTCCATTTTTTCTCCTTTTTCTTCCCTTTCAATTCCATTCTCTTTGTCATATCATTATCTATCTATTCCTATCATCAAATCTAAGGAAAAAAACGCTTAAAACCCGATTGTTCAAAACTCCCCATCACAATCCATTTTCCCGATTAGCCTCCCTTTATGTTCAACTGTCAACCACTATCCAAACCACCTCCGAACCTTCCTAATAACCTAAGAAACATCCTTCAATCACCCAAAACCTTCCATAACGTCCTAATCAAAAACAAAGGAAAATTGAACACAACCTGGTAATCGGGTTACCTCTGTTTCCAAGGCCATCGTCGCCGTCCACGACGGTCCTATCATCAACCAGCCACTGTCAGCCTCTCTATGTCTCTCTCTCTCTCTCACAGTCCAGCAGCAAGGATTTGAATGGTCGATGGATTGGTTTGGGTGAGATCAGGTTTGGTTTGGACGAACAAAGGAATTGGGTGATATGCATGAACGTGTTTGAGTGAGCAATGGATGAGTGACATTTGTCACTCATCCATTGGGCCAGGAACAAAATATCCGGGGCCCATTAATGACAATTGGCACTTGCCACGTAATTCGTGCAATAGTGCCACGGAACTTACGTGAACCGTAACTTTCCCGTCAAACATCCGATTTCAACGTGCTACCTGTCTAAGGACTCGTATTGACTCGATCTACGTAATGGTCCTCGGCCCTCAGCCATCAGATCTCCCGGGTTAAAAGTCAACTTTTTACCCTCGTCTAAGGGCAAAATCGTAATTTCTCCCTGAACGTCCGTTAATCCTCGACTAATCCCCGATTAACCTCGCTAATCCGTCATTAAGTCTTAATTAATCCTGATAATTCTTGACGGGTCATTACAGTGTGAGTGGACAGTTTAATTAATAAATGTTGAATAATTATATATTTATATGGTTTTATGGCATGGCATGGATTGATATGGTTTGAATATATGATTCTAAATGTTTTCTGGATAAATACCAAGTTTTAGAATATATATTCAAGATGTTGTTTTCTGGGCATAGGTTATGGTGGATTTTGGGAAAAATCAGATTTTGAGCTCATGCCCTGGTGGAAAATGTTTTGCGGCTTTGAGTATTTCAAAAGCAGGTTAAAATGTATTTTTGTAAACTGTTTTTCCCAGTATGGTAATCTTCATGTAATTGGATTGCTATTTCGGAATTAGACTCCAAGAATTCCCAGATATGGACTAAGATATTGTTGGAGTTGGACTCCACATGTGCCGACGAAGTTGGTCTCTACAGGTTCCGTGATGTATACGTGTAGTATCAGGGATGGGCTAGTTGGTTTGACTATTATTGGTTGTTATGTCCAGAGGTTTTCGAATTATTTATAAACAACGGTTTTAGGGAAATATGGGCCATGGGTATTTATACGTTTTATATGATTTATACTGGACCCACGGTTCTATGTGACAGTTTTATCTAAAATCAAGAATTTATATTTGTCTATGCATGCATGTTTTTATAACTAGAGGGAAAATGATTATTTGGAAAATGGTTTTCCAAAGACGTTATTTTTCCTTACTCGTAGTTTTTAAGGTTTTGGTACTCTCCAGGCTGATCTTGTGAGGAAGGTTGTATTGAGACTGAGGCATTTACCTAAGACTGCGCGCTCTAGTTAATGAGAGTAGGGTTATGATCATTTATTTTTGTGTCAAGTGTTTTGTGAGATTATTTATTTTTAGATTTTTATTTACGGTCGACACGTGGAGTTTATCCCTTGTCTGACAATGTTTCGTATTTATTAATAGACTGAGGGTACTTTTGGTATTTAAGGTTTTTATGTCAGACGGGAGCAGATCCTTTGACACGACCCATCCCAATCCCCCGGGATTAACGCTAGATGTACCATACTCCCGTCTGACACCACGTGCCAGACAAGAGATAACTCAGACCTTGACTTTCCCAGAGCTTCCAAAGTGCGCTAGGATCTGTGGATGAGTGTGATGTCTCGGTCTCTACTACAGCCCGCATCCGCGATCAACCTGAAGGGTATTAAAAACCATAAAAGTTGTGAGTGGACGAAAATAAATAGTTTAATAAAACACATCTCACAAAAAGACATTTATACCCTTCATAAAAAAAACATGCATGCATTCGAAAACCAATTAACTCAACCGTTCCTCTAATCAAATCAAAGTTAATAAAACTGTTTATCAATCAAAGCCATTTTCTTACTTAAATCATTAGAGCCTTTGCCTAAAACCATAAAATCAAGTAATCAACCATGTGGGAACTCAGCCCAAAACCAAGTATGTGGGTCACAATTCAAATCCTCTAATACCAAACAACCAATCCAGTGAAATACAGTTTACCAATCCTTGACATCCCACATCGCATATGTTTAATAATGTCACGGTCTAAGCCTACGCGTGTCGCTCGGTCTCAAGTCCGAGTCTACCTAAGGTCCACCCAGGTCAATGACCCTCCTTGGGGAGTAGAGGCTTTAACCTTTAGCAATCCTGATCCCGAACCTCTCTACGGTCTTTCACGTAGAACGACCCCTATCAGGAAATGCTCTGTGACTACTCCAATATTCCTAACACCTGGAGAGAAAATCCACACATAGGATGGTATGTTTAAAAACAGAAATCCAACCAGTGGAAAACCATCGTAAAACCATTTATAACTCAAATCCAGTTATTTCAATAGGGTCTCAGCCCGAGGTATAATTTCCAAATCCAATTAGGGGCTCAGCCCAATTCCAAATCCAAATCCAAATCCAAATCTCATTAGGTTCTCAAGCCCGAAATCACATTACATAAACCACAAAGGGGACTCATGCCCAATATCATAACCAACTGGGCCTTATGCCCGATACCACAAACCAACTAGGCCTCTGACCCGATATTTTATAAATCAACGGGGTCTCAAACCTGGAATGATATTTCCAAAATCCAAAATCGTTTCTTTATCTAAATCATTTGAAACAC
Organism: Prinsepia uniflora; assembly: GCA_032719365.1. NCBI lineage: Eukaryota > Viridiplantae > Streptophyta > Magnoliopsida > Rosales > Rosaceae > Prinsepia > Prinsepia uniflora. The sequence continues at coordinate 67,758,203 of CM064861.1, read as the reverse complement.
AAGAATGTATAAAAGATGGCCTAAGTCCAAAGTATAACACAACCCATAAATCCTCGAAATACGTACAATACCAAATTTATACGAAATTACCAAAACACCACAAACATATGCACTCAAGGAATTTCAAGTCAGGTATTTAAAACATATAAAACAGTTATGCATGCACCATATTTAGAAAGCAATGCCCACTCACAGACCGTTCTTGTTGCACCTCGATAACCATGCCTAAGCTTCTTTGGGCAAATTCAACCTCTCCGGATCATCCGGACCTGTCCAAATCACACTCAAAGGTCACTAACCATCTATAAAAATCCTAAACATGAACCCCAAGACTCCCAGAAAAGTCAATGTGTCCCGAACACACTTCCCTATACTAGAAACCTCAATTTGACCAACCTAACGATCTCAGATCGACCCGAAACCACCACCATTGGATCCGGATCGTCAAAACCTTTAAAATGGCACTGGTACCACCTCGAGATTCATGTCCACGCTCCCCATGCGCAGGTCAAAGTTGCTGGTCAAAAAGTCAACGCTGACGTCAGCAAAGTCAACACTGACGTCAGGTCAACGGTCAACGTTGACGTCAGCATGACGTCGTCCTAACAGCTGTCAGGTCTGACACATGGGGCGTGTGACATCATCATCGTCTTCAACCTTCGTTCAGGTCAACTCGATTCACTATAACGAGTCATCCAGACCTGCAACCCGACCCGATCCTAAAACCTTCATTTTTAACCCATTTTCGATCCTATATCTTCCTAAACGATCGTCTGGGTTCCTAAGGAAGATCTATGAGTTCAAAATCTTGAAAAATGTACTAGAATTTACCTGTACCATTCAATCCTCACGGCCCAGATTCAGGCCTTCGTCTAAGGCGGTTCCATCGTCCTCCGTTGTCCCAAAATCATCCCTACCATCTCGTACGAGCTCCATAGACCCAACCAAATCATCAAAATCAACTCTAAACGTCCGAAAATGAAATTCAAATTTTGAATTTAAAAAGGGTATCATGCTTACCTTTCCCGTGCCTTCCTCTGCCAGCCACAGTGGTCCTACCTCATCCCTCGCTATCTCCTGGTCTCTCAGCCACCCTCTGTCTCTCTCTCAGATCAAAACCAAGTGAGGGGAAAGGGATTGGGGTTTGGGTGTTTGTGGGTTTCGAGTATGGGAAAACAAAGAAGATGAATGAAGGATGATGCATGTATGAAAAGCAATGGTCAATGGATGAGTGACACTTGTCACTCATCCATTGGTCCTGGATAAAATATATAGGGCCTACATGAAACAAAAGTCCAACTTTCTCGTAAATCGTGCAATCGTACCACGATTCATTCTAGGCCCGTAAATTTCCCGTAACGATCGATTTCGACGTGCCGCTTGTCTACGAACTCGTAACGCCCCGATCTACGTAACGTCCCTCAGTCCTTGTGCATTTGACCACCCGAATCAAAAGTCAAATTTTTACCCATTCCCAAGGGAAAAATCATCATTTTTCACCGACCGTCCTAACAATCCTCGACTAATCCTCGATTAGTCCCGATAATCCTCAGTTAGTCTTAATTAATCCCGTAAATTTGGGACGGGTTGTTACATCCTTTGACGAGTATCAAGGTGATTTCGAGGAGGATCCTATAATGCCAACAATCCATATAACCTCATATGTAAACCCCCTAAATCCCAGAATAGTACATTCGTCCTGAACACACAACCTGATACTTAAAATGCCAAAAACTACACCTTAAAACTCGGATCGGCCTAAAACCACCACCATTGGATTCAGCTCATCGAAACCTTACGAACAAGCTTAATAGTGCCTCGAAACCTGTGCCCACGAGCTGCCACGCATTCGTGGAAGGTTAATAGCCTTCCCCACGACCACCACGCGACGCTAACGCCAGCCACTGATGTCACTTGCTAACGTGGCACCCTACTAACTCACCTTACTTATTGATGTGGCTTGACATGTGGTTAGCTAATGTGACACCACTTCCATGTGACATGCTGACGTGTCACCCTAACAAGTGGCATGCTGACGCCACCTCTAGCTGGAGAAAACAGTGGTGCAGCCGTGATCGCCGATGTGGCCGCCGCCATCGGCCACAGGAAAACCTCTCTTGTTACCCCGATTTTCAAACCTCCATAACTCCCTGATTTCTCAATCAAATTGGACAAACTTTATATCACAATCTATCAACTCGATCTTAGGAATCCAAATCTAAGACCAAATTTGAGATAAAATATATGGATTCCAAGTTATGGCCCTCGAAAGCTACATGTTTCTTCCTCCTCCTGTACCTGCCGTGTCTATGTCGTTCTCCCTTCAAACCTAGGTTAAGCTTGATCGTGAAGCTCCAATAAACGTGTTTCTTGCTTTGGTTTAAGCTCAAAAGGTCTCAATGTCAAACTTGAATTATGGGTGTGTGTGGGGGTTATTTTGGTTGCACGGGAAAGAGAGAAAAGTGAGAGATGAGTGAGTTGATAATGATCAAAAGGAGATGGGCTCCTAGCCACCCAAAATCAAACCTTGCAAAAAATATCCCCCCCTTCGTATTGACCAATATGTCCCTTCCCAAATTAGAATCCCATACCAAAACCAAGGATAAAATGGTCCAACAACTATACAACTTTAAAAAAATCCCTATAAAATTGTAATTTAAAGTCTGGGTCATTATAGAGGTTGTAAAGACTAAATTGTAAATTTATGGGCTTGGGCCAAGAGTGCTTTAAAATCCCAAATGGGATTCTCCATGTCTTTTGGGCCTAAACGATGTTGGGCTTTGGGTACGCCTAACCCCATAACTCACTGAACGAGGCTGGAGCGAAAGATAATTAGGGGTAATTTAGCAAAAATCAAATTTCGTTCTCACGTTTCCGGTACATGATGTAATAGCTTTTAATCTCCAACAAAAAAAAACTTGGTTTATGATCTCCACTTTTGTTTCATTTACCACTTTCATCATTACAATTTAAATGTTAACCAAGTGTTTAACACCTTCGAAGTGGTTTAAAAAATGCTCTCTCTAAAACATTTGTGCTCTCTGTTTCCTCTCCTTCCCAACCTTCCAACTCCCTAGATTTGGGGTGGAGGCTTTTTCCTTTGATCTTCACCTCTTGGTGGTAGATCTAAGCTAAACCTCTACCCCCAAATTTCGTTCTCACGTTTACGGGATATGATGTAATAACTTTTAATCTCCAACCAAAAAAACTTGGTTTTTGATCTCCACTTTTGTTTCATTTACCACTTTCATCATTACAAATTAAATGTTAACCAAGTGTTTATGGCCTTCGAAGTGGTTTAAAAAAGCCTCGCTCTAAAACCATTTGTACTATCTGTTTCCTCTCATTCCTAACCTTCCAACTCCCTAGATTTGGGGCAGAGGCTTTTCCTTTTGATCTTCACCTCTTGGTGGTAGATCTAAGCTAAACCTTTGTCCCCAAAGTCCCTTATCTTCTTCCTTTCCCTTTTCCCTCCCATTTATACGCCCATTTCTCTCTAGTCCGTTTGTCTCCTGCCTTGTAGCCGTTGTTGGTAATGTTCAGTCTTTTGTCTCTATGCAGGTTATTTGACAAGACCCATCCCAATCCCCCCGGGATTACCATGGAATGTGCCCTGCTCCCGTCCAACAAGGGGTGTCAGACAAGGGATGACCAAGAGCCACTGCCCAAACGGGGCATCCAGAGTGCGCAAGGATCGATGGAGGAGGTGTGCAATGTCTCAGCCTCTGCTGCAATCGCATCTGTAATCAACCTGAAGGGCATTAAAACCAAAAGCTATGAGTGGACAAAACCAATAAGTTTACCAAATACATTTATAATACATTTATGCCCTCCAATAAAAACGTATACATGCCACAAAAACCAGTAACCAAAACGTTTGCTCAACCGAGCCATTAGGGCCTTAGCCCAAAAACCGTTAACCAAACAACAAGTGTGGGAACTCAGCCCAAAACTGTGAAATACCAACAACTATACATAAACAACCATGTGGGTCACCACCCAAAACCATAAATGAGCATCAATCCATTAAAATCATATAATCACAAATCCACCCGGAAAGCCATTTCATTAATTCGTATTTTACCATTACCATCACCAGCATCCCTGATGCTAGACGTCCCTGACGTCATATCTCACGGTTTCATAAGCTACGCGTGCTGCCCGGGGTCTCTCCGGGTCCATATATCTGACATCCCTGATGTCTGACGTCCCAGACGTCAATCATAGCAATCCTGCTCCTGAGTCATCATACGGTCCGGCTGCTCCGTATGGTAACCCTTCGCAGGCAATGCACCGTGACTTCCCCAGTGTCCTAGGCATCTGGAGGAGACCATCATATATCCTTGTATCAAGATGGTATATGGAAAACAGTTTTTATTAATTCATTTCACAACATCACAATGGGCCCTGCCCGAATTTTCCATAAAACAACACATTTCCATTTAGGGTCCCTGACCCGAAACCACATTTATTAAATATAGGGCCCCCTGACCTGAAATCATCATTTTAATCCAACTGGGCCTCATGCCCGACTTTATGAACCACTGGGCCCACGGCCCGATTTATAAACCAACTGGGCCTGCAGCCCGACTTATAAACCAACTGGGCCCGCAGCCCGATTACGTACTCAAATGGACTCCAAGTCCGAGATTTCCAAAACAAGCGGGCCTCAAGCCCGAATTCATCTTTCCGATATAGGAACCGTTTTATCATAATATTTATTTAACCACAAGCATGCAAAACCACAAATAAACCGTTAATCCCGATATACGTGAAATACGGAATACACCTCGAAATACGTGCAACATACCCGAAATCAATGCTCACAAATACCATCATAGAAATCATGTATATAAACCATATAACACATTTAAGCATGCATAGGATTTATAAAACCAAAGTCCACTCACAGACCGTTTTAACGGTATGCCTCGATACGCGTGCCACCAGCCCTCCCGGGCCACACCACTATCACCGGGACTCCCAATCCTGTCCAAATCACATTAGAAGGTTACTAACCTCATCATTAACATCCTATCAAAGTCCCGTAATTTTCCCGAATTTTTACTTATTTTTAAACTTAATTTAAAACCTTCGGACATCCCGAACAATATCGAGACGGTGTCCGATCGACACGAAACCAATCCCAAAATGTCTGTTACATCGAATGGATTAAAAGTCATATTGACCACACCTCGAGATTCGTGCCCACGCGCCGTCACGCGCCGCCGTGAGTGGCTGCGCGTGAAATCCACGCGCCTGCTACAGTGCATCGTCCTAACCCGTATGTCTGGTAAACGGGTCCAAACTGCCCGCGACACGACCCGGTTCGTATTCTGTCAATTCGATCCTAATTCCTTCAATTGATCATTAGTTAGTTTCGTTTTAAGTCTAATTTAAGTTCTGTAACGTTGATTACACAAAACATTACCTATAATTCCACGATTCAACGATGATCCACGAAGAACACCCGGTTACTGTGAAATCATGGAATTCCTTCAATTCCAATTGATTTCCTTAAATTGATTCAACCAGAAGCTTCCATGGACTCCATTAAGCATTTCCCCCAACTCAATTGCTTCAATCCTGCGCTCAATCGTCACGACTCAAGCTCGAACACCGTTACTGTTCAACCATGGAGTTTCATCGATCTCGATCGGTTTCCTTCAATTGATGACCCTAGAAGCATCGTGGGATCATGAGAAGTAGTTTCCCCACCTCAATTTCATCCAACAAAGCCTCCAATTCCACGACTCGAGCTCGAAATTTCAGAGGCCTCCTTCCTTCTGTTCTTCCTCAATTCGACCCCAATTACCTTCGTTCTTGTTGCAGATCGATTCGTGTTGATCCTAGAAAGCTGAATGTGAGCTCAATTTCGATCCTCACGGCCTAACACTCAGTATTCGAATTTCCCTCCTAAACTCAAAAATCCGAAATTCGAGTCTCACTTCTCTGTCGATCTCTCGTGTTTACCCAACTCAGTTCAACCTCACAAAACTCTCAGTTTCTCACTCACGAGCTCAGCAATGGCAGAGGAATTTAGGTTGGGTAGAAGCTGGGTTTGGTTGTACACGGTTAAGAAAACATAAATGGGATTAATGGAAAATAAAATGATTAATTAATTAATTAATAAATATTAAAACATCATAATTAGGTCTCCCCCAAAACATGGATTCTGGTTTCAAGGGATGAGTGACACTTGTCACTCATCCAGGTGTGTAGGGTCAATGGTCACTATTCATTATTATATTATTATTTTAATCCGAGCCTCGGTTCGTAAATTCGTTTCCTTGACCATAACGTTGTCGTCGAATCTCCGATTTCGGCATGCCGCCTGTCGTTGGATTCGTATCGACGATACCTACGTAACGGTCCTTGGCCCTTGTCCATCGGACCTCTCGGTCAAAAAGTCAACATTTGGCCCCAAACATGCCAAATTACCAAAATGCCCCTCAACTTCTGAACACCATAACTTTCTCTACGAATGTCGGAATCGAACGTGCCGCCTGTCTATGAACTCGTGACGTCCCGAACTACGTCACGGTCACCGGTCAAAGTCCATTTGACCGCCCGATCCAGAAGTCAACATTTTGCCCACGACCAAGGGCAAAACGGTCATTTTGCACAATTGTCCGATTCCGCCCCACTAAGCACCGTTCAACTTCACTAATCAAGATTAGTCACTAAACTAATCTCGAAATTCGGGACGGGTCGTTACAATCTTCCCTCCTTAATAAATTTCGTCCTCGAAATTCCAACCGCTCTAAACTCAAACGTTCTTCCCTCCTTAATTAGTTTCGCTCTCGAAACTCGACTATCCTAATTCCACAAACACCCCGTGGAAAGTGGAATCGACCCTGTAACACGTGTACACCCGTACACCAACTAATCAGACAAAACTTGTCTACACCCAAACGTACCACTAGTACTCAAAACGCAACGACTACATTCGACCCCGTCGAATGACTGAAACTACTTGTTTCGAATTTGACACCACTTGTCAAATAAGCCCTCTCGTTGACGCAACAACTCGACGGTTCCTTTCCCACTCCCACTAGGAGTCAGCTGACCCCACTCAACAATCTATGTTGACACATCCTGACAATCTGTCACCACACAGTTGTTGTCAGTCGAAAACTGACACTAGACTCACTCGTGGCTACACATGCCACCAACGTACTTGACTCACAAATACACTTACCGACATTTTCACCCGACTCGTGTGTAATTAAACACATTGGAAATACCATGACCCATTGCATAGTAATGTCCGGCCCACAACTAATCTCGTGGTATCGGAACCAATCCGACCACCAACACGTTCACCGACACACCTCGGGTATAACCCGTATACCATAACGAGACATCACAAGTCTACAAGGTATTGTACCTCGAACCATGTACGAAGTACACACATCTATCTAATAACCAGACTACAACCACCTAGGTCATAGCCGAACACGTTCCAATAATGGAGTACGTTTGCCCAATCCAGCATGAGACAAATCGAAACTCCACCCAACATCTAGTTCCAATTCCGAATCTGAATCCGCAATTTCGTAAGAAATCCCGGATCCAAACCGAGACATCACATTTTTAACTCATTTCCAAATCCGAATCCGAAATCATTATTCTGTAAGCTAGCATTTGGAATAATCATTCCGTACCCAAATCCGGAAATATACTTTCAAGTTCCAAAATCGAATGCTGAATCGTCATCCAGAAATTCGATTCCAAATCCCGAAATCTCGTTCACATTTACCAAGACACACCCAAAACCGAACCTATCGGTTACCCGTTCAATACACTTGATTGACTTCATAGGGAAGCCAATCCAACCTCCACACGTCTAAGGTTGACAAAATCCGACCAGTCGGAAACCTACTCACTCGAGTAAGATACCATACGGGCTCCACTTCAAAAAGAAGTTCAACCCGCCGTTTACGACTCACACACCCAAGTTCGTATCGATCCTTGTCATTCCACCTAGGAAAAACCAAGGATGATCCAACACAATGACGCCAAAACTCATCCTACGTGGATGCAACCAAAACTCGATGCACTCACCACGCCATGTACCACAACATTGTCTGCCACCAAGCAGAAATGGGAAATCTCGTTTACCTAATTTCGAATACGTAGCTCCTCCTAATGACCTAAAAACACACATGGGCCCACCAACCAATACACGCTCAACGTACTGGTAACTACACTCAACATCTGCCAGGGCAGAAAACAAGAAGTCAACCCCTATGACTTCGGAATACCAATCACCCAAAAACGAGCACCACTCTCGTTCCCCAATCACAACTTTCCTCAAAACTAAGGTTTCAATCATGTTGGAAACAGACATGCTCCCAACAAGACGTCAAGTCTAACCGCTAGACTTCCTACCTCCTCAACTCACTTGGACAACCCGTGTCCACAATCACAATCCGTTATTATTTCGTTCGCACACCACCAACCTTACCGGTTCAACACTCGATTTTCCAAGTTCTCAATTATACCTTTTTTAATCCACTCATCACTTGTCATTTTACCCCTGTCGGGACTAATCCCAACACATCACAATCTCAACTGGATCCCATCCAGTCCATCACTCAACCACTACCAAAACCTCAAAGACCAAACATATGTTCATCATGACGGAGTCACCCCCCAACTTGTGGCTCATCGTCAACACCATCACCGACACTAGCACCAGCGCTAGTACCAGCACCAACACACTACCAACAACACTAGTATCAGCACACAGGCATCCATACTAGCATCGGCACAAAAGTACCAACCCACAAACATTCATACTTGCACACCGTGTGCAAATACGACAACCCTGGATCTCCGTTCATACCGAACGACGATCCCGTACCTCAGAACTATGGGTACCACCACTCTGACAATCCACATCAGGAAAATGAACGTTCCCTGAACGTCCCCTGATCCCCAAGTATTATAACCACACTAATTACCCTCGATAGCCAGTCATCTCCATATGACTACCGACTGACTGTCATTGCTATCGAGATCCGCATCCATACCTCACACTAATACCCGATCCAGCACGGGATTCCATAATTTATCTCAGAACTGTATCCGTAAATCGGATCCCATAGTTCTGCCTAGACTCACCAGAGCCATCCACATGGTCATTCATGACCTCAACCGCTCGTCGCAGCACAAGTTCTCATCCACTAATCGCAATTAAGGGTTACCTTTTTAATCCATCATACACTAGGTGTAACACCCCGGACATTCGGGGGATTTTAATATTTCAATTTAATGTGTGAATTGACGCTTTTACCCTTGTGATTGGTATGGCCCAAATGATTGACTTTTTGATTGATGAGTTAAATGGACTTTGACCAATGACCGTGACGTAGTACGGGACGTCACGAGTTCATAGACAGGTGGCACGTCCATTTCGGACCGATCAGGGAAAAAGTTATGACTATCGGAAGTTCAGGGGCATTACCGTAAGTTGGACTTCACGGGCGAAAATGTTGACTTTTCGTTTAACAATTAAGTTTCACACGACTCCAGGACCGTTGGGTAGGTCTCGACGTCCTGAGTCCGTAGACAGGCGGCACGCCAAAATCGGACCTTCGTATGGCTGAGTTACGGGCCTAGGAAGTGAAGGGGCATTTTGGTAATTTCTGAACTAGGGGCATTTTGGTCATTTCACCCATGGTCACTGTAGCAACCGCGGGGGAACAATTGCTGCACCACCGTGTACGGTGGTTCTGAGTCTCAATTGTTAAATCAATGTGTGAGTTGGAAAGTTGGGATTGTTTAAAGCCTTATAAACATCAGAACGTGGCTGATCATGGACACCATTTGTTAATTCAAGATTCGAACTTTTGCGGGAAACATTTCTCAGTGGACAGTGAGGCTTCCACGAGCTATTGGCTGGCAAGGATTGTTTAAACTGAGTGGGATTTAAGTGTGCTTCACTCTGTTGCAGTGAGGGCTGAGAATTGGAGAGGAAAACCAGAGAATTCAGTTTCTGGAAAATTGGAGGGAATTTCGGAGTTTAATTTATGGTGCTTGATGGACCAAACCAAGGCCTGGTTTAGTCCTTCTGGGAGTATTTGGAACTCAACCACATCGAAATTGAAGGCTAACAGTCACGGTTGAGCTAGGACGGAGGCTGCTGTTTTCAGGAGAGTTGCAGAGCTTGGGACGACAACCTACAGGTACTTTCAGACACAATTGATTGTTCATTTTGGTTCATTTTGATCCTGTTATGCTTCCTGTGAAGTTAATTGGACAATGGGTTTTGAAACCAGGAAGTTCTGGTGATTGACCCCGATTGGTTGATCCGCGGGTCGATGGGTCGTTTGGGGATGTGTCGAGGTTGATTTTTGTCACAGAACCTAAATTGGATAGTTAATGAACATGTTAGGATCAAATTGGATTGAAATCGAGTAGGAATTGATGGGTATTCAACCGGGTCAAGCCGCGGGTGGCAGACCCGTATTACAGACAAACGGGTGAAGGAGGTGACACTGTAGCTACAGTGTCAGGCGCGTGACTTTCACGTGCAGCCACTTTGGGCGGCTCGTGAGGGCGCGTTGGACCTTATCTCCGATCACGATCAACATGACTTTTGTTCCTCTCATCATTCTGAACATTTTTGGTGATGTAACCATGTTGATCTGAGATAAGCTTTGATGGGTCAGTTTAGGGCCGGTTGCCTCGGGGAAACGTGTTGTACGGTTTCCCTCGGGCCGGTTTCTATTTCGGACTTTGTGGTTAAACGTTTAAGAACTTGTAGTGACCCTTACATGTGATTTGAACTGACAGGGAATTGTACGATAATCTCGGTACAGGTCCGTACGCGCAGATTCGCAGCGGAATCGTACAGTGAGTGGGCCCGTTTTCATTAAACCCTTGCATGCTTAAATGTTTTCCGATTTACTTATATGTTCACATGCTGGAATCTATAAATGGTTTTGATGATATTGAGATTTCGGTTATGGCACGTTTCACGGTATTTGGGCATAAGACCCGTTTGATGAAACGTAACGATCGGTTTCAGATTTTACCTATGTATACATATATGTTTGCAATGTGGATATCAATAAAATGTATTTGGTACTGCACTGTATAGATCCTTCCATATTATATTGTCTCCTCCGGATGAGGTACCCCGGAGAGGTCACGGACGTCTAGAACGTCCAGCGTCTATGACGCTAAGCATCGGGGATGCTGTAACCGAACAGGGTTCGGGGATTGAACTCGGAATTGAGACCCGAGTGGCACGCGTAGCCTTGTGATTGTGACCTTATTGGACGTCAGGGACGTCAGACATCAGGGATGTCGGATTGGAGTGTATAGTGCAGTGGCTAAAATTATGGTTATGGTTTTATTACATGCCTTATGATTCATATTATATTATTTATGATTTTAAAGGATGCTGCATGCATGTTGGAAAACGGAGGGGTAAATTATATGTTTTACTTTTCAAATGATTTTATAAACTTGAGTTCGGTCCACTCACCCTTAATGTTTTTGGTAACCCCCTCCAGGTCGTGATACTGAGGTAGAGGAGGAACCTGAGGGCTGAGGCATAGATCTACTTCTGCGTACCTGAACCCCTGCTGGGTGGTTTACCCGCAGGTTTATGTTAGGAGTCGTGCTCGCAACTTGTAATTTTGGATTTCATCCCTTGTCTGACATCTGTTTAATTCGGATTTGTTGTATGACTTAAATTTGATTATTTATGCATTTGATGTTTTGAGGTTAAAATTGGTATGAATTAGTGGGTGTCAGACGGGAGCAGGGCACGTCCCCTTGTGGTCCCTGTGGGATCGGGGCGGGTCCTGTCAGCTTGGTATCAGAGCACTAGGTTATGGTCAGTACTAGGGTATGGTCAGCATGCTAGACTAGCGATTGGTACTAGTTACTTTTCGACTTTTAAGAATATTGTTATCTGATCTATGCCTCTTGACAGTTGGTTATGCCTCCTAGGAGAATTCCTCATACACGAACTGACGAGGATCTGGAAAGGGAGATGGAATGCGCGAGCATTGAAAGGGCTCAACGTTTGGGAGCCACTCCTTTCTGCGGGGGATCAAACCCCGAGGATGCTCATGATTGGATCACCAAGTGGGAGAGGATCTTCTCGGTGATGCACTGCCCTCCGGGCGAACGGGTAACCTTGGCGGCCTTCTTCTGGAAGGAGGAGCCTACCAGTGGTGGCACGGACTCGAAATGTCTGGGTGGTCTGTCCATACCACTACTTGGGAAGCTTTCCGTTCCAGATTTCTGGACCAGTACTACCCGCGATCCTTTCACGCGGCGCGGGAGGCGGAGTTCCTGCGGCTGGAGCAGGGTGATATGTCCGTTGCGGACTACGAGCAAACTTTCGGGAAACTTTCCCGGTTCGCAGCATCATTCGTGAGCACGGAGGAGGACAAATGCCAAAGGTTCGAGCTTGGACTCCGAGGGGAGATCCGGGCAAGTGTGACTGCTACTACTCATGCTTCTCTGAGAGATATGGTCGACGCTGCGGTGCGTGTCGAGGCCAGTCTGGCGGCACACCAAACACGACAACCTTCGGGCGAGGGGCGACGTCAGGATCGCCCACATCGTGGGCCATCGGTCCATAAGAACAATAAGGGAGGGGGCTACATGGGAGCACCCTCATCCTTCAAGGGTCGTGGCTGGTCAGGTCGACGTGGAGGCTCTCAGGGCAGAGGATCTGGATACAACTATGGGCAGCGCTCATCTTGGAGCGGTGCTTCTGGCGGGCATTCGGACAGGCCGAGGCTAGTAACTTGTTTTGCTTGCGGAGAGGAGGGCCACTATGCCAGTGATTGCCCGCAGTTGTCCAAGAACAACGACGCTGGGGGCTCTAGTGTGGTGCAGAGCACGGCTTCCCACACTAATGGAGGTCGCGGTCAAGGAGGTGACCGTGGTGCTGGGCGTGGCGCGCGCGGGCGCGGACGGAACGGGGGACCGAGGGCCCAAGTATTTGCAATGACCCAGCAGCAGGCGAGGACTGCCCCAGGCGTGGTCACAGGTACACTACATATCTTAAACCTTCTTGTACGTGTATTGATGGATGCGGGGGCTACACATTCTTTTATTTCGAAGAGTTGTGCTGGTATGCTTGATTGTGTGGTATCAGCTTTAGATTGCGAAATGGGTGTTGGCACCCCGATAGGCATCGTGTACCTTGTGAATCAGGTGATTCGGAGGTGCCCGGTAAGAATTGAGGATGTGGATTTACCAGCAGACTTAATTATTCTGGATATCCACGACTTCGATATAATCCTAGGGATGGATTGGCTATCGGAGCACGGATCGCTCATCGATTGCTGTAGCAAGCAAGTGATTCTGCGAAGCCCGGGTTTGCCGGAGGTTATCTTCCAGGGGGAACGTGACGGTTCGCCTCCTGAAGTGATCTCTTCACTTACTGCTACCAAACTTCTACGGAATGTCAGGACCCGACCCTCTTCTGTCAGATCCCGATTCATCTAGCACGATATTGTCCGCTTTGGGCCTCGCCCTCACGGTTTTGTTTTCGGGAGTTCACGGTGCAACTTCCCAGGGGGTCACCCATCTGGAATTGCACCAGCCTCAACTCGCTTAACTTTGGGGTTCCAATCCCCCCCAAAGCCATTGAGCTCTCAAAAGGCCTCATGCTAGATAGGTGTGTGCCTACACCTTTAAGGCACACCACCATTCTCTTCCCAAACCATTCCCCCCTCGCAGGAATGTGGGATTGTTCACCGTTCCCTCCAGGACACGGGTCTTACAATCCACCCCCCTTAGGGCCCAGCGTCCTCGCTGGCACACTTCCTGGTCGGGGTCTGGCTCTGATACCAAATTGTCAGGACCCGACCCTCTTCTGTCAGATCCCGATTCATCTAGCACGATATTGTCCGCTTTGGGCCTCGCCGTCACGGTTTTGTTTTCGGGAGTTCACGGTGCAACTTCCCAGGGGGTCACCCATCTGGAATTGCACCAGCCTCAACTCGCTTAACTTTGGGGTTCCAATCCCCCCCAAAGCCACTGAGCTCTCAAAAGGCCTCATGCTAGATAGGTGTGTGCCTACACCTTTAAGGCACACCACCATTCCCTTCCCAGACCATTCCCCCCTCGCAGGAATGTGGGATTGTTCACCGTTCCCTCCAGGACACGGGTCTTACACGGAAGGGATGCCAGTGTTATCTGGCGCATGTCGTGTCGGATCAGGTTGATACTCCGGGTATCGACGAGATACCGGTGGTGCGTGAGTTTCCGGATGTGTTCCCGGAAGACTTACCTGGATTGCCACCATCGCGGGAGATCGAGTTTACTATTGAACTACTCCCGGGTACCCGACCTATATCCCAGACACCATACCGGATGGCGCCGGCCGAGTTACGAGAACTCAAGACTCAATTGCAGGAGTTAGTGGATTTGGGATATGTCCGACCAAGTACTTCACCGTGGGGAGCACCGGTGTTGTTCGTAAAGAAGAAAGAGGGAAGTCTCCGTTTGTGTATTGACTATCGACAACTCAACAAGGTGACGCTGAGGAACCAGTATCCTCTACCCAGGATCGATGACCTTTTTGACCAGTTGCGGGGAGCTCAGTGCTTCTCGAAAATTGATTTGCGGTCTGGGTATCACCAACTGAGGATCTCGGAGGAGGATATTCCGAAAACTGCTTTTTGAACCCGTTATGGACACTACGAGTTCCTGGTTATGCCTTTTGGCTTGACGAATGCTCCAGCAGCATTCATGGATCTGATGAACCGGGTCTTCCGACCCTACCTGGATAAGTTCGTGATTGTGTTCATCGATGATATTTTGGTGTACTCGAGGAGTGCCCGTGCACATGAGGAACATCTACGGTTGGTCTTGGAGAGGCTGAGACAAGAACAATTGTACGCCAAGCTGAGCAAGTGTCAGTTTTGGCTGAGCAGTATTGGTTTTCTGGGACATGTGATATCGACGGATGGGATTTGCGTGGATCCCCAGAAAACAGAAGCGGTAACCAACTGGGCTAGACCGACAACAGTGACCGAGGTGCGGAGTTTCGTCGGATTAGCAGGTTACTACCGGAGATTCGTGGAGGGTTTCTCCAAAATTGCTGCACCATTGACTCGTTTGACTCGGAAGGGAGTGAAGTTTATCTGGGACGAGCAGTGTGATCGGAGCTTTCAAGAGTTGAAAGATCGATTGACCACTGCACCTGTCCTTGCATTGCCGGATGACAGTGGAGAGTTTGTGGTCTTCAGTGATGCATCGCTGCAAGGTCTGGGCTGCGTGTTGATGCAAACTGGCAAGGTTATCGCCTATGCATCCCGGCAGCTGAAGACCCACGAGTTGAACTACCCTACCCATGATTTGGAGTTGGCAGCGGTGGTTCATGCCCTGAAAATCTGGAGACATTATCTATTCGGAGCAACGTGTTGGATATACACCGACCACCAGAGTCTTAAATACTTATTCACTCAGAAGGAGCTTAACATGAGGCAACGGAGATGGTTGGAGCTGCTGAAGGACTATGACTGTACGATCGAGTACCATCCGGGTAAGGCCAATGTGGTGGCTGATGCACTCAGCAGGAAGTCAGCAGGATCCGTTGCACACCTAGGGATAGTGTATCTTCCTTTGCTAGTGGAACTCCGGAAGGCGGGAGTTATTTTGGGTACGGATGCGCATGGAGCTTTGTTGGCCAGCTTCCATGTACGACCCGTACTGATTGATCGGATTATCGAAGCACAACTTCAGGATCCGATACTCTGTATTTACAGAATTGAGGTCGATGCGGATGAGAGACAGGATTTTACCATCCGGGACGATGGAGCACTTGTGAAGTTGGGCCGTTTGTGTGTACCTGCAGTGGCAGAGTTACGGGCCGAGATTCTGGAGGAGGCCCATAGTTCGGCCTATGCTATGCATCCGGGAGGTACAAAGATGTACCGTACCCTCCGGAACCATTATTGGTGGCCAGGAATGAAGAAGGATATTGCTGAATTCGTGAGCAAATGCTTAACCTGTCAGCAGGTTAAGGCGGAACGGCAAAGACCTTATGGGGCTATGCAGCCACTTCCGATTCCCGAGTGGAAGTGGGATCACATCACCATGGACTTCGTCTTTAAGTTACCGAGAACTCAGAGCGGAGTGGACGGAGTATGGGTGATCGTGGATCGGTTAACCAAATCAGCCCATTTTCTGCCAATTCAGGAGACCTATAAACCTAATCGACTGGCTCAATTGTTTGTGAAGGAAATCATACGATTGCATGGTACGCCGGAATCGATCGTGTCCGATCGTGATCCGCGTTTCACTTCCAGGTTCTGGCGGAGTTTGCAAGCTACTCTGGGAACAACCCTACGTTTCAGTACTGCGTTCCATCCTCAGACCGATGGACAGTCTGAAAGAACCATTCAGACCCTGGAGGACATGATGAGGTCATGTGTACTACAGTTTCAGGACTCTTGGGATACTCATTTGCCATTGATGGAATTCGCCTACAACAACAGCTATCAGACAAGCATCGGGATGGCGCCCTATGAGGCACTGTATGGTCGACAGTGCAGGACACCTATCTGCTGGACGGAGATAGGAGAGCGAGCGGCAGTAGGGCCGGAATTGATGGACTTGACCATGGAAACTGTTCGTGTTATCAAGGAGAGATTAAAGGCGGCACAGGATCGCCAGAAGAGTTATACCGATCGACGGATTCGAGACTTGGAATTTGAAGTGGGAGATTTTGTCTTCCTGAAGTTATCACCGTGGAAGGGGATTATCCGATTCGGTCGACGGGGGAAACTGAGTCCGCGTTTTATCGGACCTTATGAGATCGTGGAGAGGATTGGCAGAGTTGCTTACAGATTGGCGCTACCTCCAGAACTATCTAGAGTTCACAATGTTTTCCACATATCGATGCTGCGGAAGTACGTACGTGATGCTTCTCATGTACTTGGGGAACAACCTGTCGAACTACGGGGGGATTTGAGCTTTGAGGAACAACCAGTACAGATTTTGGATCGGAAGGACAAGGTACTACGTCGGAAGACGATCCCTCTCGTGAAGATTCTCTGGAGAAACCAGAATGTGGAAGAAGCCACATGGGAGCCTGAGGCTCAGATGCGAGAACAATTTCCTCATTTGTTCCTTTGAAATTTCGGGACGAAATTTCTTAAGGGGGGAAGGTTGTAACACCCCGGACATTCGGGGATTTTAATATTTCAATTTAATGTGTGAATTGACGCTTTTACCCTTGTGATTGGTATGGCCAAATGATTGACTTTTTGATTGATGAGTTAAATGGACTTTGACCAATGACCGTGACGTAGTACGGGACGTAACGAGTTCATAGACAGGTGGCACGTCCATTTCGGACGATCAGGGAAAAAGTTATGACTATCGGAAGTTCAGGGGCATTACCGTAAGTTGGACTTCACGGGCGAAAATGTTGACTTTTCGTTTAACAATTAAGTTTCACACGACTCCAGGACCGTTGGGTAGGTCTCGACGTCCTGAGTCCGTAGACAGGCGGCACGCCAAAATCGGACTTCGTATGGCTGAGTTACGGGCCTAGGAAGTGAAGGGCATTTTGGTAATTTCTGAACTAGGGGCATTTTGGTCATTTCACCCATGGTCACTGTAGCAACCGCGGGGGAACAATTGCTGCACCACCGTGTACGGTGGTTCTGAGTCTCAATTGTTAAATCAATGTGTGAGTTGGAAAGTTGGGATTGTTTAAAGCCTTATAAACATCAGAACGTGGCTGATCATGGACACCATTTGTTAATTCAAGATTCGAACTTTTGCGGGAAACATTTCTCAGTGGACAGTGAGGCTTCCACGAGCTATTGGCTGGCAAGGATTGTTTAAACTGAGTGGGATTTAAGTGTGCTTCACTCTGTTGCAGTGAGGGCTGAGAATTGGAGAGGAAAACCAGAGAATTCAGTTTCTGGAAAATTGGAGGGAATTTCGGAGTTTAATTTATGGTGCTTGATGGACCAAACCAAGGCCTGGTTTAGTCTTCTGGGAGTATTTGGAACTCAACCATATCGAAATTGAAGGCTAACAGTCACGGTTGAGCTAGGACGGAGGCTGCTGTTTTCAGGGAAGTTGCAGAGCTTGGGACGACAACCTACAGGTACTTTCAGACACAATTGATTGTTCATTTTGGTTCATTTTGATCCTGTTATGCTTCCTGTGAAGTTAATTGGACAATGGGTTTGAAACCAGGAAGTTCTGGTGATTGACCCGATTGGTTGATCGCGGGTCGATGGGTCGTTTGGGGATGTGTCGAGGTTGATTTTTGTCACAGAACCTAAATTGGATAGTTAATGAACATGTTAGGATCAAATTGGATTGAAATCGAGTAGGAATTGATGGGTATTCAACCGGGTCAAGCCGCGGGTGGCAGACCCGTATTACAGACAAACGGGTGAAGGAGGTGACACTGTAGCTACAGTGTCAGGCGCGTGACTTTCACGTGCAGCCACTTTGGGCGGCTCGTGAGGGCGCGTTGGACCTTATCTCCGATCACGATCAACATGACTTTTGTTCCTCTCATCATTCTGAACATTTTTGGTGATGTAACCATGTTGATCTGAGATAAGCTTTGATGGGTCAGTTTAGGGCCGGTTGCCTCGGGAAACGTGTTGTACGGTTTCCCCGGGCCGGTTTCTATTTCGGACTTTGTGGTTAAACGTTTAAGACTTGTAGTGACCCTTACATGTGATTTGAACTGACAGGAATTGTACGATAATCTCGGTACAGGTCCGTACGCGCAGATTCGCAGCGGAATCGTACAGTGAGTGGGCCCGTTTTCATTAAACCCTTGCATGCTTAAATGTTTTCCGATTTACTTATATGTTCACATGCTGGAATCTATAAATGGTTTTGATGATATTGAGATTTCGGTTATGGCACGTTTCACGGTATTTGGGCATAAGACCCGTTTGATGAAACGTAACGATCGGTTCAGATTTTACCTATGTATACATATATGTTTGCATGTGGATATCAATAAAATGTATTTGGTACTGCACTGTATAGATCCTTCCATATTATATTGTCTCCTCCGGATGAGGTACCCCGGAGAGGTCACGGACGTCTAGAACGTCCAGCGTCTATGACGCTAAGCATCGGGGATGCTGTAACCGAACAGGGTTCGGGGATTGAACTCGGAATTGAGACCCGAGTGGCACGCGTAGCCTTGTGATTGTGACCTTATTGGACGTCAGGGACGTCAGACATCAGGGATGTCGGATTGGAGTGTATAGTGCAGTGGCTAAAATTATGGTTATGGTTTTATTACATGCCTTATGATTCATATTATATTATTTATGATTTTAAAGGATGCTGCATGCATGTTTGGAAAACGGAGGGGTAAATTATATGTTTTACTTTTCAAATGATTTTATAAACTTGAGTTCGGTCCACTCACCCTTAATGTTTTTGGTAACCCCTCCAGGTCGTGATACTGAGGTAGAGGAGGAACCTGAGGCTGAGGCATAGATCTACTTCTGCGTACCTGAACCCCTGCTGGGTGGTTTACCCGCAGGTTTATGTTAGAGTCGTGCTCGCAACTTGTAATTTTGGATTTCATCCCTTGTCTGACATCTGTTTAATTCGGATTTGTTGTATGACTTAAATTTGATTATTTATGCATTTGATGTTTTGAGGTTAAAATTGGTATGAATTAGTGGGTGTCAGACGGGAGCAGGGCACGTCCCCTTGTGGTCCCTGTGGGATCGGGGCGGGTCCTGTCACTAGGGTTCCACAATCACACCCTATGGTTCAACCGAACCCAACCACTTCCCGTAATATAAAATTCACAACCTGACCGACCCCGCGGTCTAGACATCGAATAGACGTCAAATCCAATCCTACCATCCCATCAACGTGGGTTCCACCACTAGGTCATCGGCCAACTCCGATGAACCAACATCCCTCACACTAGAAACCACCACAAGGGTTCACATTTTTAAACCATTACTCAAATGAGGTTCCCCGAACCTGGCTGCACCTAGCAGCACAACAATCCAATATCACATGACCGAACCGACGGTCCCATAATACCAGTTCACCACAATCAACCCCACTTGGGTCGAATCACATTAATGCACGGCGTATCGGGCCAATCACACTCCATCCACTATCCAAACCCAAAAACTATCTATCAGGTTGATAACGAATTGCAGCCCAAAGAGACATCACATCCTCGACCTGTGCACACAAAAGAGCAACCGTGCTCTGATACCAAGTTGACAAGACCCATCCCAATCCCCCCGGGATTACCATGGAATGTGCCCTGCTCCCGTCCAACAAGGGGTGTCAGACAAGGGATGACCAAGAGCCACTGCCCAAACGGGGCATCCAGAGTGCGCAAGGATCGATGGAGGAGGTGTGCAATGTCTCAGCCTCTGCTGCAATCGCATCTGTAATCAACCTGAAGGGCATAAAAACCAAAAGCTGTGAGTGGACAAAACCAATAAGTTTACCAAATACATTTATAAGACATTTATGCCCTCCAATAAAAACGTATACATGCCACAAAAACCAGTAACCAAAACGTTTGCTCAACCGAGCCATTAGGGCCTTAGCCCAAAAACCGTTAACCAAACAACAAGTGTGGGAACTCAGCCCAAAACTGTGAAATACCAACAACTATACATAAACAACCATGTGGGTCACCACCCAAAACCATAAATGAACATCAATCCATTAAAATCATAAAATCACAAATCCACCCGGAAAGCCATTTCATTAATTCGTATTTTACCATTACCATCACCAGCATCCCTGATGCTAGACGTCCCTGACGTCATATCTCACGGTTTCATAAGCTACGCGTGCTGCCCGGGGTCTCTCCGGGTCCATATATCTGACATCCCTGATGTCTGACGTCCCAGACGTCAATCATAGCAATCCTGCTCCTGAGTCATCATACGGTCCGGCTGCTCCGTATGGTGACCCTTCGCAGGCAATGCACCGTGACTTCCCCAGTGTCCTAGGCATCTGGAGGAGACCATCATATATCCTTGTATCAAGATGGTATATGGAAAACAGTTTTTATTAATTCATTTCACAACATCACAATGGGCCCTGCCCGAATTTTCCATAAAACAACACATTTCCATTTAGGGTCCCTGACCCGAAACCACATTTATTAAATATAGGGCCCCTGACCTGAAATCATCATTTTAATCCAACTGGGCCTCATGCCCGACTTTATGAACCACTGGCCCACGGCCCGATTTATAAACCAACTGGGCCTGCAGCCCGACTTATAAACCAACTGGGCCCCGCAGCCCGATTACGTACTCAAATGGACTCCAAGTCCGAGATTTCCAAAACAAGCGGGCCTCAAGCCCGAATTCATCTTTCTGATATAGGAACCGTTTTATCATAATATTTATTTAACCACAAGCATGCAAAACCACAAATAAACCGTTAATCCCGATATACGTGAAATACGGAATACACCTCGAAATACGTGCAACATACCCGAAATCAATGCTCACAAATACCATCATAGAAATCATGTATATAAACCATATAACACATTTAAGCATGCATAGGATTTATAAAACCAAAGTCCACTCACAGACCGTTTTAACGGTATGCCTCGATACGCGTGCCACCGGCCCTCCTAGGCCACACCACTATCACCGGGACTCCCAATCCTGTCCAAATCACATTAGAAGGTTACTAACCTCATCATTAACATCCTATCAAAGTCCCGTAATTTTCCCGAATTTTTACTTATTTTTAAACTTAATTTAAAACCTTCGGACATCCCGAACAATATCGAGACGGTGTCCGATCGACACGAAACCAATCCCAAAATGTCTGTTACATCGAATGGATTAAAAGTCATGTTGACCTCACCTCGAGATTCGTGCCCACGCGCCGTCACGCGCCGCCGTGAGTGGCTGCGCGTGAAATCCACGAGCCTGCTACAGTGCATCGTCCTAACCCGTATGTCTGGTAAACGGGTCCAAACTGCCCGCGACACGACCCGGTTCGTATTCTGTCAATTCGATCCTAATTCCTTCAATTAATCATTTAGTTAGTTTCGTTTTAAGTCTAATTTAAGTTCTGTAACGTTGATTACACAAAACATTACCTATAATTCCACGATTCAACGATGATCCACGAAGAACACCCGGTTACTGTGCAATCATGGAATTCCTTCAATTCCAATTGATTTCCTTAAATTGATTCAACCAGAAGCTTCCATGGACTCCGTTAAGCATTCCCCCCAACTCAATTGCTTCAATCCTGCGCTCAATCGTCACGACTCAAGCTCGAACACCGTTACTGTTCAACCATGGAGTTTCATCGATCTCGATCGGTTTCCTTCAATTGATGACCCCAGAAGCATCGTGGGATCATGAGAAGTAGTTTCCCCACCTCAATTTCATCCAACGAAGCCTCCAATTCCACGACTCGAGCTCGAAATTTCAGAGGCCTCATTCCTTCTGTTCTTCCTCAATTAGACCCCAATTACCTTCGTTCTTGTTGCAGATCGATTCGTGTTGATCCCAAAAAGCTGAATGTGAGCTCAATTTCGATCCTCACGGCCTAACACTCAGTATTCGAATTTCCCTCCTAAACTCAAAAATCCGAAATTCGAGTCTCCCTTCTCTGTCGATCTCTCGTGTTTACCCAACTCAGTTCATCCTCACAAAACTCTCAGTTTCTCACTCACGAGCTCAGCAATGGCAGAGGAATTTAGGTTGGGTAGAAGCTGGGTTTGGTTGTACACGGTTAAGAAAACATAAATGGGATTAATGGAAAATAAAATGATTAATTAATTAATTAATAAATATTAAAACATCATAATTAGGTCTCCCCCAAAACATGGATTCTGGTTTCAAGGGATGAGTGACACTTGTCACTCATCCAGGTGTGTAGGGTCAACGGTCACTATTCATTATTATATTATTATTTTAATCCGAGCCTCGGTTCGTAAATTCGTTTCCTTGACCATAACGTTGTCGTCGAATCTCCGATTTCGGCATGCCGCCTGTCGTTGGATTCGTATCGACGATACCTACGTAACGGTTCTTGGCCCTCGTCCATCGGACCTCTCGGTCAAAAAGTCAACATTTGGCCCCGAACATGCCAAATTACCAAAATGCCCCTCAACTTCTGAACACCATAACTTTCTCTACGAATGTCGGAATCGAACGTGCCGCCTGTCTATGAACTCGTGACGTCCCGAACTACGTCACGGTCATCGGTCAAAGTCCATTTGACCGCCCGATCCAAAAGTCAACATTTTGCCCACGACCAAGGGCAAAACGGTCATTTTGCACAATTGTCCGATTCCGCCCCACTAAGCACCGTTCAACTTCACTAATCAAGATTAGTCACTAAACTAATCCCGGAATTCGGGACGGGTCGTTACATTATTGGTAGTTGTTCTCATGTCATTGCGATAGGAGCTTGAACCGAAAGGCATGATGGCACTGCCTCTTATGCGGTCGCGAGGTGGTCGGCTCCTCGTGCAGGTCTCTTTTTGTGGTTGGGTTTGGAGGTCTAGGCTTGAGTATTTTTAAATTTTTAAGTTTGTTTTAGTTGATTGATTTTGGTTTTTTCTATTTAATTTGTTAACTCTATGAGTTTTCCGTGTAAACCCCTTTGTAGGTGAAGCTTATTCGGTAATTTTGGTGTTCTGGTATGGAAAAGAGATTGTTGTGGGAAACTTTGGTGGAATTTGTCATATCCTGTATCAAGACGAAATTCTTAATCTTATTTATGCGGAGTATTTGGTTGCTGTTTTTGTTGCTATTAGCTATTATCAAAGTTGTTATAGTTGTTGATGCTATTTGGCTGGAGGAAAATCCACTTAAAGTTATAATTGATTCTATCTTAAGTTAATATTAGAGCATCCACAATTATACTACATAAATTTTTGGACAAATTTAACTTAAAATGACTCAAAAGTTAAAATAACTAACCAGTTTTTACAGCTACCAAAATCAGACTCCCTATTTTTGACCAACTTTGAATATTAAATTCATTTTTTTCAAATTTGAAGATTAATAATATAATTTTCCTACAACGGCTAAATTTTTAACAACTAGATTTTTAACGACCAATTTTTTAATGACCAATTTTTTAAAGAGATGATTCCTCATCTATATATAAAAAAAGATTATTTTCACTCATTCTCATCCATCAATACTAAATCATATTTCGGCATCCTATTCTTTGGACATCATTTTCTTCTTTTAAATTCTTGGGAGCAAGCTGCGCGTCAGAGAAATGCCTACAAATAGGAAGGGGGGAAGGGCAAACATAGATATTTTATGACATGAACATACAAAAGACAATTTAACTTGTAATTTCCAAAATAACGGGGATCGTTACTGCATGCTCAAGACAAAAGATGGAAACATTTAACTTGTATATAAATCTAGAAATTATATACCACCACCCAAAAAAACCTAACCAATCAAGCTAAAATTTTAAAAATTAAATGTGTCTTGATATTTGATAAAGCTCGAAAGTTCCATAGCAACAAAATCCTTTGCACCATTGCACCAGCAATCTCCCACAAAAACTAAACTTCCATTTCCATCATTTTAAGCAGCTCTAAATTCTAACAATAAATCACTTGAATAATGGAGTAAAATGGAACTGACTTTTAAATCTTGCTTGGCTATTTCACTCTCAAAATTAGACTTTCTCAGCACTAAAACAGAACCAAAACATCTATTATCTAATCATCAATTCATCAAGTTCAACAAAACCATTTATTCACCCGTTGTAATTAATTAACCAATAAGCACATCAGCCTAAGGGTGGCAATTTTTGACACGACCCGATACACGACTCGAAACCCGCACGAAATTTATGCGGGTCAACCCGCACGATTAAAATTTCGGGTCATTTTCGGGTCAACTCGTTATGACCCGTTTATTAAACGGGTGGGTTTCGGGTCAACCTGTTAACCCGTTTAATAACCTGTTAACCCGTTTAATAAATGGGTAGATTTCGGGTTAACAGGTTAACCCGTATATTGGCTTATATATTGACCCATTTAATAAACGTGTCATTACTAACCCATATATCTACCCATTTACTACCTAAATATCTATTAAATTTTATAATTTAAATAGGTTAAACATGTTAAATGGGTTAAACGGGTCAAACGGGTCATATGTTAATTGGGTTTTGAGTATGACCTGTTTATTAAATGGGTTAAACGGGTTAAACGGGTTACACGGGTCATTAACAGGTCGGGTTCGGGTTGGACATTCTTGACACGATTATTAAACGGGTCGGATTCGGGTTGGGCATAAATGGGTAAAACAGAATTCATGACACGACACGAACCCGACACGACACGACCCATTGCCACCCCTACATCAGCCCCATGCATTCAAATAATAAACCCAATAAGCACCCAAATCAATTTCAAAACCTCAAAACATAAAAAAATCAAGTCCATTCAGATTTAACAATCAGAATAAACCCATAGTCAAATCTTACCAATGATTATAAATGCAATACAATCGACTTCTAAAATAAAATCAAACTCAATAACCATCGAATAAATCAACAAAAGAATAGAAAAACACAAAAATCAGTTTAAATCGAACATCAACCAACCTCAGATGCGAGATACTCGAGCACGACGGAGAGATATATAGGTGCCCTTTGAATACCAAATTTTTTAATCAAATTTTCACTTAAAACAGTTGAATAAATACATGTTCAAGCATGAGAGTACCTGACAATTGAATAACAGGGGAAGAGAAAGAGAACAGTCAGATGACCTGGAGAAACCAACACCCTTCGTGGATACAAGTGTCTTCGATGTCGCCGAAATCGCGAGAACGACGATAAGAGAGAGAGAGAGAGAGAAAGAGAGAGAGAGAGAGAGAGAGAGAGAGAGAGAGAGAGAGAGAGAGAGAGAGAGAGAGAGAGAGAGAGAGAGATGGATGATTTTCTTGAGTCCCCGACAAAGAGTCGACGTCGAACGGTTGAAGCTGAAGAAAGGCGCGAGTGATCTGGTGGTTCTCGACAAAGAGATAAAGGAGAAAGAAATGTAAAGTAGCGACCCAAAATAAAAAGAGTAAATCAGTGTTACAACTCAACAACTTTTATTCTTATTTAAAACTTTTAATACTAGTATATTAAATAAAATAAGATTTTATCTCAAATTTTTTTATTCAAAAATCCCTAAATAAAATTTGTAAGCAATAAATTCCACATCTACCCTTTTATATCTCAATAAAGGGGATGAGTGAGTTATTGAGAATTACTTTAATACTTGTATATTAAACAAAATAAGAACTTATCTCAAACTTTTTTTATTCAAAAGTCCCTAAATAGAATTTGTATGTAATAAATTTCACATCTATCCTTTTATATCTCAATAAAGGGGATGAGTGAATTATTGAGAATTTTTTTAAATAATTAAAAATAAATTTGTTTTTTTTTGTTCTTTTTACCCCATGTGCCCCTTAGTGTTTGATTTATTTGGTCTCTTGGGGCCTTTATTATATTATCCATATAATGTATATTATATATGTATACTATATATATATTGTATATAGTTACAATTGAATTTTTTTAAGAAAATAAAAAATAAAGTCCGTATTTTCTGGGGTTAAACGGTAGAATATAGATTTTTTTTCGAGGAGTGAGGAAGATGGTGGTAGGAAATCGTACGGTGTAGGGTTTAATTCTTGAATTTGAATTTTGACACAAAATTTAAGAATTAAATCTTAAACTTTAAAAAAATAATTAAAATATTTAATATTGAAAGATAAAAAAAATTAAAATTAAAATTAAAAATATTTTTTAAAAATTATTATTATTAATTTTACAAATTAATGATACGGTAAAATCTAAATTAGTGAAGTCGGCCCCACGACGCGACGACGTACATCTACCTCAACGATTAGTTGCCAACATTAAGCGAATATCAAATGACAGCCGTCGATTCATTACGTGGCATCACAATGCAGATCTGGACCGTGGATGCATTTCCGCTCTCGAACTTCGCTCTCACGTCTGACACACAAATCCGACGTGGCACTTAAATGCACTTTAGATCCGGATTTGAAATCCGGATATATGAATCAAGCGGCATAATAAAATAAAAAAATAAAATAAAAATAGAAAACGAACTAGAAGCATTATGTCGATGAGAGAGGAGAGAAAGCCGAGAACTGAGAGTGGGACTCGAAGACTTTGCTAAGCTCCAAATCAACCAACAGATATTCAAATCTCTGTAAGTGTATGACCTAAATTATTTTTATTGAATGTAATCATTAATTATTGTTTCTTTCTCTTTCGTTGATATCTTTTTTTTTTTTTTTTTTTGTAAATTTTCTGGTTATTATTTGGTAAGAATTGCATTGGAGAGATTAGGGTTTCAAAATATGTGCTAAATCTCGCAAAATTTGTGAAATTTGGATGGTCTTGACTGAATTTTTGTGCAAAATTGTTTATTTTTCCTAGGTTCTGTTTGGTTGTCCAGAAAATTTCATAAAGAAGTGTAATGTGTAGTATTGAAATTCGAATCATTTTGAACCCAAACTGATCTTAACATAATTCCTTGATTTTTGTTTTTAGTTATGGCAGGTAGAAGCTAAAGATTGGAAATTTGTTTCGCTTGCATCTTATCCAATATTTTCTCAGTGATTGAAAATGGTTTAATGTTTTTTGGAATGCTATTGTGTGTCAGTTTGATTTTTTATTTTCTTGAAGGGTGCTGAATCTTCTTGCAGCATTTTGAGTTTCATGCATTTTGTTTGAAATTTTCTTCCTTCATATGAGATTCTCGTAGTGAACAGTAGTAACCTCTTCAATTTCTATGCTTTCCCTAAGGAAATGCTACATATGTTTCAGGAGGTATTTTTCCTATCAATTCTGGGATAAAAGGACTCTATTTTAGATTAATTGAGATTGGCTTGGTCATGGGTGAGGAAGACACAATGGTTAATGGCACTGAAAGTGGGGTGAATGGGACTAGCGAGTCACAGAAAACCGGTGTAGATGTGACTAAGAAAAAAGTGGAGGGAAATTTTTCTGTAAAAGAAATGGACGTAGATATGAAAGGTATGGAAGGTGACGAGACAGCTAAAGTGTCAAAAATGGATGGAGACTCCGAGGCCAATGGAAGTAAACTCGAAAAACCAGGAGGAGGAACAAAGGAGCTGAAAGTTGTGGAAATAAAAGTAGGATCTGAGCCGACTGAAGTTAAGAAAGATAATGAGAAGGCTGAAAGTGAGAAAATGGATGAAGTCATAGAGGCTAATGGACGCAAAGATGAATTGAAAGAAGAGAGTGTGGAGCTCAAAGTTGATGATATAGATGAAGAAACTGGTCCAAATGAAAAGGAGGGTAAAAAAAAGAAGGAAGCTCAAGCTGAAAAGAAGAATATTGATGGGATTAAGGAGGAAGAAGAGAAGAAAGTCAGAAAGGATGAAGAAAAGGAGCAGAAGGAAGGAGAGAAGGTAGAAGCGAAGGAAGAGGAAAAGGTAGAAGAGAAGGTTGAAGAAAAGGAAGAGGAGAAGGTAGAAGTGAAGGCAGAGAAGAAGGTAGAAGAGAAGGAAGAGGAGAAGGTAGAAGAGATGGAAGTGGAGAAGGAAGAAGAGAAGGTAGAGGAGAAGGAAGAAGAGAAGTTAGAGGAGGCGGAAGTAGAGAAGGTGGAAGAGATGGAAGTAGAGAAGGGAGAAGAGATGGAAGTAGAGAGTGAAGAAGAGAAGGAAGAAGAAAAGGAGAAAGAACAAGAGATGGAAGAAGAAACAGAAGAAGAGAAGGACGAAGAGGAGGAAGATGTGGATGAAGAGAAGGAAGAAAAGAGGGCAAAGGGGAAAAGGAAGCGTGGAAAAGGAAAAACTGCAGAGAAAACTAAAGAGAAGAAAAAGAAAGTGGCCGAAAAGAAGGAGCCCGAGCAAAGTACTCCTGCTACTGATCGCCCTGTACGGGAGCGGAAATCAGTTGAAAGGCTGGTGGCATCTATTGAAAAAGATTCTGTCAGGGAATTCCAAATAGAAAAGGTGTTCTCTATATTTGCTTTCTATTCTTTAGATATCAGTTTCAGTTATGTATTCCTGAGGATTGTTTTGTTAATAGTTTTACCTTAAACATTGTAGGGACGTGGTACACCATTGAAAGACATACCTAATGGTATGATTCCTGCCCTATCATTATTTTCCCTTTCCACACTATGCTTTTTTTTTAAACCTTACTTTGGTTTTCTCTCTCCACTTTATTCTTGTACAATTTATATATTTATTTATTTCATAATGTAGTAACAAGATATGAAATCCAGATCCACTAGTAATATCTTTTTACGTATTATACTCCTACAGTATAACTAAATTGGAACATTTTTTTTTTTTTGGTTTTTTATTCAATTTTAGTGATCAAATCATCCAATAGGGCTGCGAAAGGGTCTGAGCGTTAATGGTCACTTATATTTGGGGAGATATTTTCTTGTTCTGTATGCTGTTTTTTGCTGGTAATGAAGCCTAGAACTAACTGTACGTTATTATTAATATTACTGGTGTCCCTGATTACATCATCATTCACTTATTTTCTTCTATTAAAGCACAGAGATTTTGAGTGTGGGCATAAGTGGAAGCCCTTTGATAGTTTTCCAAAGGCATGAAAGGGAGGGCTCTATGCCCAAGCTCTGATTTGGAATATGATGATTTTAGTCCTATTTGGTGGTTCTTGGGTTATAGGGTTTAGTCAAGTTCAGTCAATATGGGCTACTGTTATAGGGTCCTTTACTGCAGCAACCAAGAGTCTTTTACGTCTATTTTTTATGTATTGTGTGAATATTTAGTCCTATAATAACTAATGTTGGTTCAAGTAAGTTTGGTTAGGATTCATGTAGTGGGTAACACATGATGCTTTAGTTATTAATACTGGGGAAATGTATCCATGGGTGCAAGGATTGGCCAAGTCATGAAATACATTTAGTAGCCAGCCTAGTAGAATTCGATATAAGGCTTGTGAGCCCTTTTTTCTTTTGGTCTATGTTTCTCAAATTACCCTGGAATTTAGGCTATATTATTAAGCTATGCACTACAAAAAATTAAATAGATGGGTTTTAACTACTTGCGACTACCAAGGGAACACATGCTCCAACGAACACGTATGAAGTAATACTTACAAATTCTTCTTAAGTGCATTGCTTGTAGTCATTTAAAATCCCTCCATCTAATGTTTTGTGGTGCATTTTAAACTAACGTATCCTAAATTCCTTGTTATTTGAAGTCCCTTATCCAAACAGCAAGAAATGAATGAATTTAGTGACTTTTCTCGTAAGCATATGTTTCTCTATGGGATTGTATTGTGCAATTCAACCCTAGGTCTGATGCCTTTGGCCTCTGGGACTGATTCCTAGAACCTTACTGGTGTGATACTTGTCGTTTCCATCGTTGCAAGGGATCGTTTCTCCCAAGATTGTTGCTTAGTTATCCTGACCTAAAGTGGGCTCAGAAGACCAACTGTATTGAGTCTTCACCATCATTTGTACATATTAAATAACGGGGGCTTGAGCAAAACGAGTGGATGGTTAAAAACACCAACATATTTATAGGATTAGTAATGGAGGTTATGTTAATTCTCCAAAAGGCCAATTTTACATGGGATACGAACAGAGAATACTACTTGGGGGCATTAAGCAGTACACGCTACAACATGATCCCAATCCCGAGTATACGCCTATCCACTGATAATTAAATGACTATTGGGAACTTGCTTTCTTAAAATTCCTCCCTTATCCACCAACAATTTGCAGCAACCAAGATCCCAAAATAGCATATCCACATTTTGTTCTTTATTGTTTTGTATCAGGTTGTTCAAATCATGTAAAAATATGAAAAATTAGGGTGAGTGTAGAGTAGGTAGATTATGACTACCATCCACTTGCATCAATTTTTTTCCTTCTCGTTATAGAGTTAATTTTCTTTGTTAATATCCAAATGCTTTTTTCCTCTTTATATATTTTTTCTTTGCAGAAATTCATATTGAACCCTGATTATTTGTAGAAAAGTTTAGTTCTCATCTTCCATATCCTTTAGGTTTCCTACAGCAGTGCATGGGACTAAATTGTTGCTGCTTTGATTGGCGAGAACCTTTTCTTTCAATTGGGGAGTTGCTTAAGCCCCATCAAATTCAATGTTTGATATATGTCTTGTTCAAATTGTTCAGTGGCTTTCAAGTTGTCGAGAAAGAAACTGGATGATAGCTTAAAACTACTTCACACGATTCTTTTTGGAAGGAGAGGGAAGGTAATTCATTTATTGTTAACTTCTTTATGCTGTTCCATTACTTTTTTCTCCACACTTAGAAATGAGTTTGTATTGAAGGTTCATATATGCAGTGAAGTACACCTAATAGGAACTCTCAAGAGATTCTAAAGCTAGTATTCCTCATATATCATCATTGTATATTGAAATGCTGATCCATTTAACTCTCATTCAATTTTGCAGGCACTTGAGGTCAAGAGTAATATATCCAGGTTTTCTGGTTTTGTGTGGCGTGGCAACGAGGTAAAACAATCTATAATGAAGAAAAATAAGAAATCTGCTTAAATTTAATATATTTTGGTTACCTTGTTTACTGCCTGGAGGAATCATGTATTATCACTTAAATGATAACAGTTACCATTAGCTCATGATATGATAGTGAAGTTCAATGTGGTCAATGACACAGGACAAGCGAAAGAATAAAGTGAGAGAAAAATTTGACAAGTGTAATAAAGAGAAGTTGTTGGAATTCTGCGATCTGCTCAACATACCAATTTCCAAAGCTACTACTAGGAAGGTTTGCTCACTTTCTATTGCTCCTGCTACCTGTTTCGTTCAGAATTTTGTCCCAAATCTTCCATTTATCACGATGAATTTATTACTAATGCAACCACCAGACAAGGGGTGATTTTCTCGCTGGTTGGACTGGTTTCTTAATGGTTATTTTACTAGCACTATGGACATTATTCAATTTAAGCATAATTACCTGCCCCACATCTGGCCTCTTATATTCACACCAGAGGTGTAATTAACTCGAGTAGACCTACAGATGCAACTAATTATCTGACCTTTTTTTTTTCCTTCTGGAAAACAAAAATAAAGAGGTGATGCATTCTAAAAGGATCCGAAACAGTGGTTTTGGTTCTCATTTGCAAGCTGATGGGGGATATTGAAACGAGTTTTCAGCCTAAATTTAAAAATTATTTTTGTTATTGTTAAAGTTGGAAGTGCAATTTCTTGAATGAGCTGGAAATTCAAATGCAGGAGGATATAATTGCGAAGCTGATAGAATTTTTGGTTGCCCCTCAATCTACAACCACTCTTCTCCTTGCAGAAAAAGAGATGGTACTTAGTTTCAGATTTTTTGCCTTTGATGGAATTGTTTTATTGCACAGTTTGTCTATAATTTTTCATATCCTGTTTTTACAGCCAACTAAGGGCAAAAAGCGCAAGAGGGCAACTAAAGGAGGTTCATTAACATCTGGGGGCACAAATTCAAAGTGCTCAACAAAAGTACTTGTTTCTCTTCCCGTAATATTACCATTAATTTTATGCTTGAGATTTTGTATAGTTTCTTGATTAGTGACCAATTTTGTCTTCTTAATGTAACTGGTAACGATTCGACCTACAGTCGGCAGAAGTCTGGTAATTATTTTAGTATGCATTTTTTGCATTTGGACAACACTTTGTCTATTCATTTTGGTGAATCCTGGGTCTCTGGCTTATTTTCTGTTCCCTTTTCAAACACGCTAGGGTGTCTGGTGGTCCATTATTCCATGGCCTCATCTGCTGTATAATGTGGCGTCTTATTTTCTTTCAATGCATATGCTATTTCATTAATTAGCATTGCTAGATCTTAAGATAAGAACATCATCTATATGACTGTTTCTGAAGGCTTTTGTACTGAGGGTGGATTTTACTGCAATTCCAACTTAAGAGGAGATTTTAAAGTGTAATCTTAGAATTTTTGGTGGGCAGTATTCTCAGAATTTAACGAGAAAAACATCGTTGCATCAACCTGTATAAGATTCTCCCTGTAAAGTCTGTTTAGAGGTCTTCATACGGTTATCACCGTTTTAATTTTTGTCCTGTAATTTTCCAGATTCGTAGAAAGAATGGTGATGATTCAAAATTGGAGGACAAGAGTGCAGCAGGTACAGAAGATGAGTCAGAGGAAGATGAGGAAGACGTAGAGGAAGAAAATTTTGAGGAGGAGAACGAACATGCGGTTCGGGAAAAGTCTGAGGATGAGATACCTGAGCATTCGGAATGTGAGAAGATATATGAGTCTTCAGATGATACTGACGAGGAAGTGGAAAAACGGAAGCCAAGGTCAAAATTATCATCTAGAAAGAAGGAATCCCATGGAAAAGCTAAAACCAAAAAAGCTATAGGTTCTGCTAAATCCACTCCAACTCCACCATCTAATAAGTTAGCAAAGAAGTCACCATCAAAACGCACCCTGATTGACGTTGACAGTGATACAAGTCCAAAATCAAGGAAGAATAAAAATCAGGGAGTGTCAAAAGTGTCAACTCCAATCAAACCCGTTGCGAAGGAAAAAACTGGTATAAATTGAAATCTCTCCTTCCGTTATTTATTGAAAACCATCATCAACTTCTTACATATATTTGTATTTGTCTTAATATTTACAAACAGTAGTTTATCTAGTCAATTTTTGTGAGATTGGAGCATTTCATGGTTGTATACACTTCATTTTCATAAGAAATTGACTTCTATCAACAGCACTAAATGCTTATGGTCATTTGAAGGGAAAAAAATCACTAAAGGGAAGGGCAGGAAGACCAAGGAGGAAAAATCGAACCCAACTGATGATAATTTGAGAGATGCAATATGTCAAATTCTCAAAGAAGTCGACTTCAATACGGTAAGTTTACAGGGCGAGTACTGTCTACTGTAATGGAATGTTGTTGAATAAACTAGCAAACATGGTTGTAAGGGGTGATTTCACTGTAAATACTGTGAACATTATACATCTCAGAACTTAAATTTGATATTTGAAACCATTATATTCTTATTTACATTACCATGGTATGCTGTAAGTATTGGGTTTTTCTTATCCTACTCATGAGTTTATTTTCTCAAATCCTGCAGGCTACTTTTACCGACATTCTGAAGCAACTTGGTATGCACTCTTTGTTTATTTTTTATTTATTTTAAGGTTCTTTTCTTTTTTTAAATAATATTTTATCCAGTTGATTTTGGCTTCAGCTTCTAAGTCGTCTCTTAGAAGAAACTTTTCTAGATCCCTTCATGCTTTATGCATCCAATTTGGTTATCAAATTTGCCAGTCATGTGCTGCCTGATAGGATAAATATTGTAGTATTTTAAATATTAATTTGATTTTTTGTTCAAATCAATAACCATCTTTGGGTTTTCTATTGAATGCCTTCCTACTTGCTTTTGTCCTTTTTCAGCCCGGGAGTTTGATACTGATCTCAGCCTGAGAAAGTCTGCAATAAAGCTGATGATCCAACAAGAGCTTACAAAATTAGCTGACGAGGCAGATGAAGAAGAAGATGGAGGAGACGCAGAAAAAGATGAAACTCAGTCTGCTGGCCAAGAGTTGGAAGCCTAAGCAATAAAAGGGAACATGACTGCATGGACATAGTAAAGCTATTTGTTCCTTTGCTTTCGCTGCTTTTGATTATTATTATTTCAACTCATCTTATATTCCTACATGTATCTGTAATTTATTGTTAGTGCTCTGTTTGCTGGAAAGTAAAACTTGTAAGTTTGAATCATTGGATGTGAAACTGCTCTCTAGTGCATCACAGGATCGCAACTTCTTGTGTACACAATAGCATAATCTGTAAGAATGTGTCTAAATCCTGATGTAGCACCAGCCTTTTTTTTTGTACTTTTTTTTTTAATTGCTTTTATGAAGTTGCCCTCAAGTTCACTCTTAATTTGACACCCGGATTTTCTGATATCGTACTATGGCCCCCTTTTTTGGATGTTATTGCTTGATTCTCTTGTGTTGACGGACTGACGACACTGGGTTCCAGACCCCTATTACCAACTGCGGTATTGGCTGTTGGTCATTGTTGTGGAGGTTATTGCTGTTTTTTTTTTTTTTTTTTTTTTTTTCTATTGGGTGTTTTGAATCAGGGTACCAGGGGAATGTTACTGTGAGCTGTCCATGCATGGCACTCAACAATGGATCATAGATCATAATCCTCGTGACTGGCATTGAACTCGAAAGGCGGCTTTCTATGGGTTCTTTTTCTGCTGATGGTCGAGACCAGAAGCTCATTTGAGACATTTACTTGAGAATGAAAAGTGGTTAGGTTTTTTAGGTAATAGGAGTATTCAAAAGGAAGGGTTTTTGGAGGTTCTTTGTGTCTCTGATTGTTTCCCAAAATAATGCAAAAAAGCATTCTTTTTGGGGATCCCTTGCATTTCCTTTCCCCTATGTTTTCTTCTGCTAAACTGCCTTCAACGTTTGATGGCCCCTCCCTTGCTTCCTTTTCCCCGGTAGTAGGGACAGAAACCTGACCTTTCTATTGCGCCACTTTAGGTGGACATCTTTAGGCCACCCGAACCTGCGTGTGAATAATTAAGAACTAGGGTTCCCCCCCAGATCAGAAATCATTTCATAACAAGTGTAAAAGTTCAATGATTTTCAATTAGATTTGTGCTATCAATAATATGAACTGCCGAAGCATGATTATTCTAGGCACTTTTCATGATTGTATACGTGTATTTAAAATATATTATTAATTATTTTTACCATTAAATTGTTATTTTTTTTATACCTAGAATTTACTCAAAATCGAACTTAATTGGACTCAATTTTCTGACCGGTATTAATTGTTATTTGTCTACATTTTCTGTAAGTCTTTAAAGGGTTAAATCCATATATAATATTATGTATAATTCTTTTATCTTTTTTAGATTAAATTATTTTTTATGTATAAATATTTTTAGGAAATATATTATTCACACAACAAAATAAAAAGTAAAAGAGATATTGGTCCACTAGTGAAGTGGAGCACTAGCCTTACCAAACACAAAAATCAACGTCCCATCAAAGTTTAAACAAAGAAAGGATAATAGAGATAAGACGTGGATGACACATGATCTACTAGTCGGGCTTACAACCAGTCATAATATCTTCAGCACATTTAAGCCTACTTCCTCAATAAAAATAAAAAAATTAGTTTTTCTTTTTCTAATTGGACATTAAAGTTGGACTGAATAAAAATATCCACTGTGTACCTGTTATTTTTATAATAATAACTCTATAATCTCGTAATAATAATTTAGTAAAAATCGAGAATACTAAAAACTTTATGACAGTTTTTTTTTTTTGTGAGGAAAAAATATAGTGACTTATTTTTTATGCAATGATATTCTAACCCTAATTGAAAGGAAGGTGATTTTTTTTGCATACGCTTTAATTAGGTACGAATTCAGGAATTTAACATTTTGAGGACTAAATTTTATTATGAGATTTTTTTAATGAAATTTTGATAATATGAGTGAATTTTATTGAATAAAAAAATACATATTTTATATATGAAAATAACAAGTAATCATATAATACAATATAGATACTTAAATTATAACAAACTCATCTTTTATGTGACTAACATATCATAGGATTTTAAAATAATTTATTACTTTCTAATTTAAGTGTAAAAAAAATTTAATAAAGTGTGTTGTATAAACTAAATTTTTAAAGAAAAAATTATTTTAATTATTAATTTCCGGTGGACTAGAGTACACCTTAGCCCATTGAGGTGGTCTGTGTCTAGCTCTAATCTAAGTGAAGATGCGATTTCTCATATGTCGTCGGAGTTTAAATTTATGTGCCTGACTCTAATCTAAGTGAAGAGGTGATTTTTCACATGTTGTCGGTGTTTAAATTTATGACTGCTAGTTTGGATACCAAAACTCTTACCAACCAAACTAGACTCTTATATTATGTTAATTAAATTTTCAAAAAAATACATTTTACCATTGTATTTCTCACGCATATTCTTTTATCTTTAATAAACAAATCACCTCCTCCAGCCAAAGCCTAGACCACCACGGTCGTCATCAGCATCACCATCGCAACATCTTCTATCTCTACCCCCACCTTCTCCGTCACCATCATTACTGCTGTCATCCCCTTATTTAACTTCAACCTTCATTGTCACAAGTACCTAGATGGCAACCTGACCTTTCTGTGCCTCCACCTCCACTATCACAAAAACATCCACTACCATCCTCACCGCCGCCTTCACCACCATGACCAACATCATCTCCTCTACTTCCACTTTCATTGCGTTATTTACCTCTACCTCCACCACCTCTTTCATATGCACCTCATCTAACTCTACCTACATAGCTACAACTACCACCCCTACCTCTACCGCAATCTCTATCACCACCACATCATCTTCGTACCTACCTTCACTAGCCCCTTCAATACCCACATTTCTCTCAATCTCTGCTTGCACATCCACCACTAACACCACCTACGTCTTACGATTTCAACATCATGTCGCTTTTAGTCATCCACAATTGCAACAATTTTACATTAACTTTTAACTAACACTTTACCAACTTTTCATACTCACAACATACGTTACCAACTTTTATTCACAAAAAAAATAGAAATAATTTTTATCAAACGATTAAGTTTACATCTATTTATTATGAAAGTACGACGTAAATTTTTTTTTAAAATAGTAGAAAAATAAACTTTTGTATAGCAAAAGTAACTTTTCAAAAAAAGTGGAGAAAAAGCTTCTCAAAAAAGGATGAAAAAACTTACCAAAAAAGTATAACAAAACCAAACTAGCCCTAGTGCGCGTAATGATATCATGGCTAATCTCACAAGTCCTGATTTACTTGATGCATGAGATATGAGCCTAGCACATGTGAGCCAAATTCTGTTTTTCTTATTTTTAATCCCTTGCAACATTTTTTTTAGGTCAATGACACGACTCAAGATTTTTACAAATAAGGAAAACTGAATGACTAAGAACAAAAGTTTTAACAAACGATTAAACGTACCCATATCCTTCAAATTTGAAATGTCAGCAATGCCTCTAAAGTAAAAGAACAAACAAGTAAAATTACAATTCTGAAAAAATGAGTTAACTAGATTTTTTTTTATTTTTTTATACAAAGGTATTATACTCTAACTCAAATCTAATGGGAGGGGGATTTTTCATACACACAATGTTGTTGAAATTCGAATTTAAGAAGAGAATTTTTCACACACTATATTATTGGCAAAAAATTTACCACCCGGGCTAGAGCTAGACCCTTTTGATTATAATTGCATCCTTAAATGTAATCATCCCTTTTTAATGGACACAAATCTCAAAATTACTCGTTATTGTGGGATAAGATAAATGATCACAAACATGTTCAGAATATCACTCTTCTAGATTGTTCTAATTTTACCGTCTCATATAAACAAAAAAAATGTCATTTTCGCTAGCATGTAGTTTCTAGAGTGTGATGTGTAAAGTTTTTAATAGTTGGAATATTTGAATGATCAACATGAAGTGATATTGGGCAAATGCATATTATTTAAATGCAGACACCCGCAATCAGAATATTGGCAATTCATTGGGTTGTATCGAATTTTGGTTGTTTGTGTATATTAAATGCTTTATGAATCTCTAATTTGGACCCAAATTTATCTTATTTTATTAACCAAATTTGAGCATGTTAATAATTTTTTTTAGAGAGAGAGACTATAATATTATATATTACTCTATTTTTTTTTATAAGAATGGAACTCGAGACCTCCAATCAAATAGTGAAAAGAATTATATATCAATAAACTATGATATTAGCAACTATAAATAAATTGTTCATAAGTTAGCATGAGACACCGTTTTATTAACAACGCCTTCTTCCGCTGTTAGTTATTTTCTTTTATCATACGAGTTGATTTGGATAAATTTTATAAATTTTTTGAGTCGTTTTTAGAAGGTATTCAAAATTTATCTTTTCATTCACATAGTCTATTGTTTTATTAACATCAATTTACACAAACGTGTAAATTAACGTCAATGAGACGTTGCCTTAATAGTAAGTCA
The DNA here is from genome assembly GCA_032719365.1 of Prinsepia uniflora. Taxonomy (NCBI): domain Eukaryota; kingdom Viridiplantae; phylum Streptophyta; class Magnoliopsida; order Rosales; family Rosaceae; genus Prinsepia; species Prinsepia uniflora. The sequence continues at coordinate 67,719,154 of CM064861.1, read as the reverse complement.
TCGTTTGTGTCCATGAGTTGGACGGTGGCATTAAAGATCTCTAATGTGGAGGTTTTGGTGTTATCTTTAGTTGCCCTAATAGTAAGTCATTGTTTGTGATCGACACCCCACTAGATACTAGAATTGTTTGTGATCGACACCCCACTAGATACTAGAAAAGTAGAAGAAGCTCACTTCACCAAATAGCATTCAAGAAGTGGTTCATGCTTTCACTAGTAAGAAAATATGATAAATATTATTTTATGAGTTGAATATTAAGTAATACGGTAATATTTAATTTATTTTTTTCTTATTTAATATTTAATTTGATATTAAAATCTTTATAGAGTCCTGTATAAGGTACATGTAGAGTCCTATATATCGTTCCTTGCAAACAATTCATTGTTGTCCCTCTAAAAACTCTTTCGGACAATTAAACTAGTTTAATTCTTAATTTTCATCGGTGATATGATTGAAGAAGACAATTTTTGGTGAGAGTATAAAGTGGAGCTTCTTAGTCTTAGCGGTGTCAATTGCTGATTTGTTCTATGTAGTTGGTACCTGGAAGGCATAAAACAAAGAAAAATTATAGAATGAACCATGTCATGACAAGAATAAAAACAATACTTATTGGTCGAAATAAAATGTCATTTATTATTACGATGATATTCATTTTTAATGAGAATTTTTAAATTTAACTTTTATTAAAATGAGACACTCACTATGTATACTATAATTTTTCCTCTTGATTGTATAAACAAAATGAATTCATTTGAAAAACACATGGTTTAAGTCATTTAAGCTCTTATTTGAGGTAGTTCTCACCCAAAAAGATGAGATTAATAACTAATTATAATTTACTTATCTCGATAATTAATTAAAAATAAAAGTGGGCATTTGATTTTTTCCCCCCGAAATATGAAGTGAGGTCCACTAAAAAATTGGAAATTGTTCCTCAACGAAATTCGAAAATATTAAAGATGTTTCCATACTCGCACTTATAATTTTTTCATGTTTTCGTTTCAAAAGTTTTGGAGTTTTCATCCTATAACTTGTACAATATTTTGCTAATTAAAAAGGAAGGGATTGAGTTTTCATGCTTGTATTTATCTTGTTAGGCATAAACTTATAGATGACCTTTCATTCAAATTATCATCAAATTTCAGTATGCCTATATCAAACACTTGACAATGGACCAACCACTTACATTTTTTAATATTCTATTTCTACCTAACATATATTTGTGTCAATTATTAAATGTTGCATTTCCGCCAACATGTATAAAAAGTGAACCTATTATAAGAAGTAATTGAATTTATTAAGATAACATTTTGTATTGATGGAATTGACACGCTAGATTGATTAATTAATATGGTCAATTAATTGTATTCAAATAGACAAAAAGAATTGATGATAATCATAATCATTTGGTGTCTAAGGCTCTTAAGAGATTATTAATATAGGAAACTATATCATATGGTATCGAAACATCTTGAAACACATTGAAAACACTTGGTTCTCAGCGCATTTTAAAAATAACACATAATTTACGAATTATATACTATCTTGAAAACACTTGATTTTCATACACATATTGAAATCAGTTGATCTTCTATTTCATAAAGTCATACATATTGTTCGTTTTATAAAATACGTGTATTTTATTTGAAAAAAAAACTTAAAAATCCAATTTAGATTAATCATTTATCGATATATAAATAATCCTTTACAATAATAATTTTTCATAGTCCTCGTAGTACCAATTTATACTGACCGTACTGTTTATTGACTAGCTAGTTGTAGTCAAACATATCAATAATCAGAAACAATTCATTACTTGGTCTCTATTACTGCTTATGCAGCTCCTAGGGCAGGGGTGGGGATCGAGCGCCTAGCATCTTAAGGTCGCATGGATCTGCCGAGGTCGACCTAACCAGCCGTCTAATCACCAGATGATTACTTTTCCCATTTTGATCATAATCAGAACGGTGCTTAAGCGCCTAAAGCATAAGTGGCCATTGTACCCTGTTTTTTGAACAATGATTATGATACATCAATATTAGACGAGGAGATATATATATATATACATTACATGTTTGTTTATAAGTGTCGAATGCAAAACTTACCATCTCGCACTATATAGTGGGTGGAAATACTATTATACTAGTCATTACTTCTAAGTGGAATAGTTTAACTTTGGCTCTCGCTATCTATATCAAATTAGATATTTACTAATTAACTTATATGAGACTTCAAATTTCCATGTAGAATAAAGTTGTAGATAACCCTGGGGGTATCCTAATAACAGTACGAACTTGTATATGCGTGGTATCGAGACTAGTTTGGGTAAATTGACAATTTTTCCTTTGAACGGGGAAGATGTTGACTTTTGATTCAAGAGGTTAGTTGCACGTTTACCTAGGCCCGTTACGTGGATATCAAGATTCTGGTTACGTAGACGATTGACACATCGAGTTTGGACGTCGTATGGTTATTTTACAAGTCAAGAACGGAATTAGACGATTTTTATTGTTGCACGTATTTCAAGGCAGTCCATTTGTTTGTTTATATGGGACCTAAATATATGGGTCTAGTCCATAGGATGAGTGACAAGTGTCTCCCACATTGTGGTTCATATCCCTTGCATCATCTTCCTTGACAGGACCGTCCTCGGAGGAACATAGATAACCGTGTCCGGTCCTACTTCCGTCTGACAAGTCAGCTGAAGTTCCCACAATTGCCCTCAACACTTGTCAAACAAGGCATACTCGTACCTGTGCTCACTCATGCCTCCACCTCTCGATCAGCCTCGATCATCGCGCCACGACCTGGAGGGTCAATAAAAACAGGAAAGGTGTGAGTGGACAAAATAAATCAGTTATAAAACATGTTACAGAAAAGAAATTTCTACCCTCCACGTAAAACCAATGCATGTATTCGAAAATCATTTCACAATCCATTTCATTTCCAGTCCCAGAAAGCCGTGCGTGAAAACCAAAATAATTTTCTTTTTCTCAAACCTCGGGCTTTAGCCCGGAACCATAAATATGGGGCCTCAGCCCAAAATCATGAATCAAAATCCAAGTACAGAACATAACCCAAAAATCCGTCAAGCCACATAAACCGGGCCATTGCCCAACACATCCGAAAACATCGGAAATCAACAGTAAATCACAAGTCAATCAATCTGTTGGATCTCAAGTGCGCCCGAGTCTTTAAACTCAAAACCATGCGCATAATCAGGCCTTCCCGGGATATCAACGAGTCTTTAAACTCAAAACACAATCAATAGGCCTTGGGGGATATTACAATAACCGAATCTTTAAACTCAAAACATATCAATCAAGGGTCCTCCCCTGTCACATCAATCCAGATCCAGCAATAGTACCGGGTCTTTAAACCCAAAACCATGTGTAATTCATAATAAATCCAAAATCCATCGTAAGCCACATTCCGAAACCAAATCTGAAATCACATTTTATCGAAATGGAACTCATATCCGAACTTCACGTTCAAATCCCAAATCATATCCATCATCCATTTCCAAATCCGAATTCGGAACCGTCATTCCGTAAGCCGGCATCCGGAATAACCATTTCGAACTCAAATCCGGAAATCCACTTTCAAGTTTCCGAAACCCGAAATCTCGTTCATCTAAACCACTTTTATGAACTGGGCATCAAGCCTGAAATCACCTTTTTCAGAATCCGTTTTAAATCTTTGAAATCAAATCATATTTCAAATCTCAAATTTAAATCATAAAAACCATGGTCAAATCACAACATACTCGAATTTCGTAAAACGTGCAAATCCGTAATACTCTTGAAATACTTGCCAAAAATCATAATTAAAAAATTATCAAAACATGATATGCACAAATCATATAAACTCATTCATTAAACCATCATCAAAGCATAGGAGAAACTATAGTCTCGAAATACGTGCAATTATGTATTGCATATCGAAATACGTATAAATACGAAAATCGTAATTACCATAATCCATAACCATAATCATAGAAATCATCAATAAGAGCATAGAAAACAATTATGCATGCATTGAATTTTAGAAAACAAAGTCCACTCACACACCGTCCAAACGGTTCGCTTCCGACTTGCACGTATTTCCGTAAATTCCGAAAATCATAGTTCCTGTCCAAAATCAATATTGAGGGTCACTAACATTCCAAATATACTTCATATAATTTTCCTTAATTTTTCCTGGATTTAAATACGCATTTTAAACGTATACAAAACTTTCGGATACACTGAACACTATCGAAACGATATCCGATTTCCTCGAAACTAGTGCCAAAACGATATCCCAGAGAACTCAGTGAAACCTTAGTTTGCATCATCATGGCCTCTCAATTAGAATTCGAATTTTTGAATTATTTGAACTCCACGGGCTTGGGCTTTCGGGTTTGCTTCTATGGTTCCCATCATTTTCTCTCTTTTTCTGTTCTATTTTCTCACAGTTCCACCCTCACTTCTATTCTAAGCCTCACGGTTTCAGTTTAGGAAATTCATGGTTGCCTTGGATAGCTTCCTCTGTTTTCTGTCTCAATATTGCACAATATCCATTTTTCAATTCCTTCAATCGTTCACCGCCAATATTAACATGAATCAATTCCTTAGGAGTGACAGATGTCCCTAAGTGCACTAAATGAGTCACTAGGTAATTGACTCATCAATATTAGCAAAAGGACAAATGTGCCCCTTAGGACACAATTGACCAAAATGCCCTTTCATGGTTAATTACCAAAATGCCCTTAGCATTCAGAAAGGCGTAACTTTTCCATCCGAACTCCGATTGACGCATGCCGCCTATCTACGGACTCAGCTTCTCGAGACCTTCCCAACAGTCTTGGCATAACGTGAAAAATCCGTGTCATTTGAAAAGTCAACAATTTGCCCTTTTAACCAAATTACCGAATTACCCTTGAACTTCCGAACATCATAACTTCCTCCTCGAATGTCAGAATCGGACGTGCCACCTGTCTATGAACTTGTGACGTCCTAAAATACGTTACAGTCATCGATCAAAGTCTGTTTAACCGCTCAAACCACAAGTCAACCGTTTGCCCAATTCTAGGGGTAAAATCGTCATTTTCTTCAAACTTTCCAAAATTTCCTTTTTCGAATGTCCGGGTCGTTACAACCTACTCCTCCTTAAAGAATTTCGTCCTCGAAATTCCAATCAGTAGGTGCCATAATATTTTTCCCGAGGAAACGTGTCTAAGGTGAACTCGAAACATAATCAACCTCAACCGGATATAAGTCACATCCAACCAGTCTTAGCCTCTTTGTAAATCCCTGCCCCATGGGCAGTCATACCACATATTGGTTTGGAATACGTAGCCTAGCTCACGTTCGAGTCCACACAATCTAGGATACACAAGAATCAGTCATATCTTTTCGCTCACATGTCATCCATTCGTGACATGATACAATGGCTAAATCCTCACACATGTGTCATCAGGCCACCAAGCTAATAAGCTCAGAAGGTCCAATAACTCGGGAACTCATTCCCCTCACTAGGTCAATTACACCATATCCCTTTCCCAGGGTCACTATGTATAATAATTTTAACTTTTCCTCCTGATGCTTTCCTATTGCCAATAAGCACTCAGTACAATCATTCATACTATATCGCAAATCACATCCCTTTCTTAACTTCGACTCCACCATACACCAAGTATGATCCTGTAGTTGGACTCCAATATTCCAAATTATCAGAAATCATGTATTACTCTAAGCCTATGGAGTTCCATAACTAGCATGATTTCACCTATCCTTAAGTTATCAAACATGACAATCCTCTCCCCAAATAATACCTGATCCGACAATGTGGTTGTAATCTCAATGTATTCTGACCATCACCTTATCACACATTAAGACTTTCTTTTTATCAATCATTACTAATCCTGATGGTCGATACAGTACTCGTATATTCCTTCCCAAAGGTATATGACCTCTGCATACTCAACCCCGTGGGTCGGTCTCAACTCATACAAGGAAAGTCAAATTTTTGAGGGTTCAGCTAGCATCAACACATAACTCACTGAGTCCCAAATCTCGTAGTAACATCTCATTATACACATAGAAAGGATCAACATCGAACATAAGTCACTATTTCTCCACTTGTAACCATTCTACCTTAGTTCTCATTTACAATACCTCTGACCTCCTTCTAGGTCAATCACCATAACTGGCAAAACATGGTAGAGAACCCCTCTACAATCCTCTGTGGTATCCATCAATTCTCAAAACAACTCATGTTCCACAAACCTACTCTGGTCTATCAGACCTAAAACTTATTCAACTATATATTTTTCTCCCTAAAGGCATTCAATACATCTGCTCCGCATATCACATACCCATCCGTAAATGGTACCATACACCAGCCCAAAATGGTCAGAATACCTGACTCATCAGCTCACAAGTATAGTTAGTCCATTTGGCCATCCAAGGGTATCAACTAACCTTATCCACCTCAAATCCGGACATCATCTTTTTCTCTTTAACTCATAACCGACAATCGTCACCATGTTGGCCTCTCTCTACAGGGTCAATAATCACTACCTTCCCACAAAACCACAAATCATTAACTCGTGATACAAGATACTTATCCCATACCGTTACCTTATTACGTTGTCTATAAGTGACAGGACCCATCCCAATCCCCCCGGGATTAGTACGAGATGACCCTGCTCCCGTCTGACACGAAGTGTCAGACAAGGGATATTTCCGACCTTTACCCTCCTGGGCTATCAGAGTACACCAGGATCCGGAGGAGGTATGTGATATCTCGATCTCTGCTACAGTCCACACCGTATCCAACCTGAAGGGTATTAAAAACAGAAAGACTGTGAGTGGACAAAAATAAAAAGTTTACAAAAACAGTTTATCGAAGACATTTGTACCCTTCACTAAAAAGCATGCATGCATTCGAAAACCATTTATCCAGAAAACCATAATGAAACCAAGTACACGGGCCACTGCCCAAATCCATAAGGGACTCAGCCCAAATCATAAGAAACTAACCATACGGGCCACTGCCCAAAACCTGTGTAAACACACATCATATATCATATATAGCATACATCACATATACATATAATTCACACAACCAATCCTGTCACGGTTTCCAAAGCTACGCGCGTGCTACCCAGGTCTCAATCCAAGTCTTCTCAAATTCAAGATCAATGTCCGTAGACCACTGACCCTACCCGAGGTAATAGTAATCATAGCCTTCCTGAGAGTAAGGAACCCAACTGGGGGATGACTCCACTCAGTCGGTGCTCCGTGACTACTCCGGGGTCCACCCAGGCCAACGACCCTCCCCGAAGGAGATAATAGAAGTAAAGGAAGGTATATGAATACATGTATATATATAACATAAACGTTCATGCCCGGTTCCCTTGAACCGTCATGATCCATAAAATCCATAACAAGGGTTCATGCCGGTTCCCATAAACCGTCATGAACCAGAATGACCTGACAAAGGTTCATGCCGGTTCCCATAAACCGTCATGAACCACAATGACCTTTCCAGAGTTCATGCCGGTTCCTATAAACCGCCATGAACTTGGAAATCCATCTAGGGTCCCTGACCCAAAATCATCAGTGTAAAACATCTGGGTCTCGTGCCCGAACATATGACATCAACTGGGCACCGTGCCCAATATCGAAGGGTCAGTCATGACTCCGATCATAGTGATGCGTGCAACCATCCATCCAGGACCGCCCTCAATCCTGGTATGTCGCCGTGAACAAATCAACCGACGCGACCACCACAAGATCATGGTGCACTCATCACCGATCGCTATCCTGAACCGTCAGCACTCCGAAGTCGAGCCTCCCCAGGCTGCCCGACAACGAATCGTGCATCGTGACCTCTCCGGAAGGAACACATCCCAGTCCGGAGGCGAGCGTCATATCGTTGATCGTCGTGCACATAGCACACGTCGCGACCACGATTTAGACCCGAAGGCCGTAAATAGCGTCATATGCCCGAGACAAAACCAAATGGGTCTCATACCCGAGTTTATCCATTTAGAAATCCAAAACCAAATCATTTAAATCAATAAAGAAATACAGACCCGTATAAGCACCGTATAAGGCTGAAACCTCGAAATACGTACTTATACGTAACCACATAAAAATGCACCCATGGCATCATCAAACAAGTAATAAAACATATAATAAACATTTATGCATGCACCAATTTAGAAAACAAGGTCCACTCACAGACCGTCCGAGCTGCCGCCTCGATTTGCGTGCCATACGGCTCCCCGAGCCGATCACCATTACCGGGACTCCCAAACCTGTCCAAATTTTAATAGAAGGTTAATAACTACTTAATTAACCTCCCACTAAAGCCCCGTAATTTTCCCGTATTTTTAACTATTTTTAAAGTCGATCCTAAACCTTCCAATGCCCCGAAACATATCGAGACGGTATCCGATTGACACGAAACCAGTCCCAAAATGTTCGTTACATCGAATAGATGATTTCGTATGTTGGAACCTTCCCCAGATTCCCTACCACGCGCCCTCACGTGCTGCCTGAAGTGGCTGCGCGTGGGCTTCACGCGCCAGCTACAGTACCTGCTGACGTCATCGCTGACGTCATCTGACAGCTGTCAGGTCTGACATGTCAGACTTTGACAGGTGCCACGTGTCATGCTCCCATTGGTCCACGTCACTGTGCTGTCAGTGCCATGTGGCAGTCTGACATGTGCCACGTGTCGTCACGGCACTGGTCCACGTCAGTGACACGTGTCAGCCCCTGATTGGGCCAAGTCACTGACATGTCAGTGCTGACTGTGCACTGACATGTGACACGTGTCACACTCCTATTGGCCCATTTTCTGACATGTCAGCTGACATTTTCAGATCTGACAATGCTGACGTCATCCCTGACATGATGACGTCAGTAGGATGACGTCACCTGTCATCCCCTACATCGGTCAGACCGGTCCGAACCGGTCCGGTCTGGTTTTTCCTGCAACTTGGACCGGCGTAACCGGTCCAGGTCTCCTTCTCCCTCATTTTCAGTCCGTTTGCTTCCATTCCAATTCCTAAATTCCTATTTTCAAGTTTCCTATCTAACCCAATTAACAAAACGACCTAAAACCCTCAAAAATCCACGGTTCCATTTTGAACCTCACGGTTCCATTTTCCCGATTTCACCCAGGGCTACTCAGCCCTTCACCGATGTCCAAACCACCCTCTACACCTTCCTACAACCTCAACAAACTCATCCTAATCAACTAATAGCAACCATAATGTCTAAATCTATAAATAGAAGAAAAATGGGTTTATCGGGCTTACCGGGTTCCCGCTCGGGTTTTGGGTTCCAGCCACCGTTCACGGCGGCCCTGGCCATCCAGGCCGGCCACCTCAACTCCCTCAGCCTCCTGGTCTTCTGTCCTGGTCTTGGGTGCAATTTGGATGGGTTTGGGGTTGCACGGGAATGAGAGAAAATGGTGAGATCGGGTGGGTGTTTTGTGTGTTTGAAATGGAGAAATGAAAATGGATGGTCGATGCATGAATAGGTGTGGGTTGTGCAATGGATGGGTGACACTTGTCACTCATCCATTGGGCCTCCCTTAAATATCTGGGCCCACTAGAGACAAACTGCACTTTTTGTCTCGTAAAACGTGTCGTCGGGAATAGTATCCCGAAACTTTCGTGAACCGTAACTTCGCCGTCGAACGTCCGAATTCGACGTGCCGCCTATCTACGGATTCTTATCGTCCTTATCTACGTAACGGTCTTTGGCCCTCGGCCATCGGACCTCCCGGTCAAAAAGTCAACATTTGACCCCCCCTTTTAAGCATAATTACCAAAATGCCCCTAAACTTCCGAACGTCATAACTTCCTCTTCGAATGTCGGAATTGAACGTGCCACCTGTCTATGAACTCGTGACGTCACGAACTACGTCACGGTCATCGGTCAAAGTCCATTTGACCGTCCGATTGAAAAGTCAACGTTTTGCCAAGACTAGGGGCAAAACGGTCATTTCGCATCGTTCGTCTGATTTCACCCAATTAATCACGGATTAGCCTCACTAATCGTGATTAGTCACTAATCTAATCATGGAATTTGGGACGGGTCGTTACAACCTTCCCTCCTTAATTAATTTCGTCCTCGAAATTCCAACCGACCTAAATCCAACCGTTCTTCCCTCCTTAATTAGTTTTGTTTTTTGAAACTCCAACTATCCTGATTCCACATCCACCCCGTGGAAAGTAGAATCAACCTCAAAATACGTGTACACTAGTACACCTACTAACCAGAATAGAACTAGTCTGCACCCAGACGTACCATTAACACTCGCGTCGCATCGACTACACTCGACCACGTCGAATAACCGTAGTCATACGTCCCGAATTGACACCACTTGTCAAATCTACCATTTAGTTAACACAACCAACTAGACGGTTCCCTTCTCAATCACTAATATATCCTGACGTCTGCTCCCACTGGGAGTCATCAGACCTCACTCAACGATCCACGTTGACACCTCCGACAGACCGTCACCACTTGACAGTCGTCAGGCAAAAACTAACACTATACTCACTCGTGATTACAATAACTACCAACTCACTCAACCTGAGTACACGTTTACCAACAAAATACTCGATCGGTGTGTAACTGGACCCACCAGAATCACTATGACCCAATGCACAGTATCCAATGTCCAGTTAACGTACACGACTAATCCAATGGTATCGGGACTAAGCCGACTACCAACACGCTCACCAACGTACCCCTGGTATAACCTCTATACCGTCACCAGGCAAGACAAGTCTACCTGTATTGTACCCCGATCAACGTACAAGGTACGTACATCTACCCATCAACCAGACTACAACCACTTAGGTCATAGTCAATCACGTTTCAGTTATGGAGTTCATTTGTCCAATCCAGCATTAGACAAATCGAAACTCCAACCCATTATTTATTTCCAAATCCGAATCCGAATCCGCAATTCCGTAAGAAATCCCGAATCCAAACCCAGAAATCATATCCATAATCATGTCCAAATTCGAATCCGAAATTATTATTCCGTAGCTAGTATTTGGAATAACCATTCCGAATCCAATTTCATAGAAAGGAAATCCATTGTCAAGCTCCAGAATCAAATCCTGAATCGTCACCCAGAATCCAATTCCAAAACCCAAATACAGAAATCCTCTTTCAAGTTCCAAAATCAAATCCTGAATCGTCATCCAGAAATCTGATTCTAAAACCCGAAATCTCGTTCTCGTCTACCGAGACGCATCAAAACCGAACCTATCGGTTACCTGTTCAAACGATTACACAATACTATCGATTGACTTCATAGGGAAGCCAATCACAACATCAACACCACACTAAGTCTGACAATATCCGACCACGTCGGAAAGCTACTCACCTGAGTAATATACCATACGGGATTCACTTCGAAAAGAAGTTCAGTCCCATCATCTACAACTCCAACATCCAAGTAAGAGCGATATACTCTCAACCCATCTGGATCATCAAAATTGCGATCCAGATCCTATAATTACATCACCCGACCATGAACGTCACGATCGAGAATCGTCACAATGTCCAAGGTCCACAACATCACAATCCCGATCCCCTTCGGGATCCACATAAGCCCACTCAGCTAACAATCCATATGATGACCCAAGATAAATCCCGGGTTCACCAACCAATATACGATCGGCGTACTAGTGGCAACCAACAACATCTACATCATCAACATCATCTACCATCATCAATCATGGTAGAATCTGAGAAGTCACCCAAAACGACTTCGAAATATCCAATACTAATGCGGAAAACCCGCATTCGATTCGTCACCTCAATCGCAACCTCTTGCGATTCCGAAGTTCCAATCATATCAGAACCGACACACTAGGACATCAACCATGTGACCATAACGAGTCAAACTCACTACCAAGTTCGACTGTCGGTTTACACTATTTATGTAGATACACTCATTCCGAGTGGAATTCACGCAACTCAAGGTTAAACCTTGTATATTATTTACGAATGTGCCTAAACGGCATCCAACACATGCATCTCGTACCACGAGTCCCAACTACTGCTGGATCCAATCCAGTCCATCACTATCTGTGATCCACTCCCGAACCACAGATACTGAACATATAAGTAACTCGATGGAGTCACATCCCGACTCGTGACTCACCGTCATCACAATCACCGGCACCAGCACCAGCGCTAGTACCAGCGCCAACGCACTGTCATCAACACTAGTATCAATATCAGCATCGGCACACCATGTGCAAAACTGACAACCCTGGATCTCCGCTCATACTGAACGACGATCCCGTACCTCTACTCATATTGGAGAAACTCTGTCTCCCTCGTACCCGACAACTTTGGGTACAGTCACCCTGACAACTCATGCGAGAAAAGGAAACGTCCCCTGAACGTCCCCGATTCCCAACAACCATATCTACGACCACTCTCGGTAGTAGCGCCTGCCACAAACTCATGCAGACATAACTACCAGACATCGCTATTGAGATTCGTATCCAACAGAATCAACCGCCCGTATTAACCACTCCGGATCCCACTCAGGGATGCCATCGACAAGTACCAACCCTGATAACTTGTCCAACTGAACTCTAACCAGTCGTACTCCGACTAACCCAAATGTCGTCTACCAGGTCACCCACGACCTTAGTTGCAGCAACTGTCCATCACAACTAAAGTAGCACGACAACCAACTAGGTCTAACCGATAAGTACAACCCCGACTGCGAAGTGCAGTCCCAACACAAGCTGACCTGACTAGACCGACTAACGAATCCAAATCCGAATAGTCGTCCAAGTTAAACCACTCGTCAACTCACATTTCTGAACCATACATCCAAGGCAGGGTTCCACGATCACACCTAGAATTCCACCGAACCCAACTGCATAAGGCTGTACAATCCACAATCTGACCGACTCCGCGGTCTTGACATTGAAAAGACGTCAATCCAATACTACTAACTATCGTATCGGCATCCCAACATCAGGTTGACCACGAACTGTAGCCCATTGAGATATCATATCCTCGACCTGCGTCCCACTCCGAGAGCTCCATGGTTGCTCGAATAGAGACAACCCCGCTCTGATAAGCATCCTACGAGCAATCCTATGCTCTGATACCACGTTGACAGGACCCATCCCAATCCCCCCGGGATTAGTGCGAGATGACCCTGCTCCCGTCTGACACGAAGTGTCAGACAAGGGATATTTCCGACCTTTGCCCTCCTGGGCTATCAGAGTACACCAGGATCCGGAGGAGGTATGTGATATCTCGATCTCTGCTACAGTCCACACCGTATCCAACCTGAAGGGTATTAAAAACAGAAAGACTGTGAGTGGACAAAAATAAAAAGTTTACAAAAACAGTTTATCGAAGACATTTGTACCCTTCACTAAAAAGCATGCATGCATTCGAAAACCATTTATCCAGAAAACCATAATGAAACCAAGTACACGGGCCACTGCCCAAATCCATAAGGGACTCAGCCCAAATCCATAAGGGACTCACCATACGGGCCACTGCCCAAAACCTGTGTAAACACACATCATATATCATATATAGCATACATCACATATACATATAATTCACACAACCAATCCTGTCATGGTTTCCAAAGCTACGCGCGTGCTACCCAGGTCTCAATCCGAGTCTTCTCAAAGTCAAGATCAATGTCCGTAGACCACTGACCCTACCCGAGGTAATAGTAATCATAGCCTTCCTGAGAGTAAGGAACCCAACTGGGGGGTGACTCCACTCAGTCGGTGCTCCGTGACTACTCCGGGGTCCACCCAGGCCAACGACCCTCCCCGGAGGAGATAATAGAAGTAAAGGAAGGTATATGAATACATGTATATATATAACATAAACGTTCATGCCCGGTTCCCTTGAACCGTCATGATCCATAAAATCCATAACAAGGGTTCATGCCGGTTCCCATAAACCTTCATGAACCAGAATGACCTGACAAAGGTTCATGCCGGTTCCCATAAACCGTCATGAACCACAATGACCTTTCCAGAGTTCATGCCGGTTCCTATAAACCGCCATGAACTTGGAAATCCATCTAGGATCCCTCACCCGAAATCATCAGTGTAAAACATCTAGGTCTCGTGCCCGAACATATGACATCAACTGGGCACCGTGCCCGATATCGAAGGGTCGGTCACGACTCCGATCATAGTGATGCGTGCAACCATCCATCCAGGACCGCCCTCAATCCTGGTATGTCGCCGGGAACAAATCAACCGACGCGACCACCACAAGATCATGGTGCACTCATCACCGATCGCTATCCTGAACCGTCAGCACTCCGAAGTCGAGCCTCCCCAGGCTGCCCGACAACGAATCGTGCATCGTGACCTCTCCGGAAGGAACACATCCCAATCCGGAGGCGAGCGTCGTATCGTTGATCGTTGTGCACATAGCACACGTCGCGACCACGATTTAGACCCGAAGGTCGTAAATAGCGTCATATGCCCGAGACAAAACCAAATGGGTCTCATACCCGAGTTTATCCATTTAGAAATCCAAAACCAAATCATTTAAATCAATAAAGAAATACAGACCCGTATAAGCACCGTATAAGGCTGAAACCTCGAAATACGTACTTATACGTAACCACATACAAATGCACCCATGGCATCATCAAACGAGTAATAAAACATATAATAAACATTTATGCATGCACCAATTTAGAAAACAAGGTCCACTCACAAACCGTCCGAGCTGCCGCCTCGATTTACGTGCCATACGGCTCCCCGAGCCGATCACCATTACCGGGACTCCCAAACCTGTCCAAATTTTAATAGAAGGTTAATAAATACTTAATTAACCTCCCACTAAAGCCCCGTAATTTTCCCGTATTTTTAACTATTTTTAAAGTCGATCCTAAACCTTCCGATGCCCCGAAACATATCGAGACGGTATCCGATTGACACGAAACCAGTCCCAAAATGTTTGTTACATCGAATAGATGATTTCGTATGTTGGAACCTTCCCCAGATTCCCTGCCACGCGCCCTCACGCGCCGCCTGAAGTGGCTGCGCGTGGGCTTCACGCGCCAGCTACAGTACCTGCTGACGTCATCGCTGACGTCAGCATGACGTCATCTGACAGCTGTCAGGTCTGACATGTCAGACTCTGACAGGTGCCACGTGTCATGCTCCCATTGGTCCACGTCACTGTGCTGTCAGTGCCATGTGGCAGTCTGACATGTGCCACGTGTCGTCACGACACTGGTCCACGTCAGTGACACGTGTCAGCCCCTGATTGGGCCACGTCACTGACATGTCAGTTCGACTGTACACTGACATGTGACACGTGTCGCACTCCTATTTGCCCATTTTCTGACATGTCAGCTGACATTGTCAGATCTGACAATGCTGACGTCATCCCTGACATGTCAGCTGACATTGTCAGATCTGACAATGCTGACGTCATCCCTGACATGATGACGTCAGCAGGATGACGTCGCCTGTCATCCCCTACATCGGTTAGACCGGTCCGAACCGGTCCGGTCCGGTTTTTCCTGCAACTTGGACCGGCGTAACCGGTCCAGGTCTCCTTCTCCTTCATTTTCAGTCCGTTTGCTTCCATTCCAATTCCTAAATTCCTATTTTCAAGTTTCCTATCTAACCCAATTAACAAAACGACCTAAAACCCTCAAAAACCCACGGTTCCATTTTGAACCTCACGGTTCAATTTTCCCGATTTCACCCAGGGCTACTCAGCCCTTCACCGACGTCCAAACCACCCTCTACACCTTCCTACAACCTCAACAAACTCATCCTAATCAACTAATAGCAACCATAATGTCTAAATCGATAAATAGAAGAAAAATGGGTTTATCGGGCTTACCGGGTACCCGCTCGGGTTTTGGGTTCCAGCCACCGTTCACGGCGGCCCTGGCCATCCAGGCCGGCCACCTCAACTCCCTCAGCCTCCTGGTCTTCTGTCCTGGTCTTGGGTGCAATTTGGATGGGTTTGGGGTTGCACGGGAATGAGAGAAAATGGTGAGATCGGGTGGGTGTTTTGTGTGTTTGAAATGGAGAAATGAAAATGGATGGTCGATGCATGAATAGGTGTGGGTTGTGCAATGGATGGGTGACACTTGTCACTCATCCATTGGGCCTCCCTTAAATATCTGGGCCCACTAGAGACAAACTGCACTTTTTGTCTCGTAAAACGTGTCGCTGGGAATAGTATCCTGAAACTTTCGTGAACCGTAACTTCGCCGTCGAACGTCCGAATTCGACGTGCCGCCTGTCTACGGATTCTTATCGTCCTTATCTACGTAACAGTCTTTGGCCCTCGGCCATCGGACCTCCCGGTCAAAAAGTCAACATTTGACGCCCCCTTTTAACCATAATTACCAAAATGCCCCTAAACTTCCGAACGTCATAACTTCCTCTTCGAATGTCGGAATTGAATGTGCCACCTGTCTATGAACTCGTGACGTCACAAACTACGTCACGGTCATCGGTCAAAGTCCATTTGACCGTCCGATTGAAAAGTCAACATTTTACCACGACTAGGGGCAAAACGGTCATTTCGCATCGTTCGTCCGATTTCGCCCAATTAATCACGGATTAGCCTCACTAATCGTGATTAGTCACTAATCTAATCATGGAATTTGGGACGGGTCGTTACAATAAGTAATATGTAAACTCATACCATCATAAACTCAATCTCTCATCCTGGCAAAACCTCAGGAAATATGTTGAGAAATCTGTGCATCCTCAGCCCTCACTAGGCATCTCATACAAGAATCACATACACCACACATATGACCAGAAAACTTTGAATACCTCATACCAACCATCCATTGGTTGTGAGGATCAAAATCATCCTAGAGGGTAACACCCTCGAGTCTCCCTGAAACATAACCTTTGGAATCCTAGACTCCACATCTCACTCCCTAATCGACATACTCGATAGAGGTCTCAGGAGTCATCAACTAATCCATTCCAAGGATTATGTAACGACCCATCCCAGAACTCGGGATTAGGTTTGCAACTAATCATGATTAGCGGGGTTAATCGGTGATCAGTTGGGCGAATTCGGATGAACGGTGCAAAATGACCGTTTTCCCCTGGTCGTGGGTTAAATGTTGACTTTTAATTCGGGGGGTCAAACAGACTTTGACCGATGACCGTGACGTAGTCTGGGACGTCACGAGTTCATAGACAGGTGGCACGTTCGATTCTGACGTTCGAGGTGAAAGTTATGACGTTCGGAAGCCCAAGGGCATTTTCGTAATTTGGACGAAATAAGGGAAAATGTTGACTTTTTGATCGGGAGGTTCGATGGCCGAGGGCCAAGGACCGTTAGGAAGGTCTCGATGCCCTGAGTCCGTAGGCAGGCGGCACGCGTCGATCGGAGTTCGGATGACCAAATTACGGGTCTGGACGCGTGAGGGGCATCTTGGTAATTTACCAAGTGAGGGCAAAATGGTAAATTGGCCACTATTGTTGGGACAGCCGTGTGCGGCGTGGATTTCCTTTCAGAAACAGAGCATGGGCTGAAGGAATTGTTTAATCTGTCCCAATGAATTGTTTAAACGGTTAGTGACATTGGGAGGAGATTGTTTAGCACTGAAGACTTAGTGCTAGGGTGCTGGGTATTGTTTATTGCAGTGGGGGGTTTTGGGCAGTGCACGGGCACAATGCAGTGTTGGTTTTTGAGGAAGCACAGGGATCATTCTGGTGTGTGTTCAGGGTGTGTGCGAGTGATTGTGTGAAATTTGAGGCCACGGGTGAGTTAGTTTATTACCTGGAGTGGGGTGAATAGAGTTGAGTGGTGTCTGTGCGGGGAACAAACACGCTGGGCTGGTGCCATGGGAACTGAGAAAACCGAGACATTGATCAGGCCATGATCGACCTTTCCAAAGCCAAATTGGGTGAAATTGTGAACGCGAAGGGATCAAGGAGGTTAGAGTAGAGTGTAGAGACTGAGAAAGGAGGGAAAGGAGTGAAAATGGTGAGGGGAGAGTTCAAAATTCGAAACGGGTCCTTGAGAGTGTGGGAGTTCAACCTTGAGTTAGAGGACAAACCAATCCAAATTAAGGTTCGAATGAGACTTCTTGGGTTTGGAATAGTCGAACACGATAAAAAACGGGAGCAAATAAGGAGGAAATGGCCAAGGTCTGGACCCGCGTCAGTTTAGAATTTTCAGGATTGAGTTCGATCGTCCAAAGGTACGTTCAAGTTAAATTGAACTTGAGTTCTTAGTTAGAATGAGCCAATGATGCTTCCTAACTGATCAATTTAACTTTACTAATGGAAATCGAAGGGATTGAACGAAGAACAGTCTTCGAAATTTTGGGAATCAGTTGAATGGTTAGAGGTAATTAGAATTGGATTTAAGATTACATACCCTTAATTAAGTCCTTAACGATGCTATTTGAGGGTTCAATTGAAGGAAACAAGATGTTATTGGCAGGATTTGAACCGAGTCACACACGCGGGTCGACGGCCCGTTTACCAGGGAAACGGGTGAAGAAGACGCACTGTAGCTGTCACTGTAGCTGGGCGCGTGGGCTCACGCGCAGCCACTCACGGCGGCGCGTGAGGGCGCGTGGGTCCGATTTTCGAGGTAAGTCCAACACGACTTTTGTCCTACATAATGTAACGAACATTTTAACGTTAGTTTCGAATTTATCGGACACCGTTTTGATGTTATTCCGAGGGTCCGAAGGTTTAGGTTACGTTTTTAATTAACGAATAATTCCCGGAAAATTATGGGGAATTGGTATGTTGTTATTTGAGACCTTAATGACCCTGGAATGTGTTTTCAGACAGGATTCGAGTTTTCTGGAAAATGCCGGAAATTTCGGGAATGCGGGCGGCACGAAACCGAGCTTTAAGAACGGTGTGTGAGTGGACGTTGCTTTCAAAATTTAATGCATGCATAAGTATTTCTATGATTTCCATGATTATGATTATGAACTGTGTCTGATTTCGATTTCCGTATTTATACGTATTTTTGCTCTACATACGAAATGCACGTATTTTGAGACTATTGTTTCACTTATGATTTGATGATGGTTTAAAGAAAGAATTTGCATGATTTGTGCATATGATGTTTTATGAATGTTGTTTATGATTGTGAGTGTGACTCATGGTGTTGACACGATTTTCGAGATTTCTGCGGTTGTGCACGTGTTATGAGATTTTGAGATTTCTGCGGTTTTCGAGATTTGGCGTATTGTGATTTGTTCACTGTTTGATGTTTGAATTTGGAATTTGAAGTGAGATTTGTGATTTTGAGGATTTTTAAATGGATTTGAAAAAGGTGATTTCGGGCTTGATGCTCGGGGGCATAAAAGTAATTTTGATAAACGAGATTTCGGTTTCCGGAAGTTTGAGAACAGATTCTTGGTTTGGGTTCGGGATAATGCTTCCGGATGCCGGCTTACGGAATCATTATTGCGAATTCGAATTCGGGAATGGAAAAAGATTTAATAAAGTGATTTGGTCTGATTTTGCATGCCCTGTGTTTAATGATAATTTGATTATGTTTGTGAAGTATGATTTGGGGAATTGAATGTGGAAATTCGGACCATGAGTCCTGTTGTGAAAAATGTGATTTTGGGATGGATCCCACGTTGTTGTGTTTAACAAATGTTTTGGGTTTAAAGACCCGTTGAAAACTGTTTTGGATTTAAAGACCCGGTGCTATTGCTAGAGCACGTTTTGAGTTTAAAGACTCGGTTAATTGATGACAGGGGAGGGCCCTTAATGAGTTTAAAGACTCGTGAGTTTAAAGACTCGGATATTGTGATACCCCCGAGGCCTATGTTGAGTTTAAAGACTCGTGAGTTTAAAGACTCGTTGATATCTTGGGAAGGCCTGTTTATGCGCATGGTTTTGATTTTAAAGACTCGGGCGCACTTGATATCCAGCAAAATGTTTGACTTGTGATTTATTATTAATTTCTGATGTTTCGGTCGAGTTGGGCAGTGTCCCGGTTTATGTGGTTGTTGGTTTTGGATCATGTTGTGCATTTGGTTTTGATTCGTGGTTTTGGGCTGAGGCCCGGTGTTTATGATTGCGGGCTAAGACCCGATGGTTGAGAAAGGAAAAATGATTTTGAATTTCATACAATTTTTCCTTATGTTGAAATTTGACACACGGTTTTTCCTATGTTAAAAATGTAACCGATTGCGAAATGATTTTTGTATGCATACATTGTTTTTACGTGGAGGGTCAAAACGTCTTTCCGTAACTGTTTTATAAGCTAATTGATTTTTGTCCACTCACACCTTTTGATTTTTGTTGACCCTCCAGGTCGTGGCTCGTTGTTCGAGGCTGATCACGAGGCGGAGGCATGAGTAAGCACGTGTGGCTATCCCTGGTTTGGCAAGTATTGAGGGTAACTTTGGAATTTCAGTCGTTTTGCCAGACGGGAGCAGGACCGAGCACGGTTAATAATGCCCTTTTCGGGGGCGGTCCTGTCAATTTTGTATCAGAGCGCTAGGTTGCTGATTCTGTTGCCACATCATGCCTCCGAAGCGTAAGCCTCGTGCGCGACCTGGTAGTGAGACGAGTAGGCTAGGGTGTTTGGGACCTCGTGTCAAATCTCGGATGAGATTGACCCTGGTTTGAGGGTCAGATGTCGAGTAGTGTACACTGTGAGCTGCGATTTGTTAGACATAGAATTGCGTGGGTCGCAAGGACGAACGAGACCGGTGACTGGAAGGCCGCATTTTTGGGCAAATTGTACTATCTCTTAGGCCCTATTGGTCGTATAGAATGTGGTTGAGCATTGGAATTGCTCGGGGACTGGGTATGTCAGTGATGACATGGTTGGCTTGGTATGAGATTGGACTCAGGAGGAGTCGAGATGTGGATGTGGGACTCACGATGAGTCAGGATCTTGGGTTAGGAACGCGAGATGAGTCATGGTAAGGTGTCGGGGCACGAGGGGAGCCAGAAAAGCTGAGTGAGGAACGTTTGGCACTCGGGAAGCCAAGGACCGGTTTACGGTCAGGTATTGAATGAGTTAGGAAATTATGGCTGGATCTAGTGGAAATTGCTGTGTGTTGTGGATACTTGGTGTAGTGGTAGCAGTTGAGAATTCCAGGGCGTTCAGGGAACGTCCATTATCCTGTTGTGGATTACCATAATGGTGGTACCCATAGTTGTGGAGTACGAGTAATGATGCGGGATCGTCGCTCGATATGAGCGGAGATCCAGGGCTACCCACTTTGCACACGGTGTGCGAGTGCGGATGATTGTACGTTGGTGCTGGTGCCAGTGTCAGTGATTGAGATCGCGCTGAGCCATGAGTTGGGATGTGACTCTGTCGTTATGAACGTACGTGGGTACTTGAGATTCAGTAGTAGTGGAGTCATGGGCCGGCTGGAATCCAGCGGAGTTTGTGATGTGTTGGGATAAGTCCCAACAGTGGTGAGTTGATTAAAGATTAGTGGATAAATGGTGTGTTTGAGACATGAGGAATCTTGGGACAACGTTCCCTATTTCATGAGAGTTGGAGGATTCGGGGAGTGATTGTCAACTCTGGGATTGGTGTGACCATGCGTTCCTTATATTCCCAGATAGTACAAGGAAATTACTGAATCGGAAAGGATGAGGAAATCATTGGTGATTGGTATTCTGAGGTCGTCGGGGTTGACTTCTTATTCTTTGCCCTGGCAGATGTTGATCGCGGATACCAATACGATGAGCGTGTATTGGGTGGTGGACCCATGTGTGTTTTGGGGTCATCGGGTGGAGTTGCATTTATCGAGGTTGGGGTAAACGGGATTCCCATTTTCTGCTTGGTGGCAGACGATGTTGGATATTTGGTACAGTGGGTGCAGAGGGTTGAGTTTGCACTCACATATGATGACATGGATGGATCCTAGGTGGATCTGGATTATGATGTTATGGGCCTTAGGCGTGGTGACGATCTAGGATCGTGGTGTTACTAGTCGGGTGACGCGGTGACGGATTTGATTGAAAATCATCTTGATTAGGTTAGGTGATGAGCCTATCGCTCTGTCATGAATACTGGGATTTGAGAATGGTTGGATTGAACTTCTTTTCGAAGTTAACCCGCACTCGAGCGAGTTGGAATGTTTATATTCAACTCGAGGTTCCGACTCGTGAATGATGGGATTGGCTTCCTTTCAAAGTCAATCGGTTGTGACGTGGAACCATTGAGCGAGAACCCGATAGTCCGGAGTTGGTGTGCCTCGGTAGATGTGAGTGAGGTTAGATGCCCTTTTGGTATGACGGTACACGCCTTGGTGAGCGTGCTTGGATTGGTATCTTTTGAATGACGTGGTTGGGAGTAGATGTTGTGTTGCTGGTCGAGTTACCGTGGGACCCAGATTGGATGATGAGTTGGGATGAGCAATTTTTCTAGTCTAGGATTGGACAAGAGAACCCCAGTATCGAATGTTGTTGACTGTGGGCCATGTAGTGGACTTATTGGAAAATGGACATACGTGTCCTGTACGGTGTACGAGGATCAGTATTGGACAGACCGTGTGGTGCTTGGTGACGGCACATGAGTGGTACCAGTGGTGTATGGTTGTACGTGTTGGTGGTCGGTTTAGTTCCGACGCCATTGGATTTGGTGGTGAGTGTGAACTGGACATTGAGTGCTATGCACGGGACAAAGTTATTTTGTTGGGTTTAGTAATTTTATGAGCAGACGTCAGGTATGTTAGTGACTGTGAGGAACTGACTAGCTGAAGGGGTCAGCTAAGTGGTGAAAGTTGACAAGCGGTATTAAAACGGATCAGGTGATCAATTTTGATAGGACCCGTCCCAACTGGACGTCAAAAACCGTGCCCGGTCCTGCTCCCGTCTGACAAGTCAACTAAAGGTCCGAAGCTACCCTTCAGTGCTTGCCAGACAAGGGATGTTTGCGCGGATTTCTGCTGCTGCCACTGCCTCACGATCAGTCCCGAACTTCGTATCACGGCCTGGAGGGTCACAAAACAGAAAAGGTGTGAGTGGACAAAAATGACCTCTTATAAAAACATTTATCAAAATACATTCTTACCCTCCAGTTTTCACAAACTTGCATGCATATCGTAAAACATGAGTAATAGTATGAACAGTGGACCGATAAAATCAAAACATATTTTCCCATGGTCCATAAAACTCAAGTTCACCAAATCAGTTCATGTTATAAACATCAAATCCCGGCTCTCAGGCCAACACATGTGAAAACATAATCACTGGCCACAAAGACCAAAAACCTGTACTCAATACCAGCACGTCATCACAACAACATCAATCAGCACTAATCACCAGTGCACAAGAAATATATCAATCCAATCAATCCGCACTACTCACAAGTGCATAAAATATCACAAATCACATCCGCACTACTCACAAGTGCACAATCAATCAAACTGCACTACTCACAAGTGCTGCACTACGCGTAGGCCAATATCCAGTCACTCTCTCGGGAACAGACACCTCTGGGCTCAACCCCATCGGGCTCAGTCACCTCTGGGCGAACACATCCCCAGGCGCAGACCCATCCGAGTGGTACATCCAGGCTCAGTCTCATCCGAGAAGCTGACTACCATAGGATCAACTCATGATCCTACAATCACATCCCCCAAGCTCCGGTCGTCTGGGTAATCCCCCCAAGCTCCGACCGTCTGGGAATATCACAATCACCATGAAAACCATCTCGGGAATTACATCCCAAAACATTTCAATCAAATATTGTCTTCATACAAAGTCAAGATCATTCCTGACTGGGTCTCAAAGCCCAAAATACCATTTACACGTACTTCTTTAAAATCACCTTTTAATTCAATAAAATAATCCGGAAATCATCATTGACTCACCAACAGTCAAAATATCATTTTAGAAATCATTTAAACTCCGGGCCTAGCCCAAAACATCATTTGCATGTTCCTCGTAAAACGTGCCCGAAAGATTGATTAAAATAATCATAAAATCCCAATAAATCATTAATTTCACAATTTCACAAGTGACTCCAAATCCGAGTCAAAATCACTATTCACTTGGATTCTCATGCCCAAAATAACATTATCACACAAATCCATGCGTTGCAACCTCCGTTGCCATTTTCACGTAAATCCACAAAATTGACCATTGACTCATTCCCGAGTCACCACGTCATTTTTCAATCCATGGCTCAATAATCCGAGTCCAACCATTATTTTCAATCAATTTCAATCCCGGACTCATAAACCAAGTCCAAACATCATTTTTACCAAATTTCGTAATTTCTCGAAAATCGCCCAAAAATAATAATATAATAATCATAAAATCGAGAAATTACCGGATTGAAACATAAATCATGCCCAAGCATATAAAATCATATAATAAGGCATTTAAATCATATATGCATGCATCACGGTTAGAAAACAAAGTCCACTCACACACACCGTCCAAAACGGTACGTTTCCGAGCTGCACGTTTTTCCGCAAATTCTGGAAATCACAACTCCTGTCCAAAATCATTATAGAGGGTTACTAACATCTCAAATACATCATATAATTTTCCCCAATTTTTCCGGAATTTAAATACGTATTTTAAACGTAAAACAAAACTTCGGATACGCGGAACATTATCGAAACAATATCTGATTTCCTCGAAATCAACGTCAAAATGTTCGTTACACTGAGAGGATCAAAAGTCATGTTGACCTCACCTTGAGACTAGGCCGGACGCGCCCTTACGGGCCGCTGTGAGTGGCTGCGCGTGAAACCCACGCGCCAGCTACAGTGCTGTCTCCCTCACCCGTTTGTCTGGTAAACGGGTCGTTTAACCCGCGATCAGACCCGGCTGGTTTTCTGTCAATTCCACACTGTTTTCATCAATTGAACATTCAGTCTGCTTCGAATTAAGTTCAATTAAAGATCTGTGGACTCAATTACAATCGAACTTACCTCAAACCTCACGATCACAGTTGATCATTCGAAGGACACCCCGAACACTGTTCATCATCAGAAATCCCTCAATTTCACACGATTTTCCTAAATTGATTCATGAAGAAGCTTCAATGAACTCAGGTAAACCTTTTCCCCAACTCAATTAAATCAATTCATGGCTCAAACTCCACGACTCAAACTCGATTCTTCGAAGAACAGCCGTACATTGTGCAATGATGGCACTTCATCAATCTCCAACGTTTTCCTGCAATTGATCCTTCCAGAAGCATCGTGGGATCCTCGAAAACATAATCCCCAGTTCAATTTCATCAATCGAAGCCTCAAATTCCTCAACTCAAGGTCGAAAATTCGAAGATTTCATCCCTTCTGTTCTTGCTTAAATCGACACCAATTCCCTTTGTTCTTGTTGCAGATCGACTCGTATTGATCCCAGAAAGCTAAATGAGGCTTCAATTCCACTCCTCACGGCTCAATTCTTCCAATTCGATTTTCCCCCCAAGTTTTCTAAAATCCGAAATTCAATTCCTCAGCTCTCAAACAATCCCTCGTTTTATCCCAGTTGAATCAGCCTCACATAGCTCTCAAACTCCCCTCAAAACTGGTTGTGAAAGGGAGCTCAATTCTCCCAATTTCTGCTGCTCAATGTTCACGGGTAAGAAACAAAGAAGAGAAAATGAAGGAGAAAATGGAAGAAATGATGAAGGAGAAATGATGATGTTGTAATGATGGTGTTTGGAGGGAAACAAGGAGCTGGAAACAAGGGATGGGTGACACTTGTCACTCATCCAGGTGTGCACAATCACCGAGTACTATTCATATTAAAATATTTTTTTAATCCCGGTTCGTTCTGTTAATCGAGCCCGATTCCGTGACCATAACTTCGTCGTCGAATCTCCGATTTCGGCATGCCGCCTGTCGTTGGATTCGTATCGACGAGACCTACGTAACGGTCCTTGGCCTTCGTCCATCGGACCTCCCGATCAAAAAGTCAACATTTGGCCCCTAATATGCCAAATTACCAAAATACCCCTCAACTTCCAAACACCATAACTTTCTCCTCGAATGTCAGAATCGAACGTGCCACCTGTCTATGAACTCGTGACGTCCCGAACTACGTCACAATCATCGGTCAAAGTCCGTTTGACCGCCCGAACTAAAAGTCAACATTTTGCCCATGCTAGGGGCAAAACGGTCATTGTGCACAATTCGTCCGATTTCACTCAACTAATCCCCGATTAGTCATTCTAAACCATAATTAATTAATATTCAATCCCGATATTCGGGACGGGTCATTACAAATTTCCTTTTATCAAACCTCGGGCTTTAGCCCGGAACCATAAATATGGGGCCTTAGCCCAAAATCATGAATCAAAATCCAAGTACAGAACATAACTCAAAAATCCGTCAACCCACATAAACCGGGCCATTGCCCAACACATCCGAAAACATCGGAAATCAACAGTAAATCACAAGTCAATCAATCTGCTGGATCTCAATTGTGCCCGAGTCCTTAAACTCAAAATCATGCGCATAATCAGGCCTTCCCGGGATATCAACGAGTCTTTAAACTCAAAACACAATCAATAGGCCTCGGGGGATATTACAATAACCGAGTCTTTAAACTCAAAACATATCAATCAAGGGTCCTCCCCCGTCACATCAATCCAGATCCAGCAATAGTACCGGGTCTTTAAACCTAAAACCATGTGTAATTCATAATAAATCCAAAATCCATCGTAAGCCACATTCCAAAACCAAATCTGAAATCACATTTTATCGAAATAGAACTCATGTCTGAACTTCACGTTCAAATCCCTAATCATATCCATCATCCATTTCCAAATCCGAATTCGGAACCGTCATTCCGTAAGAGCATAGAAAACAATTATGCATGCATTGAGTTTTAGAAAACAAAGTCCACTCACACACTGTCCAAACGGCTCGCTTCCGAGCTGCAAGTATTTCCATAAATTCTAGAAATCATAGTTCCTGTCCAAAATCAATATCGAGGGTCACTAACATTCCAAATATACTTCATTTAATTTTTTCCAATTTTTCCGGGATTTAAATACGTATTTTAAACGCATACAAAAATTTCGGATACACTGAACACTATCGAAACGATATTCGATTCTCTCGAAACTAGTGCCAAAATGTTCGTTACATTAAAAGGAGCAAGTTTCCTGTTGAACTCACCTTGAGACTCAAGCTGTTTGGAACACAGGTAAAACTCGTGAACCTTGAGCTTGGATTTCAGTTTTTCATTTTAAGCATTTGGAACGTGGAACTGAGGCCCTAGTCATGTTCTTTGAGCTTGTGCGAGTGTGCAGGGACAATAAGGGAAGAGAATGGGCGCATGGACTGGCTTGGAGTCGAACTTGAAGGTTGTCCGTGAGGTTTTGAGCTTGGCTAGAGGATTGTAGGTATTTTTCTTTAGTTTTGAGGTCCTAGAACTATTTCGGATTGAGGGTACTTTGGTCATTTTCATAGTATTTGTGTTAGATGAGAGCATATCCTCCTATGTAATCAAGGGGGATTACATAGAGAGTCCTGACAATTTGGTATCAGAGCATTGCGTTGCTTTTTGTGCGGTCACACATGTGGTGTACATGTTAGTTTCATTTCGGACATAATACCTTCACGATGACATCCCCGTCATCATCCTGGTAATGAGGATGTAGATAGGAATGTTAGATTGGAAAGGACCTTGGATTAGTTTGGTCAAACATTGGATGCTGCGTTTCAGTGGGGTTGGACCCCCGAGGAAGACCAGTTATGGAGAAGGCCCAGCGACTTGGAGCCGTGAACTTTACTAGTTGATTGAATACTATGGTGGTGTGTCAGGACCCGACCCTCCTCGGTCAGGACCCGACTCATCTAGCACCATATTGTCCGCTTTGGGCCTCGCCCTCATGGTTTTGTTTTTGGGAGCTCATGGTGCAACTTCCCAAGGGGTCACCTGACACGACCCATCCCAATCCCCCCGGGATTACCATGGAATGTGACGTGCTCCCGTCTGACAAGAGGCGTCAGACAAGGGATAACCGATTGCCATTGCCCAAACGGGCTTCCGGAGTGCGTAAGAATCGATGGAGGAGGTGTGCGATGCTCAAGTCTCTGCTGCAGTCGTATCCGGAATCAACCTGAAGGGCATTAAAAACAAAAGCTGTGAGTGGACGAAAATAAACAAGTCTGTTTGAAACATTTATAAGACATTTATGCCCCCTCAGTAAAACCATATGCATGCGCCAAAAACCAATGATCACACATTTATTAGAAATAACCATTAGGGCCTTAGCCCGGAAACCAAAGCATAGTTTCAATTTCCAAAAGTCAATCCAAGAGTTATTTCATCAATCCAGTAATATGAACCATAAGGCATATAATATAAACCATAACCATAATTTTAGCCACTGCACTATACACTCCAATCCGACATCCTTGATGTCTGACGTCCCTGACGTCAATAAGGTCACAATCACAAGGCTACGCGTGCCACTCGGGTCTCAATTTCCGAGTTCATTCCCCGAACCCCGTTCCGGTACACCATCCCCGATGCTTAGCGTCATAGACGCTGGACGTACTAGACGTTTGTGACCTCTCCGGGGTACCTCGCTGGAGGAGACAATATAATATGGAAGGATCTATACAGTGCAGTACTAAATACATTTTATCGATATCCACATGCAAAACATATAGGTATACATAGGTAAAATCCGAACCGATCGTTACATTTCATCAAACGGGTCTCATGCCCAAAACCGTAAACGTGCCATGACCGAAACATCATCAAAATCATTTATAGATTCCAGCATGTGAACATATATAAAATGTAAACCAGGAAACATTTATTCAATTCCATTTAGGGTCCCCGACCGCAATCACATGTAGAAATCAACTGGGCCCCTGGCCCGATTTCACAAGTTAACTGGGCCCCTGGCCCGATCCACATGTTAACTGGGCCCCTGGCCCGATTTCATAGTTCAACTGGGCCCCTGGCCCGATTTTACATTATTCAAGTTCGTAACCGTTTCATGAAATCATATCCAACCACATTTATGGAAATCGGTGCAAATCCAGAAAACCTCGATTTTCGTGCAAATACGTAATTTACCTCGAAATACGTGAAATCATTTTAAATTCACCGATATCCAAAGTAAATCATTTAATCATAATTATAACAATCATAAAACAGTTATGCATGCATCGAATTTATGAAACCAATGTCCACTCACAGACCGTTTAACCGAGCGCCTCGATACGCGTGCCATAGGCCTTCCCGGGCCACACCACTATCACCGGGACTCCTAATCCTGTCCAAATCACATTAGAGGATTACTAACCCCTTCATTAACATCCTATCAAAGTCCCGTAATTTTCCTGAATTTTTAAGTATTTTTAAATTGGATTTAACACCTTCGGACATCCCGAACAATAACGAAACGGTGTCCGATCGACACGAAACCAATCCCAAAATGTTCGTTACAATGTATAGGATAAAAGTCATGTTGACCTCACCTCGAGATTCGTGCCCACGCGCCGTCACGCGCCGCCGTGAGTGGCTGCGCGTGGAAGCCACGCGCCTGCTACAGTGACTGCTACAGTGTTCCTTCTTCACCCGTTTGTCTGGTAAACGGGTTGGAAAGCCCGCGATAGGATCCGGTTCAATCACACCCAATTCGACATCAATTCGATCCGTTCTTGATCCTATAACAATCATCACTCCACCAATTTCAGTTCTGTGTCAAAGATCAACATCAACCATCGATCAATCGTGTCAACAACCCGTGATCACCCAAAACGGGTCAACCACCAAAACTCCATCAATCCTTAACCATTGTCAAATTAACTTCATATGAAGCATATAAGGACTAACACGAACCAATTAGCATGATTAATTGAACACGAAATTACCTCAATCACCACAACTCAAGCTTGAGTTTTCCGGCCGTCCACCTCGTCCGTTCACGGCCCTAGGAGCCCCAAAGCTTGCCCCATTTGATCTGGTTCGACACGTTGAAGTTCCAGAAAGCTCAATCCATCCTCAATTAGGCTTGGGCTGGCCTAAAACTAGGAATTTGTATTTGAATTTCCCAGAACCCAGTTTCGGGTTTTTGAGCATTCCTCCACCAATCTCACTCCAATCCTCTCATTCTCAATCTCAGAGTCATCCTCTCGACTCACTCTCCATTTTATCGATCTAAAAGAACCATTAAAAGCATCCTAAAGTGCCCCTCAGTCCACTGTGTAAAATCCCTGCATTGACCCGAAAACATGATAAAACAGTGCCCATGTTCATTTGATTGATTGCCAGCACCAACATATGTGCGATTCCACCTCAAACTGACCCAATTAACTCAATTAAATTGATAAACAATCACGGGATCGATCGCACAAAGCCTCCACCTTCACGGCTGTTCAATGGAACAGTACCCCCCGTGAAATTACAATTCTGCCCTTGTGCAGAAAATTACCAAAATGCCTCTCACGCATCCTGACCCGTAACTCGGTCATACGGACTCCGATTGATGCGTGCCGCCTGTCTACGAACTCAGGGCATCGAGACCTTCCTAACGGTCCTCGGTCCTCGGCCATCGGACCTCCCGATCAAAAAGTCAACATTTCCCCCTATAGCGTCCGAATTACGAAAATGCCCTTGCACTTCCGTACATCATAACTTTCACCACGAACGTCGGAATCGAACGTGCCACCTGTCTATGAACTCGTGACGTCCCGAACTACGTCACGGTCATCGGTCAAAGTCCATTTGACCATCCGAATTAAAAGTCAACGTTTTGCCCACGCCCAGGGGCAAAACGGTCATTTTGCACCATTCGTCCGAAATCGCTCAACTAATCCCAGATTAGTAAATCACAATTAAATATTATTACATCCCGATATTCGGGACGGGTCGTTACATCACCTATCATGGAATTGCACCAGCCTCAACTAGCTTAACTTTGGGGTTTCAATCCCCCCCAAAGCCACTTGAGCTCCCAAAAGGCCTAGTGCTAGATAGGTGTGTGCCTACACCTTTAAGGCACACCATCATCCTCTCCCAGACCATTCCTCCTCGCAGGAATGTGGGACTGTTCACCGTTCCCTCGAGGACACGGGTCGTACAATCCACCCCCTTAGGGCCCAGCGTCCTCGCTGGCACACTTCCCGGTCGGGGTCTGGCTCTGATACCAAATTGTCAGGACCCGACCCTCCTCAGTCAGAACCCGACTCATCTAGCACCATATTGTCTGCTTTGGGCCTCGCCCTCACGGTTTTGTTTTCGGGAGCTCATGGTGCAACTTCGCAGGGGGTCACCCATCATGGAATTGCACCAGCCTCAACTAGCTTAACTTTGGGGTTCCAATCCCCCCCAAAGCCACTTGAGCTCCCAAAAGGCCTAGTGCTAGATAGGTGTGTGCCTACACCTTTCCGGCACACCACCATCCTCTCCCAGACCATTCCTCCTCGCAGGAATGTGGGACTGTTCACCGTTCCCTCTAGGACACGGGTCTTACATGGTGACTGTTCGGGTTATGGTGACTAATGGTCGGTCAGGGTGTACGTACTGCTTGGAGCAACATGGATTGTTGCTGGAGTGTTGATGAGTTCAGGGATGGTACGTCTTGGTAGACATAGGTTGGTTGACCTTTGGAGTTAACTGGGAGGTTGGATTGGTAGTTAACATGTTAGTTTGTCTATGAAGTTCTTGAGGAGTATGTGTTGGACGTGTCTAACGTGTTGGTTGAGTGACCTGGAGAACTCGGAGAGGACTTTTAGTTTAGTATGCGGTCTGTCCAGATCTTGGATCGGATAGACAAGGTTTAGTGTTTGGCCACGTTGGTGGGGTAGCAGTATGGTATAGGAATTGTGGTAGTGGAGCTGAGAGGTTACTGGCTGGTCACGACGGTTTGTCGTGGGTGTCATCAACAGTTGGGATATTCTGGTGGAAAATGACTCAGTAACTGCTCATTGGGAGTAGAGATGTCAAACTGGGTTATGAGGTACACCTGCATAGGTGGCAGGTGGGGTCGACGATTGTTGACACCTCGAGCAAGGTTTGGGAGCTGAGTTTTGAGTTTCAGTGATAGTTTGAACACTCACTTTTCTAGTATTGTCATTGAGGTTGAGCCAAGATTAGGCATTGGTCTTTGGTTGTGGTTGATGTCAGGTGACATTTGTCCCTTGTGTGTTATGTGGAGAGATTTTGGACGTGGAAGAGGCAATGTGGGAGCCTTAGTTTGGAGGCGAGATTGAATTTCTACAGTTTTAGCAGGGGTCGATGTGAATTTCGAGGGCAAAATTCCTATAACGAGGGTAGATTGTAACGATCTGGCCTATAATTAAGGGATTATTGAGGATTTTTTTGAAACTATTTTGGGTAAATTGACGGTTTTGCTCATAAGCAAGGAAAATGTTGACTTTTGACTCGGGTGGTTGGTTGCATGTTTATCTAAGCCCGTTATGTGGATCTCGAGATTCTGGTTACTTAGACGGGCGTCACGTTGAATTTGGATGTCGTTTGGTTATTTTACAAGTAAAAAACGGTATTAGACGATTTTTACGGTTGTACATATTTCGAGGCAGTTAGACTTTTGTTTATTTGTGTGGGACCTAAAACCCGTGAACCGTGAGCTTAGATTTCGATGTTTCATTTTTGGAATTTGGAACGTGGAACTGAGGCCCTAGTCATGTTCTTCGACCTTGTGCGAGTTTGCAGGGACAATAAGGGAAGGAAATGGACGTATGGACTAGCCTGGGGTCAAGCTCGAAGGTTGGCCGTGAGGTTTCAAGCTTGGCCAAAGGATTGGAGGTATGTTTCTCGAGTTTTGAGGTCGTAGAACTATTTTGAAGTTAAGGGTATTTTGATCATTTTACAGTGTTTGTGTGAGACCGGCGTATGTTCTTTCACATGAATGTAGGGGGATTACGAGGAGAATTCTGTCAATATGAGTGTGTTCAATACTTCAATGTTTTTTATTGAATAATTAGTCCACTACTTCAATGTTATTTTGCCTTAAATCGTTTCATTTATTGAGAAAATTGGTTTGTAATATATTTTGTAGGGAAAATTGTTGCTATAGTCCCTGAATTTTACCCTAATGTTAACTATAGTACATAAACTTCATTATTAGTAGCAAAAGTCCCTGAACTATACCTAAATGTATACTAATCATCACTCCGTTAAAATGTTAACGAAATTCTGTTAAAATTAGGGGTATGATTGATTTTTTACTGTTCAACAAAATTCCCTATTTTTTACTAACTATTGCTATAGTCCCTGAAATTTACTCTAATATTAGCTATGGTCCATAAACTTCATTATTAGTAATAAATGTCTCTGAATTATACTCAAATATAATTGTTAATAACTATAACTCATACATTAGTACAAATCTTTCACCAATATTTCTAAAACCTCTACAATTAATAATGTAACACAAAATTCAACATAATTTACACAAAACTCGGAAAACGGAGAGGTAAATGTATCAACTTTTCATATTCACAGTATTTAGTGGCAGAAACAATATTTAATATTTAGAGTAAAAAATAAAAATAATCATTGATCTACTACTTGTGAATAAACATGAAGAAGAAGAAAAAAATGGAAAAAAAATCAAAATCACTTTCATGAATTTGGACCATTATGGTATTTACCAAATTGCCACCCAGTGGACTTGTTTCTTGAG
Organism: Prinsepia uniflora; assembly: GCA_032719365.1. Taxonomy (NCBI): domain Eukaryota; kingdom Viridiplantae; phylum Streptophyta; class Magnoliopsida; order Rosales; family Rosaceae; genus Prinsepia; species Prinsepia uniflora. The sequence continues at coordinate 67,685,534 of CM064861.1, read as the reverse complement.
TACTTCGAAGTTGAATTCACAAAAAAATATTAACATTTTAATGGATAGATAGTTAGTATATATTTGAGTATAGTTCATGAATATTTACTACTAATAATAAAGTTTATGGACTATAGTTAACATTAGGGTAAAGTTGAGGGACTATAGCAACAGTTAGTAAAAACGAGGAATTTTATTGAACATTAAAAAGACAATCATACCCTTAATTTTAACAGAATTTTGTTAACATTTTAACGGAAAGATGATTAGTATATATTTGGGTATAGTTCAGGGATCTTTACTACTAATAATGAAGTTCAAGGATCATAATTAATATTAGGATAAAATTCAGGGATTACAGTAACAATTTTCCCATATTTTGTATTTTGTAAGAAAAAAAAAACTTGAGCCCCACAAAAAGTTGAATATCTTTTGAAAAAGGCCATCCAGGTCAGACCAACCACGTGCCGGATACCAAATCCACGGTCCAGATCATCCACCTCAACTCATCGAACGGTGATAATGAGGTCAGTTCAAACTACACTTATCGGCAAACAACGGTCCACATTTATCCACGTGACTAAAGGATAGGCGTTATTAACACCATGATCCAACGGACCCAACGCATTCGCTTCCAGCCTTCCAACACACTCCCCCTCCCATTCCTCCCTCTCTTCTTTCTCCCTCTGAATCCTAATTCCTATATTTCCATCGAATTCCAAGGCTTCTGATATTTCTGGAAAAAAAAGGGCCTATGATATTAAATTCCATAATTTTTGGAATTTCATAGTCTTCTCACTGAATTTTCAATTCTACCTTTTTTGTTACTCGCCCAAAATTAATAAAAAATTCATTTTTTTTTTTTTTGTAAAATTCAAAGCTTTGTTTTCAATTCCTGAAAATTTTAGCTCTATTTGTAACTTCTAGTTTTGATTTTTAAGAATATTTTGATCGACGAGTTAAGCAAGCTAAGCGAATCTTCGAATTTCTCAACTATTATCAGTTCACGTTTTTTGTTTTTGTGTCTGAGTTATCAGTTTACGTTATAACTTTTTTAACCGAAAGAAAAAAAAAAGGACAAAAGCTTGAATAGCTTCATCAATGGCGGACTCGGACAACGACTCGGGAGGACCACACACGAAATCGAACAGTGAGCTCTCACCTCGAGAGCAGGACCGATTGCTGCCGATAGCGAACGTGAGTCGGATCATGAAGAAGGCTCTGCCAGCGAACGCGAAGATTTCGAAAGACGCGAAGGAGACAGTGCAGGAGTGCGTGTCGGAGTTCATAAGCTTCATCACCGGCGAGGCATCCGACAAGTGCCAGCGGGAGAAGCGAAAGACGATCAACGGCGATGATTTGCTCTGGGCGATGACGACTCTAGGGTTTGAGGAGTATGTGGAGCCTCTGAAGGTGTACTTGCAGAGGTTTAGGGAGATGGAGGGGGAGAAGAGCAGCGTGGCGGCGCGTGAGAAGGACTCGAGTGGTAGTGGTGGGAATGGTGGGGTGGGGTATGAGAGCGGTGTTGGTAGTGATGGAGCTGGGGTATATTGGCAACAGCAACAGCAACAGCAGCAGCAGCAGCATCAGGGACACGTCTACGGTGGGAGTGGGTTTCATCAGATGGGTATGAGTGGAGTTGGGCTTGGGAAGACTGGGCCTGGATCTAACATGGGTAGGCCCAGATAATTGATTATGTTAGATAATGGTTACCTTCCAAATTCCAAATCCACATATGTGAGTAATTTTCCTTATGATTGCTAAGTTTTTCAATTAAGTCTGTGTAGAGTGTGGCATATTTTGTGATTTAAGCCAATGATATGAGTAGAGGAATTTACTTTAATATCAGTTTCTTCTTTTTCAACATGTCTATATATTCTAATTAAGGAAAACTATTTTCACCATCACCCATTTTTATGCTAAATTTAACTATTGTTTATAAATTTTATTATTAATAATAGACGTTCTAGAATTATTATTAATAATAGACGTTCTAGAAATGTAAAAGACAATTTCTATTAAGATTAAGTATAAAATCATTCTATTAGCTGTTTTTTTAATCGAAATCGTTGAATAATTTAATAGAAAGATAATTTTTACACATTGACACATGGTTCAAGAATGTTTATTACTAATAAAAAATTAAAAAAATAATTAAACTTATTGTAAAACTCAAAGATGTAGACAACTATTTTTATTAGGATTAATATAATTAGGTATCGATGTCTATGCGAATATAAATTATCTTTAAAATTAAATTTGAGATATTTTATTATAAATTAAGAAAATTATTGGAGTGAAGTGTTGTGATTTCTTTGGAGTAAGAAAAAACATGATGTTTTGATTGACCATAAAAGGAGACTATTGTTGCAAAGGTTGATAGCCCCACTAGTTGGTTTGGATTTGACAAGGGGTTCAATCTCATTCTCCTTTTCTTTGGATAAAGGTGAGAGAGTGACACTCGAATTCGATGGCTAAAGCGTCAATTATCATTTTAAGTTCAACTAAGATGAGCCTTCTAAGCAAAGAAAAAAGACGCATTCTTTTATCTGTAAATCACAATCTAACACTTAATATTTTTTTTATAACGCTATTAAGGAACAATGATATATACATAGTTGCTAAACTTGTGATATAAAATTTCCCACTACTACAGAGTCTATGTCAAAGCTACTTGAGGATCAGAAGGGTTTTAAAATTTTTCTTACTTTCGATCATCATTTCGTTGCAATACAATAAAACCTTAATAATAAATCGATAAATTCATAATTCTTAGTTAAATTGACATACTCTGACTAGAAAATATTCATTAGGACGCTAAGAACGAGACATACTAGCTGGCATCTTGATGGTGACGTTTAGATAATGAAATCTAATTAGTTAAAATGTTGTGTTTTAGGAGGCCGAGTGAAACATAACCAGCGAAAGCCGATCACATTTCACGGCGACAGCGGAAGTATAGAGCATAGACAACTAATGATGATCATACAGTTAAGTAACTATACCTGCATTATCCGATTTCCACCTCGTCTCTAAATTCTGGAGTGAATATCAGAGTAGCAATCAAAGCCTCCTCAAAATACATGAACTATCACTGGGACTGGAGGGGTTCAAAAACCAAAGTGAATGGATCCAATAAAAAAAATTCAGTGTAAAACCACAAATAGTAAAATATGCTTTAACCCTTCAAATTTATATAAGATTCGTAAACAGGAAACCTTAGCTTGCACATTTTACGAAAAATAACAATAAAGTAATAAATGATCAAGTGAGTCATGCTGAATAAAGATGCAAGACATATCAACCCACTAAACAAAAGTTAATGAGCGGCATGAGTCATATGCATATGACAGGTTGGTATCTATAATGCTCACATGCCATGACCACGTGAAAGCTGGCTGTTGTCCACCATCACCACATGTTCCCTAGAGTGTGAGAACAAGCTGGTGCTATTAACTGGTATTACAAGCAATGCAAGTGAACAATCACGTGGAGGCTGGTTTGTGGCCATTCAGATAAGTACAGAGATACGTGCGACTCCTAGAGTGGGTTCTAATATCACTATCTCAATAATTCCCCGGGGATTAATATGCACTAACTTTCATCAATGAAGCTATCTAAATATGCAAATGCAGTAGATAACTCAACTATTCAGACACAAAAAATATGTAGTGAAGCAACATCTCAACTTTCATGTAAGAAATGTACCATAAGATAAGCAATCATAACATGCTCAGAGTAATTATCATAAGATGACCAATCGAGGTATAATACATCACGATATAACCAATCAAGCATGCTCGGAAAGTAAATCGAAATAATCATCATAAACGTGCAAGTAAAACATCATTATAAAACAAATTTGAGAAAGAGGTCCACTCACACACTAGCTAGGGAGTCGAAATCATTCGACATGTCAAGCCAGCACGTGCTTTCGGCCCATTTAACCTTATCAAGACCAATCATATAAGTTACTAATTAATCCCCAAGTCGAACCCTAAGGAAACTCCATGAAGGTAGTCCAAAACAGTACTCAAAGCACTATAAACAGACCAAAAGGTACTAGAAATAGGCCTAGACACCTTGAAACTTGGCTCACGCGCCGCCGTGGGCCAGAAAACATCCCCATGTGCCCACACATAAGTAGGTTGATGGGAAAACATCTCATGAACTGCCACGCGCCTGCCACATGCCCCACAAGCAGCGACGCGCGACCACACACCTACGTGCACCCACGCGCGCCACAGGTGCGGGACACACACAAGTGAATACTCCTAGAATATTCCTTGGAATATTCTGTTAGTTGACTGTTAGGTCTAATGGTTGACTAATCGTTGGCTCACGATTAACCACTGTCGTCGGAACTTGTTGGAGACGACGGTTGGATTGCCGCTAGTGTCGATGACCCCGATTCACAAGGCCCATTCTAACCTTATATCAATAATTCTTAAAATTACAAAGATCTCCTTAATTTTTTCAGACAAAGGATATTTCTAATTTTATCTGTATTTACATCATGTTAGATCAGCTAAATAAAGTCCACTCCTACGAGGTTACTACCCACATCCGACCCATTTACCTCTTCAAGTAGTGGAAATTGCCTTTTTGACTCCTTCTGAGCATTTAGATCGCTAAATAATTAACATAATTATTGAACAAAAGGTTTAAGCTATTTCAATGAAATCAATATATATATATATAAATATGCATAACACTTAAGCAAAAGGAAAGTCTATTCATACAACCTTCTTACATAATCAAATATCCATATCTTCTATAAATCTTTTGTTCATCAACTTTATTATTTTGATACCATTAATATCTTAATTAGCATTAGGTTTAAGTTTTCGACATTTTATTATATTAAATTCTAATTTAAATATAAACATATTATATCAAAAATTCAGAAATATACTCAAACAATGTCTGATTAACGCAAAACCTGAACCATTAAATTCAGAATGAAAAAACAAATATTTTTCATGTTGATTGGACATCGAAAAGTTGTGGCACATGCCGCCATGCACCAGTGAGGCTCTCTACACGTGGGCTTCACGAAAACTGCAAGTGTAGTCGCAATGCCACTCACCACCTACTTCTAGCGGGTCTGCAATTTGGGTCACCCGACCCGGTGATCTGAGCCGATTGGAAAACAATCATTTCTCAAACCTTTTCTCTTGATTTAAAAATTTAGATTCTTCTAATCGATCTCAAGTGAAGTTCTATGGCTTCAGAAGGAAGAAATACGTACCTCAAAGTGCGACCTAACACACTCCAACCCGGAGAGCCCATTTATGGCACGAAGGTCGAGCCATGCTGGCCGATATCTAGATAATGACGTCTAGATGAAGAAGCCATTTAAGTTAAGAAGACGCGTTTTTCAGAGTTGGGTGGGACCTACCCTGACAGGACCCGTCCCCTGAGGAACATTGGTAACTGTTCCCGGTTCTGCTCCCTTTTGACAAGTCAACTGAAGTTCCAAAATTACCTTCAGCACTTGCCAAACAAGGGATAACCATACATGTGCTCACTCATGCATCCACCTCTCGACCGGCCTCAATCATCGCGCTACGACCTGGAGGGTCAATAAAAACATAAAAGGTGTGAGTGGACAAAAATAAATAAGTTTATAAAACATGTTACAAAAAAAGGCATTTCTACCCTCCACGTAAAACCAGTGCATGCATTCGAAAAATCACTTAGTTCCATGATCATAAAACCGCTTACGAAAAATCGGAAATCATTTCATATCCAAAACCATAAATCCAGGGCCTCAGCCCAAAACCATGAATCAAAATCCAAGTACGAGAACATAGCCCAAAAATCCAAAAATCCATATAAACCGGGCCACTGCCCAAAACATTTGAAAACATCAGAAATCAACAGTAAATCACAAGTCAATCAATCTGCTAGATCTCAATCACCGAGTCTTTAAACTCCAAACCACGTATATCAGACCTTCCCGGGATATCAACGAGTCTTTAAACTCAAAACACAATCAATAGGCCTCGGGGGATATCACAATAACCGAGTCTTTAAACTCAAAACGTATCAATCAAGGGCCCTCCCCCGTCATCAATCAACTGGGTCTTTAAACCCAAAACTAGATCCAACAACAGCAACGGGTCTTTAAACCCAAAACCATGTGTAAATCATAGAAAATCCAAATTCCAAAACCAAATCCGAAATCATATGTTATCGAAATGGGTCTCGTGCCCGAATTCACATTCAAACCCAATGTCACATCATCAAATTATTATCAAAACATGATACGTATAATCAATATAAAATCATCCATCAAACGTATAAACCATATAAAATCATCCATCAAACCATCATCAAAGCATAGCATAAAAAATACGGAAATCGTAATTACCATAATCATAAGCATAGAAATCATAAATAGAAAGCATAGAAAACAATTATTCATGCATTGAAATTTAGAAAGCAAAGTCCACTCACACACCGTCCAAATCGCCCGATTCCGAGCTGCACGTTTTTTCGTAAGTTTTGGAAATCACAATTCCTGTCCAAAATCATTATTGAGGGTCACTAACACTTCAATATATCTCATATAATTTTCCCCAATTTTTCCGGGATTTAAATACGTATTTAAAACGTATATTAAAACTTCAGATACACTGAAACCTATCGAAACGGTATCCGATTTCCTCGAAACAAGTGCCAAAATTTTCATTACATTAAGAGGATCAAGTTTCATGTTGAACTCACCTTGAGACAAGGCTCCACGCGCCCTCACGCGCCGTCGTGAGTGGCTGCGCATGGGAGACACGCGCCAAGGAACACTGTCGTCGTCCTAGCCCGATTTTCTACAATTTGGGTTCTGCAACCCGCGTGTCAAACTGACTCAATACCCATCAATTCTGCATCATTTCTTTCAATTAATTCATCTAACATCATCATTTAAACCTTAGTTAGAGGTCTATGATTTCAATTACACAGGTCCTTGTCTCAATTCCTTCGATTCGAAGAGGAATAGTCGAAGGATACCCGTGCATTGTTCATTCTTCGAAGTTCATCAATTCCACTTGTTTTTCTTCAATTAATCCATCCAAAAGCTTCGTAGGACTCTTATAGACTTGTTTTCGATCTCAATTCCATCGTTCAATCCCTCCAATTACACAACTCAATCCTTCGAATTTCCAAAATTCGCCATGTTTGTTCTTGCCCATTTCTACGTCAATTTTTCCCAAATTTAAGGTGGTTCCAACTAGAAAGATCCCATAAGGCTTAATCAAGGTTCAGTTTAAGTTCTCATGGCCTCTAAATAAGAATTCAAATTTTTGGGACATTTAGAATTATCTAATTCACCCCACCGTCTAACAGTTTACACTACTCAGCATTTCCAAAGTGATAGATGTCACTCCCCAATCCAGGTGAGTCACAATTATGCTGACTCAACAAAGCCTAGTCGAAATTACCATTCTACCCTTTCTTCCAAAATGACCAATTCACCCCTCACCGTTTCAAACTCATAACTTTGTTATTCGAGTTCCATTTTTGACATGCCGTCTGTCTACGGACTCAGTATCTCGAGACCTACCCAACGGTCTTTACGGAAGGTCCAAAAAGTGTCCCGATCCAAAATTCAACTTTTGGCCCTTATAACTAGGGGTAAAATCGTCATTTCCTTCCAATTTTCCAAAATTTCCTTTTTCAAATTTCCGGGTCGTCACATACCCGGTGAAAACCAAGTACATTTCATCCGACAATGGAAGCATAGAGCATTGAAGAAATAAATTTTATGATCATACACATAAACTCTTTACCTGTCGATACCCAAATTTACCGTCAACTTCACTATGCGCTCGGGAGTGAGTGTCAAAGCAGCAATCGAACTCCTCAATGTGTGTGCCCCACATAAACCTGAGGGGTTTGAAACACAAAGGGTGAATGGACCAAGTTGTTATTTCAGTGTAAAACTATTTCTAATAAACAACATTTATCCCCTCATTTTTTAAATAAAAAACCCAAATACTTTATGAACATACTTGCACATAGTACGAGGAATTTAATATCAATTAAACAGTAATAGTCTAAATAAGATGCATATATGAGCCATGCAGAAACCGTAAATATATCTCAATATTAACCCACGTCAAATTACTCTTGAGTCGCCTCGAGTCTCATACTCAGAATGTAAAACTAGGTATTCTGCTCACGTACCACGACCAAGTGAAGGACTGGGTGCAATGCACCGTCACCACGAGTCCCCTAGAGCTCGGGGGCAGGACTGGCACTTTTTAACTAGTATAACGAGCACGCGGGTAAACGATCACATGAAAGACTAGTCTGTGGCCTACAGATGGGTACTAGATACCAGCGAATCCTAAGTGGGTTTTATCACAATTTCAATCTCATCAATGCCCCGAGGACTCTCCTGTAATGCAATGTATGACTCGATATATGCAACTATGTATACACACCATATTACCATAGATAAACTTACTCGGATATGCATAGTCATTATGCCTCATAGTCATATGTCACGAATATCACAAGTGCATCATGAATGCTCAACAAATATAATATGTGCAAACATCATAAAACCTGCAATTAGTAAATAATATAAAAATCAGTTTAGTGAAAGAGGTCCACTCACTAAATTGTTGGGGAGTCGAAATCACCCAACGTTTCAAACTATGTACGTCCAAAACCGTCACAAATCCTAAATAAAACCAATCATATGGTTACTTTTGAAATACAAGTAAAAATATAAGAAATCTCACTTACGACGGGTTAAACGACGTTAAAACGGCTCAAAATGGGCTTAGAACATTCTCAAACGGCTTGGAAATGTCCCAAAATAAGTACGCGCGCATTCTAGAATATTCCTGGAATATTCCCTAGAATATTTTCTCATAATATTCCCCTGGAATATTCCCTCAGAATATTCACCTGGAATATTCCCCATAGAATATTCCTTTGGAATATTTTGTCAGAATATTCCCTTAGAATATTCTCTTGGAATATTTCGTTAGTTGGCCGTTAGATTTAAGAGTTGACTAACGTTGACCGAGACTCACCGGAGACGGCAACCGGACCACCGCCTTTGCCGCTGTCGACGGTGGTTGGAAATCTAAAAGTTCTCCATTAATAACATGTAAAACAACTAGTCGTTTCAACTCATTTTCAGGAACAAAATATCATAGGATTCAGGCAAGAATCTACCTAGCAAATCTCGAACGCTGCTGGGAACTCACGGTGGCGCTGCTAATTTCTCTAGAAATCGGCGAATTCTGATTCACCACCAACCACGTCGAAACCAACATCCAAGCACATAAAAATGGGGTTTTTAGCAAGGCGAATCAAGGTGTGACGACTACGATACAACCTTTATCGGTGGTGGGAAGGTTGTCATTCGAGTGCAAATACTCCGGGTCGAAGTCAGGTAATTAACGGGTCAGACATCTCTGTCGTCACATGATTACGTCAAGTGGTTCATGATCATGCCTAGTGGACTCTCAGTGACGGGGCGAGCCAGGCTAAGGCCACAGTGCATTTTTGTTTCGAAGGTTAGGTCAATTCCTCACTGAGGTTTCCTATCGATACCACCACCATGATAGCTTCTTGCTATTTATTTTTTCCCAAAGTGGTCGACGATGAAAGTTCGTATTGTTTTGGATGGGTGGCAGGCAGCCAAAGTGTTCGAGGGGGAAGGTTAATGAGAGAGGGAGAGTGAAAGAGAAAGAGGGGATCAAGGGATAGAGGAAAGTACAGTGGTGGGCAGTGCAGGTCGGCGGCTAACACTGTTTTGGTGGTTGGTGATTGAACTCCTGATCAGACAAATTGAACGAGAACGAGAGGGATGCAGTTCAAATCTCCCAACCAGATGTATACATGTAGGGAGGAAAATCTCCCAGGTTACTGTTCATCAGTCCAAGCCATCCACTCCATACACATAGGTGTGGTTATGCCCACCACAATTGCATGTCTCCCCAATGTCCCACATATGGGTTCACTTCAAAAAATCTCCATTTGGACTTGGATAACACTCTATGGGCTTGGGTCAATTCCACACTAATGGGTTAGAATAGGTCTTGGGCTTCAAATGAAGGGGAACAAGGGCCAACTAAACTTGTAGCTTTATATCATGGGTTTGGGCCACCAAAATAGCAATTCTCAAGGCCCAGACTAGTTAAAAGTCCAACTCAAGCCCAACTAATATTTTAAATGCACAAGTAGGGGTAATGAATGACTCATAGCATCATTGGGCCTTAAAAATGTTGGGCCTTGAGTAGTGTAACAACTAGGTCTCTTACTAGGAATCGTCCAAACCAACACAAAAATGGATAACCTGGGAATTTTTGATAACACGTTTTCCAATTTCGACATACATGGGTAAAGCTATAAATTTCTAAATTTTGATTCGGATTTTTCGGATACGGGATGTATCACGACCTAATTACATCGTTCTCGGCTATGGTTCATGCTTCGATCTAGGATGTACCTCTACGACCATACTCTTTGATTTTAGACTCCAATTGATCGCAGGCCCTCCTACTAGAGTACCAAGTTTCCAAGTTCCCACACCCTTGCAAAAAACTGGAAAACAAGAACATGAAAACCATGGATTCGGGTTCCAAGTTAAGTGTTTCTTCCCCACTTCCCTTGCTTTCCTCATTTTCTCTTCTTTTTTCATTTTTTTTTTCTTTTTTCTTCTTCTCTTCTCTTTCCTTCCCCTAGTTTTTATTTCTCTCTCGGGTTATCACCTTCATGGTGTTTTCCCCTTTTCAGCCATACTTCACCGAACTCTCACCTATACCAATTGCATACATATATATACAAGAGAAGGTTGGTGGAAAGGATAAGGGAGAAAACAAATTAATAATCTTCTAGACTCACCTAGATTTCTCTAGTAAAATTACCAAAATACCCCTAGTTGAATTTGACCTGTATCGAACTTATTCAATCTTTAACTTCGGCATATCACCTGTCTATAGACTCAGGAGTTTGAGACCTTTGTAACGATCTTCGTAGAATGTCTGAAAAATATCCAGGTCAAAAAGTCAACCTTTGACCTCATAGGGGCAAAACTTTCCTTTCCCTTTTTAATTTTCCAAATTCACTTTAGCGAATTTTTGGGTCATTACAACAATGACTAAATTCTGGGTTTTTCGTTGGAAAAATCCCAGTGTCTAGCGGGGTCCATTTTCTTCGATCCTAACCGAAACATGAAAATAGTTGATTTCACTCTACGCAATGTGAGGAATTTGAAAATGAAGTTCTTAGATCAAGAAGTTACCTACACTGGCCAAAAACTTTCCACGAAGCCTCGGATCTTCAGATTCCAGCGAACTTGCACCGATGTTTTTCACCATACAGAAACAACATGCAAGCACAACAAAGTGAGGCCCCCGACCCGAGGAAATAAACGATCAAGATTAGATGTCAAGATACTACCTAGTTTATTCAATGGGTCACCTTGAAGAGCGACGACTCTAAAATCCTGGCAAGGTCACCATCAGCTATTCTTGCACAAAAAGGACATGAAATCCCATTAGAACAATGCTCCTTTCACGATGAATCGATTGGTATGTTTATAGTTTAAAAGGTTACCTTGATTGTGTTCAATCCCTCTAGGTTGCTCTCGAATCGTAAGCTGGTTGAGTCCTTCCATTTCGGCCATGGTGGTCGTCAAGTCTCCCAAACACGACCAACGATCATGAAATCATCAGACAAGGTGGTTGGTGTTGTTAGGTTCTGGTCTGTGTCACCTAAAGTTGATGATTGCAGCTCGCGATCGTGGTTAGCTACCATGAGCATCATGGTTCTTGATGGGATTAAGAGGAAAATCGCAACGGGAAAGGGAGGAGATGGAAGTCCTTCCTTCCCTATTCTTGAAGTCAGAGTACATAAGTGATGCTGGAAGCATGTGGTCGTTGGTGTGGGATCTCGGTGGCTGTCGAGTTTGAGAGAAATTGTAGATATAACATAGTGTTCTTGACACGACCCACCCCCAATCCCCCAGGATTAAGGGATAAGTCATGCTCCCGTCTAACCCACGTGCGACACGAGGGTTAACCACCCGTTTAACCCTCATGGAACACGCAAGCCAGACAAGGGATACCCTGGTCAACATGCCACAACTCATCCAGACAACCTTCTCGTATCCTTAAACAATCCAACTCACCTGTCGGTTATCACCGTTTATGTACATCCAAAAGGATGTCAATCATCACGTATCCTGATTCTCGCGTATCAACCTTTTCGAGGTTCAACTCCCGAGCAATACTAATGTATAAGTCATCAAATCTCGGGATTATCAACCATCAACCACTAACCTCGGACTCCACAGTCACTGCCCTTGGAGTCGTCAACCACTAGTCTTGAGGAATCACAAATTACCAGCCTCGGTAGTACCAAATGCCAACCTCGGCATATGCCGATACATCCAACATGTGCTGACTCATTCGTCTCATTCCGAGGTGTCCACGAAAACCAATCTCAGTCATGGTTAATCCCGACAATACCAACCTAGCCCGATCCAACACAAAGCATAGGTCCACCGTGCTTTCGCTGCGCTACTCTGATCAACCTAACACCAGCCTGACCAAGCAAACTGAAACATGACCTGCCAGTGGTCATCGAATATCCCGGCTTGGTTAGTGGTCCATACAATACACCAGCACCTCAAGATGGGTCACAATCCCAATTCACGATGTGTCCATCCTACCATTCACTAGCATCCCAGCTCGTGGCACATCATCTCCGATCTAGGGCTCACAACACCCTAATCCCAAATCTCTACTCATACCGAGGTGTGGCTCGGATCGGGGAAACCTTACCTCCCTCACATTCCACAACTCTGGGCAACTCAACGCTCCATGGTCTCATCTAGGGAAACTTAGGGTTAACAGATCGCAACCAGATCCACTACACAACAATCGCACTAGACTCAACCAGAGTCATCCACCAAGCCATCTATAATCTCGGCTGCACCAAATAGCAAGATCTCACATCTGGCCGCGAGTCAGCCCAAGCCACAACAACTAATTAACCACAACTCCAAATCACGGTTTTCCAAACTAAGCACTCACACTGGGGTTTCTCACGAAGGTACTCACATTTACCAAACGAGTCATCACAACAGGGTTCCGCAAATCATCATCATCACTAGGGTCGTCAGAACCGAATAACTTGGCACACTAGCTCATATCAAACCTGGCCACTCGGGTCGTCACACCCGGCTAAGATCATCCGCTAACTTAGTGTCTTCACAATTTTCAAAAGAAAAATCATCGCTAGGGGGAAATTCCTCAACTCATACTATATCGGGTGCCTGTACCCCCGCGATTCGAGAAATCCGGCTACTCGTAGCCGCACAAGTTCAATCTCAACCAATCTGACCAAATGGTCACAATTCCATACTATCGTCATCCGACGCAATAGGACGACCACCAACCGACAATCATATCTATCATATCTAACTCAACTATCGGGTTAATCATTCCAGCACATAACTGGCCATAGGGTCCAACCAACCATCGATCATATCCAGTGCCAAACACGCTAGCTTCTACGGTTTACACGCTCTCCTCTTTGGCCCTAAGCCAGCATATATCATACCCATACCCCGTATCGCGCGACCAGCACACAATCGCTCGTGATCTTGCCACTCACTAGGCCACTAATGAACGTACTATCATTCTAGCATCCAGGTTGATGACGGGTTGTTCCGCATCGAGACATCACATCTATAGCAACATCACAACCCACTAGTCGACAATCAACTCTTTGGAAGCCATAACCTCGCACAGAGCGTACAAACTGCGTTTTGATACCAAATTGACACGACCCACCCCCAATCCCCGGGATTAAGGGATAAGTCATGCTCCCGTCTAACCCACGTGCGACACGAAGGCTAAACACCCGTTTAACCCTCATGGAACACGTAAGCCAGACAAGGGATACCCAGGTCAACGTGCCAAAACTAACTTCCGATTTCCCAGAGTGCGCAGAAACTACTATGGATCGTATCCGTGATGTCTCCGCCTCACTAACAACAGCCCGTACCACATCAACAACCTGGAGGGTATCGAAAAACAGAAAAGACTGTTAGTGGACAAAAATAAATAATAAGTTCAGAAAACATTTTATAAGGAAATACATTTATACCCTCCACGTAAAACTAATGCATGCATTCGAAAACCATTTCCTTCCAAAACCGTTTATGAAAACCAGAAATCATTTCCATTTCCTCAAATCCCGGGCCTCAGCCCAAAACCATTTAATCCATATCATCCGGGTCACAGCCCAAAACATTTGAAAATCATTGGAAAACCATCAGTGTATCACAGAAATCCAAAATCATTTAAAACACATTTCCATCAATCGAACCTGCTGGATCTATCCGAGTCATTAAAGTCAATATATATCCGAGTCTTTAAACTCAACAGGCCTCAATATCAATCCGAGTCTTTAAACTCCTGAGTGTTTAAACTCAATAGGCCTATAGGGAAAATCACAATATTCGAGTCTTTAAACTCCTGAGTCTTTAAACTCACCGGGTCTTTAAACCCAAATCACATATCCGGGCTCGACCCCGTCACATATCATATCCGGGTCTTTAAACCCAATACCAGATTTAGCAAATCCAATCCAAAACCATTTTAAAATCATTTGACATTAAATCATAATTCAAATCCCCAAATCATAGTATTGAAACCATTATCAAATCATAGCATAAAACCATAATCTCGTAAAACGTGTAAATACGTAAAATATCTCGAAATACGTGCAAATCATAAATCATAGATATCAAAATCATAATCATAGAAATCACATATAAAAAACATAAAAAACATTTATGCATGCATCATAATTTAGAAAGTAAAGTCCACTCACGGACCATTCCCGCTACTTCCTCGATACGCATGCAACGCACTTTCCTTGCTAATCCACTATCACCGGACTTTCTGAACCTGTCCATATCACATTATAAGGTCACTAACCACTTCAATATGCATCTACTAAATCCCCGTAATTTTTCAGAGTTTTTAACTATTTTTAAACTAGCCCTTAAACCTTCAGACATCCTAAACTATATCAAAACGATGTCCGATCGACTCGAAACCAGTCCCAAAATGTTTGTTACATCGAATACATACAAATTCATGTTGAACACTTCCCCAGAAGGAGTCCCACGCGCCTGCACCAATCATCCCTGACCTCTTGCCGAACTGGGTTCAGATCGGTTCTGCAAATCCCGTCCAGGCCGAACCGGTGTGACCGGTTCAAGCCTTTAACTTGCTCATTTTCGATTCGTTTTCATCCATTCCAACTTCTATAGTCTCGTCTAGTAATTTCCTACTCATCTGCGACCTTAATTCATAAAATGGAAGTCAAGATCATACCTTCCCGTTCATCGTTCAAAACCATCATTTCCTCCTATGTCTCTGGCCACCACAGGCCACCTCAAGCCTTCTTTCCAAGCCTCACTAGGCAACCAATATGATCATCAGTCAATAGAGTTCAACTTACCATAATCGAATTCAAAATAAGCTTTTATGGGAATTCGACCTTACCGTTCATCTCAGGCCTCGAAAGGATGCTTCTTCGACTCACAAGGCCTCTAGTAACACAACCCACCTACTAGAATCGATTAATATTGGCTAGAATCAAAGGTACCATTTCGAATTCAAAACAGAATTCCACGGGTCAGCTCACGGGTTCATAGCCATCGTCCACGACTGCTCATCCCGGTGGCACCACCACATTCCTCATCCTCCACTCTCCCTTTTTCATTCCCAAAGTATGCATAATTGATGAAGAATCTAAGGAGGTGAGTGGGAGAATTTCTCTCCTGCTCTGTTTTCTGTTTGAACCGTGCATCCTTTCACCATTTATTAAAACATGTAAGTTAGTTGTGAGAATTCCACAACCATCCAGAGAAAGCCAGGTGTCCAAATTCCTGTGGACACAAATCCCAATGCAAGCAAGTATCCAATTATCACTAGGCACAGATCCGTAGGCAACCAAATGACCAAAATGCCCTTGAGGCTAAATTACCGAAATGCCCCTCGACTTCCGTGACCCATAACTTCTTCCTTGATTGTCGGAATCGGACGTGCCGCCTGTCTACGGATTCGTGACGTCCCGAACTACGTGACAATCATCGGTTAAAGTTTGTTTGACCACGCGAACTAAGAGTCAACATTTTACCCATTTCTAGGGGCAAAACCGTCATTTCGCTCCATCCGTCTGCAATTACTCAACTAATCACCGATTAATCTTACTAATCCTTCATTAACCATTAATCTAATCCCAAAATTCGGGACAGGTCGTTACAATCTTCCCCTCCTTAAAGAATTTTCGGGGAAGAATTTCGTCCCCGAAATTTTGAATAGCGTACATCCGTAACTAGCTTGGGAAATCCAACTTATCTCACACCTGGGTCTCTTACCCGGTGTACATCACCTGCCAATCCAGCTTTTCTCCTGTCACGACTTTAAATTATCACCACAACCGTCACCATGTTGCTACCAAGCGAACCAGTTCATGCCAACTTCTGGTCCATCTGGCAATCATCTGATTCTTACTGAGGTTTAACACATCTCCCATTCATGTCTTACTCATTCCCAAGGTACCTCTAACCCCGCACCAGCCGACGCTCATGGCTCAACTGACACTAGGTACGCCACGACACCACTACTACCAGTCACATCAACCTCGACTCATCCTCGAGTCATGCGTACCTTGTACCAACTCCCTTAGTATAACGTAAGATCTGCCGTCGTCCGAAACAAATCTCACCTCGAAATTCCAATCCTCAAAATGGAATTTATCAACCTCGGTACCCTTATCAACCAAAATCTGCTCAATGGTTCATACTGACTCCGTCAGCGATCCGCGTCGACCTCACCGACGTCACAACGTACTCTCTCACACCAACAACTCCACAAATCATCTCACTGGTGGTTCCACTAACCACCAACACACTCAACCTGTGGGAACACCATCCGCGTCCCACACTACCTGTCTACAACTGGACCTTATCACATACTTGTTAAACCGTGATCACACATCTTTGATCACACACCGTGATCACACATCTCTGATCCCACATTTCAGCATCAGGGTCCCACCAGCCAATCGTGCCTCTGAGCATCCAGCTCACATTCCAACACTGGATCCTGTAACAACCAACAAGATCACTCTGGATCACACTGATCCAGTTCACGTCCTGGATCCATCCATCACATCGAAACTACTTTGATCATCCACACGTCTGCCAGAACATCAAGATGCACGTCCAATCGCATCGAAATAGGTTCGACCACTAATACAACCATTAACATACATCTCAAGTACATGCACCAATCGCCTCCAACAAGAATCACGTGCATACCATCAAAACGTCACAGTGTCAATGTTAATCATATCCATCGTACCCTCAATCACTTTCAATGACATACCACGGCTATCCATCAAACACATCGACATTAGCCGAGCTCCAATACACCCATGAATATCTCGATGTATCCCGACTCCATCTAACAATCATCATAATACATCCTTCAATCGTCACAATGTATCCTTGGGCACATAACATCCTCGTAGTACGTCCTCTAGCCATCACAGTGTATCCACACTGACAGCCACTGGACTACGAGCCAATCACGCTTCACCCTAGAAGCCCATCGGTCCAATCCTTTACTAGACCAATCTACACTCCAAGTCCAACATATCCTCTAAGGCATACCAACTCAAATCCATCTCGAGTCTCCTGATCTCCTGGGTCTCCCGACCAACATATCCATTCATATCTCACTTGCGAATACAGGGCAGACCCAGCACCAGATCCAAGTCCAAATACTCATACGTATGCAAGACAGGCCACACTCGTCCTGCACCAATCCAACATATCCAAGATATCCAACCTACCCATCACTATGTCCATATCATATAACTTCTCATGCAATTCCCACAAATAATCAGACGACCACATCTGATCAGATCGCTCAAGAATACAACACGTCTAGAGACACGTCTAGATTATGGGTTCTCTTCCATTACCTCATATCTGTCAGTTATAGTCACTCCTTCTTATTCTTCCTTATTATATTTCTTTCGTCATCATACCACAGAACTCACAATAGTCCACAACCATGACATCAAAATTCATCCTACCTTAATCCAACTTAACACAATCCCATTACACCCGCCAAACATGGTGTCACCAAGTACTCTCTCTACTCCTTAACACATCCACATGTGTCCACAATCAAGGGTGGGGGTTCACAACTCCCAAAATTCCATCATACAACACAATGAGTCTCCCTTACCGACTTTAGAGTATCCATCACTCATTACTCAACAGCTAACACCAACTCGGAATTAAACACAACTTCTCATCGTCTCAATTACAACATCTCCTGATTCCGAGATTCCAACCATGTTAGAAACGTATCCAACTTTTCCAACCATGGGACTTCATCCTCAACAAGTATGTCTGCAATTACTCAACTAATCACTAATTAATCTCACTAATCCTTCATTAACCACTAATCTAATCTCGAAATTCGGGACGGGTCGTTACAATTCTAAATGAGCAAATGTTTGTGGGTTTTTAAATACAACCAAATAGATTTTGGGCTTCCGTAAAATGGGTCTTAACAACTATGCTAAGGTAAAGTGGATTACAAGTTACATCAAACTAGTAACTCACAAACGAGGCTTGTACGAGGGTAATTAAGGGCAGTTTGGTAAATTCCCAAATTTCGAATTCAAGTTTTGGGACGGGATGTAACATAAATAATGAAATCTTCTAGTCCCAATTTGAGCCAATATTAAGAAGATTTAGGAGTTTATTAGTAGGGATGAGCAAAAGAATTGCAGACATGGTTAAGTGCAGTTACCATAACCATTTATATTAAATAGTGTAGTTATTGTTTAATTATCTATAAAATGGTATGATTATAACTATTTACATCCTATTTTAAATGATATAGTTATGGGTTTTAATCATTTAACAAACCATTTAACCACTTAAACATAACCATTTAACAATTAAATTATTTATTACATAACCATATAATTTTTATATCATATTTATTTAATCATTTATATAATGTTGTTTAATTAAATTCATTTGGAAAATTAAAAAATTAAAAAATATATTAACAAGACTTAATTAAAAAAGAAAAAAAAACTCTTCATTGCAGACTTATGGGTGGCACATGATGACAACGGGTCAACTCGCATTTTACGACCATTTCTAGCCATCTCAGGAAGCTATCTTGGAAAGGATTTATTCATGTTGGAGTCTAACATGTTTATATCCTTATATTTCTCAGATCTTAGAGATTCATATAAGACTAACTAAAATTTTGGACAAATTTAACTTAAAATGATCCAAAAATTATTAATAACTAGCCAAAATCAGACTTTCTATATTTTCACCAAATTTGAATATTAAATTCATTTTTTCAAATTTGAATATATAAAAACATAATTCTCCTACAACGACTAATTTTTAGCGTAGTTTTTTTAGCTGTTCAAATAAATATGTCTATTTTGGGTGCAAAATCGATCCAACCCATTACTCGGGCAATTCATTATATATATAACTAGTTTTTTAACAGTTCAAATAGATATGATCATTTTAATGGTAAAATTGGATAGAACAAATTCAGAGCCAAGTGCAGTAGCTAAAATTTCAAATGAAAATTCATCTCAAGGGAAAGGAGAGTAACATCGATAAGTTTCAAGTTCTTATTTGGGAGACGATATTTTTGGCGAAAGATATTTTTTGCCTACATGAAAGTAAGGAGCATCATTTTACTCATTGTTACCACCATAGTTTAGGGTAAAACTTATAAGTTTTATTCATTTCTTCCTACTAATTGTTGAATGTGTTAAAATTATTATATCCAAATTCTGTTCGCGGCAACTCGGTCTTCCCGATTGCCACCGAAAAACTGCAAAAAATCAAAACCTTAATTTTCCAAATACTAGGTAGAATCAAACTTTTCAAAAACATATAAAAAAACTCGAGTCAATTAATGATTCAAAAACGAAAAAAATTTGGAAATTCATTTTCTTTTCTTTGAATTTTTCGATAATCCATGAAAGTTTAGAATTTTTGAATGCAAATGATGATAAGTTTTGAGAAGGAAGAAGAGAGTTTACAAAAAAGAGAGGATGAAGAAGATGAAAGAGAGATGAGAGAGAAATGAGAAGAAGAAATAGCTAGCGGGAGGTGGCTAGATACTAATATCTAGTCCCAGTAGAAAAGTTAAAATTTAGCTTAAATTTGCATAGTCTGTTGCAAATCCATTTTGATGCTTTTGGATAAATTTTTGGTTAAATTTGTCCAAAAGTTTAATTTGACTAATCTACTGTAGTTGCTCTTAGTCCATTTGTGTGGATCTAACTTGAAAAATTTCGTAGTTTCCAAGTGTTTTTTGATCATCTTTGGCCATTTTTAGTCGTTGAACTAAGTATTAAAGTTGTTCTGCTCGTTAAGCACTACGCGGTGATATAATTTTTTTTAATATCCGGAATGGTTGATTATCCCTTGTAATTTTACTTAATTTTATTAATTTTTAAATTTTTTGTTAAATATTAATTTAAGTTATTTTTATCTTTAAAAAATAGAAATAATAAAAATTGAGAATTAAATTATTTTCGAAGTGCACCGCAGTTAATCATATCTTAATGGTTATGGTAATTATTCATAACTATTTAGCTAAATAACCAATGGTTATAAATAACTGTGGTTATAATCCTAAATGGTTATGGCTAAAAAAACCATCATTAATAACCATTTATCCATCATTAGTTATTTGTTAAAATTAGAAAAATATTAGTTTTTATTTAGTAGGAATGAGAATAAAAGAAACAGAGAATAAAAGGTAATCAAAGATTGAAAGGGGAATAAGAAGACCTTAGAATTCTGTTACTGTACATGAGACTTCCTTAGAACACAGTCTTCCCTTATAACCTCTCTCTCTCTCTCTCTCTCTCTCTCTCTATATATATATATATATATATATATATATATATATATATATATATATATATATATATATGGATAAGACCTATGCAGGTAAACATTAAATAGTGGGATGATGTTCATATCAATTTGTCTATTCAATCCCTTATAAGTCTTTGCGAGATAATGCGACTTTTTAATATACAGGTTTTTTATATCTTCACATTCTCACACGTCTCCTTATGTGTACACAATTTTCAAGTCTAACATGTTGAATAACTCGCTTTGATATATCATGAAGAAATTTGCAGTTTCACCCTTTATATTATAAGCCCTTTAAAGCTTATGCAACCTTCCAATTTCAATTGATTTTTGGGCTTTACAACTTTATTTATTTTAATTTCAAATTTAAATTATTATTCACAATTAAAAATGAGCCTTAAATATCAAAGTTAATTCTAATTAAGTTAGTGGGCACATGGCATGCAAAGAGAATAGCGGTGAGCAAATATACTCCTTTTAAATAAGTAATATAGTTTTAGTGCATGTTCATATTTCATAAGTTTATTGGTCAATTTTTTATGAAGGCTAAAAAGCAAGAAAAGTCATTTTTGTCTTTGTATGCATGTGAGACTCATATGCAGGGCCCGCCTTGAGGATAGTCTAGCAAGAAGGTTGTCTCACCCCCTCCCCCCATCTCGAAAAAGGCCTGAATTTTTTATTATTAAAAATATGATGTTTAATATTGGTAATTCATAAATATTTACAATTTGTCACTACCCGGCTCATCTAACACAATATTGTCCTCTTTGGGCCTAGCCTTCACGGTTTTGTTTTCAGGAGCTCACATGCAACTTCCCAGTAGGTCACCCATCATGGGATTGCAACAGCCTCAACTCGCTTAGCTTTGGAGTTCCCAAGGAATCCAAAGCCAGTGAGCTCTCAAAAGGCCTTGTGTTAGATAGATACGTGCCCACACATATTTTCACCTTTCCCTCCCCTAGCGATGTGGGATTGTTCACCGATCTTGCCTTTCCAAGCTCACGGGTCTTGTTCACTGTTATTGCTTCTCAAGCTCACGAGTCTTTCTCACCGTTCTTGCTTCCAAGACTGGGTCTTACAATCCACCCCCTTGGAGCCCAGCGTCCTCGCTGGCACACTTCCAGTCGGGGTCCGGCTCTGATACCATTCTGTCAGGACCCGACCCATCTAGCACAATATTGTCTGCTTTGGGCCTCCTCGCCCTCATGGTTTTGTTTTCGAGAGCTCACGTGCAACTTCCTAGTAGGTCACCCATCCTGAGATTACACCAGCCTCCACTTTCTTAACTTTGGAATTTCCTCGGAATCCAAAGCTAGTGAGATCCCAAGAGGCCTCGTATAGATCAGAGTTACGCAATGACCCACTCTATCTAACACGATATTGTCTCTTCTGGGTCGCATGACACACCATCGCTCGGGGAGCAACAACAGTGAGCAAGACATGTGAGCTTAAGAAGCAATAACGGTGAGTAAGACCCGTGAGGTTGGAAAGGAAAGATCGGTGAGGTTTGAATTCCTTGGGAGTTACTCCAAAGTTAAGCGAGTTGAGGCTGGTGCAATCCAATGATGGGTGACCTACTCGAAAGTTGCACGTGAGCTCTCGAAAACAAAACCGTGAGGGCTAGGCCCAAAGCGGACAATATTGTGTTAGATGAGCCGGGTCGTGACAGAATGGTATCAGAGCATTTGGTTACTAATTTGTGTTGCCACATCATGCCTCCGAGACGCGAGCCCCGTGCACGGCCTGATAATGAGATGTGATATGAGGGTATATGAGATCCCTGGATAGATTTCGGG
This sequence comes from Prinsepia uniflora, assembly GCA_032719365.1. NCBI lineage: Eukaryota > Viridiplantae > Streptophyta > Magnoliopsida > Rosales > Rosaceae > Prinsepia > Prinsepia uniflora. Next base: position 67,662,758 of record CM064861.1, on the reverse strand, counting down.
ATGGAATTGACCTTGGATTGGGGGTTGGAAGTTGAAAAATTGCGTTTTGGTTGCGTCGTACTTGTGTGAGTCCTAATAGTGTTTGAGCCCAAAGGCTAGAAATGTAGCATGAATGGGCGAGTTAGACCCGGGATGAGATGGTTTAGTGAATTCTTCAATTGGAATGCGTGTTTGATGGTTTAGTGTGCGTTGGGAGATCCTTAATTGGATGTGGTTCACTCAGCGATGTTGCTAGGTGACCAGGTATGCTGATGGTAGCTGTAACGCCCCGAAAATTTGAAAAACGAAAATTTGGAAAATTTTAAGAAAAAGGACGATTTTGCCCCTGGAATTAGGCCAAAAGTTGACTTTTGATCGGGACATTATTTGGACTTTCCGGAAGTACTGTTAGATAGGTCTCGGGACGCTGAATCCGTAGACAGGAGGCATGCGTCAATCGGAGTTCGGACGAGAAAGTTGTGGGTCTGGAAAGTGCAGGGGCAAAACGGTAAATTGTGACATGAAGGGTAAAATGGTAATTTGGGCTGCCAAAGTCCTAAGCGGTGAAATTAGTTGATATTAAAGGGGTTAAATGGCTGATTCAGCCAATTGGGATAAGGGTTAAGTCTCAATTGACATTTGTCGATTGTTAAGATTGATTAGTGGCTAAATGCCTAATATGACAAAGGAAACCACCCATTTTCATTTGTTTAAAATTGACCAAATTGATCGATGAAGAGGTAAAAACAGGGAGATTCTGAAACGGGAAGAGGAAACCATAGAAAAAAAGAGTGAGATTGAAGGAACAATTGAGAGAAAACTGAGCTGGAAACCCAAGAACAAAACCCGAAAAATCACCTAAGAACACCAATGTCGATTTTGATTCTGTACAATGTTTCGGGTGAAATTGATTAGATATTTAGCCTTCTGGGAGCTCAAAGAAGAGAACCAAATCAATTGGACAAGAAATTGGAGGTGAATCGACAGAGAACAGACTCTGCGACTCTTTGAAAGTGAGAGCTTGGGTTCGATTACTTAGAGGTGATGATTATTGAAATTGACTTCGATTTCATGTTTAGAATGACTGTTAGATGATTCTGGTGTATTTAATCGAATGTTACAGGTCGTTTTTTGGGTAGAACCCGAGTTAGGACCCGTCGGGTATCCATGTTGAGTCGTGGGTTTTAGGACATGGTTTCGTGAAATTGAGGTCACAGATCAGTTATTAACAGGGAATGGATGAAAATAAGTGAAATAACGGGAGGAATTGGGTTCAATTTGAGGGAAAATGAATCGGGTTGCGACGCGGGTCGCAGACCCGAATACCAGGTAAACGGGCGAGAGAGATGAACAGTAGCGGTTACTGTTCACGGCGCGTGAGGGCGCGTGGTGGATTGGGAAAGTTTCCAACAGGTGTTTTACTCTATACAGTGTAACGAACATTCTTGGTTTTGGTTGTGAGTTGATCGGACGCTGTCTCGGTAATGTTTCGAGGGTCCGAAGGTTTAAGTTACGTATTTAATTAATATTAAATTCCCGGAAAATTATGGGAAAATTATATGATGTAAATTGACTTGTTAGTAACCTTGAATAATGATTGTGGATAAGATTCGAGATTCCTAGCAAGTGTCGAAAATTACGGAAAGGCGTGCAGCTCGGGAAGCGAGCGGTTTGGACAGTGTGTGAGTGGACGTTTGTTTTATAAACCATGATGCATGCATAGTTAAATGTTTTACATGGTTGATTTCATGATTTGGTTTGCCATGATGTCGTGATTTGTTTGGATGATCATTTATGATTTAATGAATATTTTAATCGGTCTTTCGGGCACGTTTTTCGAGGAAATGTGCAAATGGTATTTTGGGCTAGGCCCGGAGTCAAAATGGTTTCAAAGTGGATATTTTGATGAATTGATAAGTCAAGGATGATTTCTGGATTATTTTAATGTTATCATTGTGATTTCACGGATTTACGTATAATTGGTATTTGAGCCTGAAACTCTGTCGAGAATGCTTATGACTTGATTTGAGGTCATGGATATGATTAATATGTGTTGTGTTGTAGATTGTGATTGTGATTGTGGTTACTGGATACTGGGTCATGCTGGATGATGCGAGTGCAGTGCCTAGACGTGACTCGGATGTTGCGTGAGTGCAGTTCCCGGAGACGTCTAGAGGATGCGTGTGCAGTTCCCAGACATGATGGATATGACTCGGATGGTGCCTGAGTGCAGTTCCCGACGTTTGCCTACGCGTAGTGCAGATGTGACAATGTGATGGTTTGTGCACTTGTGAATAGTGCGGATTGATTGATTGATTGATTTCTTGAGTAATTGCTTGTGAACTTGCGCATAGTATTGTTTGATGTTAATTGTGACTACGTACTGGTATTGAGTACGAGTTCTGGCATGTGTGGTCAGGTGATTATGTTTTCGTATGTTTGGCCCGAGAGCCAGGAATTTAACTTGTTATGTGGTTTGGCTGGAAAGTCGGTGCTTGTGATTCATATGTTTTTCCCTATGCATGCAGGTTTTTTTAAATTGGAGGGTAAATGATGTCTTTTAAAACGTATTTTAACGAATGTATTTTTTTCCACTCACACTTTTCTGTTTTTGATGACCCTCCAGGCCGTGGCACAACGTTCTGGGCTGATCACGAGGCGGAGGCATGAGCGGAAATCAGCGCAGCTATCCCTTGTCTGATAAGTGCTGAAGGATCATTTCGGGACTTCAATTGACTTGTCAGACGGGAGCAGGACCGGGTACGGTTATCGAGGTCCAGGTGGGACGGGTCCTGTCAGTGGCATTGATAGTGGATGTTGGATTTGGACTCGAGAGGACTCACGGCTCAGAAGGAGTCAGGAGTTTGGTTTAGGACTCGAGATGAGTCACCATATTATAGCAGGGCTCGAGAAGAGCCGAGAAATTGAAAAAGTGATTATGGTTGCACATAGCGAACGAGGGTTTAGGTGGAAACCCCTAGGTAGCGATGCAGAATTACTCTCCATGGTTGTTGGAGAGGTATGTTCGAATTTCGAGGACGAAATTCCTTAAGGGGGGGGTAGGTTGTGTCGCCCCAGAAATTCGAGAAATGTAAATTTGAAAGTTGGAATGTAAAATGACGTTTTTTCCCTTGTAAATATGGTGGTCAAAGTTTACTTTTTGTTTGAAATACTTGTTGCATATTTTTCGAGGACCGTTGTGTAGTTCTTGAGATGCTGAATCCGTAGACAACCGGCCTGCTAAAATCAGAGTTTAGATGAGCAAGTTATGGGTCTAGAAAGGCTAAGGGAAATTTGGTAATTTATACCATAAGGGGCATTTTGGGCTTTTTTTTTGTTTGATGAGTCATCAAAGTGATGACTCACCCCTCTGATTATGTGACACGTGGTATGTTAAAGAAGTGCTTGGTGGCACTGTGGCCACGCGTGTATGTACAATTGTGTAGTTGTGTATGTTTGGTTTGTGAACAAAATCTCCATTGTTGATTGAACTGAGCCTTATCTAAGGACGAAATGGAGAGACAGAGGAACTGGGAGAGAGGAAGGGAGATAAAAGGAATGAAATTGAGAGATAGAAACAAAGAAAGAAGAACCCAACCTCGAAACTAAAAAAACGTTAAGGAAACTCGAAAATCTCCATGAACCCGTGAAATCGAAGTTTGATCTTGGGCGTTTAATTAGCGAAATTGAAATCAAAATTTTGATCTTTGGTCTTTGACGAGTTGAATGAAGGTATCAACGTAAAGATGTAGGCTTGGGAAAGCTTGAAATGATGAACTGCAATTTAGGCCGAAACTGGAGACTATGATACTCAACTTTGGGTGAGTTTTTCATGAAATTGAAACCATGGACCCTTTTCTGGGTGTAATTAAGATCGATTTGAGGTTTCAATTGTGATAATTGATGCATGAAAGAAGGATTTCACACGGGGTCATGGAATCACGCCGTGTGACCCGTTTGCAGGAATTCTGGTCTGGCACTCGAACAAGACGATGAACAGTATGAAACAGTACCAGCACGTAGGTTTCAAGCGTAGCCACTTGCGGCGGCACTTCGGGGCGCGTGGGCCCTGTTTTCGAGGTATGGTCAACGTATGATTTGATCTTTTCGATGTAACGAACATTTTGGCACAAGTTTCGAGTCGATCAGATACCGTTTCGATATAGTTTTGTGTATCCGAAGTGTTATGTTACGTTTTTAATACGTACTTAAATCCCAGAAAATTAGGGGAATTTAATATGACATTATTTGAGGTGTCATTGACCCTTAGTGATGGTTTTTGACAGGACTTGTGATTCCTGGAAATTACGTAAAAGTGCGTAGCTCGGAATTGAACAGTTTGGACGGTGTGTGAGTGGACGTTTGTTTTATAAACTGTTATGCATGCATAGTTAAATGTTTTACATTGTTGATTGCATCAATTCGATATGATGATTTGGTTGATTTTACGGAGTATTTAATCAGTTTTCAGGCACATTTTATGAGGATGGTTTAAATGACATTTTGAGCTAGGCCCGGGTTTGAAAATGGTGTTTTGACTTGGATTGTGAGTCAATGATGATTTTATGGAATATTTAATGATTTTCAGATGTGATTTTACGTATTTGCGTGAAAATAGTCTTTCGGGATCAGACCCTGTTTAACAAATGATTTTGACTTGGATTTGGAGTCAAATGTGATTATACGATTAAATTGACGATTTTCAGATTTATGAAATGATTTCATGGAAATGATGTTTCGGGCTTGAAACCCTGTTTGCCATAGTTTGACTTGGCTTTGAACCAAGGATCTTATGAAAGCCTAGTGGATGACTTTGTGAGTTGTTTGTACCCTCTGGATGCGACTAAGTCTGAGGGGACTGCTCGGATGAGACTGAGTCTGAGGGGACTGCTCAGTTGCGACTGAGTATGAGGGGATTGCTCGGATGCGTCTGACCCTATGGATGTGTTCGCCCATATGTGACTGATATCATCTCGGATGCGACTGAGTGCGACTGGGGATGTGTTCGCCCAGATGTGAATGATATCTTCTCGGATGTGTTCCTAGAGCTATCATGGTGTGATATCTTCTCGGATGCGACTGAGCTTGGATGTACCACTCGGATGCGTCTCATCTTAGGGTTGTGGTATTCACCCAGATGTGACTGATCTCGAGGGTTGAGCCCAGATGTTTATGATCCCGAGAGTGTGGCTTGATGGTTACCTACGCTTAGTACGGATGTGATTGTGTGATTGATTGTGCACTTGTGAGTAGTGTAGGTATTGTGATCTTGTGATCGATGTCTATGTACTTGTGAGTAGTACTGTTTGACTATTGTGCTTGATATATGAGTACTGGTGACGAGTACTGTTGATGATGGCCATTGTGACCGGTTTGATGTTAATAGTTGTGTCGTGATGGTTTTCATGTGATTTTGCTTGAGAGCGGGTTGTTCATGTGTTTTAATCTATGCATGCATGTTTTATAACTGGAGAGGAAAATAATTCGATTTTGAAATTTATTTTCAGATGCTGTTATTTTTGTCCACTCACACCTTTTATGTTTTCGATGACCCTCTAGGTCGTGGCACGCAGATTGGGGCTGATCGAGAGGCGGAGGCATGAGTGGAAATCAGTGTGGTTATCACTTGTTTGGCAAGTGTTGAAGGTAATTTTGGTACTTCAGTTAACTTGTCAAACCGGAGCAGGACCGGGCATGGTTATCGAAGTCTATTTGGGATGGGTCTTGTCACAATTCCTTACCTAGGAAAGTTGGTTGCCTTATTATCTACTAGGTGCCATGCCTTGTTTTGACTCCTTTAAGGGCATTTTACTTCATTTTTTCCCTTATATTTCCTATATTTGTTTTCTTTAGTTTTTTATCTTAAATGCAACATACTCTTGAACTAAAATTTCACTTTGCACCATCATAATTTCTTTATTGATATATCGTGCACCCTGAGGCAACTGAGTTTGGTCACACAGGTGTCTTTCAATAAATTAGGTCAAGTCCCCGTTCAAAAACTGATATAGCACCTACATGGTTGAATAATAGATGAAGCAAATAAGGCTAGAAATGGAAGTTCATCTTCCCTTTAATTTCATCTTCTATAAGTCTGCCTTCATCGAAACAAATCCCTAAATTCCTAAATAAACCAAGCTTCTTCCCTTCATCATCTTCCTAGACTTCCTTCTTCAATGTGGGTAATCTTTGAAAATCCAAAATCAACTTAGGAATGTGAGAAGTAAGCTTCATTATCTCCTCATCCTTCACGCCAATATCCTTCTCGTCAATTTTTTTTGCTCCAATTCAAGCTTTTCAGCCTATTCTTCAAGTTCCACCTCTTTCGCTTTCAGGACTTAAGTGTGTACTTCAGTGGATTTCTTGATCGCATTAAATTCTTTCTTCTCGAATTCAGTGAATTCAATTTGAAAATCTCCACGTGTTCTTCATAGGATTTCTTGATCAAATCAACTGATTTCTGCCTAAGTTCAAGCTTTTTGGCCTGTTCTTCAAGTTGTCTATCTTTCGATTTCAGGCTTTGGGTGTTTTTTTTTGAAGGGTAACTTGATCAAATCAAATTCTTTCTCCTTCTATTTAAGCTCATTGGCCAAGGTTTAAAGTTTCCACTCAATTAATTTCTGTCTCTAGGTGTTTTCTTCAGTGGCTTTTTTGATCGAATCAAATTCTTTGTACTTCAGTGCAAGATCTTTGCACTGGTCTTCAAGGTCCCTCTCATTCCATTTCCAATCTTTCAATTCAATGTCTCTCATGCACTTATACCACACTTCCTGAAAATTTTTCACTTCCTTATTTTTTGACTCAATCAATTTCAACTTATCTTCAACAGTTTTCTCAACTAAATTCAATTTTTAGTCCTTTCTCTAATTTATCTCTCTAAGGATTCACACTCTCCCTCCCTCTCTCTAAAAAATTCCTCAACTCGCGTTAACGATTCTCCTGAATAAGAATCATATCTCTATGTTCTTTATGTAAAATATCCAGACCCAATACTGAAGTATAATCACAAAAGGCATTTGGGCTTCCGTATTATTGGACTTATCTTGAGCATATTTGTGGTTCTAGATTAAAGTGCATGAAACCAAGATATGTGTAGAAGGTTCATGGAGCTAGTAGCTAGAAGATTCAATCAACGAATTAGGTAGGTGGATGGAGCATTAATGGAGACATCTAGATGGTTCCCCCTTGGCCTATATAAGGAGGAAATCTTGGCCACATTTGGCAAGCAAGGAGAACACATCACAAGTGAGTGAGTGAGAGTAACTCTAAGGGTCTTCGGGTATAGAAGGTGAGTTGTGAGTGTTTCAAGAGTGTGCATAACTCTTGGGGTAGAGTGATCTTCTAGGTTGAGAGAGAGTGTACAAGGGGTATCCTATTGGATACAAGAGCTCGGGTTGGGTATAAACTTGAGTGGTGTATTCTTATACTTTGTTTTCTCTCATAGTGAAGGTGAAAACTCTCTGAGGATGTTGGCAAGTTATTTGGCCAAACCTCGTTAAATTTGTTGTGTTCTTGGCTTCTTTATTTCTTTTTTTCCATCTTTATTTCTAGTACTTGCGTGGTAGAGGATTAGTTTCCTAACAAGTGGTATCAGAGCTCCGGCTTATCGATCGTGGACAGTTTTTCATGGCAAGTTCTAGTGTCTCACATTTCAAGATGGAGCAATTTGGTGGAAAAGGAAATTTCACCCTATGACAAAGGAGGGTGAATGATATCCTAGTTAAACAAGGCCTTACAAGACCGTTGAAGAGAAAGGATGCGAAGTTGGAGAAGATGTTAGATGAAGATTGGGACGAGTTGAAGTCCAGGTGTGTTAGCACTATTAGACTTTGTATTGCTGACAATATTATAAATAGTGTTAATGATGTAGATTCCGCTCTTGAGCTTTGAGAGAAAATGGAGAAGCTTTATTTTGGAAAAGGTTTGCAGAAGAAGCTAAATTTAAAATGGGATCTCTACAAGCTCAAGATGGGAGAAGTTGCGAATCTCATGGAGCACATGAATACGTTCAAGGGATTGGTAAATCAACTATCAAGAGTTGAGGTTAAAATTGAGGAAGAAGATCAAGCCCTTTTACTTCGTACCTTGTTTCTTGATTCATATGAGAATATTGTTACTAAAATTGTGTATGGTAAAGATACACTAAAGATGGAGTAGGTAGAATCGACTCTCTTATCACATGAGAAGAGAAGGAAAGCCGATGATTCTCAAGGTTCCGTCTTTATTGCTCATGAACAGAATCGTAGTGGAAGGTTAACTGCTAGGGGATTTAGTGAGCATAGCAAGTCTAAATCTAGATGCAGGGGAAAGGGTAAGCAATGCTACAAGAGTAAGGAGTGGCGACACATAAAGCCGGATTGTCCATTGATGAAAGAGAAGGACGATAAGGGCTCAGATTGCTCCTTTTATGGATTAGCGGAGATGTCCAGAGATTTGGGAGAACTTCTCAACGTCTCCAAAGGTAATTACATTTTTTTCTTAAGATGATTGGATATTAGATAGTGGTTCTAATCACCTTTTCTTTAGGAGGGAATATTTTGGTACGTTCCAAGAGGTCCAAGGATTTGTGACTTGGGGTGATGGTACTAGACGTCATGTCATGGGTATGAGATTTTTGAAGATCAAGATGTTTGATGGAGAAGTATGCGCATTGGGTGATGTGGTGTATGTCCCAAAGTTTAGGAGAAATCTAATATCCTTGAGCCAACTAGACACCAAGGACTGCAAGGTTTCGTCAGCAGGAGGAGTTATGAAAGTGTCACGTGGCTGCATCGTCTTAATAAAGGGAGAAAATGTAAAAGTATGTTCCGCGTGATAGGAAAAACTCATACCTCGAAGGTTGTTTGGAAACAACGAGCATGGGAGAATAGGTACCTAAATCGGGTCTCTTTTGCGGGCACATCAAAGACGCTATCCACATGTTTCCAGGTTTTAGATGATGGCGAGAAGGAAAATCCTGCTAGGGAAGAGGTAAAGTTGAGGACCCTCTTAGGAGCCAACTGATGATTGTTGACTCGAGAAACTGCACATATCATTGGCCATTTTGAATCAGGGGGAGCGAGGACCGTATACAAATGATTCGGGCTATGTGTAGTTGGTACAAGAATAAAGCCAATGGAACTTATGGTTATATCAAGCGGTATCTCAATTTGAGATAGACTTCAAGGATTGAAGTGACGGTGGGGCACTATCCATCTAAGTTGGCATGGAAGGGGAGATTGTAAAATGTCCAGACCCAATACTAAAGTATAATCACAAAATCCATTTGGGCTTCCCTATTATTGGGATTATATAGAACATAATTGTGGTTCTAGATTAAAGTGCATGAACCCAAGATATATGTAGAAGGTTCATAAAGGAAGTAGGTGGAAAATTAAATAAACGAAGTAGGTAGGTGGATGGATGGACCATTAATGGAGACATCTAGATGGTTCCTCCTTGGCCTATATAAGGAGGAGATCTTTGCCACATTTGGAAAGCAAGGAGAACACATAACAAGTGAGTGAGTGAGAGCAACTCTAAGGGTCTTCATGTACAGAAGCAAGGTGAGTTGTGAGTTTTTCAAGAGTGTGCATGGCTCTTAGGGTAGAGTGATCTTCTAGGTTGAGAGAAGGTGTACAAGGGGTATCTTATTGGATACAAGGGCTCAGGTTGGGTATAAACTTGAGTGGTGTATTCTTGTACTTTATTTTCTCTCATAGTGAAGGTGAAAACTCTCCGAGGATGTAGGAAAGTTATTTGACCGAACCATCTTAAATTGGTTGTGTTCTTGGCTTCTTTATTTCCATTCCTCCATCTTTATTTCTAGTACTTGTATGGCGGAGGATTAATTTCCTAACACTTTATTCAAAGACATAAGCGAATTCAAGTGGTTCTTACTGTCAATTACCTCTTTCACTTTTTTCTCCAGTAGATTCCCAACGCCATGCAATTCATCGGTCTTCGTCTCCAACTCCAATTACATATTCCATTATTTTGCCTTCAAATCCACATCTCGCACCCTGATATCCTTCTCCCGAAACTTAAGGTCCCGCAATTGGGGCTCTATCGAGTTTTGAGTTGACTCAAAGTGGTCCTCGATGTTCTTGAACTGCACAGAGAAGCTGAGATATTGATGCTTACTTCTTACATTCCTAAATTGATTTTGGTTTTTCAAAGATTACCCACGTTGAAGAGGGAAGTCTAGGAATATGATGAAGGGAAGAAGCTTGGTTGATTTAGGAATTTAAGGATTTGTTTCAATGAAGGAAGACTAGAGAAGATGAAATTAAATGGAAGATGAACTTCCATTTCTGCCCTTACTTACTTCATCTATTATTGCCTTTCATAAACATATTTATTCTCTAGTTAAAAGTGCAACCAACGCTTGATGACTAGTCAGTGTTTTTATGTTTTATAGTCAGCTATCAAAAAGTTTTTCACTGGGTGAGTTTCTTTTTACCCAAGGGTTTTTAAGCCACATCTTTAATATGAGCTGTAAAGTGTGCATTTTGGGTCTAACTCTTTTGGGGATACATCATCGCACTTCTCCTCTTTCATGTACTGGATATGTGTGAAAAATCTACAAAGAGATGATTAGTTAGAATCAACTAGATTCTCCAAGAGATTTCTGGGTTGTTAGGAATCTAGCTAAGAGCTTTAAATGAAGGTTGTTGAACTCTCAATGAAGGCTGCTACGATTTTAGGTTTTGATAATGGATTTCCAAAACTGATTTTCTTGAGCAGATTGATGAGCTAAAATGGTTTTTAGATATCTAATTTTTGAAGATAATGAAGCTTACTTCTTACATTCCTAAGTTGATTTTGGCTTTTCGAAAATTACTCACATTGAAGAAGGAGGTATAGGAAGATGATGAAGGGAAAAAGCTTGGTTGATTAAGGAATTTAGGGATTGTTTCGATGAAGGAATACTTATGGAAGATGAAAATTAAATGGAAGATGAATTTCCATTTTTGCCCTTATTTACTTCAACTATTCTTCACCCATGTAAGCACCACATCAGTTTTTTGACGAGAACTTGACATAATTGACGGAAAGGCACCCGTGTGACCAAAATTGAGTGTCTCAAGGTGCACTTTATATCTGTAATGAAATTAGGGTACAAAGTGGAATTTCAGTTCGAGAATATGGTGTATTTAAGGTAAAAAGCCTTTTTCTTTTGTTTCGTTTTTGGGTTTTTAGGCCACGGTTTGACTCCATGGTCCTTTTATTTTTTATTTTTTTTATTTTATAGTTATTTATTTATTTTTTTTGCTGTCACAAATTAGTAGGGGTGGGCACGGTTCGGTATGGTACAAAATTGATCGATACCAGAACCATACCATTTAATTTTAATCGGCACGGTACGGTTCGGTATTCAATATTTTGAAAGTGAAACCAGATCGTACCGTACCAATTAAGTTCGGTACGGTTTCGGTATGGTTTCGGTTTTGAGCCAAAATTTTGTTTGTGATTATAAAACAAGGGTTAGGTTTAGACATGGTTAAGTGTGAGCTTAGATTCTCAATAATTTTGTTTTTGGTTTCCTAATCAAAAATCAAAATCAAAAGCAAACCATATATAAATAAATATTACAGACTTCATGTCCAATCCAAAAGATCAATTAGCTGGCTTTGCTAATTAAAAACTTTCAGTAGTTGACATTCAAGTAGAAGTTTTTGAGTCCTCCATGTAATTTTGTTTTTAATTAGCATAGACAGCCAAAAGATCAATGATAAACCGTGTCTAATTATACAATGGGCGCAAGGTAACATTGCATAGAGAAAAGAAAACAATAAATTAACAATTTTAACACTAATTTAGCACAAGACAGACTCCAGAAGTTTATATTCATTAATGAATCTTAGTCCTCTAGCATAGTAAAAGACTAAAGAAAAAGGAAAACTACATTTATGAAGGACTTAAGTTTTCAAATATGTATTCAAGAAGTTACACTAAGCTGAAGATATCAACTCTTAGAAGCTAAATTAAGACATGTATGGTCATATCAACTCTTGAAGAAGGTAATAAATCAATAAGAAATAAATTTAATTATTAAAAAAAAATTCTAATTCGGTACGGTATCGGTACGGGACGGTTTTTTAAAATATCGATACCAAAACTATACCGAATTATATCGGTACGGTTTCGGTACCGTACCAATCATACAACGGTTTTACTATTCGGTTATTTTTCGGTATGGTTTGATTTGAAACGGTACGATTTTGGTATTTTGGTTCCATGTGCCCAGCCGTACAAATTTTTTTTTTTCAGCTTTGTTTTTCTTTTAATATAAACACAATAATTTATTTTCTATATTTTCTTTTATCCTAACTCAAATCAAATTTATTGGATTTTTTTTTTTAAAACCCTAGCCTCCACTATTTATTAGTACTCCATGGGTTACTTATTTAAATTACTTTCATTCTTTAGTTAAATAATCGGGAGACAATATTATTAATATGACCACCAATATACGTGTTGAAAAAGGTTTATTTTGTATAACTCATATATACCCCAATTCGGGATTCTATATTATAAGGAAATACACTTGTACTTCCGTGTGAGTGGGACAAATTAAAGAATAATGAACTTTTAAATTCAAACCTTCATCATAAAATTTATATGGAAGACGAAAAGTAAGAGTACTGAAATATCAAAATAGGGTTTTCAAAATGAAAATTAACCTATAATACACAATTCCTGCAAACAGTAAACAATTAGCTATCGTTGTCTCGATCGATTACCCGGAGGGTTGTTCGACCAAGAACACTCTGATGCCAAAGTCAGCTTTGAGAGAGGAAAAGGATATACTTCGAAGCGAAGAATCGACGTACCTTGGAAATGAAATGTGCTCCGCTATTTATAGGAAAATCTTGGGAGCCTCGGAGCGTTCTGATTTGTCAGTTGAATTTGTAATTAATAAATAGTATATTTATTAATTAAATATATGATTTAATAGTTATAATAATAGCTCATTACGATAATAATGATAATTATTGTGTTTTTAATATTAATATTAATTGTCTGTTACTAAGAATAATGACAATTAACTCTCGGGGAGAATATTAATATTACAGTGATTTTAACCCGATTAAATAACGTATTTAGCAGGTAAATAGATTATTGAATGTGTGGGTGTTTTCAAATGACTAGCGTTATTGCCAGGGGCAATTTGGTCATTTTGGGAATTATGGGTCACGTGTCAGCTCCACAATTTTCGAATGATTTTGGATTTCACAAATGCCCCCATATCGCTTCAGAATTCAGGGAATCCGATGGGATGTACATTCATGGAATTCTTTTATTTTTACACTTTCTTCGTGTTGTGAAAAAGTGTTGAGCTTGTAAATAAATTAATAAGGTATACTCATCTTAGTCACATATGTATACGCATGTACATACACACAACACACACACACACACACACACACACACACACACACACACACATATATATATATATTTATATATTTGTGCTGGAGTAAAAAATGTTGCCATTTTTGTTTTTTGAACTAAATCTTTATGGAAATTATTTAGTCATCTCTAACTTAATAGGATTTATTTTAGGTAAACAGAATAAATTTTAATTAAATGTGATTAAATGAAATTTATTTTGATTAACAGAATAAATGTCAATTAAGTATAATTAAATGAAATTCATTTTAATTAAATGGAATAAATTTAAGTTTTAATGAAATTAAATACCGACAGTGTCAGGACCCACCCCGGTTTCACCCCGAAACCCGAGGTAAATCCTGCTCCCGTCTAACTCCCCGTTCAAAATCAAGGTAAACTCACGTAAACAAACCATACAACCAGTCAGACGCAGGAGAACTAAATAAAATATCCAGAAGTCAAAGTGTACAGAGCATAGTACAAAATACAAGGAATTTCTAACGTGTCTTCTATGCCTCAGACGCTGCCACGACGCTGAAACCCCGCTCTAGCTCCACGACCTGGAGGGCAATTTTAAAAACAGAAGGTGTGAGTGGACCAGAAATAAAATAAAAGTTTCCAAAACTATTTAATAAGAAAACCGGGTTGGGCCCTCCGTTTTGAAACCACATGCATAACCCAGTTATTTAAAACAGTTAATAAATCTTTCATTAGAAAACATTATCATAAGAAACAGAAACACTATAAACCAGTTATAGAAATCATAGCATAAGCATCATAAAACCGCATTGACAGGACCCGCTCCGACCCTCTCTGGAACCATATGGGGACGTGCCCTGCTCCCGTCTGACACCCAATAATTCATACCAATTTTGACCTCAAAACCTCAAATGCATAAATAATCAAAATTAAAGTCATACAACAAATCCGAATTAAACAGATGTCAGACAAGGGATGAAATCCGAAATTACAAGTTGCGAGCACGACTCTAACAATACCCTGCGGGTACACCACCCAGCAGGGGTTCAGGTACGCAGAAGTAGATCTATGCCTCAGCCTCAGGTTCCTCCTCTACCTCAGTATCACGACCTGGAGGGGTTACCAAAACATTAAGGGTGAGTGGGCCGAAACTCAAGTTATAAAATCGTTTGATAAGTAAAACATATAATTTACCCCTCCTTTTTCCAAACATGCATGCAGCATCATTTAAAATCATAAATAATATAATATGAATCATAAGGCATGTAATAAACTCATAACCATAATTTTACCCACTGCACTATACACTCCAATCCGACATCCTTGATGTCTGACGTCCCTGACGTCCAATAAGGTCACAATCACAAGGCTACGCGTGCCACTCGGGTCTCAATTCCGAGTTCAATCCCCGAACCCTGTTCGGTTACAGCATCCCCGATGCTTAGCGTCATAGACGCTGGACGTTCTAGACGTCCGTGACCTCTCCGGGGTACCTCATCCGGAGGAGACAATATAATATGGAAGGATCTATATAGTGCAGTACCAAATACATTTTATTGATATCCACATGCAAACATATATGTATACATAGGTAAAATCTGAACCGATCGTTACGTTTCATCAAACGGGTCTCATGCCCAAATACCGTGAAACGTGCCATAACCGAAATCTCAAAATCATCAAAACCATTTATAGATTCCAGCATGTGAACATATAAGTAAATCAGAAAACATTTAAGCATGCAAGGGTTTAATGAAAACGGGCCCACTCACTGTACGATTCCGCTGCGAATCTGCGCGTACGGACCTGTACCGAGATTATCGTACAATTCCTGTCAGTTCAGATCACATGTAAGGGTCACTACAAGTCTTAAACGTTTAACCACAAAGTCCGAAATAGAAACCGGCCCGGGGAAACCGTACAACACGTTTCCCGAGGTAACCGGCCCTAAACTGACCCATCAAAGCTTATCTCAGATCAACATGGTTAAATCACCAAAAATGTTCAGAATGATGAGAGGAACAAAAGTCATGTTGATCGTGATCGGAGATAAGGTCCAACGTGCCCTCACGCGCCGCCCAAAGTGGCTGCGCGTGAAAGTCACGCGCCTGACACTGTAGCTACAGTGTCACCTCCTTCACCCGTTTGTCTGTAATACGGGCCTGCCACCCGCGGCTTGACCCGGTTGAATACCCATCAATTCCTACTCGATTTCAATCCAATTTGATCCTAACATTTTCATTAACTATCCAATTTAGGTTCTGTGACAAAAATCAACCTCGACACATCCCCAAACGACCCATCGACCCGCGATCAACCAATCGGGTCAATCACCAGAACTTCCTGGTTTCAAACCCATTGTCCAATTAACTTCACAGGAAGCATAACAAGATCAAAACGAACCAAAATGAACAATCAATTGCGTCTGAAAGTACCTGAAGGTTGTCGTCCCAAGCTCTGCAACTTCCCTGAAAACAGCAGCCTCCGTCCTAGCTCAACCGTGACTGTTAGCCTTCAATTTCGATGTGGTTGAGTTCCAAACACTCCTAGAAGACTAAACCAGGCCTTGGTTTGGTCCAACACTCACCAGAAATTAAAACCCGATTTTCCCTCCAATTTTGCCCGAAATGGTTTCTCTGGTTTTCCTAACCCGTTCTCAGTTATTTCTGCATCAGAGTGATGCTCACTTATGTCCTAATCAGTTTTAAACAAATTCAAGCCGTCCTAGAGGCTCGTGGGTGTCCAATTTGTCCACTGAAATTTGTCCCCCGAAAGCTTCGAATTTCAATTAACAATTTGATCGTGCAGGTTTGGACGGTTCAGGCCACGTTCAAAAGCAAAAGACAGCCCAGACTTTCCAGCACATATTGGCATAATCTATTGTGCACTGGACCACCGCACATGGTGGTGCCGTCCATGGTTCCCCCGCGATTGCTACAGTAACCAGGGCAAAAGGCCAAAATGCCCCTGGTTCAATAATTACCAAAATGCCCCTCACTTCCTAGACCCGTAACTCAGCCATACGAAGTCCGATTTCGGCGTGCCGCCTGTCTACGGACTCAGGACGTCGAGACCTACCTAACGGTCCTGGAGTCGTGTGAAAATTAATTGTTAAACGAAAAGTCAACATTTTCGCCCTAACCGTCACAATTACGGCAATGCCCCTGAACTTCCGATAGTCATAACTTTTTCCCTAATCGTCCGAAATGGACGTGCCACCCGTCTATGAACTCGTGACGTCCCGAACTACGTCACGGTCATTGGTCAAGGTCCATTTGACCCAACAATCAAAAAGTCAACAATTTGGCCATACCATTAACAAGGGTAAAAACGTCAAATGATACATTAAATTACAATATTAAAGTCCTCGAATGTCCGGGGTGTTACAACCTCCCCCCCTTAAGAAATTTCGTCCCGAAATTTCAAAGAAACAAATGAGGAAATTGTTCTCGCATCTGAGCCTCAGGCTCCCATGTGGCTTCTTCCACATTCTGGTTTCTCCAGAGAATCTTCACGAGAGGGATCGTCTTCCAACGTAGTACCTTGTCCTTCCAATCCAAGATCTGTACTGGTTGTTCATCAAAGCTCAAATCCTCCCGTAGTTCGACAGGTAGTTCCCCAAGTACATGAGAAGCATCACGTACGTACTTCCGCAACATCGATATGTGGAAAACATCGTGAACTCTAGATAGTTCTGGAGGTAGTGCCAATCTGTAAGCAACTCTGCCGATTCTCTCCACGATCTCATATGGTCCGATAAAACGCGGACTCAGTTTCCCCCGTCGACCGAATCGGATAATCCCCTTCCACGGTGATAACTTCAGGAAGACGAAATCTCCCACTTCAAATTCCAAGTCTCGAATCCGTCGATCGGCATAACTCTTCTGGCGATCCTGTGCCGCCTTCAATCTCTCCTTGATAACACGAACAGTTTCCAAGGTCAAGTCCATCAATTCCGGCCCTACAGCCGTTCGCTCTCCTATCTCCATCCAGCAGATAGGTGTCCTGCACTGTCGACCATACAGTGCCTCATAAGGTGCCATCCCGATGCTTGCCTGATAGCTGTTGTTGTAAGCGAATTCTATTAATGGCAAATGAGTATCCCAAGAGTCCTGAAACTGTAGTACACATGACCTCATCATGTCCTCCAAGGTCTGAATGGTTCTTTCAGACTGTCCATCGGTCTACGGATGGAAAGCAGTACTGAAACGTAGGGTTGTTCCCAGAGTAGCTTGCAAACTCCGCCAGAACCTGGAAGTGAAACGCGGATCACGATCGGACACGATCGATTCCGGTGTACCATGCAATCGTATGATTTCCTTCACAAACAATTGATCCAGTCGATTATGTTTATAAGTCTCCTGAATTGGCAGAAAATGGGCTGATTTGGTTAACCGATCCACGATCACCCATACTCCGTCCACTCCGCTCTGAGTTCTCGGTAACTTAAAGACGAAGTCCATGGTGATGTGATCCCACTTCCACTCGGGAATCGGAAGTGGCTGCATTGCCCCATAAGGTCTCTGCCGTTCCGCCTTGACCTGCTGACAGGTTAAGCATTTGCTCACGAATTCAGCAATATCCTTCTTCATTCCTGGCCACCAATAATGGTTCCGGAGGGTACGGTACATCTTTGTACCTCCCGAATGCATAGCATAGGTTGAACTATGGGCCTCCTCCAGAATCTCAGCCCGTAACTCTGCCACTGCAGGTACACACAAACGGCCCAACTTCACAAGTGCTCCATCGTCCCGGATGCTAAAATCCTGTCTCTCATCCGCATCGACCTCAATTCTGTAAATACAGAGTATCGGATCTTGAAGTTGTGCTTCGATAATCCGATCAATCAGTACGGGTCGTACATGGAAGCTGGCCAACAAAGCTCCATGCGCATCCGTACCCAAAATAACTCCCGCCTTCCGGAGTTCCACTAGCAAAGGAAGATACACCATCCCTAGGTGTGCAACGGATCCTATTGACTTCCTGCTGAGCGCATCAGCCACCACATTGGCCTTACCCGGATGGTACTCGATCGTACAGTCATAGTCCTTCAGCAGCTCCAACCATCTCCGTTGCCTCATGTTAAGCTCCTTCTGAGTGAATAAGTATTTAAGACTCTGGTGGTCGGTGTATATCCGACACGTTGCGCCAAATAGATAGTGTCTCCAGATTTTCAGGGCATGAACCACCGCTGCCAACTCCAAATCATGGGTAGGGTAGTTCAACTCGTGGGTCTTCAGCTGCCGGGATGCATATGCGATAACCTTGCCAGTTTGCATCAACACGCAGCCCAGACCTTGCAGCGATGCATCACTGAAGACCACAAACTCTCCACTGTCATCCAGCAATGCAAGGACAGGTGCAGTGGTAAATCGATCTTTCAACTCTTGAAAGCTCCGATCGTACTGCTCGTCCCAGATAAACTTCACTCCCTTCCGAGTCAAACGAGTCAATGGTGCAGCAATTTTGGAGAAACCCTCCACGAATCTCCGGTAGTAACCTGCTAACCCGAAGAAACTCCGCACCTCGGTCACTGTTGTCGGTTTAGCCCAGTTGGTCACCGCTTCTGTTTTCTGGGGATCCACGCAAATCCCATCCGTCGATATCACGTGTCCCAGAAAACCAATACTACTTAGCCAAAACTGACACTTGCTCAGCTTGGCGTACAATTGTTCTTGTCTCAGCCTCTCCAAGACCAACCGTAGATGTTCCTCATGTGCACGGGCACTCCTCGAGTACACCAAAATATCATCGATGAACACAATCACGAACTTATCCAGGTAGGGTCGGAAGACCCGGTTCATCAGATCCATGAATGCTGCTGGAGCATTCGTCAAGCCAAAAGGCATAACCAGGAACTCGTAGTGTCCATAACGGGTTCGAAAAGTAGTTTTCAGAATATCCTCCTCCGAAATCCTCAGTTGGTGATACCCAGACCGCAAATCAATTTTCGAGAAGCACTGAGCTCCCCGCAACTGGTCAAAAAGGTCATCGATCCTGGGTAGAGGATACTGGTTCCTCAGCGTCACCTTGTTGAGTTGTCGATAGTCAATACACAAACGGAGACTTCCCTCCTTCTTCTTTACGAACAACACCGGTGCTCCCCACGGTGAAGTACTTGGTCGGACATATCCCAAATCCACTAACTCCTGCAATTGAGTCTTGAGTTCTCGTAACTCGGCCGACGCCATCCGGTATGGTGCCTGGGATATAGGTCGGGTACCCGGGAGTAGTTCAATAGTAAACTCGATCTCCCGCGATGGTGGCAATCCAGGTAAGTCTTCCGGGAACACATCCGGAAACTCACGCACCACCGGTATCTCGTCGATACCCGGAGTATCAACCTGATCCGACACGACATGCGTTAGATAACACTGGCATCCCTTCCGTAGAAGTTTGGTAGCAGTATGTGAAGAGATCACTTCAGGAGGCGAACCGTCACGTTCCCCCTGGAAGATAACCTCCGGCAAACCCGGGCTTCGCAGAATCATTTGCTTGCTACAGCAATCGATGAGCGATCCGTGCTCCGACAGCCAATCCATCCCTAGGATTATATCGAAGTCGTGGATATCCAGAATAATTAAGTCTGCTGGTAAATCCACATCCTCAATTCTTACCGGGCACCTCCGAATCACCTGATTCATAAGGTACACGATGCCCATCGGGGTGCCAACACCCAATTCGCAATCTAAAGCTGATACCACACAATCAAGCATACCAGCACAACTCCTCGAAATAAAAGAATGTGTAGCCCCCGCATCCATCAATACACGTACAAGAAGGTTTAAGATATGTAGTGTACCTGTGACCACGCCTGGGGCAGTCCTCGCCTGCTGCTGGGTCATTGCAAATACTTGGGCCCTCGGCCCTCCGTTCCGTCCGCGCCCGCGCGCCACGCCCAGCACCATGGTCACCTCCTTGACCGCGACCTCCATTAGTGTGGGAAGCCGTGCTCTGCACCAAACTAGAGCCCCCAGCGTCGTTTTTCTTGGACAACTGCGGGCAATCACTGGCATAGTGGCCCTCCTCTCTGCAAGCAAAACAAGTTACTGGCCTCGGCTTGTCCGAATGCCCGCTAGAAGCACCGCTCCAAGATGAGCGCTGCCCATAGTTGTATCCAGATCCTCTGCCCTGAGAGCCTCCACGTCGACCTGACCAGCCACGACCCTTGAAGGATGAGGGTGCTCCCCTGTAGCCCCCTCCCTTATTGTTCTTATGGACCGATGGTCCACGATGTGGGCGATCCTGACGTCGTCCCTCGCCCGAAGGTTGTCGTGTCTGGTGTGCCGCCAGACTGGCCTCGACACGCACCGCAGCGTCGACCAAATCTCTCAGTGAAGCATGAGTAGCAGCAGTCACACTTGCCCGGATCTCCCCCCGGAGTCCAAGCTCGAACCTTTGGCATTTTTCCTCCTCCGTGCTCACGAATGATGCAGCGAACCGGGAAAGTTTCCCGAAAGTTTGCTCGTAGTCCACAACGGACATGTCACCCTGCTCCAGCCGCAGGAATTCAGCCTCCCGTGCCGCGCGAAAGGATCGCGGGTAGTACTGATCCAGAAATCTGGAACGGAAAGCTTCCCAAGTAGTGGTATGGACAGACCACCCAGACATTTCGAGTCCGTGCCACCACTGGTATGCTCCTCCTTCCAGCAAGAAGGCCGCCAAGGTTACCCGTTCGCCCGGAGGGCAGTGCATCACCGAGAAGATCCTCTCCCACTTGGTGATCCAATCATGAGCATCCTCGGGGTTTGATCCCCCGCAGAAAGGAGTGGCTCCCAAACGTTGAGCCCTTTCAATGCTCGCGCATTCCATCTCCCTTTCGAGATCCTCGTCAGTTCGTGTATGAGGAATTCTCCTAGGAGGCATAACCAACTGTCAAGAGGCATAGATCAGATAACAATATTCTTAAGAGTCGAAAAGTAACTAGTGCCAATCGCTAGTCTAGCATGCTGACCATACCCTAGTACTGACCACAACCTAGTGCTCTGATACCAAGCTGACAGGACCCGCCCCGACCCTCTCTGGAACCATATGGGGACGTGCCCTGCTCCCGTCTGACACCCAATAATTCATACCAATTTTGACCTCAAAACCTCAAATGCATAAATAATCAAAATTAAAGTCATACAACAAATCTGAATTAAACAGATGTTAGACAAGGGATGAAATCCGAAATTACAAGTTGCGAGCACGACTCTAACAATACCCTGCGGGTACACCACCCAGCAGGGGTTCAGTTACGCAGAAGTAGATCTATGCCTCAGCCTCAGGTTCCTCCTCTACCTCAGTATCACGACCTGGAGGGGTTACCAAAACATTAAGGGTGAGTGGGTCGAAACTCAAGTTATAAAATCGTTTGATAAGTAAAACATATAATTTACCCCTCCTTTTTCCAAACATGCATGCAGCATCATTTAAAATCATAAATAATATAATATGAATCATAAGGCATGTAATAAAATCATAACCATAATTTTAGCCACTGTACTATACACTCCAATCCGACATCCCTGATGTCTGACGTCCCTGACGTCCAATAAGGTCACAATCACAAGGCTACGCGTGCCACTCGGGTCTCAATTCCGAGTTCAATCCCCGAACCCTGTTCGGTTACAGCATCCCCGATGCTTAGCGTCATAGACGCTGGACGTTCTAGACGTCCGTGACCTCTCCGGGGTACCTCATCCGGAGGAGACAATATAATATGGAAGGATCTATACAGTGCAGTACCAAATACATTTTATTGATATCCACATGCAAACATATATGTATACATAGGTAAAATCTGAACCGATCGTTACGTTTCATCAAACGGGTCTCATGCCCAAATACCGTGAAACGTGCCATAACCGAAATCTCAAAATCATCAAAACCATTTATAGATTCCAGCATGTGAACATATAAGTAAATCAGAAAACATTTAAGCATGCAAGGGTTTAATGAAAACGGGCCCACTCACTGTACGATTCCGCTGCGAATCTGCGCGTACGGACCTGTACCGAGATTATCGTACAATTCCTGTCAGTTCAGATCACATGTAAGGGTCACTACAAGTCTTAAACGTTTAACCACAAAGTCCGAAATAGAAACCGGCCCGGGGAAACCGTACAACACGTTTCCCGAGGTAACCGGCCCTAAACTGACCCATCAAAGCTTATCTCAGATCAACATGGTTAAATCACCAAACGACCCATCGACCCGCGATCAACCAATCGGGTCAATCACCAGAACTTCCTGGTTTCAAACCCATAGTCCAATTAACTTCACAGGAAGCATAACAGGATCAAAACGAACCAAAATGAACAATCAATTGCGTCTGAAAGTACCTGAAGGTTGTCGTCCCAAGCTCTGCAACTTCCCTGAAAACAGCAGCCTCCGTCCTAGCTCAACCGTGACTGTTAGCCTTCAATTTCGATGTGGATGAGTTCCAAACACTCCTAGAAGACTAAACCAGGCCTTGGTTTGGTCCAACACTCACCAGAAATTAAAACCCGATTTTCCCTCCAATTTTGCCCGAAATGGTTTCTCTGGTTTTCCTAACCCGTTCTCAGTTATTTCTGCATCAGAGTGATGCTCACTTATGTCCTAATCAGTTTTAAACAAATTCAAGCCGTCCCAGAGGCTCGTGGGTGTCCAATTTGTCCACTGAAATTTGTCCCCCGAAAGCTTCGAATTTCAATTAACAATTTGATCGTGCAGGTTTGGACGGTTCAGGCCACGTTCAAAAGCAAAAGACAGCCCAGACTTTCCAGCACATATTGGCATAATCAATTGTGCACTGGACCACCGCACATGGTGGTGCTGTCCATGGTTCCCCCGCAGTTGCTACAGTAACCAGGGCAAAAGACCAAAAATGCCCCTGGTTCAATAATTACCAAAATGCCCCTCACTTCCTAGACCCGTAACTCAGCCATACGAAGTCCGATTTCGGCGTGCCGCCTGTCTACGGACTCAGGACGTCGATACCTACCTAACGGTCCTGGAGTCATGTGAAAATTAATTGTTAAACGAAAAGTCAACATTTTCGCCCTAACCGTCACAATTACGGTAATGCCCCTGAACTTCCGATAGTCATAACTTTTTCCCTGATCGTCCGAAGTGGACGTGCCACCCGTCTATGAACTCGTGACGTCCCGAACTACGTCACGGTCATTGGTCAAGGTCCATTTGACCCACCAATCAAAAAGTCAACAATTTGGCCATACCATTAACAAGGGTAAAAACGTCAATTGATACATTAAATTACAATATTAAAGTCCTCGAATGTCCGGGGTGTTACCCGCATCACAAACCGGGAATATCAAATCATCATTTTCCGATCAAACCTGCTGGACCTATCCGAGTCTTTAAACTCCCGAGTCTTTAAACTCAATCCAAGCCTCAATATAATCCGAGTCTTTAAACTCCCGAGTCTTTAAACTCAACAGGCCTACGGGGGAAATATCAATATATCCGAGTCTTTAAACTCCCGAGTCTTTAAACTCAATCCGGGTCTTTAAACCCAATCCGGGCCCGTCCCCCCGTCAATCAATATCCGGGTCTTTAAACCCAATAACCAGATCCAGCATCCAATCCAAAACCATTTGAAAACCATTTCAAAATCCATATCCAAACTCGAATTCGAAATCACCGGTCTGATGCCCTTCCAGCGTCCAGAACCGTCATTCCGAACCCAAATCCGGAAATTCACTTCCCAACTTTAAAACCAAATTCCGTTACCGAAATCCGATTCTAAAATCGAAAATCCTTTAATTACCAAATCATGTTTCAAAATCCCGTTTTAAGCATTCAACTCAGTTATCCTTTGAAAAACCCAAACCATGGCATTTTACTCAGAAATCGACCTTTCTCGTAAAACGTGCCAAATATCGTACTTCCTCGAAAAACGTGCAACAATGTAAAACCAACAAAGCATATTCGATACACATAGAATCAGAATTAAAACCATAAAACAATTATTTAAAAACAGTTATGCATGCTCGAGTTCAGAGAAGGGGTCCACTCACAGTACCGAGCCCTCAATCGCGTCTCGAACGTCTCGTACGTTCCTCAGCTTCCTCGGGAAGTCCCGATCCTGTCAACAACCGTCAAAGTACGTTACTAACACGTCTACCAAAACTCTCCTAATTTCCCCCAAAAATCTCCGGGTCCTAGACGTATCGAACCGGAACCCTAAACCTTCACCCTCGCGAAACTACTTCGATTCGACGTCCGATTCACCCGAAACTAATTCCATTAGACTCGTCACAACACCTAGACCAAAACCCATGTTGGCAACTTCCCCAACCGCCACCGCACGCGCCCCCACACGCCGTCCAAAGTGGCTGCGCGTGGCCCTCACGCGCCAGCTACAGTACCATCGTCAACCTCGAGTCGACTGTGCTGAACCGGTCGCTGCAACTCGAACCGGCGAGACCTGTTATCCGTCGTCCGGCCACCGAATCGACTCCTCTCTTCACCCACAGTGTAACGCCCCGGACATTTAGAAAATGTAATTTTGTAACATAATGAGTAAATGACGTTTTTACCCTTGTGAATAGTATAGTCAAATTGTTGACTTTTTGATTGGTGAATCAAACGGATGTTGACCGATGACCGTGACGTAGTTCGGGACGTCACGAGTCCATAGACAGGTGGCACGCCCAATTCCGACAATCTGGGAAAAAGTTATGACGTTTGGAAGCCCAAGGGCATTTTCGTAATTTGGGCGAAAAGGGGGAAAATGTTGACTTTTTGTTTGCCAACTAATTTTCACACGATTCGAAGACCGTTAGGTAGGTCTCGATGCCCGGAGTACAACGACAGGCGGCACGTCGAAAACGGAGTTCGGTTACGAACGTTACGGGTCACGGAAGGCTAGGGGCAAAATGGTAATTTGTCCAACCAGGGGCAAAATGGACTTTTGGCCTTGATCAGACTTGTCTTTTGTCTGATTCTCACTTCGTAAAACACAGAACCGGGTCTTAAGGGAAACACAATAATATCCCCTTTTGACTACTTTTCCCCAAATTAAGGCTTGGACTATGATTATGTCCAATTGGCCCGTGATAAGCCCCAAACTCGTCGCCATTATGCAATTGAACGTCTAAGTAGCATAACTGAGAGAGAGGGACTTGAGAGGTTCAGAGAACTGAGAGAATTTTGCTTCGAAAATTCTGGGAAATTGGGGGAAAATCGAATTCGGATTTGGGAACCAGGAGAGGACCAATTGAGGATTCCATTAGGTTGCTGGGATCAAAACTAAAAGCTTTGCAACAAAAACGAGAAGAATTCGTGTCGAATTGAGGAAGAACAGACGCTGCCATGGCTGCCAAAAATCGACCTTGAGTTCAGATACTTAGAGGTAAGCTCAATCGAAATTGATCATGGAAAATTGTTCATTATACTCTCACGAAGCTAACCATATGAATTAATTGAAAAATCAGGCACGGAATCGTGAAACCCGATTAGGAGACCCGTCGAATTTCGATCGTGAGTCGTGAAGATTTGGACCTTACCTGAGGTAATTGAGTTCACAGAACTGAAATGAAGTTAGAGTAGATGAGATCAGTTGAAAGAACGGATCGATTCGAGGTCGAATTGACTGAGATTGCATCGGATCCTATCGCGGGTATTTCAACCCGTTTATCAGACAAACGGGCGAGAACGATGCACTGTAGCTGTACTGTGCTGGGCGCGTGGCTTTCACGCGCAGCCGCTTGCGGCGGCGCGTGACGGCGCGTGGGGAGGATTCCGGCAAAGTGTTCAACATGAAACTTGATGTTCTCGATGATACGAACCTATCCGCGTTGGTTTCGGGTCAATCGGATATGGTTTCAGTGTAGTTCCGAGTACCCGACACGTTTAAATTTATATTAAAATAATATTATAAAATTCCGACAATTAGGGGATTCCTGTTTAAGGATTATATGATAGCCTAGTAACCTTAAATCACTTTGTTTGACAGGCTGGAATATTCCCGGGACTTCGGAGGAAAACGAACAGCTCGAGGCTGAACAATCGGGACGGTGTGTGTGAGTGGACTTTTGGTTTTCTAACTGTGATGCATGCATATATGGTTTAAAATGCTTATTTATATGATTTTCTATGATTTGACATGATTGATGCTTCGATTCGGTGATTTCTCGATTTTCTCGGTTTTATGATTATTATATTATTATATTCTGGCACGCTTTTCGAGAAATCATGAAATTGGTTAAAAATGATATTGTGGGCGTGAGAACCCAAGTAAATAATGATTTTGACTCGGATTTGGAGTTACATGTGAATTTGATGATTTTTAGTATTTTCGTGATTATTTTAATCAGTCTTTCGGGCACGTTTTACGAGGAACGTGCAAATGATGTTTTGGGCTAGGCCCGGATTGAAAATGATATTTGGACTCGGATTATGAGTCAATGATTGATTTTATGGATTTACGTGATCGTGGCAACTCGGGTTTACGGTTGCACGGATTTACGTGAAATTGGTATTTTGGGGTGGGACCCAATGGAATTGTGTTTCTGATTGGATTTGCATTTTCCATGTGATTATATGATGATAATGATGATTTCGGATTTATAAAGTAAATCGGGACTTTGGTTAACTTAGGGCCGAGACCCTGTATTGATATTTGATTTGGTTTTCAATGCAACTGTTTTTCACTGGTTTTAGTGATGGTGATATGTTGCGGATATTTAGGGCTTTCGGGAGAAAATATGTTTTTCCCCGGAGTGCACCCTGGAGATAATGCTCGCCTTCGGGATGGAAGTGTTTACCCCGAAGAGGTCACGTAGCACGATCTTTGTCTTGCAGCCCAGGGGAGGCTTGACTCAGATCAGATGTGCTGGATTATATGGATCGGTAAGTGATGTGTTCACTAGATCTGGATTGCCGGCTGGTGATGTGTTCACAGCGGCGGATGCTTGGATTTTGAGCGGTCCTTGAGCCTATTGATATGCACGCGTTGCAGGGATAAAACGTGACTCTAAGCAACAAGATATGGAAATAAGTCCCGTGGTTTTGTGGAAATTGTTTTGATTGATCCACTTTAATTGATTTCCCATTATCACTCGTGTTTTATGATATGCATGCATGTTTGTGAAAACTGGAGGGTAAGAACTATATTTTGGCAAATGTTTTTATAAGAGGTCATTTTTGTCCACTCACACCTTTATTGTTTTATGCACCCTCCAGGCCAGTGTACAGGTACGAGGGCTAAAAACGAGGCAAGCGAGGCAAAAGAATAAATAGACCGTTGCGCACTCAGACATTCTACAGAGTAGGAATTTGACCCCTATCTGTAATGATACCTATGCTCTGTATTGTCCTTGACTAGTCAAACTTGTGACGTCATTGGTCTGTAAAACTTAACTATCCCTTGTCTGACAATGTTTTCGGGATTTGTTGTGTGTTGTGTGTAATAAGTTTGGTTACTTTCGGAAATTTTTAGTTATTGTCAGACGGGAGCAGGATTCATCACGACTATCGAGGGATAATCGGGATGGGTCTTGTCACACAGCATCGTTCAGACCTAAGCTACCTTTTCCCCAACTCCATAGACCTCGACTCGACCCACAACTCGTCGACTGAAGCTCGAAAGAAAACCCGTACAAACCCCTGTTCTTCCTCCCGGCCACCCAGGTCCTCCCCCGTCACGGTGGCAACACCATAAGCTTCCTAGGACCTTACTGAGTCTCACTCAACTCACCAAATCCCTCGACTCAGCCCCTAAGTCCACGACTTCCCGTCTGAAACTCACGGCCAAAACAGACCACACAGAGTACTCGCTGTCGTGCTAACCTCTACGACTTCCGATTCAACTAAATCCATTAGACCTCCCTAGACTCTTCGATTCAACCCCTAGACTCACGACTTTCGATCTTAACCTTGACGGGAAAACAGAGTATGCACACGGGAAATAGGAATTACCTGCAACCGTCCACCGCCGTGCTCACCGCCGCGTTCCCTGGGGTCCACAGAACTGCCACAACCTCCTCTCGAGGCCACTTGCACCGTACACGGCCACAGCACCACCACAAACTCTCAGTTCTTCTCCCTGTTTTCTCTGAATTTCCCGTGGCTCTCAACTCACACACACCACGATTCCTCACCTCCCAACCTTCTCACTAGCTCTCTCTCACTCTCTAATCACTCTCATACACTCACAAACTAACCAGCACACACCATCACCCTTCAATTTTCCTCACCGCCTCACTCTGTTTCACTCTGGATCGAAGAACACACACACGACTGCACGGTTGTACCCTAATTATTTGGACCGTGCACACACGAGAACCCCCCAGAACCCACTACACCTTTAGCACGTGTCACCATCATCTCCATTCTCTCCCAAGTGGCTCAATCCCAGCCATCCATCTGTCCCTCTCTCTGCACAATTTCCAGAGCACAAAGACCAAAATACCCCTCCTTTTAACTCAAAATTACAATTATACCACAAACTTCCTAGACCCGTATCTCACCCATCGTAAGTCCGATGAATACGTGCCGCCTGTCATCGAACTCAGGACAACGAGATCTACCCAACCATCCTCGGTCAACATACCAAAACCCGATCGTCCAAAAAGTCAACTATTCCCCCTATTTATGCCAAATTATGGTATACCCTCAACCTTCCGAACATCATAATTTCCTCCTCGGATGTCGGAATCGAGCGTACCACCTGTCTACGGATTCATGACGTCTTAAACTACGTCCTGGTCATCGGTCAACCCTCAATTGATCACCCGAACTAAAAGTCAACTATTTGCCCGAACTAGGGGCAAAATCGTCATTCTGGGCTAACGATCCCAAAAGTACCCAACTAAATACCACTTAAACTCACTAATCCCATCTTAACCACTATCCTAACCCTGATTTCCGGGACGGGTCGTTACATACAGTGGCTCCCCTTTTTTATTTAAATAGCTGTAGGGCAAATGGGCTCAACCTTGACTTAAGTTTTGTCTGTTTGGAAGAGAGGTGGAGTTGTTTGGAGAAGAAGTACTACGTCAGGGAGAGCTTGCTTTTATTTCGTATGATTTTTCCCTGTTTATTTTATGTATTTTTTATTTACTTTAAGGTTAAACGTAGTGGTGTTGTAGTGTGCCTGGCCCTATCTTTTAATCCAAATTGTTGGATTCGGTTGGGGAATATTTTTTCCTGAATTTCCCATCCCAAAGGTCACATTGAGACTCACGATTAAAGCAAGAAATATGGGAGTAGCTGGCAAAAATATGAAGAATGGTGGACTTGGCAGGCAGGCCCGCATTTAATGCAGTGCTTGTTAGTTCCCATGAACTCACCACGCGTCAGAGGCTTGTCGGGTTGGCTACACGCCAAATGGTGGAGCAAGACAAGCGTTCCAGCGTGCAACACACGACAAGATTTGATTGGAGAAGCAGAAGTGGTGTTTGGCGGCAAACAGGCGGCATGTCGCGTACAGAGGAGCTGGGAGTCGGGGGCCCACGCGTCGGGCGGCAGGAGCGGTCGGCCACGCTGCGCATTCGTCAGGCGCCTGTCAGGCGCCTGTCAGGCGTGTCGCAGGCGATATTAGACGCACAACGTTAAGCGCGCCACGTGCTCGTGTTCGATTGGATGGGCCCTGCGAGCTGATCACTCCGGTTGGGCAGTCTCTTGGCTTCGGTGACCGATCGGTGAGGATAGAGTTCCCCTGCCTTCAGATTTGTATTCTCTACCGCGTGAAGGGTTCTGGTTGAGCTGTCTCGGGACTTTGGTGACTGGCGAATGAGGGTAGGAGCCCCCTGGTTTTGATTTCGTCCACTCTCTGGCTACCACGTGGAGTGCTTTCCTGGGTTTGGAGCAAATCTGCTCCTCCGCTTTATAAATATTTTGATTTAAGATACACTTTAAGTATTCTACTTATTGCTATTTATACATTTTTAGTGGTATACTTAATAAACGTTTGACGTTTTTTTTTTGCAGGAGCATTTATATATGTATTTATTGCGTATATAGATATATTAATATATTAAAATATGTATTTGATATATTAATGTTATTAAAGTGTTTGGTAATAGCATACATATTTCTCATAATTATTTGCGTATGTATTCAAGTGCGTATATACGTGGTATATATTTTTTATGAGGAACTAATAAATTTGTTCCTTTATTGTAGGTGGACGCTTTTGCCCATTTCGAGAGTTCAGGATGTCAGTTGGCTACGATTCAAACGACACCCAGTTTATTTGTTTGAGGCGGTCATTTCAAGATGCGTCAAGGTGCACTTCTCGAGAGACTTAGCAGGCTTGCATTGTGGGAGCGTGGTGGTTCTCGTAGCCAAAGTCCATTCCGAGGGAAAGATATGGAGTTCGAGATGCCTGAAGACTTCATGGAGTGGAAAGCTCGTAATCAGATTGCCTTTCCGGACGACGTCTTCGTGGAGCTTGGCGACAGATGTTCTTCCATGAAGGCTCTTAAGCATGGAAGAGGAAAAAACCCAATTGGCGGTTGATGGATTAAATTCCACCCTTTGATTATTGGGTGGGGTTTTAATTTCCTGTTCTCGAAGTTCTTCTCCAAGATTATTGGCCGGATGGGATGCAGCTCTGCTCAACTGCACGTTGATGCATATCGACACATCATGTGTTTCGAGAAGCTGAACAAATTCTTTGGCCTAGGACTCACTGAAGATGAATTCTGGCATTGCTATTCTGTGTCGCACAACGGAATTACCAGGGCTCGGCTTTCTCGAGTCGTACCCAAGGTGGACCTATTTTTGAGGACGGAGTTTGATGACAACATGTACAGATTCAACTGCATCGAAGTTGGTGGCGTATGGGACAAACATGCATCCCCGGATTTGAGGATTGCCTGGCACTTCCGCATGTTTGATGACATCTACACCGGTTTTGAAGGTCATCCTGATCTCAAAAAGATTGACATGACCCTGAAAATTCCTCCAGAGTTTCGAGACATGAGCTGGCTACTCTCTCCACTCAGAGACATGAATGGCGGGAGGCCTTTATACAGCCTAATCAAGGAATGGCTGAGCGCTCCACTGCGCTTGAAAAAACCCGTTACCCAGAATAAGAACAACAAGCAAGGACCTATTGGCTCTTTGGAGAGAAAGCATGATTATCATGTTCCTTCCAAACCCGACTGTTCTAGTCCTACAGAGTCATCTAGCAAGCGCAAAATCTCAGACGGTCCCTGTGAGGATGCATCCAAACAACTTAAGAAACTGAAGGCGATTCCCACTTCCTTTGAAGTAATTGAAGCGTTAAGAGATGAAATCCCAGATCAATTAGTGGAGGAGACACGGTCATCATCCAAGACTCCTGATGTGATAGTTTCCCCCTTCATAGTAGAAGAAACCCCAAAAATTGTGCCACAAGGAGCTTACGACAAGGTAGTCTGAGACCTTAGGATTGTGAAAGTTGGGGCCCATAAGCTAGTTGACATGCTTCATGGAAATTCCAGTCTGGAAGATGAAAACAAGCGGATGAAAAGCGAGTGCAAGAACCTTCGAGAAGCCCGAGATCACTCTAGATAAAACAACGAAGCCTTGGTCGGAAGAATCCATACATTGGAGGGCAAAGCGGGCGAGCTGGAGACAAGCCGTGCATAGAGGATACCGATAGAGAATGAACGAGATGCTTCCCTAAACGAGGTCACTTTGCTGCGCAGACATTTGCAGGATTCAGATGAGAGAATCAAACTTTTGGAGGTGGAAATCCAAAATCTGAAGACTGGAAGGTTTCGGAGACACGACCATTTACTACCACCATATGCCCCCACAACTTTGTACCAAATAGAAAATGAGCCGCAAAAGTTGGACATGGAAAGCTGCAGTGGGGTCACCACCAAAGAGCGGGAACCAGAGCCGGAGAAAGAGTATGAGCCTGCACCGGAACCTGAACTAGAGCCTGAAACAGAGACCAGAAAGGAAGCTGTCCCTGAGACTGCTGAATCATTGTTTAACGACACTCCCTACTTTCAGCAGAAGAGTGGGAAGAGTAGAAAAACAATGGGTTTTGAAGACTTGCATACGTATTTTCTTTATGTCATTTCCCTTTTGCTTGTAATTTTCATTCCAATAGTGAATAAATGGTGTGAGAAATCGACATGTGATTTTCCAAACACCCTCCAAATGAATAAATAAGAAAATCATTTATGCTGAATTGTTGGAACAATTTTTGGAACACAAGTGTTAACTTTCTTTTATCCACTTTTTAATGTGTTGAAGCGAACCATTTCAAATGCTTGCCAATGAGTCGGAATGAGCGCATTCATATGCCCCCATTGCAACCATGGGTGTGCAACGACGAGTTCGAAATAACTTGAAGCGTTAGATGATTAAGTTATTGGTATGTTGCCTTTAGGGAAGGGCTTTTGCTCTTTCTAACTGAAGGCTTGAAATGCTTATTGGAAAGCTCGAGCGCTTTAATTTTAGGAGGTTTTGGAAATGCTTCCCAAAGGAAGACTTGGTGTGCTTCCTGGTGGAAGGCTTTAGGCATTTCCTTCATAAAACTCTGCTTGCCTCTCGGAGGAAATCTATGAGCTCTTCCTGAAGGAAGTCTTTGGGTGCTTCTCGGAGGAAGGCTTTGAGTGCTTCCGAGTAGAAGGCTTTTAGTGTTTCCGAGAGGAAGGCTCTGTGTGCTTCCAAGAGGAAGGCTTGAGTGCTTTTTGGAAGAAGGCTTTGGATGCTTCCCGGAGGAAGGCTTGAGTGCTTCTCGGAAGAAGGCTTTGGATGCTCCCCGGAGGAAGTCTTGAGTGCGTCTCGGAAGAAAGCTTTGGATGCATCCCGGAGGAAGGCTTGAGTGCTTCTCGGAAGAAGGCTTTGGATGTTTCCCTGATGAAGGCTTTGAGAACCTTGCCGAAAGTACAATACCACATAGGTGAACTAGGAATGACTTGATCAGTTTATTGATAAGTCTAGATACATCATTCTTGAAAATAAAGTCTATATTTGGCACAAAACAAATACTAGCTTAGCTTTGAGCTCTAGTTTTCATTATACATAATATTTTCGGACGTGATGAGCGTTCATGGAACCATTCACTAACTTTCTGTCCATTGTCTCTAAGGTGTGGCTTCCCCTTCCGCCTACTTGGTAAATTCGGTAGGGTCCTTCCCACGAGGACTTGAGTTTTTGAGACCTTGGACGATTGGGGGTTGCAAACTTTTTCTTAAGAACAAGTTCACCTGGGAGAAAGTGCCGGAGTTGAGCCTTCTTGTTGTAGAAACTTCTCACTTGCCGCTAGTAGCTGGAGATGCGTTTCACCACTTGCTCTCTTAACTCCTCGCTGAGATCAAGTAAAGTTCTTTGAGCGATGGAGTTGACTACCGGATCATCGAGCTCGGTAAAGGGCGCTGGAACAACGACATGTGGAGGAATGACTGCGTCAGTGCCATATGCAAGGGTGAATGGAGACTCTCCTATTGCACGACGCGGAGTGGTACTGTAATCCCAGAGCGTGCCATCCAATTCCTCCTCCCACAAGCCTTTCTTACCATCGAGTCGCTTCTTGATACATTCGAGGATCGTCTTGTTTGAAGCTTCTGCCTGGCCATTACCCTGGGGGTAATATGTAGTTGAAGTGAAATGCTTGATCTTCCAAGACTCAAATAACTCGTTGGTTATGGCACCACTGAACTGAGTTCCATTATCTGTTAGAATGACCTTGGGAAGTCCAAATCGGTAGATGATTCCAGATGAATTTTTGAACATCAGCCTGAGTTATGGTGGCCAAGGCCTTCGCCTCCACCCATTTGGTGAAGTAGTCAGTGGCAATAATCAAATACTTCTTGCTTGGAACTGGAGTGTTAGGGAGTGGTCCAATAATGTCAATTCCCCATTGCATGAATGGCCAAGGTCTCGTCTATGCATGCAGCTCTTCCGGTGGCGCCAATTGGTTAAGCTTGAACCTTTGACATTTGTCGCATTTCTGGGCATACTGCAGAGCTTCCTGGCGTAGAGTAGGCTAGTAAAATCCTGCACTAAGCGTCTTTTGAGCAAGCGATCTTCCACCGGAATGTTTGCCACAATGTCCTTTATGAATCTCCCCCAAGACTTTCAACGTTTCAGGATGCTTCAAGCATAACAAGTTTGGCCGCGTGAAGCTCTTACGAAAAATTCTACCTTTGTCAAATAGTACCGCGCAGCTTTCATCTGGACTTTGCGAGCTTCTAATGTGCCATGCTATAGATAGTTGATAAAATGATCTTGCCAACTTGGAGATAAATCAATTTGTCTTACTTCAATCTCCTTCACATCAATGCTTCGCTGCTCGAGATACTCAATCAGGATTAAGCGCTTGAAACAATAGTCAAGTGACGACGCTAGATTGGCCAACGCATCTTCTTGTGTATTTTCGGCTCACGGAAGTTGATGAAAAGTGAAAATCGAGAAAAAAGCAAGAATTTCCCGGACCTTATTTTTATATTTGAGCATCCTTGCATCACGTACAACATATTCACCAATTGATTGGTTAGTGATCAGTTGTGAATACGAATGAATAGGGAGTTTTTTGACACCCAACTCCTTGGCAAGTGTGAGCCCACAAATCAAAGCTTCATACTCCGCTTTATTGTTAGAAGATTTGAATCCAAACTGTACTGCTTGCTCCATTATTGAGCCATCAGGAGTGATAAGGACAATCCCTACTCCTACCCTCTTCTAGTTCGAGGAACCGTCAACAAAGAGCTTCCATAGATGATTGGAAGTTGAGGGTTGCAGAGAAGAGGAATTGTCGCCGTGATCTTCTGACAAGGAAGTGTCGGGGGCCCTGGGGGCTTTTCCAAGATTATTGCCATTGCTTCCTTCCAGTGATGCTGGTGTGAACTCCACGACAAAATCCGCTAAGGTTTGGCCTTTGACAGCTGCTCTTGGATGATTGAGCAAATCATACTGACTTAACTCTATGGCCCATTTCATTACTCACATCGATGCATTGGGTGTATGAAGTAACGAACAGAGTGGATATTCTGTCATGACGATTACCCGATGAGCTTGAAAGTAAGGCCTCAACTTCTTTGTGGTAACCAATAATGCCAGAATCAGCTTTTTGAACTTCGGATATCATGTCTTAGCATTAAGGAGGGCATTGGATGTGTAGAATACATGCAGTTGAATCCCATTCTCTTCCCGGATAAGTACGGAGCTTACAACAACATCACAGACCCCTAGATATAGGAATAGGACCTTGTTATCTTTGGGTTTTGATAGTGGGGCTGGAGATGTCAAGTAGGCCTTGAGATCTTGAAACGCTTTCCCACAACCTTCATCCCACTTATCTCTAGTTGCTTTCTTTACCGCTTGGAAGAAAGGTCGGCACCGGTTAGTTGACTTGGACAGGAACCTGTTCAAAGCCGCAGCTAGTCCAGTGAGACTTTGAATCTCTTTCAGACTTGATGGGGACTTAATCTCGATAATTGCCTTGATTTTCTTTGGATTTTCTTTGATCCCACGCTGAGTCACAAGGTATCCCAAGAACTTCCCTGCTGATACTCCGAAAGTACACTTCAGAGGGTTGAGCTTCATTTTGTATTTCTTCATCAAGCTGAAAGTCT
The DNA here is from genome assembly GCA_032719365.1 of Prinsepia uniflora. NCBI lineage: Eukaryota > Viridiplantae > Streptophyta > Magnoliopsida > Rosales > Rosaceae > Prinsepia > Prinsepia uniflora. The sequence goes on along the minus strand of CM064861.1, from coordinate 67,626,909 downwards.
CTCACAGGTTGGTGATATGATCCCCTCGTTTTTCTCCTTTGACCATGATGTCATCCACATAGACCTCCATAGTTTTTCCGATGAGATCTTTGAATATTCGATTGACAAGTCTCTGGTACGTGGCACTCGCATTCTTGAGGCCAAATGGCATAACCTTGTAGCAGTACACCCATCAGTCGAAGACGAAGGTAGTTTTGTCCTTGTCTTTTACATACATGAAAATCTAATTATAGCCCGAGTATGCATCCACGAAGCTTAGGAGCTCATTTCCTGCAGTTGAGTCTACTAAGAGATCGATTCTGGGCAGAGGATAGTTATCCTTTGGGCATGCAAGATTGAGATCGGTGTAATCAACACAAACTCTCCATCGCCCTGCTTCCTTTTTCTTGACAAGTACGACGTTTTCTAGCCATTCAAAGTGCGGAACTTCTTCAATGGATCCAACAACGAGTAACTTGTCAATCATCTCTTGGATGATAGCAATTTTTCGCGGGAGAAAAATTGAGTCTTTTCTGCTTGACCAGCTTATGGCTGGGATTGACGTGTAGCTTGTGGTAAGCGATGGCAGGATCAATCCCCGACATGTCAGATGGAGACCAATCTAAAACTTCTTTCTCCTCATGCAGGAAAGCTATGAGTTCTTCTTTTTCTTTGTCACTTAACCGAGCACCAATGCGGGCTTCTTCTCTGGATATTGAGGGTCAAGTTGAATGAGGGTGACGTCATCCCCCGGTTGCCATCCTTCCGGAGTTGGTGGTTCCTCGTGAATGTCAGGATCTTAACCCATGATTAGTTGCTATTTGGGAAACGAAGAGGAAAGCTTGCCCCCAGTGTAGGATCCTTCTTGGGGAACAAACTCTGCCTCCTTGACCTCCTTTAGCCCTTCAATAAGGTACCGTCGAGCCATCGCCTGGTCGCCCTTGATCTCCCCGATTCCACCACCGAGAATAGGGAACTGAATCTTCTGGTAAATGCTTGACGTGTTTGCGGGGATTTTGTGAAGCCATGGTCTTCCCAAAATTCCATTGTATGGTGAGTACTCGTCCATGATGTAAAAATTCTTGGATGTGACAATGGGATCTGAATGTACATCGAGCTAGAGAGTGCCTACGGTCATGCTCGTTGACCCATTGAAACCTCGGAGTGGAACGGCTCTTTTTTTGGTAAGGCTTTCTAGCCCCATTTTGCGTACTGCATCCAGGTTGAGGATATTTGCTGCGCTCCCATCATCAACGTGAATCCGATCGACTTGAGCATGAGCGATCTGGATTGACACGACTAATGCATCATCATGCAATCAATCAACTCCTACCTTGTCCTTCAAAGAGAAACCAATGACAAGGTCGTTGGCCACCCCGGGGGTGGTAACATGGGAGACCTGATGCTTGGAGGTGGCTCCTAGCAACTTCGATTCAGCTATGATGGTGTTGATGCGAATCATTTTTGCTGCAGGTTCCTTCAGCCCTTTGTCAGTAGGTCGGTCCACAACCTTCCCTTTTACGTACTCAGTGCAATGTCCTTCTTTGTTGAGATTCAGGAGATATCTCTTGAAAGATATGCATTTTCTGATGTTACACCCATAGCACTCGTGCAAGGCACACCACTTCATTGTATCTGCCTTCTCTTGATCACCTTTGACTGGCTTCGGCTTCTTGAACCATTGTTTGTCCTTAATTTCATTGTGGATCTGATGGACTGGCAAAGATAGCTGCAAGTTAGGATTCCCCACAGCTGGTGTTTGGGAGGGTTGTCCCACCTTGCGCTTGTTGGGCTTTGCAGTCGGAAACTTTCCATGGGACTCATCTTTATTGGAGGCCTTTTCACTAGCCCCGACATGGTCCTGAGTATGGGTGGCGTTCTTCTCGTCCTCCCAGCTTGCATGTCGCTCCGCTAACGAAAGCATCTTGGTGAGACTTCGCTCATTGCTTGTGACGATGTCTCCGTAAAGCTGGCTGTCCCGAGGGAGTCCTTGTTTAAATGCCATTGCCACAACATGGTCGCTACAGCCGAAAATTCAAGACTTCTCCTCGCAAAATCTTCGTATGTATTGTCGCAGAGTTTCTTTTGCACTCTTTCGGACAGAGAAAAGATGGTCATCTTTCACCTCGATTGTCCGAAGTTGTGCGTACTCCTTCACAAATGCTAGAGCCAACTCTTCAAAGGATGCAATCGACCTTCGGGGGAGATGACTGAACCAAGTCATGGCTTGGCCTTGAAGAGAAGCTTGAAAAACTTTGCACATGAGCGCATCGTTATGCCTATGGGGGACCATGACTCCCCGGTAATAATCTATGTGTTTTACCGGGTCGGAGGCTCCTTTGAACGGAGTGAAGTTTGGCGTTGCAAACCTTTGAGGGAATGACTCTTCCTCAATATCCCTTAAAAAAGGCGTGGAGAGCTGTATATGGCGACGTATATCGTCCTCTAGATCGTCATCTCGTTGAACACGAAGGTGCATGTCCAACATTCTTTGAACATCATTAGCCCGCAACGTACCTTGATGAGGTGGTGAGTCATTTCGTGCTAATCGCCGAGAACCTCCTTGAACTTCTCCCCTTGATCTCTGGGATTGCGCAGGGGAGTAGACTTCATCTTCCTTCTCACTACCATGGGCAGATCGTCTTGGGTCTTTGTGTAGAGCCTGAGGTTGCCCCTTGCTCCCATGTGAGCGCTGTGAGCGCTCCACCCGTGAAGTTGCCTCGATCCTACTTCCTAGCCGCTCATGTACCGATGGCCTTGGGTGTTGTGGGCTCTTTGCTCGGCGAGTGTGACTTTCTTCACCGTAGTCGCTTAGTGAAGTGTCTCGTGACATTATTCGGCAGCGGACCGGTTCTTTCCCAGGTCGCTTTGGAGCATTCTCTTGTCTTCCATGCGACGTGGAAGGTCTGTCTAGCTCTTGGACTGTTCTTTCTGTCAAGAGTCGTTGTAAGAGTTCTGTCTGAAGTTGAACTTGGCTGCTCAACCTTTCAACTTGTTGCGCCAAGTTGTCCTAAGGAGGTTGGTGGTGACTTCTGCCTGAGATGTCGTGACGTCCATCCAGAAAGTCCCTTAGATCCATGTTTGCTGTGGGCAGATCGTGCCGTGATGCACCTCCCATCAACCGCCCGCCTGCTTGTTACTTCTTCTAGAGCGGGCACTTGGTTAGCTGGAGAGGGGAATTGTCCGAAGCTGAAGGTTAGCCTCCTTCCGAGCGTCTCCATGGGCGTTTCTATGGACACACGCCTGGGTCGAATTGGCCGCTCATCCGGAGTCTCTATGCGAGCCTCATTCCTCGTCTGAATAGTTGAGGTAGAAACACCTTCTCCAACTGATCGAACGAATCGACGAACCCTAGCTATGCCGAATCAAAGAATCATGAACAGGAAAGTTGTTGATGGATGATTTGAACAACGTTCAAAATCTTCGAACAATGTCGATGAACGACGAATGAAGAAAGATGAACGATGAACAATTTTCTGAAGAACGATGAACACCGTTGAAGAACAATGAATAACCGAGAGAGCTTCTTCGGAGTATTCCTCAATTGCTCTCAATGAAAGCACCAATTGTTGAATCAAAAATCGAACCCGTCGCGAAAAGTCCTCACAATTCCTGCAAACAGCAAACAATTAGCTATTGTTGCCTCGATCGATTACCTGGGGGTTGTTTGACCAAGAACACTCTGATGCCAAAGTCAACTTTGAGAGAGGAAAAGGATATACTTCGAAGCGAAGAATCGACGTACCTTGAAAATGAAATGTGCTCTGCTATTTATAGGAAAATCTTGGGAGTCTCGGAGCGTTCTGATTGGTCAGTTGAATTTGTAATTAATAAATAATACATTTATTAATTAAATATATTATTTAATAATTATAATAATAGCTCATTATGATAATAATGATAATTATTGTGTTTTTAATATTAATATTAATTGTCTGTTACTAAGAATAATGACAATTAACTCTCGGGGAGAATATTAATATTACGGTGATTTTAACCCGATTAAATAACGTATTTAGCTGGTAAATAGATTATTTAATGTGTGGGTGTTTTCAAATGACTAGCGTTATTGCCAGGGGCAATTTGGTCATTTTGGGAATTATGGGCCACGTGGCAGCTCCACAATTTTTGGATAATTTTGGGTTCCACATATATATATATATATATATATATATATATATATTACAACAGAGTAAAGATTGTCCCATCTCCGTTAATCTACCCAATACCTGAAAGAAAGATGTAGCATCATGACTTAGACAAATCCAATAAGCACTTATGAAATCACATTAAGATACATAGGCTTGAAAGTTAATTATGTAAGTATTTTAACCATAAATCACTAAGAATTGTCTAAACAATTTCACATATCATAACATGTAAAAACAGTTGCTTGGAATTCATCCAGAAGGAAACTCATAAATAGAGGATTCGTAACATAACATAGGCCCCATATTGAACACGATACGCTACAACATAGTTGGGTTTACATCTACCGAGACATGCATACTTAAAGATTCGACTTCTTGAACCTAGTAAGTAGAATAATGCACTATCTGAAGGGACTATGCTTGTAGCTAAACCTTTTAAATTCCCAAAGAACCATTATTTCATAATAAGCTTAAGCGCCACAAGCCAACAATTCAACATTCCAAAATATAGATTATACCATAATATAGGATGCTTCCCTCCAAAACAATTAAGCAATCACAGATTAAGGTAGCCTATCAAGAAATATTGAAAGAAATTTGAAACGTTGTGAGTGTGAACTATGAAGGTAGCCTATTCTACAAGTGTTATCATCTCTTGTCTTTGGAGTCTGATTTCTGCCTTTGTAACACCTATCATTTTATCAAAATTTCCAAATTTAAAGTTCATTTGACACGCTTCAAATTGATACATGGAATGTGAAAATCCATCAAGCAATGAAAGAGATACAAGGTTTGGAATTTTTAGTAAAAAGTAGTTTGTTTCGGGCCATGATTTATAATTCTATATTAATCCATTGTTGGTCAAAATTTCTAGAATAAAATTTTACAAAACAAGCTTTAATTTGATATAAAGAACGTAGAAATCCGATAAGAATTGAAAGAGAGACAAGGTTTAAAATTTTCAGTAGATAGCATTTTAGCTTTGTCTGGACCACTCGGTTTCGAGCCTTGATTCTAATTCTGTATAAGTCCATTGTTCACCGAAATTCCAGATTAACAGCTGACTATACAAGCTTTAATTTGATGTAAGAAGGTAGAAATCCATTAGGAATGAAAGAGATACATGGTTTGAAAATTTTAGTTTTTTTAAGGTACAATTTGTCTGAATAGGTAAGTTTCGGGTCTTATTTTCTATTTTTGTGTTACTTGGTTCGATAACAAAATCTCTATCAAAACTTTAGGGAAAGAGCTTCTTGGTTTTCCAACAGTGGCATGGGTTGATTTAATTTTCCCCAAAATTCTTCTTTCTCAACCTTTTAGAAGATTCAAAAACCAAACTTTAATAGCTTTTTAATACTAACACAGCCATTAGCAGGACGAAATAGCTCCTAACTAAAGGAAATTTAGTTACACATACTTAATGAAAACATAATGTAAAATATTAAAGTAAGGATTACACAATTAAACAAACGAAGAAGAAGGAGGGAAGCCACGACCAAATCTTTAAGAGCTCAAGTCCAATCCAGAAAATAAATTGCGACTTAGGAAATTGCGATTTAAAGACCTATTTATAGGAGACTAAATAATCTAAAAGCTTTAGCAGAACAATCCTTGCTAGACTCAGACAAGGACACTTGTTCTTTTTGGATAGGATGAGCAAAACTAATCAGAAAAGGATTGGTTTTCCTTTTACGACAAGGAATGAGTTTCCTTTTGCGTTTAGGAAAGGTGATAAAGGACATGCCTTATCATGCGAATCCAAAGGCTGATAACAAGGAGTGATAAGATTATGAAACCCCCAAATCTCATAATTATACAGCTGACATTAATTAATAGATCAATCATAGAGTGAACAAGAGTTATTGAAGGCCAAGAAAAGGGTAGGAACCTTCATGGTCGATTTTGGATGATCTAACATCATTAATGACGTAAGTAGGACACTATATGTGCGGTCTGATCTTACCCTAGAAACTAGTGACTAGTTAAAACCCGCCAAGGCCCTCTCAAGGACCCAAATTGGCCTTTCAAAGAAGATAAAAGTAAAAGTCCTCGTAGCTTGGCTTTGATTTCACAATTAGAAAGAGTGCTGAAAGTATAGAATTATGTATGAACATCGCATCCAGATCTTACTCCTAACCCGTAGGAACAAGAAGGCCAAAAAAGTGGAACCGCTTGTCCTGGGCCCGGCCAGGGCCAGAAATAAGGTATACAGGCTAGGCAGTGACATCCCAGTGACACGCCTATTGAATGGTAGTGACACGCGTTAGTGACAAGGTCCAGACCAGCCAGTTACAAGGTACATGCTCTAGTGACATCGTGCAAGCGCATGAACTCGATGACATGGTCTAATGACATGGTGAAGGCATTCGTGACATGAACCTTGTTAGGAGCTCAGTAGGAACTCAAAATTGGAACCCAACTAGGCCTAGTGACATGATACAGTCACTGATGAAAGTTTCGGTGATATCGCCGATATATCGGAAGATATATCGGAAATTCCGACCACCGGCACCTAAGGATGGGGGGAAGGAAAATCTTCCCCCAAAATCAAAGATTTCGGCCAATATCGGCAGATATCGGCGATAATCGCCGATATTGGCCGAAATCTTCGATTTTGGACCGAAATCCCTAACCCATCGAACAATTGATGGAAGTTCGAAACCAAGGAAGGAACCGAAATCTGGAAAACATAAATATGGGGCAAACGGCAAACCTCGAAGCACCTCTAATTCTGATATGTCGATCGACGGCTGAAGCACAGCACCACGCACCACTCGAATCCTCTGTTTCTCCGCTTCTCTCAGCCTCCTACTCCTCGATTGACGGCTCTACCCTCGTCGGCGGCTCCACCCATCTCATCACCACGCGCCGTCTCGCCCTCACGGTCACTTCCGCCACCTCTGATCTCTCAGTCTCGCCCCCTCTGCACGGCCGCTCACCATTTCCTTTCCAAACACACTCAAACAAAGAACGATAGAGAGAGAGAGAGAGGTTTGGTTGGGTTAAATAACCCAAATGAAACACACCGTTTCATTTCAATGGTTTTTTTTTTTTTTTTACTTTTTTTAACCCCTTTTTTAGTTCTTAAATCTAGATTATTATTTTTACCATTTATACTTAAACATATATTAGTAAATTTTAAAGATTTTTATGTTTACTTAACAGTTAATCCTTTACCTTGTTTTTACTATATATTACCAAATATCAAAAAAATAAAACATATATTATTTGATAAAATATGTTTTAGTATTTGGTAAATATCAAATATTAAACATATATTATAATAATCATAAATTTGTTATAATAATCAAATTGGTTCCGTATGTTATAATAATCATAAATATGTTATAATAATCATAAATCGTTTATGTTCTATGCACTCTTTAAGAAACCATACTTGGAACCAATTTTAGAGCAGTTCAAATATTATAATAATCAAACATCCCACCCACATGAAATTACTAGAGATTGAGGTCAATTTAATGATCATAAATTTGTTATAATATTTGAACAGTTCAAATATTACTAGATATTGGTTCCATATATTATAATAATGATCATAAAGATCTAGTAATTTGGTATATGTTTGGTTATAATATTTGAACTGCTCTAAATTACTCTAAAATTGGTTATAATAATCAAATTTGTTATAATATTTGAACTGCTCTAAAATTGGTTCCGTATCCGTATCGATATCAAAAAAATAAAACATATATTATTTGATAAAATATGTTTTAGTATTTGGTAAATATCAAATATCAAACATATATTACCAAATATTTAAAAAAAAAGTTAAGCCTTAAATATCTTTTTGTTTCAAAATTCAAAATTTATTATTTGGTAAAATATATTTTAGTAATATATTTTTACTCATATATTTGGTAATATATGTTTTATTTTAGAATACATGTTAAAGTTTAATGTAAAAAATGGCTTCACTCACATATTTGGTGATATATGCTTTAATTTAGAATATATGTTTTAATTTAGGAATATATGTTGTAATTGAAATAATTAAAATAATGTGATTATAATTTAGAAATATTATTATTTTATTATTTATTAATTTATTATTATTTGTATGTTTATTATTATTATTATTTGTCAATGTGTAAAGTATTCTTAGTGTAACATTATCAATAAAATTATGTTTTACTTTAAGTTTATCTTTAAGATTTTATACTGTTAGTTATCGTCGGACCTATATTCTATCATATGATTCATCATATATTTATTATATCAAAGTCATTTTATAGTTTTTATTAGTCCTATATAACCATCATTGGGTACTTAAGGTTTTCCCAAAGTTTTATTCCAAATTTCCAATTTTTAAACCGAATTTCCGTCATTTTTGTTGACCGTAAACGATATCGATATCGATATTTGGGGCGAGATATCCGTAAATTTGACTAGCGATATATCCGTCGATATCGATATTTCAATCATTGGATACAGTGACATGGGCAGTGACATCGGTTGGTGCCTAAACTCCATTTTGGAGCCATTTCTTCGTTCCATCTTCAAATTGAGTCACTTCTATTGCAACGTTCTTTATTTTGACTCATGTTTGAATTCTGCACAAACCTCACAAAAAACATCATTTTCTCTTATTGATGGCACAGATTGTCTTAAAAGATAGTCATAAAAGGTATGAAATGACATTAAAAACATGCATAAATTTAGGCTTATAATCCTCATTACTTTTTTTTTTAGCAAATGGAGTTGTTTGTTCCTCGAAACTTGGGAAGAATCAGGCCATAATCTAGATTCAGCTTGAGAAGATTGTAAAGCAATATTTTTTCTCTTTTTAAATTCTAAATTTTTTATTTCAAATGTCATTAGTTTACCCACCAACTTTTCAAAACCTAATCTCTTTTAAGTTTTGAGCTTCCATTATTGCAATTTTCATAATGGTCAGTTCAGCCACCAGTCCTCCAAGACTAACACATTCATTAGTTATAGGCTCAAGCCTTTCACAAAATTCTGAAAAAGTTTTAGACTCATTCATCCTAATTTTTTCAAACTTTTCTGAAGGCATTTGAATTTTGAGATCTCGGACTTGAGAATCTCCTTCATATACAATTCTTAGCATATCCCAAGCTTGTTTTGTTTGAGTTCAATTCCTAATGTGTGAAAACTGTGACATAAATAAGGCAGTGACAATTGCATTTCTTGCCTTTTTATTAGAGGATGAACCAAGAGCTTCTCGTTGAGTCAATTTGATTGTATTTTACTCACCACCTCGCCATCTATAGTTTTAGCTACACTCCACTCAATGGTCAAATAATCATATGCATTATCATCATAGACATCAAGAAAAATTACAAACTTTTCCTTCCAACAAGTATAGTTTGTACCATCAAAGAAAGGAGGTGCATTACATGAGTTCTTGTCACGCTCCATCACTAACTCTATATGGATACTAACAACTATAGGACCAACTCTATGCGTATCTAGAGTTTACTTTGATACCAACTGAAAGTTGTATACCACGTCTACATGCACAGAGATGTGACTCACACAATCAACAACCATAGATTATGACTACTCATACTGAGAAACAAGAAGTAGAATACAGATAATGTACATTTAGTTAACACAATCTTAATCACTCCTACAAAACACTTTACAACAATGATGCCTTATGCACTAAGAAGCTCCATCAATTTAAGCAACCCTGTGATAATTCTAAGTGAGATGTTGTGTGAAAAAAAAAAAAAAAAACAAGCATTCTCAATGATTTAATATCAACTGAATTAGACAAGTATATAAAACAACTAGAGAGATTTAGTGCAACTCAACAAACAAATAATAATCAAAGAACACACAAGGATTGATACCCAGAAACCTTCATCAAAATGAAAACTGGAGGTCTATCCATTGATTAGGAAATCCACTAAGTTTCAATATTCAATAGAAGATAAACCCTAGCTCAATCTCTAAGAACTAAATCTAGAGGTAGCCATTGATAAGCACCTAATTGATCATCTTTTTATATCAATTTCCTTTATGTTTTACTTTGTTGGAACCTTAATTATATTCATTCTAACTCATTTTACGATTTACAAGTAATAATTACAAGAATTGATAAATCAGTAACTAATTATAAGAATTAATAATTAAGTTAATAATTAATAGCTAATTATTCAAATGCAGGCCCAAATACCATTATTTGCAAAGAGCATGTTCAACTTGCAGTTCCAGCCCAAGAATTCTTGTCAGCTTTCCAGTCACCGAAGCCCATAATTTTCCATTTAGTCAAGTTGCATGTTCGCCGAATGCAAGAAATTGCCCCAAGCCCAATAAAATGCCACTAGCTCGTCTAACGCTCCATGCATGTACCAGCTATCCGCTGGGCCTAACCAAACCCACATTTGCGAGGAGCCCAGCTTCCATGTCAAGCCAGCATGCCAAGCTGTTTCCAGTGCCAGTGCCCAACTCCGACTTCAAGCCCACGTCGAATTCCCGGTAGCCCATCAACTTTGGCCCAATTTTTTGAGCAGTCCACAATTCCAGCAGATTTAGAATTCCAAGCAAAGCAAGGAAATTATTTTAGTTATCTTTTAGGATTTAAATAGGATTTGTTCCTCCTTTTTAATTAGGATTTTTATTACCTTTTAATTAAAATTTGTATTTCCTCTTTCATTAGGATTTAGACTATCATTTTCTTTATGATTTGAATTACTTATTTTAATAGAATTGAGTTAGGGAATTGTCCTATGCCTATAAATAGTTAGCTTTGATTATTTTTCAAGGATCGCTCATTATTTACACCAAAGCTCTGGTGAAGCCAATTTTTCATTTTCAATAAATTCAAGATTTCTCGTACAAGGTTAATCATAACATACTTCATGCCCTACACCTTCATCTGTGGCATAGTCAGGCTATCACTGAGTGTCTCACCAAAGAGTGTCCAAACACTTCGTATCCATAGGGTATCCCAAAGAGAAAGAGTGTAACACGATCTCTTTACCTTGTAGTTATCTTTTTGTGCTTAAATATCTTGGTTTATGAACTGATTTCTAATATTATTCTTGGTTTTATGATTTATATTGATTTTCAATATTCTATGCATTCTATGATTCTAGTTTTTGCTATGATTGTGTGTTTGTGCTTAATGATTGATTAGATAGTCGGGATGTCCCCGAGTCTAATTCATTGAAAGTGTAAGTCAGGCTGTCCTCGAACACGTATTTAAGATAATATGCAAATAACTTGTAAGGCTAGAATTATAGGATTTCGTAGGTTGATGTTAATAGAATTCATGAATGAATTAGGTTAAAGATGAGTTGACCATGTAAATAATTGATTAGAATACTTTAGATTAGTTAATCACGTAGGATATTAGAGATAATCAATTACCCCCTAATTAATTAATCAAACGATGATCATGCTTAGGTACCATCAATCCCCGGTTAAGAACAATCTATATTTACCAATGCTACATCTACATAAAAAGGGTTTTAATTTGCATATGTTTTCATTAAGTGTTGAGTGTGACTTTATGTTTACTCTAATGCTTGATTTTAGCGTATCATTTCTTGGTGCTGTTGCTGGGGATTGAAAAATATCATGTGTGATTTTGTTTGTGTAAATATGTTTATAATGTAAATATCATACTTGTGCATAAATACCATACTCGTTTGTAAATACCATATTTGCGTTTCTTTATTTGTAAATATTCGCAGTTTGTTGTGTGTATTATTTTCTTTATCTCGTCTTCTTTTCATGTACATATTCTCACCTAACTCTCTTGAAGGAAACAAAATATGCAATTCACTTAATTTAAGGTCCATGAACTAGACTTGGGGACGCCCTTGTCAAGGAGATAGCGCATGAACTTGACCCTCATATTCAAGATGGATTGACGCCTTATTGAGAGGCAACTGGGTGAGCACGATGTGGAGTTTGAAAGAGTGCATAGGCCTCGCATCGAATGAGTTGATTGAAGCACTTCGTCTAGGCAGCAGATGTTAAATTCAAACGCTTGTTAGGAGGCAACCTAAGGGTGGAGTCTACAACAGATTTGCATTATCTTCCCTTATCTTTTATTTTTGTTTGTTTTTATTTTCATTTTAATTTCGTAAAACTCTATCTCATACTTGATTCTATACTTTTACTTTGATACATTGAGGATAATGTTGGATTTAAGTGTGGGGGATGTGATAACAATTTTGTGGCTTTATATATAAAAAAAAAGTTTTTCATTGTTTTTAAAAAATGGTTTTCAAACGTTTTTTTTTAATTTGTTATAAAATTTTGTTTGCAAAATAAAATAAAATGAAATTTCATTTGTTTTTTAAAAAATTGTTTTTTAATAAAGTTTTTCATTGTTTTTAAAAAATGGTTTTCAAACGTTTTTTTTTAATTTGTTATAAAATTTTGTTTGCAAAATAAAATAAAATGAAATTTCATTTGTTTTTTAAAAAATTGTTTTTTAATTACTTCTTGCAATTAAAAAAACCCAAAAATCAAAAAATAAAAAAACAAAAACAAAAATTTTGTGTGTTTTAAGTCTTTATTTTCCTGAGTCTTAGGATGCCCTTAACTAGTCAATGATGAATTGGAACACAACCAGCACAATATGACATTTGCATATCACTTAGTTTGGAATTCTTGTGGTAATTGAGATATTTTGAGTGTTTTGACTTGTAGTAGATATGGTTTGTAAAAACTTGGTACAGAATTCGCATGTTAGAATTATTTTTTGAATCACATTTAACCCTATGGGAGTTTTGAGCTATATGTTCTTTCTTTCTCGAGTGTAAATCATTTATAGCTTATGTATACCTCATATGATTACTTGCAATAGCTTTAATGAACTAGAGATTGCTAGAACTTACTCACGTCGATTTGCAAAGCTTATCGTTAATACATACCTTGATTGTGAATTTGATTAAAGGCACCTACGTTTTCCACCACTTTTCCAAATAGCCATGTGTACCTTTTTGTGCGCAGGAGTTTTGACACTCCTAGTTAGCTCCATTGAGCCCACGTTTTGCCTTTTCTTTCCTTACCATGAATATCTAAATTCTTAGCCTAGTATAGGTGACAAGACTCGTCCCAAATCCCTCTGGGATTAACGCGGGACGTACCTGTTCTCGTCTGACACGAAGTGTCAGACAAGGGATAGTTCCGACTTTAGCCTGTTCGGGGCTTCCAGAGTGCACCAGGATCGGAGGATGAGTGTGATGTCTCGGTCTCCGCTATAGCTCGCATCCGCGATCAACCTGAAGGGCATTAAAACTACGAAAACCTGTGAGTGGACAAAAAAATAGTTTATAAAAACAATTTCATAAAAAGACGTTTATGCCCTTCACTAAAAAGTATGCATGCATTCGAAAACCAGTTAATTAAACCATTAGAGCCTTAGCCCGAAATTGTAAAACCAAAGTACGTGGGTCACTACCCAAATCCATGTGGGAACTTAGCCCAATACCAATACAAGTGGGTCTCAGCCAAAAACTATTACACATGGGTCTCAGCCTAAAACCGATACAAGTAGGTCTCAGCCCAAAAACCAATCCTCAGCATCCATGATGCCTGACACCCCAGATGTCACAATCACACCACTATCACAGCTCCAACCTACGCGTGCTACCCGGGGTCTCAAATCCCAAGTCTCCCCAGGTTTCACCCAGGCCAATGACCCGCAGATCAATGACCCTCGCTGGGGGGAGGTTTTAACCTCTGGAAACCATGCTCCTAAGCCACTATACGGACCAGTCGCTCCGTGCAATGCCCCCTCGCAAGCAATGCCCCGTGACTACTCCAGGATACTACAAGACGTCTGGAGGAGACAACCCGCCACTCCAGGATACTATGAGACGTCTAGAGGGCATCCGTTTGTGAGCATGGTATATGAAAAACCATTTTGGAAATCATCTCAAAACCATTCAAAGGGCCACGCCCGGGTTTTCCATAAACCATCGTAAATCCAAATCCAGTTGGGATCCCTAACCCGAAATCACGTTTATGAAACACAATTGGGCCCCTTGCCCGATATCATAACCAACTAGGCCTCAAGCCCGAATTCGTAAACCAACGGCGCCCCTAGCCCAATCACATAACTCAAATGGGCCTCCATCACGATTTCTCATTAAATCAACTAGACTCCAAATCCGATAGTTTCTAATCAAATGAGTCATACACCCGAAAGTTGTTTCCAAAACCTTTTTCAAATCGTCTTTCAATTGGGACTCGTGCCCGAATTTCGATTTCGCGCACTTCTGTGAAATCCTCCAAAATTGTAAATTCGTTCCTCAGTTTCACACCTGTCCGTGAAGCTTTCAGGATCACATATAAACTGTGTAAAACATATGCACGTAGTACACTTGGCGGAAGCCCAAACATCATATAAAACATAAATCTCGAACTACGTGCACTAATGCATTTTCCTCCGAAAATGCCCAACAAATCATATTTAAATCATATGCACTCATGAAATCTCAATACATGTATTTAAACTCGTATAAAATATTTTTGCATGCATCAATTTAGAAAACAAGGTCCACTCACAGACCGTCCGTGATGAGCCTCGATAAGCGCGCCATAAGCCTCTCCGGGGCCAATCACCATCTCCAGGACTCCCAAACCTGTTTAAATCATACTAGAGGGTATTAAACTCTTATTAAAGCCCCATAATTTTCTCGAATTTTTAACTATTTTAAACTGGATCCTAAACCTTCGGATATCCCGAACTATATCGAAACAATGTTCGATTGACTCGAAACCTGTCTCAAAATATTCGTTACATCGAAAGGATGATTTCATATGTTGAAAACATCCCCAAATTCCTCTCCATGCGTTGCCACGCGCCGTCCAAAGGCCCTGTGCGTGGGCTTCACGCGCCGGCTACAAGATTGTCTTCAACCTTCGGCCAGACCGGTCGGACTAGTTGATAGGTCGTTAATTAAGCATTATTTTATATTATTTTATACCCTTTATACTTGACTTTTAATATTAAAATAAGAAATAATTAGATAAATTAATTTATTTTGTGTTATTTTTGTTTAAATAAATAAAGTTTGTAATTGGGTGCATTTTGGCGAAAGAATCGTGTCGATCGGAATTTTAACGAAGAAATTATGGACGAAAATCGGTATGAATATTAATTAAGTGAATTAATTCTCTTTTAAAAATTCTGCAGCCCAAAATCCATTTACAAAACCAGCCCATTCATTCCCGCCAGCCCAGCCCGTGCGGCCCAGGAGCAGCTCAGCCCAGCGAAGTCAGCCCGTGAAGCCCAGCGAAGTCAGCCCGCCAGCCCAGGCCCGCTTGTTCTTCCTTCCCCCTGCCTCTCTCTCTCGTTCGGAGCGCGCGTACCGAAGGGAACTTCAGACGCTCGGCCAGCGCCTACCGACGACAGGACCTGCGCCCCAGCTCACGCCTGCCGACCAGCCGCCCACTTTCCAGCACGCACCTGTCGGCCACTCGCCCCCTTTCCAGCGTGCGCCCACCGAAAGTTCCCTCCTCTTTTCAGCAGCTCCAGATTCCTCTCTTTGCTGTTTTTCATGCTTTTCTTTTCTTTTTTTTAATTTCTCTTCCCCAAAAACCACCCATACTCATCATTTCACTTTTGAATATTTTTATTATAATTTTTGTTTAGTTTTTATTTATTTTCTAGGGTTTAATTTGAGTTTTTCCCCTATAAATAGGAGTTGATTTCACTTGTTGAAATCACTTCCAAGAAGCACAAAATTGAGCCTCTTTTAGGAGAAATCTTGGCAAAATAGTTCCAATACAATTTTGAGAGTTGAAGTCCGAATTTCCTTGTTTAATCGTCTTCCATCTTCATAGGGTTCCAGCCGCTGTTCGGTATTCCTTGTGAAAAACAATCCATTGTTCTCACCTAATCTGAAAAGTGTAACATTTGCTCTCCATTCTCTTAAACTCTTTTATTTGTTATTGGTTCTAATTATAATGCAATATATGTATTGGTTTCTCCTTCCTATCTTTTGTGAAAATTGAGTATAATCTCCATGTGTTTTACTTTCTAAAAATCATTTACTTCTTACATTCTAGAGCTTAAACTTCATTTCGAACTTAAATGTTGATCCGCTGTTCGGGGCATTTAGAGTAGATTTGGAGAGATTTAATGTATGACCGCTGTTCGGCGCATTAAATCACAAACTTAAGGTAATTATATTGTAAGTAATAATCCGCTGTCGGTGCATTTATAATATGAAAAATGTATGAAGAAATATGAGTTTGTGAAGGTATAATTTCGTGATTAATTCGAATTTTTGCAAATTGTAGTATGTTGGTGAAGTTTGTGTTTACGGGAAGTCTACTTTATGCATAAGTTAGAATAGAAATAGAATGAGTTCATCTATGTTTTTACATATTTATTACAAACCTCTCCAAAACCCCCCTTGCTTATTCTTTTATTCTTTGATGCCTTTATTCTTTCATTCCTTTATTCTTTAATTTATTTATTCTTTGATTAATTAATTCCTTTATTCTTTTATTATTTCATTCTTTAATTCGTTAATTTATTAATTCTTTGTAATTCATTAATTTATTATTTCTTTATTCTCTTATTCATCTATTCTTTAATTTATTAATTCTCTAATTCTTTAATTCATGATTCTTTTATTCATCTCCCACTAACACATTATTAATGTTCCCTAATTTCCCCGGTTAAGAACGATCCCTATTTATCAATACTACATCTACACAAAAAGGGTTTAAATTGCATAACACTCGAATTACATGTTTAATTTAATGCGTAGTTTGGGCGTAGTCAATTTTTGGCGCCGTTGCCGGGGAGATTGAAAATCATTTTTTTAATTTGTTAGTGTATGTATATAAATTGTGCATATTATACTTGTTTATGAATTTCACTTTTGTTAATATTATATTTGTTTATAACATTTACTTACTTGTTTATATTTTATTTATCCATCTTATTATTGTTCTTATTATTTTTGTTTATAATGCTCATACTTTACTTATTCTTAATTTCTAATTTATACTTGTTCATAAATGTTCATAATTTTTTTTTTATTTTATATATATTTGTTCATATTAAATTTGATACTTGTTCATAATTTACTTTCATTTGTTTACTTTTACTTTTACTTGTTTATATTAAAATTGGTACTTGTCATAAATGCATATTTTATATGATCACTTTTCTTTACTTTTACTTTTATTTATTCCATTATACTTTATTCCATTAACTTTCTTTTAATTTTATTCCATAACCTTTATGTTCCACTAACTTTATGTTTACACTTATTTTATTTTTATGTAATCAATTATTTGTTTATGTCTTGTTAAACTTTACATTTTAAATGAAAAAAAAAGAAAAAAAAGAAAATTCGGAATAAATAAAACATAAAAAAATAAAAAAAAAATTTAAAAAAAAAAATTTATGAAACTTTATTCATCTTTGAATTTCCTAAAAGTGTAAGTATTGTTTCCTATTAACTGTTTTAGAGTTGCATGAATCTCTTAGTCCATTTTTCTTCAAAATCTTACTTTCGGGAACAGGTAGTACCCCTCTTATTTACTTTCTCCTTAACCCTTCATGATGTGTGGATTTCATCACCACACACCATAGACTCGAATCTATGGACATGAGGTTGGGGCGGAGTTTGTAAACACTAGGGTTTGGTAGTTCTCTACGTCATCATTTGGATTAATTATGGTGTCTAGGAGAGTTATGACTGGTGACAAGTTTTGGATTAAGAAAAGGAACACCAATGGAGTATATGCCAAGCTAGCCTCGGGGTGCTCTTAAAATTATCCTTGCTTCTCGCGTTACATCTATCTCAACTGGCCATGATTAATGTTGAATGGTGGAATGGTGGTTATCAGTACGCGCAGGCCGTACGCCCAGGAAAGTACTATGAGAAGCGGAAGGGGAAAGTTATTCATGACACTCTAAAACTCTACCTATTGCATTATTATTTTGCATTTGGAACTTGTGTATTTTCTTTCCATAAACATGACTTATTGTTGATTCTGATATTTTATGCAAGTCTCTACTCTCTTCTTGTGCATATGTAATATCGGTTTAAAATTTTTGCAGTCATACTTGTTACATCTCACATTTTCTTGCTAATTATGATTTCCTTGACTTATATTTTCACTACTAACCCTAACTTTGTAACAACTATCCTGTCTTAATTAACTTTCACTAGCTACTTGTGTATACTTGCCTTCTAACTTAGTGTTCTGTTAATATAGGTACGAACTTATGAATGCGCGCTCATCAATCTAAGCTTGATCGGCTGAGAAGACAACTTGACATCTCACCAAGCAACGCGAAATTCAGAGACGCACTTAAGCAAACCGGCTCATCCGGACCTCCATCCCCAATAATCGGTGAGTCCATAAGTGAGAAGAGTAATTCAGAAGAAGAACAGACTTTCGAAACACCAATAGCCATGGCACGAAACCTGAGTATCCGGGAGCAGACATGTGCAAACACAAATGGCACTACAAACTTCTGCATCCAGTATCCCGAGCCTAGAACCAACAAGAAAGATATTGAGCTTAAGAGTGGAGTCCTTCATCAACTACCCAAGTTCCGTGGAGTCAGAAATGAAGATCCACATAAGCACTTAACAGAGTTCCAATTCATCGTTGGTAGTATGTGTCCGGATGATGCGGACTTGGAAATCATGAAGCTGAAAGCTTTCCCGTTGTCCTTGGAAGAAAGAGCACGGGTATGGCTTTTGGGTCTCCCACCCAATCATATTGACTCTTGGGAGAAGTTGGTTCAGGAGTTTCTTACCAAGTACTTCCCTGCCTCAAAGATTACGGTCTTAAGAAAAGAGATCACTGGAATCAAGCAGAAAGAACATGATGAGAATTTCAGCCAGTACTATGAGAGGTTTAAGGAACTTTGTGCTTCATGCCCTACTCACGGGATCACAGAAGGCTATCTTTTAACCTACTTTTATGAAGGACTCAAAGGTTGGGATAGAGGACTGCTCGATGCTGCAGCTAATGGAAGTTTCTTAGCTCGGAGCCTAGTAGATGGTCGTGCACTACTTGAAAGCCGTGCACTCAATGATGCACAATACGAAGGTGCCGATCCTATTTCTAGAAAGGTACATGAGGTAAGTTCCCATGCTATAAATGATTCAAAGTTAGATAAAATCACCTCTATGCTTTCGAATATGCTTGAGCTAAAGAAACAGGTAGCTCCAGTTTGTTCCATATGCTCTCAAGGCCATCTTGAGGAACAATGTCCCTACACTGCAAGGGAGGAAGACTCCGGAACTGAAATGGCACACGCCATTGGAGGCTATCAAGGAGGGCCAAGGACCCAAGGTTACAGTTGGAGAGATCCGAACAATGTCCTAAACCCTCAGCACATGTCGACCGGGCCAAACCGTGTCCAAGACCAGTTCCCAAGGCCCACATGGCAACCAAGGCCCCCGGTCCCATTTTCTAACTTTTCTCATAATCATGCAAATAATCATACTTCTTCATCTTCTAATCCTGATTATGATAAAATGCTGGCTGCTCTTTCCCAAGGGCAGCAAACACTAATGGCTTCAACGCAGGCTCTTGTCACAGGTCAGCAAAATCAACAAAAAGACATCGTTGATCTCAAGGACCAAATGGGTAAGGTCGTGGACTTCATGGGTAAAATCCAAGCTAGCGGGGTGCTTCCACCTCAACCTACACCCAACCCAAATGTAAAACCTGAAGCCAATGCAATCACCACTCGAAGTGGTAAAGTGCTCGGAGAAATAGAACCAGATCCAGCCGTTTCTGAGGCTGAAAAGCACAAGGTGGCAACTAAGACCACCACGACACAACCACCAGTTCAACCTACCCACACACAAGGTGATAACCCAATCCCTTCAAGTTCGGGTGTTACTAATTCCCCGTTTGTGCATGCACCATTTCCAAGTAGGCTTGCCAAATCTAAGAAGAATGAATCCGATGAGGAAATCTTGGAGATCTTCAAAAGGGTGCAAATCAACATGCCCTTGATCGAGTGCATCAAACAAGTGCCGAAATACGCAAAATTTCTGAAAGAATTATGCACTCCAAGGCGCCAGACGAGGGAGAAGGAGGTTGTGATGGTGAGTGAAACAGTTTCTGCTGTAATCCAGCGTCGGCTACCCCCAAAGTTGAAGGATCCCGGGAGTTTTTCTGTTCCCTGCGTGATTGGTAACAAGTCATTTGATAAAGTTATGCTAGACTTAGGAGCATCCATTAATGTTATGCCATATTCACTATATGTTGCCCTAGGTCTAGGTAAATTACAGCATGACGATATTATCATTCAGTTAGCCGATCGCTCTAATGTGTATCCTAAGGGATACGTCGAAGATGTTCTTGTGCAGGTTAACCAGCTCATCTTCCCAGCTGACTTTTATGTCCTAGACATGGAGGATTCCCCTACGAATCAAGCTCCACTAATGCTGTTGGGAAGACCATTCATGAGAACTGCCAAGACAAAGATTGATGTGTTCAATGGAACATTAACTATGGAAGTAGACGGAGAGGAAATTGGCTTCAACATTTTTGATGCCATGAGGTACCCTAGTTCCGCAACTCATACTACTTTTTCTATTGACGTGTGCACTTCTCTCGCAGCGAAACATTTTGATTCAATTCGAGAAGACACACTCAACATGATAATCCAGGAAGGAGTTGGCCTAACGCAATCAGGGGACGCCTTGGTTAAGGATACGGATTATGAACTAGAACCTCGAATTTGGGATGAAGTCATGACCCTAAATGAGACCCCCAGAATGGTGAATCATCAGGTACCCTCGTCATTTCCAATTAGTACTAATGCCACCCTCCTTCAGTGATTCAGGCCCCCGTTCTCGAGCTCAAAGTTTTGCCTGACCACCTGAAGTATGCCTATCTTGGCTCGGACGACACTCTGTCCGTCATAGTGTCTTCTACACTAACCGAGTCACAGGAAGATAGACTGGTACAGGTCTTGACGAAGTACAAGACAGCCATTGGATGGACTCTGTCAGATATCAAGGGAATCAGCCCTACAACCTGTGTGCATCGAATCTTACTAGAAGATGATGCAAAGCCCTCTCGCGAAGCCCAACGTCGCCTCCATCCTCCGATGATGGAAGTCGTGAAACAAGAGGTCATCAAACTCTTGGACTGTCGTGTCATCTACCCAATTTCAGACAGCAAATGGGTCTCACCAGTCCAAGTAGTCCCAAAGAAAAGTGGAGTCACAGTTGTTGCGAACAGTGAAGGAGAGCTAGTGCCCCAACGAACAGTGACCGGATACAGAGTCTGCATCGACTATCGACGCCTGAACAAAGCAACTAGGAAGGATCACTTTCCTTTGCCCTTCATTGATCAAATGCTTGAAAGGTTAGCAGGTCACTCCTATTATTGCTTTCTTGATGGTTATTCCGGGTACAATCAAATCTGTATCGCTCAAAATGACCAAGATAAAACGACTTTCACTTGTCCTTTTGGCACTTTTGCCTACCGAAGAATGCCTTTCGGTTTATGTAACGCCCCAGGTACTTTCCAAAGATGCATGCTTTCTATTTTCTCTGAATACGTCGAAAAAATAATTGAAGTATTTATGGACGATTTTAGTGTCTTTGGGGATAGTTTTGATGCATGCTTAGAACACTTAGCACTTATCTTACAAAGGTGTGTCGAAACTAATCTGGTACTTAACTGGGAGAAATGCCATTTCATGGTTAGACAAGGGATAGTCTTGGGCCATATTGTCTCTGAAAGAGGAATTGAAGTCGATAAATCTAAAGTTGATACTGTGCGCCACTTACCCTCTCCCACTTCGGTGAGAGGAATCCGTTCATTTCTTGGTCACGCAGGATTTTACAGAAGATTTATCCAAGACTTCTCCCACATTGCAAGGCCCTTGTGCCGACTGCTTCAGAAGGAGACACCCTTCGTCTTTGATGCAGACTGTCAGGAAGCTTTTGAAAAGCTTAAAAATCTCTTAACCACTGCCCCCATTCTTTGTGCCCCTGATTGGTCCTTACCCTTTGAACTAATGTGCGATGCCTCTGATTATGCAGTTGGAGCTGTACTCGGACAAAGGCGGGATAAGAAGCCCTACGCCATCTACTATGCATCCAGAACCTTGAATGATGCCCAGATGAACTACACCACTACAGAAAAGGATTTGCTTGCTGTTGTATTTGCTTTAGATAAATTTCGTTCTTATCTACTTCGAACTAAAGTCATTATTTACACTGATCATGCAGCACTGAAGTATCTCCTAGCCAAGAAGGAAGCGAAACCAAGACTGATCCGATGGATTCTTCTTCTTCAAGAGTTTGACATCGAGATTAAAGATAAGAAAGGCATAGAGAACGTGGTGGCGGATCATTTGAGTCGCATTGCACATGAGAGAGATCCTGTGGCGATTCAAGAGATGTTTCCAGACGAACAACTCTTCAGAATCGAGGGAGGTACTCCTTGGTATGCTGATATTGTCAATTATTTAGTCACCAAGCAGTTGCCCACCACCCTCTCCCGTGCACAAAAAGATAACCTTAAGAAGCATGCTAGGCACTATATTTGGGATGAACCTTATTTGTGGAAACACTGTGCAGATTTATTGATTAGGAGATGTGTCCCTGATATTGAACATAGGTCAGTCCTAGAGTTCTGCCATAGCCATGCTTGTGGAGGCCACTTTGGATCTAGAAAAACTGCACTCAAAATCTTAGAATCTGGACTATATTGGCCCACACTTTTTAAAGATGCACATTCATTTTGCTTAGCCTGTGATAAATGTCAGAGATCAGGAAACTTAGGACGCAGGGATGAAATGCCACAACATTATGTTCTTACTGTTGAAATATTTGATGTTTGGGGTATCGATTTTATGGGTCCGTTTCCTCAATCTAATGGCTATCTCTATATCTTACTTGCCGTTGATTATGTATCAAAGTGGGTGGAAGCTAAGGCCACCAGGGCTAATGACTCTAAAACTGTTGCAGATTTCCTCAGAACTAACATTCTTTCCAGGTTTGGGATCCCGCGGGTCCTAATAAGTGATGGAGGAAGTCATTTCTGCAACAAGACCATTGAAGCTTTACTGAAACGGTATGGTGTCACTCATCGAGTATCTACACCTTACCATCCTCAAACGAGTGGAATGGCGGAAGTCAGTAATAGAGAGATCAAGAAGATACTAGAGCGAACTGTGGGTCCTAATCGAAAGGATTGGAGCCAACGGTTGGATGATGTACTTTGGGCATACAGGACGGCATACAAAACACCTATAGGAATGTCTCCCTATAGGTTGGTGTACGGTAAAACATGTCACCTTCCAGTGGAACTAGAGCATAAAGCATGGTGGGCCGTCAAAACGTTCAACATCAAGCTAGATGACGCCGGTCTGCATCGAAAACTCCAGCTGAGTGAGCTTGAGGAAATCAGAAATAATGCATTTGAAAGCACTCTGATCTACAAGGAAAAGGCAAAGGCATTTCATGACAAACAGATCAAGAGTAAAGCATTTGACATTGGCCAGAAAGTTTTGCTTTTCAACTCTCGGCTTAGACTCTTTCCTGGTAAGTTATGTTCTCGATGGGTAGGACCTTTTGTTATCACTAATATATTTGCCCATGGAGCCATACAGATAAAACACGTTGGAACTGGAAAAGAGTTCAAAGTCAATGGCCATAGATTGAAGCCTTATATCGAGGCAATTGGCGAACACGATGTGGAGTCAGAAAGAGTGCTACGACGTCCCATCAGATGAACTGAATTTGGTCTAGGCTGGATGGACGTTAAACTTCAAGCGCTTGTTGGGAGGCAACCCAATGTGTTAGCGAGTGTGAAGGAGTCATCAACACAGATTTGCTTTCTTTCAACCCTTCACTCTTTTACTTTGTTTATGTTTTTCTTTCTTATTTCATTTTCTTAAATCATCTTCCTTACTTTGATTCTATGTTTAAATTACTTCGTATTTTCCTACATTGAGGACAATATAGAGTTTAAGTGTGGGGGAATGGTTTGCAAATTTATTTGTGCATTTGAAATTGTTTTATTAAGTCTTTCTTAATTTGAAATTGTTTTATTTCTTTCTCAAAAAAAAAAAATTATTGCTTTCTTGAGTCTTTTTGTTTTAACGTAGTGTTTTTACGAGTCATCAAGTTGCCCTTTAACTTGTCAATGATATAAGTGAATGGAAATGATTATGTTATGGCCATAAAGATAATCACTACAACTTGAATTTGTTTGTTAATATTTTGTGATTAAGTGTTATAACTTGAAGATAATGCATGTAAATTGGCATATAAACAAGCATGATAAGATAAGTATGAATCATACGAACCTTATGTGAGCTTTAGAACTTAATATACATCTTTGATGAGTGATTCATAAGTTCTTTGTTTAAATTGATATACATATGCCTCATAACTGCTTGCCATAGCTTTTAATGAACTCTAGTGTACTAGAACTTATTCTATGTGATTTTCAAAGCTTTTAAGTCAATAAACTCTCTGATTTTGGAAATGATTAAGGCATTAGGGTTAACACCACAAATTCAAATATCCATGTTCCCTATTTTGTGCGCACGAGTTGCGACCCCCTTAGTTTTAACCCTTCTGAGCCCACATTAAGCCTTTCTTTCATCACCATGATTATCTAAACACTTGAGCTTAGTATAGACATCCTTTACCCTTGTTCCAAGAACTCGGTTGAAGATATAAAGATTGTGTAAGGAGAAAATAATGATGTTGAAAAGACTTTTATGTGTATTATGTGGATTTACTTACTCAAACATTGTTGTATTTTTGACACATGTTATTACCTTGATATCCGAAAATATATATATATATATATATATATATATATTGAGTTTTTATCAAGGTAATAAGGTTTGATTATGTAATGTTTGAGTTAAGTCCCTTACATTTGTAAATCCGACACAAAGAATGATTATGAGGCCCAACATGATGGAATTAGGCCTATGTTCGAAGGGATGGATTACTGACATCATTGCACTAAGGTTGGGAAGCTATGATACGTTTTGGGCGTCTATTGAGTCTTGGAACGAATTGAGCACCACTTGTCCTATATTTTCCTTGCCTCTAAACTTAGCCCCATTACAACCTTCGTAAAGACCTTATGATCCTTAAGATGGTAAATTTTGATTAGTGGAGTCAATCACTTGAGTAAGCTTATGGTTTTGGTTCATGTGTGCAAGTATGTTTTGTTTTTATCTTGAGGTGTTTGTTTGAAATTTTGCAAAAGTACTTCATTTCGATTATGTGAGTATTTCTCACATACTTTGAGTGTAAACACAACCCTTACAAATTGAGTGATCTTATGAGTGCATATCCTTGTGAGTTGATTCATACTTGTTTTAATCATGCAGAAATCCATTTCACCATATTTACTCATTATCTTACTTGTTGAAACATTTTGTCACCATGTATTAACTCTTGAATTCCATATGTTTAAATGTTTTAAGTGAAAATCTTTTATGCCAGGATAATAATGAAATATTGAGACAAATGGTTAAGGGTTTACTTATTTTGAATTCGTAGTTTAGTTTTAGTATTTGCTAGGGACTAGCAAAGTTTAAGTGTGGGGGTATTTGATAGGTCGTTAATTAAGCATTATTTTATATTATTTTATACCCTTTATACTTGACTTTTAATATTAAAATAAGAAATAATTAGATAAATTAATTTATTTTGTGTTATTTTTGTTTAAATAAATAAAGTTTGTAATTGGGTGCATTTTGGCGAAAGAATCGTGTCGATCGGAATTTTAACGAAGAAATTATGGACGAAAATCGGTACGAATATTAATTAAGTGAATTAATTCTCTTTTAAAAATTCTGCAGCCCAAAATCCATTTACAAAACCAGCCCATTCATTCCCGCCAGCCCAGCCCGTGCGGCCCAGGAGCAGCTCAGCCCAGCGAAGTCAGCCCGTGAAGCCCAGCGAAGTCAGCCCGCCAGCCCAGGCCCGCTTGTTCTTCCTTCCCCCTGCCTCTCTCTCTCTCGTTCGGAGAGCGCGTACCGAAGGGAACTTCAGACGCTCGGCCAGCGCCTACCGACGACAGGACCTACGCCCCAGCTCACGCCTGCCGACCAGCCGCCCACTTTCCAGCACGCACCTGTCGGCCACTCGCCCCCTTTCCAGCGTGCGCCCACCGAAAGTTCCCTCCTCTTTTCAGCAGCTCCAGATTCCTCTCTTTGCTGTTTTTCATGCTTTTCTTTTCTTTTTTTTTAATTTCTCTTCCCCAAAAACCACCCATACTCATCATTTCACTTTTGAATATTTTTATTATAATTTTTGTTTAGTTTTTATTTATTTTCTAGGGTTTAATTTGAGTTTTTCCCCTATAAATAGGAGTTGATTTCACTTGTTGAAATCACTTCCAAGAAGCACAAAATTGAGCCTCTTTTAGGAGAAATCTTGCCAAAATAGTTCCAATACAATTTTGAGAGTTCAAGTCCGAATTTCCTTGTTTAATCGTCTTCCATCTTCATAGGGTTCCAGCCGCTGTTCGGTATTCCTTGTGAAAAACAATCCATTGTTCTCACCTAATCTGAAAAGTGTAACATTTGCTCTCCATTCTCTTAAACTCTTTTATTTGTTATTGGTTCTAATTATAATGCAATATATGTATTGGTTTCTCCTTCCTATCTTTTGTGAAAATTGAGTATAATCTCCATGTGTTTTACTTTCTAAAAATCATTTACTTCTTACATTCTAGAGCTTAAACTTCATTTCGAACTTAAATGTTGATCCGCTGTTCGGGGCATTTAGAGTAGATTTGGAGAGATTTAATGTATGACCGCTGTTCGGCGCATTAAATCACAAACTTAAGGTAATTATATTGTAAGTAATAATCCGCTGTCGGTGCATTTATAATATGAAAAATGTATGAAGAAATATGAGTTTGTGAAGGTATAATTTCGTGATTAATTCGAATTTTTGCAAATTGTAGTATGTTGGTGAAGTTTGTGTTTACGGGAAGTCAACTTTGTGCATAAGTTAGAATAGAAATAGAATGAGTTCATCTATGCTTTTACATATTTATTACAAACCTCTCCAAAACCCCCCTTGCTTATTCTTTTATTCTTTGATGCCTTTATTCTTTCATTCCTTTATTCTTTAATTTATTTATTCTTTGATTAATTAATTCATTTATTCTTTTATTATTTCATTCTTTAATTCGTTAATTTATTAATTCTTTGTAATTCATTAATTTATTATTTCTTTATTCTCTTATTCATCTATTCTTTAATTTATTAATTCTCTAATTCTTTAATTCATGATTCTTTTATTCATCTCCCACTAACACATTATTAATGTTCCCTAATTTCCCCGGTTAAGAACGATCCCTATATATCAATACTACATCTACACAAAAAGGGTTTAAATTGCATAATACTCGAATTACATGTTTAATTTAATGCGTAGTTTGGGCGTAGTCACTAGTTCATTGGTTTGGTCGGTGCAACTGAACCGGCAGAACCCATTCAGGTTCATTTTCGGTCTGTTTTATTCCATTTTGATTCCTATCCCTTTGTTTACCTCCCTAGAATTGATTTATGATCTTAGAACGAAGAAAAACGGGCCAAAACTCACCTTGGATCGATTGAACAGTGATGGCTAAGTTTTCCTCCTCTGTCCAGGCGGTTCCACCGTCCGCTGCCCCTATTCTTGATGCCTCCGTACTCGTACAAGCCTCACAGACATCATCCAATCCCAGACATCCCAAAACTCGAAATCGAAATTTGAATAACAATGGGGTTTCTCGGGTTTACCTTCCTCCCGTTGTCCTTCCGCCGTCCACGACGGCTCTTTCATCGACCATCCAACATCACACCCCCCCCCCCCCCCCCCTTAGCCTCACTCTCTTTTCCTCAAGCTAAATCAGTAGGGGAAGGGTTTGGTGTTTGGGTTGCACAGGTTGAGATGATCGAATCAGAAATGTAATAGGGAGCAGATGCATGTATGTAATCATAATGGGCAATGGATGAGTGACACTTTTCACTCATCCATTGGGCCATAAACAAAATATATGGAGCCCACAATAGGACAAAAGTCCACTTTGCCTGGTAAAATGTGCCACCGTAAATAGTACCTCAAAGCTTCTGTGAATCATAACTTTCTCATCGAACGTTCAATTTTGACGTGACGCCTGTCTACACACTCATATCGACCCGATCTACGTAACGGTCCTCGGCACTCGAACATCGGACCTCCTAGGTCAAAAGTCAACTTTTGCCCTTGTTCAAGGGCAAAATTGTAAATTCACCCTGAACGTCTGATAATCCTCAGCAAATCCCCGATTAGCCGTGCTAATCCATAATTTAGTCTTAATTAATCCCTAAAATCAGGGCTGGGTCGTTACAATAGGTATCCTCATTGTTGATGTAGAAATCGTCCGGACTTATAGAATTCCTTATTGATCCCTACACACCATAACAAGAAACAAACGGGGTTAAGGTTGAAGCCTGGGGGCTAGTTCAACTAAGAACACTCAGATGCGAAAGTCAGTTTAATCGAGAGAATAAACCGGCAGAGTTTCAGTTTGAGTTTTTGAATTACCTCCTGAAGTGGAGAGAGGCCATGTATTTATAGTGGAGTCTTGTGGGTCACCGGAACATCTGATTGGTTGAAGAAGATAGTGTTTAATAGGTAATTTTACCGAGAGAAATCACTATTATTAACTATATAAATAATAATAAATAACTCACGGAGAGATTATTTATTATTGACATTAATCTGATTAATTAATATATGTAATTGGTAAATATATTAAATTAATACGAAGATCGTGGGATGCCGTCATCGTATTTACCAGGGGTAATATCGACATTATGAGAGTTATGAGCCACGTGGCAGCTGCATAATTTTCCGATGATTTATGGTTCCACAAATGCACCCACATCGCTTAGGAATTCAGGGAATCCTAAGAGATGTAATTTTTATTGTGGTCGCGATAAACGTTTTTTTTTAAATGGGAGTAGGACTCCGTTTAATCTTGAATGTTCCTTCTAGTAATTGGAATCCTGCTCGTCATTAGATATCACTTGGATTTGCTATAGGAAACTTTGGGCTTGAAACCTCGTATATTAGTTTACTCTTGAAGCCCAATTAGTTATTAGGGTTTGTGGCTCATTTATTTTATTTAAGTGTGGGCGTTATTAGCCTTTATATTCAATAAAAAATTGAACCCTAATATTTGGGTCACCATTGGTGAAATGGTTGAGGCCTCCTACCTTGAGCTTGATCGAAGAAAAACATCCTCATAACGGCTCGGCTAGTTGAAGGGCTTCGTTGGCATGTAATTGGCTGAGCCAGGCAGCCCACGTGAGGTACAGCAAGGATGGCGTGATGGTGGACAGATTAGGTTTGCAGGTACTGGACATGCGATCCTCACGTGGAAAGAGATGTCCACTAATGTCGGCCACACTGCACCCTTTTTGTCTTTTTTTTCTGCAGCCCTTTTTTTTGTCAGCTTGCTGCAAGTCACAGCTTTTACTTTGATGTACATTTTGTATCTTTCTTTGACGCCGCCTGTATATATTTTATATATTATTTTTCTTTTGTTTAGCATTGATTTTTTGCAGATTCTGAGAGTTCTAGATGTCCGATTAAAACAATTCAAGCGGTGGTGCGCTCTACTCTCCAAGAAGATAATTTTAAGATACATGAAGACATACTTTTAATGACAGGACCCATCTCAATCCCCCTAGGATTAATGCGGGACGACCTTGTTCCCATCTGACACGAAGTGTCAGACAAGGGATATTTCCAACCTTTGCCCTCTCGGGCTATCAGAGTACGCCAGGATCCGGAGGAGGTATGTGATATCTCGGTCTCTGCTACAGTCCACATCCGTTCAACCTGAAGGCCAGTCAAAACATTAAAAGCTGCGAGTGGACAAAACAAGAGTTTATAAAAACATTTTAACGAAGACATTTGTACCCTTCACTAAAAAGCATGCATGCATTCGAAAGCCATTTAATCCAAAAGAACCATAGGTGGGAACTAAGCCCAAAATCATAACCGAAAGAACCATAAAGAACCAACAACACGGGCCACTACCCAAAACCTGTGCATATCATATACATCATATATACATATAATTCACACAACCAATCCTGTCACGGTTTCCAAAGCTACGAGCGTGCTACCCGGGGTCTCAAACCCAAGTCTCTCAGAGTACAAGGTCAATTTCCGTAGACCAATGATCCGTCCTGAGGTTACGATCCATGCCTTCCTGAGAGTAAGGAACCCAACTGGGGGGTGACTCCACTCAGTCGGTGCTCCATGACTACTCCAGGGTCCACCCAGGCCAACGACCCTCTCTGGAGGTGATAATAGAAGTCAAGGAAGGTATATGAACATATATATACATATAACATACACATTCATGCCTGGTCCCCCTAAACCGTCATGATCCATAATATCCATGTCATTCATATATATATATATATATAAAACATCTTCCATGCCCGGTTCCCATAAATCGTCATGTACCACAATAACCTTTCCAGGGTTCATGCCGGTTCCCATAAATCACCATGAACTTGGAAATCCATTTAGGGTCCCTAACCTGAAATCATCAATGTAAAACAACTGGGTCTCGTGCCCGAATATATGACTCAACTGGGCATCGTGCCCGATATCTCAGGGTCAGTCACGACTCCGATCGAAGGGATATGTGCAACCATCCATCCAGGACTGCCCTCAATCCTGGTATGTCGTCGTGAACGAATCAACCGACGCGACCACCACAAGATCATGGTGCACTCATCACCGATCGATATCCTGAACCGTCAGCACTCTGAAGTCGAGCCTCCATCGGCTACCCGACAACAATCGTGCATCGTGACCTCTCCGGAAGGGACACATCCCAATCCGGAGGGGAGCGTCGTATCGTCTGTCGCCGTGCACATAACACTCGTCGCGACCACGATTCAGACCCGTAGGTCATCAATAGCGTCATATGCCCGAGACAAAACCAAATGGGTTTCATACCCGAGTTTATCCTTTTGGAAATCCAAATCCATTTCATTTAGACCAATAAAGACATACAAACCCGTATTGGCACCGTATAGGGCTGAAACCTCGAAATACGTGCCAATACGTAACCACACATCCAAATGCACTCATTTCATCACAAAACATGTAAGAAAACATATCATAAACATTTACGCATGCACCAATTTAGAAAACAAGGTTCACTCACAGACCGTCCGAGCTGCCGCCTCGATTTGCATGCCATACGGCTCTCCTGAGCCAATCACCGTCACCTGGACTCCCAAAACTGTCCAAATCGTAATAGAAGGTTACTAACTACTTATTTAACCTCCCATTAAAGCCCCGTAATTTTTCGG
Source organism: Prinsepia uniflora (assembly GCA_032719365.1). Lineage (NCBI taxonomy): Eukaryota > Viridiplantae > Streptophyta > Magnoliopsida > Rosales > Rosaceae > Prinsepia > Prinsepia uniflora. The sequence goes on along the minus strand of CM064861.1, from coordinate 67,595,460 downwards.
AATTTTTAGCTATTTTTAATCCCGATCCGAAACCTTCCGATGCCCCGAACATTATCGAGACAGTGTCCGATCGACACGAAACCAATCCCAAAATGTTCGTTACATCGAATAAAAGATTTCACGTATTGAAAACATTCCCAAAAGGTCACTCACGCGCTCCCACGCGCCCAAAGAAGGCTCCTGCGTGTGAGCCCACGCGCCACTGTTCATCTTCCACTTCCTCAGGCGAACCGAGTTCACCTGCAACTTGAACCGGCCGAACCGGTTTGGACCGGTTCATCATCCAATCTCAACTATTTTCATCCCATTTTGTCCCATTTCAATCCCTACATGTTCCTAACCTCATTTTCTATCTTTTAAACATTAAAAATAGAAAAGAAACCACAAAAACCGGTACCTTTCTAATCGGCCATGGCGGTGGTGCCTGGCCATCAGTCCCTTGCGTGCACTCAATCTCTCACTATCTCAGTCACTCTCCTGGTTGTGCACACACAACAAAGATGATTGAGGTGGGGTGTTTGTGTTCGGGTTGCCAAGGAAAAAATTGAAGAAAAATGGAGTTTGATGCACGGGGGAAAATGAGAGATTATATAGATGAGGGTGATGATGATCAGAACAGAGAGAGATGAGATGGACGGCGTGGATTGAAGGTTTAGATTAGATGAAGGGCCAAGATTAAAAGATGAATTAAGTGGAAATTATAAAATAATTAAATATTATTATTTTAATCAAATCTCACCAATCAATGTGAGATCCACTTTTTAGGGATAATTACCAATTGGCTGAGTGACACTTGTCACTCATCCATGGGTCCCACACTAAAAGTCAACAAATCAGATATTGCCAAATGTCCTCGCCTCGTAATGCGTGCATAGTGAAACCAAATTTCCGTGACCCATAACTTTACCGTTCGAAATCCGATTTCAGCGTGCCGTCTGTTTAAGGATTCGTATCGTCTCGATCGACGTAACGATCCTTGGCCCTCTGCCGTCGGACCTCCCACGTTAAAAGTCAATTGTTTGCCCCTTTTAACCAAAATTACCAATTTACCCCTAACTTCCGAACGTCATAACTTTTCCCTCGAGTGTCGGAATTGAACGTGCCACCTGTCTATGAACTCGTGACGTCCTAAACTACGTCACGGTCATCGATCAAAGTCCATTTGACCGCCTGAATGAAAAGTGAATGTTTTGCCCACTCCTAGGGGCAAAACGGTCAGTTTGCATTCGTTCGTCCAATTTCGCCCAACTAATCACCGATTAACCTCACTAATCTAATCCCGGATTTCGGGACGGGTCGTTACAACCTTCCATCCTTAATTAATTTCATCCTCGAAATTCCAAACGTTATTCCCTCCTTAATTAGTTTCGCTCTTGAAACTCCAACTATCCTGATTCCACATCCACCTCGTGGAAATAATTCGAGCTCACGACACGTGTACACTCGTACACCAAAATACCATTGGTATATCCTATATACCGTCACCAGGCACCACAAGTCTGCCCGGTATCGTACCTCGAACAACGCACAAGGTACGTACATCTATCCATCAGTCAGACTACAGCCACCTAGGTCGTAGCCAAACAGGTTTCAATTCTAGAGTCCATCTGTCCAATCCTGTACCAGACAGATCGAAACTCCAACTCAACATCCTTTCCAAATCCGAATCCGAAATCATCATTCCGTAAACTAGTATTAGGAATGACCATTCCGAACCCAAATCCATAAATCCACTTTCAATTTCCAAAATTGAATCCTAAATCGTCATCTTGAAATTCGATTCCAAAACCCGAAATCTCGTTCACGTCTACCGAGACACACCAATTTCAAACCTATCGGTTACCCATTTAATCGATTACCACAATACAATCGATTGACCTTCTTAGGGAAGCCAACCACAATATCCACACATCTAGGCTGACCAAATTCGACCTCGTCGGACACTTACTCGGGCGTAATATATCGTACGGGATTCACTTCGAAAAGAAGTTCAGTCCCAACATCCTCAACTAATTTCGACATCTAAACAGATTAGTCAAAGACGAGACACGTCGAGACTGTGGGTTCTCTCTCATTACCTCGTATCGATCCTTGGCATTCCACCTGGAAAAAACCAAGGATGATCCAACACGATGACATCAAAACTCATCCTACGTGAATGCAACCAAAACTCGCTGCACTCACCACGCCACGTAATCCAACATCGTCTGCCACCAAGAAAAAAATGAGAAATCTCAGTCACCTAACTTCAATATACTCAACTCCTCCTGATGACCCAAGACAAATCCTGGGTTCACCAACCAATACACGATCAAAGTACTAGTGACAACAACCATCATCTGCCATCCTCTGCATCATAGGCCTCATCTACCATCATCTACCATGGCAGAACCTGAGAAGTCACCCAAAATGACTTCGAAATACTCATTACCAATGCGGAAAACCCGCATTTCTCGTGTCACCTCAATCGCAAACTCTCGCGATTTCCGAAGTTCCAACCATGTCGGAACCATTATACTCGGACATCATCCACGTGTCCCCTTTTTGACTGTTTACGGACACATGCCCATTTTACAACCGTATATGTACATCCAAAAGGATGTCAATTCATCCTAATCTGATGTACCGCTGGACTGAAAAGTCACAATAGACTCCTCAGACAAATCTCTACATACCACCATATTTGACCAATCCTGACCAACTGGTCGCTAAGCCCCACGACAGATCGATTCTTACGTCTCAACTACCATTGGATCCTATCCAGTCCATAACTATTTGTGATCCACTCCTGAACCACAGATACCGAATATATGATCATCTCGACGGAGTCACCTCTCGACTCGTAACTCATACCGATCCATCACCAGCACCAACACCAGTACCAAGTACCAGGATCATCACTAACACCAGCACTAGTACGACCACTGTCACTATCACCAACATCACCTGTCAGCATCAGTATACGAGCATCCATACCAGTTTCAGTATCAGCACGCCGTGTGCAAAACTTACAACCCTGGATCTCCGCTCATACCGAGCGACGATCCCGTAACTACAACCACTCTTGGTAGTAGTGCCTGCCACAGACTCGTGCAGACCTAACCATCAGACATCACGATCTAGACTCCGCATCCAACGGAATTAATCGCCCGTACCAACTACTCCGTATTCCCACTCCGGGATTCTACCGACAAGTACCAACCCTGGTAACCTGTCCAACCAACTCTAACCAGTCGTAACTCGACTAAACCAATGTCGTCTACCAGGACGCCCATGACCTTAGTTGTACCTACTATCTATCACAATAAAAGTAGTACGACAACCAATTAGGTTTAACCGGTTACTACAGCCTCGACTGTGAAGTGCAGTCCCATCACTAAAGCTGAAATGACTCGACCAAACATGACCAATGGTCGATCCCAACTATGAAAAGTCGTCAAAGTCAAACCACACTCCCACTTACTTTTTCGAACCATACACCTAAGGTAGGGTTCCACGATCACACCTAGGGTTTCACTGAACCCAACTGCATAAGGCAGTATATTCCACAATCTGACATACTCCATGGTCATGACATCGTAAAGACGTCAATCCAATCCTACCGTCAAATCAACTAGGATTCCTCGAATTCGGCTGCCCCCAGCAGCATAGCCATTTAACTCAACCAAAATCTGATCATCTGATGGTCCCAATTCCTAACTAGTCGTCAAACTGATTCCACAGTATCGTGAAAGACGATCCCAACTAATCGTCTCACGATCACAACTCCAAAGTACTATTACGTGCATCCTTCCGTGGGGTCCCACATTGTCATCCCCGACAGAATTATGGAAACCCCGGCATCTAGTGCCAAATCAAGACGTTTATCCATTCAATCCTACTAACTACGGTACCGATATCCCAACTATCATGTTGATAACGAACTGTAGCCCATTGAGACATCACATCCTCGACCTGCGTACGGAGTATCGCGCAAAATACACTCTGGAATTCAGAGTAACATGAGCAAACCTTCTCTGATACCACGCTGACAGGACCCATCCCAATCCCCCAAGGATTAATGCAGTACGACCCTGCTCCCGTCTGACACGAAGTGTCAGACAAGGGATATTTCCAACCTTTGACCTCTCGGGCTATCAGAGCACGCCAGGATCCGGAGGAGGTATGTGATATCTCGGTCTCTGCTACAGTCCACATCCGCTGTCAACCTGAAGGGCAGTCAAAACATTAAAAGCTGTGAGTGGACAAAACAAAAGTTTATAAAAACATTTTAACGAAGACATTTGTACCCTTCACTAAAAAGCATGCATGCATTCGAAAACCATTTAATCCAAAAGAACCATAGGTGGGAACTAAGGCCAAAATCATAACCGAAAGAACCATAAAGAACTAACCACACGGGCCACTGCCCAAAACCTGTGCATATCACATATCATATCTCATAACCATATATCATATACATCATATATACATATAATTCACACAACCAATCCCATAAATCGTCATGTACCATAATGACCAATCAAGGGTTCATGTCGGTTCCCATAAACCGTCATGAACCGGGAAATCCATTTAAGGTTCCCTGACCTGAAATCAAAACTGTAAAGGAATCTGGGTCTCGTGCCCGAACATAGGACATCAACTGGGCACCGTGCCCAATATGTGAGGTCATATGCCCGAGACCAAACCAAATGGGTCTCATAACCGAGTTTATCCTTTTTGGAAATCCAAATCCAAATTATTTAAACCATTGAAGAAATACAGACCCGTATAAGCACCGTATAAGGCCGAACCCTCGAAATACGTGCTTATACGTAACCACATACAAATGCACCCATGGCATTACCAAACATGAATTAAAACATATAATAAACATTTATGCATGCATCAATTTAGAAAACCAAGGTCCACTCACAGACCGTCCGAGCTGCCGCCTCGATTTGCGTGCCACACGGCTTTCCCGAGCCAATCACCGTCACCGGGACTCCCAAACCTGTCCAAATTCATTTAGAGGGTTACTAATAGCCTCATTAACCTCTCATTGAAGTCCCATAATTTTCCCGATTTTCTAACTATTTTTAAACCGACCCTAAACCTTCGGACACCCCGAAATCTATCAAAACGATGTCTGATTGACACAAAAACAGTCCCAAAATGTTCATTACATCGAATAGATGATTTCGTATGTTGAAAACTTCCCCAAATTATGGGCCACGCGCCCTCACGAACCCCAAGAGTGGCATGTGCACTGTTCATCTTCTCCTACAATGGACTGAATCGGTTTTTCTGGTTCTGGACCGGTTTTACTGTGCTAAACCGGCGTGACCGGTTCAGTGGTTTTTTCCCTTTGTTTTGGCCCGATTCCAACCCCAATTAATCCTATAATTCCTATTTCTTCATTCCCTGTCATTTTCAATCATTAAAACTACCTAAAAATGCCTAAATCCTACCTATAATCGAAGGGCCTCACGGCCTTGTTTTTTCCATTTTCCTTCCCACGGCTTCTCAGCCGTTAAACCCCATCAAAACTTTAATATCAAGTCCCTAGCAACCTAATAACCATTTCCTAATCATGCAAAATCAACCATATTGTGCAGAATCGAAATAAAATGAAAATGTGCTAAACCGAGCACCTCTCGGTTTCTTGGCTGCGCCGTCCTGGGCCGGCCACCACATCATCCTGTCCTCCCCCACTCTCTGGCCTCTCAGTCATGATCATGGGTAATGGGTTGGATTGGTTTGGGTTGCACATATGAGAGGAAATGGTGGGGTCGGGGGTTGAGTGTTGTGGGGGATGGTTTGCACGACTAAGGGATGGTATGCATGTATGGGAACATAATGAGCAATGGATGAGTGAAACTTGTCACTCAACCATTGGGCCCTTGTAAAATATCTGGCCCACTTAAGGACAAAAGGTAAGACATTTCGTAAAACGTCCAATAGTGCCCCGAAATGTCCGTGAACTGTAACTTTGCCGTCAAACGTCCGAATTCGACATGTCGCCTGTCTATGGATTCGTATCGTCCCGATCTACGTAATGGTCCTCGGCCCTCGGCCATCGGACCTCCCGGTCAGAAAGTCAACATTTGCCCTTTTAACCAAAATTATCAAAATGCCCCTAAACTTCCGAATGTCATAACTTCTTCCTCGAATGTCGGAATTGAACTTGCCACCTGTCTATGAACTCGTGACGTCCTAAGCTACGTCACAGTCATCGGTCAAAGTCCATTTGACCGTCCGAATGAAAAGTCAACGTTTTACCACGGCTAGGGGCAAAACGGTCATTTTGTATCGTTCATCCGATTTCGCCTGACTAATCATCGATTAACCTCACTAATCGTGATTAGTCACTAATCTAATCTAGGAATTTGGGACGGGTCATTACAACCTTCCCTCCTTAATTAATTTCGTCCTCGAAATTCCAACCGATCTAATTCTAACCGTTCTTCCCTCCTTAATTAGTTTCGTTCTCGAAACTCCAACTATCCTGATTACATATCCACCTCGTGGAAATAATTCGATCTCACGACACGTGTACAGTCGTACACCCGCTAACCAGAACAAAACTCGTCTGCACCCAGACATACCACTAACAAACGCGTCATATCGACTACACTCGACCAAGTTGAATGACAGTAGCCATAAGGTCCGAATTGACATCACTTGTCAACTCTACCAAGTCGCGGACACAAACAATCGACGGTTCCTTTCTCTATCACCGAACTATCCTGATGTCTACCCCCTTTGGGAGTCTATAGACCTCACTAATCGATCCACGCTGACACATCCGACAAACTGTCACCACTTGACAGTCGCTAGTCAAAAACTAACACTATACCCACTTGTGGTTATACTAAACACCAACTCACTCAACCTGAGTATACGCATACCACCAAATACTCGACCTGTGTGTAACTGGACCCATCAGAAATACCATGACCCAACGCACAGTTTCCAATGTCCAGTTCACGACCTCAACTAATCCGATGGTATCAGAACCAATCCGACTACCAACACGCTCACCATCATACCACTGGTATAACCTATATACCATCACCAGGCACCACAAGTCTGCCCAGTATAGTACCTCGAACAACGTACAAAGTACGTACATCTACCCATCAATCAGCCTACAACCGTCTAGGTCGTAGCCAATCACGTTTCAATAATGGAGTCCATCTGTCTAATCCAGTATTAGACAAATCGAAACTCTGAACCATTATCCATTACCAAATTCGAATCCGCAATTTCGTAAGAAATCCCGAATCCAAACCCAAAACTCATATACATAACTATGTACAAATCCGAATCCGAAATCATCATTCCGTAAGCTAGCATTTGGAATAACTATTCCGAACCCAAATCCAAAAAAGGAAATCCACTGTCAAGCTCCAGAATCAAATCCTGAATTGTCACCCAGAATCCGATTCCAAAACCCAAATCCAGAAATCCACTTTCAAGTTCCAAAATCAAATCCTGAATCGTCATCCAGAAATCTGATTCCAAAACCCGAAATCTCATTCACGTCTATCGAGACGCACCAAAATCGAACCTATCGGTTACCTGCTTAATACATTCGATTGACTTCATAGGGAAGCCAATCCCAACATCAACACATCTAGGCTGACAAAATCCAACCTCGTCGGACACTTACTCGTCGGACAACTACTCGGGCGAGTAATAAGCCATATGGGATTTACCTCGAAAAGAAGTTCATTCCCAACGTCCTCAACTCAAACGTCCAGGTAAGAGCGATAAACTCTCCACATATCTGGATCATCAAGATCACGATCCAGATCCATCACTATGTCAACCGACCATAGACGTCACGATCGAGATTCATCACTGTGTCACCCGATCATAAATGCCACGATCGAGGATCATCACGACACCCAAAGTTCTCAACCATTTCCCATATCTAAATAGATTAGTCAACGACGAGACATGTCAAGACTGTGGGTTCTCCCCAATCACTTCGTATCGATCCTTGTCATTCCACCGAGGAAAATCAAGAATGATACAAAACAATGACATCAAAATCCGTCCTACGCGGATGCAACCAAAACTCACTGCACTCACCGCGCCACGTAATCCAACATCGTCTGCCACCAAGCAGAAAATGAGGAATCTCAGTCACCTAACTTCGATATACTCACTCCACCTGATGACCCAAGATAAACCACTGGTCCACCAACCAATACACGATCAGTGTACTAGTGGCAACCAACAACATCTACATCATCAACATCATCTACCATCATCAATCATGGTAGAATATGAGAAGTCACCCAAAACGACTTCGAAATACCCATTACTAATGCAGAAAACCCGCATTCCTTGTGTCACCTCAATCGCAACCTTTCGCGATTCCGAAGTTCCATCCAGATTGGAAACAACACACTCGGACATCAATCACGTGTCCATCACCAATTTAACTCTACCCGTGATCCACCCCCGAACCATAGATACCGAACATATGCCCATCTCGATGGATGTGACTCAACGTCATCACAATCACAGGCACCAGCACTAGTACCAGCACACTAACACCCGTATCATTATCAGCATCGGCACACAGACATCAACATCAGTATCAGCATCGGCACACAAACATCAACATCAGTATCAGCATCTGCACACAAGGTGCAAAACTGACAACCCTGGATCTCCGCTCCTACCGAGCGACGATCCCATACCTTTGCTCAAATTGGAGAAACTCTGCCTCCGTCGTACCCAACAACTCTGGGTACAGTCACCCTGACAACTCATATGAGAAAAGGAAACGTCCCCTGAACGTCTCCGTCTCATTCTGCGATCGCACTCAGCCGTAATCGAGTCGAATCCAGAATCACTGCTCGTACATATGCGTTACTCACGCACCTCGTATCATCGTCACGACCGACAGTCCCATCGTCACAATCGTCACGGCAACCTGAGTCTACTCGACCTGATAAGACTCGACTACATCCATCGACAGTAGCGTCTGCCACAACCTCGTGCAGACCTAACTACCAGGCATCTCGATATCCAGATTCCGCATCCAACGGAATCAATCGCCCGTACCAACTACTCCGTATCCAACTCAGGGATTCCATCGACAAGTACCAACCCTGATAACTTGTCCAACCAACTCTAACCTGTCGTAACTCGACTCAACCACTGTCATCTACCAGGTCGCCCAGGACCTTAGTTGTACCAACAATCCATCACAACTAACGTAGTACGACAACTAACTAGGTCTAACCGATAAATACAACCTCGACAGCAGAGTGCAGTCCCAACACAAGATGATATGACTAGACCGACTAACGAACCCAAATCTGAATAGTCGTCAAAGTCAAACCAATTACCAACTCACCTTTCCGAACCATACACCTAAGGTAGGGTTCCACAATCACCTCCTAGAGTTTCTCGGAACCCAACTGCAAGCTACCAACTACAGTATAATCCATAATATGACCGACCCCGCGGTTCCGACATTGTAAAGAGGTCAATCCAATCCTACCATCAAATCAACTAGGATTCCACGAATCCAGCTGCTCCCAATAGCATAGCCACCAAACTCAACAAGATTCGACCATCGAATGGCCATAATACTGAACTAATCGTCGAAACCGATCCTACGACATCGTGAAAGATGATCCTAACTAACCGTCTCACGATCAAAACTCGAAAGTACCGTATACGTTCATCCATTCATAGGGTCATACTCTGCCAACCCTGATAGAACTATGGCAACCCCGGCATCTAGTGCCGAACCAAAACGATCCAATCTTACTAACTATCGTATCGGCACCCCAACTATCAGGTTGATCACGAACTGTAGCCCATTGAGATATTACATCCTCGACCTGCGTACTACTCCAAGAGCTCCGAGGTTGCTCGAATAAAGACAACCCCACTCTGATACCACGTTGACAGGACCCATCCCAATCCCCCCAGGATTAACGCGGGATGACCCTGCTCCCGTCTGACACGAAGTGTCAGACAAGGGATATTTCCGACCTTTACCCTCCCGGGCTATCAGAGTACGCCAGGATCCGGAGGAGGCATGCGATATCTCGGTCTCTGCTACAGTCCACATCCAATGTCAACCTGAAGGGCAGTCAAAACATTAAAAGCTGTGAGTGGACAAAACAAGAGTTTATAAAAACATTTCATAAGAAGACATTTGTACCCTTCACTAAAAAGCATGCATGCATTCGAAAACCATTTAACCAAATGGAACCATCTGTGGGAACTAAGCCCAAAACCATAATCAAATCAAATATACGGGCCACTGCCCAATCCATAAGAGACCAGTAAGGGACTCAGCCCAAAACCATAACCATACTGGAACCAAATACACGATCCACTGCTCAAATCCTGTGCACACCTGTGCACACCACATATCAAAGAATCATAAAGATTCAACCATACGAGCCACTGCCCAAAATAATACGGGACTTGTAACGACCCGTCCCGAATTCCAGGATTAGATTAGTGACAAATCACGATTAGTGATGCTAATCCGTGATTAGTTGGGCGAAATCGGACGGACGATGCGAAATGACCGTTTTGCCCCTAGTGGTGGCAAAACATTGACTTTTCAATCGGGCTGTCAAATGGACTTTGACCGATGACCGTGACGTAGTTCGTGACGTCTCGAGTTCATAGACAGGTGGCACGTCGAATTCGGACGTTCGACAGCGAAGTTACGGTTCACGAAAGTTTCGGGATGCTATTCCCGGCGACACATTCTGCGAGACAAAAAGTAAGTTTTGTCTTTTGTGGGCCCAGTTACTTTTCAGCAACCAATGGATGAGTGACACTTGTCACCCATCCACTAGCCAACCTCACCCATTCATGCACCAAAACCCATCCCCGTGCATCGTCCATTTTCTTTGTTCCCAAACACAAACCCGATCCCATTTCTCACCCAAAAAAATCCAAACCCTTGACCTGTGAGCATAACTGAGAGGGCAGAGAGATGGAGAGGACCAGCTGGACGTGGTGGCTGGCCAAGCAGAACCGCCGTGGGCGGCGGAGGAGAAAACCCGAACGAGGTAATCGGTTTTGCCCGTTTAATCCATTTTCGATTTCTAGTTGTTATGGGTCGATTTGGACGATTGGTTTGAGTTAAATAGGTTGCTAGGGAGTTGTTAGAGAGGTTTTGGTGGTGGTTGGACGTCGGGGAAGCCCTGGGAGGTTTCGGGAAAATTGAACCGTGGATTTTCGTGGGTTTTAGGGGTTCTAATTAATTGGGTTAGGTTCCTAGGACGATTATAGGAAGGTTAGGATTGATTAGGATTGAAAACGGTGAAAAACTGGGCCGGAATGAGCCTGGACCGGTTACGCCGGTCCAGTTGCAGGGGTTGGACCGGACCGGCCGACCCGGACCAGCTGTGCGAGGTTGAAGGTGGTGACGGGCATGATGACGTGGCACCTATCAGATTGTCAGGTGATGTGGACCACTCATCAGCCGACACGTGTCACATGTCAGTGCACAGTCAGCACTGACATGTCAGTGACGTGGCCCAATCAGGGGCTGACGCGTGACACAGACGTGGACTAGTGCCGTGATGACACGTGGCACATGTCAAACTGCCACATGGCACTGACAGCACAGTGACATGGACCAATAGGAGAATGACACGTGGCACCTGTCAGACCTAACAGCTGTTAGATGATGTCATGCTGACGTCAGCGATGACGTCAGCATGTACTGTAGCTGGCGCATGCAGCCCACGCGCAGCCACTTCAGGCGGCGCGTGAGGGCGCGTGACAGGGAATATGGGGAAGGTTCCAACATACGAAATCTTCTATTCGATGTAACGAACATTTTGGGACTGGTTTCGTGTCGATCGGACACCGTCTCGATAGGTTTCGGGGCATCGGAAGATTTAGGTTCGGTTTTAAAAATAGTTAGAAAATTGGGAAAATTACGGGGCTTTGGTAGGAGGTTAATTAAGTAGTTAGTAACCTTCTATTACGATTTGGACAGGTTTGGGAGTCCCGGTGATGGTGATCGGCACAGGGAACCGTATGGCACGCAAATCGAGGCGGCAGCTCGGACGGTTTGTGAGTGGACCTTGTTTTCTAAATTGGTGCATGCATAAATGTTTATTATATGTTTTATTACTTGTTTGATGATGCCATGGGTGCATTTGTGTGTGGTTACGTATAAGCACGTATTTCGAGGTTTCGGCCTTATACGGTGCTTATACGGGTCTGTATTTCTTATTGGTTTTAATGAAATGGCCTTGGATTTCTAAAAGGATAAACTCGGGTATGAGACCCATTTGGTTTTGTCTCGGGCATATGACTTCAGATTCCGGGTACGGTGCCCAGCTGATGTCCTATGTTCGGGCCCGAGACCTAGTCACTTTACGGCTTTGATTTCAGGTCAGGTCATGGAACCTTAAATGGATTCCCAGGTTCATGACGGTTTATGGGAACCGGCATGAACCCTTGTTATGGTATTATGGTTCATGACGGTTTATGGGAACCGGCAGGAATCCTTGTTGGTTATTACGGTACATGACGGTTTATGGGAACCGGCATGTTACCTGGTTATGTTATTACGGTACATGACGTTTTATGGGAACCGGCATGTTACCTGATTATGGATATTATGGATCATGACGGTTCAGGGGAACCGTACATGAATGTTTATGTTATGTATATATATGTTCATCTACCTTCTTTTACTTCTATTATCTCCTCCGGGGAGGGTCGTTGGCCTGGGTGGACCCCGGAGTAGTCACGGAGCACCGACTGAGTGGAGTCACCCCCTAGTTGGGTTCCTTACTCTCAGGAAGGCTATGGTTACTATTACCTCGAGTAGGATCAGTGGTCTGCGGACATTGACCTTGACTTTGAGAAGACTCGGATTGAGACCCGGGTAGCATGCGCGTAGCTTTGGATACCGTGACAGGATTGGTTGTGTGACTTATATGTATATATGATATATGAGATTTGGATATGTGGTGTGCACAGGTGTGCACAGGATTTGGGCAGTGGCCCGTATGGTCGTTTTCATTGTGGTCCTTTCGACTGCCCTTCAGGTTGACATCGGATGTGGACTGTAGCAGAGACCTAGATATCACATACCTCCTCTGGATCCTGGCGTACTCTGATAGCCCGGGAGGGCAAAGGTCGGAAATATCCCTTGTCTGACACTCCGTGTCAGACGGAAGCAGGGTCATCCCGCACTAATCCCGGGGGGATTGGGATGGGTCATGTCAGGACTCATCCCAAAACCATCATGAAACCAACCATACGGGCCACTGCCCAAAACCTGTGTAACCACACATCACATCTCATATATCATATCATATATCATATATACATATAAGTCACACAACCAATCCTGTCACGGTATCCAAAGCTACGTGCGTGCTACCCGGGTCTCAATCCGAGTCTTCTCAAAGTCAAGGTCAATAGCCTTTCTGAGAGTAAGGAACCCAACTGGGGGGTGACTCCACTCAGTCGGTGCTCCGTGACTACTCCGGGGTCCACCCAGGCCAACGACCCTCCCTGAAGGAGATAATAGAAGTAAAGGAAGGTATATGCACATATATATACATATCCATGCCCGGTTCCCCTGAACCGTCATGATCCATAATATCCAGTTCATATACATATAGACCATATCCTCCATGTTCAGTTCCTATAAACCGTCATGTACCATAATAACATAACCAGGGTTCATGCCGGTTCCCATAACCCGTCATGAACCACGATACCATAACAAGGTTTCATGCCGGTTCCCATAAATCGTCATGTACCATAATGACCAATCAAGGGTTCATGCCGGTTCCCATAAACCCTCATGTACCATAATGACCATTCAAGGGTTCATGCTGGTTCCCATAAACCGTCATGAACCGGGAAATCCATTTAAGGTTCCCTGACCTGAAATCAAAACCGTAAAGTAACCTAGGTCTCGTGCCCGAACATAGGACATCAACTGGGCACCGTGCCCAATATCTGAGGACATATGCCCGAGACCAAACCAAATGGGTCTCATACCCGAGTTTATCCTTTTTGGAAATCCAAATCCAAATCATTTAAACCATTGAAGAAATACAGACCCGTATAAACACCGTATAAGGCCAAACCCTCGAAATACGTGCTTCTACGTAACCACATACAAATGCACCCATGGCATTACCAAACATGTATTAAAACATATAATAAACATTTATGCATGCATCAATTTAGAAAACCAATGTCCACTCACATACCGTCCGAGCTGCCGCCTCGATTTGCGTGCCATACGGCTCTCCCAAGCCAATCACCATCACCGGGACTCCCAAATCTATCCAAATTCATTTAGAGGGTTCCTAATAGCCTCATTAACCTCTCATTGAAGTCCCATAATTTTCCCGATTTTCTAACTATTTTTAAACCGACCATAAACCTTCGGTCACCCCGAAATCTATCGAAACGATGTCCGATTGACACAAACTAGTCCCAAAATGTTCGTTACATCGAATAGATGATTTCGTATGTTGAAAATTTCCCCAAATTATGGACCACGCGCCCTCACGCGCCCCAAGAGTGGCCTGTGCACTGTTCATCTTCTCCTACAATGGACTGAACCGATTTTTCTGGTTCTGGACCGGTTTTATTGTGCTAAATCGGCGTGACCGGTTCAGTGGTTTTCTCCCTTTTTTTTGGTCCAATTCCAACCCCAATTAATCCTATAATTCCAATTTCTTCATTCCCTATCATTTCTAATCATTAAAACTACATAAAAACGCCTAAATCCTACCTATAATCGAAGGGCCTCACGACCTTGTTTTTTCCATTTTCCTTCCCACGGCTTCTCAGTCGTTAAACCCCATCAAAACCTTCATATCAAGTCTCCAGAAATCTAATAACCATTTCCTAATCATGCAAAATCAACCATATTGTTCAGAATCAAAATAAAATGAAAATGGGCTAAACCGAGTACCTCTCGGTTTCTTGGCTCCGCCGTCCTCGACTGCACCGTCCTGGGCCGGCCCCCACATCATCCTGTCCTCCCTCACTCTCTGGCCTCTCAGTCATGATCATGGGTTAAGGGTTGGATTGGTTTGGGTTGCACAGATGAGAGGAAATGGTGGGATCGGGGGTTGAGTGTTGTGGGGGATGGTTTGCACGACTAAGGGATGGTATGCATGTATGGGAACATAATGAGCAATGGATGAGTGACACTTTTCACTCATCCATTGGGCCCTTGTAAAATATCTGGCCCACTTAAGGACAAAAGGTAAGACATTTCGTAAAACGTGCAATAATGCCCCGAAATGTCTGTGAACTACTTCGCCGTCAAACGTCCGAATTCGGCGTGCCGCCTGTTTATGGATTCGTATCGTCCCGATCTACATAATGGTCCTCGGCCCTCGGCCATCGGACCTCCCGGTCAAAAAGTCAACATTTGTCCCTTTTAACCAAAATTACCAAAATGCCCCTAAACTTCCGAACGTCATAACTTCTTCCTCGAATGTCAGAATTGAACGTGCCACCTGTCTATGAACTCGTGACGTCCTAAGCTACGTCACAGTTGTCGGTCAAAGTACATTTGACCGGCCGAATGAAAAGTCAACGTTTTACCACGGTTAGGGGCAAAACGGTCATTTCGCATCGTTCATCCGATTTCACCTAACTAATCACCGATTAACCTTCACTAATCGTGATTAGTCACTAATCTAATCTAGGAATTTGGGACGGGTCGTTACAAACCGTCCCCTAAAACTCATTTTCGAATTTTGAAGTTTAAAAGGGTTGACGGGTACTCACCCCGTCGTGTCCTCCGTCGTCCACAGCTGTGGCCTTGGCCATCAGTCCCTTGCCAGCACTCAATCTCTTACTATCTCAGTCACTCTTGACAGGACCCGTCCTAACTGGACCTCGATAACCGTGCCTGGTCCTGCTCCCGTCTGACAAGTCAACTGAAGTCCCGAAAGTACCCTTCAGCACCTGTCAAACCAGGGATAACTATACTGATTTCTGCTCATGCCTCCGCCTCGAGATCAGCCCTGAACGTTGTGCCACGGCCTGGAGGGTCATCAAAAACAAAGGTGTGAGTGGACAAAAAGAATATCATTTAAAATACAATTATCAAACACATCAATTTACCCTCCAGTTTTACAAATCATGCATGCATAGGATAAAACATATGAATAACAACAAATCCGTCTCTCAAGCCCAACATGTGAAAACCTTTAAATCATTTAAATCATTTTATAAAATCAGTTCACCACATAATAAAGCATATAACTCGGGAATTACACATCCGAGGATCCTCTGGGAATTACACATCCAGAGTCGTCATCCAATGCTGGGAATTACACATCCAGCCTCACCGGGAATTACACATCAGGTCTCTCCAGGAATTACGCATCTGGAGTCCCTCCAGGAATTACACGTCTGGAGTCATCAAACATCGATACACAATCAAAACATTATTCCAAATCAAGTATCAAAACCATGTCAAAACCATTATCACGGGGCCAGATGCCCAAATCTCATTTCTTAAATAATTCAATACACGCAAATCCGTAAAATCATATCCGAAAATATCACAAATCCATTAAATCAATTTCCCAACTCATAATCCAAGCCAAAACCAATCACAAATTCCGGGTCTGCGCCCAAAACAATCATTTCACATTTTCTCGAAAAACGTGCCCGCAGCACCGATTAAAATAATCAATAAATCACACAATAATCATATCAAATCATTGCAATTCAAATCATGTCAGAAATCATGTAAAGCATTTAACTATGCATGCATATCAATTTATAAAGCAAACGTCCACTCACACACCGTCCAACTGTTCGTTCCCGCGCTGCACGCGTTTCCGTACTTTCCGACACTTGTCAGAAATCTCGAATCCTGTGCCAAATCATTATGCAGGGTTACTAACAACTCAATTTACATCATATCAATCCCCCATAATTTTCCGGGATTTAAATAATATTTCAATACGTAACCTAAACCGTTCGATCCCCGGAACATTAGCGAGACGGTGTCCGATCGACTCGAAACCAAAACCAAAATGTTCGTTACACTATTCAGAGTAAAACACCTGTTGGACACTTTCTCAGAAATCAACCCACGCGCCCTCACGCGCCATGAACAGTGACTGCTACAGTCGTCCCTGCCACCCGTTTTACTGGTATTCGGGTCTGCAACCCGCGGTGCAACCCGGTTTTCTTTCTATCAATTTAAACCCAATTGCTTCAGTTCTTTCATTTATTCTCATCTATTCCATATTTCTAACCGATCTGTGACCTCAATTTAATGAAAACATGTCCTAAAACCCACGACTCAACATCGAAACCCGACGGGTCCTAACTCGGGTTCTACCCAAAAACGACCTATATCCTTCAATTGTTTACACCAGAAGCATATAACAGTCATTCTAAACACGAAATTGAAATCAATTTCAAGGATTACTACCTCCAAGTTATCGAACTCAAGCTCCAAATTCCATAGGAGTCGCAGAGTCTGTTCTTATTGATTTCCACGTCAATTGGCTTCCGTTTTGATATGGCTCGACTCGTCTCAGTCCCAGAAAGCTTAATCCATTTTCAAATTCATTCTTTAATGTCTGAAAGATCGAATTCGAGATTTGTGTTTGTGGTTGGTATTTTCGGGTTTTTCCTCTCGGGTTCACGGTGTCCTTCCCCGTTTTTCTCTCCTATGTTCCTTCTGTTTTTCACTCAAATGTTTCCTCTACATCTCCCAGTGTTTCCACGGTCATCCTTGATCAATCGGTGTTAGGATTTGTTTAGAATTTAAACAAGGATTTTTGGAGGTTGTTTGTCCGTATAAGGCATTCACATATGCCACTAATGAACATGAGCAAGTGACACATGTCACTTAGGAATTAATCTCAATCCAAATAGGCTGATTCAGCCAAATTAAGATATAATTTATCAATTAAGTTCACCCGTTAAAGACAATTACTGTTTTACCCTTATCGTAACAAATTACCAAAATACCCCTCTTCGTTCTAGACCCATAACTTTCTCGTTCGGACTCCGATTGACGCATGCCGCCTGTCTACGGATTCAGCGTCCCGAGACCTATCCAACGGTACTCCCGGAAATTCCAAACAAGGTCCCGATCAATAAGTCAATTTTCGGCCCCTTTTTGCAACTTCCGCACGTCATAACTTTTTCCTCGAATGTCGGAATCGGGCGTGCCACCTGTCTATGAACTCGTGACGTCCCAAAATACGTCACAGTCATCAGTCAAAGTCCGTTTGACCGCTCGAATAAAAAGTCAACCGTTCCCCCAATTCCAAGGGCAAAATCGTCATTTTCCTTCAAAATTTCCGAACTTTCCCTTTTTGAATTTCCGGGTCATTACAACTCTCCTGGTTGTGCACACACAACAAAGATGATTGAGGTGGGGTGTTTGTGTTCGGGTTTCCTACGAAGAAAATGAAGAAAAATGGAGTTTGATGCATGGGGGAAAATGAGAGATTAGATAGATGAGGGTGATGATGATTAGAACAGAGAGAGATGAGATGTACGGTGTTGATTGAAGGTTTAGATTAGATGAAGGGCCAAGATTAAAAGATGAGTTAACTGGAAATTATAAAATAATTAAAATATTATTATTTTAATCAAATCTCACCAATCAATGTGATATCCACTTTTTAGGGATAATGACCAATTAGATGAGTGACACTTGTCACTCCTTCATGGGTCCCACACTAAAAGTCAACAAATCAGATATTGCCAAATGTCCTCGCCTCATAATGCGCGCATAGTGAAACAGAATTTTCGTGACCCATAAATTTCCCGTTAGAAATCCGATTTCAGCGTGCCGCCTGTCTACGGATTTGTATCGTCTCGATCTACGTAACGGTCATTGGCCCTCGGCCATTGGACCTCCCAGGTTAAAAGTCAACTGTTTGCTCCTTTTAAACAAAATTACCAATTTACCCCCTAACTTCCGAACGTCATAACTTTTCCCTCGAATGTCGGAATTGAACGTGCCACTTGTCTATGAACTCGTGACGTCCTAAACTACGTCACGGTCATCGATCAAAGTCCATTTGACCACCTGAATGAAAAGTGATTGTTTTGCCCACTCCTAGGGGTAAAACGGTCATTTTGCATTCGTTCGTCCGATTTTGCCCAACTAATCACCGATTAATCTCACTAATCATGATTAGTCACTAATCTAATCCAGGATTTCGAGACGGGTCTTTACAACCTTCCATCCTTAATTAATTTCGTCCTCGAAATTCCAACCGACCTAATTCCAACCGTTATTCCCTCCTTAATTAGTTTCGCTCTTGAAACTCCAACTATCCTGATTCCACATCCACCTCGTGGAAATAATTCGAGCTCACGACACGTGTACACTCGTACACCAAAATACCATTGGTATATCCTATATACCGTCACCAGGCACCACAAGTCTGCCCGGTATCGTACCTCGAACAACGCACAAGGTACGTACATCTATCCATCAGTCAGACTACAACCACCTAGGTCGTAGCCAAACAGGTTTCAATTCTAGAGTCCATCTGTCCAATCCTGTACCAGACAGATCGAAACTCCAACTCAACATCCTTTCCAAATCCGAATCCGAAATCATCATTCCGTAAACTAGTATTAGGAATGACCATTCCGAACCCAAATCCATAAATCCACTTTCAATTTCCAAAATTGAATCCTAAATCGTCATCTTGAAATTCGATTCCAAAACCCGAAATCTCGTTCACGTCTACCGAGACACACCAATTTCAAACCTATCGGTTACCCATTTAATCGATTACCATAATACAATCGATTGACTTCATAGGGAAGCCAACCACAATATCCACACATCTAGGCTGACCAAATCCGACCTCGTCGGACACTTACTCGGGCGTAATATATCGTATGGGATTCACTTCGAAAAGAAGTTCAGTCCCAACAACCTCAACTAATTCCGACATCTAAACAGATTAGTCAAAGACGAGACACGTCGAGACTGTGGGTTCTCTCTCATTACCTCGTATCGATCCTTGGCATTCCACCTGGAAAAAACCAAGGATGATCCAACACGATGACATCAAAACTCATCCTACGTGAATGCAACCAAAACTCGCTGCACTCACCACGCCACGTAATCCAACATCGTCTGCCACCAAACAGAAAATGAGAAATCTCAGTCACCTAACTTCGATATACTCAACTCCTCCAGATGACCCAAGACAAATCCCGGGTTCACCAACCAATACACGATCAAAGTACTGGTTACAACAACCATCATCTACCATCCTCTGCATCATAGGCCTCATCTACCATCATCTGCCATGGCACAACCTGAGAAGTCACCAAAAATGACTTCTAAATACCCATTACCAACGCGGAAAACCCCTCATTCCTCGTGTCACCACAATTGCAAACTCTCACGATTTTCGAAGTTCCAACCATGTCGAAACCATTATACTCGGACATCATCCATGTGTCCCCTTTTTGATTGTTTACGGACACATGCCCATTTTACGACCGTATATGTACATCCAAAAGGATGTCAATTCATCCTAATCTGATGTACCGCTGGACTGAAAAGTCACAACAGACTCCTCAGACAAATCTCTGCATACCACAATATTTGCCAATCCTAACCAACTGGTTACTAAGCCCCATGACAGATCGATTCTTACGTCTCAACTACCGTTGGATCCTATCCAGTCCATAAGTATTTGTTATCCACTCCCAAACCACAGATACCGAATATATACGCATCTCGACGGAGTCACCTCTCGACTCGTAACTCATACCAAACAATCACCAGTACCAGCACTAGTATCAAGTACCAGGATCAACACTAATACCAGCACTAGTACCACCACTGTCACTATCACAGACATCACCTGTCAGCATCAGTACACGAGCATCCACACCAGTATCAGTATCAGCACGCCGTGTGCAAAACTGACAACCCTGTATCTCCACTCATAACGAGCGATGATCCCGTACTTTTACTCGTATTGGAGAAACTCTGCCTCCGTCGTACCCGACAACTATGGGTACAGTCACCCTGACAACACGTTCCCTGAACGTCCCCGATTCCCAACAACCGTAACTACAACCACTCTCGGTAGTAGTGCCTGCCACAGACTCGTGCAAACTTAACCATCAGACATCACGATCTAGACTCCGCATCTAACGGAATTAATCACCGGTACCAACTACTCCGTATTCCCGCTCCGGGATTCCATCGACAAGTACTAACCCTGGTAACCTGTCCAACCAACTCTAACCAGTCATAACCCCTGAACCGTCATGATCCATAATATCCATGTCATTCATATATATATATATATATATATATATATATATAGAAAACATCCTCCATGCCCGGTTCCCATAAACCATCATGTACCACAATAACCTTTCCAGGGTTCATGCTGGTTCCCATAAACCGCCATGAACTTGGAAATCCATTTAGGGTCCCTGACCTGAAATCATCAATGTAAAACAACTGGGTCTCGTGCCCGAACATATGACTCAACTGGGCATCATGCTCGATATCTCAGGGTCAGTCACAACTCAGATCGTAGGGATGCGTGCAACCATCCATCCAGGACCGTCCTCAATCCTGGTATGTCGCATGAACGAATCAACCGACGCGACCACCACAAGACCATGGTGCACTCATCACCGATCGATATCCTGAACCCTCAGCACTCTGAAGTTATGCCTCCATCGGCCACTTAACAACAGATCGTGCATCGTGACCTCTCCGGAAGGAACACATCCCAATCCGAAGGCGAGCATCGTATCGTCTGTCGTCGTGCACATAGCACTCGTCGCGACCACTATTCAGACCCGTAGGTCATCAATAGCGTCATATGCCCGAGACAAAACCAAATGGGTTTCATACCCGAGTTTATCCTTTTGGAAATCCAAATCCATTTCATTTAGACCAACAAAGACATACAAACCCGTATTGGCACCGTATAGGGTCGAAACCTCAAAATATGTGCCAATACGTAACCACACATCCAAATGCACTCATGTCATCACAAAACATGTAAGAAAACATATCATAAACATTTATGCATGCACCAATTTAGAAAACAAGGTCAACTCACAGACCTCCGAGCTGCCGCCTCGATTTGCATGCCATACGGCTCTCCTGAGCCAATCACCATCACCGGGACTCCCAAACCAGTCCAAATCGTACTAGAAGGTTACTAAATACTTAATTAACCTCCCAATAAAGCCCCGTAATTTTCCGGAATTTTTAACTATTTTTAATCCCGATCCGAAACCTTCTGATGCCCCGAACATTATCGAGACGGTGTCCTATCGACACGAAACCAGTCCCAAAATGTTTGTTACATCGACTAAAAGATTTCACGTGTTGAAAATATTCCCAAAAGGTTACTCACGCGCTCCCACGTGCCTAAAGAAGGCTCCTGCGCGTGAGCCCACGCGCCACTGTTCATCTTCCCCTTCCTCAGGCGAACCGGGTTCACCTGCAACTTGAACCGGCCGAATCGGTTTGGACCGGTTCATCGTCCAATCTCATCTATTTTCATCCCATTTTGTCCCATTTCAATCCCTACTTGTTCCTAACCTCATTTCCTATCTTTTAAACATTAAAAACGGAAAAGAAACCACAAAAACCCGTACCTTTCTAATCGGCCATGGCAGTGGTGCCTGCAACCTCCACCCCGCCGTCACTCCTGGCCATCCAAGACTACGAAAACAATCCCTCTCAACTCCCCTAGGTCCCTAGATTGTGTTAGGATCCAAAGAAACCCGAAACCGTCCCCTAAAACTCATTTTTCGAATTTTGAAGTTTAAAAGGGTTCACGGGTACTCACCCCCGCCGTGTCCTCTGTCGTCGACAGCCGTAGCCCTGGCCGTCAGTCCCTTGCCAGCACTCAATCTCTCACTATCTCAGTCACTCTCCTGGTTGTGCACACACAACAAAGATGATTGAGGTGGGGTGTTTGTGTTCGGGTTGCCTAGGAAGAAAATGAAGAAAAATGGAGTTTGATGCACGGGAGAAAATGAGAGATTAGATAGATGAGGGTGATGATGATCAGAACAGAGAGATATGAGATGGACGATGTTGATTAAAGGTTTAGATTAGATGAAGGGCCAAGAATAAAAGATGAGTTAAGTGGAAATTATAAAATAATTAAAATATTATTATTTTAATCAAATCTCACCAATCAATGTGAGATCCACTTTTTAGGGATAATGACTAATTGGATGAGTGACACTTGTCACTCATCGATGGGTCCCACACTAAAAGTCAACAAATCAGATATTGCCAAGTGTCCTCGCCTCGTAATGCGCATAGTGAAACCGAATTTCCATGACCCATAACTTTCTCGTTCGAAATCCGATTTCAGCGTGCTGCCTGTTACGGATTCGTATCGTCTCGATCTACATAACAGTCCTTGGCCCTCGGCCATCAGAGCTCCCAGGTCAAAAGTCAACTGTTTGCCCCTTTTAACCAAAATTACCAATTTACCCCCTAACTTCCGAACGTCATAACTTTTCCCTCGAATGTCAGAATTGAACGTCCCACCTGTCTATGAACTCGTGACGTCCTAAAATACGTCACGGTCATTGGTCAAAGTCCATTTGACTGCCTAAATGAAAAGTTAATGTTTTGCCCACGCCTAGGGGCAAAATGGTCATTTTGCATTCGTTCGTCCGATTTCGCCCAAATAATCACCGATTAACCTCACTAATCGTGATTAGTCACTAATCTAATCCTAGATTTCGGGACGGGTCGTTACATTTAATAAGGTCTCAAAGAACTCATTTTTATGGAGCAACCGTCGTAAGACCATCTGGTGACATGTCCTGGACTTGTTGAAGCTTCCAACTTCAAGAAATGATGGACTTGACATCAAGACACTCTTCCAGTTGACATGCTTGTGGTGCTTTGTGAATAGAAGAGCTTGGTGCGCTGACGGATTTGTCATCTTCAAGTGCCGGGGAAGCCAACGTTAAGGCCTTCAATAGGGGAGGCGCAGCAGAATGCAATGCGAGATGCAGTAGAGTACAAGGTGAGGTGCAGAAAAGTGCAAGGCGAGGCGCAGTAGAGTGCAAGGTGAGGTGCAGCAGATTGCAATGTGATGTGTGCAAGGCGAGGTGCAGCATAGTGCAAGGCGAGGTGCAACATAGTGCAAGGCGAGGTGCAGCAGAGTGTCAGGCGAGGTGCAGTAGAGTGCAAGGCGAGGCATGGTGCAACTACAAGGCGAGGTATGCTGCAAGTGCGAGGCGAGGAGTCCCATCACTTGGAGTGCGACGTGTCACAACCCAGCATGAGGCTTGTTCCACTTGCAAGGCAATGTTTGTTGTAGCTACAAGGCGAGATGTGTTTCATCTTCAAAGTAAGGCTTCCCATGACACGAGGCGAAGTGCATGTGGTGCCATAAAGTAACTAAAGTTTTCCAAGGATTTTCTTTGGATGACGGATGACCTTCCATAGACTTGATCTTCAAGGCCTTGTTGACCTCAAAATGGGGTGTAGCAAGGCGGAACATGGAATGGAGGATCGATCATGCCCCCTACAAATCTTGAGACGTCGTACATCATCGCCTAATTGAAGGAAGATATCTTGGAGATGCCATCATCTAAACGCTGAAGCCAAGTGGCGTGAAGACACATGGCACCAAACCATTGTTTCGTCTTGGAGTTGAAAGTCAAGCTGCTTTGTAGCCATCGTCGAGTCAAGCAGTGGTGAAGTTTCTTTTGTGAAGCCTACTATGCCAAGTAAGAGATGCTGAGGTGGTTTCCCCCATTTCTTGAAGAATGCCATGGACGATGCGTCACTGGAAGTCCATGATGGGATGATCGAAGGCATCCAAGGCTTGCTCGCAAGTTGACGGAGAGACTCTGAGGTCGTGCCAGTCCCGATGATGAGCTTCATGGTTCTTCTTGGCTTGTAGCTTGATCTTAGAGTTGAATATATGGGTGAGCATTCAACTTTTGAATTGCCAACTTCTTTCATTTTCATTAATAGAAGCCTTCCATTTTTTTGAGTGTTTTGTGATTTTCTGCAGATTTGACCTTCGTGTAGTAAATTTGGTCTTCTGACTTTGTTTTAGCTCCGAATTGAGTCCTGTTGGTGGCATTGGAAAGATGTCTTCCGTACCTTTTTGGCGCCATCAAGCACTCTTCAAGAAAGTAAAATTTGAGCTTTGTAGGATCAGTCTAATCGTGTGCTCATGCGCTAGTACGTGTAATTAACCTTCGTGTACAAACATATTTGTAGGGAAGTCGTCATAACTCGGAATTGAGTGAGATCAACGGCGTTGGAAATCTGACTTCCGTAGATTTTTAGAGCCGTCAAGATCATGTCAAGATGATCAAAATCGAGTGATCTACGACTGAATGAATCTTGAAGTTGTGTGCTGGAATTTGTAGTCACGCGCACTAAGACATTTGGCCAAGATTTGCCATGACATGACCCGGTTATTGCTCCCCTTGGTGGGGTTGGGAAGCGATCCTTCGTAGCTTTTCCAAGTCCATCAAATCCATTTGGTTGGGTACGAGCTATACGTCCTTGGTATTGTCCTTGAGTACTATGTTCCTCATTTTTTGTTAACCGCATTGAACTTAGTCGTCGAGTTCCTTGAGGTGATGACTTAGCTCTTCGAGGTGAAGGCTACACTTTACCTTTTAGAGAGGTGCCCCTAGTCTTTTAAAGGTGAAGTCTTTGAACCTTTTTCCAGTGTTGGGCTTTGGTGCTTCACTTAGCGTAAATGTTGGTAGGTTGCGAGTTGAAGGCATTATGGATTTGACGAAAGCACCAGTTGTTGATGCATTTCAGAGCAATTGCCTTGAGGCGTCGCGAGGCGATTACCTTGATGCATCACGAGGCGATTGCCTTGATGCGTTGTGGGGTGATTGCCTTGATGCTTCGTGAGCGATGTGTTGCTTCGTGTGTGAAGCCTTGGCTACTTCACGGGTCGAAGACATTGATGCTTTTTGAGCAATGGACTTGATGCTTCGAGCGAAGGTTTTGACGCGCATCAAATGAATACGTTGACACTTCGCAGGGTGAGTGCGTGGATTTTCTTCATGTGTGAAGGCGTTGACACGTTTGGTCGAAGACTTCGATGCATCCCGTGCAAAGGCTTGAAGTGCTTTGCTTGGCAGTGGCTTGGAGTGCTTTGCATGGAAAAGGCTTGGGGTGCTTCCATTGGCGAAGGCCTGGGGTTGCTTCAATTGGCGAATGATTAGAGTGCTTTGTGGGGCGAAGGCTCAGAGTGCTCCGCATGGTGAAGGCATAGAGTGCTCCGCATAGCAAAGGCTTAGGGTGCTTCGCATGGCAAAGGCTCGGAGTGCATAGCGAGGCGAAGGCTCAGGGTACTTCACATGGTGAAGGTTTGGAGTGCTTCAACAGGTGAAGGCTTGGAATGCTTTGCGTGGCGAAGGTTTAGAGGGCTTCGCTGGGCGAAGGCTTGGGGTGCTTCGCGTGGCCAAGGCTTGGAGTGCTTCTCGGGGCGAAGGATTAGAGTGCTTTGCGTGGCAAAGGCTTAGAGTGCTTAGTGGGGCGAAGGCTTGGAGTGCTTCGCATGGCGAAGGCTCGGAATGCTTTGCAGGGCGAAGGCTTGGAGTGCTTCGCGGGGCGAAGGCTTGGGGTACTTCGCACATCAAAGGCTTCGAGTGCTTGACGAAGCGAAGGTTTCGAGTGCTTCACACGATGAAGGCTTAGGGTGCTTCCCATGGCGATGTCTTGGAGTGCTTCGCATGATGTAGGCTTAGAGTGTTTCGCGAGGTGAAGTTTTGGAGTGCTTCACGGGGTGAAGGCTTAAAGTACTTCGCGTGGCGAAGGCTTAAAGTACTTCGCGTGGCGAAGGCTTAAAGTGCTTCGCGCGATGAAGGCTTAAAGTGCTTCGCGCGACGAAGGTTGTGAGTGCTTCGCACAACGAGGGCTTCGACGCTTTGCACGGCGAAGTCTTAGAATGCTTCGGATGACGAAAGCTTCGAGTGCTTCGCACGGCGGAGGCTTTGAGTACTTCGTACGGTGAAGGCTTCGAGTGCTTTGCATGGTAAAAGCTTCTAGTGCTCGCGTGATGAAAGCTTTGAGTGCTTTGCACGACGAAGGCTTCGAGTGCTTCGCATGAAAAAGACTTCGAGTGATTCACATGGTAAAGACTTTGAGTGATTTACGTGGTGAAGGCTTCAAGTGCTTTGCGTGGAGAAGGCTTAAAGTGCTTCACATGGCGAAGACTTTGAGTGCTTCGCGTGGCGAAGACTTCGAGTGCTTCGCGTGGCGAAGACTTCGAGTGCTTCGCTTAGCGAAGGCTTCGAGTACTTTGCATGGCGAAGGCTTCGAGTGCTTCGCTTAGCGAAGGCTTCGAGTACTTCGCATGGCGAAGGCTTCGAGTGCTTCGCATGGCGAAGTCTAAAAGTGCTTCGTGTGGCGAATGCTTCGAGTGCTACGTACGAAAAAGGCATCAAGTGCTTTGTATGGCGAAGGTTTCGAGTGCTTCGCACGACGAAGGCTTGGGGTGCTTTGCATGGCGAAGGTTTGGAATGCTCCGAGGGATGAAGGCTTTGAATGCGTCGCATGGCGAAGGCTTAGAGTGCTTTGCAGGGTGAAGGCTTGGAGTGCTTTGCGGGGCGAAGGCTTGGAGTGCTTCGTGTGACAAAGGTTTAAATTGCTTCGTGTGGCGAAAGTTTCAAGTGCTTCGTACGGCGAGGGCTTCAAGTGCTTCGTACAGCGAGGGATTCGAGTGCTTCGCACAGTGAAGGCTTCGAGTACTTCGCGTGGCAAAGGCTTCAAATACTTCGCACAGGGAAGGCTTTGAGTGCTATGCACGACGAAGGCTTCGAGTGCTTCGCGTGGCGAAGACTTCGTGTCTAAGCTGCACTTGTACTCCAGGTGTATAGCTTTCTTTTTTGGGGTAATTTGGAGATGTGTCATGGGACATGGTCCAACATTTGAAATTGATGATGCATGGTTGAATCAGGTGCTAAAGACCGTCTTCAAGACCATCTTCGCGTTGGATTCCTTGGAGGCATTGAACCAGCATCTTTTTGACGTCTCCAACATGTAGTATGCCTCGATGGGGGAGAGAGTAGTGTCGAGTCAGGTATTGCCGACTTCCTAGGATCTCCATTGTTGAAGTGTGTACGCATGCGAGTGAGTATGTCCCATCTTCTTCTCTGTGGTGGCCAAAACGTCTTGAACCTTCATTAACTTGTCCACTTGAGCAGGCGTTTGCAATCTAGGAGGTCACGTCATGTTGTTGACTACTTACTCGGTAGGTGTGTATTTCTTCTCCAAAATCGCTTAGTGACATGTCTCAAGACATTGTCCAGTGATTGACGTGCTCCTTGCTAGTGCGCTTTAGGATCCCTTACCCTTCACAAGGTTGACTGCGTCTCTTAGCAGCTTCAGACACTCCAGGGCCTCGTTGATGTCATTATAGGAGCTCTGATTGGACTTGGTCTTTGTTGTTTATCTATGATGAGTCGTGTTGTTGACACGAATGTTGTAGCACCTGCGCATGACATGTAAGGTGTCGGGACTTATGCCTCGAGCTCTGGTGGTCAGCTGTCACGTCTCGGACTACGTGGGCTCAGGTGCATGCTCATGCATGGTGTACAGAGCGTTAGGACTCACGTCTTAAGCCATGGTGACAAGGTGTCATGTCGTGTCCTTCATAGGCTTTAGTGTGTCCTCATGCATGATGTAGGTTGTTCATAAGCCTCCGAAGTTCAGACGTCAGTGTGGAGCCAATTTGGGTCTTGTTGTGACGCTTTTCCAATTAGTTGTTTATCCATATGTGGGAAGGTTTCCATCACGCCTAATGTGGGAAGTGGATTGATGTTGGGAGTACGCTGATAACGAGTGGCATTAGCATGGCATGGGCATTATAACCGTGGGCCAGCGCCGATTCTTGTGCCATAGAAAATTCTGATTGCAAAATTGGCCATAATTCCCAGTAGGAGTGATCTAGTTGAACCTCTGGGATTCCATTGAGTAGATCGCTCTCATCATGAGTCGTCGTAACAGAGGTGGTAGGCCTGTCAAATCATTCCATTCTTTCAGTTCTTGTCATAGACGAAGAACGATGAACGATGGACAATGATGAATTTTTTCTTGAAAAAACTAGAGAGCGTGAATTGAGTCTTTCTCAAATCGGCTCTCAATGAAAGCACCAGTTGTTGATACAAAAATCGTCCGGACTTATAGAATTCTTTCTTGATCCCTACACACAGTAACAAGAAACAAACGGGGTTAAGGTTGAAACCCGGGGGGTAGTTCAACCAAGAACACTCTAATGCCAAAGTCAGTTTAATCGAGAGAATAAACCGGTAGAGTTTCAGTTTGAGTTTTTGAATTACCTTCTGAAGTGGAGAGAGACCATGTATTTATAATGGAGTCTTGTGGGTCACCAGCGCATCTGATTGGTTGAAGAAGATAGTGTTTAATAGGTAATTCTACCGAGAGAAATCACTATTATTAACTATATAAATAATAATAAATAACTCGCTGAGAGATTATTTATTATTGATATTAATCTGATTAATTAATACATTTAATTGTAAAATATATTAAATTAAAGTGAAGATCATGGGATGCCGTCATCGTATTTACTAGGGGTAATATCAGCATTATGAGAGTTATGAGCAACGTGACAATTGCATAATTTTCCGGTGATTTATGGTTCCAGACTTACCATTGTTCTAAAGATTTGGTTGAAGATTTTGAAACTAGCACACATGAAGATGGTGTAACGACCTGTCCCAAATTCCTAGATTAGATTAGTGACTAATCACGATTAGTGAGGTTAATCGGTGATTAGTTAGGCAAAATCGGACGAACGATGCGAAATGACCGTTTTGCCCCTAGGTGTGGGCAAAACGTTGACTTTTCATTCGGACGGTCAAATGGACTTTGACCCATGACCGTGACGTATTTCGTGATGTCACGAGTTCATAGACAGGTGGCACGTTCAATTCCGACGTTCGTGGAAGAAGTTATGATGTTCGGAAGTTTAGGGGCAATTTGGTAATTTTGGTTAAAAGGGCCAAATAGTTGACTTTTAGACCGGGATGTCCGATGGCCGAGGGCCGAGGACTATTACGTAGATCGGGACGATACGAATCCATAGACAGGCGGCACGTCGAATTCGGACGTTCGACGGCAAAGTTACGGTTCACGGAAGTTCAAGGGTACTATTGCACGAATTACGAAACGAGTTAACTTTTGGACTTTAGTGGGGCCCAGATATTTAATGGAGGCCCAATGGATGAGTGACAAGTGTCACCCATCCACAAGCCATCTCTTTTCCTTCATGCATCGACCATTCCATTTTCTCCATTCAAAACACAAAACACTTACCCGATCTCACCCTTTCTCTCCATCTTTGTGCAACCCAAACCCATCCCACCTTCAACCCATGATCAGCTGGGAGGACCAGAGAGTGAGGGAGGACGGGAGGATGTGGTGGCCGGCCCAGGACGGCGCAGCCATGGACAGCGCAGCCATGGACGGCGGGGCCAAGAAACCCGAGGGGTTCACGGTAAGCCCATTTTCAATCCAATTTCCATTTTTATTGCTATGGGTCATTTTGGTTGCTTCCAATGAATTAATGGGTTATTAGGATTGTGTTAGGAAGGTTTTAGGAAGCCTAGGATGGCTGTGAAGCCATGGGTGCAGTTTTGGAAAACTTGAACCGTTTGGTTCAAAATCAAACCATAGGATTTAGACGTTTTCGGTTGCGTTTAAGGATTGGAATGGATATAAAACATGAAAATAGAAAGAAAGGAATCAAAAAGGAAGAAGTAGGATGAAAAATGGGGTGTCTAGGACTGTGAACCGGTCACGCCGGTCCAGTTGGACCGGCCAAACCAGGTGAACCAGCTGGAGCTGGGAGACGATGAACAGTATTTCCGACCTTCTAGGGGCGCGTGGACCATAATTTGGGGAAGTGTTCAACATATGAAATCTTCTATTCGATGTAACAAAGATTTTGGGACTGATCTCGAGTCAATCGGACATCGTTTCGATAGGTTTCGGGGTTTCGGAAGGGTTAGGATCGGTTTAAAAATAGTTAAAAGTTCGGAAAAATTACGGGGCTTTGTTAGGAGGTTAATTAAGTAGTTAGTAACCTTCTATTAAAATTTGTACAGGTTTGGGAGTCTCGGTGACAATGATCGGCTCGGGAGAGCCTATGGCACGCAAATCGAGGCGGCAGCTCGGACGGTCTGTGAGTGGACCTTGTTTTCTAAATTGGTGCATGCATAAATGTTTATTATATGTTTTAAATACTTGTTTGTGATGCCATGAGTGCATTTGGATGTGTGGTTACGTATAGGCACGTATTTCGAGGTTTCGGCCCTATACGGTGCCTATACGGGTCGGTATTTCTTTATCGGTCTAAATGAAATGGTTTTGGATTTCAAAAGGATAAACTCGGGTATGAGACCCATTTGGTTTTGTCTCGGGCATATGACCTTAGATATCGGGCACGGTGCCCAGCTGATGTCATATGTTCGGGCACGAGACCCAGTTATTTTACGGTTTTTGATTTCGGGTCAGGGACCCTAGATGGATTTTCAAGTTCATGACGGTTTACGGGAACCGGAATGAACTCTAGAAAGGTCATTGTGGTTCATGAAGGTTTATGGGAACCGGCATGAACCTTTGTCAGGTCATTCTGCTTAATGACGGTTTATGGGAACCGGCATGAACCCTGGTTAATGGATGTTATAGATCATGACGGTTTAAGGGAACCAGGCATGAATGTTTATGTTATGTATATATATGTATTCATATACCTTCCTTTACTTCTATTATCTCCTCCGGGGAGGGTCGTTGGCCTGGGTGGACCCCGGAGTAGTCACGGAGCATCGACTGAGTGGAGTCACCCCCCAGTTGGGTTCCTTGCTCTCAGGAAGGCTATGGTTACTATTACCTCGGGTAGGGTCAGTGGTCTGCGGACATTGACCTTGACTTTGAGATGACTCGGATTGAGACTCGGGTAGCACGCGCGTAGCTTTGGAAACCGTGACAGGATTGGTTGTGTGAATTATATGTGTATGTGATATAAATATGATATATGTTATGTGGATACATGATTTGAGCAGGAGCTCGTGTACTTGATTTCAGTATGGTTATGGTTTTGGGCTGAGTACCTTATTGGTTTCTTTATGATTTGGGCAGTGGCCCGTATGGTCTATTTCATTATAGTTTTGGGCTTAGTCCCACATATGTTTTCTTTGGTTAAATGGTTTTCGAATGCATGCATGCTTTTTAGTGAAGGGTACAAATGTCTTCTTATGAAATGTTTTAATAAACTTTTGTTTTGTCCACTCACAGTTTTTAATGTTTTGACTGCCCTTCAGGTTGACATCGGATGTGGACTGTAGCAGAGACCGAGATATCACATACCTTCTCCGGATCCTGGCGTACTCTGATAGCCCGGGAGGGCAAAGGTCGGAAATATCCCTTGTCTGACACTTCGTGTCAGACGGGAGTAGGGTCATCTCGCACTAATCCCGGGGGGATTCGGATGGGTCCTGTCATCTATCCAAGGTGATAATGTGTGGCTTGTCCAAATTATTTGATGTATTGTGTGATTCCGGATGAAAAAAAAAATTGAAAAAGATTGAAATTGAAAAAAAAAAAAAGTGAAAAAAAAAAAAGAAAAAAAATTATACATGAATTTGAGAGCCAAGCAAAATTAGTGTTTAAAAAAAATATCTCTTCGACAATGTGTTTTGTATGTAAGTATTTGGATTGATTACAAGATGAAATTTGGCTCCTACTTGCTCTTAGTGACGTTTTGGAGGAAAATGTGCTCGAAATTGAATAAGTTTTGATGCAATGACTAAGCCTTTAGAATATTCTTTACCACTACATATCTAAAAATCTAAATGCCTTAGCCATATCCCCATTGCATCCCACGATTAAAGACCTTCATGATCCATGAGATAAGTAGCTTTTGATCTGTTGAGTAAGTTGTGTGAGTAAGTATATGGTTTGGGTTCATTTGTGCAAGTCATTCATTCTATTCATGTGGTATTGTTTAAGTGCTTTTATTATTGATATATGTGAACAATTCTTTCACATATCTTTGAGTGAACCCTATTTCATGAGCGGAACAGACTATGAGTGCATCCATTGTGAGGTGATTTTAATTTGTTCGAAGCATGCACAGACTTAATTTCACCATTGTTTTCTCCAAGTCTTACATGTTCCTGGCATGATTGTATCTTTATTATCTCTTGAATTCCCTACGCATATTTGTCGCACATCATAATGTCATTTACTTATAATAATTTCTGAGACATTTAGTTAAGGGCTTTAGAGTTGTTTTTACTAAAACCAAATGTGTTTTGCATTTTTGTTTGTTTTGTTTTGCTAAGGGTATAGCAAAAATTAAGTGTGGGAGGAATCAATCTAGGTTTTGTTGTTCTAAAAAGAAAATAGGGCTGAATTGTTTTAAATTGAGTGGTTTTAAAAAAGAAAAAGAAAATTGTTGTCAATTCTTAGTTTCTTTTAATTTTGCTAAGGGACTAGCAAAGTTCAAGTGTGGGGGAGTTTGATAAGCGTCTAATTGATCATCTTTTTATATCAATTTCATTTATATTTTACTTTGTTGGAACCTTAATTATATTCATTCTAACTCATTGTACGATTTACAAGTACTAATTACAAGAATTGATAAATTAGTTGCTAATTATAAGAATTAATAATTAATAGCTAATTGTTCAAATGCTGGCCCAAATACCATTATTTGCAAAGAGCCTGTTCAACATGCAGCTCCAGCCCAAGAATTATCGCTAGCTTTCCTGTCACTGAAGCCCATATTTTCCATTTAGTCAAGTTGCATGCAGACCAAGTGCAAGCAATTGCCCCTAGCCCAAGCAAATGCCACCAGTGCGTCCAACGTCCCATGCATGCACTAGCTATCTGCTAGGCCTAACCAAACCCACATTTACGCGGAGCCCAGCTTCTGTGTCAAGCCAGCATGCCCAGCTGTTTCCAGCGCCAGGGCCCAACTCCAACTTCAAGCTCACGTCGAATTCCGGATAGCCTATCAACTTTGGCCCAGTTTTTCGAGCAGTCCACAATTCCAGTAGCTTCAGATTTCCAAGCAAAGAAAGGAAATAATTTCGGTTATCTTTTAGGATTTAATTAGGATTTATTCCTCCTTTTTAATTAGGATTTTTATTAACTTTTTAATTAATATTTGTATTTCATTTTCATTAAAATTTAGATTATCTTTTTCTTTATGATTTGAATTATTTATTTTAATAGAAAATGTGTTAGGGATTTGTCATATGCCTATAAATAGTTAGCTTTGATTATTTTTCAAGGGTCGCTCATTATTTACACCAAATCTCTTCTTAAACCAATTTTTCATTTTCAATAAATTCAAGATTTCTCGTACAAGGTTAATCATAGCATACTTCATCCCCTACACCTCCATATGTGGCATAGTCTGGCTATTCATGAGTGTCTCACTATAGAGTGTCCAATCACTTCGTATCCATACGGTATCCCAGAGAGAAAAAATGTAACACGGCCTATTTACCTTATAGTTATCTTTTTGTGCTTGAATATCTTGGTTTATAAACTGATTTAAAATATTATTTTTGATTTTATGATTTATATTGATTTTAATATTCTATGTGTTCTATGATTTTAGTTTTTGTTATGATTGTATGTTTGTGTTTAGTGCTTGATTAGATAGTTGAGCTGCCACCGAGTCTAATTCATTGAAAGTGTAAGTCGGACTGTCCCCGAGCACGTACTTAAGATAATATGCAAATAATTTGTAATGCTAGAATTAGAGGATTTCGTAGGTTGATGTTAATAAAATCCATGAATAACTTAGGTTAGAGATGAGTTGACCATGTAAATAATAGATTAGGTTAATTTAGATTAGTTAATCACGTAAGATATTATAGACAATCAATTATTCCCTAATCAAATAATCAAACGATAATCATGTTTAGGTGCCTTCAATCCCCTGTTAAAAACTATCCCTATTTACCAATGTTATATCTACACAAAAAGAATTTTAATTTGCATATGGTATTCATTTTAATGCTTGATTTTAGCATATCGCCATACATTATGCAATATCAAACTCCTTCAATAATCGTGCTTTAATTGTGAATCACTTTCCATAGCAACAATGTTCTTCATTGATGATTCTCCCGAGGTCAACAAATCAATGGCAATATCCTCGCTCTTCGTCGACTTGGCACCCAAATGACTCAAACATATGAATAGAAATCTATATGATAAATGTCAATCCAAATTCATCAAATCATGATACTTGATGAATCCAGAAAAGTGGGTTCAATAAAAATGCTTTGGGGATTAAATCGAAGTATGATTCAATCTGAGTTCTTCAAGCCATGAACCTTGAAAAGCACTGATGAATTCAAGAACCCAGAATTTTACCCAAAAACAGATTTTAAAACTAAGTTTGAGAAATCAAAATTAGATTCTCAAGAATGAAATATCAAGGAAAATCAGATATCTAAAAACAATTTTGCCTCATCAATCTTCTCAAAAAAACTCAGTTTTGGAAAACCATTATCAAAACCTAAAAATTGCAGCAGCCCCTATTGAAAGCTCAACAACCTTCACTTAAAGCTCTCATGTAGATTTTCCTAAAAGCCCAGAAATCTCACAGAAAGCCTAGCTGATTCTAGCTAGCCATCTCTCTATAGATTTTTCGCACACACATACTCACACTCGGCGCATGAAAGAAGAGAAACATGTTGATCGCCAAAATAGCTAAACCCAAAATGCACACTTTACAGCTCATATAAAGAAAATGTGACTTAAAAGCCCTTGGGTGAAAAGGAACGCACTCAGTGAAAAACTTTTTGATAGCCAACATATAACACTTAAAAACGTTGACTAGTCATCAAGCATTAACACTTTCAACTGGTGCGTGGCGAGGGTTTATCTTGTTGAATTTTTGATAGTCAATCCATAGTAAGAGACGCATCTTCTTCTTGAAAAAAAACATCGGTGCTTCCTAGCTAGAAGCACTAGAGAAAATAAACCCTAAATCATATAATTCTCGGAGTTGTGCTTGTAGTTCCTTCAACACCGCCAACAATATTCTGTAAGCAGTAACAGATGTTGGCCTTGCTTTAGGTACCAAGTCGATACTAAAGTCGACACCTCTCATTGGAGTTAGGTGAGTGACTTCTTGAAAATCATATTCAAAGGTATTTACTACCGGAATTTGATCTACATGTGGTGTTGGATTCCTTATTTCAACTTGGTTGGGTATTCTAGTGGAGAAAGATTTGTTGACTAGAATGGCTTGAATTTTTTGGATTTATTGGTTAAGAATTAAGAAAGTTATGATTCTCTTCTGGCATTCTAAGACGACATGGTACTTCTCTAACCAATTCATCCAATAATTACGTCAAATCTTTTCAAAGATATGGTTATGAGATTTACAAGAAATTCAACAACTAGGACGTAGACAAGACATGATTTACAAACTTGGGAGAGGATAGTTGGATTTCCAAGTGAGGTAAAGATAGTCAAAAAAATTTCTGTTCATACTAATACCAAGCTCAATTTTTTCCTAGGTTGCACCGAAACGGATACGAATATGAGGATACGATACAACATGATACTCTGATACGTCAAAATCAAAAAATCAAAGGATACGATACGAGAAGGATACAGAAAATAAATAATATATTAAAATTCAAATATAGTTAACAACAAGTAAGCAAATTCAGTTTATCATATAACAACTTCATATAAAGATCTCTAGTCATCTTCCACATCAAACTCTTCATTCTGTTCATCTTCCACTTCATCAACGTCAAAGATAATGGCTTCCAAATCGGGCTCATCAAGAGAAAGTTGGGCAATCTAAAGTCTCCCAACATTAGCTACATCCATAGAATCCATTTCATCACCACCAACATCCCATTGTTGAGTCACACCTTCATTGTAACTTGCATGTCTCCTAGACAAAAGACGAAGATTAGTATGAACAAAAACCAAATCTTTCAGCCCTTTGTGGTGTTATCTTGTTCCTGGCTAAAGAATGAATGAAACTGTATGTACTTCAATTCCTTTCACAACATGAGGAAGAAGAATGTAACGACCCGTCCCGAATTCCAAGATTAGATTAGTGATTAATCACGATTAGTAAGGTTAATTCGTGATTAGTTGAGCAAAATCGGACGAATGATGCAAAATGACCGTTTTGCCCCTGGTTGTGGGTAAAACGTTGACTTTTCATTTTTGCGGTCAAATGGACTTTGACCGATGACCGTGACGTAATTCGTGACGTCACGAGTTCATAGACAGGTGGCACGTTCAATTCTGACATTCGAGAAAGAAGTTATGACGTTCGGAAACTCAAGGGCATTTTGGTAATTTTGGTTAAAAGGGGCAAATAGTTGACTTTTAGACCGGGAGGTCCAATGGCAGAGGGCCAAGTACCGTTACGTATATCGGGACGATACGAATCCGTAGACAGGCGGCACGTCGAATTCGGACGTTCAACGGCGAAGTTACGGTTCAAGGAAGTTCGAGGGAATTATTGCACGAATTACGAAACGGATACTTTTTGGCAATTAGTTGGGCCCAGATCTTTTGGGGCAGGCCAATGGATGAATGACACTTGTCATCCATCCATTGCCCACCCAAATTAATACATGCATATCATCTTCAGTCCCTTTGTTTTTCATCCATCCAACTTACCCGATCTCACACTATGAACCCAAACCAATCCAACCCTTCCCATCTGATTATGCTTGAGAGACCAAGGGATGGTGAGGAGTGCAAGCTGATGATGGTGGCTAGCAGGAGGCAACGCCGCCGTGGACGGCGGCCATGGACCGTGCAAGGTATCGATAAAACCCATTTTCCTTCTATTTTCAAGTTGTGACATTATGGGCTGTTTTTAGTGATTAGGATGGGCTGATTGGGTTATTAGGATTGTAATAAGGTGGTTTTGGTGGTGGTTGGACGGCTGAGGAGCCGTGGGCCGTGTGGTTTAAAATCAAACAGTGGGTTTTAGGGTGTTTTGGTTAGTTTTCTTGATTGGGAATAATAGGAAATGAGAAAATAGGAATTTAGGGATTGGATTGGAAGCAAACAGAAGAAAAATGGGGATTGGAGAGGCCTGGACCGGTCACGCCGGTCCAGATGCAGAGAATGGACCGAACCGGTCGGTCTGGACTGGTTCACCCGCTGAGGAAGATACACTGTTCATCGGCGCGTGAGCCCACGCGCAGGGCCCTTTGGGCGGCGTGTGGCAGCGCAAGGTGGGGAATTTGGGGAAGTTTTCAACATGTGAAATCTTCTATTTGATGTAACGAACATTTTGGGACTGGTTTCGTGTCGATCGGACACCGTCTCGATAATGTTCGGGGCATCAGAAGGTTTAGGTTCGGGATTTAAAAATAGTTAAAAATTCCAAAAAATTAAGGGGCTTTAGTGGGAGGTTAATTAAGTAATTAGTAACTTTCTATTACGATTTGGACAGGTTTGGGAGTCCCGGTGACGGTGATTGGCTCGGGAGAGCAGTATCGCACGCAAATCGAGGCGACAACATAGGACGGTCTGTGAGTGGACCTTGATTTCTAAACTGTGATGCATGCATAAATGTTTTATATGTTTTATGGATATGATTCTATGATGATGATTTGGATATTGGTGAATTACATTGTTTAACGCTTTACGAGGTGATTTACGTGCTTGCACGTAAATCGAGGTTTCCGGTTTTATACTGATTTTCCGTACTTGTGGTTTTGGATATGATTTCATGAAATGATTTTGGATTTGAAAAGGTTAACTCGGGTTCGAGTCCCCTTTGTTTTGGAAACCCTCGGACTCGAAGTCCCTTTTAGTTACATTCTCGGGCTAGAGGCCCAATTGATTCTCTAATCGATTTTGGATTTGGAAATATGGATCTGGCACGAGACCCATTTGAATTACGAACTCCCGGACTTGAGGTCGTTTTGATTTAACGAGGAATCGGGCCTGAGGTCCAATTTGTATGTGGATTCGGGCCTAAGGCCCAGCTATGTGTTACAAATGTTTTTTTATGGTTCATGACGGTTTATGGGAACCGGCATGAACCCTTGAAATGGATTTATGGTTCATGACTGTTTATGGGAACCGGCATGAACCCTTGAAAGGATTTTATGGTTCATGACGGCTTATGGGGGCCGGGCATGAATCCTTGAAAGGTTTAAATAATGATTTCAAAAGGTTTGTCTTATGCCATCCTTTATAGATGATTGTCTCCTCCGGGGAGGGTCGTTGGCCTGGGTGGACCCCGGAGTAGTCACGGAGCACTGACTGAGTGGAGTCGCCCCCCAGTTTGGTTCCTTACTCTCAAGAAGGGCATGGTTCGTTACCTTCAGGGAGGGTCATTGATCTACGGACATTGACCTGGGTGGACCCTGGAGAGACTTGGGTTTGAGACCCCAGTTGGCACGCGCGTAGCTCTATATACCGTGACAAGTTCGGTGATATGAAATATAATGGATAAACATGATTTCAATTGGTTTGGGAAATTTTGTTTTATGATGATAAATGGATTTAGGCTGAGATCCC
Source organism: Prinsepia uniflora (assembly GCA_032719365.1). Taxonomy (NCBI): domain Eukaryota; kingdom Viridiplantae; phylum Streptophyta; class Magnoliopsida; order Rosales; family Rosaceae; genus Prinsepia; species Prinsepia uniflora. The sequence continues at coordinate 67,555,910 of CM064861.1, read as the reverse complement.
GCATATGTTTACTACGTTGTGGTTTTCTGTAAATGGTTTGGGCAGGAGCCCATATGATTATGTTTGTTTAAACATATGTGATTGGATAAATGGTTTTACTATGTATGTATGCTTTTTAGTGAAGGGTATAAAGGTCTTTATAAAATGTATTTCTGATTACTTTTTGTCCACTCACAGTCTTTCTGTTTTCAATACCGTTCAGGTTGGATACGGTACGGACTGTAGTAGAGACCAAGATATCACATACCTCCTCCGGATCCTGGCATGCTCTGATAGCCCGAGCGGGCAAAGGTTGGAAATTTCCCTTGTCTGACACTCCGTGTCAGACGGGATCAGGGGCGTTCCTCGTTAATCCTAGGGGGATTGGGGACGGGTCCTGACAGGTGGTATTAGAGCATAGGATTGCTTATCAGAGCAGGGTTGCTCTTGTTACTCTGAATTCAATAGCGTATTTTGCGCGATACTCCATACGCAGGTGTATGATGTGATGTCTCAATGGGCTACAGTTCGTTATCAACCTGATAGTTAGGATGCCGGTACGATAGTTAGTAGGATTGAATCGTGGAACATCTTGGTTCGGCATTTGATGCCGGGGTTGCCATAGTTCTGTCGAGGTTGACAGTGTGGGACCCTACAAAAGGATGAATGTAACAGTACTTTAAGAGTTTTGATCGTGTGACGGTTAGTTGGGATCGTCTTTCACAATTTTGTATGATCAGTTTGACGACTAGTTTGGTGTGTGACTATCAGTTGGTCGGATATTGTTGAGTTAGATGGATTTTCTGCTGGGAGCAGTCGGGTTCGTGGAACTCTAGTTGGATTGACGTCCTTACGATGTCGGGACCGCGTAGTCGGTCAACTCGTGGATTATACTGCTTTCCGCAGTTGGGTTCAGGGAGACCCTAGAGTGTGATTGTGGAACCCTACCTTAGGGCGTATGGTTCGGAAAGGTGAGTTGGCGAATTGTTAGACTTTGACGTTTTTACGATGTTGAGACTGACCGACGGTCATGTTTGGACATGTTCGATCATGTTTGGTCATGTCATGTTCGGTCTAGTCATGTCAACTTGAGTGATGGGACTGGACTCTGCAGTCAGGGGTGTACTTATCGGTTAGATCTAGTTGGTTGCCGTACTACTTTAGTTGTGATGGATAGTTGGTGCAGCTAAGGTCATGGACGACCTGGTAGACGACATTGGTTAAGTCGAGTTACGACTGGTTAGAGTTGGTTGGACAGGTTACCAAGGTTGGTACTTGTCGATGGAATCCCAGAGTGGGGATACGGAGTAGTTGGTACGGGCGATTGATTCTGTTGGATGCGGAGTCTAGATCGTGATGTCTGGTGGTTAGGTCTGCACGAGTCTGTGGCAGGCACTACTACCGAGAGTGGTTGTAGTGATGGTTGTTGGGAATCGAGGACGTTCAGGGGACGTTTCCTTTTCTTGTATGAGATGTCAGGATGACTGTACCCAGAGTTGTTGGGTACAAGGAAGATAGAGTTTCTCCATTCAAGCAGAGGTACGGGATCGTCGCTCGGTATGAACGGAGATCCAAAGTTGTCTGATTTGCACACTTTGTACTGATGCTGACAGGTGTTAGTGATGGTACTGGTGCCGATGATTGTGACTCCGTCGAGTTAGGCTTATATTCGGTATCTGTGGTTTGGGAGTGGATCATGGATAATGATGGACTAGATAGGATCCAGTAGTAGTTGAGACTCGAGGTACGAGATACGAGTGTTAGAGACCGTATATGCACATCTGTAAATAGTATACAAGGCTTAATCTTGAGTAGCGTGAATTCCACTCGGAATGAGTGTACCTACCTAAACGGTCGTAAATGGGCATGTGTCCGTAAATAGTAAAAAAGGGGACACGTGGATGATGTCCAAGTGTGTTAGTTCCGACATGGTTGGAGCTTTAGAATCGCGAAAGGTTGTAATTGAAGTGAGGAGAGTAATGCGGGTTTTCCGCATTGGTAATGGATGTTTTGAAGTCATTTAGGATGACTTCTCATGTTCTACCATGCCAGATGATGGTTGTGTCACCAGTACATTGGTCGTGTATTGGTTGGTGGACCTGGGATTTGTCTTGGGTCATCAGGAGGAGATGAGTATATCGAAGTTAGGTGACTGAGATTTCCCATTTTCTGCTTGGTGGCAGACGATGTTGGATTACGTGGCGTGGTGAGTGCAGCGAGTTTTGGTTGCATTCCCGTAGGATGAGTTTTTGATGTTATCGTATTGGATTATCCTTGGATTTTCCTAGGTTGAAGGACAAGGATTGATACGAAGTAACGGGAGAGAACCCACAGTCTCGGCGTGTCTCGTCGTTGACTGATCTGTTTAGATGTGGGAATTGGTTGACGAACGATCTGACAGTATGCAGATTCGTTGAGGGTGTAAGACCCTATGGTTTGGAATCTGGTAGTAAACTGTGTGGATCCTAGTTGGATCGGAATCGCAGTGGGGATCAGGATCGTGACGTCTATTGTCGGGTAACGTAGTGTTGGATCTGGTTCGTGATCTTGATGATCCAGATAGGTGGAGATTTTATCGCTCTCACGTGGATGTTTGAGTTGAGGATGTTGGGACTGAACTCCTTTTCGAGGTGAATCCCATATGACTTGCTACTCGAGCGAGTAGGTGTCCGACAATGTCGGATTTGGTCAGCCTAGATGTGTTGATGTTGGGATTGGCTTCCCTATGAAGTCAATCGAATGTACTGTAGTAATCAATTGAGCAGGTAATCGATAGGTTCAGAATTGGTGCGTCTCGGTTGACGAGAATGAGATTTCGGGTTTTGGAATCGGATTTCCGGATGACAATTCAGGATTCGATTTTGGAACTTGAAAGTGGATTTATGGATTTGGGTTTGGAATGGTCATTCCTAATACTAGTTTACGGAATGATGATTTCGGATTTGGATTTGGATTTGGAAATGTATAATGGGTCGGAGTTTTCATTTTTCTAGTACTGGATTGGACAGATGGACTCCAGAATAGAAATGTGATTGGCTACGACTTAGGTTGTTGTTGTAGTCTGGTTGGTAATGGATGTATGTACCTTGTACGTTGTTCGAGGTACGATACCGAACAGACTTGTGATGCCTGGTGACGGTATATAGGTTATACCAGAGGTACGTTGGTGAGCATGTTGGTAGTTAGCTTAGTCCCGATACCATTGGATTAGTCGAGAACGTGGACTGGACGTTGGATACTGTGCACTGGGTCATGGTATTCCTGATGGGTTTAGTTACACACAAGTCGAGTTAGATGTTGGTGATCGTATACTCAGGTTGAGTGAGTTGGTGGTTAGTGTAACCACAAGTGAGTATAGTGTCAGTTTTCGACTGACGACTGTCAAGTGGTGACAGTTTGTCGGATGTTTCGTGGATCGTTGACTGAGGTCTGATGACTCTCAGTGGGAGCAGACGTCAGGATAGATTGAGATTGAGAAAGGAACCTTCGAGTTGTTGTGTCAGTGAAAGGGTAGATTTGACAAGTGGTGTCAATTCGGAACGTATGGCTACTGTCATTCGACGTGGTCGAATGTAGTCGATACAACGTGAGTACTAGTGGTACGTCTGGGTGCAGACGAGTTTTGTTCTGGTTAGTTGGTGTACGAGTGTAACGTGTCGTAAGATCGAATTATTTCCACGACGTGGAAGTGGAATAAGAATAGTTGGAGTTTCGAGAACGCAACTAATTAAGGAGGGAAGAACGGTTGGAATTAGATCGGTTGGAATTTCGAGGACGAAATTAATTAAGGAAGGAAGGTTGTAACGACCCGTCTCAAATCCCAGGATTAGATTAGTGACTAATCACGATTAGTGAGGTTAATTCGTGATTAGTTGAGCGAAATCGGACGAACGATGCAAAATGACCGTTTTGCCCCTAGTTCTGGGTAAAACGTTGACTTTTCATTTTGGCGGTCAAATGGACTTTGACCGATGACCGTGACGTAGTTCGTGACGTCACGAGTTCATAGACAGGTGGCACGTTCAATTCCAACATTCGAGGAAGAAGTTATGATGTTCGGAAACTCAAGAGCATTTTGGTAATTTTGGTTAAAAGGGGCAAATAGTTGACTTTTGGACCGGGAGGTCTGATGGCCGAGGGCCAAGGACCGTTACGTAGATCGGGACGATACGAATCCGTAGACAGGTAGTACGTCGAATTCGGACGTTCGACAGCGAAGTTACGTTTCAAGGAAGTTCGAGGGAACTATTGTACGAATTACGAAACGGATACTTTTTGGCAATTAGTTGGGCCCAGATATTTTGGGACAGTCCAATGGATGAATGACACTTGTCATCCATCCATTTCCCACCCAAATTAATACATGCATATCATCTTCAGTCCCTTTGTTTTTCATCCATCCAACTTACCCGATCTCACACTTTGAACCCAAACCAATCCAACCCTTCCCATCTGATCATGCTTGAGAGACCAAGGGATGGTGAGGAGTGCAAGCTGATGATGGTGGCTGGCAGGAGGCAACGCCGCCGTGGACGGCGGCCATGGACCGTGCAAGGTATCGATAAAACCCATTTTCCTTCTATTTTCAAGTTGTGACATTATGGGCTGTTTTTAGTGATTAGGATGGGCTTATTGGGTTATTAGGAATGTAATAAGGAGGTTTTGGTGGTGTTTGGACGGCTGAGGAGCCGTGGGCCATGTGGTTCAAAATCAAACCGTGGGTTATAGGGTGTTTTGGTTAGTTTTCTTGATTGGGAATAATAGGAAATGAGAAAATAGGAATTTAGGGATTGGATTGGAAGAAAACAGACGGAAAATGGGGATTGGAGAGGCCTGGACCGGTCACGCCGGTCCAGTTGCAGAGAATGGACCGAACCGACTGGTCTGGACCGGTTCACCCGCTGAGGAAGATACATTGTTCATGGGCGCGTGAGCCTATGCGCAGGGCCCTTTGGGCGGCGCGGGGCAGCACGTGGTGGGGAATTTTGGGAAGTTTTCAACATGTGAAATCTTCTATTTGATGTAACGAACATTTTGGGACTGGTTTCATGTAGATCGGACACCGTCTCGATAATGTTTGGGGCATTGGAAGGTTTAGGTTCGGGATTTAAAAATAGTTAAAAATTCCGGAAAATTACGGGGCTTTAGTGGGAGGTTAATTAAGTAGTTAGTAACCTTCTATTACGATTTGGATAGGTTTGGGAGTCCCGGTGACGGTGATTGGCTAGGGAGAGTCGTATGGCACGCAAATCGATGCAGCAGCATAGGATGATTTGTAGTGGACCTTGATTTCTAAACTGTGATGCATGCATAAATGTTTTATATGTTTTTTGGATATGATTCTATGATGTTGATTTGGATATTGGTGAATTACATTGTTTTACGCTTTACGAGGCGATTTACGTGCTTGCACGTAAATCGAGGTTTCCAGTTTTATACTGATTTTCCGTACTTGTGGTTTTGGATATGATTTCATGAAATGGTTTTGGATTTGAAAAGGTAAACACGGGTTCGAGTCCCCTTTGTTTCGAAAACTGTCAGACTCGAAGTCCCTTTAGTTACATTCTCGGGCTAGAGGCCCAATTGATTCTCTAATCGATTTCGGATTTGGAAATATGGATCGGGCATGAGACCCATTTGAATTACGAACTCCCGGTCTTGAGGTCCATTTGATTTAACGAGGAATCGGGCATGAGGTCCAATTTGTATGTGGATTCGGGCCTAGGTCCCATCTATGTGTTACAAATGGTTTTTATGGTTCATGACGGTTTATGGGAACCGGCATGAACACTTGAAATGGATTTATGGTTCATGATGGTTTATGGGAACCGGCATGAACCCTTGAAAGGATTTTATGGTTCATGACGGCTTATGGGGGCCTGGCATGAATCCTTGAAAGGTTTAAAGAATGATTTCAAAAGGTTTTTCATATGCCAACCTTTATATATGATTTTCTCCTCCGGGGGGGGGGGAGGGGGGGGGGGGGGGGGTGGTCGTTGGCCTGGGTGGACCCCGGAGTAGTCACGGAGCACTGACTGAGTGGAGTCGCCCCCCAGTTGGGTTCCTTACTCTTAGGAAGGACATGGTTCGTTACCTTCATGGAGGGTCATTGATCAACGGACATTGACCTAGGTGGACCCTAGAGAGACTTGCGTTTGAGACCCCGGTTGGCACGCGCGTAGCTCTATATACCGTGACAGGTTCGGTGATATGAAATATAATGGATAAACATCATTTCAATTGGTTTGGGAAATTGTGTTTTATGATGATAAATGGATATGGGCTGAGATCCCGCATATGTTTACTACGTTGTGGTTTTCTGTAAATGGTTTGGATAGGAGCCCGTATGATTATGGTTGTTTAAACATATGTGATTGGATAAATGGTTTTACTATGGCTGCATGCTTTTTAGTGAAGGGTATAAAAATCTTTATAAAATTTATTTCTGAAATATTACTTTTTTTCCACGCACAGTCTTTCTGTTTTCAATACCCTTCAGGTTGGATACGGTGCGGACTGTAGTAGAGACCGAGATATCACATGCCTTCTCTGGATCCTGACGTACTCTGATAGCCCGAGAGGGCAAAGGTTGGAAATTTCCCTTGTCTGACATTCCGTGTCAGACGGGATCATGGGCTTTCCTCATTAATCCCAGGGGGATTGGGGACGGGTCCTGACAAAGAAGGTTGCCAAAGCAGCTTATACGCTAATTGTTGGATAGTTGGAACACTTGCTCTATGGACCGACCACCAAGTTATAGGGTCCAAATGATACTTATCACTCATTGCATCTGCATCACTAAAACCATTTGAACTATTGAAAAGATCACCAAACTCAATTGTGATTTTTCTTCGGTCTTCAGGATCGGTAAAATGCCGACTAATACAAACTTTCCTTTCTGCAGGAATCTCAAGATCATTATTGGGAGCAACCCAATTTTTGTTTTATGCAAGCCACTCAGAGCTGTAATACCTAAACAAGATAAAAAAAATAATAATAAGGAATGACATAATAACAAAAAGTACCAAAATGATGTATCCGAAACGTATCCAAAATGTATCCAAATATCGATACCGTATCCAAAACGTATCTGAGCGTATCAGACGCGCGTATCCAAATATCGATACCGTATCCGAACGTATCCGAGTGTATCGGACCGGTATCGGTATCCGAAACGCGATACCGGAGCCCGAGGACGTTTCAGTGCAACATAGATTTTTTCAAAAATTTGGAAATTATAAAAGAATCTAATGCAACAATATAAAAAAGAATATGAAAATGATTACTAAATGTTATTACCATACCTTTGATGATCAGATTATTGAAGTACACAATGTCATTGTAGGCAACAAGAATTAGATGAAAATGGTGATGTGGTGATCTATTATCTTGTTTAGGCATTGGACAACCCTTTGAGAAGTGCTCTATCTTCCTGATAGGCCTTTAATTGAACTTTCTTTTATATTAGTTTATACTCTTTATACTTATATTTTAATGTTAAAATACCAAACAATAGGATAAAATTATTTATTTTGTCGGAAATTTGTATAAATAAACAAAGCTTGGAATTTTGAGCATTTTGAAGAAAGAATTGTCCAAATCAGACTTATAACGAAAAAGATATGATTGAAATAAGATAGGCCACCGAAATTCGCTAGGAAATTCGGTAGATAGCTACTAAATCCAGTCCAATCAGGTCTAGCCCACCATCGCGAAGCCCAGCCTTCAGGTCCTGCACGCGGCCCATAACCAATCCAGCCCAAATCCATCAGTGAAGCCCAGCAGCCGCGACCCAATCTGTCGCAAAACCAGTCAATCCACCATTCGGCATGCGCGTACAGAAGCCACCGAATAATGTTCAGCGCCCATATGTCGAAACTGGAGCCGATACCCTGCACTTGTAGCCCACCTGCTCCACCTATGAGCTTATGCCGAAGTTAGCTTCTGGACCACTGCGCGCCCATTCCGATCTAACCAACTCCTATCAGCAGTCAACTACCGAAACATGCTCCTCTGTAGCAGCTGCTCCACCTGCTCCAATTTGGCAGTTTTTTCCAGCACATTTTCAGCAAAAACCCATCATTTCTTTATTTAATTTAATTGTTTTTATTATTTAGTTTTTATTTTATTTTTTTAGATTGTTAGTGGCACTTCCTCTATAAATAGGGAGATCATTTCATTGTTTAATAGCCCTTCTTTTCTCTCTTTGTAGATACATTTTGGGACCTCTTTTTAGCTTCTTTAAGATTTTTCTTCTTAGTTTTCTTTTAAATTTTGTTTTTTGACTTGCTTTTAAACTTTGTTCTTAGATTTTTTTTTACTTCTCTTTGTACACATTTTTATGATTTCCTTACGAAAAACCTTAGGCTAGGTAATTCTAAGGCAATTTGAGAGTTTTAAGTCCAAATTCCTCATGTTTCCTCCTCCATCTTCAAAAGTTTCCTGCCGATGTTCGGTGATTCTTGTGAAAAACCATCTTTCTCTACTTAAACTCTTATTATTGTTTTGGTTTTACTTATAATTCAATATATGTGTTGATATTTTCTTTCTAACATTTGTAAATATGAATACAATCTTCATGTGTTTTACTTTCTGAATTTTATTTACTTGATATGTTTTAGTGCTTAAACTTCAATTTAACGCTAAGTGTTTATTCGCAGTTCTGTGCATTTAGAATAGGATTGAAGAAATTAAATGTTGATCGCTATCGACACATTTAATCACAAACTTAAGGTGAATCATATTATAGGTATTTGACGCATATTAATGTTTAACGTACATTAATGGTTGATGCATTTATAATATTGAAAAATGTATGCATGTACCTGAGATGATGAAAGTAGGATTTCGTGATTGGTTCAATATGTGCAAACTGTTAGAGTGTTGGTAAAAACTATGTTCGAAGAAAGTTCATAGTAGGAGTAGTTTAAATAATGTGATTGTTAATTCGAATTTACTTACGTAAAAGTGTTGGTTTTTTCTGTGAAACTAATTTATGGTTTGTAAATTCTAATTAGCATGAGCATTCACATTTTAATTCTTAGTTTGTTTAAAAATGTAGTTTCGGCTACAAATCTTTCCAAAACCCCCCAAATCATGTTCTTCTTTAATTCTTTTAATTCTTTTAATTCTTTTAATTCTTTAATTCTTTAACTCCTTTATTCTTTTATTCTTTAATTCTCTTATTCTTTAATTCTTTAATTCATTAATTCATTTACTATTTTATTCTTTGATTATTTATTATTCTTTTTCACTAACTATTATTTAATGTTCCCTAATGTCCCCAGTTATGAACTATCACTATTTACTAATATTACATCTACACAAAAAGGGCTTATATTGCATATACTTGAATTACGGGTTTATTTAAATGCGTAGTTTAAGCCAAACCAATTTTTGGCGTCGTTGCTAGGGAAAATGAAAATGATTTTTAATGTGTTAGTATGTATAAAATGTTCATATTATACTTATTTATAATTTTTATGCTTGTTCGTATTATATTTGTTCATAATTGATGGATGGATAAGTCGAACACAATGATGATTATGCAAGACTAGGTTTCCACGTGTAATAACTTTGCAAGTGCACATGTTGTTTTAGGAGTATAGTGATATGCAAAGGTCGAATTCCACAGAGACTTGTTCAAAATGTCCAATTCAGTTTAGTTTCTGTTGACTTAGGTGAGATGTAAATGCAATGGGGGTTATCATTTAATTTCTAGATTTCTAAGTGAAGTGATTATTGAGCCCAACTCCCCCTAGAGAGAAGCAACCTAAGCACGTGACTTCTTATGTGCCTCCCAAGATACTTGTCTCGTTTCCCCGTAGGTTCTAGCCTAAGAATAAACAGAAGGAAGAGTTCGAGGAAGAGATTATCACTTTATTGAAAAAGATGCAGATCACTCTTCCCTTCTCCCAGATCCTCCAGCACATGCTGGTGTTTGCCAAACTCATCAAGGATGTTGTGGCAAGAAGGCGTGGCCTCAGTTCTACTCATGTAGTGGACCTCCCTCAGGCATGTAGTGCTGCTCTTCAAAAGCTGCCTACCAAGTTAAAGGACCCTGAACCCCCTTCATTGTCGTGTGTCATTTAATCCAAGCATTTTGAACACTATTTGTGTGACATCGGGGCCTCAATCAATATCATGCCTTTCCACATCTACTAGTCTTTGGACTTGGGAAAGTTGAAGCCCACACACTTGTGTATTCGATTGGCCAATGCTTTGGTAACGAAGCTTATCATGGAACTTGAGGATGTCCTAGTGCAGATTGGGGACACATGTATCCTGGCTGATTTCCATATCATGAGGCTAGAGAACTCCGACATAATTGGGGGACCTCCTCTCATTTTTTGCCGCCCCCTTCTAGGCACTTCTGAATGCTTGATTGATGTCAAGAACGGGAAAGCTTCAATTAGGGTAATAGACAAAGTGCATACATTCTCCATCCATGATACTATCCAATACCCTTTCGAGCCTATTGATGATTTCCCCCCTCAACACATTGGAGATGTTGTTGCAGGCAACCTTGGCTGAGACGTGCACCAAGGATGAACTGGAATGTGCACTGACCGTAACTCCTGCAAGTGATGGAACTTTAGGACAGAGGGTCATAGAAGAGCTCAATAATCTCAACACTTTCCTACCCATGCCTCAATTCCAAGCACCATTTGAGCCATTAGCACTGTCCACCACCAAGAGCCAACATTCCATGGTATAGCCACCCACTTTAGAACTTAAGCCTCTTTTCGAGCACCTTAAGTATGCCTTTCTAGGAGCCAACCAAACCCTACCCATCATCATCTCCTCTAGCTTGAGTGTTAAAGAGGAAGATCAGTTGGACCAAGTCCTTCACTCTCATCACACTGCCATTGGTTGGTCAACCACTGATATCAAGGGAATCAGCCAGGTTAAGTGTATGCATCAGATCCTTCTGGAACCAGATGCCAAACCTTCAAGTGAGAGTTAGAGGAGGTTGCACCCTCCGATGAAGGAAGTGGTTAAGAAGGAGATCCTAAAATTGCTAGATGTTGGGATCATCTACCCGATAAGTGACTCGAAGTGGGTGAGTCTGGTGCAGGTGGTGCCAAAAAAGAGTGGCATCACAGTTTTTAAGAATGAGCACGATGAGCTGGCCTCAATTCCAAGCACCAGAAAAGACCATTTCCCACTCTCCTTCATTGACCAGATGTTGGAACGTTTGGCCTACCATTCTCATTATTTCTTTTTGGATGATTATTCGGGATACAATTATATCCCCATTGCACCTGAGGACCCAGAGAAAACGACCTACACTTGCCCCTATGGCACTTTTTCATATAGGAAGATGCCATTTGACTTCTACAATGCACCTGCCACCTTCCAAAGAAGGGAGTAACCTTGTCTTGAATTGGGAGAAGTGCCTCACCAACTTGGCCCGATAACTAACTCGGTGTTAGGAGAGTAACCTTGTCTTGAATTGGGAGAAGTGCCACTTCATGGTCTAACACGGGATAGTTTTGGGCCATGTAATATCCAAGGAAGGGATGTAGGTGGATAAAACGAAGTTGGACATTGTGGAGAGGCTCCCCTACCCTACCACTGTCAAGGAAGTCTGCTCATTTTTGGGGCATGTTGGCTTTTATCGGAGGTTCATCAAGGACTTCTTCTAGATTGCAGGTCCCATGTGTGATCTCTTAGCCAAGGATGTGAGTTTCAATTTCAAGAAGGAATGTCGTGAGGCATTCGACTCTCTCAAAGCCAAACTCACAGCTTCCTAGATGGGACCTGCATTTTGAGTTGATGTATGATGCATCTGACTTTGCAATCGAGGCTGTGCTGGGAAAAATAATGGATAAGATCCCCCCACGTGTTCTACTAGCGAGCCACACGTTAAATGATGCTCAACTAAACTACTCCACCCCGGAGAAAGAGTTGCTCACTGTGATATTTGCTTTGGAGAAGTTTAGATCATAATTGATTCAGACTAAGGTCACCATCTACACCGATCATGCTGCCTTCAAGTATTTGCTCAGTAAGAAGGATGTTAAACCCCTCCCATCTAAGTCGGTACCAAAAGGGCATGCTTGCGAAGCAAGCCAAGTATTATGTTTGAGATGATCCGTACATATGGAAACACTGCTCGAATCAGATTATTCGTAGGTGCATCCTCGATCATGAGGTACAGCCAATTCTGGAAGCATGCCATAGACAAGAATGTGGTGGGCACTTTGGGGCTAAGAAGACAACATTGAAGGTGTTGTAATGTGGATTCTTCTAGCCCACTCTGTTTAAAGACTCCTACGATTTTGTGCTCAAGTGTGAAAAATGTCAGAGGCAAGGAAACCTCGGCCCTCAGAACCAAATGCCCTTCAACCTCATTCTGGTTGTTGAGATTTTTTATGTATGGGGCATTGATTTCATGGGACCCTTCCGGAACTCGTTTGGGAATCTCTATATTTTGGTGGTAGTGGACTATGTGTCCAAGTGGGTCGAGGCAGTGTCCACTAAGACCAATGATGCCAAATTGGTATTGAACTTTCTTCAATCCAACATTTTCATGCGCTTTGGCGCCCCTCGAGCAATCATAAGTGATGGAGGGACCCACTTCTACAACAGATCGTTCAAGTCATTGCTTAAAAAGTACGGGGTGACGCATCGGGTTTCCACCCTTTATCATCCCCAAACTAGTGGGCAAGCTGATATTTCCAATCGTGAGATCAAAGCCATCCTCCAGAAGATGGTCGATCCTAACCGGAAGGACTGGTCTTCTCGATTGAACGATGCTCTGTAGGCCTACCAGACGGCATTCAAAACTTCTATTGGCATGTCCCAGTTCCAACTTGTTTTTGACAAGGGCTGTCACTTGCCCATGGTGTTGGAGCATAAGGCATTCTAGGCAATCAAGTAAATGCCCATGGACATTGATGAAGCAGGCCTTCATCAGAAGCTTCAGTTAAGTGAAATGGATGAGCTGAGAAATGAGGCCTACGAGAGCGCCCTGTTGAACAAGGAGAAAAGTAAGGTGTACCATGACCGGGACATCGAGCCTAAGACCTTCCGTGTGGGCCAGCAGGTCTTACTCTTCGATTTTCCAGCTCAAACCCTTCCTGGGAAAACTTCAGTCTTGATGGATAGGCCCTTATGAGGTAACCCATGTGTACCCTCATGGAGCTGTTGACATTTGGCATCCCACGAGGGAAGTTTCATTCAAGGTGAATGGCCCACCGACTCAAGCACTTCTATTCCTCCCTCCTACCAGCTTCTGTGGACCCTGGCCACCTTGGTGCCTTAGGAGCACCTCATCACATCTTGCCTAGACGTTAACTCTAGCACTTCTAGGAGGTACCCTAGCCCTAGTTTGCTTCTCTTATACACTGTTATTTCCATTATATTTGCCATCCTTAAAGTCTATGTATACATGCTTTAATTTTCACACATCAAGGACTATGTGTCATTTAGGTTTGGGGGTGTGGTTTAAACTCGCTTTTTGGAAAAATTCATGTTTGGCGGTATCAATCTAGGATCTATCTTACTTTATGCCTTTATTTTTATGTTTTGTTGTTTTTACTTGTTGTCTTTACTTTTGTGTCAAACTTTTTGTCTTAGTGTATGTATGCTAGTACTTTGCACTCCTTGGTTAATCGGAACTTATAAATATGTGAATTGTCTATGGTGCCTATTTGTATGTTGGATTATTGAGTTCCTATTTTGCACCACACCTTGTCATGCCTAAGTTGTTGAGTTGTTTGAACATTTGTGATTGAGTAATCTTGGAACATTAATGGAGACTACCCATGTGAGATCTTGTGCCTATATCCCTTCTTTGTGAGTGATTTCATTGTTTCTACTCTGCTGATTTCATTTATAACTATCATTATTCATTTTGTTAGATCTCATTATTTATCTTCATTGGTGTTTATGAACTTAATCTGAAGATGCTCTTGATTGAATGCTTGTATGTTCTCATGAAATGATCTAGGCTATGCATGTTTAACTCCCAAAGGACTTGCCTTGCCCATGTTGCATGCTCCTTTAGCCCCTTTGCAACCAAACACTAGATTTTCTTTCATCACCTACATTATAACCTCCCCAAAACACTCAGCTCAAAATCATGGCGATGCCCTAAGTTCATGTTTGTGTGAGGTTGCCCCAAATGAGAGTTGTGATGAAAGTTAGTGTCAAGAATTGGTGTTACTATTATGTTGATGTATGCAATGTATGGTTGACGAAATTTTGTTAAGGGCTTTGGTTCAAGTTACAAAAAACAAAACAAAACAAAAAAAAAGAAGAAAAACAAAAGTGTTCATTTCTTCAATAGAAAGGAACAAAAGAAAGAAATAAAAAAGGAGAAACAAATAAAGTACTTGAACCAAGGAAACCCGAATTCTCTTTATCTTGTTATCGTGTGTTATAAGTTAAGTGGGATCTTGATACTAGTTCAGTTTACGACCTCTCATGCCTTGACATTCCATTGACTCTTTGAAATCCTATCATCTTCTTCAAAAACCCCCTAGCCTAGCCCCATTGCAACCTGATTAAAGACTTAAGTTATCTTGTGAATACGCTGGTTAAAGGTTGAGGTAAGTATCTTCGTTCTTAAGCATCAATTTCCTTCTTGAGATCTTTAAGTTCAGGAAGTGCCTTTTATTCATTTAACTCATATGTGATTACTATGTTTCCTATACATAAACTTTTCACATGTGCTAGTATGAGCGAAACCCTAGGACTCTTGTGCATTGAGTAAAATCTTGTGAGGATTAGAGTAAAGGCAAAATGATTCTAGGGTGCTTGACCACTTTTGTTTTTAAACTTGATTTCTAAAGCATGGCACTTACACTCAACACTTGGAACTCATTATCTTATGCATCTTATAGTTAGTTAAGATTCTTTGTTGTTTTTGGTTCATATTAGCTTTGAAGTGCTTAATTCTAGCATGTTAGTGTCTAAGTAAAATGTTTGTGGGGATCGTGTTGTTAAACCCTTAGGAGACACAACTCCTCTGACAGGACACATCCCAATCCCCCCGGGATTATCGTGGAATGTGCCCTGCTCCCGTCCAACAAGGGGTGTCAGACAAGGGATAACCAAAAGTCACTGCCCAAACGAGGCTTCCAGAGTGCGCGCAAGGATCGATGGAGGAGGCGTGCAATGTCCCAGTCTCTGCTGCAGTCGCATCCGTGATCAACCTAAAGGGCATTAAAAACCAAAAGCTGTGAGTGGACGAAAATCATTAAGTTCATTAAACACAGTTATAAGACATTTATGCCCTCCAATAAAAATGTATGCATTCCACGAAAACCAGTAACCAAAACGTTTGTTCAACCAAGCCATTAGGGCCTTAGCCCAAAAACCGTTAACTTAAAACCAAGTGTGGGAACTCAGCCCAAAACTGTGGAATACCACTACCAGACATATTAAAACCATGTGGGTCACCGCCCAAAGTCATAAACATAAATCCATAAATCCAAAACCATTTAGGGTCCCCGACCCGAAATACCATAACATAACCAATAATCCATTTTTACCACATAACACAAATCCAACCGAAAAGCCATTTCATATATTCATTAATCCATATTCACCATTACCGTCACAAGCATCCCACATGCTTAGCGTCCCAGACGCTGGACGTCCCAGACGTCATATCTCACGGTATAATAAGCTACGTGTGCTGCCCGGGGTCTCTTCGGGTCCATATCTTTGACATCACAGATGTCTGACGTTCTAGACGTCAATCATAGCAATCCTGCTCCTGAGTCATTATACGGTCCGGTAACTCCGTACAATGACCCCTCGCAGACAATGCACCGTGATTTCCGCAGTGTCCCGGACATCTGGAGGAGACCATCATATATCCTCGTATCCAGATGGTATATGGAAAACAGTTTTATTAAATCAGTTCACAACATTAAAATGGGCCCTGCCCGAAATCGCCATAAAACATCACAATTCCATCTAGGGTCCCTGACCCGAAACCACATTTATTAAACATAGGGTCCCAGACCCGAAATCACATTTATTAACATAGGGTCCCATACCCGAAATCACATTTATAACCCAACTGGGCCTCATGCCCGATTTTATAACCACTGGGCCCACGGCCCGATTTTATAAACCATTGGGCCCACGACCATAATTCGTAAATCAACTGGGCCCCTGGCCCGATAATATCACTCAAATGGGTCTTAGCCCGTTTTCATAAACAACTGGGCCCCTGGCCCGATTTCATAAAGCAACTAGGCCCCCGACCCGATTTCATTAACACAAATGGACTCCAAGTCCGAGGTTTCCAAAATAAGTGGGCCTTAAGCCCGAGTTCATCTTTCCAATTTCAAAACCCTTTTTATCACTTTATTTATTAAGCCACAAGCACGTAAAACCACAATAAAACCGTTAATCTCGATATACGTGAAATACGGAAAACACCTCGAAATACGTGCAACATACCCGAAATCAATACTCACAATCACCATCATAGAAATCACGTATATAAAATATATAACACATTTAGGCATGCATAGGATTTATAAAACCAAAGTCCACTCACAGACCGTTTAACGGTATGCCTCGATACGCGTGCCATCGGCCCTCCCGGGCCACACCACTATCATCGGGACTCCCAATCCTGTCCAAATCACATTAGAGGGTCACTAACCTCTTCATTAACATCTTATTAAAGTCCCATAATTTTCCCGAATTTTTAATTATTTTTAAACTCGATTTAAAACCTTCGGACGTCCCGAACAATATCGAGACGGTGTCCGATCGACACGAAACCAATTCCAAAATGTCTGTTACATCGAATAGATTAAAAGTCATGTTGACCTCACCTCAAGATTCGTGCCCACGCGCCATCATGCGCCGCCGTGAGTGGCTGCGCGTGAAACCCACGCGCCTGCTACAGTGTCATCGTCCTAACCCGTTTGTCTGATAAACGGGTCCTTTTGCCCGCGAGATGACCCGGTTGGTTTCCTATCAATTCAGCCTTAATTCCTTCAATTGATCATTCAGTTAGCTTGTTTTTAAGTTCAATTTAAGGTCTGTAACATTGATTACACAAAACCTTACCTAAAATTCCACGATTCGACGATGATAAACGAAGAACACCCGTCACTGTTCAATCTTCGAATTTCCACAATGGCTGCTGATTCTTCCAATTGATGCACCCAGAAGCATCACTGGACCATGAGAAACATTTTCCCCTCATCAATTTCGTCGTTTGATCACCCAATGATCACGACTCAACCTCGATTCATGCTCACTGTTACCCGGTCTGTTCAGAGCCAAAAGGGCACCAATTTCCTTCATTCTTTCGACGAAACTAATCGTGGCACTCCCAGAAAGTTCGAATTGAGCTCCATTTCGATCCTCAGAGCCTAACACTCAGTATTCGAATTTTCCCCCCAAATTTTCTAAAATCCGAAACCCAAATTCCAGAACTCTCTCAATCCCTTGTGTTTCCCCTGGTATCTCAGTCCTTTAATCTCTCATTTTTCTCTTAAGAACGGCAGAGGAAAGGAGCCAATTCTCCCAGTTCTCCCACACTGTTTTGCTCACGGTTTGAAGGACACAGAGAAGGAATAATGGAGGATTAAGGGTAATTAAATATAATTAATAATTAAATGAAACACAATGATCATGTTTTCCCTAAAACATGGATCAGATGTTTGGGCTTAAATCAAGGGATGGGTGACACTTGTCACTCATCCAGGTGTGCACAGTCAATAGTTACTATTCATTATTTTATTATTATTTTAATCGAAGCCTCGGTTCGTAATTCGTTCCCGTGACCATAACTTCGTCGTCGAAACTCCGATTTCAGCGTGCCACCTGTCATTGGATTCGTATCGACGAGACCTACGTAACGGTTCTTGGCCCTCATCCATCGGACCTCCCGGTCAAAAAGTCAATATTTGGCCCCTAATATGCCAAATTACCAAAATGCCCCTCGACTTCCGAACATCACAACTTCCTCCTCGAATGTCGGAATCGAACGTGCCACCTGTCTATGAACTCGTGACGTCCCGAACTACATCACGGTTATTGTTCAAAGTCCATTTGACCGCCCGATCAAAAAGTCAACATTTTGCCCACGACAAGGGGCAAAACGGTCATTTTGTACATTTGTTCGATTTTGCCCTACTAACCACCGATCAACCTCACTAATCAAGATTAGTCACTAATCCAATCTCGGAATTCGGGACGGGTTGTTACATCCTCCTACTAGGCCAACCTAGAGGTTCAAATGTTTATCTTAACTAGATCGAGTCTTCACTTTTATTGTTTTGTTAAGGGACTAGCAAAAGTTAGGTTTGGGGGTATTTGATAAGTTGTTAATTATGCATGTTTTCTTTATGATTCAATGTCCCTTTTTACTTAGATTTTGTCTAATAATGTCTTAAAATAAGAGAAATTGACCCTTCTTGTGAGCCATGTGCAGATTAATGATGTGGGATCAATTCTAAGTCAAATTGAAGGAAAAGGCCCTAAAACTATGTTTTGGGTCCTAGGTGAGTCCCAAGACCCTAGTTGAGTCCCAAGTTCCTAATTGGATCAAAGTACCAGGACCTAGCTCGTGTGCTTGTCCCAGGACCTAGCTCGTGTGCTTGTCCCAGGACCTGGCCTGTGTGGTTGTCCTAGGACTTTTTCCAAGAACCGAGACCTAGCTCATGTGCCTATCCTAGAACTTGTCCCAAGAACCAAGACTTGGCCCCTGTTCCTGCTCCATGTATCAGGTCCTTGTTTATGGCCCTGTTCCAAGTTGCAAGCTGTGTGCCATCCTCTGTCCCTTGTTCTAGTCCTGGTTCCCAACTAGGACTTGCGTGTGTTCCAGCGGATGCCCACTTGAGAATCAGGCCCTGTGCCAACCAAATGCCAAAACAAGTCCCCCAATGTCATGTCTTCAGGTCTTGTTCCATCAAAAGACATCACTGTTCTAGATTTCCAGCTTTAGGCCTAGCCGAGGACCAGGCCGTGTGCTAGTTTTCTGGCCCGTGTGCCTAATTTTCAGGGTCTTGTGCTAGAAATTCCTGATTTTGGTCTCCTTTTTCCAATGGGTAAATGCTTAGTTCTGGACACAATTTTTATATAGAATGACCTACTTTCAGTAATCTGTCTAATGGTGCATACAGGGCCAACTTTGGTGGCTATTTGATTTTATGAATTTTGAGGGCTAGTTCCAGGGTCGTGTGCTAGCTCGTGTGCCAGAACTAGGCTCTGCACCAACCAAAGTCTAAGTTACATCCCTAATGGTCCATTTGGAGGTTTTTTTCCAGCTTGTTCCATTGAAAACTTCAAAAGTTCTGAAAGTTCAAAATAGGCCCCAGCAGAGAACCAGAACTAGGTCCATGTGCCAGCCCGTGTGCTAGTGTTCAGGGTCAATTCCAAGTTCTCTGGCTCATGCCTTGCATCAACCAACGTTCAAGATATGGTCTTAATGCTCATTTTGAGGCCCTGTTCTATCTTGTTCCATCAATGTCCTCAAGAGTTCTTTATGTACAAGTGAAGGCCCACCGCACGTTCTAAGTCCAGGCCCAGCGGTGTCCTAGTGCTGATTAGTGGCAGGTTCTTCATTTTTTCTATTTAGTCAAGGAATAAAACAAGGAAAAAATCAAGTCTAGCTGTTTTGTAGGAGGAAACTTACTGCTAGGAGTAGATTGAGACTCGCGGCTAGGGTTTGATGGCTCACATCTGATCTACTCAACTTTCCTACTCAATCAAGGTCTAAAACAAGGAAGAAAATCAAAGGCTCCTATAAAATAGAAGAGTGTGCTCCAAGTTCCACTGCTGGTCCTAACTTTTAGGAGCTGACTTCCCGCTAGGCTTGCTAGGGCTAGGGCTGGTTGTTTCTTATATAAACCCCTGCTTGGAATAGAAGAGGGGGTGGCCCTTTACGCTTGAGACTAATAGAAACGGAAGCCGAAAAAGATGATGAATTTTTATTCTCTCTACCTCAGTAGCTGCACCAACAATGAAGGAGATATCGATCTGTCTTCTCAAGTCACCAACATTCTGGATTTAATTAATTATCTTTTGCTCAGGACATTAAAGGGTAAATGAATGATTATTAAATTCTCCTCCACGTTTCATGCTCATGCAAAGGCAAATGTTAGCTTATGTTTTACTACAAGGATGACGATTGATATTTCTTTAATTAAATAAATAAATTGAAACCTTTAATCCATCATGATCTGACAGGACCCGCCCCGATCCCACGTGGACCACAAGGGGACGTGCCCTGCTCCCGTCTAACACCCAAATTAACATACCAACTTTAACCTCAAACGTTCAAATGCATAAATAACCAAATTAAAGTTATACATCAATCCGAAATAAATAGATGTCAGACAAGGGATGAAAACCAAAATTACAAATTGCGAGCACGACTCTAAAATAATCCTGCGGGTAAACCACCCAACAGGGGTTCAGGTACGCAGAAGTAGATCTGTGCCTCAGCCTCAGGATCCTTCTCTACCTCGGTAGCACAGCCTGGAGGGGTTACCAAAACATTAAGGGTGAGTGGGCCGAAACTCAAGTTTATAAAACCGTTTAATAAGTGAAACATATAATTTACCCCTCCGTTTTCCAAACATGCATGCATCAGAATTTAAAACCATAAATTATATAATATGAATCATAAGGCATGTAATAAAACCATAAACATAATGATAGCCACTGCACTATACACTCCAATCCTGACATCCCCGATGTATGACGTCCCTGACGTCCAATAAGGTCACAGTCCCAAGGCTACGCGTGCCACTCTGGGTCTCAATCCCGAATCCAATCCCCGAACCCTGTCTGGGTACGGCATCTCAAATGCCTAGCGTCCTAGACGCTCGACGTCTCTGACGTCAAATTATAGCAATCCTGCTCCTGAGTCATTTTACGGTCCGGTTCCTCCGTAGAATGACCCCTCGCAAGCAATGCGCCGTGACCGCTCCGGGGTACCACATCCGGAGGAGACAGTATCATAAGAATAGATCTATACAGTTCAGTACCAAATACATTTTATTGATATCCACATGCAAAACATATATATACATAGATGAAATCCAAACCAATCTTTAAGTTTCACCAAAACGGGTCTCAAACCCAAATACCGTGGAATCGTGCCATAATCAAAATTTCAATATCATCAAAACCGTTCCTTGATTCCAGCATGTGAATATAAGTAAATCAGAAAACATTTAAGCATGCAAGGGTTTAATGAAATCGAGCCCACTCACAGTACGATCCCGCGGTGAATCTGCGCGTACGGACCTGTATCGGGATTATCGTACAATTCCTGTCAGTCCAAATCACACGTAAGGGTCACTACAAGTCTTAAACACTTAACCAAAAAGTCCGAAACAGAAACCGGCTCGGGAAACCCGTCCAACACGTTTCCCGAGACAACCGGCCCTAAACTGACCCTCCAAACTATCTCAGATCAACATGGTTAATTCATAAAAAATGTTCAGAATGATGAGAGGAATAAAAGTCATGTTGATCGTGATCAGAGATAAGGTCCAACGCGCCCTCACACGCCACCCAAAGTGGCTGCGCGTGAAAGTTACACGCCTGACACTGTAGCTACAGTGTCACCACCTTCACATGTTTGTCTGTAATATGGGCCTGCCACCCGCGGCTTGACCCGGTTGATTACCCATCAATTCCTACTCGATTTCAATCCAATTTGATCCTAACATGATATTTAATCATTTAATTTAAGTTCTGAGTCAATAATTAGCCAAATCAAATCCTTAAATGGCCCTTCGACCCGTGATCATCCAAACGGGTTGATCACCCCAACTCACTGGTTTTGAAACCATAATAAAATTAACCTTACAGAAAGCATCATAGGATCAAAACGAACTGAAACACACAATCAATTGAACCAACACTCACCTGGAAGTAGTCGTCCAAACCTCTGAAATTTCTCTGAGCACGGCAGTCACTGTCCCAGCTCACCCGTGGCTGGTTGCCTTCGATTTTGATATGGATGTGTTCTAAACACTCCCAGAAAGCTCACTCAGTGTTTAGATTGGTCCAACAAACCGTATAAATTGAAATCCGAAATTCCCTCCAATTTTCCCCGAAATGGTTTCTCTCTGGTTCCTCACCAATTCTCAGTTCTTTCAACGGCAGAGTGAAGCTCACACAATTCCTATTCTGTTTAAAGCAATGGAGCCGTCTCAGAAGCTCGTGGAAGCCTCACTGTCCACTGAGATTTGTTCCCCGAAAAGCTTCGATCCAGAATTTAAAAATGTGGTCGTGCTGGGTGGATGAATCAGACCACGTTTGATGCTTCCAAAAGCTTTAAACAATCCATACTTTCCAGCACACACTTGCATAAACAATTGGAACTCAGAACCACCGTACATGGTGGTGCCGCCCATGTTCCCCCCGCGGTTGCTACAGTAACCAGGGGTAAAATGACCAAAATGCCCCTAGTTTAGAAATTACCAAAATGCCCTTCACTTTCCAGACCCGTAACTCCGCCATTCGTCGTCCGATTTCAGCTTGCCACCTGTCCACGGACTTAGGGCGTCGAGACCTACCTAACGGTCCTTGAGTCGTGTGAAAATTAGTTGCCAAACGAAAAGTCAAAATTTTCGCCCCCATCGTCCAAAATACGGTAATGCCCCTGAACTTCTGATAGTCATAACTTTTTTCATGATCGTCCGAATTGGACGTGCTACCTGTCTATGAACTCGTGACGTCCCGAACTACGTCACGGTCATTGGTCAAAGTCCGGTTGACCCACCAATCAAAAAGTCAACAAATTGAGCAATACAATTCACAAGGGTAAAAACGTCAATCCATACATTAATTTACAATATTGAAATCCTCGAATTTCCGGGGCGTTACATGATCAATAAGGAAATTAAACCTCATCGTTGAGGAAATTAATTTTGAATACCAAGGAAATGCAATCTAATCTCATGTTAGATTCTGAGCCCAATGCATATATTTGATGTAACATTCAAAACCTAATAGAATTTTTATGACACGAGAACAACACAAGAGAAAACAGAGTTATGCTCCAAATATGATTCATTGGGACTACCAAAAACTTACATCTCTTAGGATTCATTAAATTTCTAAGCAATGTGGGGGCATTTGTGGAACCAAAAATCATCAAAAATTGTGGAGCTGCCACGTGGCCCATAAATCATATAATGTGCAAATTGTCCATGATCATGACATTAATGGCTCACAAATATCCACACATTAAATAATGTATATATTATTTAATCTATTAAAGTCTCAATAATATTAATATTCTCCCTAAAAAGTAATTGTCATTATTCTTAATAATGTACAAATATTATTGATATTAAATTATTGCAAAGTCATTATTATCCTTAATTATGAATCAATATTACTAATATTAAATCTTTAAATAATATTATTTATTTAAAAAATATTATTTATTAATTACAATATCCATCAACCAATCGAAACGCTCCATGACTCCCAAGATTTTCCTATAAATAGTGGAGCTCATTTCACTTTCAAGGTAACTCGTTCTTCATTTTTAAAGTATTTCTTATTTCTCTCTCAAAACATACTTAAGTAACAGAGTGTTCTTGATTAAAAAACCCCCCCTAGGGCTTCAATCTTAATCTCGATTATCTCTTGTTTGCTGTTTGTATGGACTGTGAGGACTTTTTCAGGCGAGTATGATTTTTACTTCAACGCCATGCCAAGTCTTTCCCATAAAAAAATTACAAAGTTCAAGGGCTTGGTAACAACATCTCTAACAGTGAACACCTAGTCAAATCCAAAAAAAAAACAAATGAACAAAAGTTCATCTCATAAACTAGCCACAACATTGCTAACAGTGAACAGCAAGCCGCCCCACAATTGTAGCCCAAACACAGCCGCCCCCTTACCCGACTCCGAATCCACATCGTAGTCATCGCCCCCATCAAGATCGAGATCTCGTAAGTCAAAATCACTGCCATTTGCGCTGAAATCGAAACTATCGGCACCGTCATCGAATGAAAGTGTTCAACAGAGGCGGAAGCATGGGTAGCATACCGGAAAAGAGCAAGTGAGTTCGTCGAGCTTGTCTCCAAGCAGAGCTCTATTGGACCTCATCAATGAGAATGAGATTCTAAGGAAGGAGATGGTGATGAGAGAAAGATAGAGATTTTTTGGGTTTTTTAACTTGGTCATTGCAACAACATCTTCACCATGGTCATTGCAGATTTTCTGGGTTTCTTACTAATGAAATTGCAGATGACAGAGAGAAGGAGATCTCCGGATTCTTTTCTCGGTGAAGGGCGAGGTTTTTTTTAATAATAATTTTATTTTATAATTTATTTTAAACTTTATTAATTATTTTTTACCTATATGGTGTTAAATTGAATATGAAAAAGGGCCCCATATGTGTCATTTAGACACTTAGCATTTTTTTTTAATAAATTCTTTAACAAATGGATAATGGTGGGTACTATTGTAATGACCCAGATCGAAAATTAAGGTCATTTTCAAGAATTTACGGGAAAAATGACTATTTTACCTTTAACCTTGGAGGGTCTGTTGCTCAAATTTTTCTTGAAAATGGTTGTGGATGTTTTTCTTAGCCGATGCGTAGGTTTCGAACTCTCGAGTTCGTAGCTAGGCAACACGTAGAAATCGGAGTTTATGAATGGAAGTTATGGGGTCTGAAACGGTAAAGGCATAACGATAATTTTGGAAAAATTATAGGGTATAAAGTAGGTGTGTTTTCTTTCTCCTCACACGATTTGTCAAAATTGGATTTTTTTTTTCTCTCTCTCTCTCTCTCTCTCTCCACCGTGGTTAACCCGTTTTAGGTCGAATTGGAGGAAACCAAGGTCAAAAGAGCTTGGGTTTCGAACCTTCTCGACGGATTTCCAGCCAAATTAGGTATGTTCTCTTAAATATGAGGGTAGACTTGAATTGCTCATGTTCCATAGATGGATTTACATGTGTAAATTGTAAGTTTTGGTGGGGAGATGAGAAAATTGGAAAAAATTTGAAATAAGACCATAAATGGTTATTTCCAAACAAACAAAACGGCGGCGTGTGGTGGCACCTGTCGGCTTCTATTGCGAGGCGATGATGTCATCAAGATGCCATAAAGATGTTACTATGTGACATAACATGACGTCATGATGACATCAGTATCAGAATGTCAACGCCACATGGTAGTGTGGAAGGTGCCACGTCAGTGCCACGTGGTAGAGTGCTAATGACAAGTGGTTGTCAGGACAGAGCCACGTGGCAGGAGGGAGTCAGTGTGTCAGCGCCACATCATCGTTGAGTTAGTGCACATGGGCATTGTAGTACGCTTGTGGGCACACATGTGGGTATTGTAGCTGGCGCGTGGGATGTCCACCGGCATATGGTGATGCGTACCCGAAGGTTTTCGACCTTCCGAATTTATTTTTGTTGGTTTCGGGGCTGTTTGGAGCCCTATTAGGGTAATTCCAGATTTATTAACCTTTTTGGGGTAGGATTAGGAACGAGGGTCGGGGAAGTCAAAGTAACGGTGCACTTCTAGGGGTCCATAGACTTAGTGGTTCCTTGATTAGGGTTGTTGAAGCAGAATTCGTCCTTTAAACTCAAAATACTCAAGGATCCCTGCAAACAAGCAAACAGTACGCTATCGTTCGTTCAATGATCGAGACCCGAGAGGTGTTCAACCAAGAACGCTTCAATGCTTAAGTCAGCGTCGAAAGAGAAATCTCAAGAGCTTATGTAGCGTTGAACATAATTACCTTTATTGAGAAATGTGTTCCCCTTATATAGGGGTGAGTGGGATGCTCAATTTCCATAGTTCCGATGTGGGACAAATGCTTCCTGATTTGTGCGCTAACACGTGTTACACAGATCGAGGGTGAGAGACTTCCACGTATCATCCCGGTTTGGGCCTAATATTTGGGCTATGTAAGCATTGTGGGCTTGAGCCATGTTTAGTGCTTGGGCTTTTAGTATTATTACCAAGGGCAATTTGGTCATTTTGGGAATTATGGGCCACATGGTAACTCCACATTCTTCCGATGATTTTGGGTTCCACAAATGCCCCCACATCGCTTAGGAATTCATGGAATCTTAAGCGATGTAATTTGTATTATGGTCCCGATAAATTATATATGGGAGTAGGACTCCGTTTGATCTTTAATTTCATTGTACCTTTATATGAGAGTCTCTGATGTCGCAGTAAGCTCCACGCTTGTTCGAGAGACTTTTGAATATTTCTTTAATTGTTGAGCTTTATATTTTTGCTTTCAGAGAGCTGTATGAGTCCAATTGTAGCAATTTAAGTGATGTTAAGCTCTATTTTCATATACGATCATTTCAATATGCGTCAAGACGCACTTCTGGTGAGACCCAATAGGCCTGCATTGTGGGAGCAAGGTGGCTCGCGTAGTCAAAATCTGTTCCATGGGAAGTATACAGACTTCGAGGGACCTGAAGAATTCAAGTCCTGAAAGGTCGGCAGCAAACATGCATTTCCAGAAGGGGTGCTCGCAGAGCTTTGCGACAAATACTCATCCATGAAGGCACCCATGAACGGTAGGGGAAGAAATTCGAAGTCCAACCGATGGACAAAATTTCATCCTTTGATCGAGGCGACGCATGGTTCAACTACAAGACGAGACATGTTACAAGTATGATGCGAGGTATTCTACATCCAAGGCTTGGTGTGCCACAATACAAGGCAAGACAAGGTTGGAGTAGGAGGTGATGCGCCGAATGACATGAGATGTTCTTCCCAGCAACCATTCACTTGGTGCGTGGTGGAAAGAAGAGTTCAACACATGGGCAACAAGGTGCACCATGACCTGTCTAGGGTTTCATCCACAAGAGGCGAGGTACCCCATGACTTGAAGCTAGGCATGTCGCAACGCAAGAGGATACGTGCCAAAGTGCAAGGCAAGGCAATGTATCCCATGACGTGAGGCAAAGTACATGTGTTGCCATAAAGTGAATGAAGCGTCTCAAGGAGTTTTTTTTTTTTTTTCTGATGGTGGACCTTCTAGTCACTTGACATTCTAGGTTATGTTGAGCTCAAAATGTAGTGGCTGCAAGGTGGAGCATAAAGACGGAGGATCGATCATGCCCCCTGTGAAGCTCCAGATGGTGTACACCACTACGTAATTGAAGGAAGAAAGCTTGTAATTGGACCATGCATATGGTACTTCAAACATAGGAGGGCCTGACACACGAGGATCAAGGCACGACAGAATGTAAGGCAAGGCCTAGTTGGAGCTCAAAGTGTTGCACTAAGCGTACTTCCAATGACCATACATGTGGTGTCTGGCAGATAGAAGAGCTCGATGCATTTACGGACTTGTCATTTTCAAGTGCAGATGGAGCCAACATCGAAGCTTTTAGCAAAGAAGACGAGGAGTCTCATCACCTGGTATGAGGCATGTCACAACCCAGCAGGAGGCCTGTTCCAGCTGCGCAGACGCTTGTATGATTCCAAAGAGGAAGTCAAACGGTTGGATGTTGAAATCCAAAATTTGAGAGCTGGTTGCTTGCTGCCCTCACATGCCCCCACAACTTTGTGTTTTTAAGGAAGATGAAGCGCAAAAGTTGGATATGGAAAGCCGGAGCGGGATCACCACCAAAGAGCTAGAGCTTGAACTAGAGATGGAGTTTAAGCCTGAGCTGAAGCCTGAGTTGGAGGCTAAGAAAACAGATGTTCCTAAAGCCGACGAGTCTCCTGAAGACGTTTCTCTACTTTCAGTAGAAGAGTGGGTAGAGTTTCGAAGGACCATGGTCTTTGAAAACTTGCAATTGCATCTACTTCATCTTTGTATGTTGATTATCACATTTGCATTTTTGTATTGAATAACTAGTTTGAGCAATCGAGATGTGATTAGCCAACCACCCTTCAAATCAATAAATGAAAACAATAGTTATGAGAAATTATGAGCTCCCGTATCTTTGTCTAATTATACTAACTGCCTTGATGTATCCAAACTTGTTTTCTCATCAAATGCCCATGTTGTAGCCATGGGCGTCCAACTTTGGGTTTCAGCTAACTTAGCGTTCGTTTTAGTGTTGCTTTCAAGGAAGGGCTTTTGCTTCTTATTAGAAGGTTTGAAGTGCTTCCAAGAGGAACACTTTGAGTGCTTCTTGGTGGAAGGCTTTGAGTGCTTCCGGGTGGAAGGCTTTGAATGCTTCCTGGCAGAAGGTTTTGAGTGCTTCCTGGCGGAAGAATTTGAGTGCTTCCTAGCTGAAGACGTTTGCAAAGCGTAGGTTTAGATGCATTGCATGGCGTAAGCATGGGTCCTTTGCAGGGCAAACTCTTGGTCACTTCGCATGGCGAAGTCTTGGTTGCTTCGTAGGACGAAGGCTTAGGACCTTCGCAAGGCGAAGGCTTGGATGCTTCGCAAGGCGAAGGCTTAGATGCTTTGTAGGGCGAAGGCTCGGTTGCTTCGCATGGTGAAGGCTTAGGTGCTTCGAATGGCGAATGCTTGGATGCGTTCGCAAGGTGATGGCTTAGGTGCTTCGCATGGTGAAGGCTTAGATGCTTCGATGATGAAGGCTTGGATGCTTCACAAGGCGAAGGCTTAGGTGCTTCGCATGGCGAAGGCTTGGATGCTTCGCAAGGCGAAGGCTTGGATGCTTCGTAAGGCAAAGGCTTTGGTGCTTCACATGGCGAAGGCTTTGATGGTAGAGGGAATAAGTTTTGAAAATTGTAAATGATGTACAAATATGTTTGTATGAATTCAGAACAATTTTTCAATCTTATTGATAATTCAAATGCATGGTACTTGAATTTAGAAGACAACTTGAAAGGAAAACTTGAAGCCTAACTTGAAACCTCGTATACTTCTACGCCTCTCTAATTTTGACATGCAGCTAGTTGATGCGGATCACCTTTGCTATAGGTTCCTTTGGTCCTTTGTCAGCGGGTCGATCTGTGGCCTTCCCTTTGACGTACTTGGTGCAATGTCCTTCCTTGATGAGATTCCGGAGATATCTCTCGAAGGATATGCATTTCCTGATGTTATGCCCGTATCACTCATGGTAGGCACACCACTTTGTCTTATCGGCCTTCTCTTGATCGCCTTTGACCGGCTTTGGCTTCTTGAACCAGAGTTTGTCCTTTATCTCATTGTGGATCTGATGGACTGGTATTTTGAATTTCATATTAGGCTTTTTGATGGTTAAGGTATTAGGAGGTTTGTTCGCCTTGCGTTTGTTGAACCCCCCATGTGAAAATTTTCCACTAACAACCTCTTTGCGTGGTGATGACAGTTTGGAGGCTTTCTCGCTCGTCTCGGCAAGATCTGGCGTATGTGTAGAACTCTTTTCATCCTCCCAGCATGCATGACGCTCTGCTAGAGAGAGCATCTTGGTGAGACTTCGTGCATTGCCCATGACAATGTCTCCGTATAGCTGGCTGTCCCGGGGAAGCCCTTGCTTGAACGTCATTGCTGCAACAAGGTCGCTACAACCAACAATTCGAGACTTTTCCTCGCAGTACCTCTGAATGTACTATCAGAGGCTCTCTTTTGCTCGCTTTCGGATGGAGAAGAGATGGTCTTCCTTTACCTCAACTGTACGAATTTGCGAGTACTTCTTCACAAACGCTAGAGCTAACTCTTCAAAAGATGCAATCGACCGCTGGGGGAGATGATTGAACCACATCATGGCTTGGCCTTGCAGGAAGGCTTGGAACACCTTACACATGAGTTCATCGTTGTGTCTTTGGGGGACCATAACTCCCCGGTAGTAGTCTATGTGTTTCACCGGGTCAGAATTTCCTTTGAATGGATTGAAGTTTGCGTCGCAAACCTTTGAGGGAATGATGCCTCCTCAATATCCCTCACGATGGGTGTAGATAGCTGAATCCGACGACGTAGATTATCCTCTAGATCACCATCTTGTTGAATATGAAGATGTCGGTCTAACATCCTTTGAACGTCATTAGCTCACAGTGCACCTCCCTGAGGTAGTGAGTCATTATGCATTATCCACTAGGAACCTCCACGAGCCTCTCCCTCTGACCTCTGAGGTAGCGTAGGTGAGTAAGCCCCATCTTCCCCCTCACTACCATGGGCAGATTGACAGGACCCATCCCAATCCCCCCGGGATTAGTGCGGGATGACCCTGCTCCCGTCTGACACGAAGTGTCAGACAAGGGATATTTCCGACCTAATTCTAGCCCTCCCGGGCTATCAGAGTACGCTAGGATCCGGAGGAGGCATGTGATATCTCGGTCTCTGCTACAGTCCACATCGTATCCAACCTGAAGGGTATTAAAAACAGAAAGACTGGGAGTGGACAAAAATAAAGAGTTTATAAAAACATTTCATCAAAGACCTTTATACCCTTCACTAAAAATCATGCATGCATAGTAAAATCATTTATCCACTCATATATGTTAAAACATCCATAATTAGGGTCTCAGCCCCAAAATTCTGTAAATACAAGTTATACGGGCTCCTGCCCAAAACCATTTATCAACATAAAACACAATTTCCCAAACCAATTGAAATCATGTTTATTATCCATTATATTCATATCCAGAACCTGTCACGATAAAATAGAGCTACACGTGTGCTAACCGGGGTCTCAAACCCAAGTCTCTCTAAGGTCCACCCAGGTCAATGTCCGTAGATAAATGACCCTCCCTGGAGGTAACGAACCATGCCCATCCTGAGAGTAAGGAACCCAACTGGGGGGCGACTCCACTCAATCAGTGGTCCGTGACTACTCCGGGGTCCACCCAGGCCAACGACCCTCCCCGGAGGAGACAATCATATATAAACGATGGAATATG
The DNA here is from genome assembly GCA_032719365.1 of Prinsepia uniflora. NCBI lineage: Eukaryota > Viridiplantae > Streptophyta > Magnoliopsida > Rosales > Rosaceae > Prinsepia > Prinsepia uniflora. The sequence goes on along the minus strand of CM064861.1, from coordinate 67,525,192 downwards.
AAAAACCTTTGGAAATCATTCTTTAAACCTTTCCAGGATTCATGTCCGTCCCCCATAAGCCGTCATGAACCATAAAATCCTTTCATGGGTTCATGTCGGTTCCCATAAACCGTCATGACCCGTAAATCCATTTCAAAAGTTCATGCCGGTTCCCATAAACCGTCATGACCCATCAAAACCATTTGTAACACATAACTGAGCCCTAGGCCCGAATCCACATAGAAACTGGACCCGCAGTCCGAATCGTAAACCAATTGGGCCTTCGGCCCGATTCCGTAAATCAAATGGGTTTCGAACCCGAGTTTACCTTTTCGAATCCAAAACCATTTCATGAAATCATATCCAAAACTCTAGGTATGGAAAATCAGTGTAAAACCGAAAAATCTCGATTTACGTGCAAGCACGTAAATCGCCTCGAAATACGTGAAACCATATAATTCACAAATATCCAAATCAACATTATTAAATCACATTCATTATCCTTTTGGAAATCCAAAACCATTTCATTCAGACCAATAAAGACATACAGCCCCGTATATGCACCGTATACGGCCGAAACCTCGAAATACGTGCCTATACGTAACCACACATCCAAATGCACTCATGGCATCACAAATAAGTATTTAAAACATATAATAAACATTTATGCATGCACAAATTTAGAAAACAAGGTCCACTCACAGACCGTCCGAGTTGCCGCCTCGATTTGCGTGCTATACGGCTCCCCGAGCCGATCACCATTACCGGGACTCCCAAACCTTTTCAAATTTTAATAGAAGGTTAATAAATACTTAATTAACCTCCCATCAAAGCCCCGTAATTTTCCCGAACTTTTAACTATTTTTAAACCGACCCTAAACCTTCCGACACCCCGAAAACTATCGAAACTATGTCCGATTGACGCGAGACCAGTCCCAAAATCTTCGTTACATCGAATAGAAGATTTCCCGTGTTGAACACTTTCCCAAATTATGGACGACGCGTCCTCACGAGCCCCTAGAAGGTCGAAAACACTGTTCATCGGCACTAACCTCCAGCAGACCGGTTTTACTGTTCATGGACGGTTCACCTGGTTTGGCCGGTCCAACTGGACCGGCGTGACCGGTTCACAGCCCTAGACACCCCATTTTTCATCCTAGTTCTTCCTTTTTGGTTCCTTTCATCCTATTTTGATGTTTTCTATCCATTCCAACCCTTAAACGCAACCGAAAACGTCTAAATCCTATGGTTCGATTTTGAACCAAACGGTTCAAGTTTTTCAAAACTCTCCCATGGCTGCCCAGCCATCCCAAGCTTCCTTAAACCTTCCTAACATGTCCCTAGCAACCTAATGGACTCATTAAAACCATTAAAAACTAACCAAAACGCCAAAACCGAATTAAAGGGAGAAAATGGGCTAACCGTGAAATCCTCTCGGGTTTCTCCTTCTTTCCGCCGTCCATGGCGGTTCTGCCCGCCCAGCAACCTCCTCGGTCTCTCACTCACTCTCTAGGCCTCATAGGTGATCATATGGGGTTGGGTTGGATTGGTTTTGGGTTGCACAAAGGAGAGGAAATGAGATCGGGTAAGTGTTTTGTGTTTGGAAGAAAGAATGATCGATACATGTATGTGAAGGAATGTCCAGTGGATGGGTGACACTTGTCACTCATCCATTGGGCCTCCATTAAATATCTGGGCCCCCACTAAGTCCAAAAGTTAACTCGTTTCGTAATTCGTGCAATAGTGCACTTGAACTTCCGTGAACCGTAACTTCGCCGTCGAATGTCCGAATTCGACGTGCCGCCTGTCTATGGATTCGTATCGTCCTTATCTACGTAATAGTCCTTGGCCCTCGGACATCCCAGTCAAAAAGTCAACATTTCGCTCCTTTTAACTAAAATTACCAAAATGCCCCTAAACTTCCCAACGTCATAACTTCTTCTACGAACGTCGGAATTGAACGTGCCACCTGTCTATGAACTCGTGACGTCACGAACTACGTCATGGTCATCGGTCAAAATCTGTTTGACCTCCAGAATGAAAAGTCAACGTTTTTCCACGATCAGGGGCAAAACGGTCATTTTGCATCGTTCGTCCGATTTCGCCTAACTAATCACCGATTAGCCTCACTAATCGTGATTAGTCGCTAATCTAATCTAGGAATTTGGGACGGGTCGTTACACAGATTGTCTTAGGGCTTTATGTGGAGTCTGACGTTCCCTTATGCTCCCATGTGAGCGCTTCACTCATGAAGTTGTCCCGACCCTACTTCCAAGCGTCTCATGCACTTATGACCTTGGCCGTTGCGGTCGATTTTCCTTGCGGTTGTGACTTTCTTCGCCAGGGTCACTTAGCAAGGTGTCCCGAGACATTGTTTGGCATCAGACCGCTTCCTTCCCCGCACGCCTTGGAACATTCTCCTATCTTCCACGTGAGGTGGAATGTCTCTCCGGTCCTTGAGCTATTCTTTCTGCCAGGAGTCGCTGCAAAAGCTCCGACTGAAGTTGAACTTGGCTGCTCAACCTTTCCACTTGTTGAGCCAGGTTGTCCTGAGGGGATTGGTGGTGGCTCCTCCCTGAGATGTCGTGGCGCCCATCCAGGAAGTCCCACAGATCCATGCTCGTAGTGGGCTAACTCTGCCTTGATGCTCCTCCCACCATCCGCCCACTTGTTTGCTGCAAAGTTGAAGTTCTTTCCCCTAGCGCAGACACTTGGTTTGTTGGAGATGGGAACGCTCCAAAGTTGAAGGTTGGCATCCTTCCCTGCGTCTCCATGGACGCTTCTATGGACACACGTTGGGGACAAATTAGGCGCTCCTCCGGAGTCTCTATGTGAGCTTCATTCCGTGTCTGAGCAGTTGAGGCAGAAACATCTTCTCCAGCTGAACGAGCGGATCGACGAACCCTATCCATGCCCGTCCAGAGAATCTTGAATGGAAAGTTGTTGTCGAACGATGAACGCGTTCAAGATTTTCGAACAACGTTATGAACGATGAACGTAGTAAGATAAACAATGAACGATCGTGAGAGATTCTTCTTGAATATCTTCAAGCTCTCAATGAAAGCACTAGTTGTTGAAGCAGAATTCGTCATTTAAACTCAAAAGACTCAAGGATCCCTGCAAACAAGCAAACAGTAAGCTATCGTTCGTTCAATGATCGAGACCTGGAGGGTGTTCGACCAAGAACGCTCCAATGCTTAAGTCAGCTTCGAAAGAGAAATCTCAAGAGCTTAAGTAGCGTTGAACAGAATTACCTTTATTGAGAAATGTGTTCCCCTTATATAGGGGTGAGTGGGATGCTCAATTTCCATAGTTCCGATGTGGGACAAATGCTTCTTGATTTGTGCGCTAACACGTGTTACAGGCCCAATATTTGGGCTATGTAAGCATTGTGGGCTTGAGCCATATTCAGTTTTTGGGCTTTAAGTATTATTGCCAGGGGCAATTTGGTCATTTTGGGAATTATGGGCCACGTGGTAGCTCCACATTCTTCCGATGATTTTGGGTTCCACAAGGGTGTTTGGATATTAGTTAAGGTGTTTGGATATTAGTTAAGGTGTTTGATGCACGATACTCCAGAATTATTATAAACTATTACAAAGTCCGAACTTTATAGGGTAATTTCTGAGGTGTAGTGTAGACGAGTTAGGATAACCGATTAGGACTCTAGATGAGTTGGGATTGCCAATTGGGTCTCTATGCGAGTCAGGGTATTGAAATATGACTCGGGTATGAGTCAGGATTTTGGTAGGGGACTCGAGAGGAGGCAGTGGAGCCGATGGATTATCGGCTAGGCATGGCAATTAGTCGAGGGAGTTATCGACGGTTGGAATAAATTATTGCCATGGGTCAGGACGAAGGTCGGGATTGTCAATCATGTTTTCCTCGCTTCCAGGGTCAATGGGTGGCGTGGGCGATGACCTCTAGAGAGCGACTGTTGTTGGTTTTATCCCTTGTCTAATGATTTTTGGTTTAGATGTCAAGTCCTAGGGAATTTTTGGAAATTCCGCTTAGGATGTCAAATGAGAACATGATCAGGTACAATTCCCGAGGTATTATTCAGGGCGGATCCTGTCAACTTAGATGTTATATTTTGGTAATTCTTATAATTTGATTATATTGTATAGTTTATCATAAAATAAAGAGTAAATTATTGGTTCACCCTTACCAACTTTTATTTTTATCTAAATCCTTTCTATCAATTTATTTTTATTGAGAGGTCCTTCAAGTAATTAAAAATAGTATTGTCTTTTTTGGCCCTTTTTGTCCCATGTGCCCTTTAGTGTTTTTCCTCTTTGTCCTCGTGGACTCTTTTTTATATTATAGATATAATAAATATTATAAATATAGATATATATATATATATATATATGTATATATATATTATATAATTACAATTAAATTTTTTTCTATGAAATCAATAATGAAATCTGTATTATTTGGGGTTCATCGAATGACATAGAAATTTGTTGAGAGGAGGTGAAGTGGTGGTGGAAAAAAGTACAACTTAGAGTTTAGGATTTAATTCTTGGATTTTTGGTGGAAAAATTGTTAAAATTTTAAATTTTAACAACAAACTAAGTGAATCTGAGTTTCATCTTCTTCCTTCTTCCCAACAAACTCAGAAAATATTATAACACCCACATTCAAACTCCACCAGATTTAAACACCTAATTAAAGTATTGAACTGAGAACCCAAGAAATTCAGCTTTGAAACTCTAGATGTCACATAGAAATCGATGAATCAGAGAATTAATGGGCATAATTCCAGGAACAATATGACAATCAATGAGCTTGTCATTTCGTCTCCCTCGCTCCCTTTGTATATAAGTCCGTCCCAACGCCATTTGCTTCGTCTTTTATCACGACGCTGATAAACTGAAAGTGCAAAACCCAAACAACCATCTCAAAATTAGGAAAGATGCCCTCGCGCACATAGCTTTCATTTATTGATCGCCGTTAATATGACAAAAATCTGAAGAAGAAGAAGAAGAAGAAGAAGAAGAAGAAGAAGAAGAAGAAGAAGAAGGTAAGGCCAATATAAAGCCATGACGTCGATGATGCTGCACAGAAAAAAGCTCAGAAGCTCGCGAAGAGGCACTGCCAAGTCAGATTTCTTCGACAGCTTACCTGACGATCTCGTCGTCTTCATCCTCCATAAACTCAGCTCCTCCGCTTCTTCGCCGTCCGATCTCGTCAGCGTCCTCATCACGTAAGCGCTTCTTTCTCTCCGTTCCTCTCCTTCCGGTTCTTCAATGGCGCCTCCTTGTATTTTTAGTTAGTAATTTTTTTTTGGAAATTAAAAATAAATGGGCGTAAGGGATTGAATCGCTCGCTTGGGGCTTCACTCTATGGTGTTATCCAAAGATGGACCCAAAGTATTTGCAATCCGAGCAAAAAACTGGCCCGATTCAGCTCACCGGTTTTTCAAACTGTGCGTGAGCGCCGGTAACATTGAAGCTTCCTATACTCTCGGAATGGTAAGTCACTTTAACTAATTTTATTTCTGTAATTTCTTCTGAGTTTTTTTAATTAATTTTAGAAAATAAGTTTACGTTTCTTTTGTTCCAGATTCGATTTTACTGTTTACAAAACGGGGGCAGCGGAGCTTTGCTTATGGCAAAAGCCGCGATGAGATCTCACTCGCCGGCACTATACTCGCTCGTCGTGATTCAGTTCAACGGCAGCGGTGGCTCCAAGAAAGAAAAAGACATGCGGGCTGGCGTTGCTCTCTGCGCTCGGGCTTATTCGAAGAAAAAGGTTGATGTTGGCGCCAATTTTATCATCACACGGTCATTCTACGACACTAATGTTTTTCTCAAATTCGTCAATGACGGTTGCCAAATTTGAATTAATTGTCCTATTGTTCCTAGAATTATGCCCATTAATTCTCTGATCCATCGATTTCTATGTAAAATCTAGAGTTTCAAAGCTGAGTTTCTTGGGTTCTTGTTAAATACTTCAATTGGGTATTTAAATCTGGTGGAGTTTAAATATAGGTGCTATAATATTTTCTGAGTTTGTTGGGAAGAAGGAAGAAGATGAAACTCAGATTCAATGTTCATCATCTTCTTCCTTCCTCTATTTTTGTTTTTAAATTTTTAAATTTTAATAATTTTTTATAAAATAGTTAACTCGCCAATCTCTTACTAACGCGTAAGTGTAATTAACGATGTTATTAATTTATTAATGGATTGGAGCAATGGAGATATCAGATGTGTAATTGTGATAATATATTGAAATTAAATCCATTCTAAAGAGTAAAGTATATTTAATATCTAATTAAAAAAAGGTAAGTAATAAAGATAACCAAAATGGAAAACAAGACACCAATAATTAGGATTGTTGCGGATCGGCAGATGCTCCTGGTACAAATGAATGAGCAGGAATCACAGTTATTCCACGACAAATTAACCGGCTAAGCCCGTGTTGTCGTGCCAAGTAACGGATACTTTACCCATTATAGCCGGTAAGAACGCATCCTCACACCAACGGTCACATTGTCTCATTTTTGTCTGCAAACAAACTTGCAACGTTTTAGTTAGTTCCCAAGAAAACCCAAAACCCTGTCTATAAATTCGTCTCCTTCTTCCTCAATCGCTCAGAATTTTACCAACACACTAACTTAGCAGTTAACACTCACAACATTTCCGTTTGAAGTTTCATTGTAGATTTTCCAGAGATGCATAAGCTTGTTGTACTCTCTGTGTTTCTTTTCTCTGCTTCACATTTCAATGTAGTACAAGGAGACAATGCGCCTGCTCCTTCACCCAAGTCCTCTACAAAAATAAAAAACCCACCATCGCCGCCGCCACCGCCACCACAACCTTCTCCAGCGCCTTCTCCAACCACTGTCCCATCCACTTCTCCGGCATCGCCTCCAAGCCCTCAGACACAGTCGCCGCCTTCTCCTTCTCTCAAAATCTCTCCGATTGTTTCTCCGTCAACCCAAACTCCCCCGGCGACTACACCCCCGCTCCCTCAGGCAAATCCTCCCTCACCGGTTTCTCCAGCGAAGAGCCCATCCAAAGGCATGTCTCCCCCCGTATCCAAAGGCGTTTCTCCGGTGACATCTCCACCCACTGTTGCCCCTCCAGCCAAGACTCCTGTGAGCGCTCCGACTGGAAGTCCAGTCGCGGCTCCGCCAGTGGCAGAGGGTCCGGAGATTGCTGCAACCCCCTCTGGGTCAGGAGGTGTTCCTTCGAGTTCTGCAACTCCAGCGGGGTCTCCCTCGATGTTCCCATCAAGCGGTAGCCCACCGATTCCGGCGCCAGCAAGTTTATCACCGGACACTGCGCAGGGTCCGTCTAGCGATGAGTCGACTGGTCCGAGTTTGAAGTATGGGGCCCGGGTCATTTTGAGTGGGCTGTCTATCTGGGTTGCTTTGGCCCTCTGAATCTACACTATTTCTGTTTTTTTGCGTCATTCATATTTTATTTATTAAGACTGACTTGTATCTGTGCTATTATTTGAATGATAAATATTCGTTTATTATTAATAACTCAGTAAAATATCCAGAACTTTTTCAATGTACCCTTTAAAAAACAAAATATTACGAAAGAAAATAGAAATTGGGATCATCATGCGCCTCCAATCTCCAGGCAATCTTTTTTCTTTTTCTTTTTGGTCGAATATCACAATAATTCCACTCATTTTTGAAGAAAATATAGTTGGGATCATCATGGGCCTCCAATCTCCTGGAGAGCAGGATGGAAGAGGCTTAATAGTAAAAGATGGCCCAAATTGATTTTAATTTCCAAACTGCTCTCCAGTATCCAGTCTCCAGTCTCCAGTGTAATTTGTTTTGATATGCGGATTGTGAGTGCCCGCACCAGCAGCAGCACTCTCAGGGCCATGTACATGTTCTTCTTTAATAACCCAGATCCTCCCCAGACAAAATTCAAAACCCCCATTACAAAACCAACTACTTGAAAACCTCCACCTCCTTGTATGGAATTGGAGGTAATAAAATGACATTTGCACACCCAGACCCAGGCCCAGTATTTCTTCCCAAACTCTCCTCATTCAGTTTCAGTATCAGTAATTTGCTCCCTCAATGAAGGAGCAGCAGCACCAGCAGATAGCTCTCCCTCAAATGATAAAAAAAAAAATTGGAGGTTGGTACATTCTGTTTAAATTTGTACTCTTTCTATTTTTCATAATAATTAATATGTAATTTTGAGTTGTTTATACATTTTGGTTTGATAGCTGCGGGCTTATGGAGCAAATGGAAGGTATCTACCTGCCCTTCTTCCTTTTGAGCTCTAGACATGGCGATAATATTGCTACTTGTCATAGTTTATTGGTTTTTTTCGGTGAATAGTAATATGTTGTTATTACTTTTACTTGAAAATGGGGATTAGATATAGTCATTTTTTGGAGTTTAAGCTAAGATTAATCAACTAAATGATGCAATAAATAAACCAACTTAGACTTAGCCTTGCTAAGCTCTTTTGAATGTTCTTCTCGTGATGGCGGGACTAGAAAATAAGAACACTAGTATGGTACAGCCGAACAATCTCCATGCTTAAGTAAGAATAAGTACGAAGGATGTGGTAGTAATTTAGACAGTGTAAAGGCAAAATTGTCATTAAATTTTTGAGAGAAGGAATCCTTGTATTTATAGTAGCATTAAATGTTGTTGGTGGAATAGTTCGATGTTGGATTAATGTCGTTATCTCAAGAGCAAACATATGTCCTTGTGTGGTCCTGAGTCGTGTTTCTGACTCGGTAGGCCAAACAATCCAATGTGGTCGGTCTGTGTTGCTTGCAGTCAGATTTGGGTTACATGTCGGACCGAGGCTAATGCTGGCCGAGCAGAGGGCAGGCCAACCAGACGTAGTTGGGCGGAGATGTCTTTTGTGGTGTGTTAGAGCTTGGCCTTGTATGTTCAGTCTACCTGAGGACTTGGACTTGTCATAAATAGGACGGCTCGGTTTTTAATGAGGCTGATCAAATTAGATACGAACAATTAATAATATAAGAATCAGCGAACCCATATACACTATGCATACAGAGGGTGAGTTAAAGTAAGAGTGACTAAGAAACAGGTGATACGTTGTAGCAACAAATCAGCTTGAAAATTTAAGACTTCTTTCTTTTTCTATTTTAAATTTCAAATGCATTACACACATATAAGACCCTCCTCCATCTAGTACATATCCTCAAGAGAATTGAGAGCAGCTCTATCAAGTCTATGGCACACATAATCACACTCATGCGGTTGGAAATCCATAAAAGTAGAAACCCATTTTTGAAATCAAAGCCTTCCACTAAGTTCCTTTCAGCATTCATGGCTTCTTCCTCTTAATGAACAGAACAAACCACGTCTCATTTCTGCTCCAGTATTTTGCTTACTCGGATACTTGTTTTATTTGATTCCCCAGGACTTTATAAATTTTCCAATACTATGTTTCACTGCTTTGCTAGTTCCTTATACGTATAGGAACAGAATCTCATTGCCAGAGAAAATTAAAAATTTCTCTTTTAAATATAGAAAATTGGATTTTGGGTTTTCCTTTATTGTGGGGTTTTCAATAGGCTTCACATCTTTGGGCAGGAAAATTCGTTGAAATGAGTTCGAAACTTGCAAAGCTTGGGTTGGCAGCTGTGCTTGTTTATGGGCTGTTTGATGTGGTTACATACACAACCTTTGTTGTCCTTGCATTTCTCGGGTATGAGAAGAGTACAGGGAACAATCCAGCGGCCAATATCAAGGCACTTTTAGGGGTAATATATGCTCAATGTTTTCTCTTTTTGTATTTTTTCTAAACATTATTTCAATTCGACGCACTTGTTTTTTTTATAGAATTCATTCAGAAGGCTTAAATTTCAAGTACACATTTCTACTTTTTCCTTTAGCTACTAAGAAAGTTGTCAGTATGTTTCTTTCTTTCCTTCCACAGATTGTTATCTTAGTGTGGACAGAAATTAACGTCACGAGGCCATTTCGCATTGCTGGAGCAGCTGCACTGGCACCCCTGATTGACAAAGGTTTAAAAGAGATCCAAAATTATTTCGAACTTCCCTATGCATTTGCACTTGTGGTCTTTGTAGCAGCTGCACCATGTTTGACTGTTGTTGGCTTGCTGTTTAAAAGAGATCCAAAATTATTTCGAACTTCCCTATGCATTTGCACTTGTGGTCTTTGTAGCAGCTGCACCATGTTTGACTGTTGTTGGCTTGCTAATCCTCTCAAGATGGAGAAAATGAATGGAAAAAGGTTGTCTGCTAACTGTTGCTTGGGGTGATTCATTCTTGTAATATCTAGTTTGGTAGGTTTGTGTCGATTCTTGTAAACTACTGTAGCATGTCCCCTAATCGAAATCTAGTGTATCACTCATGGAAACGTGACCTTGTGATGAATATGAGATCCCTCTTTTCTTGCATCCTTCATAATTGGATCCTGTGAGTTTGAAGTGCTTCTTGAAATGATGCCCACCGCAAGACTAGCCTTCACCCTCGAAATGGTGCCAAAAAAAAACATTTTTGTTAGAGCATTTCTAATGATAGAGGCAAGGGTAAAAGGCTAAGACAAGATTTAGTCCCTCAAATGTTACTATTCATGATATTTTGCTCAAAACAAGATTTAGTATTTTTAATGGAAAGGGGCAAAATGCAAGAATTCAAATTTTTATTTGAATTATCTTCTTAAAGATAATTAAAATATATATTCTAAATTAAAACATATATTATCAATTAAAAATATTACAATAAATATAACATTACATGTTTCTTTCCCTTACCCAAATGTGTTCAACTAGATCATCTCGGAGGGCGTTACGAATAATATCAGAGTGAATTTATGCATATCGAGCCATAAAACCCTCAAAATTATGCTCATCACTGTCCACAGGCTCGAAAGCTTCGAGTGGTTGCTTATATATTATCACTCTCCTTGATGTCAATGGTTCCGACTCGTCATCCTCTGAACCATATTCATCTCGTTCATCCTCTACAATCATATTATGCATAATCACGCAAGCCATCATAATGCTTAGTAGAGTAAATTTATTCCACATATGAGCAGCTCCCCGAATGATGTCAAAGCGAGCTTGTAGTATACCAAAACATCTTTCAACATCTTTACGATATGACTCCTGGTACCTAGTAAATAATTTCTTCTCATTAATAGGCTTTGGAAATGATTTAACAAGCGTACCTCATTTCGGATAGATACCATCCGCCAAATAGTAGCCTATATTGTAGTTGCGACCATTGACATTGTACACCACCTGTGGTGCTCGTCCTGTTGTGAGTTCATTAAACACTGGTGAAGTCCATACAACATTAATATCGTTATGCAATCCTTGAGTTCCAAAGTAGGCATGTCAAATCCATGTGTCATATGAAGCAATTTTCTCTAAGATTATCGTAGGAGTTTTTTGTGTGGCCACGATAAGCCATTGCACAACCTGTTGGACAATCTTTCCATGTCCAGTGCATACAATCAATACTACCAAGAGTTCATGGGAAACCTCTTTGCTCAGCTTTCGCTGCAAACCTTTATAAGTTTGTGTATGTCGAAGATCTGAGGTACTCGTTAGTGTAAAGGTCTTCAATTGCTTTGTAAAAGCGTGTCATGGATTCAATGGTTGTTTGAACCTCCATTCTGCAAATCCCATCACATTGATCTGCTGAGGAGTCATATGCTAGAATACGAATTACACATGTAATCTTTTGATGAGTGATAAACCGAGTACACCTACTGTTTGATCCTGAAATGACCAACTCAATGAGACCCGTTGGGGGTTCTAGGACCAGCCGCGTGGTGTCTCGGGCCCGCTGGGGGCGTTGTGGTTCGGCAGGGATCCTGCAAAGACTAGACACCGGTGTGGTGCCGGCCAAAAAGGCTCCAATGCCTAAGTTAGTATCTGAGTGCCGAGGGGCAAGTAAATACAGTGCTCTGGATCGGGTCTGAGTGTCTTACCTTTGTGAAGGGTTTCGGGATATTTATAGTGGTCATAACTGCGATAGTTGGGTTACTGTTTCGGTAGGTGAGCCACTGTTCCGGAGTAGGTTGTGCCTTGTGGCTGTGAGCTGTCTGACCAATCCTGGATATCCGGGGGAGGCGCCAGCTAGAGTCCCAACCTGCCTCCGTCAGGGAGTTGGTAGGGCAGGACTGGTTATGTGACTGTCGCGGCCAGCTGTCGTCTGTCCATTGTCAGAAGCCGAGTGGCGGGTCTGCAGTTTGGTGCCGATCGGCGGGCCGTAGGCCGTGAGGGTGCCGATCAAGCGATCGGTCGGCGGCCTTCCTGTCCTGGCGGGTCCTGTGCTAGGGTGGTCGGTCGATATAGTATCAACACCTACGGCATATGATTTTTGTATGAAGTAATTGTCATGAGTAATAACATCTTGAAATATGCGGTCAAATAGGTGGTGCTTCATTCTGTAGCGCCTACGAAAATCATGATCAGAATACACTGGTCGTGGTACAAAGTAATCCTCCATGAGCAAAGGGGCATAATAAAGAATAATAATAATCATAATCATAAAAAAAATAGTTAAAACAATGAAACAAAACGCACCGTTTTGAGCTCAGTCGTTTGTAGAAAAGGGAGAGTCTCGAACTCTCTCAAATTCTCAATCGTTATCTCGATTGAAATAGAGAGCAGCGAGAGATGGAGAGGTTCAACCTCAGTCGATCGGTTTGCGAAAGGTCGAGAGGTTCCAACGCTTCCTGCGACGATGGTTCGAGGGTTTCGTTTTCCAGCGAAAATCGTGAGGCTTTCCAGTCCGAGAGGTTCAAGAGGTTAGATAGCCAATCAAAGTGAGTTCTTGGTTTTGTAGGAAAAGGTGAGTGAGTGATTGAGTGATTTTTGTTTTTTCCCCAAATTGTAGCCTAATACGAATGAATTGCTGGTCCGTGTTTGTTGTTTTCTTCTGTTTTTTTTTCCAATTTTTGTTCATCATTGAAGGATTGCATGTTTGGATTGTTGAATTGGTTGAATAATATTTTTCTAAATTTTTTTCATCCGTAATTCTTGTGTTTGGATTTTTGTCTAATTTAAATTTCATCTGTGATTCCCAAATTAATTTTTGTTCATATTTGAATTTTTGGGTTTGGTGAATTTTGGATTTTTGTTGGCTGCCAAATTGAATATGTTCTTACTTGGTTAAATTTCCTGACTTCTGGATGTGGGTGTCGATAAAATAGTCGTTGGGCTGCTCTTGCTTGGTGGGTCAGCTGCTTAGCCCGGACATGTGGGGAGGCCAGACTAGCCCCAGGGCAAGCCTTGCCCAGGCCATTCTTCCGCCTGCTAGAACCTGAAACCCAAAGGCTAGAGGCCAAGAGCTGCCTTGCCCTGGCCAAAAGCCTCCCGTTAGACTTGCTCTTATGTGGTGGACAGCACAGCTCTTGTGGATTGCATACCCTGTCTTGGATCATCTACTGTAAGTTTCATTTCCTGTCTACTACATGTAGCTCTTCTATTATTTCTATTCACTAATTTATTTGTTAAATGAACTCCAGAAGCTTGTGAGGAATGCATTACGGCATTCTTGACTTCTTGTGCTTGATTTGTGTGCATCTAGAAAGTTCGTTAGGTGGTCTCAAAAACTTGATTTATGTGCTTCATTTATGTGTTTTTGAGAATAAATAAGCCAAAAAGATACGAAAATGTAAACTTTTCCAAGTCTCAAAAACTTGTTACTAATAAAAAAGAAAAGGGAAATAATTTTACAGTTCATTAGTCAAATTGCCCTTAACAATGAGTACAATTGAGAGACATGTTTACTATGAACCATCTAGTTAGAAATGGGAATTACGACACCATACAAAATAGAGAAATGATAATGTCGACTCCAATTCTACTTCATCTTATAAATAAGTCACAAACTTTAAAAATCTAAAAGTTCACCCTATTTTCTTCAAAAAATATATATATATATATTCGATAATAATTTTGCATATCCTATAACTATCTGAAACCTCTTTCTAAGTTCCAAAATATTTTGGAATTTTTTCTTTTTTCTGAAACGCTTATCTATACATTTTGTACCAATATTGATTTTTGAAATGCAGTATGCCACCCAAAGGAAGTTGGATGCTCCATAGCATGTTTAGGAAGTTTCAGAACTACAAAATGCAACGGGGGCTAGAAAATGACATTTTCCTAAAAATTTAATATACGATAAATTAATAATCTCGTTAAATAATATTTGTAGTTGGTCCTAATCTAGAGATAACTTGTTAAATTAATTTATTAAATTTATAACAAAATGTATTATTAAAATTTTGTATATGTTTTTTTATCGAAATTGATATTATTGTATATTTTAAAGAAAATCTACAATCATACGTTCAAGAACAAGTTATGATAGCAAAATCTACAAGCCAATATGGCAAGAGTAACACTAACAAAACCGCACAAACAAGTAGCAAATCTGCATCACTAAAATTATGTAAAATTATAAGCTATCCATAAAGTCTGAAACAACCAAAACCCTAATGGCATCAATAACCCTAAACAAACGAGCTCCATTAAAAAAATAGTCAATATCGTTAAACCCCTCATATCTGGTCTTAAATTTTTTGAAAAACATGCAGGATCTGAGGAAAGCTTGATCTCCAGCAATCCAATTGCACATTAAAGTGAATTGAGGATAAAAAGTCATAATATAACTACTGTGACAAAAATTAATGGGGAGTGCTACAGCAAACTCCTCCAATAGTAAGGTAAAATAAGATTTATGGGAAAAAAATTAAAGGGAGATTTTTGGTAAGAGGATGAATTAAAAGAATAGCAAAATAACATATTGAGGAACTTTCAACTAAGCATGCTTATCAATTGATGGAATGTATTCTTAGATATCCCACCACTAGCATCACACCAACCACTCTTGATGGCTTCAACAAGTAATCCTAACAACATACGGCTCTCTTGGATGCTCCATTGACTATACTTCGCTTTTAACTTCTCTTGTTTTGCATATTCCATTTTAATGTTATTAGATAATACAACCAATGACTTTTTAGTTATCTATTTATTTATTTTCCATATATGTTCTTATAATCCAAAATAATGAAAACATCTAAATCATAACAATATAATGAAAACAACTAATTCATGAAGTTTGAAGAAACTATAACCCAATACTCTATATATAATTTCCTAAACCCATACTGATGACCCTTGTTTTTTTATTTTGTTTTCCTATATCCAGTTTCCCAAGTAAAGTCAGTATGTTAAAAAGTGGGAACTCACTTATGTTGCAAGATAACAAACAACAAACATAAAGATCAGGCCATGAAAAGTTGTTGGGACTTTTGAACCTCAAGGATAGATGGCTATTACAATTTTTTCATGATCACCTCAAGCAAATAAGCTAAAACCCTAGACAACAGTAGTCCAATTACAGAAACTGATAGAGGGATAGAGGGATAGAGACAAATAATATTGACAGAATCAGACATGCAACACAACTAAAATCCCAAAATCAAAACAAACAAAAAAAATCAAAAAGAAAAAACAAGGGAATCTTTGCTATGTTAATTGAAGCTTCTATTAAGTTTTGTGGTGGAAAAGGCAGTTTTGTAGTTGCTAGTTAATTGAGTGTTTAAATAATTTGTTGGCAGTGTGTATTTCATGCACTATTTATTCACTATACAATGAGCTGAGATTCAATTCAGCATCGGATTTGTTAAATACGACAAAAGACTTGAAAGTAAGGAGATTGTAAGGATATGTGTGAAGAGTCAATTTTGATGACCCGTATACTTGTTTAGGTGGAGCCTTGATGCACACTTTATTATGTTACGTATTATGAATGTAGGTTTTGCAGGACTGTCACTTGTTCTTATTGTCAAACTAATAGGTGCTGATAATTGTCGATATCATTAAGTTATGAGAAGTTTACTTTATAGTAGGATTGCATACACATATGAAGTAAAGGCAAGGAAAATAAAAATCTAGGGTTGAAATCAATCAAAGCCATGTTGATACTTGTCTGGAGTGATGAGGACAATCCTCGCTCCTGCCCCCCATGGTTCCTCGAGCCAGAGGATGGACCATTGATGCAGAGAAGAGGAGTTGCCTCCATGATCTGGTGACATGGAAGTGCTAGTAGCCCTGGGGGCTTTGACAAGTTCCTTGCTTGTTTCTCCTTCCATTGATGCTGGTGTGAATTCAACGACAAAGTCTGCTAAGGCTTGGCCTTTGACAGCAGTTCTTGGACAACAGAGTAAATCATGCTGACTCAACTCTATGGCCAATTTCATTACTCTCGTTGACGCATTAGGTGCATGGAGCAGTGAGCGGAGCAGATATTCCGTCATAATGATTACCCTATGAGCTTGAAAGTACGGCCGCAACTTCCTTGTGGTAACTAATAATGCCAAGATCAACTTTTCAAACTTTGGGCACCTTGTCTTAGCATCGAGGAGGGTCTTAGCCGTATAGAACACTGGAAGCTGAATCTCATTCTCTTCCAAGATAAGTACGGAGCTTACAGCAACATCAGAGACTCCAAGATAGAGGGACAGGACCTCGTTATCTTTGGGTTTTGATAGCAACGGTGGAGACGTCAAGTAGGTTTTCAGATATTGAAACTCTTTCTCGTAACTTTCATCCCACTTATCTCTGGATGCCTTCTTTACTTCTTGGAAGAAAGGTCGGCACCGATCTGTTGCCTTGGACAAGAATCTATTCAGTGCTACAGCTCGACCAGTGAGACTTTGAATCTCTTTCAGACTTGATGAGGATTTCATCTCGAGAATCGCCTTGATCTGGTTTGGATTTGCCTCGATCCCTCGCTAGGTTACAAGGTAACCTAAGAACTTCTCTGCTGATACTCCGAAAGTACACTTCAGAGGGTTGGAGCTTCATTTTGTACTTCTTTAGTAAGTTGAAGGTCTCTCGTAGGTTGACGATATGATCCCCTCGCTTTTCACCTTTGACCATGATGTCGTTCACATAGACCTCCATGGTCTTGCCGATGAGATCTTTGAAGATCCGATTGACAAGTCTCGGATACGTTGCACCCGCATTCTTGAGGCCAAACGACATGACCTTGTAGCAGTACACACCCCGATCGAAGACGAAGGCAGTTTTGTCTGTCTTTTTCATGCATAAAAATATGTTTATAGCCCGAGTATGCATCCAGGAAGCTGAGGAGCTCATTGTATGCAGTAGAGTCCACTAAGAGATCGATTATGGGTAAGGGATATTTATCTTTCGGGCATGCAAGATTGAGATCACTGTAATCAACGCAAACTCTCCATCGTCCTACTTCCTTTTTCTTAACAAGTATGACGTTTGCTATCCATTCAGAGTGCAGAACTTCTTCAATGGATCCAGCAACGAGTAACTTGTCAATCTCTTCTTGGGTGATAGCAATTTTCTTGGGGGAGAAATCGCGCTTCTTCTGCTTAACCGACTTTTGGATTGACATGCAACTTGTGGCAAGCAATGGCAGGGTCAATCCCTGACATGTCAGATGGTGACCAAGCAAAGACTTCTTTTTCCTCACGTAGTAAATCTGTCAGTTCTTCTTTTTCTTTATCACTCAACCGAGCACCAATGCGAGCATGTCGCTCAGGATATTGAGGGTTAAGCTGAATGAGGGTGACGTCATCCTCCGATTGCCATCCTTCTAGAGTGGGAGGTTCCTCATGAACGTCAGGATCTTAACCCACAATTGGTTGCTATTTAGGAGACGAAGAAGAAAGTTTTCCCCTAGTGGATGGACCAACCTGGGGAATAAACTCAGTCTCCTTGATCTCTTTCAACCCTTCAGTTAGTACCGACGAGCCATTGCCTAATCGCCCTTTATCTCCCTGATTCCTCCTTCAGGGATTGGGAATCAAATTTTCTAGTAAAGGCTTGATGTGCTTGCTAGGATCTTGTGAAGCCATGGTTTTCCCAGAATTCCATTGTATGGCAAGTACTCATCCATGATGTAGAAAATGTGTGACGTGATGATGGGTTCAGAGTGAACATCCAGCTGGAGAGTGCCTACGGTCATGGTGGTTGACCTGTTGAAACCTCGAAAGGGGACGACCCTTTTTGTAGTGAGGCTTTCCAATCGCATTTTGTGCACAGCATCCAAGCTTATGATATTTGATGTGCTTCCTTCATCAATGTGAATCCGATCAACTTAAGCATGTGCAATCTGGATTGACACGACTAGAGCATCATCGTGCGGTCAATCAAGTCCTTCCTTATCTTTCAAAGAGAAACCAACGACGAGGTCCTTGGCCACCCCAGGGATGGAGAAATGGGAGACTTGAAAGACAGCCAACGCATCACGGATCTTCCATTTCTTCTGTTTAGAAGTGGTTCCCTGCCATTCTGATTCTGCTATGATTGTGTTGATGCGAGTCATCTTTGCTGCAGGTTCTTTTGGTCCTTTGTCAGCGGGTCGATCTGTGGCCTTCCCTTTGACGTACTCGATGCAATGTCCTTCTTTTATGAGATTTCGTAGATATCGCTCGAAGGATATGCATTTCCCGATGTTATGCCCTTAACACTCGTGGTAGGCACACCACTTCGTCTTATCGGTCTTCTCTTGATCGCCTTTGACCGGCTCTGGCTTCTTGAACCACGGTTTGTCCTTTATCTCGTTACGGATCTGATGGACTAGCAAAGATAACTGTAAATTAGGCTTTCCCATAGCTGGAGTTTGGGAGGGTTGACCTGCTTTGTACTTGACTTTCTAGATGCAAAGTTTCCATGGGACTCATCCTTATTGGAGGCCTTCTCGCTAGCCCCAGCATGGTCCTGCGTATGGGTGGTATTCTTCTCGTCCTCCCAGCATGCATGCCGCTCTGCTAGAGAGAGTATCTTGTTGAGACTTCGTCTATTGCTTATGACAATGTCTCTGTAGAGCTGGCTGTCCCGGGAAGCCCTTGTTTAAACGTCATTACAACAACAAGGTCACTACAACTGACAATTCGAGATTTCTCCTCGAAATATCTCCGAATGTATTATCGGAGAGTCTCTTTTGCTTTCTTTCAGACAGAGAAGAAATGGTCATCATTTACTTCGACTGTCCAAAGTTGTGAGTACTCCTTAACAAACACCAGAGCCAACTCTCCAAAAGATGCAATCGACCTCCGGGAGAGATAATTGAACCACGTCATGGCTTGGCCTTGAAGAGAGGCTTGAAAAACTTTGCACATGAGTGCATCATTGTGTCTATGGGGGACCATGGCTCCCCAATAGTAATCTATGTGCTTTACTGGGTCGGAAGTTTCTTTAAATGGATTGAAGTTTGGCGTCGCGAACCTTTGAGGGTATGAATCCTCCTCAATATCTCTCACGAAGGGTGTGGATAGATGAATTTGATGACGCGGATCATCTTCTAGATCACCATCATGTTGAACATGAAGGTGCCGGTCCAGCATCATTTGGACATCATTATCTTGCAGTGCACCTCGTTGAGGCTGAGAGTCATTACGTGCTAGCCATCAGGAACATCCTCGAGCCTCTCCCCTTGACCTCTGAGGTCGTGCAGGTGAGTAGGCCTCATCCTTCCACTCACTGCCATTGGCATACAGTCTTGGGGTTTTCTGTGGAGTCTGACGTTGCCCTCTGCTCTCATGTGAGCAGTCCACTCGTGAAGTTGCCTCGACCCTACTTCCAAGTCGCTCATGTACTGATGGTCTTGGGCGTTGTGGGCTCTTTTCTCTACTTGTGTGAATTTCTTCTCCGAAGTCACTTAACGAGCTGTCTCGACACATTGTTCAGCATTGGTTCTTTTCCTTCCCCGGGTGCCTTGGAACATTCTCTTTCCTTCCACGCGAAGTGGAATGTCTCTCTGGTTCTTGGCTGTTCTTTCTATTAGGAGTCGCTATAAGAGTTCCGACTGAATTTGAACTTGGTTACTCAACTTTTCTACTTGTTGAGCCAAGTTATCCTGAGGAGGTTGGTGGTGGCTTCTCCTTAAGATGTCGTGGCGCCCATCCAGGAAATCCCGTAAATCCATGTTTACAGTAGGCTGACTCTGCCTTGATGCTCCCCCCACCAACCGCCCGCTCGTTTGTTGCAAGTTTGAAGTTCTTTCCCCTAGAACATGCACTTGGGTTGTTGGAGAAGGGAACGCTCTAAACTTGAAGGTTGGCATCCTTCCCTACATCTCCATGGATGCTTCTATGGACAGATGTCGAGGCCGAGTTGGGCGCTCCTCCGGAGTCTCTATGTGAGCTTCATTCCTTGTATGAGCTGTTGAGGCTGAAACACCTTCTCCAACTGATCGAGCGGATCGACGAACCCTAGCCATGCTAAATCGTGAAAAATTTGTCGAACAAACAGTTGTTGATGGATGATTGTCCAATGTTCAAAATCTTCGAATAATGTCGATGAACGACGAACGAAGAAAGATGAACGATGAACAATAATCTGAAGAACGATGAACACCGTTGAAGAACGATGAACAACCGTGAAAGCTTCTTATGAGAATTCCTCAATCACTCTCAATGAAAGCACTAATTGTTGAATCAAAATCAAACTCGCTGCGAAAAGTTCTCATAATTTTGGTAAACAGCAAATAATTAGCTATCGTTGCCTCGATCGATTACTCGGGGGGTTGTTCGACCAAGAACACTCTGATTCCTAAGTTAGCTTTGAGAGAGGAAAATGATATACTTTAAAGCGAAGAATCGACGTACCTTGGAAGTGAATTGAGCTCCGCTATTTATAGGAAAACCTTAGGAGCCTCGTAGTGTTTTGATTGGTCGGTTTGAATTTGTAATTAATAAATAAACTATATTATTTAATAATTATAATAATTGTTCATTATGATAATTGACAGGACCCGTCCCTAAAAGACTTTGATAACTGTGCCCAGTCCTACTCCCGTCTGATAAGTTAGCTGAAGTTACGAATTTACCCTCAGCACTTGCCAAACAAGGCATGACCGCCACTGTGCCTACTCATGCCTCCACCTCCCGATCAGCCTCGATCATCGCGTCACGACCTAGAGGGTCAATAAAAAAGAAAAGGCGTGAATAGACAAAAATAAACTTTTAGAAATACATTTACCAAAATACATTTTTACCCTCCAGTTTCACAAACATGCATGCATATCATAAAACATGATTAATAACGTGAAATCAATCAAGTATGAACAGTGGACCGATAAAATCAAAACATGTTTTCCCATGGTCCACATTTTCTCTGAACTCATGTTCATCAAATCAGTTCAAGATATAAAGTATCTGGACACAAATATCAATAAATCACAAGTATCACCAATCCTCAATATCCAATCTCAATATCCAAGTAACTGTCACGATATCAATGCAACGCATGCAAACTCGGGAGTCTCACGTTCGAGTACATACCCAAGATCTACGACGTCTGGGGTGATATCATCTTCAGGATCTACGACGTCGGGAGGATATCATCATAATCTCACACTCCTGAGATTGAGCCTCCCTCGGAGCTACTCATCTCCAGGCAGTGGATCGTGACTACTCCAGGATCTACGACGTTTGGAGGAGACTATCAAATCGCAAAGGATGGTATATGTGGAACAGTTACCAAATCCAGTAATCTCATTTTAAAATCATTTATGTCTCAAATCAAATAAAAAAAATTTCAACAGGGCCTACGCCTGAAACATAGCTTTCACAAAGCAAGTTCCACAAATTCATCATAAAACAGTGTCTAGAATTAACTTTATAAATCAAAATCATCAATTTAATCATATTCACAAGTGACTCCAAATCTGAGTCAAAATCACTATCCAATTGGGTCTCAAGCCCAAAATATCATTTTCACGTAAATCCGTGCAATCGCAACCTCAGTTGCCAATTTCATATAAATCCATAAAATATATCCAAAAGCATTACAAATCTATCAAATCATTTCCTGACTCATAATCCGAGTCAAAACCAATCTCAAATACCGGGTCTTCGCACAAAACAACAATTTCACAATTTTCTCGAAAATCGTGCCTAAAACAATATAATAATCAAGAAAATCGATAAATCATCATATCGAAACATTAATCATACCAAATCATGTTAAATCATATAAGAAAGCATTTAAAACATATATGCATGCATGCTGGGTAGAAAACAAAAGTCCACTCGCACACCGTCCATATCACTCGCTTTCTGAGCTGCACGTTTTTCCACAAATTCCAGAAGTCACCATTCCTGTCCAAAATCATTATCGAGGGTCACTAACAGTCCAATATACCTCATATAATTTTCCTCAATTTTTTCGGGATTTAAATACGTATTTTAAACGTATATTAAAACTTCGGATACACAGAACACTATCGAAACGATATCTGATTTCCTCGAAACTAGTGCCAAAATGTTCATCATATCAAAAGGAGTAAGTTTCATGTTGAACTCACCTTGAGATGAGGCTGCACGCGCCCTCACGCGTCGCCGTGAGTGGCTACGCATAGGAGCCACGCGCCAAGGAACAGTGATGCTACAGTCGTCGTCCCAACCCGTTTGTCTATAAAAAAGGTCCGGTTGGCCCGCGGCTTGACCCGGCTGAATTTCAGTCAATTATTCATTGCTTCCTTCAATTGAGTCATCGAATAGCATCGTTAGGAGTCTATTTAGGGTTATTTAATATCAATTACACAAGAACTTACCTTTAGACCGTCTAACTCAATCTCCAATTCCCACACTGTCGCGGTTACTGTTCACCATTCGATTTCATCTAAAATTGATTGTTTTCTTGCAATTGATCCCTCAAGAAGCTTCGTGGGATTCATCTAAATACACTTCCAGGTTCAATTCCATTGTTCAACGCCTCTAATTCCACGACTCAATCTTCGAATGTTCCACACCTCATCATGTCTGTTCTTGGCTAAAACAACACCAATTGTCTTCGTTCTTGATTAGGTTCGACTCGCCTTGAGCTCAGGAGATTTAATTCAAGGTCAATTTCAGTGTTTATGGCTCTGAGTTTCAAAATCGATTTTTGTTCCATTTGAAAGTTCAAAGGGTTTGAGTTCGGGTTGTGGGTTTTTCTTCCCTTTTCTCTCAGTCTTTATCGTTTTTCACTCTAACATTCACTTATTTTCTCTCTGTTGAGTCTCTCAACGTTAGAGGCTAAATTGATCAACTATGATTAGCTAGATATGTATGCTACGTTTATGTTTTGTACGGTTCTTTTGATTTCAAACGGCAACCAGTGCCACCAAGCTTGTTTATAAGGTGACAGATGTCACCTAAGGACCTAAATGACTCACCCATATGGTAGACTCATCCAATACTGTGCCAATTTACCAATTTACCTTTTTTTTGCAAAATTACCAAATTGCCCTTCGTCGTCTCAGACCCGTATCTATTACATCCGAACTCCGATTGACGCATGCCGCCTGTCTACGAATTCAGTGTCTCGAGACCTATCCAACGGTACTTACAGAAAGTCCATACAAGGTCCCGATCAAAAAGTTAAGTTTTAGCCCTTATAACTAGGGGCAAAATCGTCATTTCCTTCAAATTTTCCAAATTTTCCCTTTTCGAATTTTCGGGTCGTTACAACCTACCCCCCTTAAAGAATTTCATCCTCAAAATTCCAATCAGTAGATACCATGCTAGTTCTCCTGAGGAATATGTATGTGAACCAGAAGCATAATGACAAGACCCATCCCGATTATCCCTCGATAGTCGTGATGAATCCTGCTCCCGTCTGACAATAACTAAAAATACCAAAAGTAACCAAACTTATATACATACCCCACACAACAAATCCCAAAAACATTCTCAGACAAGGGATAGTTAAGTTTTACAGACCAATGACGTCACAAGTTTGACTAGTCAAAGACAATACAGAGCATAGGTACTATTACAAATAGGGATCAAATTCCTACTCTGTAGAGTGTCTGAGTGCGCAACGGTCTACTTATTTTTTTGCCTCACTTGCCTCGTTTCTAGCCCCCGTACCTGTGCACTGGCCTAGAGGGTGAATAAAACATTAAAGGTGTGAGGGGACAAAATAAAGTTCGATAAATACGTTTACCAAAACACATTCTTACCCTCCAGTTTTCACAAACATGCATGCATATCATAAAACACGAGTAATAATAAGAAATCAATCAAATATGTTCAGTGGACCAATAAAATCAAAACATTTTCCACAAAATCACGGGACTTATTTCCATATCCTGTTGCTTAGAGTCACGTTTATCCCTGCAACGCGTGCAAATCAAATAGGCTCAAGGACCGCTCAAAATCCGAGCATCCGCCGCTATGAACACATCACCAGCCGGCAATCCAGATCTAGTGAACACATCACTTACCGATCTATGTATATCCAGCACATCTGATCTGAGTCAAGCCTCCCTCGGCTGCTCGACAAAGATCGTGCTACGTGACCTCTTCGGGGTAAACACTTCCATCCCGAAAGCGAGCGTTATCTCCAGGGTGCACTCCGGGGAAAAACATATTTTCACCCGAAAGCCCTAAATATCCGCAACATATCATCATCACAAAAACCAGTGAAAAACAGTTGCATTGAAATAAAAATCATTTAACAACATAGGGTCGCAGCCCCAAAATATAGTGCCCTCAAATCCGGAAAAGCCAAAGTCCCGATTTACATTATACTTCCGAAAATCATCAATATCATCATAATATCACATGGAAATACAAATTCAACCAAAATCACAATTTCATTGGGTCTCAAGCCCAAAATACAATTTTCACGCAAATCCGTGCAATCGTAAACCCGAGTTTCCACGATCACGTAAATCCATAAAATCAATCCCTGACTCATAATCCGAGTCCAAATATCATTTTTAATTCCCTGACTCATAACCCGAGTCAAAATATCATTTTCAATCCGGGCCTAGCCCAAAAACATCAATTTCATCATTTCTCGAAAATCGTGCCAAAATATAATATAATAATCATAAAACCGAGAAATCACCGGATTGGAACATAAATCATGCCAAATCATATAAAATCATATAATAAAGCATTTAAATCATATATGCATGCATCACCGTTAGAAAACCAAAAGTCCACTCACACACACCGTCCGGATTGCTCAGCCTCGAGCTGTTCGCTTTCTTCCGACGTCCCGGGAATATTCCAGCCTGTTAAACAAAGTGATTTAAGGTTACTAGACTATCATGATCCTCATAGAAGAATCCCTTATTCATCGGAATTTTATAATATTATTTAAATATAATTTAAACTCGTCGGGTACTCGAAACTACTCCGAAACCATATCCGATTGACCCGAAACCAACGCGGATAGGTTCGTATCATCGTGAACATCAAGTTTCATGTTGACCACTTCGCCGGATTCTCATCCACACGCCCTCACGCGCCATCGCAAGCGGCTACGCGTGAAAGCCACGTGCATAGCACAGTGTTGCTACAGTACGTCGTTATCACCCGAATGTGTGATAAACGGGTTGGAATACCCGCGATAGAACCCGATTCAAACTCCATCAATTCGACCTCAAATCGATCCATTCTTTCAACTGATCCCATCTAATACAACTGAATTCAAGTTCTGTAAGTTCAATTACCTCAATGAATGTCTAAAACCTCTCGACTCACGATCACACTTTGACGGGTCTCCTATTCGGGTTTGTCGATTTCGTCCCTAGTTTTCAAATTAATTCATACGATTAGTATCGTGGGAGTGTAAGGAACGTTTCTACAAGTTCAATTTGATAATTCCTTACCTCCAACTGGTAGAACTCAAGCTCGATTTTCAGCAGCCATGGAAGCTTCCGTTCTTCCTCAATTCGACACGATTCCTCTTCGTTTTTATTGCAGGGAGCTTCGTTTTGATCCCAGAAACTTAATTCAATCCTCAATTTCCCTTCTCCTAGCTCACAAATTCGAATTCGAATTTCCCCTAAATTTCTGAATTTTCGAACTCTAAATACCCCCAGTTCTCTCAGTCCCTCGAGTTCCTCTCTCTCAATTCTGTTCCTTAAGTTCTTAATTGCACAATGACGATGAGACAGTGGGATATCACGGATCAATTTGGACAATTTGGACAAAATGATTACAATTACCCTTAATTAAGGGATAATTGTCAAAAGTGAGTATGATTATCCCCAAAACCAGTTTCCATGTTATCTAGGGCAGGAAGAAGACAAAGGACAGGTGTCATTGTTAGATCATGGTTAAAAGACCATTTTGCCCCTGGTTGGACAAATTACCATTTTGCCCCTAGCCTTCCGTGACCCGTAACGTTCGTATTCGAACTCCGTTTTCGACGTGCCGCCTGTCGTTGTACTCAGGGCATCGAGACCTACCTAACGGTCCTCGAATTGTGTGAAAATTAGTTGTCAAACAAAAAGTCAACATTTTCCCCATTTTCGTCCAAATTACGGAAATGCCCTCGAACTTCCGAACGTCATAACTTTTTCCCTGATCGTCGGAATTGGGCGTGCCACCTGTCTATGGACTCGTGACGTCCCGAACTACGTCACGGTCATCGGTCAACCTCCGTTTGATTCACCAATCAAAAAGTCAACAAATTGACTATACTATTCACAAGGGTAAAAACGTCATTTATTCATTATTTTACAAAATTACATTTTCCGAATTTCCGGGGCGTTACACATAATCAATCGCATACCCTTCTAGTTCAACTAAATATAACTCAAACTTATAGAAATCAGACAAGTCAGTCCTCGTCATTGAGTCAACATTAAGACATATCTCTCTGCAAACCTCTGCCCCACGGGCAGTCATATCCAAGCCCACTCGGGATACGGAGCCATGTTCAACGTCCCGGAATACACAATCTAGAACTCACAAGTATCCGTATCATCATGTAATCCACTCATGACATGGTACGACGGTTTAAATCACCATGCCTAGGCCACCCGGCCAATAACCTCATAAGATCCAATAAATCGGGGACTCATTCCCCTCATTAAGTCAATCACTCCATACCCCTTTTTCCAGGGTCACTCAATATCATGAATTGAACCTTTCCTTCTATTGTGTTTATCATCACAGGCCTTACTGATGCCTACCTCCTGCCAATAACTGGCACTCAATACAATCATTCATACGATTTCGCAAATCATATCCATTCCTTAACCTCGACTCCATCCAACATCATACACCAAGTATGATCCTACAGTTGGACCTCAGTAGTCCAAATGATCAAAAATCATGTACCACTCCAATCCCATGGAGTTCCATCAATAACAGGTTTCACCTATCCTTACGTTATAAAATATGTCAATTCTCGGCCGGCTATCTTATTAGCATCCCCGCGAATGATACCTGACCATCGCCTCATCACACATTCAGCCTTTATGTTTATCATTCATCACCAATCCCGATGGTTGATACGGTATTCGTAAGTTATTTTCTAAAGGTATGACCTCTGCGTCCTCGACCCATAGATCACTATGGTCTATCCCAAATCATGCAAGAAAAATAAAACTCCTGAGGGTTCAGTTAGCATCGGCAGCCCTACGCTACCGAAGCACACCTCACCAAATCCCAACGCTCATAGTGACATATCACTATGCCCACGGAAAGGGTCACATCGAACCTACGTCACTGTTTCTCCACTTTGTACTTATTCTATTTCAGTTCTCATTTCCCATAACTCTGACCTCCTTCCGGGTCAATCACCATAACTAGCAACACATTGTATAGAACCCTTCTACAATGCTCTGTGGTATCCATCCAATCTCAAAACACCTCATGTTCCCCCGTGACAGTCTTTAATTATTTTCCATTGACCGACACATCTGTTTCTCCTGGGATTCACACTAATCCCGACCGTTATTAGTATGTGTTCCATAAACCTACTCTGGTCGGCCAGATCTAACACTTATTCAACCATATATTTTTCTCTCTGAGGGCATTCAATACATCTGTTCAGTATATCACATGCACATCTGTACATGTGAGTACACCAACCACTCATCAATCATGGTATCATACACCATCCAAATTGAATACACTAGTATTTCGAACAAATCATTTAAAATCTTAATTGAATACACCTAAATCTCAAACTCTATTAAAATCATCTAAAACTGCACATTAAATACAACCCCTTAGAAAATATTTTTTATCCATTTATATTTGGGGCCACAATAAATTGGAGGAGGACCCACAAAATACCAAAAAAATTGAAAGGAGTTTTGGCTTAAATGCACCATGAACTCATACATTTGTCACACTTTGCACCCTAATCTCCTTATTCGCTCACTTAACTGCATGAAACGGCCGAGTAGAGCCACCCAGCTCCTTTTCCGTCCATGTCGTCCCTTTTCCGTGAAAACTCTTATGTGGCACCTACGTGGATTAGAGTATCTTAAATTGGAAAAAGACATTTGTGGAACTTCACAATTGGTCCTTGCAATTTCGAATTCCAAATCGAGAAACCCTAAAATCAACACTACATTGTTCCTTATTCCCCTAGGCTTCGACGCTGCCTAGGTTCTCCTTCCCCCATCGGTGCGACCCACCTTCTAATCATCCACTCGACCTTCGAAGAAAAATAGATGGAGGAGTTTAAAGCTAGACTTTGCTACTGCGGAAAGAAATGTAAAATCCTTACTTCGTGGACTGACAGAACATCCCGGGAGGAGATTCCATGTGTGTCCATGTTTTGGGGTAATGAAAAATAAAAAAAATTGTGTTCTTTGTTGAAATTATGATGAATACACAATTCTTTTGAAATTAGGTTTTTGTACTTCAACTTTTAGATGAAAGATGTTCAAATTCCATTCAATTGATGGGATTGTGTGTAAGTTTATGATAATCAAGTCTGTTTTGATGAAGGAAAGCAAATGTGGGTATTAGGAATGGTTTGATCCTGAAATGTGACATCGGTGCAATGAAATCATACCTGGATTTTTGAGGAAAACTAGTAAATTAGAAGAGGATTTGAAAAGGTACAGAACTAGGACAAGGAAGCTTTGAATTTCCCTAATTGTAGCCTGTCTTTGTGGCGATGTTTAAGAAGACTGAAATTTAGGTTTAGGGATTGCTTAACAATCCAATTTTGCAATCGATGCTAAAAAAATGACTTGTAATGGAAATGTAATTTGGCAATGTAATCTATCGATTGTTCTGGCAATGTAACGATGATTATTTAAGCCTTTATGCAATATAACTCTATGGAATTTTCTGTCAAATTGAGCCAATCAATATGTTATAGGGTGCAAATTTGGTAATACAGGGTGAAAAGTGACACATACATTAGTAGTGCAGGGTTCAATGTGACACAATTAGTAGTACCTGGTGCAAAGTGGTACGCCTTTAAAAATACAGAATGCAAAATTATACACCTTTAGTAGTACATGGTGCAAAGTGACGCAAGAATATAGTAGTACCGTATACATGTGCATTGAACATGACTCAACTAATCCTAAAATATTAAAGGAAGATAACTTGAAAGTGAAAACATACATCATTACACAAACAACAATTGAAGTAGATGATATATAATATCATTGTCAAATAGTGCATAAGTAGGCCATCTTGTCGGTTACATGGTGTAATTAAACACAAAAGATGTAGTCCATGGTGCAATTAAATACAATATATGTAGTTTAGGGTGCAAAGTGACACAGAAACACCATTACACCAAAAAAAAAAAATTCACCAATCAACTTGCACCTACTAGCCTACACCCACCAGCCTACACCTAACAATCTTGCACTTGATGCTAACACTTAACCTAACAGAATACACAAACCAGCCTACAAAACCATATGCCTCATTATTGATGCTACCTCTTGCTCCTTGTTAGAGATTTGAACCTGAGTTTCTTACGAGGAGAGGGTTCAGTCAATGGTAGAGGATTTGGTGTAGGTTGTGTTTGTGGTCGAGGAGATCCAGTGATCTGAAACAAGTCTGGCACGGTTGGAGGGGGTTGTAATTGGGTCTGGAGTTGAGGTTGGGCTTTTGTATTAGGTTCTGGTTGGGTGTGGATTCTGATTGGGGTTGGGCATTAGGTTCTAGTTGAGTTTGGGGTTCAGGTTGAGTTTTGTAACGACCCGGAAATTCCAAAAAGCAAAATTTGGAAAATTTGAAGGAAATGACGATTTTGCCCCTGTAATTGGGCGAACGGTTGACTTTTGCTTCGAGCGGTCAAAAAGACCTTGACCAATGACTATGACGTAGTTCGGAACTTCACAAGTTCATAGACAGGTGGCACGTCCGATTCCGACATTCGAGGAGAAAGTTATGATGTTCAGAAGTTTAAGGGTAATTTGGTAAATTGGTTTAGGGTGGCCATTTGTTGAATTTTTTATCGGGACCGTGTTTGGACTTTCCGTAAGTACCGTTGGATAGGTCTCGAGACGCTGAATCCATAGGCAGTCGGCATGCGTCAATCGGAGTTCGGATGAAAAAGTTATGGGCTTGAGAAAGTGAAGGGCAATTTGGTAATTTCTCAAAGAAGGGTAAAATAGTAATTTGACTGGGCTTTGTGATGAGTCAGTGCAATTGTGACTCACTTTGGTTGTTGAGTGACATCTGTCACAATCATATTGTGGATTAGTGGCAAATAACTAATAAGGTTGATTAATTTGAAATCATACTTAGGCGGTGTGGATTTAAAACTGGGAAACAAATTGTGGGTGTACAATTGTGAAGAAAAACAGAGTGCCGCATAACCCATACAAAACCCATTAGTCTTTTCTCCTCTGATTGATCACAACTAAGAAGGATTGAGAGAGGAAAACTGGAGAGGAATTGAGAGGATGAAATCGTGAGGAAAAAGAAAGAAAAAGGGGAAGGAAAACACAGAGAACCCGAACCCAAAACCTTCGAACTTTCAAAATGTTACAAAAATTTGAATTTGAATTTATAGCTCGAGATTCTTCAAATTGAGATTGAATTAAGTCTTCTGAGATCATTTTGACTGGAAACAACTCAAATTTGACGACAATTGGTGTCGTTTTGGCCTAGAACGGACATGGCAGACTTCAGAAATTTTCGAGCTTGAGTTGGCATAATTGGGGGTAAGTTTCGTGAAATTGATTTCAGAATCATTGTTAAAATGAGTCTGCGATACTCCCTAACTAATTAATTGAAAGAATCGATGGATATTTGATGAACTGAGACGATGAACTGAGTCGATGGATATTTGAATTAAGTTGATTTTGATTGAAGCAATTAGGATCAAAATTGATGGAACAGACCTATAATTAAGGTGATTACGATGCTATGTGATTGACCAATTGATGAAATTAAGTTGGAATTGACAGGAACTCAGCCGGGTCAAGTCGCGGGCCAACCGGACCCGTTTATTAGTCGAACGGGTCGAGAAGATGAACAGTGGCCTATTACCGTAGCAGGCGCGTGGACTCATGCACATCCACTTACGGCAGCGTGTGGGGACGCGTGAGTGGGAATCTCGAGGTGAGTTCAACATGACTTTTTTCCCTTTTAATGTAACGAACATTTTGGCATTGGTTTCGAGGAAATCGGACACCGTTTCGATATTGTTTCGTGGGTCCGAAGATTTATGTTACGTTTAAAATACGTATTTAAATCCCAAAAAAATTGGGGAAAATTATATGAGGTATATTGAGATTTTAGTGACCCTCGATAATGATTTTGGACAGGAATGATGACTTTCGAAAATTACGGAAAAACGTGCAGCTCGGAAAGCGAGCGATATGGACGGTGTGTGAGTGGACTTTTGTTTTCTACCCTGAATGCATGCATATATGTTTTAAATGCTTTATGATATGATTTGAAATGATTTGGCTTGATTGATGTTTCGATATGATGATTTCCAGATTTTGGGAATATTATATTGTTTATATCGTTTTGGGCATGATTTTCAAGAAAACCATGAAATTGCTGTTTTGGGCGAAAGCCCGGGATTTGAGATTGGTTTTGACTCGAATTATGAGTCAGGGATTGATTTGATGGATTTATAATGTTTTGTGCATATATTGTATGGATTTATGTGAAAATGACAACTGAGGTTGCGGTTACGCGAATTTGCGTGAAAGTGATATTTTGGGCGTGAGACCCAATGGAAATGTGATTTTGATTGGATTGGTATTTCCCTGTGATTACATGATGATATTGATGGTTTTCAGATTTATGAAATAATCGGGACTCTGGTTTCATGGATTTTGAGGAAACTATGTTTTGGGCTGAGACCCTGTGTTGAAAATGGTTTTGATTTCAAATGCAACTGTTTTTCACTGGTTTTCATGATGATGATATGTTGTGGATATTAGGGCTTTCTGGGTGGAATATGTTTCCCCCGAAGTGCACCCTGGATATTAGGGCTTCCGGTTGGGAATGTGTTTCCCCGGAATGAACCCTGGAGATAACGCTCGCCTCCGGGATGGATGTGTGTACCCTGGAGAGGTCACGTAGCACGGTCTGTTGTCGTGCAGCCGAGGGAGGCTCGACTCAGATCATATGTGCTGGATTATATGGAGATCGTTCGGTGTTGTGTTCACGACGATCTGGATTGTAGGCTGGTGATGTGTTCATAGCGACGGATATTACCGGTTGGTGATGTGTTCATAGCGGTAGATGCTCGGATTTGAACGGTCCTTGAGCCTATTGATTTGCATGCGTTGTAGGGATAACGCGACTATATGAGATTGGATATGGAAATGAGTCCCGTGGTTTTATTGAGATTTGTGATTTATAACTATTTGTGCCCAGATATATTTTACTCATGATTTATGATATGCATGCATATTTATGAAACTAGGAATGTATTTTGATAAATGAATTTCAAAAACTTTGTTTTGTCCACTCACACATTTTCTGTTTTATTGACCCTTTAGGTCGTGGTGCGATAATCAAGGCTATTCGAGATGTGGAGACATGAGTGGGCACATGTACGGTTATCCCTTGTTTGGCAAGTGCTGAGGGTAATTTC
This sequence comes from Prinsepia uniflora, assembly GCA_032719365.1. Classification (NCBI taxonomy): domain Eukaryota; kingdom Viridiplantae; phylum Streptophyta; class Magnoliopsida; order Rosales; family Rosaceae; genus Prinsepia; species Prinsepia uniflora. The sequence continues at coordinate 67,492,433 of CM064861.1, read as the reverse complement.
GGAACTTCAGTTGACTTGTCAGACGGGAGCAAAACTGGGTACGGTTATCTATGTTCATCAGGGACGGGTCCTGTCAAGTTTGGGGTTCTGTTTGGGATTGGGGTTGGGATCCTTCTTGCTGACTTGTACTGGATCCACTTGCCTTGGCTTCTTCCCTCCTTGCTTTAGCTTCAATTATTTTTCTTCTCAAACTTTCAGCCTTTTTTGTAATAAGCTCCTGTAAAACAAACATCAAACCAGCAATCAAACAAGCATCCAAATAAGGTAAATAAGAATTCTTAACCAAGGTGATTTATACCTTGCATTTGTTAAGCCTATGCCCCAATTGACCACAATTGCTGCATTTCATCTCAGTGTGGAACCTGCCAAGCTTGGTTGGATTTTGTGGGTAGGTCTGCCTCACTAGTAGACTTCTTCCTACTTTTCTTTGGCCTACCTAGTTTCCTGTGGTATGTTGGGGACTTCAAATAAGGTAAATCGGAGGAAGACCATTGATCTTCACTTGCCATTGGCTCAGTGATCTTGTCATAGCATCTCATGTAAGCCACCTTGATGTAGCATTCATGGAGATAAGTTTCTAATTTCCCATGAATAAAAGCTATAGATGCACAAGCATGCGGTCATGGGATACCAAATAGGTCCCATTCTCTACATTAACATTTTTTCAATTTCAACCCCACTTTAAACTACATCCAAGTTTGATGAGTGACTTAAAAAACTTCATTCCCCGCATGCCTTGTGATATACCACTATCCCTCTTTCTGTTTCTTCTCCAAAATCTACCTTATTCTTGGACCAGTTGGGTGACCTCCCCTCTAATTAACAACTGTCTGATTCCTTGTAGAGTACAACATCATCAAATACGTCATGATTCTCTCAAGTAAGGTTATTATAGGCTTGTCCCTTGCTAGCAGTATGACCTTGTTGAATGCCTCATTGAGGTTGTTGAGCAGAAGATCAAACTTGAAAGCTGTGTTGAAATGTGACCTTGTACACTGTCTTGGTTCCATCATGCTTATCCAATCATGGGCACCAGGACTCAAAGCTTCCATTTTCTTTATCTCAGTGTGGTACCGGGCCATAGTGGTGCATCTTGAGATCTTTTCGAACTGCTCCTTCAGTGCTAACCCCTTGTGAAAGGCATTGAAGTTATCTCAGGACCCGACCCTCCTCGGTTAGGACCCGACTCATCTAGTATGATATTGTCCGCTTTGGGCCTCTTCGCCCTCACGGTTTTGTTTTCGAGAGCTCACAGTGCAACTTCCCAGGGGGTCACCCATCATGGAATTGCACCAGCCTCAACTCACTTAACTTTGGAGTTCCAACCAAACCCAAAGCCAATGAGCTCCCAAAAGGCCTCCTGCTAGATAGGTGTTCGGGATGTCCGAAGGTTTAGGATCGAGTTTAAAAGTAGTTAATAATTCGGGAAAATTGCGGGGCTTCAATGAGGGTTAATTAAGTATTTAGTAACCCTCTATTACGATTTGGACAGGTTCGGGAGTCCCGGAGATGGTGATTGGACCGGGAGAGGCTTATGGCGCGCATATCGAGGCGCGGTTTTGTACGGTATGTGAGTGGATCTTATTTTCTAAATTGATGCATGCATAAATGTTTGATATGAGTTTAAATACATGTTTTGAGATTCCTTGAGTGCATTTGGTTATGGTAGTTAGTATTTACGTATTTGCACGTATTTCGATGTCTTCGGTTTATACAGTGCTTATATGTGCTTATGGTTTCAGAAATGGTTTAATGAAATGGTTTTGGATTTGAAAAGGTAAACTCGGGCGCGAGATCCATTTGTTTTGGAAACCCTCATACTCGAAGTCCATTTAGTCACATTATCGGGTCAGGGGCCTAATTGGTTCGTGAATTGATTTCGGGCTTGGAAATATGGAATCGGGCATGAGACCCATTTAATTTACGAACTATCGGACCTCGGGTCTATTTGATTTAATAAGGCATCGGGCTGGAGGCCCAGTTGATTTACGAATCGGGCCAGAGGCCCAGTTGGTTTGCTAATCGAGTCGAGGCCCAATTGATTTACGTAATCGGGCTGGAGTCCCAGTTAGTTTACATGATCGGGCTTGAGGCCAAATTGGTTATGATATCGGGTTGAATCCCATTTATGATTTATAAATGTGATTTCGAGTTCGGAGACCCTAAACGGATTTGGATTTGGAAAGGTTGGATTTCTAGTTTCATGACAGTTTATGGGAACTGGGCATGAACCTTTGAAAGGTTTTGAGAATGATTTCAAAATGGTTTTTCATATACCATCCTTATATATTTATGGATTATCTCCTCCGAGGAGGGTCGTTGGCCTGGGTGGACCCCGGAGTAGTCACAGAGCACTAACTGAGTGGAGTCACCCACGTTGGGTACTTTACCCTCAGGAAGGCTATTATGGATTATAACCCCCAGAGAGGGTCATTGATCTGCGGACATTGACCTGGGTAGACCCTGGGAGACTTGGGATTTGAGACCTCGGGTAGCATGCGCGTAGCTTTAGAAACCGTGACATGATTGGTTATATGATATTGGTAAACATGATTTCTTGGATTTTGATGAAATTGTGTTTTGGGAATATTAAATGGATCTGGGCAATGACCCACATATTCGGATTTACGGTTTTGGGCTGAGTTCCCACTTATGGCTACTATGTTATGGATTTGAGTAAATGGTTTTGGGTAGGGGCCCGTATGTTTTGGATTACGGAAATTGGGGCTGAGACCTTAATAATGTTGATTTGAATATGTGGTTTGATAAACGATTTTCCTATGCATGCATGGTTTCTAATGAAGGGCATAAAGGTCTTTTATGAAATGTGTTCTAGTAAACTACAGTTTTTCGTCCACTCACAGTCTTTTCTGGTTTTTAATGCATGCATGGATGCGGACTGTAGTAGAGACTGAGACATCACACTCCTCCACCGGATCCTGGCGCGCTCTGGAAGCTGGTCGGGCTGATGCTTTTAATTTATCCCTTATCTGACATGTCGTGTTAGACGGGAGCACGGCACATCCCATGTTAATCCTGGGGGGATTGAGATGGGTCGTGTCAAGTTTGCATATATGTGTCTAGTACAATGCCTATGTTCTACTCTTTGAAATAACTCCTCTACAGCCTCAAGTAAACCCTTCTGCTTATCAGTGATGAAAAGGTATCCTTCACTGTTTTGAATCTTCAAGTCAAATGCCAACAGTTCAAGTCTAGGAAGAGTATGACTCAACCTCCACAATGGCATAAGCCATAATGAACATGCCATTATTTGCATAAACTGAGATAACACTCAAAATTTTTCCACTGTGGGGACGTTTAATATGAGCATCATCCAGCCCATTGAAAGGCCTACAACCAGTCAGCTAACCTTCTTTGGAAGCACCCAAACAGACATACACCTTTTGGAATCTAAACGGTCCATCAGCTTCCATCTATGCCTTGATTTTCACTATACTCCCTTGGTTTACTTTAACAAGCTCCTCACAATAGTCTCTGAGTCTCTCATACTGGGACAAGTAGGTCCCTTCTAGAATCTGAAAGGTCATCCTTCTTGCCCTATAACCCTGAGTCCTACCAGGCTTATATCCAGTATCCTGAATTACTAATTCCAACAATCCTCATCTTTTATTAGTAGTTCACTTCCATAGTGAACTATCATAGTAAATATATCTCTGTCATCTACATGTATATACCAAATAGTAACTAAGAAACTAACCAACTAACTAAAAACTGTGACTAATTAATGAGCTTAGGGTGTGTTTGTTTCGCCGTATTACGCTCCGTATAGGCTAAATAATCTGAAACCCGTGTTTGGTACCAGTCGTATTAATTAGCCACCGTATAAGTTAATACGGTTGAATATTTTTATACGGTCCAAGCACGCTAAAATAATACGCTCGAAATTGTCCGTATTAAATAGTCGGATAACTAGTAATCTTGTAAATAATAATAATAATAATAATAATAATAATAATAAATAGTAATATAATAAAAATAAAATATTAATTTAGTAAATATTAATAATAAAAAGTAATAAATTAATAAATACTAATAATAATAAATTAATAATTAATGATATTTTAATAATTAATGATATTTTAATAAATAATAATGATAAAATTAAAAATAATTAATTAATAAAAATGTAATAAATAGTAATAATAATAATTATTAAAATAAATAATAATAAAAATAATGACATACATAATTAATATTTAAGATATAAGTATTTCGTCAATTACTATAATATAATCCGGTCAGTATAATATAGTCGGCATTCTAATCCGGAAAAGTACCAAACGCCCGACTAAATAATCAGTCTATCCGGTGGACAGATTAGTCTATCTGATTGAAATAGTCAGTACAGTACGACATACCAAACGAGGCCTTAAGGTTCAAAGTGTAACCAACAGTCCAAGTACAGGGTACAACATGTAATAAATATAATCAAATCATCGAGTTCAGGGTGCAAAATGAAACCATAACATCGAGTTTAGGTGCAAAGTAAAACCATAACATCGAGTACAGGGTGCAAAGTGAAACCTGAACATCGAGTTCAGCTAAAGATATATCCCTTTCAACAGAAACAACATAAACCAAGCATCACGACACATAGTGAATCCAAATACCTCATCTTTCAAAAGATATGCCAAAACCAACGACATAAACTAAGCCTAGATATCCTATTTCAACATACACATCAATTTGAGTATACTATTAGGACTAAGGAGAAAATAGGCAAATAAAAACACAAGAGCAGATAAAATATCAAAACATGGAGGAAACAATGACATATAAACCCAGAAAGCACATTCCATGGTTAATCAAAGAAATATAAAATCAGAAGCATGGAGGAATGGAAAACTAACCGTAGACAAGTTGCTCCGCTCTAGGCTCGCGAAGAATGATATTCGAAATCGTCTGCACCTACTTGGTCGCACCTACGCATTGATTACACTAGAAATTTTCAATTGATTCAATGCCCCAATTTCAATCTAACTCGAACCCTAAAAATTTTCCTCCAATTTTGACCTCGAACTAGAGAGGAGATGCCTGATTTGGCATTTGTGAGCCCCAAAACCATTCCACGTCGTAGTTGACATGGCAAAAGAGTGCTAGCGTGTCAAAATTCCTTATTTTACCCTTACTTTTCACGGCTACATAACACCTTGGACGGAAAAAGGAGCTAAGTGGCCCTACTCGGCCGTTTCATGCAGTTAAATGAACGAATAATGAGTTTAGAGTGAAAAGTGTGACAAATGTGCGAGTTCAGGGTGACTATGAACCTTCGAGTTAGAAATGGGAATTACGACACCAAACAAAATAGAGAAACAATAATGCATGTGGACTCCAATTCTACTTCATCTAATGTTAGATTTGCAGTCTCAAATGGACCACCATTTGATAGATACTTGGAATGGAATGAATCACTTGTTATAAATAAGTCACCAACTTTAAAAATCTCAAAGTTTACCCTATTTTCTTCAAAAAAAAAAAATTTGATAAATAATTTTGCATATCCTATAAGTATCTGAAACTTCTTTCTAAGTTCCAATTTTTTTTGGAATTTCTTCTTTTTTGGAAACGCGTATCTAGACATTTTGTACCAATATCGATTTCCGAAATGCAGTATGCCACCCAAAGGAAGTTGGATGCTCAAGAGCATGTTTAGGAAGTTTTAGAACTAGAAAATGTAACGGGGCTAGAAAATGACACTCAAAATGACATGGTAATATTAACTTAATCCTAAAAATTTAATATACAATAAATTAATAATTTCGTTAAATAATATTTGTAGTTGGTCTTGATCTAGAAATAACTTGTTAGAATAATAATTTATTAAATTTATAACACAATGTATTATAAAAAATTTGTATATGTTTTTTATCGAAATTGATATCATTGTATATTTTTAAAAATATTTACAGCCATACTTTCAAGAACAACTTATGACAACAAGATCCACAAGCCAATATGGCAAGAGTAACATTGACAAAACCGCACTAACAACTAGCAAATCTACATCACTGAAATTATGTAAAATTACAAGCTATCCATAAAGTCTGAAACAACCAAAACTCTAATGACATCAATAACCCTAAACAAACTACCTCCATTAAAAAAACAGTAAATATCGTTAAACTCATCATATCTGGTCTAACATGTAGGATCTGAGGAAAGCTTGATCTTCTGCGATCCAATTGTGCATTAAAGCGAATTGAGAACAAAAATTCATAATATAACTACTATGACAAAAATTAATGGGGAATGTTGCATCAAACTCCTCCAATAGTAAGATAGAATAAGATTTATGGGAAAAAAAATTAAACGAAGATTTTTTGTAAGGGGATGAATAAAAAGGATAGAAAAATAACATATTGAGGAACTTACAACTAAGCATGCTTATCAATTCATGGAATTTATTCTTAGATATCCCACCACTAGTATCATGCCAACCATTCTTGATGGCATAAACAAGTTATCTTAACAACATACAGCTCTCTTGGATGCTCCATTGACTATACTTCGCTTTAACTTTCTTCTTTTGCATCTTCTATTTTAATGTTACTAGATAATACAACTAATGACTTATTAGTTATCTATTTATTTATTTTCCATATTTGTTATTATAATCCAAAATAATGAAAACATCTAATTCATAACAATATAACGAAAACAACTAATTCATGAAGTTTGAAGAACCTATAACCCAATACTCTATATATAATTTCCTAAACCCATACTGATGACTGACTACGCCCAAACTACGCATTAAATTAAACACGTAATTTGAGTGTTGTGCAATTTAAACCCTTTTTGTGTAGATGTAATATTGGTAAATAGGGATCGTTCTTAACCGGGGAAATTAGGGAACATTAATAATGTGTTAGTGGGAGATGAATAAAAGAATAATGAATTAAATAATTAAATAATCAAAGAATTAAATAAATTAAAGAATAGATGAATAAGAGAATAAAGAAATAATAAATTAATGCATTACAAAAAATTAATAAATTAACGAATTAAAGAATGAAATAATAAAAGAATAAAGGAATTAATTAATCAAAGAATAAAGAATAAAGGAATTAATTGATCAAAGAATCAATAAATTAAAGAATAAAGGAATCCAAGAATAAAAGAATAAAAGAATAGAGAATAAAGAATTAAAAAGGGGGTTTTTGAAAAGAGTTGTAAATATAAAATAAAGAAAACAATTAAATACTTAATTCTACTTCTACTTTAACCTTTGTACTAGTGAACTTTCTTCAAACACATATTCTTACCAACACTCTAACATCATGCTTATATGGAACCAATCACGAAATCTTACCTTAATCATCTCCAATACATGCATACATTTTTCATATTATAAATGCACCGAACAACGGATTATTACTTACAAAATGATTCACCTTAAGTTAATGATTTAATGCGCCGAACAGCGCTCAAACATTAAATCTCTTCAACTCTATTCTAAATGCCCCGAACAGCGGATCAACATTTAGATTCGAATTGAAGTTTAAGCACTATAACATATGCAGTAAAAGAAACTCAAAAAGTAAAACACATGGAGATTGCATTCTTACTTACAAATGTTAGAAAGAAAATACAAACACATATATTGAATTATAAGTAAAACCAATAACAATAACAAGAATTTAAGTAGAAAAGTACGGATTTTCACAAAAATCACCGAACAGCGGCAGGAAACTTGTGAGATGGAAGAAGAAATACGAGGAATTCGGTCTTAAAACTCTTGAATTGCCTTAGAATTACTTGGCCTAGGTATTTCTTAAGGAAAGCATAAAATGTGTTTAAGAGATCTCAAAAAAATATCACAAGAACAAAGTAAAGAAGAAATGATATTAAGAAAAATAAAAATAACATAAATTAAGAACAAGAATTAAAAGAAAGCTAATTAATAAGAAAATCTACAAGAAGTTAAAATGGTCCCAAAAAATGTCTCTCAAAAGAGAGAAACAAAAGAACTAAACTAAGGACTAAAAAAACTAAGAAAAATGGAAGAGATGGAGAAATGAAACTAAAATGGAGACTATGGGGACTCCCCCAAATACAAGAATTGAACCCCTATTTATAGGGGGAAAAAGCTAATTACACTAAAAAAAATAAATAAAAACAAATAAAAGTTACAATAAAAATATTAAAAAGTGAAATGATGAGATTGGGTGGTGTTTGTGGGGAAAAGATGTTAAAGAAAACAAAAGAAATGCTGCTGGAAATGGGCTGTCAGACACAGCTGAAAAAAGAGGGAATATTCGGCTGGAGTGGGCTGGAAAAAGGGGACTTTTTCGGCAGGTATGCGCTGGAAAGGGAGGCAGTGGCCGGCAGCTATGCGCTGGACTGCAGAGCGTGTCTTCGGCAGGCGCGCGCCGAAGTGGATGATTGGCGTTCGGCAGCAGGCTGCAGTGGACTGGAAAGGCTATCTTGGGTCGCTGTTGGGCCAGCTGCGAGTTGTGCTGAAGTGGGCTGGGCCGCACGATCCTGGCGGGCTGGATCACTGCCGTGCGGGCTGGGTTTGTTTTTCTTTTTTTCTTTTTTTTTTTTCTGTTGGGATGGGCTTGTTTTGGGCTGCAAAAATCAATTAATTAATTAACTTAGTAATATTTCACCGAAATTCGTCCATAATTTATTCGTTGAAATTCCGATCGAGACGATTCTTTCGCCAAAATACTCCAAATTACAAACTTTATTTATTTAAACAATAATAACACAAAATAAATTATTTTATCTAATTATTTATTATTTTAATATTAAAATCTAAGTATAAAGGGTATAAAATAATATAAAATAATGCTTATTTGAGGACCTATCAATGACCCATATTTTTGTTTTGTTTTCCTATTTCCAGTTTCCCAAGTAAAGTCAGTATGTTAGAAAGTGGGAGCTCACTTATGTTGCAAGATAACAAACGACAAACATAAAGGTCAGCCCATGAAAAGTTTTTGAGACTTTTGAAACTCAAGGATAGATGCCTACTACAATTTTTCCATGATCACCTCAAGAAAATAGGTCGAAACCCTAGACAACATTAGTCAAATGATAGAAACAGATAGAGGGATTGAGGCAAATAATACTGACAGAATCAGACATGCAACACAATTAAAATCCCAACATCAAAACAAACAAAAAAAAAACAAAAAATCAAAAAGAAAAAGCAAGGGAATCTTTGCTATGTTAATTGAAGCTTTTATTAAGTTTTGTGGTGGAACAGTTTTGTAGTTGGTAGTTAATTGAGTGTTTAAATAATTTGTTGGCAGTGTGTGTTTCATGCACTATTTATTCATTGTACGATGAGCTGAGATTCAATTCAGCATCAGATTTGTTAAATATGGCAAAAGACTTGGAAGTAAGGAGATTGTTAGGATATGTCTGAGGAGTCAATTTTGATGCCCCTTGTACTTGTTTAGGTGAAGCCTTGATGCACACTTTATTATGTTACGTATGATGATTGTAGATTTTGCAAATGGGTGCTGATAATTGTCGATATCATTAAGTTATGAGAAGTTTACTTTATAGTAGGATTGAGTACACATAGGAAGTAAAGGCAAGGCAAATAATAAAACTTGGGGCTGAAATTAATCAAAGCCATGCTGATACTCGTCTGGTTGTATCCAAAAGATTTTTTGTTTGATAAAGGTCGAAAGAAACTTGTTTAGTGTTTTAAGTTGATCTCTACTTTATTAATTGTTTGAGTTTGATTGGTATTGTGTTTAGATGAGCTTCTAGTAGTTTCGAGTCTTAAATGGCGTCTTCTTTAAGAATTAGCCTATTTTTTTTTTTAATGAAACTCTATCGTCCCCACCTCACTTTTTCTCAAGGTTAACATAGCTTAGAACAGGTGCGTTTGAAGCAAGAGAAAGTAAGGTGATGAAGCTCCCTGATTTTAATGGTGGAACTTCTCGGTCCCCAAACCTAACCCTAAATAAAAAAACAACACCTTCTCCCTAAATTCCACACCAAACAAAAAATATATACAAATTCAAAAAAAAAAATAAAATTCGTACCATGTAAAAAATATCAACAACTACTATATTGAAAGAGAGAAAGATAACATGTTTTACATTTATAGAGTTCAATATAGATGAAGTTTGTATGCAGAAGTTTGTTAGTGCTTGTTTATATTCCAAATAAAGGAAAAAAGGGAAAACGTCAAAATCTTTAAGGGGGATTAGATTTGTATTGAGCTCTGGTATTTATACCATTCGCGAAAATCCCTTTCAAATCCAGAATGTGTAACAATCATACAAAATACATGTTTTTTAAATACAGGTGAATTAATATTCTTAAATAATTTAATTTGAATACATCTTTATTTGGAAGTATTTTAAATCAATCCATTAAAATTAAAATTGAATACACTAATATTTCGAATATTTGGTGCAAATTATTACAATTTTAATTAAATATACCTAAATTTCAAATTTTATTAAAATCATCTAAGAACCTCACTCGGAAGGAATACACCCTCTTTAGAAAATCTTTTTTATCCATTTATATCTGGGGCCACATAAACTCGGAGAGGACCCACGAGACTTATAACTCCTGATCAAAATACCAGAAAAAATGAAAAACATAAATAATGTTGATTAAATTTTCAGTTGCAAATAATATAGAAGAACAGAATCTGCTCTGAGCACTCTCTGTCTCTATGATCGATGGCAGTGGCGGACAACGGACGAGTTGTGTGCAAATGCACAGCGAGAAGGAGCTTCTGGTTCAGAGAAATGACTTTCGAGGAAAAGCCCAATCTCCGAAACAGTCTCCGAAACGTTTCGACCATTCCCGTCTTTAAAAACGGCCTCTTTACTCGGTGCCCATCTGTTGCCGGAAATAGCATTCTCAGGTTCGCCCGCCCCCCACACACACACAATTATAATCTCATTTTTCTGGCTCCGTCGTTTGTTTGCTTCACGAGAAAACTCGGAATTTGTTTTGAACTTGTTCAGTATAGGGTTTACTGAATACTTGACTGGGATCGGTTGGTTGCTGATAACTATAATATTAAGAATATTCTAAATGAAAGCCGATGTCTTTGATTGGGGATTAATTAGAAATTTCTGAGCTTATAGCTTGTTTCTTGTTTTTGGAATTTGAAGTTGGATTGATATACCGTATACATGAGTGTGTGAATGTAAGTGATTTTTCAATTGATCTATGTTATAGCATGGATGCACGAGAAAATTCAAGGTCCTCGATATTGCCATCATCCAGACATAAGAGAATTCCCATATATGTGATGATGCCTGTTGATACATTCTGCATTGATGGTTCGGGGCGTCCCATGATTAGGAAGTAAGTTTTATGACTTTCCTTGTAGCGGATGCTTATACACTGTCAATATCAAATTTCTGAGAGAGCTTATCTGAAATGTTGCAGCTAACTTTTCTGATTTCTTCCCAGTTCAAGTTATTACTCTTGGGCTTAAATCTGCATATTTGAAATCCTTTTAAACTTTGCAATTTACTTTTTTTCCTTTCAATTTTTATTGGTAATAGAGAAACACTTTATATGTGGCTTGGTTCGTTGTTGTTTCAGAATCAAGGCCTTAACTGTAGCTCTAAAAGCACTCAAGTTGGCAGGTGTCCATGGAGTTGCTGTTGAGGTGTGGTGGGGGATCGTAGAGCGTGTCTCTCCTCTTACATATGATTGGTCTCTATATGAAGGACTTCTCAAATTGATTTCTGATTCAGGGTTGAAGTTGCATGTTGCCTTGTCTTTTCACTCGAACATGAACTCTTCTTCTAGCAAATCAGGGGGTGTAAGCCTTCCGCTTTGGATCATAGAGGTTTGCTTTCTTTCCTATTCTGAAATCCCATTTGACTGTTCATCCTGGAATTTTCCCTTAGATTGATGAACTTACTGGTCTGGTAGAATGCACATGATCCCCTGTATTGGTCATACTTATCACAGCATAAGAAACATTATCAATTTGGATGAGTATAAGTAGTATCGACACCTCATCGAGCTACTGCTATTCTAACATGCCATGTTACCTAGTACCCATTAGCATACTTGTTTTTAGCAGTAATGCACACAAAAGTTTATCATTGTAAAGGCCTATGAGAGAACTACAGTTTGGACTTGATTATATGTTAATATGTTTGGATCGAAAATTTTGAGAAAGAAGCTGATGCGCTTTTTTGCCCCTACCAGATTGGTGACCAAAATAAGCATATATATTACCAGGACCAAAATGGATTTTCCAATGATGATTATCTTACACTAGGGGTTGACCATGTTCCTCTGTTTTGTGGCCGGACTGCGCTTCAATGTTATGAAGATTTCATGTTGAGTTTTGTTAAGAGATTCGAATCCTTTATTGGAACTGTAATTGAAGAAATAAGTGTTGGTCTTGGCCCTTCCGGTGAACTGAGGTATGTTATGGTTAAACTAGAACCACAAATATGAGCCAGTGCAATGATTTCTTATGCAGCATTACTCACAGGTATCCTGCACATCCTTTTGGTGATGGTAGATGGAAGTTTCCTGGAATTGGTGAATTCCAGTGCTATGACAAGTACATGTACGTTAAAACTCTTGCATCTTGTGATGGACATTGGTTGGTGCTGAATTTTCTCTACTTTAATATTGTCCCTTTTAGGATGGACGACCTAAAGATGGCTGCAGGCAAGGAAGGAAAGCCTCATTGGGGAGAGAGGGGACCACAGAATGCTGGCTCTTACAACAGTCTCCCATCTGGAGTTCCTTTCTTTGAAGGGGGAGAGGAAAGCTTTCTTTCTGATTATGGGTGTTTTTTCCTTGTATGAAACTGATGGAAGTTGTCTGCTTTAATATTTCTATAGAAAATTTATGCATATCCAAAGCCTTGTGAGCATTGCATGACATAAATGTTTTTAATATTGTGGCTGTTCATGCACATTTCATCCCATAACTATCACATGGTTAAATCTCAAAACCTGGTTGAATGGAAACATTTAGTGTTTTCCTTAGTCATGCAAGAGTTCCTTTTAGGAACATGTGAGCAACTCAGGCCTGCAATATATCTTATCATATTTTCTTGTAACTTCATTTGCTTCTGGGGGTTGCTATAGAAGTTTAATACTAGTCATAAATAAACTTGTGCAACATGATTCCAAAAGTAGATAAGTTTTGAAGGATTTAATATAAAGTTCATGACAGTTGAATGAGTTTTCTATCTTGAAACTTCCCTAAGTTAAAATACAATTTGTTTAAAAATGTGAAAAGACTGGTGTGTGTTTAGGATTGTATTTGTAAGTAAACCAAGAACAATCATAGATGTATAAGTGGATAAGTGTAATATGGTTTCTACTCATCATGTGATACTTGGCATAACATGACTGAACTGATTGATAAAACATAGAGCTTCAGAGATCTGACAGTGCCTTAACTTGATGTAGGAATGGTACAGTGGCAGGTTGCTCCATCATGCAGACGATGTTCTTGCAAAGGCAGCTAAAATTCTGAAGAAATATCAAGAAAGCAAGCAAACTTCTATTCTCTTGGTGGCTAAAATTGGTGGAATATATTGGTGGTACCAGACAGTAGCTCACCCTGCTGAACTAACAGCTGGATACTACAATACTGCTCTTAGGGATGGTTATGATCCTGTTGCTTCAATATGGTCTCGTCATGGAGCTGCTTTGCATGTTTCGTAAGATTTTAAGTTTTAAGGTTCTTGCTGAAATTTTGTTCATAAACTAACCAGATCACCAATTGAGTTCCCTAGAAAGTTTTATGTTTTCAAATGTATCTATTCTACCATGCTCACATGCCAAATTATGTTAATTGCAGCTGCTTAGAAATGACGGATGGTGATAACCCGGAATCCTATCTTTGCAGCCCAGAAGGATTTCGCCAACAGGTTCTGGCTCGTTGATTAATAATGCTTCGTAGTTTGTTGCCCTGTTGCTTGTTGGAAATTTTTTTGCCGTTTTCTTCTTTTTGTTCGTTTAATTTTTTTTTTTCTTTTGGGATTTTATATAGCATAGTTGAAGTTATGAGGTTAGGTGGGTCAAGCAGCTGTGCTTGGCACGGTAGATCATGCCACGGGGTGTAGGCCCAAAATGAGCTTAGCATGGCACATGCTCATGCGTAGTCTTTTTGTTAGTAGGGATATTGGGTATTATTGATAAGTGTTTTGGGTCAATCATGGTAAAAATCAGGTTATTTCAATTTGGACTACAATTAACATTACAAAAAAATAAATTTTGGACTACAATTAACATTACAAAAAAATAAATTTTGGACTACAATTAACATTACAAAAAAATAAATTTAGAATTGCGTCACTATAGTTTGAGCATGTCTAATTAAGGTTGGCATAGCCTGGTTTGGTCCATTTTACACCAACAGTGGTGGTGGGTGGCGGTGGTGGTGGTTGTTTGCTTCTTTCTCCTTCATTTAATTGGTTTCTCATTTTGACCAAGGAAAAAAAAAAATGCAGTTGGCTTCTTAAATAAATGTTTACTGGATAATTTTCAATTACGCTTTGCCCTAACGTGATAATTTTTTTTTACCAGATATGGACTGTTTCAAAGAAGAGGATAGATTTGATCGGGAGAAATACCAATGAACGATTTGACAGGGTACATTCCTCCTTTTCTCAAGAACAGATGCAAATTTTAGTTACCTTCACATGGGATGATGGAACGCACACAGATGCACACTAGCAGTAGCACACATGGAGATGTAGATGCTCACTGAATATAAAATTTGCATTATTGCAGTTAGATATGACTTCTGATACCATGAAAGTCAGGCCGATTTTGATTTACTTGTTGATGAATGATTGAGTGATGTATGTTAGTGATCTCGTGAGCATTTGAATCCATTTTTCGGTTGCACATTTTTCCCCCATATTCACCCGTATACTTTCGTCTTGCAGGTTGGTTTGTGGCAAATACATGCTAACTGTTACCATTCGCAGGCCGAAGCTGTAAGATCATTTACTTATTTCAGAATGAATGACAAGATCTTTAGGGCTGAAAACTGGAATAACTTTGTTCCTTTTGTTAAGAAGATGAGCACAAATTGGTGAAGCTCCTCAAAAACCCTGTGTAACAACTGCCCTATAATTTTTGTGCAGGGTAGATGTAAAATTTTTCTAACTCCGTAATACATTATTCACTGAAATAGCTTTGTGTTCCTCATTCATTGATAACGGCTTGTTTCAAGTTTTAACACATCTATCCTAAAATAAGTTGATAAAAAAATATATATGGAAACTTGACTAAGTTGAAAAACATCAAATTATGAAATTTGTACACGTGAGAGATTTTTTAAATTTTTTATTGTTTAAGCATTGGAGTACGTAGAACAGAAGTGAACTGAATGAAAACGGAACAAGCGATACAAGAACAGCAACAATGGCTTACCCCCATTACCCCAGCTCTTGAGTTATTCTACCAAATCTGTTAAAGGTACACAATTGCGAACCAGTACGTATCAATTAGAGACTCCTGGAGTTTCAAACCATCAATACTTAGTGTTTCTGGGCAGGAACACTGACAAATGATATGCAAAAACTGGATCGAAGAATCGGGCCCTTATGCTTCCAAATTATTAATCACGATTGTATGTACATGATCATTATTCACTACAGCAATAATGAAGGGAAGCCACACAACAGGAGGTTGAAAACTAGTTAAGTGTGTAGACTGTCATGCAGACTTGGCTGAAATGTTCTGAATATACAAAGGCTTCTTATATGACTGCAACAAGAGAGAAGAACATACCACGCTCAGAGAGGAAGCAGCCATACAGGCACCAGCAAGCCATGGTGGTAGTCGAATTCCAGTGAAAGGGAACAAGATTCCAGCTGCGATTGGCATCCCAAGGATATTGTACCCCAGGGCCCACACATAGTTCAATCGAATTCGAGACATGGTCTTTCGGGAGAGATCTATAGCTGTAACTACATCTTCCAAGTTGCTCTTCATAAGAACAATATCAGCGGCTTCTATAGCTACGTCTGTGCCTGCACCAATTGCCAAGCCAACATCGGCTGCAACCAAAGCTGGGGAGTCGTTGATTCCATCACCCACCATCGCCACAACCATTCCTTTCATCTGCATCCAAATTCAACTTCACTAATCAGAAAAGTCTATGCTAGCTTAAATTGCACTTCTATATTTTGCAAGGAAAGAAATTTGAGTTTAAACAATTCTACCAATAACTCAACAATTAAGCACTTTGCATTCCAAATCAGATAAAAAATTACGCGAGTTCAACAACCGACTCATCTCAATGCAACTAACTACTAAAACTTTTTGAAAATTCCGTTCTGCATTGACAATGCATCTTCCACTTTCGGAAAAAACTTGTACTATGTTATGATTTCCTCAATTGAGTTTAACCTATACGGACAGTTAAGTTCATATTCCATTTTACACCCCTTGGTAACTATTTCATAAGCATACCTGTAATTCTTTGATTCTGTCAGCTTTTCCCAATGGATCCGTCTCAGCAAACACCTTATCAATGCCAACTTCTCTTCCAATGGCTGCTGCTGTAGCCCAGTTATCACCAGTAACCATGATGCTTAAAATGTTCATTGAGCGAAGATAAGAGATGACTCGTGCAGCCTCTGGCTTCACTGGATCAGTTACAGCAAAAGATCCAGCAACCTTTCCATTAATGGCAACTAACACACAAGTTCTAGCCAGTTTCTCATTTTCTGAAACATATTCCTCAACCTCAGGACCAACCTGGACATTATGGTCCCGCATGAGCCTCTTGTTTCCAACCAAAACCATTTTGTCACCAACTCTCCCACTAACCCCAGCTCCTGTGTGCACCTCAAAGTCCTTAGCCTCCATCACCTGTTCAGTTGACCCAAACCTGTTGAGCAGCCTCTTCGCATGCTCCACCACTGATTTCGCTATTGGATGTTCACTATTTGCCTACATATTTGCAAAACAGAGGTGCAGTAGCATGAGTAAAAAAATAATTTCAAGTTTTTAATCATTCATAAAATTTTAAAAATTGGGCTCATTAACTCTACAAGTAATCAACTTCTATAGTCGAAGTACGGATATTACAATTTTCATGCTCAGAATATAAACACCAACCTCTGTAGCAGTAGCTATAGCACAGAACTCCTCCATTGAGTAATTGGTGAAGAGTACCGCACTGACTACCACTGGTTTTCCAACTGTCAGTGTCCCCGTTTTATCAAAGACAACTGTTTTCACCTGCAGGATGTGAATGAATGTGAATGAATTTAATCTTTTTTCTGTTTTGATTTTTAAAGCAAAAAGAATGAAATGAAAATATAGTAGCCTTCTAAAAAAGGGAGTTGATGAGACCCATCGTCTAAATACAAAGGGATTTCAAACTGCGAGAGTATGGTTTGGTGACATGAATAAGGTGCATCTATCCATTGATTCTCGGAACTGCATCTCATATGAGATTTAATTGGTGAATAATAGTTTCTATACGATATTTTTCAGCTCTTGCATGTTAACTCAAAAGGGACACATAGGAGATGCTTGGAACTTATGGATTGAAATCCCAATATATGTACAAGGAATGTTCACAGAAGGGAGGCACGTGGTTTACTGGTCATAAATGAATATAACTTATTATAATTGTGAACATCAACATAAGCTATGTTGATAGAATATGTGAGAATAGGTGATAATATGAAAGGATCAGACCTGATGAACAGATCAATTAGAGGAAAGTAGCTTTGTAAAAATAGAAAAACAAAAATTTGTAATAAAAAATACAAAAGAGATGCAGCAACTCAAGACACATAAATTTGTCACCAGAAATTCTGTGATGATAACGTCACGCATCTCCTAATACCAAAAGAAGTTTCCTGCATCCTTCTAGTATACAATCAGAATTTTTGAGTTGATAATGTCACAATTACATTTCCCAATATCAAAAGGAGCAAGTTCCTCCATTCTTGGACGTAAGAAAAGTAGAGTCTAAATTGAAATAATTAAATATATACTAGGACAAAAAAGGAGAAGGAAAAAAAACGCAGATTATTTATTGGTTTTGAAGCCCAGATTACAATTGAAGATAAAGCTTTCCTTACCTTATGAGCCTTTTCAAGCGCATTTCCACCCTTGATAAGAACACCTTGTGAAGCACCCTTCCCTGTTGCAACCATTACTGCTGTAGGGGTTGCTAGTCCTAAGGCACAAGGGCAAGCAACCACTAGCACAGAGATACCAAATTGTAGTGCCAGCTCAAATTTATCCATGCCTTTTGGTACCCAGTGTTTGGGGTAAAGACCAAATTCTCCAGGGATGAACCATCCCAGCCATGTTAAAAATGCTGCAACGACAACCTGATGTAGGAAAGGTAAAAGAATCAATTATGCAATCAAAAAGTTGTAATACGACATGAAGTTCTTTGCCTCCAGCTAACCAGTTTTTCAAGCATCAAACTCAGATTGAAGTTAAATATGATTTTGGGAAAAGAGATTTTTTTTTTTATATTTTGGGTAAGGCTTATGACCTTTTAAGCCAAGAACACATTTTTATTTTAGAGAGAAGCATCTCTGCTGGCAATCAAATGCAGCTAAGTACTTCAAATACTTATCCATATCCAATTTTCAACTTTAATTTACTTTTTGGCAAACGTAGGATAGGAGAAACACACAAAGGTTCACCTATTTACTAATTTCAAAAGGGTGAATAAATCTAGCTAAAAAAACATTAAGTAGAATTTATTTTATAAGTAAATATTACTTGGAAATTTCGAGGATTCGAAAAAATGAACTCACAGTTGGAACAAAAAACTTTGAAATCTGGTCAGCTAGTTTCTGAACAGGTGCTCTGGCAAGCTGTGCAGCTTCAACAAGCTGAACTATCTGGGACAGTGCAGTTTCTGAACCAACATGAGTTGCCTTCACAAGTAAGCATCCATTCTCGTTCATGGTGCCGCCAATAACCTATTTAAACAAATGGAAAAAAAAATATTAAAAGGAATTGAGGACATTTCATTACATGCTTTGAAACAAATTAGTAAGAATAAAAAATGCTCTACCTTGTCACCTAGTCTTTTAGGAATGGGTCTTGCCTCTCCTGTGATCATGCTCTCATTCACATAGCTTACACCACTAATTACAATTCCATCAACAGGAACGTTTGCCCCTGGAACAATCTTAAGTATATCATTTCTTTCAATAAGTTGGGCGCTGATTTCCATCTCTGAGATAACATTCCCATCATCATCTAATGACAACAGATAAGCTGTTTCCGGAGCAAGGTCAGATAGCTTCGCTAAGGCATCGGATGTCTTCCCCTTAGCCAGTACTTCTAAGTACTTTCCCAAGAGTATAAAGGATATCAACATGGAACTGGTTTCAAAGAAATCCTGCCCTTCAAATTTATCCAAAGCCAATGCCTTAATCGCAATATAGACAGAGTAAAAGTAAGCAACATTGGTGCCCAGTGCAACAAGAACATCCATATTTGCTGATCTACGTCTTAATGCATGGTACGACCCCACATAAAACCTGACAAGGAAATTGGAAATCAATACCTAATTCTCAAACGCATTGATGCACAGGTGTTTCTACATAAATCAAAACAAGAGAGATACACAAATCGAATACCTCTGGCCAACAATGAACTGTACTGGTGTGCAGAGAATCCATCTTAGAAGCATCCCTATAGTGAGCATGTTGTGAACCTTGTAGTCTAACCAGTACCCATAAGGAGAAAGCATGGGAAGCACCATTGAGAATAAGAATACAGGAATTGAAAATAGGCAGCTCAGGAAAAACTGGTTCCTATACATCTGAATCTCATGTTGCTGCTCAGCTTCTCTTTCTCTTGGACGAATATACAAGCTCGCTTGGTATGATTTGGGGTCACAGCCAGCTTCTTTGATACAGTTTATAAGAGACCTTGGGCCGGTGAGGTCTGAATCGTAGGTTATAGTCACTGTTTTTTCTGCAAAGTCCACTTCAACATTGCCTACACCTTCGACTGATTCTAGGGAGGATTGGACAGTAGTCATATCCTCTGGAGAATTAACTCCTTCCAGTTTCAGATGAACTTTGTTTGCATCATTCCCAGAACTAATGAGATCAGCTCCAAATCCAGCATCTTCTACCGCCTCAATAATAGAACTGGTATCTGTGAGGTTTGGATCAAAATGAACCTTTGCTTCTTCAAGAGCTAGACCAACAACTGCCGTTTTTACTCCATCAACCATTCTAAGGGCACACTCAACAGACTCAGAGCAACTGGTGCATGCCATTCCTTTTATCCTGATCCTGCATACTGCGACATCTTGTTCTGGGAACTCATCAACTGGGAAACCTGCATCTTCTATGGCTTCCTTAATTTTTATTGCCTAGCACAAAGGACATTATAATGTTTCCATTGTCTCATATAAAAGTCCATAGAATACTAGTGCAATTTCTAAAAACGAAAGAACAGACTGAAATATTTTCTTGGGCTATCAATCTATCAAATAAAGAATTTAAAAGAACAAGTAGCATAAGCAATCCTTAAACTTCACTCACATTAATGAGCTCTGGCACATAATTGACCGCCGCTTGGCCTTGAATGGGCGACACTGTTGCACTCTTGATGCCATTAAGCTTTCCCAGCACAGATTCAATGGTGGTTGCACAAGATGAACAGGTGATATCCCCTATTTTGAACTTAACTGTTCTATTTCTTTTATCTTTGCCATTAGTAGCTGAAGGCTTCAGCAGAGGCACTTTCAGGTCATCCATTTCACCATTCAAATTGCCCGACTCCATCAAACCTAAATTACAAACGACAACAGCTAATAAATACATATATAATTGGAGTTCGGAACTCTATACATTCCAATAGTTTTGAAGTTTCTTACCCAGTCTACGTAATACGTACATCCAACAACAAAAAATACACAGGTTTCTGTATGTATGTATGTATGTATTCCATAGTGTAAACACAATTAAGTTAGCCCAAGAAAAGCGAAAAATCCAAATGGTCATATACGCATGATGAAACCATCGAAGACCAATAAAATTAACAAAGAATTTACAAATAAAAATGTACGTTACCGTTAAATTAGTACAATTCATCCAATTAACAACAGAAGAAAAAAAAAAAACACACAGACATGAAAATTAATCATCAAGAAAATGAGTTTAAAGTTCCAAAAGGAAACAAGAACCAGAATTTCATACGTCATATGAGCGTGAGAAACCATCAAACAACAAGAAAATAGGTGAATAAATATAAACAATCATATTCATATGCAAAGAGAAAAGAGAAAATAAAATTAAACTTTAAATTGAAATTAATCATGCAACAGGGGAATAAAGAGTTCAAAGTGATCAAAATGTAATTGACCTAAAATCAATCTGTTGTAGCTGTGATCAAGAACAACAGAAGACTACAAACTCATCCACGTATAAACATGTGCGAGCGTGCATGTGGGATTACCTTTAGTCGACGAGGAAGACGACGCAAGTGAGTGAGTGGAGGAAAAAGAAAGTGTCGTGAGAAGATAAAGAGAAAAGCTGTGAAGATAAAAAAGAAAGCGTGGGTCAGAGGCGAGAAAGAAAAAGAAAATTAGGGCTTGGTAAGAGGCGGAGGCAGAGGCGGGGATTGTGAGGTCGGCGAAACCGCTTGTGACTTTTGGTGCGCCAGAATCTTCTTCTGCGAATGGAATTTTGGTGGGATGGAACTTATCCTTTATATAGCAGCCCCATTTAAATTTTTAAATTTTTTGAAATTGCAACGTATGTCTCGATGTAATTCCCACCTTGTCCTTCAACAGGATGCATAGGTTTGAACGGTTTAATTTTATAATATGCCCCTAGACGTAAATGAAACTCGGACCCCAAGAAAAAGGTCTAATTGCACTTGAGAAGTTGCAAGATTCATGCACATGTGCAAATTGGAACGGCCAGCTTAGGATAAAAGAGAAAGAAGGTTGCTCTTTTTGATCTCTTTCATTTTATCGTTTATGATTGTACCAATCTTGCATACCGTAGAGTTGGTCATGTGACAGTTTAATGTGGAATTTCATTTGCCAAATAAGTGCACGTATAACGTAAATCTAAATCTAAGTGGGTTCATTTAATCATTATCAGTATTTAGTCTCATTTTTTAGTCCGACCTCACTTCCAACAATTTTTTTTTTATCGACTAAAAATTTGGATTCGAAAATTAATAACAAACTAAACTCACATATTAAATTTTAGAAAGAAAAAAATGACCAAGATTTTGACAGTATTTTAACTATTTCCTTCAAATTTCTTAACATTTGAAATTCTTTTAATATGGTGCAATGAACTACCGTGGCTCACACCTATAATAAGTTCAGACATGGAAAATTACAAATTCTATTTCTAGCTAGAATTGGTGTGCAATTCGATAAGTTTAGTCGTCTTTGATGGTATATACACTATTTGTCTGGACATTTGAATTAGTGGATAATTGTGTTGTATCTTAGTAAGATATGTTTTACGTCGTGTTAATTATCACAAACCATAACTCTGCCCTCCCCCTAATATTTTGTAGTTGCTTTGGATCCATCTGTGTAGCATCAAATGTGGATGAATACCTACAACTACTAGGAATGGCTCGTTACAAGCCTATCAGTTTTATTAATTAAAATTAGACGTCTCTATAATTGTTTTTTTTATGTTTAAACGATTTCAAACCGTATAATCGAACCGTTAGTCATATCAAACTGTGAAGATTTTAACAGTGTGAATTTAAATATTGTCAATATTCGCATCGAACCACACCATACTCACCCCTCATCTCATTCTTATGATATATCTAATATACGTGCTACAATATAAATGAACGGCATGCACATAATTTATTTAATTCATGTGTGGTAATATCATATCAATAAATAACCATTTATATCATAGTATCTAGACTAAACACAACATATAGGTGCGAAATGGAGCTATGTAATAACTTTTCGTTAATCGTTATTTTTAGATTGATACTCTTGAAATATTTTGTGTTTTCATAAGATTTCTCAAGTTTTGGAAATTACGTTAATGTTATATATAATATTTTAAAGGGATATTTATACTTAATTCTAGACTCTTTATACATGCCGTATTAATAAATATAAAATTTCATTTATTATCTTCATTAGATATGACCATATGAGACATAAAAATAATTAAAATTAAAAAAACAAATCAATAAAAAATGGAAATTTATGGAAATAGGTGGTTTGACAAAAAATTATTCAAAAATAGAAGCCTTTAAAATCTCTTTACAAAACTGATAATTTTAAAAATTTGGGAGAGTCTTCATCTTCTCATCGCTTTCATCTTCTCATGCCCCTCATCTTTTCACTGCTCACATATTCTCATCAATATCATCTTCTTATTACTCTTATTTTCTCATCGCTCTCACCTTCTTATTGCTTTCATTTTTTCATCAACCACATAAACGAATTTGAATCTGTTATCCTTTATCTTTCTACGTCTCTAATATTTTTCTTAATCATTATTTTGGATGTTTTGTGCTTGTTGACTATATTTAATTACGTGTTGGGTATTCAAAAAATTAAAACAAATAACCGATTGGGGAATAAGAAGATAAATTTGCAGGTCTGAAGTTGGAAAGATGATTCTGGGCTGAAGGTCATAGAAACTATTTTCGAATATGCGGATTTGATATGAGATTAGATCTAGTATGATAGTGCCCCAAGGCTATAGAATAGTGAGAATGCTTTTTTTTGCTGGTCTTTTCTTGGCCATTAGCTTGAGGATAATAAAGACTGGACTGGAAAAACTTGATCGAATACTGAGCATCGAACTCCTGTAATTCTCAAGAAATGAACGATGTCCCGCGTTCAGTGACGATGGTTTCTAGTACTCCATACTTGCTTAGGATGTTATCTTTAAAAAACTTGATCAACTCGAGAGTGGTAATTTGATTGAGAGCCTAGGCTTCTACCCATTTGGTAAAGTAATCCATGGCCACCACGATATATGTATGCTTTCCAAAGGACTCAAGAAATATCTTTCCAATGAAGTATTTTCCCTATCCTCGGAATGGCATCGGCTTGACTATTCGGTTGAGGTGTACTGTAGGTGCGCGCTGGAATGGAGCGTGCCTCTAGCATGCATCACATCCCTCAGCATATTCGTAGTAGTCTGATTAGCTGTATGGCCAAAAATAGCAATGCCTTCTTCGTATGAACCACTTCATCCTTGGTCCTACCTTATGTGCCTCGCACACTCCTTCGTGTACTTCTCCCATTACTTCCATCGCTTCTTTAGGTCTTATACATCGTGATAGCATACCGTCATATTTTTTCCTTGCAAGGTCAGGACCCCACATGGTGTAGTGACATGCCTTGTTCCTAAAGCTCCTATCCTTATCTGATGGGTATTTTAGATACTTGATAAATGGGTTCTCCAATCATCAGGCTCAACTTCAATTTCCATTACCTCCAGCTTAGCATCCCTTTCTTGTAAATTGCATAACCTCCTTAAGGTTTCATGATGCTCAGATTTCATCCCCAGACCCCCTAGACTAAGTGAATCTAGGGAAGTGAGATCAAAGGTGCAGGTCATTTTGTCATGCATTATACTTTATTATTCCTTACTTGTTTATATATATTTCATACTTATACAGTATATATATCATAATTACATTTAGTTATACCTTTTCTTACATTACTTATCATGACATCTCTAACTTGCATTTTTAACTCAAACTGCGTCTTTAACCTAAAGTTGCATTGAATCTTTCATTTAAGCTTGCATCTTTAACTAAACTTGCAACTTCATCTTTTACTTGCATCTTTAATTGGCATATTTAAATTTCTCTTTGATTTAACTTGTATATCTAACTTGTATTTTTAACTTAATTTAAATTGCATCTTTAATTTAAAGTTGCATCTTTAACTTGCTCAACTTGCATCATTCACAAACGTGCATCTCTAACTAACTAACTTGCATTTTGGTCTAGGCTGGATGAACGTTAAACTTCAAGCGCTTGTTGGGAGGCAACCCAATGTGTTCCCGAGATGTGAAGGATTCATCAACGCAGATTTCCTATCCTTCAACCCTTCACTCTCTTTTACTTTGTTTATTTAATGTTTTTTTTGTTTTATTTTCGTAAAATCCGCTTCCTTACTTTGATTCTATGTTCGATTACTTTTTACATGCTTACATTAAGGACAATGTAGAATTTAAGTGTGTGGGAATGGTTTACAAGTTGAATTGTGCAATAAAATAGTTTTATAATAGTTCATGAAAAAAAAATTCAAAAAAAAAAAATCGAGTTTGTATTGCTTTCTTTGAGTCTTTTTGTTTTAATTTAGTGTTTGTAAGAGTCTTAGGTTCCCCTTTAACCTGCAATGATATAAATGAAGGGAATTGAATATGTTATGGCTATAAAGATGATCACTACAACTCGAATTTGGTTGTTAATACTTTGTGATTAAGTGTTTATGACTTGTAGATAATGCATATTAAACTGGTACATAAACGAGCATGTTAAGATAAGTATGAATCATTTGAACCTTATGTGAGCTTTAGAACTCTATATACATCTTTGATGAGTGATTCATAAGTTCTTTGTTCAAATTGATACACATATGCCTTATAACTACTTGTCATAGCATTTAATGAACTCTAGAGTACTAGAACTTATTATATGTGATTTTCAAAGCTTTTAAGTCAATAAACTCTCTGATTTTGGACATGATTAAGACATTAGGGTTAACACCACATATTCAAACATCCATGTTCCCTACTTTGTGCGCACAAGCTACGACCCCCTTAATTTTAACCCCTTTGAGCCCACATTAAGTCTTTCTTTCATCACTATGATTATCTAAACACTTGAGCTTAGTATAGATGTCAAGACCCGTCCCAAATCCCCCGAGATTAATGTGGGACGTGCCTGATCCCGTCTGACATGAAGTTTCAGACCAGGGAAATTCCCGCTTCTGCCCACTTGGGGCTTCTAGAATTCTCCAGGATCCGGAGGAGGAATGTGATGTCTCGGTTTCTGATACAGCTCACATCCGTGATCAACCTGAAAGACATTCAAAACATCAAAAGTCGTGAGTGGACAAAATAAATATTTTTATAAAAAAATCTTATAAAAAGAATTTTATGCCCTTCACTAAAAAGCATGCATGCGTTCGAAAACCATTTATCAAAACATTCACAAAACCATTAGGGCCTTGGCCCGAAAACTGTAAATCAAGTACATGGGAACTCAGCCCAAAACCAATTCGTAGGGACTCAGCCCAAATCAATACACATGGGTCTCAGCCCAAAACAATTCACCAAAACATAGGACACGGGGTCTCTGAACCAATATCTGTGAAATCTCATGCAACTATATATATATATAACCCATCCTCGACATCTCATATGCCAACTCGGGGCACATAACCTCTAGGGAACAAATCCCCGATATCGGTCACGATTCATATATATAAGTATGCATACTACTCGGGGTTTCACTCCGAGTCTACCCCCAGGAATTCTACATCTGGGAGGCTCTGTCCAACATCTAGGATCTATGACGTCTGGGTGGCTGTCTCCGGACCCAGTCTGAGACCATATCATAACTCCCACTCTTGGGAATGGGCTCCCTATGGGGATCACTCATTCCAAGTAGTGGATCGTGACTTTCCAAGTTGACGTTTGGAGGAGACCAATCAACTCATATGGAGGGTATATACATTTTCAAAATACTTTCTTTCAAATCATGGTTCAACAGGTTCTCATACCCGAACCTTCCAATAGGATTCCTCGAATCCGATTCAAATCCAAATTTCACCGGGTCTCTAGCCCAAGCTCTCATTTCAATGGGGTCTTAACCCGAATTCGCATTTCGTAAACCACAATTAGGACTTAAGCCCGATTTCACAATCAACTGGGCCTCAAGCCCGATACCACGACTAATGGGGCCTTGAGCCAGATACCATAAATCAATGGGGCCTCAAGCCAGATTTTACAATCAACGGGGCCTCAATCCCGATTTCTCATCAAATCAAATGGACTACAAGTCCGAGAGTTTCCAATCAAATGGGTCTCATGCCCGATTTCATATTTCCAAACCCAAAACTCATTCATTAAACCCTCATTGAAAACACAGTACGTATAGGCACGACATAAAGCCGAAAATCTTGAAAAGCGTGCAAATACGTCAATACTAGCTACCACAAAAAAAATGCACTCATGGCATCACAAAACATGTATTTAAAACATTTATAAACATTTATGCATGCATCGAATTCATAAAACAAGTCCACTCACAGACGGTCTGAAGCCGCACCTCGATACGCATGCCATAAGCCTCTCCCAGGCCAATCACCGTCACCGAGGCTCCCGAACTTGTCCAAATCGTAATAGAAGGTTACTAACTACTTAAATAACCCCTCATTAAAGCCCCGTAATTTTCCCGAATTTTTAACTATTTTTAAAGTCGATCCTAAACCTTCGGACATCCCGAACTATATCGAAACGATGTCCGATCGACTCGAAACCAGTCCCAAAATGTCTGTTACATCGAATAGATGATTTCACATGTTGGAACCCTCCCCAAAGGACTACTCACACGCCCCCACGCGCCACCCAGGGCCCCTACGCGTGGGAGCCACGTGCCTGCACAGTGCTCATCTCCTACCTTGCGTGAACCTAGTCCAGCCGGTTCAACAGTTAGGCCGGTCCAACTGGACCGGCATGACCGGTCCGACCCCATATCTTCTCCATTTTCCCTTTTTTTTCTTCTCTTCCAATTCCATTCTCTTTGTCTCATCATTATCTATCTATTCATATCATTAAACCTAAGGAAAAACACATAAAACCCAAATGTGCAAGTTGAACCCCACGACCCCTGTTTTTCCCGGCCATCCCCAGGGCGTCTCAGCTCTTCTCTACTGTCCAAAGTCCCTCCTATGTACTTATATGAACCCAGAAAACACCTGTAACGACCCGTCATGAATTCCGGGATTAGATTAGTGACTAATCAAGGATTGGTGAGGTTAAACGGTGATTAGTTGAGCGAAATCGACCAGACAGTGTAAAATGACCGTTTTTCCCTTGTGCGTGGGCAAAATGTTGACTTTTGACCCGGGAGGTCCGATGGCCGAGGGCCAAGGACCCTTACGTATATCGAGTCGATACAAATCCATAGACAGGCGGCACGCCGAAATCAGACGTCGAACAAAGAAGTTATGATCACGAGAGCGAAATCGGAGATTTAACATTTCGGGAATCGAATAAAATATTACTTAAATCCAATTGGGCAGATATTTTTTGTGGGGCCTTTGGTTACTTTTCCCTAATTTGGGGATCTATGTCTATTGGCCATTAACTAATTAATTAATTAAACTCTCATCTCTCATCCTAGCCCTTCATTCCCCTCAATCTTCTCATCCTCACCATTCAATTTCCCTCAGCCGATCATCATCATCGAGAACCCATGCCATATCCACTAGACCGTGAGAAACCTTCCATTCAATTTCTTGAAACTTCATCTGTTGGTGTATTTGCGCCACATGGAGGGCCGCCGTGTACGGTGGCAGAAATGGGTAGGTGAGCTGTGTGCTCTGTTTCTGAGAATTCGAAAATGGTGGGTCGAGTTTTACCAATGATGGACGATTCTGGTGGTTTGATTGAGGTTATGGAGGATAGGACAAAGTTAGAGGTGGCCTTAGAGGTGTACAAAAGCAACGGTAAGCCATTTCCCATAAAATTCGACCTTGAAGTTCAAAAATGGTAAATCGAAAATTGGCCTTTGTTAATCGAATTGGTTTCTCAGGTGAGCAACTGGAAGCTGCCAGGAGTCGATCAAGACTGGTTTCGGGGCCTGAGGTGGCTTGTGGCAGCCGGAGACGGTGGAGCAAAATGGAAGTTTGATTGTCGATCAAGGAGGTAAGTTTCAGTCCCTAAGTTCAAATTTTGACATCATTAATCGATTAGAATTAGTGGAATGAAGTTATAGGATTAATTGGGAGTGAAAATAGGTGGAAAATGGAGAAAACCAGGAATGTTGGTTTGGTTGGACCGAACCGATCTAAACCGGTCTGAATCTAGTTTAACCGAGGAAGACGATGAACAGTAACACTGACGCGTGGGCTTCACGCGCAGCTGCTTGCGGAGGCGCGTGGGGACACATCCCCTAGGGAACACATCCCCGATATATGTCACGATTCATCTCTATACTTTTGGGACATGTGTTCAACATGACTTTTAATCTATTCGATGTAACAAACATTTTGGGACTGGTTTCATGTCGATCGGACATCATCTCGATATGTTTCGGGATGTCCAAAGGTTTAAAGGCTAGTTTAAAAATAGTTAAAAATTCGGGAAAATTACAGGACATCAATGGGAGGGTATTGAAGAGGATAGTAACCCTATAGTGTGATTTGGACAGGTTTGGAAGTCCCGGTGATAGTGATGGGGCCCAAGAGGGTTTATGGCACACGTATCGAGGCGGCAGCGTAGGACGGTTTATGAGTGGACTTCGTTTTCTAAACTGTGATGCATGCATAATTTTATATTTTTTACATACATGATTTCTATGATGATGATTGTGGCACTGGTGGTTTACATGATGGCACGTATTTTGAGGTAAATTCTTATTTACACGTATTTCGAGATCTACTAGTTTATGCTATGGCTATGTGATTGAGAATTCAATAATGATTCTATGGCATGGTTTTGGTTTTGGAAAGATGAATTCGGGCATTTGACCCATTTGAATTATGTGATCAGGTCAGGGGCCCAGGTGGTTTAAAAAATCGGGCTGAGACCCTTTTGAGTTATGTGATGGAGCCGGGGGCCCAATGGTTTACAAAATCGGGCATGAGGCCCAATTGAGTTTTATAAATGTGATTTCGGGTCTAGGACCCTATGTTTCATAAACGTGATTTCGGGTCGGGGACCCTAAATGGATTTGTGATGTTTTATCAGAATTTTGGCCAAGGCCCATTGAGATGTTTTGAAATGACTTTGTAAAACTGTTTTCCATATACCATCTTGATACAAGGATATGTGATGGTCTGCTCCAGGTGTCTGGGACACTGGGGAAGTCACAGTGCATTACCTGCGAGGGGTCATTATACGGAGCTACCAAACCGTATGGTGACTCAGGAGCATAAATGATATGATTAGACGTCTGGGACGTCAGACATCTGGGATGTCAGAGATATTGACCAAAAGAGACCCCGGGTAGCACGTGTTGCTTATTACCGTGAGATATGATATCTGGGACGTCAAGCGTCTAGGACGCTATGCATCTAGGACGCTAGACATCTAGGATGCCGGAGATGGTTATGTCGTAAATATGGACTATTGAATCTATGAAATAGCTTACTTAAGTAAATGTTTTGATTACTGATTTTCGATGCATGCATACTTTTTAGTGAAGGGCATAAATATCTTTATGAAATGTGTTTTTATGAACTTGTTGATTTTCATCCACTCACAGTTCTGAATGGTTTTATTGCCCTCCAAGTTGATCACGGATGCGGGCTGTAGCAGAGACCGAGACATCACACTCCTCCACCGATCCTGGCGCACTCTGGGAGCCCCGTATGGACTGAGGTACATATTATCCCTTGTCTGACACTTCGTCTCAGACGGGAGCATGACACATCCCACGTTAATCCTGCGCGGGGGCGGGGAGGGGGGGGAGGGGGATTGGGATGGATCGTGTCAACATCTCTAACGTCCCAATCGAAAACAATGGGAAAATTGAACATAACCGGGTTTTCGGGTTTACCTCCCCCCACCGTGGCCTCCGCCGCCTCTCATTCATCCAGCTGCCTAGTCTCTCTCTTTTAGCCCACCAATCATCATGCTGGGGAATGGGACAGGATGGTGGGGAGGGTTGGTGTTTGGTGACAGGACCCATCCCAATCCCCCCGGGATTACCGTGGAATGTGCCCTGCTCCCGTCCAACAAGGGGTGTCAGACAAGGGATAACCAACAGTCACTGCCCAAACGGGGCTTCCAGAGTGCGCAATGATCGATGGAGGAGGCGTGCAATGTCCCAGTCTCTGCTGCAGTCGCATCCGTAATCAACCTGAAGGGCATTAAAACCAAAAGCTGTGAGTGGAAAAAAATCAATAAGTTCATCAAATACATTTATAAGACATTTATGCCCTCCAAATAAAACGTATGCATGCCACGAAAACCAGTCACGAAAACGTTTGCTCAATCGAGCCATTAGGGCTTTAGCCCAAAAACCGTTAACCAAAAACCAAGTGTGGGAACTCAGCCCCAAACTATGGAATACCACCACCAGACATATTAAAACCATGTGGGCCACCGCCCAAAGCCATAAATATAAATCCAAAACCATTTAGGGTCCCCGACCCGACATACCATTTCATAACCAATAATCCATTTTTACCATATAACACATATCCAACCGATAAGCCATTTTATAGATTCATTAATCCATATTTACCATTACCATCACCAGCATCCCTGATGCTTAGCGTCCCAGACGCTTGACATCCCTGACGTCATATCTCACGGTATTAAGCAACACGTGCTGCCCGGGGTCTCACCGGGTCCATATCTCTGACATCCCCGATGTCTGACGTCCCTGACGTCAATCATAGCAACCATGCTCCTGAGTCTTCATACGGTCCGGCTGCTCCGTATAATGACCCCTTGCAGGCAATGCACCGTGACTTCCCCAGTGTCCCAGACACCTGGAGGAGACCATCATATATCCTTATATCCAGATGGTATACGGAAACAGTTTTATTAAATCATTTCACAATATTACAATGGGCCCCACCCGAAATCTCCATAAAACAACATAATTCCATTTAGGGTCCCTGACCCGAAATCACAATTATTAAACATATGGTCCCTAACCCGAAATTACCATTATAATCCAACTAGGCCTCATGCCCGATTTTATGAACCATTGGGCCCACGACCCGATTTGTAAACCAACTGGGCCCGCAGCCCAACTTATAAACCCACTGGGCCCACGGCCCGAATTTGTAAATCAACTGGGCCCCTGGCCCGATAACATAACTCAAATGGGTCTCAGCCCGATTTCGTAAACGACTGGGCCCCTGGCCCGATTTCATAAAGTAACTGGGCCCCCAGCCCGATTACGCACTCAAATGGACTCCAAGTCTGAAATTTCCAAAACAAGTGGGCCTCAAGCCCGAGTTCATATTTGCAATTCCAAAACCCTTTTTATCACATTATTTATTAAGCCATTAAGCCATAAGCACATAAAACCACAATAAAACTGTTAACCTCGATGTACGTGAAATACGGAAAATACCTGGAAATACGTGCAACATACCCGAAATCAATACTCACAATCACCATCATAGAAATAACGTATATAAAACATATAACACATTTAAGCATGCATAGGATTTATAAAACCAAAGTCCACTCACAGACCGTTTTAACGGTATGCCTCGATACGCGTGCCATCGGCCCTCCCGGGCCACACCACTATCACCGGGACTCCCAATCCTGTCCAAATTACATTAGAGGGTCACTATCCTCATCATTAACATTCTATCAAAGTCCCGTAATTTTCCCTAATTTTTAATTATTTTTAAACTTGATTAAAAACCTTCGGACATCCCGAACAATATCGAGACGGTGTCCGATCGACACGAAACCAATTCCAAAATGTTCGTTACAATAAATAGGACAGAAGTCATGTTGACCTCACCTCGAAATTCGTGCCCACGCGCCGTCACGCGCCGCCGTGAGTGACTGCGCGTGAAACCCACGCGTCTGCTACAGTGTCACCAGCCTAACCCGTATGTCTGATAAACGGGTCCAATTAGCCCGCGAGACGACCCGGTTCCAATCCTATCAATTCAGCCTTAAACCTTCCAATTGATCATTCAGTTAGCTTCGTTTTAAGTTCAATTTAAGTTCTGTAACAATAATTTCACCAAAACCTACCTCAAATCACACGACTCGAAGATGAACATCGAAGAACTCTCGAACACTGTTCATCTTCGAAAGTCGTCGATATCAAACGGTTTCTTTCAATTGATGCAACCAGAAGCTTCAAAGGACATAGGTAAACTCCTTCCCCATATCAATTGCATCAATCGAAGCCTCAAACTCCACGACTCAAACTCGATAGCCGTACACTGTGCAACCATGGAATTCCGTCAATCTCAACCGGTTTCTTCTAATTGATGCACCCAGAAGCATCACTGGACCATGAGAAGCAGTTTCCCCACATCGATTACACCGTTTGATCGCTCCAAGATCACGACTCAACCTTCAAACTCCATTTCTGTCACCAAGTCCGTTCAGAGCCAAAACGACACCAATTCTTCTCGTTTTTGATCTGGTTCCACTCATCACAACCTCAGGAAGCTAAATGAAGCTTCAATTCCAATCCTCGCGGCTCAAAACTCATTATTCGAATTTCCCCCAATTTTTCTAAATTTTCGAAACCCAGAATTCAGCACACTCACAACCCCTCGTGTTTCCCTTAGTATCTCAATCCTTCAATCACTCATTTTTCTCACAAGAACGGCAGAGGAAGGGAGCCAATTCTCCCAGTTCAGTCCCCCCCCCCCCCCACCAAATTTGTGCACCGTTGGAGAAAATGTAAAGAAAAATAAAAGGAAATGATGGAGGACAAAATGATTAGAGATGATGATGGTGTTTGGAGGGAAACAAGGAGCTGGAAACAAGGGATGGGTGACACTTGTCACTCATCCGGATGTGCAAAGTCATCATTTACTATTCATTATTATATTATTATTTTAATCGAAACCTCGGTTCGTTAATTCGTTTCCTTGACCATAACTTCGTCGTCGAATCTCCGATTTCGGCATGCCGCCTGTCATTGGATTCGTATCGACGAGACCTACGTAACGGTCCTTGGCCCTCGTCCATCGGACCTCCCGGTCAAAAAGTCAACATTTGACCTCAATTGACCAAAATTACCAAAATACCCCTCATCTTCCGAACATCATAACTTTCTCCACGAATGTCGGAATCGAACGTGCCGCCTGTCTATGAACTCGTGACGTCCCGAACTACGTCACGGTCATCGGTCAAAGTCCGTTTGACCACCCGATCAAAAAGTCAACATTTTGCCCACGACTAGGGGCAAAACGGTCATTTTGCACAATTTGTCCGATTCCGCCCTACTAAGCACCGTTCAACCTCACTAATCAAGATTAGTCACTAATCTAATCCCGGAATTCGGGATGGGTCGTTACATTTAGGTTGCACGGTTTTGGTTCTAAGGAATGGCACAGATGAGGATGAAGGTGGGTTCATGTATGTGTGATGCTAGGCAATGGATGAGTGACACTTGTCACTCATCCATTGGGCCTGAGGAAAAGATCTGGGCCCCACTCAGGACAAAAGTTAACTTTTCGCCTCGTAAAATATGCCACCGTAATTAGTTCCTCGGAACTTCAGTGAATCGTAAATTTTTCGTCGAACGTCCGATTTTGACTTGTCACCTGTCTACGGACTCGTATTGACCCGAACTACGTAACGGTCCTTGGCCCCCGGCCATTAGACCTCCCGGGTCAAAAGTCAACTTTTCGCCCTCGTTCAGGAGCAAAATTGTAATTTCGTCCTTTACGTCCATTAATCCTCGATTAATCTCCGATTTACCTCGCTAATCTATCATTAATTCTTAATTAATCCCGATAATTCGGGACGGGTCGTTACAATCTTCCCCCCTTCAAGAATTTCGTTCTCGAAATTCAACTGACCCAATTTCACAACCAAATTGTGGAGTCCAATCGTGTCCCATGACTCGGGTACTCTCGTGTAAAAGTACGTGTCCGTCACAAACGTCGTACTCGTCGGTGTGCAATATCACTGGAGCCTCCAATGTTCCCACTCATTCTTGAGAACTACCTGTCAGCTCGTACGTCTTACTCGAGACGTCGACACTCGTCGATCTCGCCTGTCACTCACTCTTGACAGGTCAATCCTACTAAGTTGTCGTCCAATAGGCTTTTCAGCCTGATGGTTCTTCTTATCTAACAACCGAAGTCAATTTTTCAGTTTGACGACCTTTCTCATCCGACAATCGGAGCTGATATCATATTCAACCTCCGATCCAACGATATCCTCTAGATCCTGCCATCACAATGACACGAATCTCATCTCGTAGGTCATCCTCAAACCTGTGGCATCTACCGACCTTGGTACTTGTATCAACCAACACTTACATTTCCTCGTACTCGTACTGACTCCCTTAATGATTCTTACTGACTCCAGTGAAAGTCACAACAATCCGTACCACTCCGAATGCAATCAGATACCGATTAACTCCATTACGACGATACGTCATAACCATCGTAACTAGTCGGTAACCCCGGCTCTACTGCACTTTCGCTACGCCACTCTGATCTCGACTCGCTCTCGAATCCTCACATCATACCTCGTGTCACTTAGCAACCGATGTTGAAATCTTGACTCACTCGAGTCCCAAACTGTCACTATCGGATCTGATCCGATCGCCACTCATGTCCATCTAGGATTCTACCCAACCTACAACACATTCATACTCTCGAGGCACTCTCAACCTGACATACCGATTGACCGTGGTCAATCCCATCACCCAACGTGCATAACACACCAGTGCACCCCCATCACATCAATCATCAAGGCCCTACTCGGCCTGCTCAAGGACTGCACTCATGCAACATCCAATCGCGCACCACTGTCCGCGCTCTAACCACAGCTTGGACCTCAACCTTCCGTCACCACGCGCACCTCAAAGCAGGACACTCTCTGCTCTCATACCCAAGACAGATCATACACTTCTATAACCAACTTCTTTCATGTCTTCTCACTAACTATGCTAAGGGATTCCTTAACTGTCTCACGATACAGTTCTCCTCTGCTCCTAACTTAGCATAATCAGCAAGGTAATTCACTTTAATGACGACCGGACTTCGGTCTACTCGACTCACAATCGCCACAATCATTTCAGTCATCTCGATTGACTAGATAGTCACCACACTACGCGATCCACCTAGGATCCACTATCAGCTTCCTTAGTTGACGTAAGATGACCCATAATACCTACATGGGTTCGCTACCTTAGACACTTACTCATCACATCCAGTGACGCGAAATACCTTCTGCTTTTCAAGTCATTCAAATTTGACTCACAATCTAGGTGTCTCGTTCTTGCACCTTCCTTAGACTCTCTATCTGTCATCCCCTTCCTCATCGACCCACATGAGGAAAGTCGAAGATGATGACACCAAAGTTCATCCTATGTCATCCTGCGGTACCAAGCACTATCTGCTAAAGAGCAGAAAATGAGAAGTCCCCTTTACCGATCTCGGAGTACCCATCTCCTTTATCGACTTTGGAAGCAAGAATCTTTCTCTATCTCAATCACAACTTCTCTTGATTTGGAAGTTCCAATTACGTTGGGAGCATGCTTCTTTTCCAACTACTGAGCTCACTCATTACACGAGCATTCCCGCGTCCTATAGGCAAACGATTTCCAAGTTCTCAACTCAGGAGGTATGGTCAACCGTAGTCAACCAAACCCAATCCGCAATGGACTCTCAAGTCCTCAGCTCAACCGAACACCATCCATGTGTTCGTGAATACCGTTTCTGCACATCCAAAAAGATGTGAAATGTATGACATCTATGGTTATACCACTGAGTACACCCTCGTGTCTCACGTCTAGCATCGCTAGGGAAACGACTCACTAAACCAAGCATACCCCATACCTCGCACTGAGTTACTTCGGGTCTTCTCCGTCAAGCTCACTTCCCCTAGAACTCACATGTTTACCACTCCAGGGCACGTCTACCAACTCGATCATAAATAAGCCCTCAACTCACTTGGACATCATCCACATGTCTGAAAATCATCCAACTCGCCTATTCGTTCATGATCGTTTATGTACATCCAAAAAGGATGTCAATTCATCCTAACCTGATGTACCACTTGACCGAAGAGTCACAACGGACGCCTGCTGCGATCTGCAGTCAATTCTCTACATCTCACCATCTGACCAACTAGTCACTAATCCCTATGACAGTACTCGCATCGTCTATTTATCTAAGTTGTCTAATCACCACTTAGTCACCTCAATCACTATGGAGACAAGGTTCCCGTCCAGTTCAATCACCTCTGGGTTCCACCCAGTTCATCTCCTATGAGATTTTTCATCTGGACGTGATTCCCAAGACTCTACACCAACAGACAATTCCTCCTCGTCGTGTAGTGGTAGAAGGCAACCATGAACACCTCACGACTGAGAAACCCTCAGCTCGTGGCTCGTCTTCGCTCGTCGTTATCAGCATCGCATCACTGCCACACGGAGTGTGAATCAAACCAATCCTAAGACATTGTTCAAACCGAGCAATCGCCACTTAACTCAGCTCAGGTCGAAGGGGCTCTGCCTTCCTCGTACCCCACAATTCTGGGTATGACCATTCCGACAATCCAATCGAGAAAATGAACGTTCCCCGAACGTCTCCCGATTCTCCACAACCAACAAAAAATCCAGCCTCGCTGGTGGTACCTACCGCTCAACACACCACACCCACTAATCGGTCCGCCTCAGGATCGATCAACAAGTACCACTCTCTTGGTAACTTGTCCAATCAATCGCCAACTAGGGTGATCAATACCCAGCTGCTCCCTACAGCAAGTCTCTCTCGAGTGATCCCTTGCTCTTAACTCCGAAGAGTCGTCATACCCGATACTGGTGTCCAAACAACTGGTAATCACTATCTGAGGATCTCTTCCTCTCATAGACCTATGGCTTCCAAACGTTGGCCTCCACGAGGACTTAGCCATACTTCGTGCCTAACACTGGGCAACTGCCACCTGTCGCAACCGCGTCCTACCATGCCACACGACAACTACTCCGGGTATTCCCTGCCAGGCGACCTCCATCCGGGATTCGACACACCTAACCATGGCCTCTCATGCCGACTAGGATCATGTCCCTATTCCAACTAGTCTCAACTAAGGTCATTGTGTCCTAACTGCTCCCAACAGCACAATCTCCGATCCTTGCACTCTTGTCATGGACGACCCTAATGTCTGACCTCCACTAGTTCCATTAGTGTCAGGACCCGACCCTCCTCATTCAGGACCCGACTCATCTAGCACGATATTGTCCGATTTGGGCCTCCTTACCCTTGCCCTCATGGTTTTGTTTTCGGGAGCTCACGATGCAACTTCCCAAGGGGTCACCCATCATGGAATTGCACCAGCCTCAACTCGTTTAACTTTGGAGTTCCAACCGAACCCAAAGCCACTGAGCTCCCAAAATGCCTCGTGCTAGATAGGTGTGTGCCTACACCTTTAAGGCACACCACCATTCCCTTCCCAGACCATTCCTCCCTCACAGGAATGTGGGATCGTTCACCGTTCCCTCTAGGACACGGGTCTTACAATCCACCCCCCTTAGGG
Source organism: Prinsepia uniflora (assembly GCA_032719365.1). Taxonomy (NCBI): domain Eukaryota; kingdom Viridiplantae; phylum Streptophyta; class Magnoliopsida; order Rosales; family Rosaceae; genus Prinsepia; species Prinsepia uniflora. Next base: position 67,454,065 of record CM064861.1, on the reverse strand, counting down.
CCCAGCGTCCTCACTAGCACACTTCCCGGTCGGGGTCTAACTCTGATACCATTTTGTCAGGATCCAACCCTCCTCGGTCAAGACCGACTCATCTAGCACGATATTGTCCGCTTTGGGCCTCCTTGCCCTTGCCCTCACGATTTTGTTTTCGGGAGCTCACGATGCAATTTCCCAAGGGGTCACCCATCATGGAATTGCACCAGCCTCAACTCGCTTAACTTTGGAGTTCCAACCTGACCCAAAGTCTCTGAGCTCCAAAAAGGCCTCGTGTTAGATAGGTGTGTGCCTACACCTTTAAGGCACACCACCATTCCCTTCCCAAACCATTCCTCCCTCACAGGAATGTGGGATCGTTTAACGTTCCCTCTAGGACACGGGTCTTACAATCCACCCCCTTAGGGCCCAGCGTCCTCACTAGCACATTTCCCGATCGGTGTCTGGCTCTGATACCATTCTGTTAGGATCCAACCCTCCTCGGTCAGGACCGACTCATCTAGCATGATATTTTCCGCTTTGGGCCTCCTTGCCCTTGCCCTCACGGTTTTGTTTTCGGGAGCTCACGGTGAAATTTCCCAAAGGGTAACCCATCATGGAATTGCACCAGCCTCAACTCGCTTAACTTTGGAGTTCCAACCTAACCCAAAGCCTCTGAGCTCCCAAAAGGCCTCGTGCTAGATAGGTGTGTGCCTACACCTTTAAGGCACACCTCCATTCCCTTCCTAGACCATTCTTCCTTCACAGGAATGTGGGATCGTTCACGTTTCCCTCTAGGACACAGGTCTTACAATTGGATCCTATCTCTAGTAACACGACGACTCTAACCCATTAGATTCGCACGAATATCGATCCTACTCGGGATCTACTCTCTCGGAAAACATGGCATCCTATGCCAATCGAGCCCTAAATCAACGCACCTCGTGCCAACCATAATCCAACTAGGGTTCGATTCCACCAAATCATCATAATAATACCCTAACTATGAGGTTGATGACAGGCTATTACTATTGCAGAGGCATCACACCCTCGACCTGCGCGTCACTCTGAGAGCAAAACACGCTCTGAAACCACTTGTCAGGATCCGTCCCAAATCCCCCGGGATTAACGTGGGACGTACCTGATCCCGTCTGACACAAAGTGTCAGCCTTGGGAAATTCCCGCTTTTGCCCACTCGGGGCTTCTAGAATGCTCTAGGATCCGGAGGAGGAATGTGATGTCTCGGTCTCTGATATAGCCCGCATCCGCGATCAACCAGAAGGGCATTCAAAACATCAAAATTCGTGAGTGGACAAAATAAATATTTTTATAAAAACATCTCATAAAAAGTCTTTTAATCCTTTCAGTAAAAAGCATGCATGCATTGGAAAAACATTTATCAAAACATTCAAAAAACCATTAGGGCCTTGGCCCAAAAACCGTAAATCAAGTACATGGGAACTCAGCCCAAAACCAATCCGTAGGGACTCAGCCCAAATCAATACACATGGGTCTCAACCCAAAACCATTCTCCAAAACATAGGACACGGGGTCTCCGCTCAAAACCAATATCTGTGAAATCTCATAATATATATATATATATATAACCCATCCTTGGCATCTCATATGCCAACTCGGGGCACACAACCCCTAGGGAACAAATCCTCGATATCGGTCACGATTCATATATATAAGTATGCATACTACTCGGGGTTTCACTCCGAGTCTACCCCCAGGAATTCTACATCTGGGAGGCTCTGTCCAACATCTAGGATCTATGACGTCTGGGTGGCTGTCTCCGGACCCAGTCTGAGACCATATCATAACTCCCACTCTTGGGAATGGGCTCCCTATGGGGATCACTCATTCCAAGTAGTGGATCGTGACTCTCCAAGTTGACGTCTGGAGGAGACCAATCAACTCATATGGAGGGTATATACATTTTCATAATACTTTCTTTCAAATCATGGTTCAACAGGGTCTCATACCTGAACCTTCCAATAGGATTCCTCGAATCCGGTTCAAACCCAAATCTCACAGAGTCTCTAGCCCAAACTCTCATTTCAATGGGGTCTTGACCCGAATTCTCATTTTGTAAACCAAAATTGGGACTTAAGTCCGATTTTAAAATCAACTGGGCCTCAAGCCCGATATCACGACTAATGGGACCTCGAGCCCGATACCATAAATCAACGAGGCCTCAAGCCCGATTTTACAATCAACGGGGCCTTAAGCCCGATTTCTCATCAAATCAAATGGACTCCAAGTTCAAGAGTTTCCAATAAAATGGGTCTCATGCTAGATTTCATATTTCCAAACCCAAAACCCATTCATTGAACCCTCATTGAAAACACAGTACGTATAGGCACAACATAAAGCCGAAAACCTCGAAAAGCGTGCAAATACGTCAATACTAGCTATCACAAACAAATGAACTCATGGCATCACAAAACATGTATTTAAAACATTTATAATGGTTTATGCATGCATCGAATTCATAAAACAAGTCCACTCACAGACCGTCCGAGCCGCGCCTTGATACGCGTGCCATAAGCCTCTCCCGGGCCAATCACCATCACCGGGGCTCCCGAACCTGTCCAAATCGTAATAGAGGGTTACTAACTACTTAAATAACCCCTCATTAAAGCCCCGTAATTTTTCCGAGTTTTTAACTATTTTAAAGTCGATCCTAAACCTTCGAACATCCCGAACTATATCGAAACAATGTCTGATCGACTCGAAACCAGTCCCAAAATGTTCGTTACATCGAATAGATGATTTCACATGTTGGAAACCTTCCCCAAAGGACGGTTCACGTGCCCCCACACGCCGTCCAAGGCCCCTGCGCGTGGGAGCCATGCGCATGCACAGTGCTCATCTCCTACCTCGAGTGAAACCGGTCCGGCCAGTTCAACGGTTTGGCTGGTCCAACTGGACCGGTGTGACCAATCAGACCCCATATCTTCTCCATTTTCCTCTTTTTTCTTCTCTTCCAATTCCATCCTCTTTGTCTCATCATTATCTATCTATTCATATCATTAAACCTAAGGAAAAACGCCTAAAACCCAACTGTGCAAGTTGAACACCCCTGTTTTTCCTGGCCATCCCCAGGGCGTCTCAGCCCTTCTCTACCATCCAAAATCCCTCCTATATACTTATATGAACCCAACAAACATCATTCAATCCCCAGAAAACACCCCTAACATCCCAATCGAAAACAATGGGAAAATTGAACATAACCGAGTTATCAGGTTTACCTCCCTCCGCCGTGGACTCCGCCGTCTCTCAGTCATCCAGCCGCCTCAGTCACTTTCTTTCAGCCCACTAATCATCATGCTGGGAATGGGACAGGATGGTGGGAAGGGTTAATGTTTGGGTTGCACGGTGTTGGTTCGAAGGAATGGAACATATGAGTATGAAGGTGGGTGCATGTATGTGTGATGCTAGGCAATGGATGAGTGACACTTATCACTCATCCATTGGGCCTGGGGAAAAGATCTGGGTCCCACTTAGGACAAAAGTCCACTTTTTGCCTTGTAAAACGTGCCATTGTAAATAGTTCCTCGGAACTTCCGTGAATCGTAACTTTTCCGTCGAACATTCGATTTCGACGTGCCGCCAGTTTACAGACTCGTATCGACCCGATCTACATAACGGTCCTCGGCCACAGCCATTGGACCTCCCGGGTCAAAAGTCAACTTTTCGCCCTCGTTCAGAGGCAAAATTGTAATTTCGCTTTGAATGTCCGTTAATCCTCGATTAATCTCTGATTAGCCTCGCTAATCTGTCATTTATTCTTAATTAATCCTGATAATTCGGGACGGGTCGTTACAATAGACATCTTTTACCTTTGTTCTAAAGGCTCGGTTGAAGACATGAAAATGGTGTGAACAGAAATTGATAATGTTTTGAAGACTTTTTGGTGTATTCTATGGATTTAATTTGCTAAAACTTTGTTGTATTGTTGACACATGTTATTATCTTGATCTTAAAAAACAAACAAACAAAAAAAGAAGTAGAAAAAAAAAAGCAAAAGAAAAAAAAAAACAATGTTTTGTGTCTCTATCAAGGTAATAAGGTTTAATTATGTAAAGTTTGAGTTAAGTCCCTTACATTTGTAAATCTGACACAAAAAATGAATGCGAGGCCCAACATGATGGAACTTGGTCTATGTTCAAAGGGATGAATTATTAATGTCATTGCACTAAGGACGGGAAGCTATGCTACGTTTTGGGAGTTTATTGAGTCTGGGAACGAATTTGAGCACCACTTATCCTATATATTCCTTGCCTATAAACTTAGCCCCATTACAACATTCGTAAAGACTTTATGATCCTTAAGATGGTAAATTTTGATTAGTTGAGTCAATCACTTCAGTAAGCTTATGGTTTTGGTTCATTTGTGCAACTATGTTTAATTTTTATCTTGATGTGTTTGTTTGAGATTTTGCAAAAGTAATTTATGTCTATTATGCGAGCATCTTTTCATACATTTCTTGAGTGCAAACACAAACCCTTACAAAATTGAGTGAATTTATGAGTGCACATCCTTGTGAGTTGATTCATACTTATTTTATTCATGTTGAGATTCATTTCACCATGTTTACTCATTGTCTTACTTGTTGAAACATTTTGTTATCATGTATTAACTCTTGAATTCCATATGCTTAACTGTCTTCTAGTGTAAATCTTTTATGCCAAAATTATAATAAAGAAATTTTGAGACAAATGGTTAAGGGTTTAGTTGTTTTAAATTCGTGGTTTAATTTTAGTATTAGCTAGGGACTAGTAAAGTTTAAGTGTGGGGGTAATTGATAGTTCGTTAATTAAGCTTTATTTTATGCTATTTTATATCCTTTATACTTGACTTTTAATATTAAAACTCCAAAAAATTGGAGAAAATAATATTTTTTTTTGTGTGGGATATTTACAAAAATAAATAAAGCATGGAATTTTGAGCATTTTGGCGAAAGAAACGTCTCAATAGGAATTATAATAAAGAAATTATAGACGAAATTCGATGGATAGATATTCAAATTGCAACCCCAAAAATCAAAGCCCATTATCTGCCCAAAATCCATTTGCTCAATCTAGAAATTCCGGCCCAAAATCCCAGAAGAATCGGCCCAAATTCCATCGAAGCCTTACTGCAGGCTCTAGCCGATCTTCCCTATCCAATTTGGAGTGCACGTGTCGAATCCACCTTGCTCTTGTTAGCGCCTAATGTGTGAAGCCCATTTTCCCCTATTAGCCAGCCCACACTGAAGTTAGCATCTGAGCAGCTGTAAGTTGCCGCCGAGACCCACTCTTCATATTAGCAGGTATGCACCAACTCTCACCTGCTCCTCTGAGCATGTCCATGCCGAAGTACAGCTACCATTTTCAGCAGCTTTTGAATGAAAATCCTACTATGCTTCCAACTGCTCCACTTTTGCCTATTTTTCCAGCTTTTCTAGCACTGATTTTAGCCCAAAATTAGCACACAATCATCATTGTTCATCATTTTATTTTTATTATGTTTATATTTATTTTTGTATTTTATTTTTGGTAATTCTTGACACTTCCTCTATAAATAGGAAGATCATTTTCATTGTAAAGGTTCCCGTTTTAGTCCCTAGTTAGTCCCCATTTTAGTCTCCTTTTTCCCTTTTGTTAGTTCAATTTTTTTTTTCTTTTTTTAGTTCATTTTCTCTCTATTTTTTAGATTTATTTTGGGACGATTTGTTTTTAATATATGTTCTTACATTTTGTTTCTTAATTTCATTTCTTCTTGACTTTGTTCTTGTGACTTTTTTCTTTGAGAGCTCTTAGACACAATTTTATGTTTCCTTAAGAAATACTTAGGCCAGGTATTTTTGATGCAGTTCTAGAGTCTAAGTTCTCATTCTCGTGTTTATTCTTCCATCTTCATAAGGTTTCATTTGCTGTCAGAAAATCTTGTGAATAGCATTCCACTGTTTCCATCAACTTTCGGAATCACAAGCTGTTCTTGGGTTCCGGAAGTGTAACTTTATTTCCTTTACTTAAATTCTTGTGATTGTTTCGATTTTAGTTATAATGCAATATTTGTGCTGGTATTTTCTTTCTAACATTTGTGAATATGAATACAATCTTCATGTGTTTTACTTTTTTAATTTCATTTACTTCATACATTTTAGTGCTTAAACTTTAAATCAATGCTAAGTGTTTATAACCGCTGTTCGGTGCACTTAGTAGAGGACTTGAGAGATTTAATGTTTGACACTCATTTCAAATCATAAACATAAGGTGAATCATATTATAAGTGTTTATGACCGCTGTTCGGTGTATTTACAATATTGAAAAATGTATGCGTGTAATTAACGTAATGAAGGTAGGATTTCGTGATTGGTTCAAATATATGCAAATGCTAGAATGTTGGTAAAATTTGTGTTTGAAGAAAATCCACTTGTACAAAGGTTAAAGTAGAAGTAGAATTAAATTCTTAATTCTTTTTACTTGTTTTCTTTATTATATGATTACAATCTTTCAAAATCCCCTAATTTCATTCTTTTATTCTTTAATTCTTTATTCTTTAGTTCTTTAATTCTTTAATTCATTTATTCATTTATTCTTTAATTCTTTAATTCTTTAATTCATTTATTCTTTAATTCTTTAATTCTTTAATTCTTTGATTCATTAATTCAGTTATTCATTAATTAATTAATTTCATTAATTCTTTCATTCTTTGATTCATTTATTATTTTATTATTTTATTCATTATTCTTTCTCACTTACACATTATTAATGTTCCCTAATTTCTTTAGTTAAAGAACGATCCATATTTACCAATATTACATCTACACAAAAAGGGTTTAAAATGCATAATGCTTAAATTACATGTTTAATTAAATGCGTAGTTCGAGCATTATCATCGGGATGCCTTTCATATGAGCTGTAATAAAAATAGGTCATAGATGGTTCATCATCCCTCTACTCAAATAGCAAACAGTGACTTTTCTTGACAAAAAATGGCTTTCGGGATAATATTGGGATCCTCATCCGTTGGCATTTTGAACATTGCTTGAGTAGGTTCGTATACGGAAACGTCACCGATCATCTAGTTGACTTGGTGATATATGGCTGATAGGTGTTCTAGTACTACCACCATCACATCGATCTCAACTCGAGGCTCTTGTTTCTTGTCAAACAAGACAACCAATTATATAACTTTCAGTAGGTATTTTTCGAATTCTTTTACTTCCTCCTTGGTCATTCCTTGACCATAGATGTGCTGGTTGTCATCTCCAGGTGACTCTTTAATCGGGTCCTCCACATTTTTAGTTTGCTTGATCTCCAAGTCTCCTTGGGGAAAGCCTCCGAATACAAGTTTTCTCTTAATTGTAGAAGTGGTTTCTAAGGTGGTGCTAGAATGCGTATCTCCTTTTCGATCCTTCTCCTCATCCTTATTTATCTTAGGAGGGCTGGTTAGCTCCATTTTAGTTGCTAGAGGTGTCGTTGGCTCTTTGGGAGGCCTTGCCCCTAAGCCTTTCTTAGTATGAAGGTATGCAGTGTACTTTCTCTGGATCATTCTCTTGGTAGTTCTTCCTAACTTCTTGGGTGGCATTCCATCCTTTCCTATCATATACCAATTTCCCTCCTGAATTGTGGCTTTTAAAGTTCGGCCATTTTGGTGGCCTGATCCTGAGAAAATGGCTTTTTACCTTGTGATTTTTGTTGGTAAATTCATCCCCTAGTTTACTGACTGGTTGTTCGCTCTTACTTCCTTCCAATGTCACCTAATTTATAAGATGTGGAGTCATGTGGCGTCTTGGTTTTGAGGATATATTAACCATGTTTCTGCTTAATACGTCCAGAGGAACGTCATCCAGACTTTACTTTGAACATCTCGACTTTGCTTTAACATCTAGAGCCGAGGCCATATGAACATATTTTGTTTGACACTCTTTGCATAACAGTTTTTTATCCTTATCTGTGGAAAACACCAGCCTGGTTTGGTCATTGTGTGATTGCTCTCCTTTTGTTGATTTGGTATATTTTTAAGACCATCGAAGATTGACCATGTTGACTGATGGTGTCGGGAATGGATTTGTATCCCCTCCCATGAGGACCTTGGGTATCAGTGGAAACATAATGTGCCCCTAGTTGACCAGCTTATGGATTATATCCCTAAATTGAACACAGTTAGCTATGCCATGGTGTAACGACATGTGCCATTTGCAAAATTGTTTGCCCTTGAGATCTTCGGGTTTGGAAAATTCTTGCTTGGAATCTTGTTTGATTCCTTAGCCCTTACGAGCTCATCATAGATTTCTCCTACCATGGTAAGGCAACCAAAATAGGAACCAAACATCGGTGTTTTATTTACGAATAGGCCGTCGCTTGGCATGATCGGCTTCTCCTCCTACGCTGGCTTAACTAGTGACCTGAGGGTCACTGGTCCATTCCCTGGAGTCTAGATCTCCACCATTGCCAATTCTAACTCATGTTCCTCTTCCATATCTCTAATTCTTTTTGGAGTTACTGGTGCTCCAATTGGTGTACATGAATTTTATTTTTATAGAACGGTGGAACTTTAGGGTTGTGTCTTTGTTGTTATTCTTCCTCGAGCAATCTTTCGAATATATTTGCTGACACCACTATCTTTTGGAGATTAGAGAATGTAGTATCATCGAACTTCTTCCTCAGGGAAAACTTCAAGGCTCGTTGTACGATAGCCACCATCTGGGCATTGTTGATAGGAAACTTGCACTTCGTTTTCATCCTTTTGAACCTGGCGATGAAGTCCTCAGTGGTTTCATGCTCATCCTTCCTGAGGGCGACCAAGTCGCTGATAGTGATCTCAGACACAATCTTGTAGAGCTCATCATTAAACTTGGCTTCCATTTGCTCCCAAGTATGGATGGATGTTTCTGGTAATGAAGTGTACCAAGAGAAAGCATCCCTAGACAGAGAACTACTGAACAACCGTAACTTGAGGTACAACCACACATTGGGATGAGAACCTCCCAATGTGTTCCAAGGATAATGTGCTGCCATCTCCATTAAAGAGTCTGAATGTTAGCGGCTTGAAATTCTTGAGGAAAAGGTTGTCCTGGTCTATATAAGTCGAATAAGGCTTTCTACAAGTCATGACAATAATTCTCTGTGGTGGTGTTTTTTAGCCTGTTATCAGACACCTTAGCTCGTTCATTTCATTCATGAGGGCACAATAGTATGTAGCCCGGTATGACCCACTATCAGGGGGAGTCTCCTCGTCTGATCCTGCATCATCGGGATTGGACTTCTTCTAGGAGTTCAATATTCTTCTGGTTTTCTATGGGATTGTAGGTTTGATCTCTCCCTAGCCATTAGGTGGCTAGTTTCTAGAAAGTAAGCCAGACTCAAATATTGGAAATTCCTGACGAACTATGCTTGTCTCCAAGATCTCAAAACCCATTCTGTAACGGCCTGAATCTCGAGGAAAATTTAAAATTGGAAAATAGAAAGGAAAATGATCATTTTGCCCTAATAAAGTCAAATAGTTGACTTTTGATATTGACATCTTTTGGAAATTCCGAGATGATCGTTATGAACGTCTCGAGATCCCGAGTTCATAGACAGATAGCACGCCAACATTGAAGTTCAGATGAGTTTACTATGGATCTAAAAAGAGTAAGGGTATTTTGATAATTTTAGTTTCGAGGGCGTTTTAGTAATTTCACACTAAGAGATAAGTGTGATGGGGACACCTGTGCTTATCTCTTCTTCGTTCGTACTGTTTTGGTGTGTGTGTGCCGCCATTTATGGCGGTGGTTTTGGGAGGTGGGCTTGGTGTAAAATCGTGAGGAATTCTAGGAGGAAAACAGAATTAGGGGAGTGAGACTGAGATGGAAAGAGATCGAAAGAGGGAGAAAATAGTAAAAGAGAAAAATAGACCTGTGAGTTTAAACCCAAGAAATTTTCTCGCGAGCTTAAATCGAGTTTGCAAAATTGGACTAATGTTGCTCAAATTGAGATATGAATTCTTTTCCTTGAGACATTACGAGCAAACCCATCGCAAAATCGCAGACAATTACTCAAGGATGAACCTGAAACTGAGTTCGAAATTTGAATTTCGAAGTTGGAACGAGTTCGATGATTATGTGATAGACGCTCAGATGCTATATCCCTGAGCAGACCCTCAGATGCTATATACCTGAGTGGCTATGTAATGCTATGATAGTTACATATATTAAGGATGGGTTGATTTTGTGTGTGACTGTTTTGATGTTTTGTGGATAATTTTGTTGGAGATTCACTATAATTTTGATTTTGAGCATAAAAAGTGAATTTTCTTTCGCTAATCCTTTCCTTTTTTTATGCGATTTTATATCACTTTCTTTTGTTGAATTAAAAGCATTTTTCTGTATGTGTGCATAGATGTTAAAGAGGAGGGTGTATAGTAGTTTTCCTTAACTTTTTTTAAAATGTTACTTTTTCTTCTTTAGAAAGGCGGTATCGGGAATAGGGGCACCAAATCTGATGCTCATGAATCTATATGATTTTTTCCTTTGTCAGGTTTCGTGGTCCCCGATGTTGGAACATTAGTGTTCTTATTTGAAGTCGTATCACGGATAGATAGGTCTTGAACTTGACGATTAAGAGCCTCAATCTGGAAACTGATGGGAGATAGGATATCCTTAAAGATCTTAGCGAGCACTTCTCTGGCCGTGACTTGATTTTTGATATCCTTCAATGCTCCATCAAGTGGTGACTCCATGTTAGCTTGCGTGGTTGGTAACTCAGGAGCCATTTCTTGAGAAATTTCCTTTAAAAATCTCTGTTTAGCATCTTGGCGTTGCTGAGTATACTTGAACTTGGGCATGCACTAAGAAGAGTCCCACTGAGCGTGATATTTTCCTCGTTTTAGGAGTCAAATGTCTTTAGGAAACCTTTGCTGGACCTCCACGCGGAATCTGGTCTACAGATCTAGGGAGGTAGACCACTCGTGGGAATCTCTTTTCTTGTGAAGGGTGAAGTGTAGAGATGTTGGTTGGGCCGAGTGTGATGGGCCTTTAGCCACGGTCGATCCTTAGATGGGCAGACTAGGAAGCAAATGAGATTTTCAACTCAAGTGCAGGCATGCCACTAGTAGAGAACTGCTATTAGGCAATATAAATGAGTTGTAACAGCCTAGAAAGTCGAAGAAAGAGAATTCAGGAAAAATTAAGTAAAAAAACGATTTTATAGCTATAAAGTCAAATAGTTGAATTTTTGATATGGAAATCTTTTGGGGATTCCAAGAAGACTGTTACGAAGGTCTCGGGATCCTGAGTTCATAAACAGTCGGCACTCTAAATCAAAGAACGTATGAGTTTGATTCGAGTCAAAAACCCTTAAGGGTATTTTGGTAATTTATGCTTGAAGGACATTTTGGTCATTTTGCTTGGATATATTATTAGATGAGTCTAGAAAGACCTAGCACCTTCTCCTCTTATTTAAATCTCTTTCTACCAACTTATATGCTTATATATTTGTGTATGAGGTTGGGTTGGGTGGCATCGATGGGTAAGGACCGAAAAAAAAAGAAAAAAAAAGAAACACCCAACCGGCTAACCCATGAGGAAAATGAGAGAAAAACCTCAAGGATTGAGGGAGAGAACCATGGATGAGAGAAGATGATCAAGGGAGGAAGAAGGAAGATGTTGGGATTGTGAAGGATTTTGAAGGAGAGGACGAAGAGTGAAGGGTAAACGAGGACCTGAAAGGCTTGAAATTCGGGATCTTTGTTATGGGAAAAGAACTTGGGAACTGAGCAACTGTGTGTGTTCTTGAGGACAACAAGATCGTTTTGAAGAAATAAAGGAGGATTTTGGACATAGAAACGAGGTGAAAACGGACTTGGAAACTATGGCCGAAGTGCAAGGATTCGAACCATATTATGAGGTAAGTTTTCTTGATTCCAATCTCATAGAGCTAATTTTTTTTATAGACTTAAGATGATTTTGAATGTTTAAACCATGTAAAATGGTGATGGAAATGTCGTGTTCGATCTGGCTCATGGCCGCTGGGTCCAGCGACCCGGTTTGGATTAAAGTGTGTGTTAATTGAAATGATTAGTGACCCTCATAAGTGATTTTTAAAATGAGGTGACGTTCTCGGATTTTATGCGAAAACATGCAATGCGGTTCGACTGCATGAACAGTACGTGCGAGTGGACTTTATTTTCTCGAAACCCTATGCATGCATTTTTGTATGGTTTGCATGTTTTCCGAGAAATTTGTTTATATTATGTTTTGCCTTTATATACTGAATTTTGGAAATTCGTTTTTATAATTGAAATGACTTTCCCACATGGTTTTGATGGTATTGGATTGATTGGAATTTATACGGATGTTATGGATTATTTTAACGACACGATTTACGAGGTTTTGGCATAATTTATAATTTGGGTTAAGGCCCGGGTTTTGAGGTTTGGTTTTGGTTTCTGAACTTGGTTTTTGTTATGAAAATGAAATGCGAGATGATTATGTGATTTCTAGATATATGTGGCATGATTGGATATGATTGCTGGACATATGTGTGATTTACGATGTGATTGGACAACCCTCCTCGAATTGTGGATTGGTTGTCGGGCATACTTGATTGTCGGACAACCCTCTATATATGTGGCAAAGCTCTATTTTCCTGAGGCGGATTACTTGGACTAGTACCCCAAACGTCTATAGTCGGGCTCTGTTTTCTTGGGATCGGTCGACACCCAGACGTCTAGAGCTGGGCTCTATTTTCCTGGGTAACACCTGGACATCCAGAACGAGGCTCTATTTTTCCGGGCACTCGGACTTCCAGAGCGGGGCTCTGTTTTCCCGGGTGATTTAGCCTAGTGGTAGTGTGCATATGATTTGATGATTGAGATTCTAGCATCGAGGATGGGTTGATTTGGTTTGATGGGTTGATTTGGTTTGATTGGTTGGTTCAGTATGGTTGGTTTAGTGTGATTGTTATGGTTGTGCGTTGGTGTGTTCGTATTTGTGTTGGTACTTGATATGGGTTTATATGGACATGTTTTTGGATATTACTGGTTTTCTTATAACTATGCGTCCACTAGGGTATCAAAGTTACTTACGGAGTGGAGGCATGAACTCACGAGTATACTAGTATCTCTTGTTTGACAAGGTTTCGAGGGTAAACTTTGTATTTTGGTTTACTTATCAGACGGGAGCAGGACCCCGGTGTGGTTCACGAGGTATTTTAGGGTTGGGTCCTGTCATGAGTTCTGTTTTCGGCACAAGAACCTTCAATCTGATCAAAGCAATTGTTAGGAAGGCGGACAAGAATTAGCATGCGATGTTCTTTTTTTACCTTTTTCAAGGACCTCAAATATTTTCTTTCCAGCATAGTCCAAGTTCATAAGTTATTTCTGCATGATAATCAAGTTGACGACGTTGTTATTTCAGTAGTCAAATGGTCAGTGGTCCCAGATTTTCTCGAGTCAAAATCAAAATATTCGGACCAATACACAAAGATGGTATCCCGACTTAGTAAGTCGTGAACCACATTTGAATGGTGTATCCCGAGTACCAATTAAATACTTAGAAAAATCTAATTTATATTGAAATGGAAATGGAAGTACCAAGTACAAGAACCTTAAAGTACTGAAATTGAATAAAAACTGAAATTACAAGTACGAAAAAGTAAACTATTTCCTTCGCATTTAAGCTTGTATCAAGCAAAAAATTTCAGAAATCATCAACTGAAATGAATATCAGTCGGAAATCATGTCATGGGATGACAGAGTACTCAAAAGTGATGGAAAGACATCCAAAAGGAAGTTTGAGTTCCTTAGTGACTCGCCATGAGTTGGCAGTCGGGATGATTTTCCGTGAATCAGTAGTCGGGATGCCTTTCTGTAAGTCGATAGTCAGAATGACTTTCCGTGAGCCGGTACCCGATATAATCAACTTGTATGACACTGAATGGTCATAAAGGAAGTTAATCTTCTGCAAACCTTGATCGACAATCCAAAAACTGGCAGTTGGAAATAGGGCAATCCTTTTGACATTGAGCGGTCAAAAAGAAGGTAATGTAGGGAGAAGAAGCCAATAATTGTGACATTGCTGCTAGAATGGTCGGAAAGATGGTTAGACATTTGCATAAATGCCTCGAAGAGGTGAGAGGTGAACCTACATCTTGATTTCCTAGGTTGAAAGAAGTAGTTCTTGCCACAATGACTAGCCTTTTAAACCATGAAACCTTTGTTAAAAAGTGTTCATAGGTTCAGAAATTGATGGAGATCAATTTGTTGAGTTTGATTAGTTGATTGTCGGTCATTTGAGAAGCTAAGTTGTTCTCTGTTTATAGGCGGTGAAAAAACTCTCAACTTGCCAAGTCATGTCCCGCGTGGGTCTCATGTTGGCCTTTTTTTTCTGTTGAAATGCTCTCCCTTTCCTCTATTTTCTTCGTTTGTTAGCACCGCTCATGATTTTCTTTTTCTCCACGTTCAAAGTTGCTTGAGCTAGACTTGTTTCTTTGCTTTGGGAATTTAATTTCCACGAGCCATTATTTTGGCACATATGTGATTTTTTTGGGTGTAAATAATTGTATTAGAATAACTCAACCAATCTTCAGTCTTAAGTTCTTAACAATTCAAATTAAAAAACGTAGCAACTATTATAGAACTAATTAAGATAAAATTAGAAAACAATAGCCACCCGGTTACTTATTACTGCAAGGAGAATCAGAGATCTTTTTCTAAATTAGGGTTCACTTGAACTGACTAAACGGATCAAAGCCTCCTGCTTGATTCTGGCCCTGGGCACCAAAAGATGATGAGGACCCTGCGGCGCTACCACCGGAGGAAGACACATCCTTAAATAGCGTTGCCATAGAGGGGTCAATCATACCCAGGCCATGCTGGGCTCCAAAAGGAAACCCCGGCCCATAAGGTGGTGGAGGAGGAGGCAGCATAAGATGTGGCCCAACAGGCCCAAATTCCAATCCGCGCTCCCTCCTGATGAACTCTCCTCTGAGGGCAGTGCGGTCGGAGACATAAGGAAACAAAATTGGAAATTAAAAAAACTCATGCATTCAAAACTTATTCCACTTACGTACATTGAAAGAGACAAATTACGGTTACATTATTAGTGATTACATATTTAACGATTCAGTATTTGATAATGGGACTTTTTTCAATGAGCAATTACGAAAATAGACTATTAATTTATGCGTAAGCATAATTATTTATTTCTTTGTTTATTTGGGATAGATTATTGATTCTATCACAATGAAATTATTGATTTTTTAGATCGTATGTGATAAGAACACCGATATTAACTTCTTGTAATTTTTTATTTCTAAATGAAGTTCACTTGTTCACAAAATAAAAAAATAAAAAATTGTATGTGTACAAACTATAAATAGCATAGACAACTATACACTACAAAAAAAGTTCAGTTGCCCGACGAAATTTTGCCCGACAGAGGTAATACCTAGCCCTGGGCATGGTTCGGTATGATTCGGTATGGAGGTGATACCGGAACCGTATCAAATAATTTTAACCAATTCGGTATGGTATGGTATTTCTAAATATAAAATTGATGCCGTACCAATTATGTTCGGTACGGTTTCGGTATGATTTTCGTTTTGAAGCCAAATTCATAATTTCATTTATTTATTATTTGATTCAATGTCTAAAAGCAACATTTTGATAAAATTGAGAAATTAGGACTCTTGTTGGCTAACAAATATTGCTCAAAATGTATAGAAAATACATAACCGAATCAATCTCAATACATCAACTAAAATTAACAACATTAACTAAAAATCCTAACAAACAATTAAATCCATCAACTAAAAAACTCTTAAAATACAATTAAAGCTATCAACTAAATTAATATACAATTAAATCTATCAACTAAATTAATATACAATTAAATCCATCATTAGCTATTACATTATTAGGAGTTTTTTATTTTTGAATTTAATTTAATTTTTAATTAATTAAAAAAATTAAAATCGGTTCGGTTTCAGTATGGGACGGTATTCTGTAACATCGAAACTGATCCCGTATCGATTTAAACCGGTACAGTATCAGTACGGTGCCGATCATACTTTCGATTTTACTATTCAATTTTTTTCCGGTTTGGTATGATACAGGACGAAATGGTTTCGATATTTCGGGATAATATGCCCACCCCTAGTAATACCCGAAAAAGCTCACTTCACCCGATGAAATTTTTTTTTGGGCCTTGCCCGACGATTCTCGCGTCATTTTCAGGTGATTTGACTAATGCCGACGAATTGATTTTAATTCGTCGGGTAAATCTCTAGCCCAACGGGTTGTTACCCGATGAATTTTAATGTTACCTACAAATTTTATTGTTGCCCGCCAGGTAAAATCTTTTTTTCTTGTAGTGATATATCTTATGTATCATTTCAAACTGAAAAAAATCTGAATAGTAAAATCAAAATAATGATCGGTACGGTACCAATACCGAATTAGTTCAAATCGGTACATGATCAATTTCGGTGTTGGAGAAATCCATCCCGTATCGAAATTGAACCAAATTGATCTCATTATAAATAATTAAAAGCCTAAATTAAAAAAAAAACATGCCAGATAGGAGAGGACCTTCTCTGTCTCGTAGTCGCTATTTTATAATTTACAGTATTCATTATAAGAAAAGTTCACTTGCTTGACGAATCTCGCTCTACTCGACGAATATCGCGCCGCAGGCGTGAAAATTTTATTTTGACCTTGCCTGACGAAATTTAATTTTTCCACGACGAATCTCGCGCCGTTTTTCAGGTGATATGATTTTGTCCGATGAATCTATCTTAATTCGTCGGGAAAACCTCTAACCCGACGGCTTGTTACTCGACGAATTTTATTATTATCGGATAAATCATTTTTTCTTGTAGTGATTGCATGAACAAATCAATAGGAATGGACCCTAATAGATCACTACCTCACATTTATCTGCTGCTTCATTAGCTAGCCAGCCAGCCTACTAAATATATATATGTCCATCATTTTATTTTGTTTCTTTCAATTACTTCCTCTCCTTTCCTTTCATACCTTGTTTAATTAATTCATGTCTAAATGCAAATCAATCTTTGTTGTGTTGTACTATATGCTACATATTAATTGGAAGCAATGATGAAAATATAGGAAATATCGTTGATATATCGGTCGATATTTCGCTATTTCTGACCAGCGACATGTAAGAATAGGGGAGAGGGGTGGAGGAAGAAATTGAGCGAAAGTTCAACATTTTGTCTTGTTTCGTTATTTCCATCACTTTGTCTTGTTATAATAAATTTGATTAAAATGATCGAGATACGGCCAAATTTCATGAAAATCAGAAGTAAAACCATCGATTTCTAGTCGGGTCATGCCACGCGGGTCGAAAAACTTGAATCGCAGACCCGCGGGAGGAAGAAGATGACTGTTAAAAGTGTTAGTTTGTATTTTATATATTATACGATACTTATATTTTCAATTAGACTAGGCCAGTCGAGTTGGTTTAGGTTTTGGCTAAAAAACCCAAGGTCTTCGGTTCAAAACCAACCAAGCACATTGTTGAGTTTTTTAATTTTATTTATTTTTGTTTTTTCCAAATTTTCAACTTTGTTTGTCCTTTTTTTTTTCCAATTTTAAATATATCAATTCTTTCCAATTATTGAACAAAGATTGACTCTATTTTTTTGTCCTTTTTTTTTTCCAATTTTAAATATATTTACTCATTTTATAATTTTTCTTCCATTGAAATTTTTTTTTTATGCTTATTGTGATGTTTTTAATTGTATTAACATTCAATTGTAGTAATTCACTTCAATTTATGTTTATATTTAAAATTTTATATTATTAGTCATCGGCAGAAGCCGCAGAACCATATTATATCATATCATTCATCATATATTTATTATAACAAAATCATTTGTATAGTTTTTATTAGTCATATATAACCATCATTGGGTACTTAAGTTTTTCCTCATAGTTTCATTCCAAATTTCCAACTTTTAGACCGAATTTCTATTATTTTTGTTGACCGTCAACGATATCAATATCGATATCGATATTTGGGACGAGATATCCATAAATTTGACTAGGGATATATCCGTTGATATCGATATTTTCATCCTTGATTGGAAGAAAGCACTAAGTCTAATGTAAAATTAGAACAAGCAGCAAAGGAATAAGAGAGCATTTGTACCTAGCTAGCTCGTGTGTTTATATCTCATTAGTTAATAGAAATAGACATAATAACATAGCAGTTGACAGAAGGTCATTAGCTGCTAATTAAATCATCCATTAGTTTGAGCTTAGGTACATTTGTCTGTAATTCCTTTAGAGCTTGGAGCACTCGGTTTTGAATTGATTCATATTTAAAATAGTTTCCAAAAGTGGTATAGGGTTTGAACTTGGAAGGAATTAGTTATGAATTGGTACAAATTTAAAACTCAAAATAGTCAACTCCATATGAATAGATTATATATATGAGCAGAAACCTTAGTACAAAATAGTCTCATATATATGATCAAATTATACATATATTTTTTTTTTATAAATTTTGGCTCAACTTTATTTTGAGCAATTTTGACTCAAAACCGAAATCGTATTGAACACAATTGGTACGATAAAATCCGGTATCAATTTCACATAATAAAATATCAAATCATACCAAACTGATTAAAATTAATTAGTACGATTCCAATATCATCTTTATATCGTATCATACGGAAGTGCGTCCATAACTAATTTTAACACATACCAATCTGAAGACGCATTTTTTAAAATAGAAAAAAAAAAAAAGATATGGAACATTCCTAGATCTGGTCCCATTAAACTTCTACTAGGGCATGCAGTTTGGTGGGAACGATATTCACCGTTGGATACTAAAGCATTACTATTCATGGTTGAAATTAAAGCATTTGAGGTAATTAATTAGTAATTAAATATTTATTTTATTTTTGTATCGGTAAGATAACATGCACAACTTACAAAACATACACACTCTTTCTCTCTCCCCCTCTTTTAATACCATAAACACCTCGTATTTCTCTCTCTCTCTCTCACTCTGTCTGGAATCTGAATTCACCACAAGGCTTGTGGCAACTCCATATTCGTTTTTCGTTTCATTATCATTGTCATTGTGTACAACAAATGTTTCATTTTGACTATTTAGTATTGAAACTGAAAAATATAAATAGAAAAGATCGGCACACCAATGATATTTCAGTTAATTAAATTTTAAATATTTTTTTTTTCTATTGACCCAGCTTGTTCATCCGAAGTTTATTTTTGCATTAATTCTACGCAGAGAAAAAAGGAAGGAAAAAAAAAGTTCTACGCCTGTCTATGAGGAAAGAAAAATAATCGTCGGTATATATATAATTAATCTGCACAGATACATGTACGTAATTGAATGTTTTTTCTGTCAGAATATTTTTGAAGAAAAATAGAGAGAGTTTTTATTGAATTCACATCAATATCTAGCTATGCCATTAATGATTAAAGGGATTATATATAACTTTTAATTTGAACCATTGGATACTAACAAATCTAAAAACTCAAAACGAGTGTAAACTTTGTGTAAAAATAGTTGTCGATCCCTTGATCTTAACATGATATATATATATATATGTATGTATATATTATGAAGGAGAGGCTACTAGAAAACAACCAAAATGTTTTTGAGCAGCCGTTATGCTCAAACAGCTAGCTAAGACGTACGGTAAAAAAGATGATGAGTATTTCCACCGGAAATCTCATACATACAACAAAAACACATGTTATTCTGGAAAAATCAGGCATATGTAAACCCGAAGACGAAAACCCTAAACAGATGATATATATATATATATATATAAGAAATTAACACAAAAGAAGCTGAGACAGAGTGACAGACATATATATAATTAAAGACACATGGAAAAAACTAAACCAATAATGCAGGATCCTAAGGCGGAGGTTTGAGATCAGGCTTGGAACAAAATATTTTCTCGGGAAAAAAAGAGAGAAATGTAGAAGTTTTTGAGAATAAACTTCTGAAAGCAAAATGACATACATGCAATACAAATCTATGAACAAATATAAAAAAAAAAATGATCAGAAAGCCCAGTAGATCGAGCTAAGCTCTACTTTTTATACATTGTTCATAATGTCATATAGTGATGAAAATAATGAAACGGTTAATTAGAAAATGAATATATAAGTAATAATTAGAAAGATTTTACCAGCAGTAGGAGGGTTTGGGTTTGAATTTGCATGTCTGCTGCGAGATTGGCCGTTCATACGTTCCATGAGGAGGACTCTTCACTGTTACACAGCTAGCTTTCTCTTTCTCTTTCTCTCAATCTTTTTTATTTTATTTATTTGTCTGTCTGTGTTGAATGGGCAGTGGTGGTGGTCAACTGAATTTATAGCTATACCAGCATTCCTAGGGTAAAGTCGGAATTTCTCCAGTACAGCGCTATGTACTGGCGTACGACTCATTTTCAGCCATTGGATCAGAATCCTTTTGATCTGATGGTTGTCTTGTTAGAAATACAGAGTGAAAAGAAAGAAATGAAGCCGTTGGTTAAAAAAGGTTCGTCCTTCTGCTTTCCATTGATACGTTTCTTCCTCTTTCTTTCTTACGTACGTTGACCGAGCGGTTGGTGGTTGGTTAGAAAAAAAGACAGATTTTGATGAGATCGGATGGCGACAATGGTGTCGCTAAATCAAGGTTGGCGGCCTGAGATTGGAGAGGTACAGCGGCGGCGACATTGAGTAGCTGTTTCCGGTGTCCATTGAGTTTATAAACACACACCTCCAGTTTTGTTTAATTAGCTCTTTGTCTTTGTGGGTTCTGGACCATATGCTTTTTTGTTTGATATATGAATTCTTGATGATATAATGAAAGGTGATCATGGGAGAGCAAACAATTGATTTTGATGTCATGCTAGAGAGACAGGGAGATGAACTGATGTTGATTCATCTTCATCATCACAGCTTCAAAGAGGTACAGCTAGAGATCGATTGACAGAAAAAAATATATTGAAAATTTCTAATAAAAATCATAAAGCTAAATCATAATATACTACAGTACGTTAAATACCTATAAATTAATTAATAACCGTGTGAGATCTATAAATTCTATTATTTAGCAAGATATTAATTAATGAAAATAATTTAATAGATAAGTTGAATTTTAATTTATCTATTTAATTCCATTTTGTTTTATCTGACACATTATTTTAATTCTTTTTATCTTATTTAATTTTTTTAATATACAGTCTAATAAAAATGATATCATATTTTATCCTATATTAGATTTTCATACGGTAATTTTGTGACATGTGTTTTATCTACATTTAAACATTGATAAATAAACTCAATTTTCATCCTCTTATCACACTCTTTTCTTCATATTAAAAATTTAACACTATGATATTTCTCTTACTAAATTCAGCCATGAAATGTGGTGTTAAAAAAATAAATCAAGCTCACAAGAAAGATTATGAAAATAGACATAAAACAAGAAACATGTGCTCGTATATTATTCGCGCTATAGCAGAATATCAAAGTTCACTTTCCAGTCCACCTAACCAACCAAGTTCACAACCTAGTCTCAAAGTCGTTAATCAACATAGGCATATGCATGCCCTTTTTCTTATGATATGATGGATTACTTTGTGCTACGATTGGTGTATTTCGATCACGGTTTTCATAGACGCTATAGATGCAGAATTTGACAACATATTGCAAGATGTTTCTCATGACAATTACTTCTTACAAAGATTAGATGTCCTCGGCGTACTCAGGTTGACTCCACATGCAAAGATTACATGTGTTAAAATGCTAGTATACAATTCATCAGCAAGCCAATGTGATCAGCTATATAGGTTGGGGGTCCAAACAACAATTGAATTCATGATACATTTCTGCAAAGAAATTGAATACCTTTATACCAACGAGCACATGCGATCTTCAACATACACAGATTAAAGGCTCACAAAGAAAATTTAGCAACTGTGTTTCCAGGTATGCTTGGTAGTATTAACTATATGCACTCGCAATGGGAAAACTGCCCAATAGGCTGAGTAGGAGCGTATATAGGCTACAAAGAGACTTTTACTATGATCTTAGAGGTTGTTGCTTCATATAACACATGGATCTAACATGCCTACTTTAGAACTGCAGGATCATATAACAATATCAATGTTGTATGGGCGTCATTAATTAGCATTTGATGAACGGGAGAAGGACGAGCACCAAAAATGGTGTACAATGTCAATAGCCATGAATATAAAATGCAAGACCGGTCCAAACACTTGAAGACCTAGGGCAAGAATACAAATTGTGCCAACAATTCACACATAATTATTAAAAATATAACTTTTATAAATTTATTGTTTCTTTTTTATATTGTGAGACCTCGTTAAAAATTTCAATCTACATCATGAAAGGTGAAATCAAAACAGAAGTTCCGATTGAAATTTTGATTGTTATTGAATTGGTGCTTTTTTCCCTTTTTAATTTATTTTTGGTGAAAGCTTTTTTCTTCTTCTTGGTTTCTGTGCCAATCTATATGTTAAACAACATCACTTTAAGTTTTTTCTTATTTTTTAAATTATTTTTTTTATGATTTTTGACATAATATATTAATCGAGCCTTATAGTGTTTTGGACACAACACGAGGGCCACTCTTGCTGACAAGACCCATCCCGATTATCCCTCGATAGTCGTGAAGGATCCTGCTCCCGTCTGACAATAACACAAAATACCACAAGTAACCTTACATATATACATATATAACATAACAAACGATAAACATTGTTAGACAAGGGATAGTTAAGTTTTCCAGGACCGTTGACCTCACAAGTTTGACTAGTCAACAAGTTTACAGAGTATAGGTAATATTACAAGTAGGGATCAAAATCCTACTCTGTAAGGTGTCTGACTGCGCAACGGTCTACTTATTCCTCTGCCTCGTTACTAGCCCCTGTACATGTGCACTCGCCTGGAGGGTAAATAAAATATCAAAGGTATGAGTGGACAAAAATAAACTTTTAGAAATACATTTATCAAAATACATTCTTACTCTCCAGTTTCATAAACATGCATGCATATCATAAATCATGAGTAAAATATCAAGGCACAAACATAAATCTCAAACATCAATAAAACCACGGGACATATTTCCATATCCAATCTCATATAGTCACGTTATCCCTGCAACGTGTGCAAATCAATAGGCTCAAGGACCGCTCAAAATCCGAGCATCCGCCGCTGTGAACACATCACCAGCTGGCAATCCAGATAGGCATGAACACATCACCGGCTGCACGACAACAGACCGTACTACGTGACCTCTCCGGGGTACACACATCTATCCCGGAGGCGAGTGTTATCTCCAGGGTTCATTCTGGGGAAACACATTCCCAACCGGAAGCCCTAATATCGAGGGTGCACTTCGGGGGAAACATATTCCACCTTGAAATCCATAATATCGACAACATATCATCATCATGAAAACCAGTGAGAAACAATTGCATTTGAATTCAAAACCATTTTCAACACAGGGTCTCAGCCCAAAACATAATTTCCTCAAAATCCGTAAAACTAGAGTCCCGATTATTTCATAAATCTGAAAACCGTCAATCTCAACATGTAATCACATGGAAATACCAATCCAATCAAAATCACATTTCCATTGGGTCTCACGCCCAAAATATCAATGTCACGCACATCCGTGCAACCGCAACCTCAGTTTCCGTTTTCACATAAATCCACAAAATATATCCACAAAGCATTTCAAATCCATCAAATTAATTTCTCGACTCATAACTCGAGTAAAAACCAGTCTCAAATCCCGGGCCTAGCCCCAAAACAACAATATCACAAGTTTCCCAAAAATCGTGCCCAAAGTCAATATAAAACAATATAATATTCCCAAAATCTGGAAATCATCATATCGAAACATCAACCATGCCAAATCATTCAAAATCATATCATAAAGCATTTAAAACATATATGCATCCATTCAGGGTAGAAAACAAAAGTCCACTCACACACCGTCCTGATTGTTCAGTCTCGAGCTGTTCGTTCTCTTCCGACGTCCTGGGAATATTCTGGCCTGTCAAACAAAGTAATTTAAGGTTACTAGGTTATCACATAACCACACATAGGAATTCCCTAATCGTCGGAATTTAATAATATTATTTAAACACAAACTATACTCTTCGGGTACTCGAAACTACTCCGAATCCATATCCGATTGACCCGAAACCAACGCCAATAGGTTCGTATCATCGAGAACATGAAAAAGTATGTTGGACCCATCCCCAGAAACCCAGCCACGCGTCCTGACGTGCCTCCGCAAGCGGCTGCGCGTGAAAGCCACGCGCTGTGTACAGTACTGCTACAGTCGGCTCTCTCACCCGATTCTCTGTTAAACGGGTCGTGAACCCGCAATCAGATCCGGTAAAATCTTCCTCAATCCAACCTCGATTTCTTTCGTTCTTTAACCTGGTTTCATCTAAACCATCTTAATTTAGGCTCTGTGAATTTAATTGCTTCAATTACAACCGAAATCCTCATATCCCACGATGAACTCTCAAACGGGTTTCGTTATCGGGCTCACTTAATTCGTCCCAGTTTTCCAAATTAATTTACATAGAGAGCATCGTGAGAGTGAAGTAAACATTTCTACATAATCAATTTTACCAATTCTTACCTCCAGCTATTTGAACCCAAGCTCAATTTTGTGAAGAGAGTGGAGCTTCTGTTCTTGATCAAAACAGTGTCGTTTTCCTTCGTTTTGATTTTGTACTGGTTCGAAACGGTCTCAGAAGGTTGAATCCAATTGTAATTTTGATCCTTGAGGCTTAGAACTTTCAATTCAAATTTTACTTTGTTTTTTTTTTTCAAATATTCGAACACGGGTTTTCAAGTCTCCTCTCACTCCCTCGTTTTTATCCTTCTATTTTCTTGCTCTCACTCTCTCAATTTTCCAGGTTCCTCAGGTGAATCAATTGGTCTCTGGATGGTCGAAGGAGATCAAAGAATGTGTCCTCTGTTTTTGTATAAACGTTTGTTTTTCCCTTTGAATTATCATTTGAAATGATAATGACCGATTCAATCTCACCCGTGGCACTTCAGCCTCTAAACCTTCATTTAAGGTGACATGTGTCACTTGGGGGTGGCAGGAGACATCTCCCTTGTGACTCAGCTAAATTTCGTCGTTTGACCATTTTGCCCCTCATGTGAAAAATTACCATTTTGCCTCTCCACTTCATAGACCCATAACTTTTTCATCCGAGGTCTGTTTTCGACGTGCCACCTGTCTACGGATTCAGTGTCTCGAGACTTCACAATGGTCCTCAAAACATGTACAAAAAGTATTTCGAACAAAAAGTCAACATTTAACCACACCCCTCCAAGGGTAAAAACGTCATTTTATATATTATTTTATAATTTTACATAATTTGGATTTTCGGGGCGTTACAACCTTCCTCCCTTAAGAAATTTCGTCCCCGAAATTTCAATGAAACAAATACGGATACTGCTCTCGGATCTGTGTCTCGGGTTCCCATGTGGTCTCTTCCAAGTTCTGATTTCTCCAAAGAACCTTCACTAGGGGAATTGTCTTTCGGCGAAGCACCTTATCCTTCCGATCCAAGATCTGTACAGGCTGTTCCTCAAAGCTTAAGTCTTCCCTGAGCTCAATGGGTTGTTCTTCTAACACATGGGACTCATCATACACATATTTCCGCAACTTTAACACATGGAATACATCATGGACCCTGGGAAGCTCTGAAGGTAATGCTAATCTGTAAGCAACCCGGCCAATCCTCTCAACAATCTCATATGGTCCGATGAAACGGGGGCTCAATTTCCCGCGCCTGCCAAATCGTACTATGCCTTTCCAAGGAGATAACTTCAGAAAGACCCAATCTCCAACTGCAAATTCAAGATCTCTGATCCGACGATCCACGTAGCTCTTTTGCCTATCCTGGGCTGCCTTAAGCCTATCTATGATGAGCTTAACTTTCTCCGTCGCCAGATCTATCAATTCGAACCTAGAAAATTTTCTTTCGCCCACTTCCGTCCAACACAAAGGGGTTCTGCACTATCGTCCATATAAGGCTTTATAAGGTGCCATCCCAATACTCGCTTGGTAACTATTGTTATAGGCGAATTCCATCAATGGTAACTGTGACTCCCAAGTACCCTGGAATTGCAAAACACATGCTCTCATCATATCTTCCAAGGTCTGGATGGTCCGTTCCGACTGCCCGTCTGTATGAGGGGAATGCCGTACTAAAATGCAATCTTGTCCCAAAAGCTTCCAGTAAACTCTGCCAGAATTTGGATGTAAATCGTGGATCTCGATCCGATACGATAGAGGCAGGAGTGTCGTGTAATCGTATTATCTCATTAATGAATAGTCTGGCATACTGGATCATCTGAAAGTCTTCCTTCACAGGTAAGAAATGCACTGGCTTGGTGAGTCTATCCACAATTACCCAAACTCCATCGTGGCCTCTAGGTGTCCTAGGAAGTTTAAACACAAAATCCATGGTTATATGGTCCCATTTCCATTCTGGGATAGGAAGTGGTTGCAAAGCTCCATAGGGTATCTGTCTCTCAGCTTTTACCTGCTGACATATCAAACACTTGCTTACATATTCAGCGATTTCCTGTTTCATACACCGCCACCAATAATGCTCTCGAAGCGTACGGTACATTTTGGTCCCTCCTGGATGCATAGCGTACGCCGAACTATGGGCCTCTTCCAGAATCTCCTTCTTTACTGCTACATCTTTTGGTATATATAACCGTCCTTCCTTTGTTAGGGCTCCATCATCGCTAACTGTATAATCCTGCCGTTCCCCTTCTTCCATTTCAATTCGAAGAATACATAAGACAGGGTCTTGGAATTGGGCATCAATGATCTGATCAATTTGGATCGGTCGCACCTAGAAACTAGCTAACAAAACACCTTGACTATCAAGTCCCAACATAACACTAGTTCTACGAAGTTCAACCAATAAGGGCAAATGTATCATCCGCAGATAGGCTATAGAATGTGCTGATTTCCGACTCAATGCATCAGCTACCACATTAGCTTTTCCAGGATGGTATTCAATCGTGCAGTCATAATCCTTAATCAATTCCAACCATCTTCTTTGCCTCACATTTAATTCCTTCTGTGTGAAAAAGTATTTCAAACTTTTATGATCAGTAAAAAGTCTACATGTCTCACAGTATAAATAATGTCTCCAGATCTTTAGGGCATGTACCACTGCAGCCAGTTCTAAATCATGGGTAGGATAGTTGCGTTCATGCGGTTTTAGCTGTCGAGAGGCATAAACAATTACCTTCCCATGTTGCATTAATACACACCCCAATCCGTGTAAGAATGCATCAGTATACACTTCAAATTCTCCACTATCATCTGGAAGGGTCAATACCAGAGCGGATGTCAACCTTTTCTTCAATTCCTGAAAACTCCGCTCGCAAGTCTCATCCCAAATGAACTTAAATCCCTTCCGGGTCAAGTGAGTCAATGGGGCAGCAATCGTAGAAAATCCTTCTACAAAACGTCTGTAGTAACCGGCCAACCCTAAAAAGCTCTTCACTTCGGTCACTGTTTTCGGCTGCTCCTAGTTTGCCACTGCCTCAATCTTCTGGGGATCAACACAAATTCCTTCCGCATAAATCACTTGTCCCCGAAACCCCACACTAGTTAACCAGAATTGGAACTTACTCAATTTGGCAAAAAGCTGGTTCTCCCTTAGTGTATCAAGCACAAGTCTCAGGTGCTTCTCATGCGCCTTCTTACTGTTTGAATAGACCAAAATATCATTAATAAACACAATGACAAACTGATCAAGGTATTTCCAGAACACTCGGTTCATCAAATCCATAAATGCCACCGGTGCATTGGTTAACCCAAATGGTATTACTAGAAACTCATAATGACCATACCGAGTCTAGAAGGCTGTTTTTGGAATATCCTCTTCTCGGATCCTGAACTGATGGTAACCAGAACGAAGATAAATTTTCAAAAAATACTTAGCTTGTAACGACCCTTCCTAGAAACTAGGGTTAAGACAGTGATTAAGATGGGATTAGTGAGCTTAATCGGTAGTTAGTTGGTTACGATAGGTCCGTTAGCGTAGAATGATGATTTTGCCCCTAGGTTGGGCAAATAGTTGACTTTTAGTTCGGGTGGTCAATGGGGTATTGACCAATGATCATGACATATTTTGGGAAGTCACGAATCCGTAGACAGGTGGCACGCCCGATTCCGACATCCGAGGAGGAAGTTATGATGTTTGGAAGGTTGAGGGCATTGCCGTAATTTGGCTAAATAAGGGGGAACAGTTGACTTTTTGTGTAACGAGGTTTTGACACATAAACCGAGGACCGTTAGGTAGATCTCCTTGTCTTGAATTCAACGATAGGTGGCACGTGTTCATAGGACCTAGGATGCGTAAGATACGGGTCTAGAACTTCGATGGCATAATAGTAATTTGGACTCAAACGAGGGGTATTTTGGTCTTTTGCACATTGGGAATTGTGTAACCGGATTGGGACAAGTGTACATGTGAGATTGGGATATTTGTGAGAGGGCTGAGGGGATTGTGACATGTGGCAAGTGTGTAGTGGTTTCTAGGGTGCACGGTGTGCGTGTTCAAATCGTGCAGGTGTATGTGTAACCGTGTTCGAAGAAGAGAGAAACAGGGGGTGAGATTGAGAGGGAATTGAGAGTGGCCGTGTGTGTGTGCGTATTCTGGTGACTGAGGGAGTGTTTAGGGATCGAGAGAGAGGTCGTGAGTGAGTTTGAAGAAGAAGACTAGTGAGAGGAGGAAGTGAGCTCACGGGAAAACCAGAAAACAGAGAGGGATTTTGGTGGTGGTCCTGCCGTGTTCGACCAATCAAGGCTGGTGGTGGTGTCCAGAGGACGGAGGTGGACTAGAGGAGTCGTGTACTCACGGTTGAGCTCACGGCGGCGGTATGGACACAGGTAATTTCTTCTCCCCGTAGTTTTGCCGTTTAGGTTCAAACCACTAGTCGTGGGTTTTGAGTACGAGTCGAGGTTTTTGGTGAGTTGTGTGAGACTCAGTGAGGTCCTAGGAGTGTTTTAGTGTAGCCACCGTGACGGGGGAGGACTTGGGTGGCCGGATTGTGAAACAGGGGTATAAACGGGTTACGGTTTCGAGTTAGGGACGATGGGTTAGAAGCTGTGTCGAAGTGTTTGGAGTAGGGGAATAGGTTGCTTAGGACTGGACGAAGAGATTAGTGAAGAGAGGGAGGAAAACGGTGAAGGATTGGCAGAGAACCGCTCTCGCCGGTTCAGACAGATCGAGCTGAGGAAGACGATGAACTGTGTACTGGGTGCAGGCGCGTGAGGCCCACGCGCAGCCACTTTGGGCGGCGCGTGGGGGCGCGTGCGGCGGATTTTGGGGAAACTTCCAACTAGGTTTTTGGTCTAGAGGTTGTAACGAGTCTAGTGAACTAGGTTTCGGGTTAATCGGATGTCGAGTCGAGTTAGTTCAGCGAGGTAGAAGGTTTAGGGTTCCGGTTCGTTCCGTTTAGGACCCGAGGATTTTTGGGGAAAATTAGGAGGACCTTGGTAGACGTGTTAGTGACGTTCTTTGGTGACTGTTGATAGGATTGGGAGTCCCCGAGGCGGACGAGGAACGTACGGGACGTACGGGACGCGAGTGACGTGCCCGGTATCTGTGAGTGGACCCCTTCTCTATAACTGAGCATGCATAACTACTTTTAATTACTTGTTTTATGGTTTTACATGTGATTTTATGACTATTTGCTTGTTCTATAACTGTTTTACTTAATTGCACGTTTTTTCGAGAAAGTACGATTTTTGGCACGTTTTACGAGAAAAGCTTGATTTCTGATTATGATGCGATGATTTTGGAATTACAAACGATAAAGGGTTTTTAACGATTAAAGGGATTTTGGAACATGATTTTGGGTGATCAAGGTTTTCGGTTTTAGAATCTGATTTCGGAAAGCGGAATTTGGTTTTAAAGTTGAAAAGTGGATTTCCGGATTTGGGTTCGGAATGACGGTTCTGGATGCCGGAATGGCGTCAGACCAGTGATTTCGGATTTGGGTTTGAATATGGATTTAGAAATGGTTTTCAAACGGTTTTGGATTGGATTTTCTGGATCTGGCTATTGGGTTTAAAGACCCGGATTGAGTTTAAAGACTTGGGAGTTTAAAGACTCGGATATATTGATATTTCCCCGTAGGCCTGTTGAGTTTAAAGATTCGGGAGTTTAAAGACTCGGATATTATTGAGGCTTGGATTGAGTTTAAAGACTCGGGAGTTTAAAGGCTCGGATAGGTCCAGTAGGTTTGATCGGATAATGATGACTTGGATTTATGTTTGATCGTACTGTTTTCATGATGCTTATCTTGTGAAGTATAAATGTTTTATGATGATATCTCTGTAGTTTATATTTGTGTTTCAAGAAATGGGTTGTGCATGCATGTTTTCAAAACAGAGGGCTAAACCCTGGTTTTTTTATAAAAAGGTTTTTGAAATTTTTATTCTTCATGGTCCACTCACACTTTCTGTTTTCAATTGCCCTCTAGGTCGTGGAGTTAGCGCGGGGTTTCGATGTCGAGGCAGCGTCGGAGGCATAGAGTACTTGAGAGTTTTCCGGAGTGTTTCCAATTTTCCGTTGTGCGTGTACCTTCTGTATCGGTTTTCTTTTCCTTGTTTAGTACTATGCTCTGTATAGTTTTGACTCTGGGTTGTATTAAATTTCTCCTGCGTCTGATAGTGTAGTTGTGGTTATCGATAAAGGGTATTTTTGGTTTTTCTTTCTGGGTTGTCAGACGGGAGCAGGATTTACCTCGGTTTTCGGGGTGGAACCGAGGTGGGTCCTAACATAGCTCCCCTCAATTGGTCAAACAAATCATCGATTTGGGACAAAGGATACTTATTCTTTATCGTAACCTTGTTAAGCTGCCTATAATCCATGCATAATCTCAAGCTGCCCTCTTTCTTTCTTACAAATAGTACGGGGGCTCCCCATGGTGACACACTCGGCCGAATGAACCCCATATCAACTAGATCTTGCAACTGCACCTTAATTCCCTTAACTCGGCTGGTGCCATACGATAAGGTGTCAAGGAAATAGGTCGTGTACCAGGGATTAAATCAATAGTGAACTCAATCTCCCTATGCGGGGGTAACCTTGGTAAATCCTCAGGAAACACATCTGGGAACTCACATACTATTGGGATGTCCTCGGCCCTGGCTGGGTTATCCTATACATCAATCACATGTGCCAAATAACCCTGGCAGCCTCTCCTCAACAATTTATCTGACGTGAGGGCCGATATGACTCTGGAGGGTAACACCCTTTGATCTCCCTGAAATATCACCTCTGGTAACCCTGGGCTTTGGAGTATCACCCTCTTATTGAAACACTCGATAGACGCATGATGGGTTTTCAACCAATCCATCCCAAGGATAACATCAAAAACATACAAATCTAGAAGTATCAAATCACACACTAGGTTCACACCCCCTATCAATACAGGATAACATCTTATTACCTGGTTTACCACATATATATCACCAGTCGGCGTACCGACTCCCATATCACAACCAATCATAGAGATCTTTCTATCTGCTAACGAGGAATAATCCCGAGAAACAAAAGAGTGGGTAGCTCCCGGGTCTATTAAAGTACGTGCATGATGACCAAAAATAGTAAGCATACCTGTCACCACTCCCGGGGTTGCTCAGGCCTCCTGTTGAGTTACTGCAAATACTCGAGCCTGTGGTCCGAAAGCCTGACCACGTCCTCTGCCAACTTCTCTCCCACCTGTCGCATCTGAGGTCGAGGCTGTTCTCTGACCCTACTTCGTAGTGCCCCAACCTGTACCACTACCACTGGATAAACGTGGGCAGTCCCTCTTGAAGTGACCCGGATCCCTACAATAATAGTAAACAAGAACATTACCCCGGTTGGGCCCACTAGTCTGTTGGTTCGCTGATCCCACTGACGCCTCACTAGACTGAGCTGTCGCTGGAGGTTGAAACCCAAATCTCGGTGTACTCCCACTACCAAAACTAGGACGGATGCCACCAGAAGATCCAGAACTAGAACTACCCATCTGAGGCCATCTCTGACTCGAAGATCCCTGATACTGTCGCTCACGGTGCCGGCCGAAGCCTGAAAACTGCTGTTGTATTAGCAAGGCCACCTCAACTCTAGCGGCAGCATCAGACAACTCTCTCAGGGTAGCATAAGATCCTACTATCACAGCACCCCGGATCTCATTTCTCAATCCCTGCTCAAATCTTCGGCACTTGTCCTCCTCGTTTGCCACATACAGAGGAGCGAAACTAGATAAGTTCAAGAATTTCTGCTCGTACTCAGCCACTGACAGGTTTCCTTGTTGCAACTGAAGGAACTCAAATTCCTTTGCATTATGAAAAGAATGAGGATAAAACTGATCTAAGAAACGGTGCCGAAAATCCTCTCAAGTCATGGTGCGGGCATCTAACCCCGTCAACTGTAATTCGCGCCACCATATATAAGCATGATTACTCAGCATGAATGTGGCTAATGGAACCATGTCTCCTGGTCGGCATCGCATGATCTAAAAAATCCTCTCCAATTGAGTAATCGACTCATAGGCCTCGTCTGGGTTGGTCTGGCCAGTAAAACTAGTTGCCCTCAAACGTTGAGCTCTCTCTACGTCTGGACCCTCCATCTCATCGCAAGGTTGTGCACGAGGCTCGCGCCTCAGAGGCATATTGAGGTATCTGCAAGTAAAACATATCAGTATAACAACACATGCACACAATGTGTAGGACTCAGAACGCAACCTAATGTTCTGATACCAATTTGACAAGACCCATCCCGATTATCCCTCGATAGTCGTGAAGGATCTTTCTCCCGTCTGACAATAACACAAAGTACCAAAAGTAACCTCACATATATACATATATAACATAACAAAAGACAAACATTGTCAGACAAGGGATAGTTAAGTTTTCCAGGACCGTTGACCTTACAAGTTTGACTAGTCCACAGGTTTACAGAGCATAGGTAATATGACAAGTAGGGATCAAAATCCTACTCTGTAATGTGTCTGAGTGCACAACGGTCTCCTTATTCCTCTGCCTCGTCACTAGCCCCTGTACCTGTGCACTGGCCTGGAGGGTAAATAAAACATCAAAGGTGTGAGCGGACAAAAATAAACTTTTAGAAATACATTTATCAAAATACATTCTTACCCTCCAATTTCATAAACATGCATGCATATCATAAATCATGACTAAAATATCAAGGCACAAACATAAATCTCAAACATCAATAAAACCACGGGACTTATTTCCATATCCAATCTCATATAGTCACGTTATCCTTGCAACGTGTGCAAATCAATAGGCTCAAGGACCGCTCAAAATCCGAGCATCCGCTGCTGCGAACGCATCACCAGCTGGAAATCCAGATCGTCGTGAACACATCACCGACCAATCTCCATATAATCCAGCACATATAATTTGAGTCGAGCCACCCTCGGCTGCACGACAACAGACCGTGCTACGTGAACTCTCCTAGGTACACACATCCATCCCGGAGGCGAGCGTTATCTCCAGGGTTCATTCCAGGGAAACACATTCCCAACCGAAAGCCTTAATATCCAGGGTGCACTTCGGGGGGAAACATATTCCACCCCGAAAGCCCTAATATCCACAACATATCATCATCATGAAAACCAGTGAAAAACAGTTGCATTTGAAATCAAAACCATTTTCAACGCAGGGTCTCGGCCCAAAACATAGTTTCCTCAAAATCCGTAAAACCAGAGTCTCGATTATTTCATAAATCTGAAAACCATCAATCTCATCATGTAATCACATGGAAATACCAATCCAATAAAGGCCACATTTCCATTGGGTCTCACGCCCAAAATATCAATTTCACGCACATCCGTGCAACCGCAACCTCAGTTGCCATTTTTACATAAATCCACAAAATATATCCACAAAGCATTTCAAATCTATCAAATTAATTTCCCGACTCATAACCCGAGTCAAAACCAGTCTCAAATCCCGGGCCTAGCCCCAAAACAACAATATCACAAGTTTCTCGAAAATCATACCCAAAGTCAATATAAAACAATATAATATTCCCAAAATCCGAAAATCATCATATCGAAACATCAACCATGCCAAATCATTTCAAATCATATCATAAAGAATTTAAAACATATATGCATGCATTCAGGGTAGAAAACAAAAGTCCACTCACACACCGTCCAGATTGTTCAGTCTCGAGCTGTTCGTTCTCTTCCGACGTCCTGGGAATATTCTGGCCTGTCAAACAAAGTAATTTAAGGTTACTAGGTTATCATATAACCCCACATACGAATTCCTTAATCGTCGAAATTTAATAATATTATTTAAACATAAACTATACGCTTTGGATACTCGAAACTACTCCGAATCGATATCTGATTGACCCGAAACCAACGCCAATAGGTTCGTATCATCGAGAACATCAAAAATTATGTTGGACCCATCCCCAGAAACCCAGCTACGTGCCCTCATGTGCCACCGCAAGCGGCTGCGCGTGAAAGCCACGCGCTGTGCACAGTACTGCTACAGTACCGTCCCTCTCACCCGATTCTCTGTTAAACGGGTCGTGAACCCGCAATCAGACCCGGTAAAATCTTCCTCAATTCAACCTCGATTTCTTCCGTTCTTTAACCTGATTTCATCTAAACCATCTTAATTTAGGCTCTGTGAATTTAATTGCTTCAATTACAACCGAAATCCTCATATCCCACGATGAACTCTCAAACGGGTTTCGTTATCGGGCTCACTTAATTCGTCACAGTTTTCCAAATTAATTTACATAGAGAGCATCGTGAGAGTGAAGTAAACATTTCTACATAATCAATTTTACCAATTCCTACCTCCAGCTATTCGAACCCAAGCTCAATTTTGTGAAGGGAGTGGAGCTTCTGTTCTTGATCAAAACAGTGTCGTTTTCCTTCGTTTTGATTGTGTACTGGTTCAAAACGGTCTCAGAAGGTTGAATCCAATCGTAATTTTGATCCTTGAGGCTTAGAACTTTCAATTCAAATTTTACTTTGTTTTTTTTTTCAAATATTCGAACACGGGTTTTCAAGTCTCCTCTCACTCCCTCGTTTTTATCCTTCTATTTTCTTGCTCTCACTCTCTCAATTTTCCAGGTTTCTTAGGTGAATCAATTGGTCTCTGGATGGTCGAAGGAGATCAAAGAAGGTGTCCTCTGTTTTTGTATAAACGTTTGTTTTTCCCTTTGAATTATCATTTGAAATGATAATGACCGATTCAATATCACCCGTGGCACTTCAGCCTCTAAGCCTTGATTTAAGGTGACATGTGTCACTGGGGGGTGGAAAAGACATCTCCCTTGTGACTCAGCTAAATTTCGTCGGTTGACCATTTTGCCCCTCACGTGACAAATTACCATATTGCCCTCCACTTCATAGACCCATAACTTTTTCATCCGAGGTCTTTTTTCGACATGCCACCTGTCTACGGATTCATCGTCTCGAGACCTATACAATGGTCCTCGAAACATGTACACAAAGTATTCCGAACAAAAATTCAACATTTAACCACACCCCTCCATGGGTAAAAACATCAATTTATATATTATTTTATAATTTTACATCATTTGGATTTTCGGGGCGTTACACTTGCCCTGGCTACTACTTTGCCTTACAATATAGGCTCCTATTTGTCAGATTGTATCTATCCAAATCTCTAAAAAAAAATTGTACCAATGAATTCATCATTCCAAACCGAACAACTTTCATGTTGACTAGACCCTAAGAATCCACCGCATGCATCGTTATGCGCATGAAAGGGTCTCTGCATGTAGGACTCATGCGTGTGTGATAGGGTTACCATCAACCTTCCGTGGAACAGTCTGCTGGTTTGACCAGTGGGTCTACAACTTGGGTCTAACCCGACGGCTCCAACTTGGTTCTATCCTTCAATTTTTCCTTCGAATTTCATATTTAAAGCATCATACCTCATATTATCATTACCAAGAACATCAATGTGGGTGCAGGACATTGAAAACATACCTCGATTTCATGGAAAGAAATTTGAAATTTCAGCCGAGACTCAGACTTCCCAATTTCCTCATCATCGTGAATCCTCAAATCTAAAGATGATGGTAATTGACTCACCCAGTTGAGGGGAGGGGAGTAAATTCCTGACCTTGGATTTCCATTGAATCGAACATACCCTTCTCCCTCTTTCCCAAGAACCCAGTTCCAACAAAACCCAAATGTGAATTCCTTGCTCACGGCCATCAACACCCCTCAACACGACCCAACTTCACTCCACGAGTCACACATAATCACTTTCCTATCATCCTTAGCCTTGCATTGTTTTAGAGCCATGGGAAAAAAACCTTCCTGTATTTTCAGTGGCTATCTTCCGAAAAACCATATCCGAGAGCCCCGTTTTTTTTTTCACTCAAGAACCTCTTCTATCTTTAATCCCCCACCAACGACGGTACATAACACCTTCCTACATACAAAGTGACACTTGTCACTTTAAGAACCACCTAGTAAGTCTACTGGTGACTTACCTGTTTAACCTTGTAAAATGACCATAATGCCTACAATATCACAGTTTACCAAAATGCCCATATATGTTTATACATATAACTCTTCCATACGTTATTCGCTTTCACATGTCGCTTGTCTATGAACTCAGAACTTCAAGACCTACCTAACCGTCATCGCAGAAAGTAAAAAAGGTACTCTGATAAAAAGTCAAATTTTAGACCCACAAGGGTAAAATTATCAATTATCAATTTAATTTACAAAACTGCCCCAATTTCCGGGATGGGTAGTTACAATCTTCCCCCTTTACAGAACTTTTTTCCTCAAAATTTACATACCCAAAGCATTCCAGGCATTACACATCTAACATCTACTCGTCTCAGGTATTACACATCTGAGGTATCTCGGGAATTACACATATGAGACATCTCAACCTCAGGCATTACATATCTATGGTATCTGTAGAATAACACATTCGAGGTCAACTCATCTGAGGCATTACACAACTGAGATATCTTGGGAATTACATATCCATGATCTCCGGGGAATCACACATTCGGGCCCTCCCGGGAATTACATATCTGAGTCATATTGAACATGAATCCAAAGTATTAATTTCTAAACAAACCTTTGACTCCAAACCAAGTCAAAACATATTTAATCGAGTCTAAGCTTAAAACACTATTTCCACAAAATCAAACAACCTTGCTTTTACACAACTCCTTGACTTAAAATCAAGTCAAAATCATTTCCAAACAGGGCATGAGCCCAAAACACCGTTTTCATGAAATACCATAAACCATGTCCAGAAATTAATAAAAAAATTTGGAAAATCACGCGATAATCAATTCAAATCATTGGAATAAATCATTGAAATCATTGAAATATGCATGCATCAATGTTTATAAAACAAATGTCCACTCACCGTACTTCGGGCTGTTACCCATTTTGCTCTGATTCCAAATTGACAGGACTCGCTCCAAAAGATCTTTGATAATCGTAACTAGTCCTGCTCCAGTTTAACACCTTAATCAATTTACCTGAAATATTCTGAGCACATTTATAAAAAAACAAAGACCCCACTAGACAAGGGATATATATATATATATATATAATGATTCTATCAAAATTAATATCACTATATACAAACCAAATAGATTTGGTCCTCGTGGGGTCACAACCCACATCCTACCCACTGACCCCGACGAACATTGGAATATGATAGCATGAATTCTCTTGAGTCCCCAAACCATTGTCCCAGTTCCTCTCAAGTCCCTCCTTGATATTTACGTTATTCAAGGAATTAATTTTCAATTTCCCGAAACCTCGGGGTCTGCACTTGCGTAAATATACCACACCTTCACTTTGGGCATATAAAAACATCATGAAATAATATCCAAATCACTCAAAAATTGTGCAAATGAATTCATCATTCAAAATCGAACAAATTTCATGTTGACCAAACCTTGAGAATCCACCGCACGCATCGTCATGCACCGACAAGGGTCTCTATGTGTAGGACTCACGTGCATGTGATAGGGTTACCATCAACTTGGCGCGGGTTAGCCTGCGGGTCTGCAACTAAGGTCTGACCTAGCGGCAACCCGACCTTCAATTTTTCCTTTGAATTACATATTTAAAGCATCTTACCTCATCTTCTCACTACCAAGAGCATCAATATGGGTAAATAAAAAACGTGCCTCAATTTCATGGAAAGAAATTCAAAATTCTAGCTGCAACTCAGACTTACCAATTTCCCCATAACCATGAATCTTCCACTCTGAGGATGATGGTAATCAACTCACCCAGTTGAGGGGCGTTCGTCCTTGGTCTTGATCTCCATTCAATTGAACATACCCTTCTCCATTTCTCCCGTGAACCGAGTTCCAACAAAACCCAAATGTGAATTCCCTGCGGTCGGCTATTGACACCCCTTACCATGACCCCACTTCACTCCACGAGTCACATAGAATCATTTTCATGCCATCCCCAGCCTTGAACCACCGTTTAGATATAAAAAAAGCAGCCTTCTGTATTTTCGGTGGCTATCCTTCGAAAAACCATACCGAGAGCTCGCTTTTATTCACTCAACAACCTCTCTTATCTTTAATCCCACACTGCAAGGATAATGCATGACACCTTCCAACATATAATAGTGACACTTGTCAGTTTAAGAACAAGCCCAGAAACTCTACTAGTGACTCACCCAATTAACCTTGTAAAATGACCATAATGCCTCTGATATCAAAATTTATCAAAATACCCCTGAACGTTTAGACCCGTAACTCTTGAATACGATATCCATTTTTCACATGTCGTCTGTTTATAAACTCAGGATTCTGAGGCCTACCTAATGATCCTCGTGGAAAGTCCAAAAGGTACTCTGAGTCAAATTTTAGACCCACAAGGGTAAAATCATCAATTCCCAATTTAGTTTACGAAACTGCCTCAATTTCTAGGACGAGTCGTTATAGTTTGTCAAATCATTTCCAACACCTATATATAAACGAGAAGAATAAAATATTTTCGAAGTATAATGAGTCATATTGTAAAGATGTTGAAATATGTTCGGTCTACTACAAGGTTAATTTGGCACGTATATGGAGTAGATCTACCCTACGAAGCATCATGATGGCTTGCATAATCATGCATAACGGGATTGTGGAGGATGAGCGGGAAAAATAGGTGATGAGTTAGAGGACGATGAGCCCGGACCATTGAATTCAAGGAGAACAAGAATATATGAGCAACCACCAGAGGTTTTAGAGCATGTGAAAAGAGATGGACATAATTTGAGCGATTTATGGATCATTATGAACAAATTCACTCTGATATTATCCATAAAGCACTCCGAGATAATCTAGTTGAGCACATTTTAGCAAGGGAAACAACAAGCAATGTTATCTTCATTTGTATGGTTTACTCAAATTTGTATGGTTATTTTTGTATGTTTACCTTAGTTTGATGTAAGGTTATGTTCGTTCGTGTGGCTTGGTTTGATTGTAAATTTATCTTTGTATATGTGGCTTACTTTGATTGGAACGCTATCTTTGTAAGTGTGCCTTACTTTGATTGTAAGGGTTATCTTTGTATGTTTCTCTCTGGTAGTGAGAAATAAATTTTTGTGGTATGTTTTCTTGGTGTCCTATTTTTTTTTTGTCTCTTATCCATTTAGTATTACTTAATTTAGATGGTTATACTTTTTATAATAAAACAAGTAAATTAAATATGATGACAACAAAGAAGTTTTATTTTATCAAAGTTTAATTACATAATAATAGTCCAAGGGTACAAGAATTTATTTAATTGAATGTATAAAACCAAATAGTAAGGAAGGGGTAAACGGATCTTGATCATTTTGAGGATGATAATCATTTTCATAACTGTCATAAGAGTTACCACTAAGATTGCTTCCT
Source organism: Prinsepia uniflora (assembly GCA_032719365.1). Lineage (NCBI taxonomy): Eukaryota > Viridiplantae > Streptophyta > Magnoliopsida > Rosales > Rosaceae > Prinsepia > Prinsepia uniflora. Next base: position 67,414,112 of record CM064861.1, on the reverse strand, counting down.
TGTCCATTTGTGATTTCTCAATGCTTTTCTTTAGCATCTTTGTTTGTTTTGACTCATTTTATGGGTATCCTTTGCATAATTTTGAGTCCAATAAGATGTTGCCATAGGTTGTTGAAATTCCACCGCCTTTGCATAATTTTCATCTTTTTTATTCTTTAGCTAGTTTCTCCTCTTCTAAGTATCAACTATTTGTGATTTTCCCTTTATTCGAGCTTTTTTTAATACTTCCTTCCTAGAGGCATTACAAACGAAACCTACATTGATTATTAGATTTGCATCTTCCATATCTTCATCCAAATTTGTTCATACCATATCGACCAATCAGGCTCAGTACAACTAGCACCACAACAAACATACGATCTGTCGCCAGGCGAACGACAAGAATTCCAAATGGAAACCCTTAGTCCACTCAGTATGCCAGAGATCACTCGAAAGGCAATTCCAAATAGCATATACCTAAGAAGGCCTAGGTCATGGCTATTCGGCAAGCATACTCAGTAGGCACAGTCGTCATCCCTAGTCCGATTTGTTGACATTGTCAATAACGACTATCTGACATGACAGGAGATCTATTGCCACCTAACACACATCCAGATTTAGGGCACACATGACAACATCTCCTGAGGTAGCTTGAACCCTACATTAACAGTGTTCAACTACCAAATTTATTGCTACTATATATACCCTATTAAATCCTTTCATAAAGGCACTCACTATTCTCTCTAAACAACCAAACCCAACTCTTCTGTCTTTGTGCTGCGATTTGCCTATTGGATCTCCACCTTGCTTACTAACTTAAGCATTGGAGTCTCTTAGGCTGGCACCCCACTCGTGTCAAGTGCTTTCTCTATTTGCCTCACAGGTCATTCGATAGGCTTAAGTGGAAAGCGAACTAGCACTCCCAACGGGTCTCATCTCATTAGGTCTAGTTTCGGATCAAATATTTGGCGCCGCCTGTGGGAAATCTGAGTAAGTCTTCCCACTAGCTCATATACATCTACTCCATTTACTTTCCGATTCAAAATGTCTGCCGAGCAAGATAATGGTGAGCTAAATTACACTTCATAGAGAGAACAAAACAAAACCAGAACCGACATGCCTTCTAAGGTTATGCTTGAAATGCTGAGGACTCTCCGTGTGGAGATGGCTAAACTTAGGAAAAGAAATTCTATTATCAAGAGAAAAATCAGTGTGGGGAGATCAAAATGAAAGCACTCTCCCTATTCTCTAATCAATTGAGGAGAGAACTGAGCGAGCAATAGGCAACTATTGATTGCGTACTTGCTGCCAATGTTGAGGAGGAGCAGTGCTCAGCCAGGCCCTACCAACCGAAACCTTCGAGGTGGATGCTCATCCATCCCACTGAGGAGGCAGGACCTTTATGTATGCAAATCTTTCGTGACGCTTGCAAATTACTAGAAAAGAGGCCTATGTAAATTCAGCCCACTCGGTTGATCTATCTGAAAAAACGATCCGAGAATCGAAGATCAACCTTCTCTGCCCCTCATATCCCAAGGAGGCCACTCTCAATCAGGGTAAGCCCTGAGGAGAGCGAAATGTTAGAAGAGCCCAACCCATCCAGCGTAAGATCAAGCACTATGGGTCAACTCCCACCACCTAGAAGAAGATGCTCACTCTACGACTTCCATGTCTGATAGAAGATAAAAAACAAGCCAAATGTCGGGAAGAAATTACAGCAATGCGAGTTGCCGACACATTGGAGAGCGACTTGAAGCATACTCCAAACCTCCAAAATCCAATGATGTCATGTAGGATCTCCTCTAGAGAGTACGTGAGTTGGAGACTAAAAACCAGAAGCCCAAGTCCTTGATGAAGATCAAGGCCAACGTTGGCCCCTCTATAGATTGTATTCTGCGGTACAGGCAAGAGACAGAGTCAAACCTCTCCCGATCACACTGTACATTGGAAAAGGAGATCCAACCATTCACATGAACAACTATCCATCTTCCATGCATTCAAAAACCTCTCTTACGAGGTCCAATGCCTAATCTTTATGACAGGACCCATCCCAATCCCCCTGGGATTAACGCGGGATGACCCTGCTCCCGTCTGACACGAAGTGTCAGACAAGGGATATTTTCGACCTTTGACCTCCCGAGCTATTAGAGTATGCCAGGATCCGGAGGAGGTATGTGATATCTCGGTCTCTGCTACAGTCCACATCCGATGTCAACTTGAAGGGCAGTCAAAACATTAAAAGCTGTGAGTGGACAAAACAAGAGTTTATAAAAACATTTCATATGAAGACATTTGTACCCTTCACTAAAAAGCATGCATGCATTCGAAAACCATTTATCCAGAAAAACCATAGGTGGGAACTAAGCCCAAAACCAAGATTGAAAGAACCATAATGAAAATGACCATACGGGCCACTGCCCAAATCCATAAGGGACTTGGCCCAAATCATAAGAAACCAACCATACGGGCCACTGCGCAAAACCTGTGTAAACACACATCATATATCATATCGTATCATATAGCATACATCATATATACATATAATTCACACAACCAATCCTGTCATGGTTTCCAAAGCTACGCGCGTGCTATCCAGGTCTCAATCCGAGTCTTCTCAAAGTCAAGATCAATGTCCGCAGACCACTGACCCTACCCGAGGTTATAGTAACCAGCCTTCCTGAGAGTAAGGAACCCAACTGGGGGGTGACTCCACTCAGTCGGTGCTCCGTGACTACTACGGGGTCCACCCAGGCCAACGACCCTCCCTGGAGGAGATAGAACAAGAAAGGAAGGTATATGAACATATATATACATAACATAAACATATATATACATAACATAAACATTCATGCCCGGTTCCCCTGAACCGTCATGATCCATAACATTCATTAACCAGGGTTCATGCCGGTTCCCATAAACCGTCATGAACCAGAATGACCTGACAAAGGTTCATGCCGATTCCCATAAACCGTCATGAACCACAATGACTTTTCCAGAGTTCATGCTGGTTCCCATAAACCGTCATGAACTTGGAAATCCATCTAGAGTCCCTGACCCGAAATCATCAGTATAAAACAACTGGGTCTCATGCCCGAACATATGACTCAACTGGGCACCGTGCCCGATATCTAAGGGTCAGTCATGACTCCGATCGCAGTGATGCGTGCAACCATCCATCCAGGACCGCCCTCAATCCTTGTATGGCGTCGTGAATGAATCAACCGACGCGACCACCACAAGATCATGGTGCACTCATCACCGATAGCTATCCTGAACCGTGAACAATCCGAAGTCGAGCCTCCCCAGGCTGTCCGACCACGAATCGTGCATCGTGACCTCTCCGGAAGGAACACATCCCAATCCGCAGGAGAGCGTCGTATCGTCGATCGTCGTGCACATCGCACGGGCCGCGACCACGACTCGGACCCGTAGGTCATCAATAGGGTCATATGCCCGAGACAAAATCAAATGGGTCTGATACCCGAGTTTATCCTTTTGGAAATCCAAAACCATTTCATTTAGACCAATAAAGAAATACAGACCCGTATAGGCACCGTATAGGGCCGAAACCTCGAAACACGTGCCTATACGTAACCACACATCCAAATGCACTCATGGCATCACAAACAAGTATTTAAAACATATAATAAACATTTATGCATGTACCAATTTAGAAAACAAAGTCCACTCACAGACCGTCCGAGCTGCTGCCTCGATTTGGGTGCCATAGGCTCTCCCGAGCCAATCGCTATCACCGGGACTCCCGAACCTGTCCAAATCGTAATAGAAGGTTACTAACTACTTAATTAACCTCCTACCAAAACTCTATAATTTTCCTGAATCTTTAACTATTTTAATCCCGATTTGAAACCTTCCAATGCCCCGAACATTATCGAGACGGTGTTCGATCGACACGAAACCAGTCCCAAAATGTTCGTTACATCGAATAGAGTGTTTCACATGTTGACAACATTCCCAAATAGTGTCTCACGAACCCCCACACACCCTAGGAAGTCACCTGCGCGTGAGATCACGCGCGGTGAACAATGTCACCAGCTACCTCCCGCCGACTAGGTTCGCTGGTTCGAACCGGACCGGACCGGCTCGACCAGTTCAACCCTCAAACCTCCACGTTTTGGATCCATTTTGCTCCATTTTCATTCTAATACCTTCCTAATCCCATTTCTAATCTTTTAGCTATTAAAATCGGATAAAAACCCTCAAAGCCCGTACCTTGAACCTCGGCCATGGCGGCCGGATTTTCCCCCGCCGTTCACAGCTGTTCCAGGACGTCCAACGCCTCGAAACCAATCCCAATCATCTCCTGGGATCCCTAAAAACCTTAACCAATTAATGGAATCAAGTAAAACCCATTCAAACTCAAATTCGAATTTCAAATATTTTCTTACCTCACGGGTTCACTCCGCCGTGGCCTCTACCGTGGGCCACCATCCAGCCTCTCGGTCCTCAGCCCCTCACACTCCTCACACGGCCACTCTTAGTTCACACAAGCAATGAATGGTGATGGTGTGTGTGTGTTTCGATTTTTTGAAGAAAATGAAGAATATAGGGGAAATGGTGTTTATGGGTTCGGGTTGTGAGGATGAAGAAGAAGAGATGATGGATGATGATAGAAGAGAGGATTGATGGTGAGGATTGGAGGATTAATTGGTAATGGATGGTTAGGATTTGATGATAGATGGATTAATTATATAATAATCAATATAATAATATTTTATTAAGTAGATCCACTTTTTAGGGAAATTGGCCAATGGGATGAGTGACACTTGTCACTCATCCATGGGACCAACCTAAATATCTAGCCCAATAAGATTTTGCCAAATCATCACCGTCTCGAAGTACGTGTATAGTGAAATTGAACTTCCGTGACCTATAACTTCCCCGTTCGAAGTCCAATTTCAGCATGCCGCCTGTCTATGGGTTCACGCAACTCAAGGTTAAACCTTGTATACTATTTACGAATGTGCCTAAACGACATCCAACACTGGTATCTCTTACCATGAGTCTCAACTACTACTGGATCCTATCCAGTCCATCACTATCCGTGATCCACTTCCGAACCTCAGATACCGAACATATACGTATCTCGATGGAGTCACATCCCGACTCGTGACTCATCATCATCACAATCACCAGCACCAGCACCGGCACTAGTACCAGTACACCACTATAATCTGTCAGCATCAGCACACAAGCATCAGCAATAACACTAGCACACCATGTGCAAAACTGACAACTCTGGATCTCCGCTCATACCGAGCGACGACCCCGTACCTAAGCTCAAATAGGAAAAACTCCGCCTCCCTCGTACCCAACAACTCTGGGTACAGTCATCCTGACAACCCATACGAGGAAAGGAAACGTCCCTTGAACGTCCCCGATTCCCAACAATCATAACTAAAACCACTCTCGGAAGTAGTGCCTGCCACAGACTAGTGCAGACCTACCTACCAGACATCGCTACCGAGATTCGCATCCAACAGAATAAACCGCCCGTATTAACCACTCGGTATCCCACTCAGGGATTTCGTCGACAAGTACCAACCCTGATAACTTGTCCAACCGAACTCTAACCAGTCGTAACTCGACTCAACCAAATGTTGTCTACTAGGTCGCCCACGACCTTAGCTGCACCAAACCAGAACTGAGTAGCACGACAACCAAGTAGGTCTAACTGATAAGTACAACCTCGACTGTAGAGTGCAGTCCCAACACTAAAGATGACATGACTAGACCGACTAACGAATCCAAATCCGAATAGTCGTCCAAGTCAAACCACTCATCAACTCACATTTCCGAACCATACACCCAAGGTAGGGTTCCACGATCACACCTAGAGTTCCACTGAACCCAACTGCTAACTGCCAACAGCAGTACACTCCACAAATTGACCGACGACGCAGTCTGGACATCGTAAAGACGTCAATCCAATCCTACCGTCAATCCAACTAGGATTCCACGAATCCGACCGCTAACTTCCATAAGTAGTAAATCCATTTAACTCAACAAAATCCGATCATCCAAATGATCAGAATACCAAACTATCGTCAAATCGATCCTACGACATCGTGAGAGACGATCCCAACTAACCGTCTCACGATCACAACCTAACGTATGAATACGTTCATCCTTCCATAGGGTTCCACACTGTCATCCGCGACAGAACTATGGCAACCCCGGCATCAAATGCCGAACCAGACATATCACGATTCCATCCTACTAACTATCGTATCGGCATCCCAACTATCAGGTTGATGACGAACTGTAGCCCATTGAGATATCACATCCTCGACCTGCGTACTACTCCAAGAGCTCCACGGTTGCTCGAATAGAGACAACCACGCTCTGATACCACGTTGACAGTATCAGAGCGTCCTGGGTATCCCATAATCAAACCTGCTCTGATACCACATTGACAGGACCCATTTCAATCCCCCCGGGATTAACGCGGGATGACCCTGCTCCCGTCTGACATGAAGTGTCAGACAAGGGATATTTTCGACCTTTGCCCTCCCGGGCTATCAAGTACGCCAGGATCCGGAGGAGGTATGTGATATCTCGGTCTCTGCTACAGTCCACATACGATGTCAACCTGAAGGGCAATCAAAACATTAAAAGCTGTGAGTGGACAAAACAAGAGTTTAGAAAAACATTTCATATGAAGACATTTGTACCCTTCACTAAAAAGCATGCATGCATTCGAAAACCATTTATCCAGAAAAACCATAGGTGGGAACTAAGCCCAAAACCAAGATTGAAAGAACCATAATGAAAATGACCATACGGGCCACTGCCCAAATCCATAAGGGACTCGACCCAAATCATAAGAAACCAACCATACGGGCCACTGCCCAAAACCTGTGTACACACACATAATATATCATATCATATAGCATACATCATATATACATATAATTCACACAACCAATCCTGTCACGGTTTCCAAAGCTACGCGCGTGCTACCCAGGTCTCAATCCGAGTCTTCTCAAAGTCAAGATCAATGTCCGCAGACCACTGACCCTACCCGAGGTTATAGTAACCAGCCATCCTGAGAGTAAGGAACCCAACTGGGGGGTGACTCCACTCAGTCGGTGCTCCGTGACTACTCTGGGGTCCACCCAGGCCAACGACCCTCCCCGGAAGAGATAGAACAAGTAAAGGAAGGTATATGAACATATATATACATAACATAAACATTCATGCCTGGTTCCCTGAACCGTCATGATCCATAACATCCATTAAACAGGGTTCATGCCGGTTCCCCTAAACTGTCATGAACCAGAATAACCTGACAAAGGTTCATGCCGGTTCCTATAAACCGTCATGAACCATAATGACCTTTCCAGAGTTCATGCTGGTTCCCATAAACCGTCATGAACTTGGAAATCCATCTAGGGTCCCTGACCCGAAATCATCAGTGTAAAACAACTGGGTCTCGTGCCCGAACATATGACTCAACTGGAAACCGTGCCCGATATCTAAGGGTCAGTCATGACTCCGATCGCAGTGATGCGTGCAACCATCCATCCAGGACCGCCCTCAATCCTGGTATGTCGCCGTGAACGAATCAACCGACGCGACCACCACAAGATCATGGTGCACTCAGCACCGATCTCTATCCTGAACTGTCAGCACTCTGAAGTCGAACCTCCCCAGGTTGCCCGACCACGAATCGTGCATCGTGACCTCTCCGGAAGGAACACATCCCAGTACGGAGGAGAGCGTCGTATCGTCGATCGCTGTGCACATAGCACCTGCTGCGACCACGACTCGGACCCGTAGGTCATCAATAGGGTCATATGCCCGAGACAACACCAAATGGGTCTCATACCCGAGTTTATCCTTTTGGAAATCCAAAACCATTTCATTTAGACCAATAAAGAAATACAGACCCGTATAGCCACCGGATAGGGCCGAAACCTCGAAACACGTGCCTATACGTAACCACACATCCAAATGAACTCATGGCATCATAAACAAGTATTTAAAACATATAATAAACATTTATGCATGCACCAATTTAGAAAACAAGGTCCACTCATAGACCGTCCGAGCTGTTACCTCGATTTGCGTGCCATAGGCTCTTCTGAGCTAATCGCTATCACCGGGACTCCCGAACCTGTCCAAATCGTAATAGAAGGTTACTAACTACTTAATTAACCTCCTACCAAAGCCCCGTAATATTCCTTTTTTTTAACTATTTTAATCCCAATTTGAAACTTTCTGATGCCCCGAACATTATCGAGACGGTGTCCGATCGACACGAAACCAGTCCCAAAATGTTCGTTACATCGAATAGAGTGTTTCACATGTTGACAACATTCCCAAATAGTGTCTCACGCATCCCCACGCGCCCTAGGAAGTCACCTGCGCGTGAGATCACGCGCGGTGAACAGTGTCACCAGCTACCTCCCGCCGACCGGGTTCGCTGGTTTGAACCGGACCGGACCGGCTCTACCGGTTCAACCCTCATACCTCCATGTTTTTGATCCATTTTGCCCCATTTTCATTCTAATACCTTCCTAATCCCATTTCTAATCTTTTTAGCTATTAAAATCGGATAAAAACCCTCAAAACCCGTACCTTGAACCTCGGCCATGGCGGCCGGATTTTCCCCCGCCGTTCACGGCTGTTCTAGGACGTCCAACGCCTCGAAACCAATCCCAATCATCTCCTAGGATCCCTAAAAACCTTAGCCAATTAATGGAATCGAGTAAAACCCATTCCAAGTCAAATTGGAATTTCAAATATTTTCTTACCTCACGGGTTCACTCTGCCGTGGCCTCTACCGTGGGCCACCGTCCAGCCTCTCGGTCCTCAGCCCCTCACACTCCTCACACGGCCATTCTCAGTTCACACAAGCAATGAATGGTGATGGTGTGTGTGTGTTTCGATTTTTTGAAGAAAATGAATAATATAGGGGAAATGGTGTTTATGGGTTCGGGTTGTGAGGATGAAGAAGAAGAGATGATGGCTGATGAGAGAAGAGAGGATTGATGGTGAGGATTGGAAGATTAATTGGTAATGGATGGTTAGGATTTGATGATAGATGGATTAATTATATAATAATCAATATAATAATATTTTATTAAGTAGATCCACTTTTTAGGGAAATTGGCCAATGGGATGAGTGAAACTTGTCACTCATCCATGGGACCCACCTAAATATCTAGCCTAATCAGATTTTGCCAAATCATCACCGTCTCGAAGTACGTGCATAGTGAAATCGAACTTCATTGACCTATAACTTCCCCGTTCGAAGTCCAATTTCAACATGCCGTCTGTCTATGGATTCGTATCGTCCCGATCTACGTAACGGTCCTCGACCCTCGGCCATCGGACATCCCGGTCAAAAAGTCAACATTTGACCCCTTTTAACCAAAAATACCAAATTGCCCCTAAACTTCCGAATGTCATAACCTCCTCCTTGAACTTCGGAATTGAACGTGCCACCTGTCTATGAACTCGTGACGTCACGAACTACGTCAAGGTCATCGGTCAAAGTCCATTTGACCGCCCGAATAAAAAGTCAACGTTTTGCCACCATCAGGGGTAAAACGGTCATTTCGCATCGTTCGTCCGATTTAGCCTAACTAATCACCGATTAACCTCACTAATCGTGATTAGTCACTAATCTAATCTAGGAATTCAGGACGGGTCGTTACACTTTACCTCCACACGCACTGACGCTACACTCAACTGGTTCTACTGGCTAGAACCACATACAATCGATTCCTTAGACCAACTCCGTATGGCTTTCAGAATAAGTTCATGATCTAGATGGATCGATTGCTGACCATGAAAGATCTAGGTTCTCTTTGGCAAGGGAGAACGAATCCTTGCAGAAGTACACAACAAGAATCAACCTTGAGTACTCAAAGTGCTAGGAGATCGACGACAAGTCGGCCTACAGAGCATTCCATAGTGGCTGTATAAGTCTACCTTCAAGTACCATGCCTTTACATAGGGATGGGATGACTACAATGCAGAATACTTCAATACTCGACGAGAAAAACTGAAGCAAACCAACGTCATCACCTATTATTCCCCTCTGGGCAATCAATAATCCAAAGCCCACCACAAATCCAACAGTCAAAACCAGGTTGTGGAAACAACTCTTAATGAGGTGAGAGAAAAGGTTCCTACGACAACAATTAAAAAGGGCAAAAGAAGAAACACTAGAATCCGAACTAGGGGATAAGAATGTCGATCATCGCCACTATGATAAGCCCTACGAGGGGATAGTCTTCAAGTTTGAAACTTACTCCATCCTTAATACTTCACTCGATAACATTCTTATGAATATTGAGGGGATGATTGAAAAGCCAATGGCAAGAGCGCAAGGCTCGAGACTAGAAGTTTCCTCGAACTTATATTAAGCATACCACTAATTCAATGGCCATGCCATTGTTTGAGTGCATAGCCTTTCACAAAAAAGTGGAATCCCTCATTAGGGAAGGCAAGATCAACCATTTCCTACAAAATGCACGACCAGTACAGAACAACCCCTAGATCAACACCACCAGTGGTGCCCCAACAATCTCTTTATCCTACACTTCCAATTGAGCAAAGAAGAGCTTCCTTCATTAAACCCAGTCCAACCACCAACTTTTCAACATTGAATTTGGCAGGGCAACCAAAGGTGGAAGAGTAAGATGGACACCCATCAATTTTTTAGAGTGGAAAGAACGAGGAGTAATCTTCCCCGAGGATGATCACGTGATCATTCGAGTGATAATCGCCAACTTTGACGCAGGTCAGATACTCGTGAACACCAGAAGCTCAACAACCATTCTTATTATGGAAGCTTTCAACAAGCTCCATATCGGCTGAAAGAACTTTATCAGACCATCTCTCCTCTATTGGGCTTCTCAAGGGACTCGATATTGCTAATTGGCACTATCTCCCTGTCGATCTCACTCGACAGCACATCATGCATAACAACAACAACCATCGCCTTCATGGTTGTCAATTTCCCTACCACCTACAATGTCATAATCAACAGGGAGCTTCTGAACCAGATCAATGCGGTAACCTCCATCTGCCTATTGCTGATCAAATTCCCTACTATCATGGGAACTGAATAAGTCGGGGGAAACTAACTCTCAGGTAGAACATGCTACCTATCTGCCTTGACCAAGGTCAACCCAGTTGAGAGGCCATGGCCATTGCCTAATCAGCATACAAGGCCGATCCCATCTATCCGGAATTTTCTCGGCAGATCCAGTTCAATCCTCTATAAGACCCTAGGGACTTATCAACCACATCCAAACCTCAACCAGTTGAGGAGACTAAGATGATCACATTCAGCATCGAGCATCCCGATCGACAGGTGAAGATCAGCACCACGATCACACAAGAGACAAGAGATTCTCTCATCTAGTCCCTGAAGGACAATGGTGAAGTCTTTGCATAGTCTTATGCTGACATGCTGGGAATCTTCACTGACGTAATTTGCCATCGACTAGCCATTAACCATTCTTTCAAACCCTTCATTAAGAAGAAAAAAACATACAACGCCAAGCATCAACTTGCCATGCAAGAGGAAATCAGGAAGCTCAGGACATTCCACTTTGTGCGCAAGGAAATCTACGCTGCTTGGCTAGCCAATGTCATCTTAAGGAAGAAACCATCAAGGTCCTTGAAAATGTGTATCGACTTCACTGATCTCAACAAAGCATACCCAAAACACAGCTTCCTGCTTCTAATAATTGATCTCCTAGAGGATATCATTGCAGGTTACGAGCTACTCAGATTCATGGATGCCTATTCAAGCTATAACCAAATCAGGTTGCACCCGGAGATCAAATACGTACTAGCTTCCGCACCAACCTTGGTGTTTACTACAACGTCATGCCATTAGGACTGAAGAACGCTGGAGCGACAAACAATTCTTGGTGAACTTCATGTTCGTTGATCAAATTCGGAAGACCATGGAAGTCTATATGGACGACATGCTAGTTAAGAGCTAAATTGTTGTAGATCACGTCACCAATCTTTATAAGATGTTCTAGGTGCTCAAGAAGTACCAAATGAGGCTCAACCCCACCAAATGCATTTTTAAAGTAAGATCCGGAAAATTCCACAATTGCATGATTAGCTAGCGTGGGATAGAAGCAAACCCCGAGAAGATCAAGATAATCCTTAATAGGTAGCCACCACGCATAATCAAGGAGGTCCAGGCCCTGAAAGCTCTCACTAGGTTCATTTCTAGGGTAACAAACAAGTGACTCCCATTCTTTGAGGATCTGAAGACAAACAGGAAGACCATTGACTAGACTACTGACTGCGACAAGGAATTCAGCACAGTGAAGGCGTACATGAGCAGGGCACCCAAACTCGTTGGCCCAAACACTAGAGAATAGCCCACCGTCTGCCTTTTAATCTCACAGTATATGTTCTTCGCGTCTTGAAATGCCTTGCTCACATAGTCGATTGGATGTTTTGTTCCTTCCCTCATCTTGATTAAAAGGCAGAAGATTAGAAGATTAGAATGAAGCCAAGGGCATCAAACGCCAAGCCATGTTGTACACAATTGTGCACAAAAATTTGGACAAGCACCGATTCGATGTCCCTCTCCTTAAGTGATAATAAGTAGATCGAGGGCATACAGTCCTTAAGGAGATCCACAAGGGCATTTGTGAAAACCATTCAGGACTTAAGTCCCTCACCCAGAAAGCCTTCCAGCAAGGTTACTACTGGCTAACTATACACACATATTTAGTTTCTCTTATGTAGAAATGTGACCAATGCTAGAAGTATGCCCTCGTTCCTCACCTACATGCAGAGCGCCTAACTCCAATGCTTAGTTCATTGCCATTCACAAAGTGGAGCTTTGACCTAATTGGCTCCATGCCGAGGGGAAAATGAGAAGTAGAACATGCAATTGTAACCATCGATTTCTTCACTAAATGGGAAGAAGTAAAATCACTCAATACCGTCACTGCTGCGTAGATAATTTTTTTTTATACCAAAATGTCATCTGCCGCTTCGGCAAACCACACACCCGTGTGATAGACAATGAGAAGTAGTTTGATTGCACTCACTTTCGCAACTTCTGCCAAGTCTATGGAATCAAACTCTGCTTTCCCTCTGTTGTTCATCCAGAAGCAAACAGCCAAGTAGAAGCAGTCAATAAGCTGATCACGTACAACTTGAAGACTCGCCTAGAGGAAGATTCCAAGGGCAAGTGGTTTGACATCCTATCAGACATTCTTTGGTCCTACTAGACAATCCTAATGAACATCAACTAAAGAGATACCATTTCCAATGGCATTTGTCACTAAGGTCGTCGTACTAGTGGAGCTTGGTGAAACCTCCTATTAAGTGATCTCCTACGATCCCGACAAGAACAATGAACTCCACACCCTCAACGTTGGCCTCTTGGAAGAGCATCGTGAATAGGGAAACCTACCCAACATGGCTCACAAATAGTGCATTGCACGATACTACGACTCTAGAGTCAGAATAAAAGCTTCAAGGCTGGGGACTGGGTCCTCAAAAAAATCAGCCAGGCAACTAAGGTTAGATCATACAACACACTTGGCCCTAAATTAGAAGGACCCTACCTGGTCACCAAGGTATGCTGACAAGGAACTTAGAAACTGCAGACCACTAACGGCTGACTACTAGCACATCCATGGCATGCCGATCATCTCAATCTTTTCTGCAAGTGAGATATCATTTCCAATCTTACTTAGTATTAGAACAAACATTTTTTAATCGATTTGGCTATGGACAATTAGACCTACTGCTATGTTGAATGAAACACACATTTTTTTGGACAATTTTCACCTTTTAAGTTTCCAAGTTTAAGCCAATAGGCACATGTAATAAGCACTCAAGTATGTCAATTATCGATCAAAACTACACAACTTTGCAAGAGTTCTTTAGAATTCTTATGGACCTCATTGGCAGTCTACGAGTGTCACACGCGATCGACACTAGCATATGTCTACGACTAATCGACACTACTGATATACACAAGGGTTCACTACAATTTATATTTCTCAATCGGCACCCTATTAAATGTGGTTGCATGGAACTCACGAGTCACTCAACATTCACATGTCACTCGACACTTAAATATCACTCAACACTCACTAGTCATTCAACATTCAATAATACAAATATTCAAGTCAAGCAAGAAAGTTCGAAGCAATCATTCACAAGTCAGCCCTAATTGGGTCAAGCAATCAATTGTAAGGCATAAAAATAAACCATGAATAAACACCCAAATATTTGTTCAGTACAAGTACATGAGCATACTTTGGAAAACAAAACAAAATGTTCCAAGTCTACGCCATTCGACCCCTCGTCTTCAATCTCAATTTTCCGTTTAGCAACCTTCTTTTTCCCATCAATTGGCTCGATAGAGTGTCTTCAGGCTCCCTCATAAGCCCTTTAGTCGACCTTTTGGCCTCAGACGAGGGACCCCCTAGATCTTCGATCATAGTCTGACCTATGTTCAGTATCTCTTTGCTCTCCAGTCGCTTGAAAGTTCTCGTCTGTTTAGGAGGCTCGTTTGGAAGGGAAGGATTGAAATTCATGATCCCCTACATGATCTCATCTTCAACCTCAGCCAACTCCAAATCCTTGTAGTCCTCAAAGGACTTAGAAGCCATGAACTCACCGATCACATTTTGCCGACTCGCAATGAGACAACCATGAAGGTGCTCAATTTCCTCCTCATGACCCATGAGAACTACCATCCGGCCATCAGGAGGATCAAGCTCCATTTGGAAGGCTTGAATGACAAGTTTCTTGTCAGCTAAGATCTTCTCAGCAGCCGTTGCTCTCTACTTTAGGTGTTGCACCTCCCATTCGAGGTTTGCCAATCTTTTTAGGGCTTGGTGCACATCCTACACCTTACTCTTCAACTTCTCCTCATGCAGCCAAAGTGCATTCCAATCAGCTTCCAGCATCTCAGGCTACTTGGCTGACTTCTAAAGAATAAACCTCCCCAAAGCGCTACCAAACCAACAGTAATTGGTCAAGAAAACTCAAAATCAATACTCATAAAAGCGAATCAGTATAATAATGATAAAAAAGATTATAAAAAACATACGTGGGTTTGTTCGGCAATGACCTTCACATATCATTAGAAGGATGACTGAGCTCATCTCCTCAATATTAGAGATCCTCTTTTGCGAGTCGGGCACCAAGGCATTGACGACTAGCACGACGGTTGGATACATGCATTTTGTGACCTCCACCTAGTTATCATCTACCTTTGACGACTGAACCATATTGGGAGCATCAGTCGGCTCGGTAAAGCACGTTCAAATACCGTGAGTGAGAATTGGCCTCTCGAAAGGTCTCGGCGTGTCGCTCTATGGTAGTTCCAGCCTTGGCTCCTTGGACACTTTATCCCTAGCGTCCTCAATTGCCCTAATATGAGCCTTCTTCTGTTTGTTCTGATTAAACTCAACCTCCCCGACATGCTTCTTGATGGGTGCTGATTACTTCCCTATTAGACTCCAGCAACTTCTATTATCAAATATTTTCTTTGTCGACACTACCCTCTATCAATCTCTTCCAACTTAGCAACGGACTTCCCTCTGAACCAGCGGTTGAACCTCTGGTTTATTAACTTTTGGATGCTTCAGCCAATTGGCAGTAGTTTTCTGCGTTAGTCCCTATTGGGCCAAGCCATCCTCTTTTGCCTTTTGTACCTTCTCACTTGCCAAACAGTAATTCTTGATGATCTTCTGCGTCTTCTTAACACATGTGATAAGTTATTTATCAAGCATCATTTCGGTAAGTTTCCATACCTTCTTACTTGCCTTTTTTTACCATTTATGTGATGAATGGTAACAAAAGGCAAGAGGAATGGTTCTAATCCAAGCTAAAATGAAGGAAGGTCCCAACCGAGGTCCTCTACCTACATCTTGTCACTAGAACCTTGATAATGTCACAAGGCCTCAGCATGTCACCGGTCGTGTGCTTGTGCCATGTACCGTGCCCCTATGTCTTATACATGTCTCGTGTTCCAACCGTGTACTAGATACATGTCACTAGTGACATGTCATCAGCCGTGTTCCAAGTCTAGTTGTAGTGTTGTGCCTTCAACATATCACTGGTGACATGTCACCAACTTCTTGGCTCAGGTACAACGCATTCCTAACTTTTTTTGTGATAAGGATTTCTCAATGCCTCATTTTATGATAAGGATTCCTCAATGTGTTTTGAGTCCTTTTGTGATAAGGAGAGTTTCCAGCACATGTTGACTTCAATATTTCCATCATGGACCATGACTAGTTGTCGGGAAGACCATGTAAGGAAGATTTTCCTGGAAGGGATAGGATTAGGGCTCGAATAAGAATGCTATCTTTTAGCGATAGGATTAGGGTATAGGTAGGACTACATGTTCCACTAGGAGACTTGGGCTACGATTATTTCCTACACCTATATAAGTCTAGTTTTGTCCACTAATCAGGGTGGCTATTTTTTACCTCCTAAGGTCCCAAAACTCTGCTAAATTTTCTGCTTAGTTTACTTTGAGTTTTAGTACAAGGAGCTAGGAGCGGTGGACCATTCGTATGTTATGAGTTCATCCTTCTTCCTTCTTGTATTTTATAGCACAACTTCATTCATCTCTTTAATCAAATGCACTCTTATATTATGTTGTCATTTAATTCCATAATGCGTGAGTAGTTTACCTAAGGATTGGGGCTGCTTTAAGACCTAGCCATGCGTGTTTGTACTTCGAATTTATTATTGACTATTACTATTTTGTGAATTGAATAAGTTCAACTAATGTGCTTAATGAACTCAATTGATGGTTATAAGCTTAGTTACCTTATTTTTATTTAGTTGTAGATGAGACGTGCTAGGGTGACTGTCATATCATTCTTAGCAGGTGATCAAGTTAGGGGGCGAACTCCTAATTGTATGTTTAACCCATGAAACTTAAGACTGTTGTTACACCCTAGGTTGGTGCGATGTTTTGAAATCCTCTTAGTATGTAAAGCATCACCAAAACGTGTGATAGAAGCTCTTAGGCATATGCCCTTCCTTAAGCATACTAAGTACGAGGGGATAAAGTGTGTCGAGTGAGCATATGCCCTGCCCTAGGCACGGGCACCTAATTCAAGTCACTTAGGAAGAGTAGTCAAGGGATTTTAAGGAGAATAGCAAGTGGTTAGGGTAGATAGTAAGCCTTGGTTCACCTTTAAAATCAATTCGATAAATTAACTTCGCATTCTTAGTTTACTTGCCCCCCCCCCCCCCCTCCCCTCTCGCGGTTGTCTTTACTTTTCACCTAAGTTAATTTGGTCATATCCATTGTGCTTGTTAACACATCTATCAACATACTGCTTCCACTGCCAGATGAACTGCGAGACAATCTAAATGGAACTTACCAGGAGGGGAGATCAAGCCAACCTTGAGTAGGTTATCTGGAAACATCAACAAGTAATGACTACGCTTCAAGTCACTTAGTGCCTGCCAAACAAACTCGCAGGCCTAGTCTTCCTCTATCAAGAAAGCTCCCTTGAAGGCACCTGAAAACAAGAAAACAAACATCACTCTCTAAATCGGCGGGCTATCAAAACATGCACATGCAACCAACCTAGCCAATCGGCAGGCACTATAACCTTCCGATAGGAAGTGAGGCTCAATCTTATCTATGAGTTGACTCACATCCCCTTCCCAAGGGCAAGAAACCTAGTAAAATTGATGCCTTCCATCTTGTACGAGGTAGGGTTGTCATTGATGAATGCCCTGCATAATGACATGGCAACACAATCTACCCCCAGCCTAGTCTAGTCGCCTGCTGTTTAAATATTTTAAAGTGGCAAAGCTAACCCAATGTGGCTCAAGAAGACCACATATTCTGAACTTTGTATGGCCACTAATCGGCGTGATCCAACCATTTACATTCAACTAGTTGATTGCATCTTAGCCCGAGCCAGGATATCCTAAATCTAGAGAAGCAATGCCAATCGAACCCCATGTTCAAAGTAATCAACGCAGAATATGATCGATCCTTCTAGCAGCTAACTCACCCTTTGTAACGACCCGTCCCGAGAGCCGGGATTAGCAAAGTGATTAGTAATAGATTAGTGAGTATAATTGGTGTTTAGTTGGTTACTTTTGGCCTTTGGGCGTAGAAGGATGATTTTTCCCCTAGTTTGGGCAAAAAGTTAACTTTTAGTTCGGGAGGTCAATTGGGTATTGATCGATGACCGTGACGTAGGTTGGGACGTAACTAGCCCGTAGACAGGTGGCACGCCCGATTCCGAAATCCGAGGAAGAAGTTTTGATGTTCGGAAGGCTGAGGGCATTACCGTAATTTGGGTAAACGAAGGGGAAAAGTTGACTTTTTGCTAGACTTGTCATTTTCACGTAGACCGAGGACCGTTAGGTAGGTCTCATCCTCCTGAGTTCAACGACAGGCGGCATGCATTCATCGGACATTGGACGGGTGAGATACGGGTCTAGAACGGTAAGGGCAAAATAGTAATTTTGACTCACAAGTAGGGGCATTTTAGTCTTTTTGGTGCATTGGGAATTGGGCCAATCTGATAAGGCTAAGTGTACAGCAGTTGTGGGATATTTTGAGATGCGCCATGGGATGTTGACACGTGCCCTTTGTCTAGTGGGTTCTAGGCTTGTGCACGGTGTGAGATTTAAACAGGCTGTGTGTGTGGCCGTGTTCGAGAGGAAACAGAGACAGAGTTGGGAGAAAAATCGATCAGGTGAAGGGAGTGTGTGAGTGCTGGTGAGTGAAGAAGTGAGAGCAGAGAGAGTGTAAGACTAGATGAGTGAGTTGAGGGAGAGATTCGTGAGGAAAACTTGAGAGTTTGAGTGTGAATTCACAGGAAAAATAGAGAAGGATCGAGGTAATGGTGTTGCTGTGTTGTGACCAAACCCGTGGATTGAAGCTGTGGTGGTGTTGAGAGGCTTGAGGGGAGTCGCGTAGGCACGGCGGAGCTCGCGGTGGTGGCCTGAGCACATGTAATTCCTTCAAACTGTTTATATGCTCTATTTTTTTTGTAAATTTCAAACTGAAAGTCGTGAAGGTGGGAGCTGAGTCGAGGTGTTGGGTGAGTTCTAGTGGACTCAGGAGGGTCCTAGGAAGCTCTAGGGTTCGAAGCCGTGACGGGGGAGTAGACGGTTGGCCGGGAGCTTGAACAGGGGATTTGAATGGTTTCGGTTTCTGTTTCTAGTTGGGGACGACGGGTTAGAGGCCGTGTTGTCGTGTTTGGTTGAGGGGAATGGATTCTTAGGATTAGGACGAAGAGAATGGTGGAAAGAGGAAGGGAATTGGTGGACGGATGAAAGAGAACTGGTCACGCCGGTTCGGTTTGGCTGAACCGGTCTGGACCGCTTGGACGAAGGTTGAAGACGATGAACAGTGCAGGCGCATGAGGCCCACGCGCAGCCACTTTGGGGGAATGTTAAACTAGGTTTTTGGTCTAGAAGTTGTAACGAATCTTTTGGGATAGGTTTCGGGTTAATCGAACGTCGATTTACATTAGTTCCACGGGATTGAAGTTCTAGGGTTTCGTTTTACGCACGTTTGAAGTTTGGGAAAATTACGGAATTAGGAGGACCTTCATTAACGTGTTAGTGACGTGTTTTGGTGACTGTGACAGGATCGGGAATACCCGAGGCGGACGAGGAACGTGTAGGACGTACGGGACTCGAGTGACGTACCTGGTAACTGTGAGTGGACCCTTCTCTATACTTGAGCATGCATAACTGTTTTTCTATAATTGTTTTATGGTTTTACATGTGACTTTATGATTGTTGAATATGCTATAACTGTTTTACATAATTGCACGTTTTTTTGAGGAAATTACGTATTTGGCACGTTTTACGAGAAAAGCTTGATTTTTCATTATGATGCTATGTTTTTGGGATTTCAAACAATAAAAGGGTTTTCAATGATTATAAAGGGATTTTGGAACATGATTTCAATGATTAAGGGTTTTCGGTTTTAGAATCGGATTTCAGAAAGCGGAATTTAGTTTTAGTGGAATTCCGGATTTGGGTTCGGAATGACGGTTCTGGATGCCGGAAGGGCTTAGGGCCAGTGATTTCGGATTCGGGTTTGATATGGATTTAAAACTGGTTTTCAAACGGTTTTGGATTGGATTTGCTGGATCTGATTATTGGGTTTAAAGACCCGGATATTGTGATTGACGGGGGACGTGCCCCGGATTGGGTTTAAAGACCCGGATTGAGTTTAAAGACTCGGATATATTGATATTTCCCCCCGTAGGCCTGTTGAGTTTAAAGACTCGGAGTTTAAAGACTCGGATTATTGAGGCCTGGATTGAGTTTAAAGACTCGGGAGTTTAAAGACTCGGATATGTCTAGCAGGTTTGATCGGATAGTGATGACTTGGATTTATGTTTTATTGTACTGTTTTCATGATACTTATTTTGTGAATTATAAATGTTTTTATGATGATTACTATGTGGTTTCTGGCTGTGTTTAATAAATGGGTTGTGCATGCATGTTTTCAAAACGGAGGGCCAAACCCTGGTTTGTTTAAGAAATGGTTTTTGAAACTTTTATACTTTATGGTCCACTCACACTTTCTGGTTTTAACTTCCCTCCAGGTCGTGGAGCTAGCGTGGGGGTTGACATTGAGGCAGCGTCGGAGGCATAGAGTACTCGAGAGTTTTTCCGGAGTGTTTCTGACTTTCCGTTGTGCGTGTACTCGGTGTATCAGTTTTTGTTTTTCTTTGTTTAGTATTATGCTCTGTATAACTACTAACTCTGGGTTGTTTAAAATTCTCCTGCGTCTGGCAGTGTAATTTGTGGTTTTCGAGAGGTTGTTTCGGTCTTTCGTTTTTGGGTTGTCAGACGGGAGCAGGGTTTAGTCCCTAATCCTGGGGGATTAGGGGTGGGCCCTGACACCCTTGCCCCATCTAGCAGCAGAATCATCAAAATATCTAGCGACATAATTTACCACACTCCGAACTTCACTAGGTCAGCTTACCGAATGGTGTTAACCTAATAACCCATAGCATACAACGACCTGTTAATCAGAATGGCCCACAAGGGATCTTGCTCAAAATCTAAGACTGCCTCTCCACTATCCTCCATATCCTCCTTGTAATGACCCGTCCAAAATTTTTGTGATTAATTAAGAATTAATTAAGGATTAACGAGGCTAATCGGGAATTAGTCGAGGAGTATCAGACGTTTGGGTGAAAATTATGATTTTGCCCCTAGATGAGGGTAAAAAGTTAACTTATGACTCGGAAAGACCAATGCACGAGGATCGAGGGCCTTTACCTAAATCGAGTCGATACGAGTCCGTAGACAGGTGGCACGTCAAAATCGAACATTCGATGGGAAAGATACGGGTCACGGAAGGTCCGGGTACTATTGCATGAATTACGAGACGAGTGGACTTTTGTTTTGAGTAGGGCCCAAATGTTTGGTTCAGGCCCAATAAATTAGTGACAAGTCCATTGCTCACCAAACATAGATACATGCATACCTTCATCTTCCTTATTTCTTAACCTGAAACCCCCTAAACTCGTGCAACCCAAAACACCCAACCCCACCATGTTCCCTTGTACTCTGGGTTTTGAGAGAATGAGAATGAAGGACGGAGATAGACAAAGATAGACGGAGGGACTGAGTGGCTGAGCACGGCGGAGGTAAGAAATCCGAAAACCCTTATTGATTCAAAATTGGAAAGGGAGGTTTGGGCGTGTGTTGATCGATTTGGTTGGCCCTAATAAGTTCTAGGATTGAGATGAGTTCAACAGGCTGGTTTTTAAGGCAGGAGGTGGTCGGAATCGAAGGCTATCGATGGAGGAAAAATAGGGCCACTATTAATCAATTCGAACAGGTAATTCTAGGCCATTTTTCAGTGTTTTGATCACATATATTGATTAGGGTTGATTGGACGATCATGCTAGAAAAACAGCTTCGAAAATAGTGGTCAGAGATGGAAGAACAGACCGGGTTGGGTCCGTGGGTTTGCGTGACCTAATTGTAGAGAATCAGATTGACCCAGACAGAGGACATTGATGACATCATCATGTTAGACCTGACATGTCAGCTAACACGTGTCAGATGTCAGTGATGATGTCACTGTTGACTTCAGCGATGACATCAGCATTGACTTTGATCGTTGATTGCTGACATTAGCGTTGACTTTGTTGACATAAACATTGGCTTTTGACCAGCTACCATTAACCCGCGCGTGGGGATTTGTGGGCACATATTTCAAGGTGGGACAATGACAATTTTAAAGGCTTCGACGATACGAATCCAATGGTGGTGGTTTTGAGACAATTAGAGATCGTTAGTTTGGTTAAATTGAGGTTTAAAGCCTAGGGAAGCATGTCCAGGACATGTTGACTTTTTCGGGAATGTTGGGGTTCTTGATATGGACTTGGATAGGTTAGTAGTAACCTTTGGATATGATTTGGACAGCTCCGGATGATCTGGAGAGGTCGAATTAGCTCAGAGAGGCTTATGACATGCGTATCGAGGCACAACTTGGACGATCTGTGAGTGGACTTTGTTTTATGAATATGATGCATGTATAAATGTTTTATATGTGTTTATGAACATGATTTGAGATGCCATGAGTGCATGTGCTTTAAATATGATTTTTTGGACATTTTCATAGGGAAATGCATTATTGCACGTAGTTTGAGATTTCTGTTTTATATGATGTTTGGTCTTCGGCCGAGTATACTACGTTCATGAGTTATATGTGATTCTGAAGGTTTTATGGAGATGCCTGAAACCGAGGAACTGATTTACAATTTTGAGGATTTCACGGAGATGCGTGAAATCGAGATTTGGGCACGAGTCCCAGTCGAACGACCTTAACTTGATTGAAGTCAAGGGGGATTTTGAAAGTGTTTTGGAAATAAGAAATGGTTTTCGGATTTTGAAATATCTTTCGGGCGTATGACCAAGTTGATTTGGGGTTTGACTTAGAGTATAGTCAAACGTGAGATAAGTCGAGCTATGACCTAGTTATGAGTTTTACGAAAGATATTTCGGCCTTGAGACCCAGTTGTAGATTTTATAGGATTTGAGGAATCTTGGGATATGACGGGTCGTTGGACACTGAATTTTCAAGATGTGACCCAATTGGTGATATTTCGGGCTGTGACCCATTTGATG
Organism: Prinsepia uniflora; assembly: GCA_032719365.1. NCBI lineage: Eukaryota > Viridiplantae > Streptophyta > Magnoliopsida > Rosales > Rosaceae > Prinsepia > Prinsepia uniflora. The sequence goes on along the minus strand of CM064861.1, from coordinate 67,390,997 downwards.
AGGTTCCGAGCAGATGGCCCTATGTGTGATATTAGGGGTTAGTGTAACGACCCGTCCCAAATTCCATGATTAGATTAGTGACTAATCACGATTAGTGAGGCTAATTCGTGATTAGTAGAGCGAAATCGGACGAACGATGCGAAATGACCGTTTTGCCCCTGGTGGTGGCAAAACGTTGACTTTTCGATCGGGCGGTCAAAGGGACTTTGACCGATGACCGTGACGTAGTTCGTGACGTCACGAGTTCGTAGACAGGTGGCACGTTCAATTCTGACGTCCGTAGAAGAAGTTATGACGTTCGGAAGCCCAAGGGCATTTTGGTAATTTGGGTGAATAGGAGGTCAAAAGTTGACTTTTTGACCAGGAGGTCCGATGGCCGAGGGCCGAAGACCGTTACGTAGATAAGGACGATACGAATCCGTAGACAGGCGACACGTCGAATTCGGACGTTCGACGACGAAGTTACGGTTCACGAAAGTTTCGGGATACTATTCCCGACGACACGTTTTACGAGGACAGTTTGTCTTTAGTGTGGACCCAGATATTTTGGCAGGCCAAGGGATGAGTGACAAGTGTCATCCATCCATTGCCCATCTTCCCACATACATGCATCGATCGATCATTCCTTCCATTTCAAACCATTACCCGATCTCACACCATTTCTTCTCCTCTGAACAACCCAACCCATTCTCTTCACTTGGTTTCACTTGAGGCTGGCACAGGAGATGACTGAGGACTGGTGGAGGTTGCTGGACGGCCGGAACCACCGTCCACGGCGGCGGGGAGGAGACAAACCCGAGCGGGTAAGTCTTCCATTCAAATTTCATTTTCGGGTTTTAGGTGTTAGGGCTGAGTTCTAATGATTGGGATGAGTTTATTGAGGTTGTAGGAAGGCATAGAGGGTGGTTTGGACGGCGGTGAAGGGCTGAGCAGCCCTGGGTGCAATCGGAAAAATTGGACCGATTATGGGAGAATTGGACGGACGGGTTTTGTGGCGTTTTTCCTAGTTTTCTTGATTAGGATAGATTAGAAATGAGAAAATAGGAATTTAGGAATTAGAATGGAGGAAATCGGACCAAAAATGAGGGAGAAGAAGGCGTGGACCGGTTACGCCGGTCCAGTTGCAGGGGTCGGACCGGACCGGTCGGTTCGGACCGGTTCGATCGAAGGAAGGGGATGCACTGTAGCGGCGCGTGGCTCCCACGCGCAGCCACTTCAGGCGGCGCGTGCGGGCGCGTGCTAGGGTTTTTGGGGATGTGTTCAACATACGAAATCATCTATTCGATGTAACGAACATTTTGGGACTGGTTTCGTGTCAATCGGACACCGTCTCGATATGTTTCGGGGCATCGGAAGGTTTAGGTTCGGGATTAAAAATAGTTAAAAATACGGGAAAATTACGGGGCTTTAGTGAGGGGTTATATAAGTAGTTAGTAACCCTCTAAATTAATTTGGACAGGTTTGGAAGTCCCGGTGATGGTGATCGGCTCGGGGAGCCGTATGGCACGCAAATCGAGGCGGCAGCTCGGACGGTCTGTGAGTGGACCTTGTTTTCTAAATTGGTGCATGCATAAATGTTTATTATATGTTTATTTACTTGTTTGATGATGCCATGGGTGCATTTGTATGTGGTTACGTATAAGCACGTATTTCGAGGTTTCGGCCTTATACGGTGCTTATACGGGTCTGTATTTCTTTATTGATTTAAATGAACTGAATTTGGATTTCAAAATGATAAACTCGGGTATGAGACCCGTTTGGTTTTGTCTCGGGCATATGACCTCAGATTCCGGGCACGGTGCCCAGTTGGTGTCCTATGTTCGGGTACGAGACCCAGTCACTTTACGGTTTTGATTTCAGGTCAGGGAACCTTAAATGGATTCCCAGGTTCATGACGGTTTATGGGAACCGGCATGAACCCTTGTTATGGTATCATGGTTCATGACGGTTTATGGGAACCGGCATGAACCCTTGTTGGTTATATTATTACGGTACATGACGGTTTATGGGAACCGGCATGTTACCTGGTTATATTATTACGATACATGACGGTTTATGGGAACCGGCATGTTACCTGATTACGGATATTATGGATCATGATGGTTCAGGGGAACCGGTCATGAATGTTTATGTTATGTATATATATGTTCGTCTACCTTCCTTTACATGTTCTACTATCTCCTCCGGGGAGGGTCGTTGGCCTGGGTGGACCCCGGAGTAGTCACGGAGCACCGACTGAGTGGAGTCACCGCCCAGTTGGGTTCCTTACTCTCAGGAAGGCTATGATTACTATTACCAGGGGTAGGGTCAGTGGTCTACGGACATTGATCTTGACTTTGAGATGACTCGGATTGAGACCCGGGTAGCGCGCGCGTAGCTTTGGATACCGTGACAGGATTGGTTGTGTGACTTATATATATGTATGTGATGGATATATGTTATATGATATGTGGTGTGTACAGGTGTGCACAGGATTTGGGCAGTGGCCCGTATGGTCGTTTTCATTGTGGTCCTTTCGACCTTGGTTTATATCTGCTTTGGGCTTAGTCCCACAAATGGTTTGTTTTGGATAAATGGTTTTCGAATGCATGCATGCTTTTTAGTGGAGGGTGCAAATGTCTTCCTTATTAAATGTTTTTATTAACTTTTGTTTTGTCCACTCACAGTTTTTAATGTTTTGACTGCCCTTCAGGTTGACATCGGATGTGGACTGTAGCAGAGACCGAGATATCACATACCTCCTCCGGATCCTGGCGTACTCTGATAGCCTGGGAGGGCAAAGGACGAAAATATCCCTTGTCTGACACTTCGTGTCAGACGGGAGCAGGGTCATCCCGCACTAATCCCGGGGGGATTAGGATGGGTCCTGTCAACGTGGTATCAGAGCGGGGTTGTCTCTATTCGAGCAACCGTGCAGCTTTTGGAGTATCTACGCAAGTCGAGGATGTGATATCTCAAGGGGCTGCAGTCCATGGTCAACCTGATAGTTAGGGTGCCAGTACGATAGTTAGTAGGATGGAGTCGTTATATGTCTTGGTTCGGCACTAGATGCCGGGGTTGCCATAGTTCTGTCAGGGTTGACAGTGTGTGACCCTACGGAAGGGATGACGTAACTGTACGTTAACGTTTTGATCGTGAGACGGATAGTTTGGGTCGTTTTTCACGATGCCATAGGATCGGTTTCGACGACTGATTTGGTGTTGTGACCATCCGATGGTCGGATTGGTTGAGTTAGATGGGTTTACTGCTGTTGGCGGTTAGTAGTCGAGTTCGGGGAACTCTGGTTGAACTTATGGTAGTTGGCAGCCAGATTCGAGGAATTCTGGTTGGACTTACGGTAGGATTGGATTGTCGTCTTTACGATGTCGGGACCGCGGGGTCGGTCAGATCGTGGATTTTACTGCTTTTCGCAGTTGGGTTCAGAGTGACCCTAGGTGTGATTGTGGAACCCTACCTTGGTGGGTATGGTTCGGAAATGGGAGTTGGCGAGTGGTGTGACTTTGACGACTATTCGGATTTGGATTCGGTAGTCGGTCTAGTCATGTCAGCTTGTGTTGGGACTGCACTTCGCAGTCAGGGTTGTACGTATCGGTTAGACCGAGTTGGTTGTCGTGCTACTTAGTTGTGGGTTGGTGCAACTAAGGTCGTGGATGACCTGGTAGACGACAATGGTTTAGTCAAGTTCCGACAGGATAGAGATTGTTGGACAAGTTACCAGGGTTGGTACTTGTCGATGGAATTCCGGAGCGGGGATACGGAGTATTTGTTACGGGCGAGTGATTCCGTTGGATGCGGGGTCTCGATAGCAGTGCCTGGTAGTTAGGTCTGCACGAGTGTGGGGCAGGCACTACTACCGAGAGTGGTTGTAGTTACGATTGTTGGGAATCGGGGACGTTCGGGGAACGTTTTCCTTTTCTCGCATGAGCTGTCAGGGTAACTGTACCCTGAGTTGTCGGGTACGAGGGAGGCAGCGTTTCTCCTATACGAGCAGAGGTACGCGATCGTCGCTTGGTATGAGCGGAGATCCAGGATTGTCAGTTTGCACACGGTGTGCTGATACTGATACTGGTGTTAGTGTGCTGCTACTAGTGTGGATGCCTGTGTGTTGATACCAGTGCAGGTGATAATGCGTTGGTGTACCGGTACTAGTGCTGGTGCTGGTGCCGGTGATTGTGAGGACGGTGAGTTACGCGTCGGGATGTGACTCCGGTGTGATGGACTTATGATTGGTATCTGTGGTTCGGGAGTGAATCACGGATAGTGACGGACTGGATAGGATCCAACGGTAGTTGAGACGTGAGGATCGAGTACGGTCATGGGGGACTAGCGACCAGTTGGTCAGTGTTGGCCGGAGTTGGTCAGAATTGGTTAGATATGGTGGTTTGCAGAGATTTGACTGCAGATCACTGCAGGGGTCTGTTGTGACTTTTCAGTAGAGTGGTACATCAGGTTAGGATGAATTGACATCCTTTTGGATGTACATATACGGTCGTAAATGGGCATGTGTCCATAACCAGTCTAACGGGGACACGTGGTTGATGTTCGAGTATGTTGTTTCCGACGTAGTTGGAACTTCGGAATCACAAGAGGTTGCGATTGAGGTGACGAATCGAATGCGGGTTTTCCGCATTAGTATTGGATAACTCGAGGTCATTTTGGGTGACTTCTCGGATTCTACCATGATTGATGATGGTAGATGACGTTGATGATATAGATGTTGTTGGTTGCCACTCGTACACTGATTGTGTATTGGTTGGTGGACCCGGGATTTGTTCTGGACCATCAGGAGGAGATGAGTATATCGAAGTTAGGTGACTGAGATTTCTCATTTTCTGCTTGGTGGCAGACGATGTTGGTTTACGTGACGTGGTGAATGCAGCAAGTTTTGGTTGCATTCACGTAGGATGAGTTTTGATGTCATCGTGTTGGATCATCTTTGGATTTTCCTAGGTGGAATGCCAAGGATCGAAACGAGGTGATTGGGGAGGACCCACAGTCTCGATCGTGACGTCTATGGTCGGTTGACGTAGTGTTGGATATGGATCGTGATTTGGATATTCCGATAGGTGGAGAGTTTATCACTCTTACTTGGTTGAGTGGAGCATGATGGGACTGAACTTCTTTTCGAGGTAAATCCCATATGACTTACTACTCGCCTGAGTAGTTGTCCGAGGAGTAGGTGTCTGATGAAGTCGGGTTTTGTCAGACTTGGTGTTGTGTGTGATGTTGTGATTGGCTTCCCTATGAAGTCAATCGATTGTGTTGTGGTAATCGGTCGAACAGGTATCCGATAGGTTCGGATATGGTGCGTCTCGGTAGACGAGAACGAGATTTCAGGTTTTGGAATCAGATTTCTGGATGACGATTCAGGATTTGATTTTGGAACTTGAAAGAGGATTTCTGTATTTGGGTTTTGGAATCAGATTCTGGGTGACGATTCAGGATTTGAGTCTAGAGCTTGACTGTAGATTTTCCTTTATGGATTTGGGTTTGGAATGGTTATTCCTAATACTAGTTTACGGAATGATGATTTCGGATTTGAATTTGGACATGATTATGGATATGATTTCTGGATTTGGATTCGGGATTTCTTACGAAATTGCGGATTCGGATTCGGATTTGGAAATAGATAATGGGTTGGAGTTTCGATTTGTCTAGATCGGACAGATGGACTCCATAATTGAAACGTGTTTGACTACGACCTAGGTGGTCTGGGTACTGTTGTGGTATGTCGATGGGTAGATGTACGTACCTTGTACGTTGTTCAAGGCATGACACTGGGCAGACTTGTGGTTCCTAGTGACGGTATATAGGTTATACTCGTAGTCCGTTGGTGAGCGTGTTGGTAGTCGGCTTAGTTCCGAAACCATTGGATTAGTTGAGGTCGTGAACTGGACATTGGATACCGTGCATTGGGTCATGGTATTTCTGATGGGTCTAGTTACACACAGGTCGGGTGAATTGTTGGTTAGTGTAACCACGAGTGAGTATAGTGACAGATTTCGATTGACGACTGTCAAGTGGTGACAATTTGTCGGAGGTAGCATCGTGGATCGGTTAGTGAGTTTTGGTGACTCCCAGTGGGAGTAGATATCAGGATAGTTAGTGGTTGAGCACGGAACCGTCTAGTTGGTTGTGTCAACGAAATGGTAGATTCGACAAGTAGTGTCAATTCAGAACGCATGACTACTGTCATTCGACGTGGTCGACCGTAGTCGATACGATATGGATGTTAGCGGTACGTCTGGTTGCAGACGAGTATTATTCTGGTTAGTGGGTGTACTAGCGTACTTGTATTTTGAGGTTGATTCTACTTTCCACGAGCTCGATGTGGAATCAGGATAGTTGGAGTTTCGAGAATGAAATTAATTAAGGAGGGAAGGTTGTAACGACCCGTCCCAAATTCCATGATTAGATTAGTGACTAATCAAGATTAGTGAGGCTAATCCGTGATTAGTAGAGCGAAATCGGACGAACGATGCGAAATGACCGTTTTACCCCTGGTGGTGGCAAAACGTTGACTTTTCGATCGGGAGGTCAAATGGACTTTGACCGATGACCGTGACGTAGTTCGTGACGTCACGAGTTCGTAGACAGGTGGCACGTTCAATTCTGACGTCCGTAGAAGAAGTTATGACGTTCGGAAGCCCAAGGGCATTTTGGTAATTTGGGTGAATAGGAGGTCAAAAGTTGACTTTTTGACCAGGAGGTCCGATGGCCGAGGGCCGAAGACCGTTACGTAGATAAGGACGATACGAATCCGTAGACAGGCGACACGTTGAATTCGGACGTTCGACGACGAAGTTACGGTTCACGAAAGTTTCGGGATACTATTCCCGACGACACGTTTTACGAGGACAGTTTGTCTTTAGTGTGGACCCAGATATTTTGGCAGGCCAAGGGATGAGTGACAAGTGTCACCCATCCATTGCCCACCTTCCCACATACATGCATCGATCGATCATTCCTTCCATTTCAAACCATTACCCGATCTCACACCATTTCTTCTCCTCTGAACAACCCAACCCATTCTCTTCACTTGGTTTCACTTGAGGCTGGCACAGGAGATGACTGAGGACTGGTGGAGGTTGCTGGACGGCCGGAACCACCGTCCACGGCGGCGGGGAGGAAACAAACCCGAGCGGGTAAGTCTTCCATTCAAATTTCATTTTCGTGTTTTAGGTGTTAGGGCTGAGTTCTAATGATTGGGATGAGTTTATTGAGGTTGTAGGAAGGCATAGAGGGTGGTTTGGACGGCGGTGAAGGGCTGAGCAGCCCTGGGTGCAATCGGAAAAATTGGACCGATTATGGGAGAATTGGACGGACGGGTTTTGTGGCGTTTTTCCTAGTTTTCTTGATTAGGATAGATTAGAAATGAGAAAATAGGAATTTAGGAATTAGAATGGAGGAAATCGGACCAAAAATGAGGGAGAAGAAGGCCTGGACCGGTTACGCCGGTCCAGTTGCAGGGGTCGGACCGGACCGGTCGGTTCGGACCGGTTCGATCGAAGGAAGGGGATGCACTGTAGCGGCGCGTGGCTCCCACGCGCAGCCACTTCAGACGGCGCGTGCGGGCGCGTGCTAGGGTTTTTGGGGATGTGTTCAACATACGAAATCATCTATTCGATGTAACGAACATTTTGGGACTGGTTTCGTGTCAATCGGACACCGTCTCGATATGTTTCGGGGCATCAGAAGGTTTAGGTTCAGGATTAAAAATAGTTAAAAATACGGGAAAATTATGGGGCTTTAGGGAGGGGTTATATAAGTAGTTAGTAACCCTCTAAATTAATTTGGACAGGTTTGGAAGTCCCGGTGACGGTGATCGGCTCGGGGAGCCGTATGGTACGCAAATCGAGACGACAGCTCGGACGGTCTGTGAGTGGACCTTGTTTTCTAAATTGGTTCATGCATAAATGTTTATTATATGTTTATTTACTTGTTTGATGATGCCATGGGTGCATTTGTATGTGGTTACGTATAAGCACGTATTTCGAGGTTTCGGCCTTATACGGTGCTTATACGGGTCTGTATTTCTTTATTGATTTAAATGAACTGAATTTGGATTTCAAAATGATAAACTCGGGTATGAGACCCGTTTGGTTTTGTCTCGGGCATATGACCTCAGATTCCGGGCACGGTGCCCAGTTGGTGTCCTATGTTCGGGTACGAGACCCAGTCACTTTACGGTTTTGATTTCAGGTCAGGGAACCTTAAATGGATTCCCAGGTTCATGACGGTTTATGGGAACCGGCATGAACCCTTGTTATGGTATCATGGTTCATGACGGTTTATGGGAACCGGCATGAACCCTTGTTGGTTATATTATTACGGTACATGACGGTTTATGGGAACCGGCATGTTACCTGATTATATTATTACGGTACATGACGGTTTATGGGAACCGGCATGTTACCTGATTACGGATATTATGGATCATGACGGTTCAGGGGAACCGGTCATGAATGTTTATGTTATGTATATATATGTTCGTCTACCTTCCTTTACATGTCCTACTATCTCCTCCGGGGAGGGTCGTTGGCCTGGGTGGACCCCGGAGTAGTCACGGAGCACCGACTGAGTGGAGTCACCCCCCAGTTGGGTTCCTTACTCTCAGGAAGGCTATGATTACTATTACCTCGGGTAGGGTCAGTGGTCTACGGACATTGATCTTGACTTTGAGATGACTCGGATTGAGACCCGGGTAGCGCGCGCGTAGCTTTGGATACCGTGACAGGATTGGTTGTGTGACTTATATATATGTATGTGATGGATATATGTTATATGATATGTGGTGTGTACAGGTGTGCACAGGATTTGGGCAGTGGCCCGTATGGTCGTTTTCATTGTGGTCCTTTCGACCTTGGTTTATATCTGCTTTGGGCTTAGTCCCACATATGGTTTGTTTTGGATAAATGGTTTTCGAATGCATGCATGCTTTTTAGTGGAGGGTACAAATGTCTTCCTTATTAAATGTTTTTATAAACTTTTGTTTTGTCCACTCACAGTTTTTAATGTTTTGACTGCCCTTCAGGTTGACATCGGATGTGGACTGTAGCAGAGACCGAGATATCACATACCTCCTCCGGATCCTGGCGTACTCTGATAGCCTGGGAGGGCAAAGGACGAAAATATCCCTTGTCTGACACTTCGTGTCAGACGGGAGCAGGGTCATCCCGCACTAATCCCGGGGGGATTGGGATGGGTCTTGTCAGTTAGTCCCGGACGATCGGGTTAGAGTCCCAGGTGTTACGACGCTCACCTCCAAACTGCGGATGTGTTCCTTCCGGAGAGGTCACGATGCACTACTTGTTATTGACCAGCCGCTAGAGGCTCTAATACCAGATGGAGGCTCGACTTAGGAGTGCCGATGTTATCCTCTGAGATCGATCGGTGGTGTGTTCACGATGATCTAGAGATGGTCGCGACGGGTGATGTGCTCCTGGTGACATGCTAGGATTGTGAGTGGTCCTGAGCTATTTGCACATGTGCTAGGATTGGCTTCGTGACTGACACTAGATGAGGATGGGATGTGTTCCCACGTGTTCTATGATTTGGGCTGAGGCTTCGTACTGGTTTGCTTTGATTTGGTTTTGAGCTACGACCTTGTATGATTCGGTTTTGGTTTAGGAAGCAATACATCTTTCTTCTGAGAAAATAATTGATATAACTGTTTTGAGATGAATGCATGCTTTTTCGTGAACGGTATAAATGTCTTTTTGATAAATTATTTTTGAACTGTTTATTTTTATCCACTCACAGCTTTTATGGTTTTAATACCATTCAGGTTAACAGCGGATGCGGGCTGAAGCAGAGATCGTGACATCACATGCCACTACCGATCCTAGCGTACTCTGGATAACCCCGAGCAGGTGACAAGTTTATCCCTGGCTTGACACTCGGTGTCAGACGGGAGCAGGCACCTCCCACGATAATCCAGGGGTATTGGGACGGGTCCAGTCACTCATCTTCTATGACATGAAGATGGGACGATGAAGCTTCATCCCTACCAGTCCGTTTAGCACTTGCCACTTGCTCGACACTCTTCCTTTTTTCACTTTGTCTTTGACTTTACTCAGCCGTACCACTCTGCTAAACACTCTTCCCCTTCAGATCCCTTATAGATACATCTACGCTTTTAGTTGATGTAGATGAGACATAGTGACTTCTGGACGATGAGGACCCACTAGTGGATGATGCAACGCTCCTCTCACTCGACCCATCACTTGTCTAGTGAGAAGTGGTTTCATTAACATTTTTTTTTGGGATCTATCCGTAGGTCCACTAGTTTACACAACTAGTCCTAACGACAAGAAAAAAATCATAATAAAGGAAAATCTTTACCTCAAGTCTCTTTTGATCGGTAGGAAACTAGCTCTGAAGGATGATCGAAAGAAAGGTTCCAAGTCAAATTCTGATCCTAGTTCTGAATCTCAATCGGCAGGTAGAATGATCTCTGATGATTCTTCGCGCAAAGTTAAAAAATGAGGAATGTCACTGCCTTTTATAGGCACCTGAGGTGCCTCGAGATGCGACCTACCCATATGAATAGTGCCACGCGTCTGCAACACTATTCCAACTTATGGATTACAATACATATACGTACACACGCATATGAACGGTTGTTACGGATTCTTTGTTTGTGTGTGCATAATTTCAAAGTAGGTTTGCAAAGTCCAAGAAAAATGAATCCGATGAATAAATCTTGGAAATCTTCAAGAAGTTGCAAATCAACATGCCCCTAATCAAGTGCATCAAGTAAGTGCTAAAATATGATAAATTTCTGAAGGAGTTATTCACTCCAGGGGGCCAAACGAGAGAGAAAAAGATTGTGGTGGTGAGTGAGATAGTTTTTGCTATCAATCAATGGAGGCTACCCCAAAGTTGAAGGATCCAGGGATTTTTTCAGTTCCGTGTGTGATTAGTAACAAATATTTTGATAAAGTCATGCTAGACTTAGGAGCATCCATCAATGTTATGCCACATTCACTTTATGTTCTCTAGGTTTAGGAAAACTAAAACATGTTGATGTTATCATTAAATTAACCGATCGTTCTAACGAGTATTCTACGAGATACGTTGAAGATGTTCTTATGCAAGTCAACCAACTCATCTTTCCTGCAGATTTGTATGTCCTTGACATGGAGGATTCCCTTACAAATCAAGCTCCACTGATGTTGTTAGAACGCCCATTCATGAGAACTACCAAAACAAAGATTGACATGTTCAATGGCACCCTAACTATGGAAGTTGATGGGGAAGAGATAAGATTCAACATCTACGGTACCATGAGGTAGCATAAGATTCAAACTACGTTTTCTATTGACGTGTGTAACTCTCTTGTACATCATCACTTGGAATCTACACATGAGGATGCACTCAATATGGTGATCCAAGAAGGAGTAAGATGAACTAAACCTGGGGATGCCCTGGTTGAAGACATGGAATATAAACTAGACCTTTTAGATCTGGGAAAAAGTGAGGGCCCTAAATGAGGCCTCTATGTTAGCAAGTCCCCTTAACCCTATGTCACTTTCAGTTAGTACTAACAAGTCTCTTCCCTCAGTTGTTCAAGCCTCTATTCTCGAGCTTAAATTTCTACCTAAGCATCTGAAGTATTCCTATCTCAGCCAAGATGAAACCCTGCTCGTTATAGTGTCCTCGGCACTTAGTAATCCGCAAGAAGAAAGGTTGGTAAGTGTTCAGACTAAGTATAAGACTGCCATTGGAAGGACTTTTTCAGACATCGTGGGAATTAGCCCTACTACTTGTGTGCATCGAATGTTGTTAGAAGATGATGCAAAGCCTTCTAGAGAAGCCCAACGTCGACTTTATCCTCCTATGATGGAAGTTGTAAAGAAAAAGGTCATAATGTTGTTGGATTGTGGGGTCATCTACCCAATTTCAGATAGTAAGTGGGTATCACCTGTTTAAGTAGTCCCAAAGAAAAATGGAGTCACATTTGTGAAGAACGATGAAGGTAAACTCGTGCCCCAGAGAATAGTGACTGGATACAGAGACTACATTGATTACAGGTGCCTCAACAAAGCAACCAAGAAGGATCACTTTCCTTTGCCATTCATCGATGAAATGCTGAAAGGTTAGCCGGCCATTATTATTACTGTTTTCTTGACGGTTATTCCGAGTACAATCAAATATACATAGTTCATAACGATTAAGAAAAAATGACTTTAACTTGTCATTTTGGCACTTTTTCCTATAGGAGAATGCATTTTTAGCTTATGCAATGCCCCAGGTATGTTCCAAAGATGCATACTTTTTATTTTCTTTGAATATGTAAAAAAGATATTTGAAGTATTTATGGATGATTTTAGTGTCTTTGGGGATAGGTTTGATGCATGCATAGAACACTTAGAACTAATCTTGCAAAGATGTGTTAGAACTAACTTAGTACTTAACTAGGAGATGATAAGCCTTGAATTAAGCATCATTTTATACCCTTTATGCTTATATTTTAATGTTTAAATACCAAACAATTGTAGAAAATAACATATTTTGTGAGAAATGTGCAGAATTGGATAAAGCCCGGAATTACAAGAATTTAGGCGAAAAAATCACCTCAATCGGAGTTATATTGAAGAAGTTATGAATGAAACAAGGGAAGCCACCAAAAACCACTCATGATTTCAGTAGAAGGCTACTGAACTCACGTTATCAGGCGAAAACCCACTTCGGCAGATGCCTACCGATCAAAGCTTAACCCATTCGGCCCGCGCTTCCTGAAATCATGATTCCAGCATCGGCGTGCGCATCCCGACCTCGTGCATATGGTGTCAACGCGCGTATATCGAATTCGCTATTCTCCGTTCAGCCAACGCGCACTGAAACACTTTTTCAGCTTTCGCAGTGACGTTGACTAGCGGTTGACCACCGAATTTGTCTCCCTTTTTCAGTGTGCGTCTACTGAAATAGCTTACAAGTTCTAGCAGCATCTCTCCAATCTGATTCCTATTCAATTCCAGCAGCATTTTCCTTCCTTTTGAAGGAAAATTGTTCTTTTTAATTAGGATTTGTTTTCCCTTTTTAAATTAGGAGTTTTTATTACCTTTTTAATTAAGTTTTGTATTTATTCTTTCTTTAGGATTTAGATTACCTTTTTAATTAGGATTTTTATTACCTTTTTCCTTTAGGATTTTTATTGTGAACTCCTATTTATTTGAGGATTAATTTTCTCCTATAAATAGAGAGGCTTAGGTTATTTGTAAGGGGTCGGAAATTTTTGTACCAAAGCTTTGCTTAACCAAATTTCCCTCTTCAATAATTCGAGATTTCTTTAGCAATAGCCAATTACACCATACTCAACCACAAACACCTTCATCCGCGACAATCTAAGGCAATTCCCGGTTGTCTCACCAAGGAGTGTCGAGCCACTTTGCATACCTAGGACAATTCCCGAGAGAAAAAGTGTAACACGATCCCCTTACCTTGTAATTATCTTTTTCTATTGAATATCGTTTTGTTGGATTGATCTTTAATATAATTATGGTTCTATATCTTATATGAATTTCAATAATCTTCCATGTGTTTCAATATCTTGGTTCTTGTTATGCTTGTATGTTGTGCTTAACGCTTGATTAGATATAAGGGGTCCTGAGTCTAGATCATTAAAAGTGTCTAGGGCAATTCCCCGCACGTATCTGAGATAATATGCTTGTATTTCGTAGAACTAAGGTTATGAAATTTCGTACATTTTGGAATTGACCTAATTTATGAATGAGTTAGGTTAATATATTAGGTTAGATTATATTTAGTTTAATTACTTAGGAATTTAAAATCATCTCTACCCCTAATTAACCAATCAAAAGACAATCATGCTTAGGTACCCTCAATCCCCGGTCAAGAACGATCCCTATTTACCAATGCTACATCTACAAAAAAGGGTTTTTAAATTTCATGCATTTTCAATAAGTGTTAATTTAGTGCTTAGTTTTTGCGTATCAGGAGATATGTCATTTCATGGTTAAACAAGGGATAGTCTTAGACCATATTGTCTCTGAAAGAGGAATAGAAGTTGATAAAGCTAAGGTTGATCTTGTGTGGTACTTACCCTTTCCCACTTCTGTGAGAGAGATTCGTTTGTTTCTTGGTCACGCAGGTTTCTATAAATGATTTGTCAAGGATTTTTCCCACGACACCTATCTTTTGTTCCCCTTATTGGTCGTCACCCTTTGAACTGATGTGTGATGCCTCTGACTATGTCGTTGATGTCGTGCTTGGGAAAACAAAAGACAAGAAGCCATGTGCCATCTACTATGCATTCAGAACCCTGAATGATGCTTAGATGAACTACACCACCACTGAGAAGGAGTTTCTTGTTGTTTTGTTTGCTTTAGATAAGTTTTGTTCTTATTTACTTCAAACTAAATTTATTGTTTATACAGATCATGTAGCTCTGAAGTATCTCTTGGCCAAGAAGGGAGAAAAACCAAGGTAATACGATGGATTCTTCTTCTTCAAGAGTTTGATGTCGAGATTAGAGACAAGAAGGGTATGGAAAAATTGGTAGCTGACCACTTGAGCTGTATAGCGTAGGCCGTGACTCTGTGGAGATTCAAGGGATGTTTTCAAATGAACAACTCTTCAAAATCGAGGTTAGTACTCCTTGGTATGCTGATATAGTCACTTACTTAGTCACTAAGAAGTTACCTACCACTTTAACTCATGCACAAAAGAATAAACTTAGAAAGCATGTTAGGGATTATGTTTGGGATGAACCTTACATAGGGAAACATTGTTCAGACTTGTTAATTAGGAGATGTGTCCCTAATAATGAATAAAGATACTTCCTAGAGTTTGTTCATAATCATACTTGTGGAGGTCACTTGGATCTAGAAAAACAACACTTGAAGTTTTAGAATCTGGATTATATTAGCCTACACTCTTTAAAGATGCACATTTATTCCGCTTAACTTGTGATAAATGCCAAAGGTTTGGGAACCTAAATCGAAGAGATGAGATGCCACAGACTTATGTTTTGAATGTCAAATTATTTGATGTTTGGGGCATAGATTTCATAGGTCCCTTTCTTTTGTCTAATGGTTATATCTCTATCTTACTTGTTGTTAATTATGTCTCAAAATAGGTGGAGGCTAAGGCTACCCAGACTAATGATTCTAAAGCTGTTGCAGATGAAACGATCCGTCCTGAATTCCAGGATTAGATTAGTGACTAATCAAGTTTAGTGACGTTAATCGGCGATTAGTTGAGCGAAATCGGACGAACGATGCAAAATGATCGTTTGCCCCTAGCGTGGGAAAAACACTGACTTTTCATTTTGGCTGTCAAATGGACTTTGGCCGATCACTGTGACGTAGTTCGGGATGTCACAAGTTCATAGACAGGTGGCATGTTCGATTCCAACATTCAAGGAAAAAGTTATGATTTTCAAAAGTTCACGGGCATTTCGATAAGTTGGTTAAATGGAGGCGAATAGTTGACTTTTGGACCGAGAGGTTCGATGGCCGAGGGCTGAGGACCGTTACGTAGATTGGAACGTTAGGAATCCATAGACAGGCGGCACGTCGAATTCGGACGTTCGATGGTGAAGTTACGGTTCACGGAGGTTTTTGGGTACTATTGTGCGTTTTACGAGACGAACTACTTTTGTATCCTAGTGGGCAATAAAATTTTAATTCCTACCCAATAGATGAGTGACAAGTGTCACTCATCCACAGGCTACCATTATTCATTCAGGCATATCATCCCTTTGTCGTGCAAACGAATCCAACCAAACCTAAAAACCCGATCTCACCATTTCTTCATCTATGTACAACCCAAATCCTTCCCCCTCGCTTGGTTCAACCTGGGATTGAGACAGAGAGAGAATGAGGACTGAGAGGAGGCTGTAGGAGGCCTGAACTGCCTTGGACGACGATGTGGAGGAGGCAAACCCGACAAAGGTACTCAGTTTGCTCCTTTTTCATTTTAAAGTCGATTTGTGACGTTAGGCTTGGTTTTTGGTGATTGTAATAAGTTTATTAGGTTGCATAGGAGGTATAGAGAAGGTTTTTTATGGGGTTCGGTGGCTTTGAAGCCTGGGAACAAAAATGGAAATATAGGACCGAAAAGGGGAAATCGGTTCAATGGATTTGTGTAGGTTTTAGGTGTTTTTGATAATATATTTAGATTCATAGGATCAAAATAGGAATATTGGTGGAAAGAAGGAAGAAAAAGGACGAAAAATGAAGGAGGTAGGGACCTGGACCGGTCACGCCAGTCCAGCTAGATCAGACTGCACAGAAACCGGCCGGTTTGAACCAGCTAGAGGTTGAAGATGCGTGCACAGTGTCTTGGCGCGTGAGGCCCACGCGCAGGAGCTTCTTATTGCGCATGTGGGCGCGTGGCCAACATTTTGGGGATGTGTTCAACATGTGAAATCATCTTTTCGATGTAACAAACATTTTGGGACTGGTTTCGTGTCGATCGGACATCGTTTCGATAGGTTTCAGGGTGTTCGAAGGTTTAGGATCGACTTTAAAAATAGTTAAAAATTCCGGAAAATTACGGGGTTTTAGTGAGAGCTTAATAAGGTAGTAACCTTCTAAAGTGATTTGGACAGGTTTGGGAGTCCCCGTGATGACAATTAGATTGGGAGAGCCGTATGGCACGCGTATCGAGGCGACAGCTCGGACGGTCTGTGAGTGGACCTTGTTTTCTAAATTGATGCGTGCATAAATGTTTATTATATGTTTTAATACTTGTTTGGTGATGCCATGAGTGCATTTTTGTGTGGTTATGTATTGGCACGTATTTCGAGGTTTCGGCCTTATACGAGACCGATACGGGTTGTACTTTCCTTGTTGGGTTCGATGAAATGATTCTGGATTTCAAAATTATAAACGCGGGCATGAGACCCATTTGGTTTTGTCTTGGGCATATGACCCTATTGGTGACGAGTGAATAGTGGTCGTGGCGAGTGCTTTGTGCACGGCGAAGGACAATACGACGCTCACCTCTGAATTGGGATATGTTCCATCCGGAGAGGTCACGATGCACGATCTGTTGTTGGACAGCCGATGGAGGCTCGACTTCGAAGTGCTGACGGTTCAGGATATTGATCGGTGATGAGTGCACCATGATCTAGAGGTGGTCGTGTCGGTTGATACGTTCACGGCGACATACCAAGATTAAGAGCGGTCCTGGACGTATCGTTGCACGCATCACTACAATCGGAGTCTTGACTGACCCTGACATATCGGGCCCGAGACCTAGTTACTTTACGTTTATGTTTTTGGGTCGCGGACCCTAAATAGATTTCCAGGTTCATGTCGGTTTACCAGAACTTGCATGAACCCTTGAAAGGTTTTTATGGTTCATGACTTCATGACGGTTTATGGGGTCCGGGAATGAATCCTTTGGAAGGTTTTAAGGATGTTATATATATATATATTCATATACCTTCCTTTACTTGGATTGTTACCTCCGGGGAGGGTCGTTGGCCTGGATGGACCCCTGAGTAGTCACGGAGCACTGACTGAGTGGAGTCGCCCCCATCGGGTTCCTTATTCTCATAAAGGCTATGGTTTATAACCTCAGGGAGGGTCATTGATTTACAGACATTGACCTGAGTGACCTTGAGATACTTGGGGTTGAGACCACGGGTAGCACGCGCGTAGCTTTGGAAACTGTGACAGGATTGGTTGTATGATTTATATCTATATATGATATATGATGTGTGATGTATACAGGTTTTGGGCTGAGTCCCACATGGATTTGTGCAGTGGCCCATATGGTTGGATCTTTATGGTTCCTTCGGTTATGGTTTTGGCCTTAGTTCCCATATATGGTTCTTTTGGTTAAATGGTTTTCGAATGCATGCATGCTTTTTAGTGAAGGGTACAAATGTATTTATGAAAATGTTTTTATAAACTCCTTATTTTGTCCACTCACAGCTTTTAATGTTTTGACTGCCCTTCAGGTTGACAACGGATGCGGATTGTAGCAGTGACCGAGATATCACATACCTCATCCGGATCCTGGCGTACTTTGAAAGCCCGAGAGGGCTAAGGTTTGAATTTCCCTTGTCTGAGACTTCGTGTTAGACGGTATCAGGGTCGTCCCGCGTTAATCCCGAGGTGATTGGGACGGGTCCTGACAAGTTTTATCAATGCTCGGTTAGCTCATAGGATTGCTCATGTTACTCAAAATTCCAGAGCGCATTTTGTGCGATACTCCATGCTCATGTAGAGGATGTGATGTCTCAATGGGCTACAGTTCGTTATCAACCTGATAGTTAGGATGCCAGTACGATAGTTAGTAGGATCAAATAGTGGAATGTCTTAGTTCGGCATTTGATACTGGGGTTGCCATAGTTCTGTCGAGGTTGGTAGTGTGGGACCCTACGAAGGGATAAACTTAACAGTACTTTAGATTTTGATCGTGAGACGGTTAGTTTGGATCATCTTTCACGATGTTGTAGAATCGATTTTGATGACAGTTTGGTGTTGTGACCATTAGATGGTCGAATTTTGTTGAGTTAGATGGCTATGCTTCTGGGAACAGCTGGGTTCGAGTAACCCTAGTTGGATTGGCGGTAGGATTGGATTGACGTCCTTACGATGTCGAGACCCCATGGTCGTCTGATTGTTCATTATACTGCCTTCTGCAGTTGGGTTCAGAGGAACCCTAGGTAGTGATCGTGGAATCCTAAGGTAGGATGTATGGTTCTGAAAGGTGAGCTGGCGAGTGGTTTGAATTTGATGACTTTTCAGAGTCGAGACCTTCAGTCGGTCTAGTCATGTCAGCTTAGGTGATGGGACTGCACTCTGCAGTCATGGTTGTACTTATCGGTTAGACCTAGTTGGTTGTCGTACTACTTTAGTTGTGATGGACAGTTGGTACAACTAAGGTAATGGGGACCTGGTAGACGACATTGGTTGAGTCGAGTTACGACTGGTTAAAGTTTCGTTGGACAAGTTACCAGGGTTGGTACTTGTCGATGGAATCTCGGAGTAGGGATACAGAGTAGTTAGTACAGACGGTTGATTCCGTTGGATGCAGAGTCTCGATAGCAAGGTCTAGTGGTTGAATTTGCGCAAGTCGTGGCAGGCACTACTACCGAGAGTGGTTGTAGTTACGGTTGTTGGAAAACGGGGACGTTCAGGGGACGTTTCCTTTCCTGTATGAGTTGTCAGGGTGACTGTACCCATAGTTGTTGGGTACGACGGGGACAGAGTTTCTCCCATTCGAGCAGAGATACGGGGTCGTCGCTCGGTAAGAGCGGAGATCCAGGGTTGTTAGTTTTGCACACGGAGTGCTGATACTGATTCTAGTGTGGATGCTGGTGTGCTGATACTAGTGCTGGTGTTAGAAATGGTGATGGTGCTAGTGTTTGTGATGACGATGAGTCACGAGCCGGGATGTGACTCCGTCGAGATGGATATGTGTTCAGTATCGGTGGTCCGAATGTGGATCAAGGATAGAGTTAGACTTGTTATGGAGACTTGATTGATGTCTGAGTGTGTTGGTTCCAATCTGGTTGGAACTTTGGAATCGAGAGGAGTTGTGATTGAGGTGACGAGAGGAGTGCGGGTTTTTCGCATTGGTAATGGGTATTTCAAGTACATTGATCGTGTATTTGTTGATGGACCTGGGATTTATCTTGGGTCATCAGGAGGAGTTGAGTATTTCGAAGTTAGGTGAAGGAGATTCCTCATTTTCTGCTTAGTGGCAGAAGATGTTGGGTTACATGGCGTGGTGAGTGCAGCGAGTTTGGTTGCATTCACGTGGGATGAACTTTGTTGTCATCATCTTGGATCATCCTTGGTTTTTCCTAGGTGGAATACCAAGGATCGATACAAGGTAATTAGAGAGAACCCACAGTCTCGGCGTGTCTCATCGTTGACTGATCTGGTTAGATGTGGGAACTGGTTGAGGAGTGATGTGACTGACGAAGGATTCATGAGGGTGTAAGACCCTATAACCTGAAATCTGGTAGTTAGCTGAGGGTGAACTAGTGTGGATCCACCTAGGATCGCGATGTGGATCGGGGATTTGATGTTGAGAACTTTGGGCATCGTGACGATCGAGGATCGTGACGTTTATGGTCGGGTGACGTAGTGATGGATCCGGATCATGATCTTGATGATCCAGATAGGTGGAGAGTTTATCGCTCTTACTTGGATGTTTGAGTTGAGGATGTTGGGACTGAACTTTTTTTCGAGGTAAATCCCGTATGGTACATTTCTCGGGCGAGTAAGTATCCGACGAGGTCGGATTTTTTCAGCCTTAGAGATGTGCGGATGTTGGGATTGGCTTCTCTATGAAGTCAATCAAATGTAATGTGTAATCGATTGAGCAGGTAACTGATAGGTTCGGAATTAGTGCGTCTCGGTAGACGTGGGTGAAATTTGATGCCAACTGGTATGAGTGGGTATGCCTTGGTGGGCGTGAGTCGGTTTGGTGCATAGTGGATTATGTGATTAGAAGTAGACGTTTTGTTACTGGTCGGGTGACCATGGGACTCGAAATGGATGATGGGTTGGAGTTCTTCATCTGTCTAGTACTGGATTGGACAGATGGACTCCAAAATTGAAACGTGATTGGCTACTACCTAGGTTGTCATCGTCGTTGTTGTTGGAGATTGGTGGATGGATGGATGTACGTACCCTGTATGTTGTTCGGGGTACGATACTGGGCAGACTTGGGTGCGTGGTGACGGTATATAGGATATACCAGTGGTACGTTGGCGAACGTGTTGGTAGTCGGTTTAGCCCGATACCATTGGATTAGTGGAGGACGTGGACTGAACATTGGATACTGTGCATTGGGTCATAGTAGTTCTGAAGGGTCCAGTTACACACAGGTCGAGTGAGATGTTGGTAAGCGTATACTCAGGTTAAGTGAGTTAGTTAGTGTGACCACAAGTAAGTATAGTGTCAGTTTTCGACTGGCGACTGTCAAGTGGTGACAGTTTGTCGGATATTTCAACGTGGATCAATAAGCCAGTTTTAGTGACTCCCAATGGGAGTAGATATCAGGATAGTTTGGTGTTGGAGCAAGGAACCGTCTAGTTGTTTGTGTCAGCGAATTAGTAGATTTGACAAGTCGTGTCAATTCAGAACGTGTGATTACTATCACTCGATGTGGTCGAGTGTAGTCGATGTGATGTGAATATTAGTGGAACGTCTGGGTACAGACGAGTATCGTTCTAGTTAGAGGGTATACGAGTGTACACTTGAGGTGAGATCGATTTTATTTCCACGAGGTGGATGTGGAATCAGGATAGATGGAATTTCGAGGATGAAATTATTTAAGGATGGAAGGTTGTAATGACCTGTCCCGAATTGCAGGATTAGATTAGTGACTAATCAAGATTAGTGAGGTTAATCGGCGATTAGTTGAGCGAAATCGGACGAACGATACAACTGTCACTTAGTGGGGCACTATTGCGCGTTTTACGAGATGAATTACTTTTGTATCCTAGTGGACCCCAGATATTTAATTCCTACCCAATGGATGAGTGACAAGTGTCACTCATCCACATGCCACCCTTATTCATTCATGCATATCATCCCTTTGCCGTACAAACGAATCCAACCAAACCCTAAAACCCGATCTCACCATTCTCTCATCTCTGTACAACCCAAATCCTTCCCCCTCACTTGGTTCAACCTGGGATTGAGACTGAGAGAGAATGAGGACTGAGAGGAGGCTGCATGAGGCCTGAACCGTCGTGGACGGCGGCGTGGACGAGGCAAACTCGACAAAGGTACTCGGTTTGCTCCTTTTTCATTTTAAATTCGATTTGTGACGTTAGGCTTGGTTTTTGGTGATTGTAATAAGTTTATTAGGTTTCTTAGGAGGTATAGAGATGGTTTTTGATGGGGCTTAGTGGCTGTGAAGCCTGGGAACACAAATGGAAATATTGGACCGAAAAGGGGAAATCGGTTAAATGGATTTGTGTAGGTTTCAGGTGTTTTTGATTATATATTTAGATTCATAGGATCAAAATAGGAATATTGGTGGAAAGAAGGAAGAAAAAGGACGAAAAATGAAGGAGGTAGGGACCTGGACCGGTCACGCCGGTCCAGCTAGACTGGTCACGCCAGTCCAGCTAGACCGGACTGCACATAAACTGGCCGGTTCGAACCGACCGGAGGTTGAAGACGCGTGCACAGTATCTTGGCGCGTGAGGCCCACACGCAGGAGCTTCTTGGGGTACATGTGGGCGTTTGGCCAACATTTGTGGATGTGTTCAACATATGAAATCATATATTCGATGTAACGAACATTTTGGGACTGGTTTTGTGTCAATCGGACATCGTTTCGATAGGTTTCGGGGTGTCCGAAGGCTAGGACCGACTTTAAAAATAGTTAAAAATTCCGGAAAATTACGGGGTTTTAGTGAGAGGTTAATAAGGTAGTTAGTAACCCTCTAAAATGATTTGGACAGGTTTGGGAGTCCCGATGATGACGATTGGCTCGGGAGAACCGTATGACACGCGTATCGAGGCGGAAGTTCAGACGGTCTATGAGTGGACCTTATTTTCTAAATTGATTCATGCATAAATGTTTATTATATGTTTTAATACTTTTTTAGTGATGCCATGAGTGCATTTGTGTGTGGTTACGTATTGGCACGTATTTCGAGGTTTTGGCCTTATACGGTTCCCATACGGGTTTGTACTTTCCTTGTTGGGTTCGATGAAATGGTTTTGGATTTTAAAAGGATAAACTCAGGCATGAGACCCATTTGGTTTTTTCTCGGGCATATGACCCTATTGGTGACCTACGGGTCTGAATCGTAGTCGCATCGAGTGCTTTGTGTATGGCGACGGACGATACGACGCTCGCCTCCGGACTGGGATATGTTTCTTCCAGAGAGGTCACGATGCACGATCTGTTGTCGCGCATCCGATGGAGACTCGACTTCGAAGTGCTGACGGTTCGGGATATCGATCGGCTATGAGTGCACCATGATGTAGAGGTGGTCACGGTGGTTGATACGTTCACGGCGACATATAAGGATTGAGAGCGGTCCTAGACGGATGGTTGTACGCATCACTACGATCGGAGTCGTGACAGACCCTGACAGACCCTAAATGGATTTCCAGGTTCATGACGATTTATGGGAACCGGCATGAACCCTTGAAAGGTTTTTATGGTTCATGACTTCATGACGGTTTATGGGGACCGGGCGCATGATTCCTTTGGATGGTTTTAAGGATGTTTTCTATATATATATATATATATTCATATACCTTCCTTTACTTAGATTGTCACCTCCGGGGAGGGTTGTTGCCCTGGATGGACCCTGGGTAGTCACGGAGCACTGACTGAGTGGAGTCGCCCCCATTGGGTTCCTTACTCTCAGATAGGCTATGGGTTATAACCTCATGGAGGGTCATTGATCTACAGATATTGACCTGGGTGACCCTGAGACACTTGGGCTTGTGACCCCGGGTAGCACACGCGTAGCTTTGGAAACCGTGACAGGATTGGTTGTAAGATTTATATGTATATATGATATATGATATGTGATGTATACAGGTTATGGGCTGAGTCCCACATGGATTTGGGCAGTGCCCCATATGGTTGGATCTTTATGGTTCCTTCGGTTATGGTTTTGGGCTTAGTTCCCACATATGGTTCTTTTGGTTAAATGGTTTTCGAATGCATGCATGCTTTTTAGTGAAGGGTACAAATATCTTTATGAAAATGTTTTTATAAAATCCTTGTTTTTTCCACTCATAGCATTTAATGTTTTGACTGCCCTTCAGGTTGACAAGGGATGCGGACTGTAGCAGAGACCGAGATATCACATACCTCCTCCGGATCCTGGCTTACTCTGAAAGCCCAAGAGGGCTAAGGTTGGAATTTCCCTTGTCTGACACTTCGTTTCAGATGGGATCAGGGTCGTCCCCCGTTAATCCCGCTGGGATTGGGACGGTTCCAGACACAGATTTCCTCAAAACTAATATTCTATCTAGGTTTGAAATCCCACGAGTTCTGATCAGTGATGAGGGAAGTTATTTCTGTAATAGGACCATTGTAGCATTATTAAAACGGTATGGTGTCACTCACTAAGCCTCTATGGCATACCATCCTCAAACCAATGAATTAGTCGAGGTAAGCAATAGGGAGATCAAGAGGATCTTAGAGATATCTTGGCCCCTAATCGCAAGGATTGGAGACAATGTTTGGATAATGCATTATGGGCATATAGCATGGCTTACAAAACTCTTATAGGGATGTCGCCCTATAAGTTGGTCTACGAAAAAGAATGCCACCTTCCAATTGAGTTAGAGCATAAGGCATGGTGGGCCATCAAGACTTTCAATATGACACTGGATGAAGTTGAATTGCATCGAAAGCTTTAATTAAGTGAACTTGAGGAGATCCAAAATGATGCAAATGAAAATTCTTTGATCTACAAGGAAAATACAAAGACCTTTCACGACAAAAAGATCAAAAGGAAGGTGTTCACAATCAGCCAGAAAGTTCTGCTGTTTCCTTCATGACTCAGACTCTTCCAAGGTAAGTTATGTTCTTGATGGGTAGGTTCTTTTGTTATCACTAATGTGTTTTCCCATGAAGCTGTGCAGGTCAAAAGCATGGAAACTGGAAGCGAGTTTAAGGTCAATGGCCACCAATTGAAACCCTACATTGAGGCCTTGGTA
Organism: Prinsepia uniflora; assembly: GCA_032719365.1. Classification (NCBI taxonomy): domain Eukaryota; kingdom Viridiplantae; phylum Streptophyta; class Magnoliopsida; order Rosales; family Rosaceae; genus Prinsepia; species Prinsepia uniflora. The sequence continues at coordinate 67,366,356 of CM064861.1, read as the reverse complement.
AGCATGACATGGAATCAAAAAAGTGTGCATCCCTCTAGCATAGTTTAGTGACTTACGTCATCTAGGCTAGATAGACATTAAACTTCAAACATTTTTTGGGAGGCAACCCAATGTGTTCCCGAGTTGTGAATGAGTCATTAGCGCATATTTTCTTTCTTAAACCTTTCACACTTTTTCAGTTAGTTTACTTTATGTTCTTCTTTTCTTTAATTTCGTCAATCCTCTTCCTTTCTTACATTCTATATCCATTTTCTTTATGTTTTCTTACATTGAGGACAATGTAAAGTTTAAGTGTGGGGCAAGGGTTTACACTTTTAGTTGTTTCATAAAATCATAAAACAACCAAAAAAAATCAAGTTTTTATAGCATTCTTGAATCTTTTTGTTTTAACTTAATGTTATTAGGAGTCTTAGGTTTCCTTTAACCTGTCAATGATAAGAATGAAGGAAAAACGAATACAACATGACTAAAAAATGATCACTACAACTTGAATTCATTTTTTAATACATTGTACTTGAATGTTCATGTCTTGTAGTGGATGATGCATAATAAACTGGTATAAAAATGAGAATGTTAAGATAATTATGAATCATATGAACCCTACGTTAGCTTTAGAACAGTATATATCTTTGATGAGTGATCCATATGAGTTCTTCATTTAAAATTGATATGCATATGCCTCATAACTTCTTGCCGTAGCTTTTATTGAACTCTAGAGTACTAAAACTTATTCTATGTGATTTTCAAAGCTTTTAAGTTAATAAACTCTCTAGAACTCTCTAGTTTTGGACATGATTAAGGCATTAGGGCTACCAAACATATCCAAACAGCAATGTCCGCTAATTGTGCGCACGAGTGCAACCACCTAGTTTTAACCCCTTTGAGCTTACATTGTGCCTTTCTTTCATCACCAAAAAAAATCTACTCCCGTGAGCCTAGTATAGACATCATCTACCTTTATTCCAAGGACTTGGTTGAAGACTTGAAGATGGCGTGAAACACAATAAAGTGATTTGATGATTGATGACTTGTATGTAAGTATAGGGAATGACTTGCTCAAACTACATTGTTGTACATTTCATTACCTCTCAAAATGAAAAAAAAAAAAAGCAATGAAAAAAAGGGAAAAAGAAATCGAGATGGTTGGGATGAGACGAGTACATTCCATGCCTCTACACCTAGCCCCAATAAAACCTTCAAAAAAGACCTTATGATCTTTGAGATGAGTACATTTTTAATGGTTGAGTCAATCACTTAAGTAAGCTTATGGCTTTGGTTCATTTGTGCAAGTATGTTTAATTTTCTTAAGGCTTATGTTTGAGATTTCACAAAGTACTTCATTTCTATTATGCGGGCATTTTTCTCATATACTTTGAGTGCAAACACAACCCTTTACATATTGAGTGGAAATTATGAGTGCATATCCTTGTGAGTTGATTCATACTTGTTTTATTCATGTTGAGATCCATTCACCAAATTTTACTCATTGTCTTACTTGTTGATGCATTTGGTCACTATACATTAACCTTCGGATTCCATACGCTGAAATGCCTTATGAGTGTAAATCTTTGATGCCATACGTATAATGATGAAATTTGAGACAAATGGTTAAGGGCTTAGTTGTTTTTGTTTTAAAATGAAAATGAATTTTTTTTTTCAAATCCTTAGTTTTTCTTGATATTTTCTAGGAACTAGAAAAGTCTAAGTGTGGGGGAATTTGATAAGCACATAATTGATCATCTTTTTATATCAATTTATTTTATGTTTTACTTGGTTAGAACCTTAATTATATCCTTTCTAACTCATTTTATGCATTTCAGGTACTAATATCAAGATTGAATGAATTGAAATCAAAATGTGGTGGAAAGGGAATAACCATGTCACTAGTCGTGTGTCTGTGCCATGTGCTTGTCCCGTGTTCCAACCATGTGCCAAGGTGGTGTACCAGTAGCATGTCACTAGGTCATGTTCCAAGGTTTGTTCCAGTCCAAGTTCTAATATCGGGTCCTAGTTCTCGAGCCAAAGTCGTGTTCCAAGTCATGTTCCAGTGACATGTCATTGGCATGTCACTGGCATGTCACTGGTGACATGTCTCCAACATCAAGCCCAATCGAGTACCTAAATTTTTGCCAACCGAGAACTAGACCAAGTACCAGTCATGTCCTTGTCCTTGTTCAAAATCGTGTTCTAGTGACATGTCACTAGCATGTCAATGGTGACATGTCATCAGGTCTCTCGGCCCATGCTCAGCAGTGTGCCTCCTTTTGCAAGAAGGAATTTTATGATTCTTCTTTTGTGATTAGAACTACTAGGCGTGTTTTTACTCCTTTTTTCAATGAGGAAAGATCTAAGCGGTTATTGATATGAAGATTTCCATCCAAGATTAAGATTTGATGTTATGCAAGGAACAAACAAAGTGTTCCTTGCGATACAAGGAAAATGAGGATTCTTCTGCTAGGGTTTTAGTGTTTAATTAAGTTTTTAATTCCTTAAATTTTTAGGAAGTTTGTAACCCTATATAATGGGATGTTTTTCTTTTTGGTTGGGTCGACACCCATTATTCATAGACTGTTATTTTACTTAAGATTTAAACCTAGCACTCTTCTAAGTTAAATAAAAGTTTTTGTAGCCGCATTCTACCTTTGGTGTTCTTCCATCTTCGTTAAGTTCCATCCGCATTTTCAGAGAGCTTAGTGAATAATAATCCACCTATTCCACCCACTTTGGCTTCCGTCTGCATTTTCTGATATTCCAAAAGTATAACTACTTCTTATTCCCCTAAGTTCTTGAATTTAATCTTGGTTGTGTGCATAGTTCAATGTATGTGATGGTTTATTTCTTCTAATGTTTGGAACGTTTAATTCAATCTCAATGTGTTTGACTTTCGGAATTTAAATTACATCATAAGTTTTTGTGCTTAATCTTCAAATTAACACTAAGTTTTGATCTTTTTTTTTGGCGCGTTTAGATTTAATTTGAAGAGACTTAATGTTCATTGAGGTTCAGCACACTTGATAAAAACTCAAGGTGAATCATATTGTAAGCGCTAATCGCAGTTCGAAGTATTTATAATATGAATAACGTATGATGGTAGTCGAGGTAGTGAAGGTAAGATTTCATGATTGGTTTAATATTTACAAGTATTGGCGTGTGGACATCGTAAGTGAATGATGGTGTCCCGTGTATATATATGATATGTTTGTTAGGAGCAGAGTAAATAATGTGATTGTTGGTTTGGATTTTCATACGTAAAAGTGTCGGTTTTTTCTTTGAAACCAATCTATGGTTTGTAAGTTCAAATTAGCATGAGCATTTGCATTTAAATTCTTAGTTGTAAAACGTAACTTCGGTTACACACTTTCAAACCCCTATCTTTATTCTTTCTGCTAACCGTTTTCAATATCCCTCAATTCTCTGGTCTAGAATGATCCCTGTTTACCAATGCTACATCTACACAAAAAGAGTTTTAAATTGAGAAATGCAATAATTGAGGGTTAATAAGACGACCTTTCATAAACGAATCAACATACTTCTCGGAATCAACCTATCTTTTCAAATCTGCACAAATCTCAGAAGAATGATAATTTTCTCCTATCTCTGGCACGAATTAACTCAAAAGACATGTAAAAAGCCCATTAGATGACATGAAAATGATGCATAATTAATGACTAAACATGCATAAAAAGGAATCCATCCGCATGAACATAACTTATCGGGAAAGAGATTGAGAAGTGATTTAGAGTGTGTTATGTTTATTCTCAAATGTCTTGATTCGATGATGCTTGTCATGGAATATCATTTTTTATGCCGCTTACTTCCTAGAGTTCATTCTTGGTCCTTGCATTTTTTTTTTCATCCTGAAATCGATAATAGGAACCAAGTAAAGGACGTTTATCACAATCTTATTAGTATTCGGAAGTGATAGACATGATGTGAATGTCATCTGTCATGAATGTAGATACAAACTGTAAACGACATCCTTGCTGGCCCACGCGCTTCCTTTAAGCTTCTCGTGAGGTTTGCTTTGTCTTGAAGGTCCCTTCGGAAGGTTCTTCAAATGTGCTTGTAATGATCCCCAATATGTGGGATAAGCTATAGGCTGACCTGGAGATGCATTTGGAAAGATGCTGAAGTAAGTGTGAAGTTCCCACAAGCTTCTTGCAGGATTCGGAGACCTTACTAGAGTGGGTTCACTAACCTAGTCATGTCTTGCAACCGAATATTGGGGACATGGCATAGCGATTTGCGTGTCTCGATGGTGTGGCATGGCCGATTGGGTGTTGAAAAAGCTTGGCATGACTGAGTGCATAGACATGTTAAAGGATGCATTTGGGATACGTCCATGGATTTGCCGATGTGGCGTCAAGATGGATCAAAGGGCAAGGTCTGGGGCATCACCGTTGGCATGCATGGAGACTGAGATTGTGACATGCGCAGTTTGAGGCGTAGGATGTGGCATGATGCTGGTCCTATTTTATGCTGGTCGTAGTTTGGGACACTATGTGATCATGGTTTTTTAGGCAGGGATTAAGCCTAGTCTCAAGCATCATTTGTGCTCACGTTGGGGCATCGCCTTAAGAAATTCATTAGGCACAAACATGGGTAGTGTCGCGAGCTTCCCATTGGTGTCGACCAGTGCCATCGGCTTAGATACAATGATGGGCCAAGACATAGGACTTAGAGCTATTACCTCTTCCAAAGCGTATATATTCCCGAGTGCATCCCTTGGAGATTTTTTAGGGATTCCCCTTTAGGTGAATCCATGAAACCAGTATTCTCCAGCACTTGAGGCATCTTGGCTTACCCACGGACTCCTCGGGATGTTCCCACAAGCTTTGCTTCCAAAAAAAGAAACTCAAAGGATAAAGAGCTTGGCAACATCATGGCGTCACAAATTACACGAGTTCCTTGCTCTTCACAAACTGCCGATGTTCCTTTTACTTTCATCCTTCCTATTCTTCTCCCATGATTATTATATTTCAATTTTTGATTTGTTTGTGCAAGGTAAAGAAGCATGATTAAGCATTGAATCAACATTACAAACATTTGAAAAGTAGGAATAAATTAGAGAGACATAAATAGGGCTATCACATTGCTCAATTAGAGAAAATTAGAGAGGCACAATCATGTCATGGCTTAGGGTGAAAATAGGGAACCCTTGGAAAGCACTTGTCAAAGTGTTGGCTAGATGATAGATTCATCACAACCATTATCCATGGCATCACTTAGTAAGGATTCACCCTTCCATTGATTTGGTACATGTTTAACTCAAACTCGCCCATGGCCCCATGCTCAATCAAAGAAGATTTGAGAGGCAAGTCAAGTCATAGCTTGGGTGGGGAACCACATCCCATGTTTAACTCACGAACTTATTGAAGATAAGGATCCAATGTGTGTGTCATGAAGCTATTGGAGTGGTAGTCCATGTGCAATTAAGTTGATTGCACAATCCTAGATTACATGGATTTGGACATTCTTTGTCAGGACCCGTCCTCAATCCCCCAGGGATTAACGAGGAACGCCCCTGATCCCGTCTGGAACGGAGTGTCAGACAAGGGAAATTTCCGACCTTTGCCCTCCCGGGCTATCAGAATACGCCAGGACCCGGAGGAGGCATGTGATATCTCAGTCTCTTCTACAATCCGTGTCGTATTCAACATGAAGGGTATTAAAAACAGAAAGACAGTGATTGGACAAAAAGTAATAAGTTTCATAAAACACATTTATAAAAGACCTTTATACCCTTCACTAAAAAGCATGCATGCATAGTAAAACCATTTATCCAATCACATATGTTTAAACAACCATATTTAGGGTCACAGTCCCAAGTTCCGTAAATACAAGTCACACGGGCTCCTTCCCAAAACCATTTACAGAAAACCATAACATAGTGAACATATGTGGGATCTCAGCCCAAATCCATTTATCATCATAAAAACACAATTTCCCAAACCAATTGAAATCATGTTTATCCATTATATTTCATATCCAAGAACTTGTCACGGTAAAATAAAGCTACACGCGTGCTAACCAGGGGCTCAAACCCAAGTCTCTCCAGGGTCCACCCAGGTCAATGTCGATAGATCAATGACCCTCTCTAGAGGTAACGAACCATGCCCATCCTGAGAGTGAGGAACCCAACTGGGGGGCGACTCCACTCAATCAGTGCTCCGTGACTACTCCGGGGTCCACCCAGGCCAACGACCCTCCCCGGAGGAGAAAATCATATATAAAGGATGGAATATGAAAAACCTTTTGAAATCATTCTTTAAACCTTTCCAGGATTCATGCCCGGCCCCCATAAGCCGCCATGAACCATAAAATCCTTTCCAAGGGTTCATGTCGGTTCCCATAAACTGTCATGACCCATAAATCCATTTCAAGGGTTCATGCTGGTTCCCATAATTCGTCATGAACCATAAAATCCATTTGTAACTCATAGATGGGCCCTAGGCCCGAATCCACATACAAACTGGACCTCAAGTCCGAATCGTAAACCAACTGGGCCTCCAGCTTGATGCCTCGTTAAATCAACTGGACCTCAAGTCCGAGAGTTCATAAGTCAAATGGGACTCGTGCCCGATCCATGTTTCCAAATCCGAAATCAATTCGAGAATCAATTGGGCCTCCAGCAGAGAATGTAACCAAAAGGGACATCGAGTCCGAGGGTTTCCAAACAAAGGGGTCTCAAACCCGAATTTACCTTTTTAAATCCAAAACCATTTCATGAAATCATATCCAAAACTATAAGTATGGAAAATCGGTGTAAAACTGAAAACCTCGATTTACGTGCTTGCACGTAAATCGCCTCGAAATGCGTGAAATCATATAATTCACCAATATCCAAATCAATATCATATAATCACAATCATAATCGATATAAAACATTTATGCATGCATCACAGTTTAGAAATTAAGGTCTACTCACAGACCGTCCGAAGCTGCGCCTCGATACTCGTGCCATAATCGTCTCCTGGGTCAATCCTCACCACCGGGATTCCCAAACCTGTCCAAATTCATTTAGAGGGTTACTAATAGCCTCATTAATCTCTCATTGAAGTTCCATAATTTTCTCGATTTTCTATCTATTTTTAAAATCGAACCTAAACTTTCGGACAACCCGAACTATATCGATACGATGTCCGATCGACACGAAACCAGTCCCAAAATGTTCATTACATCGAGTAGATGATTTCACGTGTTGAACACTTCCCCAAAAGGTGAGGCACATGACCCCACGCGTGACAGGACCCGCCCCGATCCCACGAGGACCACAAGGGGGCGTGCCCTGCTCCCGTCTGACACCCAATAATTCATACCAATTTTAACCTCAAAATATCAAATGCATAAATAATCAAATTAAAGTCATACATCAAATCCGAATTAAACGAATGTCAGACAAGGGATGAAAACCAAAATTACAAATTTGCGAGCACGACTCTAAGGTAAAACCTGCGGGTACACCGCCCAACAGGGGATCAGGTACGCAGAAGTAGATCTATGCCTCAGCCTCAGGTTCCTCCTCTACCTCAGTTTCCCGACCTGGAGGGGTTATCAAAACATTAAGGGTGAGTGGACCGAAACTCAAGTTTATGAAATCGTTTGATAAGTAAAACATATAATTTACCCCTCCGTTTTCCAAACATGCGTGCATCATAATTCAAAATCATAAACCATATAATATGAACCATAAGGCATATAATAAAACCATAAGTATAATTTTAGTTGCTGCACTATACACTCCAATCCCGACATCCCTCATGTCTGACGTCCTTGACGTCCAATAAGGTCACAATCACAAGGCTACGCGTGCCACTCGGGTCTCAATTTCCGAGTTCAATCCCCGAACCCCGTTCGGGTACAGCATCCCCGATGCTTAGCGTCATAGACGCTGGACGTACTAGACGTCCGTGACCTCTCCGGGGTACCTCGCTGGAGGAGACAATATAATATGGAAGGAACTATACAGTGCAGTAACACATGCATTTTATTGATATCCACATGCAAGGCATATATATACATAGATAAAATCCGAACCAATCATTAAGTTTCATCAGACGGGTCTCAAGCCCAAATACCGTGAAACATGCCATAACCATATTTTTCATATCCTCAAAACCATTATTGTTTTAGCATGTGAATAAGTATAAATAACCAGAAAACATTTATGCACGCAAGGGTTTAAGAAAATGGTCCACTCACAGTACAATCCTGCTAGAAACCGAACGTATACCCTCGTCCTGGTACAAATGTACAATCCCTGTCAAGTCCAAAGTATTCGTAAAGGTCAATACAAACCCCTAACATTCAACCATGAAAGCCTAGGTCGAAACCGGTCCGGGAAAGCCGCCCGAACGCGCTTTCCAAGGCAATAAACCTTATTTTGACCAACTTAATGATCTCCGATCGACCCGAAACCACCGCCATTGGATCCGGATCGTCGAAACCTAAAGAATGGTGGTGGTCCCACCAGAAACACTGTTCACACGCGCCCCCACGCGCCGGTCAACGCGGCGGTCAACGCTGGATCAGTCATGCTGACGTCATCGCTGACGTCACTGCTGATGTCAGCATGACGTCATGCTGACGTCATCTGACAGCTGTCAGGTCTGACATGTCAGACTCTGACAGGTGCCACGTGTCAACATCCGATTGGTCCACCTTGCTAATCTGTCAGACCACGTGTCAGATCTGACATGTGCCACGTGTCAGCACGGCACTGGTCCACGTCACTGACATGTCAGTGACACGTGGCAGTCCCTGACTGGTCCACGTCACTGACATGTCAGTGCTGACTGTGCACTGACATGTGTCACGTGTCGGTTCATGGTTGGTCCACGTCATCTGACAGACTGACAGGGTGCCACGTCATCACCGCTACTCGGGTCGATCAGACCCGCGATCATGACCTGGTTGCCAATTCTTCATTTCTGGATCATTTTCGTTCCTTTCAACTCCTAACTACTCGTCTGAGTCCCTAGATTGGTTCTGTGTAAATAGAATGGAGAAAAACCGATAGGATCGAGGGCCTACCTCGAAGAACAGCACCGGCCTCCCGTCGCAGTTGTGACACCGCCCTGAGCTCCTCCGGCCACGAGTTCAATTCCAGTAAGTCCCTGGCAGTTCCTAGAGTCTATTAGGATTCAATAAGGACAAATCAAAACGCGGGAAATGAGTTTACCAAAAACTGGGTTTGAAACCGTCACGGTTTCCCCTGCTTCCTTCCTCGCCGCCGTCCTCCGCCGTGATCACTGCCGTCGCTCAGCCTCACCAGGGAGTCCCCCAACACGCAGACACAGTGAGTGGGTGAATAGCTGGGATGCTTGATCGAAATGGACAGAGTGTGTGATTCGGGTAGGAAATATAAAGAAATGGAGGGAAGGAAACGGACGGCCCAGATTTGATCTCCATGATTAGATCAAGGGCTCAGATTAGATCAGGGGTTTTCAATCCAAGGGCTGGAATTTAAAGCTGATTTAAATGTTAATTAATCCAATAGTGGATCTCATCCAATCTAGCCAATGGGTGAGTGACACTTGTCACTCACCAGGTGTCCTCCAATCAGATTTCCTGAATATAATATTCGATACGAAAACCGAGACACGAACTTCCCGAATTCACGTTTCTGACCATAACTTCCTCGTAGGAAGACCGATTTCGGCGTGCCGCCTGTCTACGGACTCAGGACGTCGAGGCCTACCCAACGGTCCTTGAGTCAACTGAAAATTAGTTGTCAAAAGAAAAGTCAACATTTTCCCCCGAGAGTCCAAATTACGGTAATGCTCCTGAACTTCCGATAGTCATAACTTTTACCCTGATCGTCCGAATTGGACGTGCCACCTGTCTATGAACTCGTGACGTCCCGAACTACGTCACGGTCATAGGTCAAAGTCCATTTAGTTCATAAATCAAAAAGTCAACATTTGACCATACCCAAAACAAGGGTAAAAGCGTCAAATCACACATTAGATTACAATATGGAAATCCTCGAATTTCCGGGGTGTTACAACGCGCCCTCTGAAGTCCCTGCGCGTGAGCCCACGCGCCGGGTGCACAATGTCATCTTCAACCCACGTGAACCAGTCCACTACAACCTGAACCGGTCTTGACCAGCGTGACCGGTCCGGTGGTTTTTCTCCTCCATTTGCCCGATTCCAACCCTAATTAATCCTATAATTCCTATTTCTTCCTATCATTTCTAATCATTAAAACTAATCAAAACCACATAAAACCTATGGTTTGATTTTGAACCATACGGTCCATTTTTCCCCGATCAACCTCCACGGCGTCTCAGCCGCTAAACCCAATTAAAAACCTTCCTAAAATGTCCCTAGTAACCTATTGAACACTTCCTAATCACCCACAAGCAACCATAATGGAAAACCCAAATTAAACATGGAAAAATGGGTAACCGGGTACCTGTTCGGGTTTCTTGCCTCCACGCCGCCGTCCACGACGGTTCTGGCCGTCCAGCAACCTCCTCAGCACCCTCACTTTACTCTGTCCTCAGTCATGGCCGCATGGGAAAGTTGGATGGGTTTGGGTTCACAGGGAAAATGAGATCGAGTGGGTTTGTTTGGGTTTGAAATGAAGATGAATGGAATGATCGATGCATGTATGTGAAGGAATGTCCAGTGGATGGGTGACACTTGTCACTCATCCATTGGGCCTCCTTAAAATATCTGGGCCCACTATAATCCAAAAGTTAACTCGTTTCGTAATTCATGCAATAGTACTTTGAAACTTCCTTGAACCGTAACTTCGTCATCGAACGTCCTAATTCGACGTGCCGCCTGTCTATGGATTCGTATCGTCCTGATCTACGTAATGGTCTTCGGCCTTCGGCCATTGGACCTCCCGGTCAAAAAGTCAACTATTTGCCCATTTTAACCATAATTACCAAAATGCCCCTAAACTTCTGAACGTCATAACTTCTTCCTCGAATGTCGGAATTGAACGTGTCACCCATCTATGAACTCGTGACGTCCGGATCTACATCACAGTCATCAGTCAAAGTCCATTTGACCGCCAGAATGAAAAGTCAATGTTTTGCCACGGCTAGGGGTAAAATAGTCATTTTGCATCGTTCGTCCGATTTCTCCTAACTAATCACCGATTAACTTCACTAATCGTGATTAGTCACTAATCTAATCCGGGAATTCGGGACGGGGCGTTACATTCTTGATGTGAACGCCAAACTGATCTTATGACCAACCATGCTGAAAACTGAGTATGAGTCTATGTTCTTAAAATTCAACTCCATTCATGAGATCTTAAATTCAAAAGTGTTACTTTTTCATTGAAGTTCATATGTGAATAAACTCGAAAGTCTGTACGTAAATTTCATCACATATGTTTGATATGAGTGTAAAGTTTTGGATTAATAAGTGAATTGAAAGATACACAGCGAGGATTATAGTCGAGGCGAAATCTTTCTAAAACACTTGGCTAAACTTGTTGGTAAGTATGATTAATTGAGATTTTGGCATTCACATATTACGCATGATTCCTACTACTTTGTCATGATCTTTTATTTTAAAATTTTTGTGGGTATCATAACTGGTAAATCCTCAATAAAAAAAAAAAACTCCTCCTCTTAGGAAAACCAAGGGGTTTAAATGTGTATCCTAACTAAGATTAAGTCTTTTCATTTTATTTAATTTTTTTCCCTTTGTTTTGCTTAGGGATTAGCAAAAGATAGGTTTGGGGCATTTGTTCAGCCGTTATTTATGCATCTTTTAGATGTCATTCAATGCTCTTCTAAATATCTTCTAAATTAATTTGTGCCATCAAAAGAAAAAATTGATCAATCTTGTGAGGCTTTGAAGATTTGGAAAGATATGTGAATTATTTAAAGAATGCAAAGAGAATGGATCAATTTGGAGTTCAAATGGAAGAGGTGTCTCAAGTTGAGATTCAAGTATAAAGTCAGGTCCTGATTCAGACATGCACCTATTTAGGGTTAGATTGAGAACCTAGAATCGAGCCTTGAGGGTCCTAATCTATGTGCGAGAAGTTTCACATCAAGTTCAATGGGAGCTAAGTTCATGCCAAGACATATCCTTGACATGTCTCAAAGATACCTCATATGTGCCCCAAATCAAGTCCGGTAACTAGCCCTAGACAAGCCATGGCAAGTCCTTTAGAGCTCTCAACCTAGGCCGCAGCTTAGCCCACGTCATATTTTGCGACTCAGCCCATGGCGCATTCTATGGCCTAGCTCGTGTCCCTGCTAGACTAGCAAACTGGTTTCAATGTTCCATTAATGGTTTTTTTTGTCCTTTTTTAGTTTTAATTTCTAATTTTTAGGGGAAAACCCTAGGAGTATTTAAAGTGGTCTTTAACATGAAACAAGGGTATGTTCCCAATTTTACACACAAGAACTCGCCCCAATTTAGAGTTTGGAGTTTTTAGACGTTCGTTTGGCTTTATTGGAAAAGTGTTGAATGCAAAGAACATTGGAGGAAGCTTATGCGTGCGGGTGGGCAGAATCCCATGTGAGTGTGGGTCGGTTGGATCGGCAAGGTTGACATATGGCAGGGTCCAAAATAGACACTATTCGACTAAAGAGGGAGAGGCGTAATATTTTGGAATTAGAGCCCAACCCCGGCCAGAATTGATTGTGTCAGCGTGGACGCTGGGCCCCAAGTGAGCAATTCCAAATTGTCCAGAGGAAAATGGGGGATGCACCTTATATATGTGAGTTCGTCCTTATCTAGTTAGAGGCCTTATGGGTGTGGGACCTCTAGGAGCAAGTCCAACCGGGTAAGGGCCTACATGCGTGCTGGTTGGTTGGACAAACAGGGCCGCCGTGTGGCGAGACCCAAATCGGACAATATTTGACTAAAGTGGGTGGGGCTTGATAGATCGGATCTCCTAACCATTACATAGTGGGATTCTTAGTGGTTTTACCCCTTGGTAATTGGAAAACAAGTTGATCCTCATGGTAAAAGGTCAACAACTAGCCTTCCCCTAGATCGGTAAGCGTGGCTTTCCTTTTGTCCTCAAGAATTTTGATTGCATCACGGGACTGTTGCATGAGTGGATTGACCAATGGCGGTTTGTCTCGGCCATGGTGATTGCTATTGTGAGTAGGCCAATCTGCCTTCCATTTGGTTAGTGACTTATGACGAGTGTCATAGTGATTACTGCACATGGGCCAATCGTGGAAACTATCCCAATTATTGTTGAGGGGAGCCTGGTCGGACCGTCTCATGTTGGGAGTTTCTTGGGAGGAGCCAGGACCTTCTAAGACAAGTATAAGGGTAGGGATCTCGGTGTGTTGGGTACCTTGTGACTCCGTTTCTTTGGTAGGTTATCCAGTCTGTTCTAATGTTGACCACCCAAATGTTCCAATGTGTTTAGGAAAAGCTAGCATGGTTGCTACGAGTAGGGACCTATGACATATCCCTTTTTTATCCCTACTAAAGTCTTCTTGAGCATCTTAGTAAATTCTTCTTTCTATTTTTCCTTTCCAACGACGATGATCAACCAACCAAGATGGCTAGCTTTTCCTAGCCATCTTGTTTAGGAAAAGCTAGCATGTAACGACCCATTCCGGGAATCGGGATTAGATTAGGGTTTAGTGATGGATTAGTACGTTAATCGGTGATTAGTTGGATATTTTTGGACAGTCGGCGTAGAATGACGATTTTGCCCCTAGAATGGGCAAAATGTTGACTTTTCGTTCGGACGGTCAATTGGCCATTGACCGATGACCGTGACGTAGTTCGGGACGTCACGAGTCCGTAGACAGATGGCACGCCCGATTCCGACATCCGAGGAGGAAGATATGATGTTCGGAAGATTGAGGGCACTTTCGTAATTTGGTTAAAGGAGGAATTTGTTGACTTTGTGAAGGACAAGTTTTCTTCATGCAAACCGAGGACCGTTAGGTAGATCTCGACGTCCTAAGTACAACGACAGGCGGCACGCTGTCATCGGACATCAGACGAGTGAGATACGGGTCTAGGAAGTGAAGGGTAAATCCGTAATTTGAACAATTAGCGGTATTTTGGTCTTTTTGCACCTTGGGAAGCGTTCCAATCAGATGAGGACAGGTGTACAAGGTTTATTAGATATTTTGGGATGGGACCACCAGGCGTTTGACACCTGGCTTGTGTCTAGTGGGTTCTGGCCTACACGGTTCAATTGTTTAAAGGGTTTGTGTTGTAACCGTGCATTTTGAGAGAAACAGAGACAGAGACCGGGGAAAAATCGATCAAGTTGCAGGGTGAGTGAAGCTTCGGGATTGTGTGTGTGTGGCCAGAGAAAAGCTGAGAGTGTAGGGAGGGTTTTGGGAGGAGCTTGAGGGTCGAGTGAGGGTGTTAGTGAGGGGGAAAATTAGAGAACAGAACAGGGGACACCGTGCTCGGCTGTGCACCCCAGTCGATCAAACCATCGAAATTGGACGTGTGGTGGTGTTCAGCAACCTGTGAGGAGCTCACGGTGGTGGTCAGGGAATAGGTAATTTCTCGGTCCACTCTGTTTTCTCTGTTTTCCAGTTTTGATTTTCAAATCTAAAGTCGTGGGTTTGGGAGCTTAGTCGAGTTGTTCTATGGGTCCTAATAGGTCTAGGAAGTTGTATTTGAGCTTAAGGAAATGAACTCGTGGCTGGGAGAACAACCAGTGGCCGGGAACAGAAACTGGTATTTTTCTGGGTTTTAGTTTGAGTTTGGGAGGTGAGTGTTAGGCTGTTATATCATGTTTTAAGTAGTGGACTAGGTTGCTAGGAGTAGGATGAAGCTATTGGGATCGATTGGACTGGAAATGGGTTGGAATTGAGTGAGAACCAATCACGCTCGTTCGGTTCGATCGGACTGGTCTGAACCGGGTGGACTGAGGTTGAAGACGATGAACAGTGCAGGCACGTGAAGCCCACGTGCAGCCCCTTTCGGCAGCGCGTGAGGGCTGTTCAGGGGAAACATTCAACATGGTTTTCACTCTAATCGATGTAACGAACATTTTAGGACAAGTTTCAAGTCGACCGGACACAGGATCGGGTAGTTTCGAGTGTTCGAAGGTTTAGGGGTTCGTTTAAAATACGTTTAAAAATTCGGAAAAAATTAGGGAAATTAGGGTAAGCTTAATTGAAGTGTTTGTGACCCAAATTGGTGACTTTGACATGTCAGGAATTTCCTAAGACAGTCGAGGATCGCAAGGGATGCGATTGACACGCACGAAAGTTGTGAGTGGACTGTTTGTTTTCTAACCGAGCATGCATAACTGTTTTTACTTATATTATTTATGTTTCAATTATACTTTTATGCTTTCGATATATGGATTTATGCTTCTGATTTATATGCTTGCTTTACTTGATTACACGCTTTTCAATACGCGAGATCGAATTTGCATGTACTTCGAGAATATGCTTTTTGTGATGCTTTTGAGTATGGTTTCGAATGAATGGATATGTTTGTACGCATTCTATTTTTTTTAAGATTTGTGGACTTGATTTGAGGTTGGAAATGAAATTCGGGAGGAAGTCCCCTTTTTATCAAACGTGATTTCGGTTTTTAAAGAATTCCGATTTGTCTTTGGTTTTTGGATTTTGGTGAATTTCCTTATGCTTGAAAAATGGTTTTGAGTTTAAAGACTCGGAAAACCTACTAGATCTGGTTTTGAGTTTAAAGACTCGGATTGATTGACGGGGGGAGGGCCCTGGATTGATATGTTTTGAGTTTAAAGACTCGGTATATGTTTTGAGTTTAAAGGCTCGGTGATAATGATACCCCCCGAGGCCTGTGATTGTGTTTTGAGTTTAAAGACTCGTTGATATCCCGGGAAGGCCTGGTTATTGCGCATTGTGTTTTTAGTTTAAAGACTCAGGCGCACTTGAGATCCAGTAAACTTGTATGATCGATGTTTTTCACTGGTTTTCACTAGTTTTACAAATGTTTTGGGCTGTGACACGAATTACTTAGCTTTATGGATTTAGGGCCGAGGACCTGAACTTTGGTTTTGATTTCTGATGATTTCTGCACGTTGTTTCCTTTCGTACTACTGTTGTGTTAAGTTACTTGCTTATGCATGCATGTTTTTAAAACGGAGGGCAAAATCATGGTTTGTTTATTAAACTGTTTTTGAAACTATTATTTATTTTTAGTCCACTCACGTTTTTAATGTTTTTAACACCCTCCAAGTCGTGGTGTGAGCGTTGGGGTTACCGTTGAGGCAGAGTCTGAGGCATAAAGTTATCTGTTGCGTGCTTAGCTTACAGTGGGGCTTGTTTTTGTTTTCGTACTGTTACTATGCTCTGTAAACGATATAACTTTTCTCATTGGTCTGGTAATGTAAATTATGGGTTTTGGTAAGGTTCTTTTGGTCTTTTACTTGTGCTTGTCAGACGGGAGCAGGGTTCACCTCGGTTATCGGGGTGATAATCGGGGTGGGTCCTGTCACTGCACATGGGCCAATCGTGGAAACTATCCCAATTATTGTTGAGGGGAGGGAGCCTGGTCGGACCGTCTCATGTTGGGAGTTTCTTGGGAGGAGCCAACACCCTCTAAGACAAGTATAAGGGTAGGGATCTCGGTGTATTGGGCACCTTGCGACTCGGTTTCTTTGGTAGGTTATCCGGTCGGTTCTAATGTTGACCACCCGAATGTTCCAATGTGTTTAGGAAAAGCTAGCATGGTCGGTACGAGTAGGGACCTATGACATATCCCTTTTTTATCCCTACTAAGGTCTTCTTGAGCATCTTAGTAAATTCTTCTTTCTATTTTTCCTTTCCAACGACGATGATCAACCAAGCCATCTTGTCGGCTATTTCAGTTTGAACATTGTCTTTGTCCTTTTTGACATTTTTACAAATTATTTTCACCTGTTATGTGGAATTGACCATAGCCTAGTTGGCATCACTTTGTTTTTTCGTTACTTGACGAACAACGTATTGTTCATTAAGCACCTAGTTCTAGAACTCGGAATGTGTTCCACTAGCCCTGACCTCAGCCACGTCTTGTTGGAGTTTTCCATTATTTTCATCACGTTAGGGGGTTGTCCCTCTTCTTGACCTTTGTGCCAGTGTTATCTCATAGTCTCCTTGGTTACTCTATATGTTTTAAAGATAGAGGTCAGGGAAAGTGTTTGGCCTAGTAGAGTAATGGGTAAACTTAGTCAGAACTCATATAAATGATGCCAAAATATTGATGAAAACAATCTACTACTTTAGGAGAGATGCTCTATGCACTGAGTAAGTATCACATGCTCTTTGAAAACCCTATTAAAGGAAGAGTAGTGATCATTGATGAGGGATATGCACATGTATGGTATTGGCCTAAAAAGTCAATGATGCTTAAGTCAATCCTATGTTTGTAAAAGGCAAGTGGTAAAAAGTAATTTTATCAGAGTAAAGGTAATAGGTGAGTCTTAGTTACTTTTACTGAGAAATATATCTCCTTTATGTATTAGTGGTCGAGGGAGGCTCGCTGAATAGTTTTGAGGATAGATAAATGCATTTCTTATGTAGTATTGACACGTGGCACCCAAATAGTAGTGGAGATATGCCCACATGTCAATGTGTTGGTGGTCCCATTGGACTCAATTGCATTGTTATCTTGGACTCACTTAGTGCTTGGGCCTGTTTATTGTGATTTGGGCTTAAGCTATGTGGTTGTTTAGTCATTATTTATGCATCTTTTAGATGTCATTCAATTCTCTTTTTGCATATCTTTTCAATGAATTCAAGCAATTAATAGGAGAATATTATCAATTAAATGAGACTTGTGAAATATGGAAAGGTATATAAGAGAATTCTATAAGGAATGTAAATAGAATGGCTCAAATCAGAGTTCAAATGAAGGAGATGTCGCAAGTTAAGGTTCAAGTCTCAATTCAGGCCCGGCGCAGCCATGCATTCTATTTAGGGCAAGGACCAAGAACCTTGAATCGAGTCATGAGGGTCCTGAATCCATGTATGAGAACTTACAAATCATGTTCAAGGGAAGTCAAGGTTCATGCCAAGATATGCCTTTGTCGTGTCTCAAAAATACCTCATATGTGCTCCAAATTGAGTCCTAAAAGAAGCCCTAGATGAGCAATGGTGATCCTTTCAAAGTTCCAAGCTCTTGACCCAACTCGAGGCAGAGCCCATGGCCTAGCTCGCCACCTAACCCATGTCCTTGCTAGACTAGGAAAGCGATTTTAGCATTTGATAAAGGGTTTTTTTGGTCCTTGATTTTCAATTTTCAATTTCTAGCTTTTAGGGGAAACCCTAAGAGTATTTAAAGCAGTTTTTAATGTAAAACGGGGTCACATACACTAGTGGAAATTTGGAGTTTGGAGTTTTTTACGTAGATTTGGTTTTGCTAGAAAAATGCTGAACATACAGAACAATGGAGGAGGCTTGAGCATGTTCTTGGCTTACTTATGCTTTTAGTGTTTCACACTTTTTCCATTTTCTTCCTACTTTGTGTTCATGACCTATTTTATCATTATTTTTATTATGAATTGTGAGTAGTTTTCCATAAAATTAGGGCTGCTTGAAGCTCTGACCATGTAGTTGTTAAATGTGATTTTGGCTTTTGGTTTACATACTTTGATGAATATGGTTGTGACTGTTATGCGTAATGATCTTAGTTTATGCTTATAAGTCTGGTCAACTTGTTTGCGTATTCTATAGATAAATAATCGCTTGTTTGACTGAATATCTACCTATGATTGTTTGGCACTGACGGTAGTGACTTTACATCTCAATTGTAATCGAGTTCATGATAAGAGTAGTATGGTCTCATTGAATGTTCATTTGTACTTCATGTATTCTATTGAATATTCATTGTAGCAACTTTAAGAGACTTGTGACACATAACATACGAGGAATATAATATTCATTGATTGGACATATCGTAGTACCTCTACCATAGTGTTTTGAAGTTCTATAGAAAATATCTTTCCATAGCATTTCTGAAACGCTACAAAAAAAAATTCATGGCATGGCAAGTAACACTACGAAAAAAACTTCAATAACTTTTCTGAAATGCTATGAAAACGTTTCCGTTTTATTTTTGGAACGCAATGACTGGAACGGTATAACGAAGTTTTTGTAGCATCTTTCAAATGCTATTATAGCCACTTGAGATTTATTTAAGGCATTTTGGTATGCTATTTTTAGGTTTCTAAAATGTTATATATTCTAATGTAGGTTTGTAAAAAGCAATAAATTACAGCTTAATTAAAATGAACTCAAATTCTATTAAACTTGAAATAATTACATTGTCTGGTTTGCGACAATATAATAATTTCTCAACTATGATATACTTTTACAGGTGAATGGAAAGACATAAAGGGTTGAGAAAAATGTAAACCCAATCGATGAAGGTTTTTGTTGACAAAAATCCAAGAGCAACAAGCTAGTTGAGCTGCCAAAAAATATACACATTTTGTCAAATATCTCAAAGATTGGCAAATAATTTCATGGAAGCGGAAATCAAATGCTTGTGAATTGCCTCTGTGATTGTAGAGAGGAAATCAATATAACATTTTTTTTTTTCCTGAAGCAATCAATATAACTTTGAGTGTCACTATTTTCTTGGCATGTGGTACCCCAGCGGTTGCTCTTGTGAAATTTTATCAAATACTTATGGAGACTGCATTAGAACATTAAAAGAATCACATTGTGAAAAAGAGAAGATCAATGGACTCCATAGTTACATTTTTAAAAGTACTTTACATTTAAAGAATATTTTCAACAAGTTTAACAACTTTCCCCCTTTTTTTTTAATAAATTGAAATGTAAGTACCTGACTTTTCTGGATCCCCAAACTTAAAGTACTTGAATCAGAAAGATTGTACAAGATTGGTTGAGCTTCATCCTTCGATTGGATTCCTTCGTAAGCTTCTCCTCAACTTCTTGAAGCACTTGAATCTAAATGATTGTACCAAGTTATGCTTCTTTTGATTCAAAACCTGAAGCTTCTCCTCAACTTCTTGTTTCCTTTTTAGCTTTTCTTCAATTAACACAATCTGTTTGTTGAGTGTCTATCATATAAAAAAACAATTTTAGTTGCTAAACAGAAAGCTAAGTCGAAACTAAGCCATAGTATACACTTACATTTCGTAAATAAAAGTTTGGACTGAGATATCTCAATGTATACATGAACCATGCTTGTTAGATTTAAGTTGTTCTTCAAACATCATAGTTCAAATCCAATTTTCACACTTGAAAGTAAGAAGAACATAAACTGAAATGCACAAGACAAAAGCAAAAATTTCCTATCAATATAGTAGCCAATGGAAAACTACACATCTCCAGTTATTCAGTTTTCCAGCTGCAAAGGAGCACCTTTATGTACTTGGATAGAAAAACAACGCAAGCACCACAACCAGCTATAGCCAATTATTCAAGTCATATTTACCCAATTCCATAATTCACAAAATTGACTATTGGAATTAAAGTTTGAAATATGGTGGACCAATAATAAGAAACAGATGCAAGTTTACTCAAAGGCCATCAACATCTACAGTTAGAACTTTTATCAAATAACTGGTGTGTGTGTGTGAACAAATTTGCATTCACCATCACATTCAAATATCAATTATCATCAAATTAACAAAATGAAATCCTAAACAACCATTTTCATATAAATATGCACCAAACATGTCTCAACAATCAAATTGGCATGGATAAAAATATGCGCCTTGAAGAGAACAATTCCCTTAGAAACGGAGTAGGCTTCCCAAGAGTCTTGAATCTTTCACCCATCCAAGGTTCACTGAAGAACTTTTTCGAACACGTTGTGGACAATTTCAGGGCAAGTGTTTTGGGAGGGAGGGGTCAACTTCCTACCTTGATAGGCGATTTTCCAGCAAGGAGAGGGTCAAGTGACCCTCCTTGCCCCAACGTGAGTCCGCCACTGGACACAGCCTATAAAAGCCAACCTGAACGTCATGAACATTAATCTAGGATTTGGTTTGAGGTAAGTGTTTATTCAAAGATCACCATTTTGCCTCAACTACAGTAACTTTGGCCTTTTCTTCCTACAGTAACTTTGGCCTTTTCTTCCAACAGAAGCACTACAGATACATATCCATTACATAATTCCAATTTTTAACCATAATTTTCTTTTATAACATCGTATAAGAAAAAATTTGTTGAGACATTCTACGAACCTGCAGCGGAGAGTTAAGAGACTTCTCAACAACTATCCAAGGTTCTGCCCTTCTTGAAGTTGTTTCCTGTAGAACTCAAAATCATCCGAAAATTGTGGAGCTGTCACGTGGCCCATAATTTCTAAAATGACCAAATTATCCCTGATAATAATACAAATGACTTGTAAACACCCACACATTAAATAATCTATTTATCAGCTAAATACGTTATTTAATCGGGTTAAAAGTCTCCAATATATTAATATTCTACTCGGGAATTAATTGTCTTTATTCTTAATAATAGACAATTAATATTGATATTAAGTCACAATAATTATCATTATTATCATAATGTGTCATTATTACAATTATTAAATAATATATTTTATTATAAATATAGTATTTATTAAGTACAAATTCAACCGACCAATTAGAACTCTCCGAGGCTCCCAAGGATTTCCTATAAATAGTTGAGCTCATTTCACTTTCGAGGTAATTCTGTTCAATGCTACTTAAGCTCTTGAGATTTCTCTTTCAAATCTGACTTGAGCATTGGAGCGTCTTGGTCGAACAATCCCCGGATCTCGATCATTGAACAAACGATACCTTACTGTTTGTTGTTTGCAGGGATCCTTGAGTCTTTTGAGTTTAAAGGACGAATTTAGCTTAAAAAATTGGTGCTTTCATTGAGAGCTTGAAGATATTCAAGAAGAAGCTCTCACGATTGTTCATCGTTCATCTTACTTCGTTCATCGTTCATAATGTTGTTCGAAGATCTTGAACGTGTTCATCGTTAGACAACAACTTTCCATTCAAGATTCTCTGGACGGGCATGGCTAGGGTTCGATGATCCGTTCGTTCAGCCGGAGAAGGTGTTTTTGCCTCAACTGTTCAGACAAAGAATGAAGCTCACATAGAGACTCTGAATGAGCGCCCAATTCGTCCCCGACGTGTGTCCATAGAAGCGTCCATGGAGACGCAGGGAAAGATGCCAACTTTCAGCTTCGGAGCATTCTCATCTCGAACAAACCAAGTGTCTGCGCTAGGGGAAGGAACTTCAACCTTACAGCAAACAAGTGGGCGGATGGTTGGAGGAGCATCAAGGCAGAGTCAGCCCACTACAAACATGGATCTGCGGGACTTCCTGGATGGGCGCCACGACATCTCAGGGAGGAGTCACCACCAACTTCCTCAGGACAACTTGGCACAACAAGTAGAAGGTTGAGCAGCCAAGTTCAACTTCAGTCTGAGCTCTTGCAGCAACTCCTGGCAGAAAGTACAGCGCAAGAACCATAGAGACATTCCACTTCATGTGGACGACAAGAGAATGTTCCAAGGCGACTAGAGAAGGAAACGGTCTGATGCCGAATAATGTATCGGGACACCTCGCTAGGTGACCCCGGTGAGGAAAGTCACACCCGCAGAGAAAAGAGTCCACAACGTCCAAGGCCATCAGTACTTGAGCTGCTTGGAAGTCGGACCAGGACAGCTTCACGGGAGAAATGCTCATATGGGAGCAGAAGGGAACATCAGACTCTTCAGAAAACTCCAAGACGATCTACCCATGGCAGTAAGGGGGAGGACGAGGCATATTCACCTACGCGACCCCAGAGGACAATGATGGAAAATCGAGCAGGTTCCCGACGATTAGCAAGAAACGACTCTCTGCCTCCGTAAAGTGCGCTGCAAGCTGATGATGTCCAAAAGATGCTAAATCGACACCTTCGTGCTCAGCGAGATGGCGACCTAGAAGGTGATCTACGCCGCCAAATTCAATAATCCACACCCTTTGTGAGAGATATTGAAAAAGAGTCAGTCCTTCAGAGATTCACATTGCTGAACTTCAATCAATTCAAAGGAACTTCCGACCCGGTGAAGCACATAGACTACTACCGGGGAGTCATGGTTCCGCATAGACATAATGATGCACTCATGTGCAAAGTGTTTCAAGCCCCTCTTCAAGGTCAAACCATGACATGGTTCAATCATCTCCTCTGGAGGTCGATCGTTTCTTTTGAAGAGTTGGCTCTAGCGTTCGTGAAAGAGTACTCGCAGCTTCGAACGGTCGAGGTAAAGGAAGACCATCTCGTCTCCATTCGAAAGCGAGAAAAAGAGAGCCTTCGCGAATACATTCGGAGGTACTGCGAGGAAAAGTATCGAATTGTTAGCTGCAGTGACCTTATTGCTTCAATGGCGTTCAAACAAGCGCTTCCTTGGGACAA
The DNA here is from genome assembly GCA_032719365.1 of Prinsepia uniflora. Lineage (NCBI taxonomy): Eukaryota > Viridiplantae > Streptophyta > Magnoliopsida > Rosales > Rosaceae > Prinsepia > Prinsepia uniflora. The sequence continues at coordinate 67,343,050 of CM064861.1, read as the reverse complement.
CCAGCTCTACGAAGACATTGTCATGGACAATGCACGAAGTCTCACCAAGATGCTCTCTCTAGCAGAGCGTCATGCATGCTAGGAGGATGAAAAGAGTGTTGCACATGCGCCAGATCATGCCGAGATGAGCAAGAAAGCCTCCACACCGTCATCACCACGCAAAGAGGATGTTAGTGGAAAATTTTCACATGTAGGGTTCAACAAGCGCAAGGCAAACCAAACTACTAATGACTCAACCATTAAGAAGCCTAAGCTGCAATTCTCAATATCAGTCCACCAGGTTCATATTGAGATAAAGGACAAGACTTGGTTCAAAAAACCAAGACTCATCAAGGGCGATCAAGAGAAAGCTGATAAAACCAAATGGTGCACTTATCATGAATGCTATGGACATAATATCAGCACATGCATATCTTTTGAAAGATATCTCCAAAATCTCACGAAGGAAGGAAATTGTACAGACTACATCAAAAAGAAGACTGCAGATCCCATAGAGAACAAAAAACCCAATGAGCATGCATTAAAGGCGATCCACATTAGTTGAAAGTTGATGGAATTGATCATGTCATCACTTGCCACAAGCTGTATGTCAAAATTCAAGAGACATAGAAATCTATGAAACTTTCAATTTTGCTTTTTATGTTGTCTTCAAAATTCAAGTACCATGCATTTGAATTATCAATAAGATTGAGAAATTGTTATGGATACATACAAACATATTTGTACATCATATACAATTTGCAAAACTTATTCCCTCTAGCATCAAAACCTTCATCATCGAAGCATCCAAGCCTTCGCCCTACGAAGCATCTAAGCCTTCGCCCAACGAAGCATCCAAGCCTTCACCCTGCGAAGCATCCAAGCCTTCACCTTGTAAAGCATCCAAGCCTTCGCCCTGCGAAGCACCCAAGCCTTCGTTGTGAATCACCCAAGCCTTCGTCATAGAAATACCCAAGCCTTCGCCTTGCAAATCTCTCAAAGTCTTCGCCTTGCGAAGCACTCAAAGCCTTCCATCAGGAAGCACTCAACGCCTTCCACTAGGAAGCACCCAACGCCTTCCGTTAGGAAGCAGCCCAAGTCTTCCTCCTGGAAGCACTATGAGTCTTCCACCAGTAAGCACTTCAGGCCTTCTTTTAAGAAGCAAAAACCCTTACATGAAGGCAACACCAAAACAATGCTGATCAAGTCATAAAAAATCAAATGTTGGACGCCCATCGCTACAATGGGGGCATCTAATGCATGTGTTAGTTTGCAATTGAATTAAAACGGTTAGCAGAATTTTGCAAAGGGACTAGACACTGGGATCTCAAAATTCTTCATAAGAACTGTATTCATTTACTAATTTGAATGATGGTTGGCTAATCACATCTCGATCGTTCAAACCAGTTATTCAGTACAAGAATGCAAATACAATATTCAATAGACACCAATGTACTTATGACGGATGCAAGTCTTCAAAGCCCATCGTTCTTTAAAACTCTGCCCACTCTTCTGCTGGAAGTATGGGGACATTGTAACGACCCGTCCTGAATTCCTAGATTAGATTAGTGACTAATCACAATTTAGTGAGGTTAATCGATGATTAGTTAGGCTAAATCGGACGAACGATGCGAAATGACCGTTTTGCCCTTGATGGTGGCAAAATTTTGAATTTTCATTCGGGCTGTCAAATGGACTTTGACCGATGACATTGACGTAGTTCGTGACGTCACGAGTTCATAGACAGGTGGCACGTTCAATTCCGACGTTCGAGGAGGAAGTTATGACGTTCGAAAGTTTAGGGGCATTTTGGTAATTATGGTTAAAAAGGGGTAATTGTTGACTTTTTGACTGAGAGGTCCAATGGCCGAGGACCGAGGACCGTTACGTAGATCAGGACGATACGAATCCATAGACAGGCGGCACGCTGAAATCGGACTTCGAACGGGGAAGTTATGGGTAACGGAAGTTCGATTTCACTATGCACGTACTTCGAGACGATGATGAGGTGGCCTTTTCTGATTGGGCCAGATATTTTGAGTGGGTCCCATGGATGAGTGACAAGTGTCACTCATCCTATTGGTCAATACCCCTAAATTGTGGATCTAGTTAATTAAATATTAATATAATTGTTATTTTATAATTAATCTTTCCATCATTCAATCTTGGCCCTTTATTCCATTTAATCCCTCAGATCCTCACCATCCATTAAATCCTCATCTCTATCTCATCAGACAACATCATCTTCATTCTCCGTTCTTCTTCAAACCCGCACCCCCCCTCCATATATCTTCTTCATTTTCCATTTTCATTCTCTCCATACAAACACACCACACCACCCTTCATTGTTTGAGCTTATGTGAGACCGTGAGGGAGCGAGTGATGAGAGGCTAGGACGGCGAGCTGTGACGGCACACGGCAGCATACTGCCAAGTAACCCGAGCGGGTAAGTCCTATTCAAAAATTCCATTTTCAGTTTTAGGCTTTGGGAATGGTTACTGGGGATGGGATGATGATTGTTAGGTTCATAGGAGTGTTTAGGGGTGGTTTTGGACGGCAAGAAGTGGCTAAGCCACCGTGGGGATCGATGGGAAAAACGGTGGCCGTGAAGCTTGGTTGCACGGTTGGGTTTTTATGGTTTTGATTGATTTTAAAGAATAGAAAAGATTAGAAATAGGATTAGGATCATATTAGGATCAAAAGGGAATGAAATGGACCTAAAATGGACCATGAACCGGTCCAAAAACAGAACGGTGAACAGTACCTGTGAACAATACCCGATTCACCTGAGCTTGAAGACGATGAATAGTGTTTTTGACCTTCTAGGGGCGCGTGGGACATAATGTGGGGAAGTGTTCAACATATGAAATCTTCTATTTGATGTAACGAAGATTTTGGGACTGGTTTCGCTTCAATCGAACATCGTTTCGATAGGTTTTAGGGTGTCGGAAGGTTTAGGATCAGTTTAAAAATAGTTAAAAGTTCGGGAAAATTACGGGGCTTTGGTAGGAGGTTAATTAAGTAGTTAGTAACTTTCTATTAAAATTTGGGCAGGTTTGGGAGTCCCGGTGACAGCGATTGGCTCGGGAGAGCCGTATGGCACGCAAATCGAGGCGGCAGCTCGGACGGTCTGTGAGTGGACCTTGTTTTCTAAATTGGTGCATGTATAAATGTTTATTATATGTTTTATTACATGTTTGATGATGCCATGGGTGCATTTGCATGTGGTTACGTATAGGCACGTGACAGGACCCGCCCTGATCCCCCTAGGACCACCTGGGGACGTGCCCTGCTCCCGTCTGACACCCGACCTCAACATACCAAAATTACCCTCAGGAATTCAAATGCATAAAGGAAATCCAAATTTAAGTCATACATAGCACGCCATACAAAAGATCCGAATACAAATAGTGTCAGACAAGGGATAGTTCCCGAATACAGTTTATTGAGCACGACTCTATACATTCTACGTGCCAACCTACCCAGCAGTAGGGCTCAGGTGCGCAACGTAAACCTATGCCTCTTCCTCGGGATCCTCCTCCTCTTCCTCCTCGATAGCACCACCTGGAGGGTTTGTAAAACAACAAGGGTGAGTGAGCCGAAACTCAAGGTTTACAAAATAGTTTACCATATCGAAAACATATAGATTTTCCCCTCTGTTTTTCGAAAAGCATGCATCAGTATCAAAAGCCACAAAATCATATAATCATAAGTAGAATAATATCAACATAATATAATCTCAGTCACTGCACTATACATCCCAGATGTCCGACGTCCTAGACGCCCAATAAGGTCACAGTCCCAAGGCTACGCGTGACACCCGGGGTCTCAATCCCGAGTCCAGATCGCGAACCAAGTCCGAGTATGACATTCTAGATGCCTGACGTCCCAGACGTCCAATAGTAGCAATCCTGCTCCTGAGCCACTCTACGGCCCGGTCCCTCCGTAGAATGACTCCTCACAGGCAATGCGCTGTGCCCACTCCGGGGTACATACATCTGGAAGAGACAGTATCCTAGGGTAGATCTATACAGTGCAGTACCAAAGATAAATATCGAAATCCATATACATATACATGACTCAAAATCGTGCATAATCAACCAGACGGGTCTCATGCCCAAACATCGTAATACGTGCCATAAATCATACTCAGGATAAATAGATACTTTTGCTTGAATCACATATAGATATAATAGAAAGCAAAACAGTTATGCATGCGAAGGTTTAGTGAAATCAACGGCCCACTCACAGTACAATCCTGCTGCAATCCCGAGCGTATAACCCTGTCCACGTACTAAAGTACGATCCCTGTCACGTCCAAAGCATACCTAAAGGTCACTTTAAGTCCCTACTAAACAACTAAGAAACCCTAGACTGAAACCGGCCCGGGAAAGCCGTCCGAACACGCTTCCCAAGGCTTCAAACCCTAATTTGACCAACCTAACAATCTTTGATCGACAGGAAACCACCGACATTGGATTCGTATTATCGAAACCTTGAAAATGGTCCTGGTCCCACACAAAATACTGTTCACATGCGCCCCCACGCGCCTGGTCAACTCTCTTGTCAACTGTGCTATAGTACTGCTGACGTCAGCATGACGTCACTACTGACGTCATCATTGACAGTGTCAGAAGACACGTGTCAGCAGCCCATTGGTCCCTGATCTGACTGTTTTCTGACATGATGACGTCATTGTTGACGTTAGCATGATGACGTCATCGGCTACAGTAATCGGGTCTGAAACCGGGTCACCATTGACCCACGGTTCGACCTGATCGCAGATCGTGTTTCCGACCACCATTTCTGGTAAGGTTTGTTCCTATGGACTCGTCACATCCTACTCTATGGTTCTGTGAAAACAAAACTAGACTTTAGGTTGAAGAAACTACCTGAAAATCGACGGGAAGGTTGGCTGCAAGCTTAGGTCGTCATCTCTGGCGAGTTGTCAAGCTTCCAGCCACGTGTCTTGTTCCAAAATGACCGTCTAGGTCCCCTAAGTATGTCTGAGAAGTAAACAAACAATTTCAACGTCAAAAACAAACATTTCGGAGCAGGGAAGAGAATCGGGCCTTCTCGGGTTTCAGAGCTTACCGTCGCCGTGTCGCCGCCGTGGGCTGTCCAGTCCAGTTCTCAGTCGTCCTAAGGTTCCAGTGGTCTTAACTCTAAGTTGGTTCGGGTCCAGGTGAGTTGGTTTGGACGGTTGGGCAGTGTCGAGTTGTCTTGATTCCTCTCGGGTCTGAGAGGTTTCCCAGTCGTGCAGGGCGGCGGTGAGGTGGTGGTGGTCGTCTGGAGGTGGTTGATGTGTGTCTGGAGGTGTCTGGTGTGTGGGTGGAGGCTGAGAGGTGGTGGAGTGTTTGTTCAAAGGGGTAACCGTGCTCACGGGTTTGAGAGAAATGAAAGTGAGAGTGTGAGTAGTCTGAACAAATAAAGAGAGAAGGAATTGAATCAACGGCCCAGATTCAATCTCAGTTTAAAAATAAAGGGTGAGGATTTCAGGAGGGAAAATAATTAATTAAACAAATGGCCAACACAGATCCTTGTTTTAGGGAATGTAGGGGATGAGTGACACTTGTCACTCATCCAAGAGTCCAGATTGATTTGATTAAAGTCACCAGATTCTATTAATTTAATATTATTTTAATCCGGGTCTCGGTTAGTTCGGTTAATCGCGATTACTTCCATGACCATAACTTTTTCGTCGTACGTTCGATTTCGGCGTGCCGCCTGTCTACGGATTCGTATTGACTCGACCTACGTAACAGTCCTTGGCCCTCGTCCGTTGGACTTCCCGGGTCAAAAGTCAACATTTGGCCCCTCTTTAACCAAATAACCAAAATACCCCCTGACTTCCGAGCGTCACAACTTCTTCCTCGAACGTCGGAATCGAACGTGCCACCTGCCTATCAACTCGTGACATCCTAAAATACATCACGGTCATGGGTCAAAGTCCTAAATATTCCCCGGCGTAAAAGTTAACTTTTTCCCACCTTAGGGGCAAAATGGTCAATTTACAATAAAATAATATTTACGAAAGTTTGGGTCGTTACAGCATGTATTTCGAGGTTTCGGCCTTATACGGTGCCTATACGGGTCGGTATTTCTTTATTGGTTTTAATGAAAATGTTTTGGATTTCTAAAAGGATAAACTCGGGTATGAGACCCATTTGGTTTTGTCTCGGGCATATGACTCAGATATCGGGCACGGTGCCCAGCTGATGTCCTATGTTCGGGCACCAGACCCAGTTACTTTACGGTTTATGATTTCGGGTCAGGGACCCTAGGTGGATTTCCAAGTTCATGACGGTTTATGGGAACCGGCATGAACTCTGGAAAGGTCATTCTGGTTCATGACGGTTTATGGGAACCGGCATGAACTCTGGAAAGGTCATTCTGGTTCATGAAGGTTTATGGGAACCAGCATGAACCCGAGTTAATGGATGTTACGGATCATGACGGTTCAAGAGAACCGGGCATGAATGTTTATGTTTTGTATATATATGTATTCATATACCTTCCTTTACTTCTATTATCTCCTCTGGGGAGGGTCGTTGGCCTGAGTGGACCCCGGAGTAGTCACGGACCACCGACTGAGTGGAGTCACCCCCCAGTTGGGTTCCGTACTCTCAGGAAGGCTATGATTACTATTACCTCGGGTAGGGTCAGTGGTCTGCGGACATTAATCTTGACTTTGAGAAGACTCGGATTGAGACCTGGGTAGCACGCGCGTAGCTTTGGAAACCGTGACAGGATTGGTTGTGTGAATTATATGTATATATGATGTATGCTTTATGAGATATATGATATGATATATGATGTGTGTTTACACAGGTTTTGGGAAGTGGCCCGTATGGTTGGTTTCTTATGGTTTGGGCCGAGTCCCTTGTGGATTTGGGCAGTGGCCCGTATGGTTGTTTTCATGATGGTTCTTTCAACCTTGGTTTTGGGATTAGTTCCCACATATGGTTTATTTCGGATAAATGGTTTTCGAATGCATGCATGCTTTTTAGTGAAGGGTACAAATGTCTTCTTATGAAATGTTTTTATAAACTCTTGTTTTGTCCACTCACAACTTTTAATGTTTTGACTGCCCTTCAGGTTGACAGCGGATGTGGACTGTAGTAGAGACCGAGATATCACATACCTCCTCCGGATCTTGGCGTACTCTGATAGCCCGAGAGGGCAAAGGTCGTAATTATCCCTTGTCTGACACTTCGTGTTAGATGGGAGCAGGGTCATCCCGAGTTAATCCCGGGGGGATTGGGATGGGTCCTGTCAGACGTCATCAAATAGTGACTCATCAGTTTCAGGAACGTCACCTTTCTTAGCCTCCAACTCAGGCTCCAGTTCAGGCTCAGACTCCATCTCTAGTTCAGGCTCCAGATCTTTTGTGGCAATCCCACTCCAACTCTTCATACCCAACTTTTGTACTTTATCTTCCTTAAAGCACAAAATTGTGGGGGCATGTAATGGCAGCAAGTAGCCAGCTCTCAAATTTTGGATTTCAACATCCAACTATTTAACTTTCACTTCAGAATCATGAAACGCCTCACATCAAGTGATGAGACTCCTCGACTGCCTTGCAAAAGGCTTCGATGTTGGCTTTACCTGCACATGAAGATAAAAGTCCTTTCTATCTTCCAAGCACCACTTACATGGTCCATCTCCAAGCTTTCTTCCTTCAATTACGCAATGGCGTACACCACTTGAATTTTCACAGAGGGCATGATCGATCCTCCGTCTTTATGCTCCACCTTGTAGCCACCCCATTTGAAGCTCAGCAGGGCCCGAAGTGTCAAGTCTCTAGAAGGTCATCCGCTAGCCAAACAACTCCTTGAGAAACTTCATTCACTCCATGGCTCTATGTCCACTTCGCCTCACGTCATGGGATACCTTGCCTCGCCTTGCACTGTGGCATGTATCCTCTTGTATTGCGACGTGCCTAACTTCAAGTCATTTAGTGCCTCGCCTCTTGTGGATGAAAAGCCTAGACGGGTCATGGTGCACCTTGCTTCTCATATGTCGAAATCTTTTAACCACCAAGCATCAAGCGAATGGTCACTGGGAGAACACTTCATGTCGTTCGGCACATCACCTCCTGCTCCAACCTTGCCTTGCATTGTGGCACACCAATCCTTGGATAAAGAACACCTCACGTCATGCTTGCAGTATGCCTCGTCTTGTAGTTATACCCTACCTCAGCTCGCGGCTGTAACATGCCCCGCCTTGGGTTGTGACACTCCATACTTCGAATGATGGAACTCTTCATCGAAAGCCTTGATGCATCATTGTATATTGCTCACAACGCGCCGAGCTCTTCAATCCACAAAACGCCACGAGCATGTCAATTAGATAATCGTCTTAATGTCAACTTCACCCTCTCAAGAAGTCGAAAGCTCCAGAAAAGTTCAAGACACGCCGCTAGATGGTCTTACAAATTGAGCTCTCATAAAATTAAGTCTTCCAAGCTCTCACCAAAAGCTTTCCTTCAAGCATCTTGATCGTCTTGCAGAGTAGAGCGCACCACCGCTTGAATTGGGGCAATCGAACATTCAGAGGTCTCTGAATCTGCAAAAGACCGAAGCCATATTTGCATGGGAAGTGCCTGAAACGACATGTCGTTTTCTCCCAATAGCAGCGAGTAAAAAAGACATGTCGTTTTTTACTAGCTATACTTTAGAAAACGACATGTCGTTTTTCGCCTACCAACATTACAAACGTCATGTCTTTTTTGCAAGTTTTTCTTTCTTCTTCCCTGCGCGAGCATAACCTGCAAACTTTTCGCTCCCTCCTTTGTAACAACGCAGACGCCGACCAGCAGCAGCCCTACTTGCCTGAGCCTCCATCCAACGCTCGCCAAAAGTCCAGCCTGACCCATACCACCCTACCATGCGCAACATCCCTCTGTTTTTTCCGCCGCGTTCAACCAAGCGCCAGACACTTCCTGTCGCTTGCGTGACTCCCCTCACATCAGCGGACGCGTTGCTCGATTTCCATGCCTTGAGCAGTTCAGGCAGCCCGCCAGATACCATCCTGCTGCGCGCCATTTTTTGCTGACAGCCGCTGCGGGTTCTTTGCATTTGGTCACCCTTTGTCGCATCGCCATATGCGTCCTCCTTCATCGATCAACTCGGAACCTCGCTATCTTTTTGTCTCTAATCTGATGGCCATGTGTAGGCAAGAAGACCCCACCTTGTAGCATTTTCATTGGGACGAGAGCCCAAAGTCTTCTCCAGCAACTAACAATCGCTCTAACTGCAAAGACAGAGCAAATAAACAAAAAATACATAAATTTACTGTTCCCATGAATCAGCAACAGAGAAGAAAAAAAATTCTCTTCCCATGCCTTCCTTTAAGAGCAAAACTGGAGAAAGTCAAAAGGAAAAAAGCAACGAAGAAGAGAGCAATACAACTAGATCTTTTCAACACAAGCTCAATCATTGCCTTTTTTAAATAATTATTTTTTCCAAAATATTAATAGAAAAATTAATTATTATTATATCAGCCATTTCAGTTTTTCTTCTTCATCAATAGCAAGAGGAGTTTCGATAAGGCTCATTAAAATAAAATTAAAATCATTCCAGATGATTTAATTTTGAATGGACTATCAACAAAGTCTAGCCGAAGAAAGAATGGCTCAATCTCATATCAGTCTTCGAGCTCAGCACAAATATTTGTTAGCTTAAAGTAATACTCTGAACTTAGTGGAATTTATCGTACACAAGAGTACAAGATAAAACGGAGACCTACTCCAAATATGATTTATTGGGGCCACAATACAAATTATATCCCTTAGGATTCCCTGAATTCATAAGCGATGTGGGGGCATTTGTAGAACCCAAAATCACCCGAACATTGTGGAGCTGTCACGTGGCCCATAATTCTTAAAATGACCAAATTGCCCCTGACAATAATGCAAATGACTTGTAGACACCTACACATTAAATAATCTATTTACCAACTAAATACGTTATTTAATCGGGTTAAAAGTCTCCATAATATTAATATTCTTCCCGAGAGTTAATTATCTTTATTCTTAATAACGGACAATTAATATTGATATTAAGTCACAATAATTATCATTATTATCATAATGGGTCATTATTACAATTATTAAATAATATATTTTATTATAAATATATTATTTATTAATTACAAATTCAACCGACCAATCAGAACCCTCCGAGGCTCGCAAGGATTTCCTATAAATAGCGGAGCTCATTTCACTTTCGAGGTAATTTTGTTCAACGCTACTTAAGCTCTTGAGATTTCTCTTTCAAAACTGACATAAGCATTTGAGTATTCTTGGTCGAACAACCCCCCGGGTCTCGATCATTCAACATTTCCTCTTATGAAGAAAATTCAAGCCTGAGATCGAACTCCAAGAGCCTAAGAAAATCAATTAAAGATCAGCATCCTAATGCAATTACTAACCAACTTCACCAAATTTCAAAACAAGTGGAAAACTGAAACTTTACTGCTTGGGCCTTTATGTGTAATCAATAGGGGGGAAAACTTCTTCTTTAGCTTCAATGAAGTTAAACTCACCTCTAAACTCACACTTTGTTTTTGGGATACAAAGGTTCGAGCTACTGAAGGAAAGCTAAAAAAAACAATTGATTTATCAAAACCGAAATGGGAGAAAAAATTTAAACAAATTTATTGAAAATGTAAAAAAAAAAAATCCAAACAAAAATTTAAATAGCATGAACAAAAATCATAAGGATTACTAGGGTTTCGCCTCCAATTTATAAATGAAATTAAAGAAAGAATGATTTCCAAATCACAACCAAACCGTTACCGGTGTTTCAACTTAGCATCATACAAACATTAAAAATTGAAAACAGTTGCCAATTGAGCAAAAAATTAAAAGATGATAGATTTCAAATCATGAAAGAAAATTACCTCAGATAAGCACCTACATAGCCAAGGCTGATTTCATTTGTGTTCAAATAATCTGCGGAAACAAAAAACGCAAAATCAATCACTACAACAAAAAACTGGAAGCCAAAAATTGGGAAATTGGAATTCAAGCAATAATTTTTGGCTTTTTACTTCAAATGCACCCTATTCTCATATGAAAGTTTCACTTTGCACCTCATTCTCATTGTTGGTGTTAGGTACACCCTATTCTCACCGAGTCGGTGCAAATCGGTCTATTTCCGTTGATACGATTAAATGGGCGTCCAAAACAGAGGAAAAATAGGGACGTTGAATAGAAGAGGTTGACGTGGAAGTGGTCGACGCTAGTATAGACGAAGTCGACGTGGAATTGAACTAGTTTATCCCTTGCAAGGTAAATTTGAAATTTGGAAATTGGGGATTCCGTTTCGCACGATTGGGGAATTCTAGGGTTTGGAGAATCACGATTTGGGGATTTCAGAAGTTGGGGAAATTGGTAGCCTTGCTCTTGACATTGGACTCGTTTGACAAGTCTGAAGACTGCTGTGAGGATGATTCGGTGAACCGAAGGGGCTGAGCAGCCCATTTATGGTAATTGCTTCTTTGTTTTCAATTAGAAGAATACGCACATTGTTTGCTTGATTTCGATTGGTTTTTATATGGACTATAATTGTACGTTGTTACAGATTGTGGAATTGCAAGTTGTTAATGATTGTGGAATTGCATGTTGTTAATGATTGTGGAATTGTAGGCACTTGGGACTGGAATTGGGAATGGAAGTGGGAATGAAAGCCAATTATAACTATGCTGGAGAGAATCAGAACTTATGTGATGTTGTTGTTCTCAACAAGGAAGTTGGTAGCTGTTAATTGGAATGGAGATCTTGGGCTAAGGATAAAGTCAATTGTATAGAAGAAAAAGCAAGATGGGCATTGTTATATTCCAAGGCATGCAGGTAATGAAGTAAGTGACTCACCAAGCTAGGAGGCAATTTAGGGTGGATTTGAAGGCAAGAACATGTTCATGTAAGGAATGGGATCTGAATGGAATCTCGTGCCCACATGCTTGCTCAGCTCTCACTAGGTTGAATAGGCAAGCATAAACGTATGTACACGAATCCTACATAAAAAAGGCCTACTTGAAGTGTTATGATAGGAAAATTGAGCCTATGACAAACCAAGATCAATGGGCATCCACTGGGTTACCTATTTTGAAGCCACCAACCTACCACAAACAGCCAGCAGGCTAAGGAAAAGTAGGAAAAAGTCAGTTGGTGAGACAGAGCATCCACAACATCTAACCAAGCTTCGACGGTACCAGATTGGGTTTAAGTGCATCGATTGTGGTGAACTAGGCCATAGGCTTAACAAGTGCCAAATAATGATCTTATCCTTTCAAGTTGTTGAAGTATTATATAGGTTATACTTAGTGAAATATGAGAGATGATTTCACATGTGGAGCCATGCTTTCACATGTGAAATGTGGAAAGATGTCACTTTGACATGTGAAATGTGGAAAGATGCTTTCACATGTGCCTTTGAATGATGCTTTTACATGTGAAATGTGAGAAGATGCTTTCACATTTTCCTAGAAATCATTATTGTGAAATGATTAGGTTTAGGGTGATTTGAAATATGAAATAATTTAACTGTAAGGTGTAATTTGTGTTTTATTGCCTTTACTTTAAGACGAGTTTAGAAATCAAAGTGGGAATTCAAATTAACTGTAGGGTGTAAACTAGAATTTTAAGGTGAGTTTAGGGTGACTGTAATATGAGTTCAGGGTCTAAATTGGAACTTTAATATGAGTTCAGGGTGGCAACCATCTCGATCTCATTTAACATTTGACATGCAGGTGCCTATTACAGAGAAGGATGAGGCTCTGAGGATGAAAAGAAAGGAGGCAAAAGACAAGTGGAAAACAAAAGTTACCCCAACTAGCAGGCAGTCAAAAACCACAAAACCTACTCTGGCCCCTGCTTCAGCCCCTACTCTAACTCCTGTTCCAGCCCTTGTACGATCCTTGTCCCAACTGCGTACACTCCAAATGGATTTGGAAAGTCTCCTGGCAACCCGACACAATCACTCACAACCTATACCACCAACATCATCCTTAACTCAAGCTTCTCCCCCAACAAAGAGGAAGAAATAGATGATTGTATACTGGTCTACTAACAATGGCCTTGTGTATTTTGGCCACGTTTTCGTGTAGTTTGGCCATGTTTTGTGTATTTTGGCCTTACTTCTAAATTTAGGTACAATTAGGTTGGCCTAATGTAGACAATTAAGTTTATGTACGTATGTTTCTTTTAGAGACAATCGAGCTATCTTGCTTTTGCATTCAATAGCTTTGTTACTTTGGAATCAATTTAGATGCAAGTTAATAGTAAGCTTTATTACTTTTAGACTCAATTTAGCAAAGTAACAGGAAACATAACTTAAAGATTTTCATAAAGTCATTCCTTACAACATAGCCTTTGTTACAAGCCTTGTTACAATAACACATTACCAAACAACCTAAAATCCAGTACAAAATTGGATTTGTTGGGCATTAAACAATTACCTCTGCCTCAAGCCATTAACCCATGATACAATAAGAGCTACCCATAGCTTCCTTGTCCTAGATCTGGCCTTCTTGAGTTCCTCTTCCAATATGCCAATCTTCCTCAACAGCCTCGGTATAATTGACTTGCATCTATGACAGTTATCAGGATCATCCCATTCCCAGAACCCACAGTTACCTCCCTATAATCAATATAACACATCTTATAAACTGAAATCAACCAAGATTGAACATTCAATGTAGGCTCAATGTAAGAAGTCTAAATTACATCCAGCAATCAATGTATTAAGCTTAATTTAAACATTCAAACCGAAGACCCTAAATTCAACACTCACTCACTCAGACCAAATCAATGTAACAACCCTAAATTAATCACCAAAATCAACAAAAAATCCTAAATTGATCACTCACTCAGACCCTTACCCTAGTTATTGGACAAACTTGGAATCGCTTCCCATGATGTCTATCGGTCCAAGATGTCCTCACCTTACAAGGTTTTCCACATAAACACATCTTGGCTTCAACACTATTCATATTGGATGCGACGATGTTCATCCATTTGAGGAGAGAACGAAAACTTGAGGTTGAGAGAGTGAGAGATTGAGAGAGTGAGGAGAGAACAACGGCTTGAGGTTAAGAAAGAAAGAACTAGAGAGTGAGAGACTGAGGGAATGAAGGCCTAAGGCTGGCCTTCAATCACTTATTTGAGAGGAAGAGAAGAGTGAACGCCTATTCACTGATATCCCATTCTGCGTTTTTGGCTTAAGTGGTGAAGCTATGGTTTTCATCCATAGTGTTTCTCTCAAAATTTTAAAAGAAAAATGTTACGCATCTTTCCTTCTTTTCATTCCTCCAGTTTCATGTTTTTTTTTTTCAAATAACACATTCCATAGGATTTGTGAAAAAAAAGTTACTGTTTAATGATATTTGTACCTGATTTTGGTGGTCTATTGATACATATTTCTTGTGGGATCGATATTTGCTATACACTATACTATCTTCTGACTTATACGCTCGCAAGGTTTTTAATATTTAAAGATAGAGTTCATATTCTAATGTTTGAGGTATAACATGACATTTAGAAGTCAAGCAAGCATAACTTATATCACTTCTTATATAAAACCACACTTCAAACCAAGAGCATCTATATAATGTTAGTTCTTTAGAGTTCAATGCAACTATGATATAAAATGAGATCAACAATAATGAACAAAAGTGAATAGTGTTTAAAGAGTTGAAACAAGGTCTATCACTCAAAAAGAAAGGCATTAAGGCTCAAGTTCTCACTTGTTAGTCTCCACTAATTTTCTGAAGTTCACTCCACTTTAGTCATTTTGTTTATTCAATCAATTAAAACATGGCATTATGAGGTGAATAGTATACTATTAAATGAACATGGTCGGACTTTTAGTAAAACAAAGAAGGTTACTTGCATTTACATTCTCATTAAAAAGCTAAACCACTAATCACTAACATTACATAAAATTACAACTTTAACTAAATGAAACTCATAAACAGAATTTTAAAATTTGAAATTGAAAATCTAGCCATGTACACCCTCAAACCTACTAGTGTATGTATGCAAAGTCCAATCCCACACCCCCAAACCTAAACAAAAAATTGTCCTCAATGTTTGAATAATAACCAGAACATAGTAAAATGTAAGTTTAGTGAGGCAAAATGGTAGAAAAGAAAAGGAATGAGAGAGGGGTACAAACCAAGGCTAGGTCACCTCGCAAGAGCGCTTTAGTTACCTTAGAGAAAAACGTTGCTGAAAGCTATGCATTTGGCGGTATCCCAAGGATTTCAGCATCACCATGGAACCTAGTGTGAGCCTCTTGCTATAGAACTATTGTTGAAACATGGGAAAAAGAGTTGGATACATCAAAAAGAATCCATCGACGAGAACGTAACTTATCGGGGAAGAGATTGAGAGGTGAATGAGAGTGTGTTATGTTTAATCTCAAATTTCTTCTTTCGACAATGCTTATGATGGAAAAGCTTTGGTTGTGCCACGTACATCCCAAACTTCATCCTCAGTCCTCACCATTTTCTTTTCCATTTGAACTTGAAAAGAGGAATTGAGTAGAGGGCATTCAACACAATATTGTTGGTATTTGGAAGTGATAGACATGATGTGAATGTCATCCGTCATTAATGTGGACACAAATTGCTAGGGACCTCCTTGCTGGTCTGTGGGCTTCTAGCAGGATTTCTATGGGATTCGGTTTGTCTTGGAAGATTTTTTGGAAGGTTCTTCAAATGTGCTTGCAATGATCTCCAATCTATGGGATAATCTGTAGGCTGACTTGGAGATGCATTTAAGAGGGTGCTAAAGTAAGTTTGAAGCTAACCGCTAGCCCATTTTCCCATGGGAGTCAAGGACCTCACGAGAGTGGGTGAACTGACCTAAGCATGTCTTGCAGCTGAACCTTGGGGACTTAGCGCAGTCGATTGTGTGCCTCGATGGTATGGCATGGTTAGGTGGGTGCTGAACATGCTTGGTATGACTAACCCTATAGACATGTTGAAGGACGCATTTAGGACACGTCCATGGATGTACTGAGGTGGTTTTCAATATGGATCAAAGGGTAGGCTCTAGGGTATCACCGTTGGCATGCCTTGGGACTTCGGGATAGTGACAGGCGCAGTTTGAGGCATAGGATGTGGCATGGTACTGGTCGTAGCTTTGGACACTACAGACTCCTAGTACTGAGATAAGGACATGGGCATGTTCTTGTTTAGCGCTAAAGGATCGAGCCTAGTCTCCAACATCATTTATGAGTCATGTTAGGGCAAAGCCTTAAGATGGTCATGAGGCACAGATATGCCAAGTGCCACGGGCTTCTCGTAGTCCTTAAGTAGTGTCGTGGGCTTCTCATGGGCCTCAGGTAGTGTTGCAAGCTCAAGTACAATGATGGTCCAAACCATAAGACATAGAAATACAACCTTTTTCAAAATTGATATGTTCTCGAGTGCATTCCTTGGGGATTGTTTAAAGAGATAGCCTTCAGGTGGATTCTTAAAACCCAGATTCTCCAGAACTTAAGGCATCTTGGCTGGCCCACGAGCTTGTCGTGATATTCCTACAGGCTTCGATTAAAAAAAAACCTCATTTGAAGAAAAGGTTGGATGTATCATGGCATCACAATTACACAGGTTCCTTGCTCTTCACAAACCACCGATGTTCCCCTTACCATCATCCTTCCTATTATTTTCCCATGTTCTTCTATTTCAATTTCTTATCTGTGAGTGTAAGGTAACAAAGCATGATTATGCATGGAATCAACATTACAAACATTAGAAAAGAATAAATAAATTAGAGAGTCATAAATGGGGTTATCCCACTACTCAATTAGAGAAAAATGGAGAGGCATAGTCATGTCATGGCCTAGGATGAAAAATAAGGCATCCTTGGCAAGAAATTGTCGAAGTGTTGGCTAGATGATAGATTCATCATAAGCATTATCCATGGCATCACTTGGTGGGGGCTCGCCTTTCCTTCGATTTGGTACATCTTGAAATCAAACACTCTCTTGTCCCATTCCTTAATCGGAGCATATTAGAGAGGCACAGTCACATCATGGCCTACGGTGGGAACCACAACTTCTACTGCTAGCCCTTGTGGAACTACTAACTTGATGGCGCCCTTATCCTGATCAACACCCCAGTGGAAACCACATTGCCTCATGTGCATGGCATGCTCACGACCTTCTTGAATGTAAGCATCCAAGATGTGTGTCATCGAATGCATGCTTTGTACCAAGTTATCAATCATAGCTTAGAGTGCAGGGTATGACATGGGGTCAAAAGCTGTTGGAGTGGTAGTCCATGTGAAATTAGGTTGATTACACCACCCTTGATTACATGGGTCTGGACACTCTTGATAATGGTATCCCAGTTGATTGCTCCAACCTTGGATGAATGGACTTGAGTAAGGATCATTCATAGGTCTAATATCCGTGTAAAAGTTATCCATATATACAAATAAAGAATTACAAACTAAGTTAGTTTATAATCTGAATTAAATCTAAAAAATTTATACACAATATTGAGTTAAGTAAATCTGAATTAAATGAGCACCATTGAGGGACAAGTCAATTTCTGCTTTTCAATTTCTATTATTGAGTTTCGTTTAGTTAAAGTTGTTAGTTTAACTAGTGTTAGTGAATAGTGGTTTAACTTATTAATGAGAATGTAAATGCAAGCAACCTTCTTTAATTTACTAAGATTCATGCCATATTCTGTAAATAGCATACAATGCACCTCACAATGCCATGGCTTAATTATTACTGACAAGACCCATCCTAATCCCTTTGGATTATCATGAGATGTGTCCTGCTCTCGTCTGACACCACGTACCATAATAGGGATAAAAACCATAACCGCCCGGGGTTACCTAGAGTGCGCATAGATCTGTGGAGAGTACAACGGCATGTGATGTCTCGGTCTCTGCTATAGTCCGCATCCGAGATCAACCTGAAGGGTATCAAAAACATTAAAAGCCGTGAGTGGACAAAAATAATCAATTCAAAAACAAGTTATCGAAAAGACATTTATAGCCTTCATATAAAAGTATGCAAGCATCAGAAAACAGGTATTTTAAATACTTTCTTAAAATCAAATAATATTGTTTTTCAAAGAAAAACAAAATGAAAACTGCTTCTCAATCGAAGCCATTTCCTCACTAAGGTCTCAGCCCAAATAATATCACATAGGGTCTCAGCCCAAATCAAAACCACGTGGGATCTCAGCCCCAAAACAACCTCAATCATCTCAATAGGGCCTCTGCCCAAAATATAGAGTCACATCCGAAGTCTCATGAAAACATATCCAGCAATCCTCTTTATCTCATATCATCATCTCATCATCACTGGTCACGATATCAGTGCTACGGGTGCGACTCGGGATTACACATCCGAATATACACAAGGCTCGGATCCCATGGCTCGACTTCTAGGTGCTCTAACTCAAGATCACACCTCACATGAAAGGTCGACGTCTGAGCGATGGCATTTATATGATCACACATAACACATGATGGTCGACGTCTGCAAAATGTCCATCTCCGAAACTCCTACAGGTAGTGTCCCCGTGACCTCTCTAAGATCACACATTCCATTGGATGGTTGACATCTGAAGGCTGTCATCAAATCATAGAGGATGGTCGTGTGGAAAACATTTCACATCATCTCAAAACATCTCAATAGGGTCTACGGCCGAATATAATTTCATCAAATCAGTTTCCAAAAAAATCATCATTAAAAACAAAATTCAAAGACACTTCATTAATCCAGGATTCCTCGAATCCTATCAAGTCCAAACTGACAAATTCATAACAGGGTCATAGCCCGAAATCTCATAAATCATAACTGGGTCACAAGCCCGATATATTCCACGTTTGGCTATACTCTAAGTCAAACCACAAATCAACTGGGACACATGCTTGAATATCATTTCCAAATCTGAAACTCATGTCACAATTCAAAACACTTTTCAAAATCACATTTAACTGTAATCCAAGTAAAAGTCAATATCTAACTAAGACTCAAGCCCGATAAGCATTTCACGCCTCTCAGTGAAACCTTTCAAAACCGATAATCAAATACTCAATTTCACGCATCTCCGTGAAATCATTCAAATCATATAAATCAAAACCACATAGAATACTCGTCCTAAGCCCAAGTATCATATAAAATAGAAGTCTCGAACTACGTGCAATATCGCATTTTCTACAAAAATACCAAACACATCATATGCAATCTATGCATCTCAAATTATGTTCATAAAACATATAAAACAGTTATGAATGCATCATTTCATAAAACAAAGTCTACTCATAAACCGTCCAAGTTGCGTGCTCACAATCCACGTCGTAATCCAAATTGAGGCTAATCTACAATCTCTGGGACGTACGGACCTATCCAAATCATACTCAAAGGTTACTATCAACCTATACAAGTCCATATCAAAGACCCCTAACTACCCCGGAATAATACACATCTCCCAAACAAGCTTCCTGAGGCTAAAAATGTCCAAATGACCTATCAAACTATCTCCGATCAGCCTGAAACCACCCCCATTAGATTCAGAACGTCGAAACCTTTTGGATAAAACTGATTTAATCTCGAAATTCGTGCTCACGTGCCGATCAAAGTTCAGTCAACCAAAAAGTTAACGATCAATGCTAAAGTCAGCGGTCAGAGTCAACACTGATGTCATCAAAGTCAACGCTGATGTTAACAAAGTCAATGTTGATGTCATCAAACTCAATGTTGGCATTAGTAAAGTCAACATGACATCATCAAAGTCAACGGTCAACGTTGACGTCATCAAAGTCAACATTGACGTCATCAAAGTCAACGTTAGCGTCAGCATGTTGACATCATCGCTGACGTCATCAGGCCCCCAGGAGACGACGACCAGCGTTGTCGTGCATCGTCGTCTGGTTCGACCACCGGTGGCCGGAATCTGCCCTTTTTGTCCAATTTTTCAAACCTTCATAACTCTCTCATTTCTCAACCAAATCCGACATTCTATATATGGAAATCTATCTACTCAAGCCAAGGAATCCAAATCCGAAACCAGAATTGAGAGAACGTTCCTGGTTTTGAAGATATGGACGCCCAAAGTTTTGGTCAAACTTTTTACTCTTGTTCCGGCCACTCCCGTCATCCAAAACCTTCACTTTTTGCACCTATAGGCTTGTATGGGCTCCAAGAACACAACCATGGGCTTAGAATAGTTCCAAAACCTCAAAATCAAAGACCCAAAATCAAGAACCCACGGGTTACCTTTTTCACCCATGTTTTTCGTCCACCTACCGACTGCTCCGTCGTCCCTGCCACGGTCTCTCATCCTCCTTCACTCTGTCTCTCTCTCCCTTTTCCAGAAAGTGAAGATGGGAATGCTTTGGGTAGTGGGTACGATTTTTGGTGAAGAAGATGAATGAAAAAGATGAGAAGTAAAGATGATAATGTTGGTTTCATGTATGTGTATGTGTGTGGATCAATGGATGAGTGACACTTGACACTCATCTATTGGACCACAAAAGAGATTTTGGGTCCCACTAAGGAAAAACCAATTTGAAAATCGTACAACTGTGAATAGTCCCCAAAACCGTCCTTAACCCTTAACTTTCCCATACGATGTTGGATGTCGACGTGCCGTCTATCTGAGGATTCGTATCGACTCGATCTATGTAATTTTCCTTGATCTACGTGCATTGGATCTCCCGGGTCAAAAGTTAAGTTTTTCACCCTTTCCAAGGGCAAAATCGTCATTTTACCCCGATCGTTCGATAATCTTGATTAGTCCTTAATTAATTCCTGTTAATCACAAAATTCAAGATGGGTCCTTACAATCTTCCCTCCTTAAAGAATTTGATCCCCGAAATTCACACTGACCCAATCCACTGTGGAAATCCAATCATGTCTCCATTCTGAAGCACACATGAGAGCCTTCATCCAAATTACGCACCAACATCCACGTCACTCAACGTTAACTACAATCCAACGGTCAATGCTGAACTCGCCTCATTTTCCATGACCGTATCCAACAAGTGTGTGACCAACTATCACTGGAAATCCCAACACTCAACTCAATCTCAAACGAGACCATCGACACTCATCGATCCCACCTGTCACTTACATAGGTGTGCTCAGAATCCAATTGACAAGTCAATCTTACCATCCTGCTAGGATGACAATCCAGGTCCCCAATCCTACTATACCAAGTTGACATGATACCAAGCTGACATCCTATTAACCATTCAGTCTGAAGATGCTTCTTCGCTGACAATCCACGCTAACATTCTGCTCAGCATCTGATTTAGTCCTGTTCCTCATTCTACTCAGCAGGAGTATCACAAGTCTCTGTCTCACTAGACAGTTCCCAACGTCCAACACACTCACGACACACCGTCGTGTCCAGCTGGTAACTCACGGCTCCACTGTGACTACTCGAGTCACTAACGACACACTTGACTCGCTTTCGAGTCCTATCAGGGTACCTCGTACCATACCTCATGCCACTTAGCAATTAATGATGTGATCCTGACTCATCACGAACCTCAACTGTCATTTCACTCATCCTGTCGATACATAAACTGACATCTCACCCATCCTGAGTGTATGTGGATCCCATCGAATACTTGCTCTAGCGGAGATAATCACACACATAATCACTAGGGTTCCTCTGGCCCATCCTGGTCCGGAGCTCCATGCTCACACAATCACCGAAACCTCTAAAGCCACTTTGCACTAGTGCACAGTATTCGATGTTTGGTCCTCGTACTCAGTGTACAATCAACATCGATCCTCGTCCGATTATCATACTATGTCCATCTCGGACTCAATCTGATGATCATACCACATCAATCAGATGATCAATACTCAGCAACCAGGATGTTCCAACGTGCACTACTCACAGGTGCTCCCATATCACAGCAATCACAAAGGCATTACTCAGGCCTGGTTGAGGACTACACTCACGCAACATCCGATCACGTACCCATATCCACATCGAATCCTCACACCACCACAATCTCGGACCGCGTCCGTCTAGCATATGATTGACATTCCAATCATTATCCAATGCGAAACCTGTCTGTCTGATCTCTGCTCTAGCCAGGCCACATTATACTCAACGTCCTCTTTGAGGCCTCGTGGTCACCCGGCCAACTCCAAAGATAGCCAAACAGTTCACTAACCAATCTCATTCCTTGGTTCCCTCCAAAGGTCAACCGACTCACGCCACAAAGGCGTACCAATCCTGAACCTATCGGTGAGCTACCTCGACCACCATCCTGATGATGCCAAGGGTCGGATCCTAAAATCGTGTTGTAAACCATAATCTAGCCTATGTGTCTCACTAGAAAACTGTTTAGAAACACCCCATGGTTATCTATCACCAGCACAATCTCTCCATCTGGAGCCATAACGAGCCTGCAAACATCCTACTCGAGGCATCAACTATTCTTCTTTTCCTGAATGATACCCAATGTATCGTCAACATCTGTCAATTAGCTCCAATCGTCTCCTCTGCCTTGAGTTCAACTCCAGGGGAGTACCAACCCATAAGGCTTCATGATCTCTAAGATTCTACACATCTCTCGAGGAGATAGTGAATCCAATCTCAATCATCATAATTGGTTGACACTAATCCCAACTTTCTTGATCCACAACCAACTCGATCTATAACCACCTCGATCCATACTCATCTCAATTCACCCGATCTATATCTAACTCGATCCATAATCATCGCGATCCTCGCTCGCCTCGATCCATACTCCAATCGATCCTTAACAGTTTTGGTCCTCAACAGTCACGATCCACCGAGGATCCATACTAGCTCTCTCAGCTAAATGTAACCTGACACATAACACCATCATGGGTTTGGATATCCACTCATCACATTAGGTGATACTAAGCACCTTCCGCTCCTCGAGTCATTCCAATTTGACTGTGGACAAAACTTTCACAATTCAGTTCAGTTTTCACAAGCTTAGACATCCATGAGTGATAAGAAGTTCACTAAGAACTTACAGGGTAAGAAAGTATATTAACATTGTCTAGCTGCCTTATCATATCTAACTCTCGAAGTTCCATCAAACTTCGACAAAGAACACTAGGGTTCCCATCAGTGACATTCCAAGTCAACCTAACCCCAATTTCCACTTAGTTCGGTTACAAGACTCTCACGGATCTCAACTCTGTCGGTACCTTCCAATAGGGTGGTTGCGAATTGGGTTACAGTCTGTCTTCTACCCCCACCGATAAGGGGTTCCAACACCGCACCAATCTGAGTACTAGTTCGTATGTGCCAAGTCTATGGGATCAACTCCTGCTACACACAACACTCGTGTAATCCAACCCAAGATAGATAGGGTACCTATCACCAATCAGTGACATTCCAAGTCAACCTCGTGCAATCCAAGTCAACCTAACCCCAATTTCCACTTAGTTATGACAGGACCCATCCCAATCCCCCCGGGATTAGTGCGGGATGACCCTGCTCCCGTCTGACACGAAGTGTCAGACAAGGGATATTTCCGACCTTTGCCCTCCCGAGCTATCAGAGTACGCCAGGATCCGGAGGAGGTATGTGATATCTCGATCTCTGCTACAGTCCACACCGTATCCAACCTGAAGGGTATTAAAAACAGAAAGACTGTGAGTGGACAAAAATAAAGAATTTATAAAAACATTTCATAAAAGACCTTTATACCCTCCACTAAAAAGCATGCATGCATAGTAAAACCATTTATTCAAACACATATGTTTAAACAACTAGAAATACGGTCACAGCCCCAAATTTCGTAAATACAAGTCACACGAGCTCCTGCCCAAAACCATTTACAGAAAACCATAACACATTGAACATATGTGGGATCTCAGCCCAAATCCATTTATCATTATAAACACAATTTCCCAAAACCAATTGAAATCATGTTTATCCATTATATTTCATGTCCAGAACCTGTCACGGCAAGATAAAGCTACACGTGTGCTAACCGGGGTCTCAAACCCAAGTCTCTCCAGGGTCCACCCAGGTCAATGTCCGTAGATCAATGACCCTCCCTGAAGGTAACGAACCATGCCCATCCCGAGAGTAAGGAACCCAACTGGGGGGCGACTCCACTCAGTCAGTGCTCCGTGACTACTCCGGGGTCCACCCAGGCCAACGACCCTCCCCGGAGGAGACAATCATATATAAAGGATGGAATATGAAAAACCGTTTGAAATCATTCTTTAAATCTTTCAAGGATTCATGCCCGGCCCCCATAAGCCGTCATGAACCATAAAATCCTTTTCAAGGGTTCATGCCGGTTCCCACAAACCGTCATGACCCATAAGTCCATTTCAAGGGTTCATGCCGGTCCCCATAAACCGTCATGAACCATAAAAACCATTTGTAACACATAGCTGGGCCCTAAGCCCGAAACCACATACAAACTGGACCTCAAGTCCGATTCGTAAACCAACAGGGCCTCGTGCCCGATTTAGTAAATCAAATGGGTTTCGAACCCGAGTTTACCTTTTCAATTCCAAAACCATTTCATTAAATCATATCCAAAACCACAAGTACGGAAAATCAGAGTAAAACCGGAAAACCTCGATTTACGTGCAAGCACGTAAATCGCCTCGTAATGCGTGAAACCATATAATTCACAATCATCCAAATCAACATCATAAAATCATATTGATAATCCATTTGGAAATCCAAAACCATTTCATTTAGACCAACAAAGACATACAGCCCCGTATAGGCACCGTATAGGGCCGAAACCTCGAAATACGTGCCTATAAGTAACCACACATCCAAATGCACTCATGGCATCACAAACAAGTATTTAAAACATATAATAAACATTTATGCATGCACCAATTTAGAAAACAAGGTCCACTCACAGACCGTCCGAGCTACCACCTCGATTTGCGTGCCATTCGGCTCCCCGAGCCTATCACCATTACCGGGACTCCCAAACCTGTCCAAATTTTAATAGAAGGTTAATATCTACTTAATTAACCTCCCATCAAAGCCCCGTAATTTTCCCGAACTTTTAACTATTTTTAAGCCGACCCTAAACCTTCCAACACCCCGAAAACTATCGAACCGATGTCTGATTGACGCGAGACCAGTCCCAAAATTTTCGTTACATCGAATAGAAGATTTCCCATGTTTAACACTTTCCCAAATTATGGTCCACGCGTCCTCACGAGCCCCTAGAAAGTCGAAAACATTGTTCATCGGCACTAACCTCCAGCAGACCGGTTTTACTGTTCATGGCCGGTTCACCTAGTTTGGCCGGTCCAACTTGACCGGCGTGACCGGTTCAAAGCCCTAGACACCCTATTTTTCATCCTAGTTCTTCCTTTTTGGTTCCTTTCATCCTATTTTGATGTTTTCTATCCATTCCAATCCTTAAACGCAACCGAAAACGTCTAAATCCTATGGTTCGATTTTGAACCAAACGGTTCAAGTTTCCAAAACTGCACCCATGGCTGCCCAGCAATTCCAAGCTTCCTTAAACCTTCCTAACATGTCCCTAGCAACCTAATGGACTCATTAAAACCATTAAAAACCAACCATAACAACAAAAATGGAAAAATGGGTCAAAATGGACTAACCGTGAACCTCACGGGTTCCTCCTCCTCTCGCCGCCGTGGACGGAGGTTCTGGCCGCCCAGCAACCTCCTCAGTCTCCCTGGTCCTCTGCCTGGTCATGGGTGAAGAGTGGATGGGTTTTGGGTTGCACGGATGGGAGGAAAATGGGTGAGATCGGGTTGTGTTTTGTGTGTGTTTGAAATGGAGAAAATGGAATGGTTTGCACGGTGCATGAATCAATATAGGTGGCCTATGGATGGGTGACACTTGTCACTCATCCATTGGGCCTCCCTAAAATATCTGGGCCCCACTAAAGTCCAAAAGTTAGTTCGTCTCGTAATTCGTGCAATAGTGCTCTCGAACTTCCGTGAACCGTAACTTCGCCGTCGAACGTCCGAATTTGACGTGCCGCCTGTCTACGGATTCGTATCGTCCTTATCTACGTAACGGTCTTTGGCCCTCGGTCATCGGACCTCTCGGTCAAAAAGTCAACCTTTGACTCCTCTTTAACCAAAATTACCAAAATGCCCATAAACTTCCGAACGTCATAACTTCCTCCTCGAACGTCGGAATTGAACGTGCCACATGTCTATGAATTCGTGACATCAATAACTACATCACGGTCATCGGTTAAAGTCCATTTGACCGCTCGATTGAAAAGTCAACGTTTTGCCACGCCTAGGGGCAAAACGGTCATTTCGCATCGTTCGTCCGATTTCGCTCTACTAATCACGGATTAGCCTCACTAATTGTGATTAGTCAATAATCTAATCATGGAATTTGGGACGGGTCGTTACAACCTTCCCTCCTTAATTAATTTCGTCCTCGAAATTCCAACCGACCTAATTCCAACCGTTCTTCCCTCCTTAATTTAGTTTCATTCTCGAAACTCCAACTATTTTGATTCCACATCCACCTCGTGGAAAGTAAAATTGACCTCGAAACACGTGTTCACTCGTACACCCACTAACCAGAACAGTACTCGTCTGCAACCAGACGTACCGTTAACACTCACTTCACATCGACTACACTCGACCACGTCGAATGACCGTAATCATACGTTCCGAATTGACACTACTTGTCAAATCTACCAAGTCACTGACACAAACACTCGAAGGTTCCTTCCTCAATCACCAAACAATCCTGATGTCTACTCCCACCGGGAGTCATCAGACCTCACTCAACGATCCTCGTTGACACCTCCGACAAACCGTCACCACTTAATAGTCGCTAGTCGAAAACTAACACTATACCCATTTGTGGTTACACTAACCAGCAACTCACTCAACCTGAGTATACGTTTACCAACAAAATACTCGACCTGTGTGTAACTGGACCCATCAGAAACATCATGACCCAATGCACAGTATCCAATGTCCAGTCCACAACCTCAACTAATCCAATGGTATCGGAACTAATCTGACTACCAACACGCTCACCAACACACCACTGGTATAACCTATATACCGTCACCAGGAAAGACAAGTCTACCTGGTATTGTACCTCGAACTACGTACAAGGTACGTACATCTACCCATCAATCAGCCTACAACCACCTAGGTTGTAGCCAATCACGTTTCAATAATGGAGTCCATCTGTCCAATCCCGTACCAGACAGATCAAAACTCCGACCCATTATCAGTTTCCAAATCTGAATCCGAATCCGCAATTTCGTAAGAAATCCTGAATCCAAACCCAGAAATCACATCCATAGCCATATCCAAATCTGGATCCAAAATCATTATTCCGTAAGCTAGCATGAGGAATAACCATTCCGAACCCAAATCCAGAAATCCTCTTTCAATTTCCAAAATCAAATCCTGAATCGTCATCCAGCAATCTGATTCCAAAACCCGAAATCTCGTTCTCATCTACCGAGACATGTCAAAACCGAACCTTTCAGTTACCTGCTTAAACAATTACCTCGACACACATTAGATTGACTTCATAGGGAAGCCAATCCCAACATCAACACTAGTACTATGTCTGACAAAATCTGACCTCGTTAGACACTTACTCACCTGAGTAACATACCATATGGGATTTACCTCGAAAAGAAGTTCAGTCCCAACATCCTCAACTCAAACATCCAAGTAAGAGCGATATACTCTCCACCTATCTGGATCATCAAAATCACGATCCAGATCCTATCATTACATCACCCGAACATGAACGTCACGATCGAGAAAATGTCCAAGGTCCACAACATCACAATCCCGATCCCCATCGGGATCCACATAAGCTCATTCAGCTAACCATCCACTTGATGACCCATGACAATTCACGGGTCCACCAACCAATACACGATCAGTGTACTAGTGTCAACCAACAACATCTACATCATAAACATTATCTACCATAATCAATCATGGTAGAACCTGAGAAGTCACCCAAAATACCCAATACCAATGCGGAAAACCCGCATTCCTCTCGTCACCACAATTACAACCTCTCGATTCCGAAATTCCAATCATATCGGAACCGACACACTAGGACATCAACCATGCCACCGTAACGAGTCAAACTCACTACCAAGTTCGACTGTTGGTTTACACCATTTATTTAGATACACTCATTCTGAGTGGAATTCACGCAACTCAAGGTTAAACCTTGTATATTATTTACAAATGTGCCTAAACGGCATCCAACACACGCATCTCGTACCACGAGTCCCAAATACTGTTGGATCCAATCCAGTCCGTCACTATTTCTAATCCACTCCCGAACCACAGATACTTAACATATACGTATCTCGATGGAGTCACATCCCGATTCGTAACTCACGTCATCACAATCACCGGCACCAGCACTAGTACCAGCACCAACGCACTATCATCTGCACTAGCATTAGCACACAGGCATCCACACTAGTAGCAGCACATTAACACCAGCACACCGTGTACAAAACTGACAACCCTGAATCTCCGCTCATACCGAACGACGATCCCGTACCTCTACTCGAATAGGAGAAACTCTGCCTCCCTCGTACCCAACAATTATGGGTATAGTCACCCCGACAACTCATACGAGAAAAGGAAACGCTCCATGAACGTCACCGATTCCCAACAACCGTAACTAAAACCATCCTCGGTAGTAGTGCCTGCCACAGACTCGTACAGACCTAAACACCAAACATCACGATCTAGACTCCACATCCAACGGAATCAACCGCTCGTACCAACTACTCTGTATCCCCACTCCGGGATTCCATCATCAAGTACCAACCCTGATAACTTGTCCAACCAAACACTAACCAGTCGTAACTCGACTCAACCGATGTCATCTACCAGGTCATCCATGACCTTAGTCGCACCAACTATCCATCGCAACTATGGTAGTACGACGACCAACTAGGTCTAATCGACTAGTACAACCCGACTGCGAAGTGCAGTCCCATCACTAAGCTGGCATGACTCGACCGACTAACGGCCTCAAATCTGAATAGTCGTCAAAGTCAAACCACTCGTCAACTCACATTTACGAACCATACCCACCAAGGTAGGGTTCCACGATCACACCTAGAGTTCCCCTGAACCCAACTGCGAAAAGTAGTGAAATTAACAATCGGACCGACCCCGCGGTCCGACATCGTAAAGACGTCAATCCAATCCTACCGTCAATCCAACTAGGATTCCCCGAATCCGGCTACTAACTGCCAACTGCAGTAAATCCATCTAACTCCACCAAATCCGATCATCCAACTCAAGAATATTCGACCATCCGAGGATCACAATTCCCAACCAGTCGTCAGAACTGATCCTACGACATCGTGAAAGACGATCGCAACTAACCGTCTCACGATCACAACCTAACGTACGAATACGTTCATCCTTCCATAGAGTCCCACACTGTCAACCCCGACAGAATTATGGCAACCCCGGCATCAAGTGTCGAACCAGGACATTCCACGATACAGTCCTACTAACTATCGTATCGGCATCCCAACAATCAGGTTGACCACGAACTGTAGCCCCATGAGATATCACATCCTCGACCTGCGTACATTCCAAGAGCTCCGCGGTTGCTCGAATAGAGACAACCCCGCTCTATTAAGCATCCTACGAGCAATCCTATGCTCTGATACCACGTTGACAGGACCCATCCCAATCCCCCCGGGATTAGTGCGGGATGACCCTGCTCCCGCCTGACACGAAGTGTCAGACAAGGGATATTTCCGACCTTTGCCCTCCGGGGCTATCAGAGTACGCCAGGATCCGGAGGAGGTATGTGATATCTCGATCTCTGCTACAGTCCACACCATATTCATCCTGAAGGGTATTAAAAACAGAAAGACTATGAGTGGACAAAAATAAAGAATTTATAAAAACATTTCATCAAAGACCTTTATACCCTCCACTAAAAAGCATGCATGCATAGTAAAACCATTTATTCAAACACATATGTTTAAACAACCAGAAATAGGGTCACAGCCCCAAATTTCGTAAATACAAGTCACACGAGCTCCTGCCCAAAACCATTTACAGAAAACCATAACACATTGAACATATGTGGGATCTCAGCCCAAATCCATTTATCATTATAAACACAATTTCCCAAAACCAATTGAAATCATGTTTATCCATTATATTTCATATCCAGAACCTGTCACGGCAAGATAAAGCTACACGTGTGCTAACCGGGGTCTCAAACCCAAGTCTCTCCAGGGTCCACCCAGGTCAATGTCCGTAGATCAATGACCCTCCCTGAAGGTAACAAACCATGCCCATCCTGAGAGTAAGGAACCCAACTGGGGGGCGACTCCACTCAGTCAGTGCTCCGTGACTACTCCGGGGTCCACCCAGGCCAATGACCCTCCCCGGAGGAGACAATCATATATAAAGGATGGAATATGAAAAATCGTTTGAAATCATTCTTTAAATCTTTCAAGGATTCATGCCCGGCCCCCATAAGCCGTCATGAACCATAAAATCTTTTTCAAGGGTTCATGCCGGTTCCCATAAACCGTCATGACCCGTAAATCCATTTCAAGGGTTCATGCCGGTCCCCATAAACCGTCATGAACCATAAAAACCATTTGTAACACATAGCTGGGCCCTAAGCCCGAAACCACATACAAACTGGACCTCAAGTCCGATTCGTAAACCAACAGGTCCTCGTGCCCGATTTCGTAAATCAAATGGGTTTCGAACCCGAGTTTACCTTTTCAATTCCAAAACCATTTCATTAAATCATATCCAAAACCACAAGTACGGAAAATCAGAGTAAAACCGAAAAACCTCGATTTACGTGCAAGCACGTAAATTGCCTCGTAATGCGTGAAACCATATAATTCACAATCATCCAAATCAACATCATAAAATCATATTCATAATCCATTTGGAAATCCAAAGCCATTTCATTTAGACCAATAAAGACATACAGCCCCCGTATAGGCACCGTATAGGGCCGAAACCACACATCCAAATGCACTCATGGCATCACAAACAAGTATTTAAAACATATAATAAACATTTATGCATGCACCAATTTAGAAAACAAGGTCCACTCACAGACCGTCCGAGCTGCCACCTCGATTTGCGTGCCATTCGGCTCCCCGAGCCGATCACCATTACCGGGACTCCCAAACCTGTCCAAATTTTAATAGAAGGTTAATATCTACTTAATTAACCTCCCATCAAAGCCCCGTAATGTTCCCGAACTTTTAACTATTTTTAAGCCGACCCTAAACCTTCCAACACCCCGAAAACTATCGAAACGATGTCCGATTGACGCGAGACCAGTCCCAAAATTTTCGTTACATCGAATAGAAGATTTCCCATGTTGAACACTTTCCCAAATTATGGCACACGCGTCCTCACGAGCCCCTAGAAAGTTGAAAATACTGTTCATCGGCACTAACCTCCAGCAGACCGGTTTTACTGTTCATGGTCGGTTCACCTAGTTTGGCCGGTCCAACTGGACCGGCGTGACCGATTCAAAGCCCTAGACACCCTATTTTTCATCCTAGTTCTTCCTTTTTGGTTCCTTTCATCCTATTTTGATGTTTTCTATCCATTCCAATCCTTAAACGCAACCGAAAACGTCTAAATCCTATGGTTCTATTTTGAACCAAACGGTTC
The DNA here is from genome assembly GCA_032719365.1 of Prinsepia uniflora. Lineage (NCBI taxonomy): Eukaryota > Viridiplantae > Streptophyta > Magnoliopsida > Rosales > Rosaceae > Prinsepia > Prinsepia uniflora. The sequence goes on along the minus strand of CM064861.1, from coordinate 67,311,419 downwards.
AAGTTTCCAAAACTGAACCCATGGCTGCCCAGCCATCCCAAGCTTCCTTAAACCTTCCTAACATGTCCCTAGCAACCTAATGGACTCATTAAAACCATTAAACACCAACCATAACAACAAAAATGGAAAAATGGGTCAAAATGGACTAACCGTGAACCTCACGGGTTCCTCCTCCTCTCGCCGCCGTGGACGGCGGTTCTGGCCGCCCAGCAACCTCCTCAGTCTCCCTGATCCTCTGCCTGGTCATGGGTGAAGAGTGGATGGGTTTTTGGTTGCACGGATGGGAGGAAAATGGGTGAGATCGGGTTGTGTTTTGTGTGTGTTTGAAATGGAGAAAATGGAATGGTTTGCACGGTGCATGACTCAATATAGGTGGCTTGTGGATGGGTGACACTTGTCACTCATCCATTGGGCCTCCCTAAAATATCTGGGCCCCACTAGAGTCCAAAAGTTAGTTCGTCTCGTAATTCGTGCAATAGTGCTCTCGAACTTCCGTGAACCGTAACTTCGCCGTCGAACGTCCGAATTCGACGTGCCGCCTGTCTACGGATTCGTATCGTCCTTATCTACGTAACGGTCTTTGGCCCTCGGCCATCGGACCTCTCGGTCAAAAAGTCAACCTTTGACTCCTCTTTAACCAAAATTACCAAAATGCCCATAAACTTCCGAACGTCATAACTTCCTCCTCGAACGTCGGAATTGAACGTTCCACATGTCTATGAATTCGTGACATCACGAACTACATCACGGTCATTGGTCAAAGTCCATTTGACCGCCCGATTGAAAAGTCAACGTTTTGCCACGCCCAGGGGCAAAACGGTCATTTCACATCGTTCGTCCGATTTCGCTCTACTAATCACGGATTAGCCTCACTAATTGTGATTAGTCAATAATCTAATCATGGAATTTGGGACAGGTAGTTACAAGTTAGGTTACAAGACTCTCATGGATCTCAACTCTGTCGGTACCTTCCAATAGGGTGGTTGCGAATTGGGTTATAGTTTGTCGTCTACCCCACCGAGAAGAGGTTCCAACACCGTACTAATCTGAGTACTAGTTTGTACGTCCCAACTCTATGGGATCAATTTCTACTGCACACAACACTCTTGCAATCCATCCCAAGATAGATAGGGTACCTGTCACCAATCCAGGTATACCCTGTGCCTCTAGCCAACGAACCGAACAAGGAGTTTACTGTGATCTCACTGAGCCACTCGGGATCCTCTCTGTCCTGCTCAACGATCATTGTAACTCACATGTCTACCACTCAGGGGGTCGGAGCTAGAGTCAACCTTCGTTTAAGCTCCCTAGCAAACATCCTCTAGACGCACTCGGCATCGTTAGGAGTCACCCAATCGCTGCTGGATTCCATCCAACCCTATCTCAGTAATCTTGATCACTACTGAGATTCTATCAACTCATCTTCACTGAGATAGTGTGACATCTCAACACAATTGCCACCGACCAAGGCTCATTGTTTCTATCGTCGTCGTACACAGTGGGAACTGAGCTAAAACCCCAAATCCCTGCTCATACCGAGCAACAATCACATACCTCTGCACCAATTGCAAGAACCTTACCTATCGGCACCCGATTAGACTGATGAATCTACATCGTCTCAATATACACTTGAACATGAGCATATCAAGATCAATAAGACTCATCCACGTCTATTGATAGAAATTTCTGCCACAAACCTCGTACAAACCAATCCAAGAAACACTCTGCTATTGAGACTCTGCACTCATGCGGGCAATTCACCTTCTATACCATCCACTCATAACGGTGACCCATCACTCACTTGGGCATCGAGATCAAGCACTCGGGTTACTACCCATATAATCCACTCAAAAGCGTATAATACACTGATCGGTCCATTCTGGAATTCGATCAAGAGGTACCACTCTGCTGGTAACTTATCCATCCAATCCCAACTCGAGTCATCCACGACCTCTGACAGGATCCACCCCGAGTACCACCCCGATAATCGGGACAAACCCTGCTCCCGTCTAACAACCCAACTCAAAAGACCAAAACAACCTCACGAAACCCACAATATATACATTGCCAGACCAGGGAGAATTCAAAATACAACGGGTCCACAGTCATACAGAACATAGTACAAAACAAGGTAAGACAGAAATCCTACTAAAAGTTAGCGACACTGCAACGGGATAACTCGCAACGGAAACTCCAGAGTTACTCTATTCCTCTGCCTCTGCCTCAACGTCAGCCCCAGCGCTAGCACCACGACCTGGAGGGTATTTAAAAACCAGAAAAGTGTGAGTGGACTAAAACTAAATAAGAGTTTCAAAAACCGTTCTCATAAACAAACCAGGATTTTGCCCTCCGTTTTAAAAACATGCATGCATAACTCAGTATCTGAAAACCAATACATAAACCGTATGGAAACATTATCATCAAAACATGAAAATACCAAATATCATCATCCGATCAAACCTGCTGGATCTATCCGAGTCTTTAAACTTCCGAGTCTTTAAACTCAATCCAGGCCTCAATATAATCCGAGTCTTTAAACTCCTCGAGTCTTTAAACTCCTCGAGTCTTTAAACTCAACAGGCCTACGGGGGAAAATCATAATATCCGAGTCTTTAAACTTCCGAATCTTTAAACTCAATCCGGGTCTTTAAACCCAATCCGGGCCCGCCCCCGTCATATCATAATCCGGGTCTTTAAACCCAATAACCAGATCCAGAAAATCCAATCCAAACCGTTTGAAAACCATTTCTAAATCCATATCCAAACCCGAATTCGAAATCCCTATTCCGAAGCCATGCTGGCTTCCAGAACCGTCATTACGAATCCAAATTCGGAAATCCCTTTTTCAAGCTTTAAAATCAAATCTCGATGGCCGAAATCCGATTCTAAAACCGAAAACCTTCATTATCAAATCATGTTTCCAAAACCCATTTATAATCATTGAAAACTAGTTATCTAGTCAAATCCCAAAACCATAGTATCAAAACCATAACCAAATCATATCTCGTAAAACATGCCGAAATACATATAGTTCTAAGAAACGCCTCGAAAAATGTGCAATTATGTAAAACATATATAGAATAATCAATAGCATGAAATCCTATTTAGAAACATAAAACAAGTAGATAAAAACAGTTATGCATGCTCGGTTAGAAAAGAAAAGTCCACTCACATTTCCCAGACACGTCACTCGCGTCACGTACGTTCCTCGGTTGCCTCAGGGATATCCCGACCTGTCAAAAGTTACCAATTCGAGTCACAAACACTTCCCTAAAGCTTACCCTAATTTTCCCAATTTTTTCGGATTTTTAAACGTAATTAAACGAACCCCTAAACCTTCGAACACTCAAAACTAACCCGATCTGGTGTCCGATCGATACGAAACTTGTCCTAAAATGTTCGTTACTTCGAGTAGAGTGAAAACCATGTTGAACGTTTCCCTAGAACAGTCCCCACACATCGAGTAGAGTGAAAACCATGTTCAACCTTTGTCCACCATGTTCAGATCAGTCCGATCGAACCGAGCTGGCGTGGCCGGTTCTCACCCAAATCTAGTCCATTTTCAATCCTATTTAATCCAATTGTTTGTCCTCTTCCTAGCAATCGATTCAAGTAATAAAAACACGAATTAGAACCCTGAAACCTTACCTCCCAAGTTCGAACATAAAACCCAGAAAAAACAGTTTTGTATTCCGGCCACCCGTCGTCCTTCCAGCCACGATTTCGATTCCAGATGTTACAAACACGTTCCTAAGACTTTTAGGATCAAGAAATCGAGTTAACAACCGTCCAAAATCCACGACTTTCGATTTGAACTCAAACTGGAAAACAGGGGAACCAGGGGAAACTTACCCGTTCTGTGCACCGTCGTGAGCTCCGCCGTGGCCCTGCCCGTCCTAACGTCTCTCCTCCATCCACTGAACACCAACACACCTCAACTTCGACAGGTTTGATCGAATACGACTGCACCACCACCACGACTCCTTCTCTGTTTTCTGAAATTCCTCACGGCCTCTGAGTTTCCCACTCACTCAACACTCACCCAGAAACACTCACCAGCCTCTCAACTTCTCTCTGTTCACCCTCATTTTATCACAAGGACTCACACACTCATTGAAATCGATCGATTTCCTCCCTGTCACACTGTCTCTGTTTCTCTCAATTGCACGATTTAAACAAACCCAAACAATTAAATGGAACCCGTGTAAGTGGCTAGAACCCACTGGAAAATAGCCAGGTGTCAAACACCTGGTGGACCAGCCCCAAAATATCCAAAAAGCAATGTATGCATGTCCTTATCTGATTGGCACACTTCCCAAGGTGTAAAAAGACCAAAATACCCCTGTAAATCCAAATTACCATTTTACCCCTCACCTTCCTAGACCTATATCTCACTCGTCTGACGTCCGATGACTGCATGCCGCCTGTCGTTGTACTCAGGACGTCAAGACCTACTTAACGGTCCTCAGTTTGCGTGAAGAAACCTTGTCGTTCAAAAAGTCAACAAATTCCCCTCTTTAAACCAAATTACAAAAATGCCTTCGACCTTCCGAACATCATAACTTCCTCCTTGGATGTCGAAATCGAGCATGCCACCTGTCTACGGACTCGTGACGTCCGGGACTACGTCACGGTCATCGGTCAATGCCCAATTGACTGTCCGAACTGAAAGTCAACATTTTGCCCATTCTAGGGGAAAATTCGTCATTCTGCGCCAAACGTCCAAAAGTAACCAACTAAACACCGATTAACCTAGCTAATCCGTCATTAACTATTAAGCTAATTCCGCCTTCTGGGATGGGTCGTTACAACCTCAGCTTCTCACAACCATAAATCTATCATGACCGTCCATCGGTCTCGACTCTGAAAAGTCACCATACTGGGGTAACTGGTATCCAATCAACCGGTAACTACTATCCAAGGATCTCGTTCACTCATAACTCTACGGCTCTCAATCGTTGGGCCCACAAGAAACTTGACCCTCCTCGGTCTAACACGCTGAAACAGGGCATCTCATGCCAAATAAAATCTATCTGGGGTTCATTCTCACTCATTTTCCTATTCTTACCCTCACTATCAGGTTGATGACAGGATGAAAACAGCCTAGAGACATCACATTCGACACATGCACAATACCACATAAGAAACTCAATGCTCTGATACCAAGCTGACAAGACCCATCCCAATCCCCCTTGATTATCACGGGCTGTGCCCTGCTCCCATCTGACAGCACGTGCTAGGCCAGGGATAAAAACCATGCTCGGGGTTACCAAAGACTGCGCAGAGATCTATGGAGTGTGCAGCGGCATGTGATGTCTCAGCCTCTACAACAGCCCGCATCCGCGATCAACCTGAACGGTATCAAAAACATTAAAAGCTGTGAGTGGACAAAAATAATCAATTCAAAAACAATTTATCGAAAATACATTTATAGCCTTCATGTAAAAGCATGCATGCATTAGAAAACAAGTATTTTAAATACTTCCTTAAAATCAAATCATATTGCTTTTCAAAGCAAAACACGGTGAAAAATGTTTCTCAATTGAAGCCATTTCCTCACTAGGGTCTCAGCCCAAATAATATCACACCGGGTCTCAGCCCAAATCAAAACCACGTGGGATCTCAGCCCCAAAACAACCTCAATCATCTCAATAGGGCCTCTACCCGAAACATAGACTCGCATCTGGAGTCTCATGAAAACATATCCACTAATCCTATTTATCTCATATCATCGTATCATCATCTCATCATCACTGGTCACGATATCAGTGTTATGCGTGAGACTCAGATTACACATCCGAATATACACCAGGCTCAGAGCCCATTGCTCGACTTCTAGGTGCTCTAACTCAGGATCATACATCACACGAATGGTCGACCTCTGTGCGATGGCATCTACAGATCACACATCACACAGGATGGTCGACGTCTACAAAATGTCCATCTCCAACACTTCTGTAAGTAGTGTCCCCATGACCTCTCGAGGATCACACATCCCAGTAGATGTTCGACGTCTAGAAGCTATCATCACATCATAGAGGATGGTTATGTGGAAAACATTTCACATCATCTCAAAACATCTCAATAGGGTCTACGCACGGATATAATTTCATAAAATCAGTTTCCAAAAAACCATCATTAAAGATAGTGTTCAAAGACACTTCATTAATCCAGGATTCCTCTAATCCTATCAAGTCCTAACTAACAAATCTGTAATAAAGTCATAGCCCAAAATCTCATAAATCATAACTAGGTCACAAGCCCGATATATTCCATGTTTTACTATACTCTAAGTCAAACCACAAATCAATTAGGACACACGCTTGAATATCATTTTTAAATCTGAAAACCATGTCACAATTCAAACACTTTTCAAAATCACCTTTGACTGTAATCCAAGTCAAAGTCAATATTCAACTGGGACTCAAGCTCGGTAAGCATTTCACGCCTCTCCGTTAAACCTTTCAAAATTGATAATCAAATACTCGATTTCATGCATCTCTATGAAATCATTCCAATCATGTAAATCATAAGCACGTAGAATACTTGGCCTAATCCCAAGTATCATATAAAACAGAAATTTCGAACTACGTGCAATATCGCATATTCTAGGAAATTTCCAAACAAATCATATTTAAATCGTATGAAATCTATGCATCTCAAATCATGTTCATAAAATATATAAAACAGTTATGCATGCATCATTTCATCAAACAAAGTCCATTTACAGACCGACCAAGATGCGCGCTCACAATCCACGCTGTAAACTAATCCGAGGCTAATCCACAATCTCCAATAAGTTTGGACCTGTCCAAATCATACTCAAAGGTTACTATCAACCTATACAAGTCCATAGGAAAGACCCCTAACTACCCCGGAATAGTACAAGTATCACGAACACGCTTCCCGAGGCTAAAAACCTCCAAATGTCCTATCAAACGATCACTGATCGACCTGAAACCACCACCATTAGATTCAGAACGTAGAAAAATTTTGAACAAGACCGGTTTTGACCTCAAATTTTATGTCCACGCGCTCTCACATGCCGGTCAAAGTTTGGTCAACCAAAAAGTCAACAGTGATGTTAGCAGTAAACGGTCAAAGTCAACGCTGACGTCATCAAAATCAAAGTCAACGCTGACGTCATCAAAGTCAACACTGACTTCATCAAAGTCAACGGTCAAAGGCAACGCTGCCGTTAGTAAAGGCAACTCTGACATCATCAAGTTAATGGTCAAAGTTGACGTCCGCCAATTTTTTCCAGTTTGTCAAACCTTCATATTTCTCTCATTTCTCAACCAAATCCTACGTTCTATATATGGAAATCTATCTACTCGAGCCAAGGAATCCAAATCCAAACCCAGAATTGGGAGAAAGTACCTAGTTTTGAAGATATGGCCTCCCAAAATTTTGACCAAACTTTGAACTCCTGTTCAAGCTACTCCCGTCATCCAAAACCTTCCCTTTTTACACCTACAGGCTCGTATGGGCTCCAAGAACACAACCATGGGCTTAGAATCATTCTAAAACCTCAAAATCAAAGACCCAAAATCAAGAACCCACGGGTTACATTTTTCTTCCATGTTTTCCGGGCACCTCACGACGGCTCCGCCGTCCCTACCACTGTCTCTCATCCTCCCTCACTCTATCTCTCTCTCTGATAGGTCTTCAATTAAACATTATTTTATATTATTTTATACCCTTTATACTTGACTTTTATTATTAAATTAATAAAAAATTGGAGAAAATAATATATTTTGTGGGATTTTTGCAGAAATAAATAAAGTATGAAATTCAGAGCATTTCGGCGAAAGAATCATCCCAATCGGAGTTTTAATGAAAAATATATGACTAAAAGAAGGGAGGCCACCGAAATTTGCTTGGAATTTCGGTGGGAAGCTGCTGAAATCCAGAAGCCCAAACCAAAAATCAGCATCTTTCCCCAAAATCAGCAATTTTTCCCCAAAATCCACCCAATCTCATCATTTCCCCAAAATCCACCAAATCTCATCATTTCCATCACTTCTTCATGTATTATTTTATTGTTATTTTTATATTTTAATTTTTTACTTTATTTAAACAATTGTGGCACTCACTCTATAAATAGGGAGGCCATTTCATGTATTTAGGGTGTCCCCATTAGCCTCCCTTAGTCCTCATTTTTCCCATTTTGTTTCTCCTTTTAGTTTAGGTTCTTATATTTTATCTCTAGTTCTTCTCTTCTTTTAGTTCATCTTCTTTATTTTGTTCTTTATTTTTGGGGACCATTTTAACTTCTTGTAGATTTTCTTATTAATTAGTTTCCTTTTAATTCTTATTCTTAATTTATGTTATTTTTATGTTATTTCTTAATTTCATTTCTTCTTTACTTTGTTCTTGTGATTTTTCTTTGAGATCTCTTAAACACATTTTTATGTTTTCCTTAAGAAATACCTAGGCCAAGTATTTCCGAAATAATTCTAGAATTTAAGTCCGCATTCTTATGTTTTATCCTCCATCTTCATAAGGTTCTAACCGCTGTCGGTGTTCCTTATGAATAACATTTCATTGTTTCCATCCACTTTCGGAATCACAAGCTGTTCTTGGGTTCCGAAAGTGTAACTTTATTCCCTTTACTTAAATTCTTGTTATTAGTTTGGTTTTACTTATAATTCAATATATGTGTTGCTATTTTCTTTCTAACATTTGTAAGTAAGAATGCAATCTCTATGTGTTTTACTTTTTGAATTTCTTTTACTTCATATGTTTTAGTGCTTAAACTTCAATTCGATGTTAAGTGTTTTATCCGCTGTCGGTGCACTTAGAGTAGAATTGAAGAGATTAAATGTTGATCGCTGTCGGCGCATTTAATTATAAACTTAAGGTGAATCATGTTGTAAATGTTTGAAGCATATTGATCTTTGGCGCACATTAATGGTTGATGCATTTATAATATTGAAAGATATATGTAAGTATTTGAGATGATGAAGGTAGGATTTCGTGATTGGTTTATTATGAGCAAAATGTTAGAGTGTTGGCAAAATTTGTACTTGAAGGAAGTCTATTTTTGGAAGTAGTTTAATTAATGTGATTGTTAATTCAAAATTACTTACGTAAAAGTGTGGGTTTTGTCTGTGAAACTACTCTATGGTTTGTAAGTTCTAATTAGCATGAGCATTTGTATTTTAATTCTTAGTTAGTGTTTTCTTTAGTTTAGATTACAAATCTTTTCAAAACCCCCCTTTTTAATTCTTTATTCTTTATTCTTTTATTCTTTTAATTCTTTATTCTTTTATACTTTTATTTTATTCTTTATTCTTTATTCTTTATTCTTTATTCTTTTATCCCTTTATTCTTTAATTAATTAATTATTTTATTATTTTATTCTTTAATTCATTAATTTATTCATTATTCTTCTAACTAACATATTATTAATGTTCCCTAATTTCCCCGGTTAAGAACGATCCATATTTACCAACACTACAACTTCACAAAAAGGGTTTAAATTGCATAACACTCAAATTACGTATTTAATTTCATGCGTAGTTTGGGCATTGTCACTCTCCCTGGTCTAGAAAATGAAGATGGGACTGGTTTGGATGGTGAGTACGGTTTTGGGTGAAGAAGATGAATGAAAAAGATGAGAAATGAAGATGATGATGATGGTTGCATGTATATGTATGTGTGTGGATCAATGGATGAGCGACACTTATCACTCATCTATTGGTCCACAAAAGATATTTTGGAACCCACTAAGGACAAACAAATTTGATAACCGTAAAATTATGAACAGTCCCTGAAACCGTCCTTGACCTATAACTTTCTTGTATGATGTTTGATTTCGACATATCGCCTGTCTACGAAATCGTATCAACTCTATCTACGTAATGGTCCTTGGTCCACGTACATTGGACCTCCCGAGTCAATTGTCAACTTTTTCATCTTTTCTAAGGACAAAATCGTCATTTTACCCCGATCGTCCGATAATCCTTGACTAATCTCGATTAGTCCTTAATTAATCCTTAATTCAAGCTTAATTAATTCTTGTTAATCACGAAATTCGGGACGGGTCCTTACAATTTGAGTGAACAAAATGACTAGAGTTGAGTGAATTTGAGAAAATTAGTGGAGACTACCAAGTGAGAACTTGAGCCTTAATGCCATTTTTTTAGTGATATACCTTGAATTTACTCCTTAAACATTCTTCACTTTGTTCATTATTATTGATCTCATTACATCATAATTGCGTTGAACTTTAAATATCTAACATTATATAGTTTCTCATGGTTTGAAGTGTGGTTTTCCGTAAGAAGTGATGTAGGCTATGTGTGCTCAACCTCTAAATGCCATGTCTTACCTGCTATGTGCTTTCTAATCCTTTTTGAATCCAAACACTACCCTCTCTTTTATCACCCAAGCATTATCAACCCAAAGCACTAAACCATTCAACTTCAAGCCCTGTAATCTTTGTTTATGCTAGGGTTGTTTTAAATGAGATTCACGGATGATGAGGAATGAAACAAGTTGTTGCCCAATTCTAAAAGCTCTTTCCACAAACACTAAATATGGCCAAATATAATGTTGAATGTTAAATAAAGAACTCTACAAGTGAAAGGCCTATAAGGATTGAGGAAATTATTTTATGATTTTGGGTCAATTCAGAAAGAAAAGACATAAAAAAAAAGAGTGATATAAAAAAAGTAAATTGATCCAAGTGAGCCAAAGAGCCTCAAGAAGAGCAATTATGAAGCATAATGTTGTTGGCCCTAAACAAGGATTCAGATCATAAAGCATAAGTTCAAGTTATGTCTCCTCATGCCTTGGCAAAAATCAAGTTCTTTGAATCCTAAACTTTTCTTCTTAACACATTGCAACCTAATGTGAAGACCTAAATGATCTTATGGCCAACCATGCTGAAAACTGAGCATGTGTATATGTTCTTAAAATTCAATTATGTTCATGAGATCTTAAATTTAGAAAGTGTTGTTTTTCATTGAAGTTCATATGTGAATAAACTCTTCCTACTAGGAAGACCTAGTGGTTTAAATGACCTATCTTAAGTTTGTTTTCCTATATTTTTCTTAGGGACTAGAAAAAGATAGGTTTGTGGGTATTTTTTCAGCCGTTATTTATGAATCTTTTAGTTGTCATTCAATGTCCTTTTACATATCTTCTGAATAAATTTGAGTCATCAATCGGAGAAAAATGATCAATCTTGTGAGACTTTTCCAGATTTGGAAAGCTAGGTGAATTTTGTACAAAATGCAAAGAGAATGGCTCAAATCAGAGTTCAAATGAAGTAGATGTCCCAAGTTGAGATTCAAGTCTAAAGTCAGGTCCTAGCATTGACAGGTTCCTATTTAGGGTCAGGACCAACAACCTTCAATTGAGCAAGGAGGATACTGAATCTATTTTTGGGAACTTGTTGTTCAAATTCAAGGAGAGTCAAGGTTCATGCCAAGACATGTCTGACAGGACCCGTCCCAATCCCCCGAGATTAACGCGGGACGACCCTGATCCCGTCTGACATGAAGTGTCAGACAAGGGAAATTTTCAACCTTTGCCCTCTCGGGCTATCAGAGTACGCAAGGATCCAGAGGAGGTATGTGATATCTCGGTCATTGCTACAGTCCACATCCGCTATCAACCTGAAGGGCAGTCAAAACATTAAAAGCTGTGAGTAGACAAAACAAGGAGTTTATAAAAACATTTTAACGAAGACATTTGTACCCATCACTAAAAAGCATGCATGCATTCGAAAACCATTTAACCAAAAGAACCACATATGGGAACTAAGCCCAAAACCATAATCGAAGGAACCATACAGAACCAACCATACGGGCCACTGCCCAAATCCATACGGGGGTGACTCCACTCAGTCAGTGCCCCGTGACTACTCCGGGGTCCATCCAGGCCAACGACCCTCCCCGAAGGAGACAATCCAAGTAAAGGAAGGTATATGAATATATATATATATATATAACAAAATTATCCTTAAAACCTTTCAACGGATTCATGCCCGGTCCCCATAAACTGTCATGAGTCATAACAATCTTTCAAGGGTTCATGCCGGTTCCCATAAACCGTCATGAACCTGGAAATCCATTTAGGGTCCCTGACCCGAAATCATAAACGGAAAGTAACTGGGTCTCGTGCCCGAACACATGACTCCACTGGGCATCGTGCTCGATATATCAGGGTTAGTCACGACTCCAATCGTAGTGAAGTGTACAACCATCTATCCAAGACCGCCCTCAATCCTGGTATGTCGCCATGAACGAATCAACCGACGCGACCACCGCTAGATTATGGAGCACTCATCACCGATCGATATCCTGAACCGTCAGCACTCCGAAGTCGAGGCTCCATCGGCTGCACGACCACAGATCGTGCATCGTGACCTCCCTGGAAGGAACATATCACAGTCCGGAGGCGAGCGTCGTATCTTCGGTCGCCATGCACATAGCACTCACCGCGACCATTTCATTTTAACCAACAAAGAAAGTACAAACCCGTATGGGCACCGTATAAGGCCGAAACTACGAAATACATGCCAATACGTAACCACACACAAATGCACCCATGGCATCACCAAACAAGTATTAAAACATATAATAAACATTTATGCATGCACCAATTTAGAAAACAAGGTCCACTCACAGACCGTCCGAGCTGCAGCCTCGATATGCATGCCATACGGCTCTCCCGATCAAATCGTCATCACCGAGACTCCCAAACCTGTCCAAATCACTTTAGAGGGTTACTAAATACCTTATTAACCTCTCACTAAAGCCCCGTAATTTTTCCGAATTTTTAACTATTTTTAAAGTCGATCCTAAACCTTCGAACACCCCGAAACCTATCGAAACAATGTTTGATCGACATGAACCCAGTCCCAAAATGTTCATTACATTGTATAGATGATTTTACATGTTGAACACATCCCCAAAATGTGGACCACGCGCCCCGAGAAGCTCCTGCGTGTGGGCCTTACCCGCCAGGACACTATAACACCATCTTTAACCTTTGGCCGGTCTAAACCGGCCAGTTCAGTACAGTCCGGTCCAATTGGACCGGTGTGACCGGTCCAGCTTGTTTCTTCCCTCATTTTCGGTCCAATGTTTTCCTTTTTAATTCCTAAACTTCCCTAACATCAACCTTAATCTTCCTAGTCATTAAAAACCGAATAAAATGGATTAAAACTCACCTTGAAGGTTCATGTTTGAACCGGCCGTCTGCAAGTCTCCACCGTTGTGGCCTCCAGCCGTCCTAAGCCTCAAAGTGATCCACCTCGACTCCCCTAGGTCCCTAGATGCGAACCCAATTAATGAAAATAAACAACGACCCCACAAACTCAAACTCATATTTTCAAAATCTGCTTACCCGCCAAACCGGGTTTCCCTCCGCCGTCCACCACCGTGGCTCGCCGTCGTCCTCAGTCCCTCAGGTCATCCTTCACGGTCACACACGAGCACTCATAAATATTATGGTGGTGAGGTGTGGTGAGCCGTGTGGGTTATTTGTTCAAGGAGAAAGAAGAAATTGTGTTTCGGGTTTGTGAGAAACAGAAGAAGGTGATGGCTGATCAGGTGAGAGGGAGATAGGATTGAAGGATGAGATGAGATGGAGGGTTAGGATTGAAAGGTGGATAGAGATTAAAATATAAAATTATTAAATTAATATTATTTAATTAGTAAGATCCACAATTTAGGGGTTTGGGCCAATGGGATGAGTGTAACTTGTCACTCATCCATGGGTCCCACTTAAAATATCAGCCCAATCAGAATAAGCCACCTTATCAATACCTCGATATACGTGCATATTGAAATCGAACTTCCGTGACCCATAACTTTCCCGTTTGAAGTCCGATTTCAGCGTGTCGCCTGTCTATGGATACGTATCATCCCGATCTAGGTAACGGTTCTTGGCCCTCGGCCATCGGACCTTCCGGCTCAAAAGTCAACTATTCACTCCTTTTAACCAATTTATCAAAATGCCCTTGAACTTCCGGACGTCGTAATTTCTTCCTCGAATGTCGGAATCGAACATGACACCTATTTATGAACTCGTGACGTCCCAAACTACTCACAGTCATTGGCCAAAGTCTATTTGACCGCCTGAACAAAAAGTCAATGTTTTACCCATGACTAGGGGCAAAACGGTCATTTTGCATCATTCGTCCGAAAGTACCCCACTAATCACTGATTAACCTCACTAGTCGTGATTAGTCACTAATCTAATCCCAAAATTCGGGAAGGGTCGTTACAATCTTCCCTCCTTAATTAATTTCGTCCTCGAAATTCCATCTATCCTAATTCCACATCCACCTCGTGGAAATAATTCAATCTCACGACACGTGTATACTCGTACACCCACTAGTCAACACAAAACTTATTTGTACTCAGACGTTCTATCCACACTAACGTCGCATTGACTACGTTCGACCACGCCGAATGACAGTAATCGTACATTCCGAACTGACACCACTTGTCAGTATCAGAGCAGCCTGAGTATCCTATGAGCTAACCACTTGTCAGATCTACTATTTCGTTGGCACGAACAACTCAGCGGTTCCTTCTTTAATTACCAATCTATCCTGACGTATGCCCCCACTGGGAGTCACCAGACCTCACTCATCGATCCATGCTGACACATCCGACAAACTGTCGCCACTTGACAACCGTCAGTCGAAAACTAACATTATACTCATTTGTGGTTACACTAACCACAACTCACTCAACCAGAGTATACACATACCAACAAAGTACTCTACCTGTGTGTAACTGGACGCATCAGAAATACCATGACCCAATGCACAGTATCCAATGTCCAGTCCAAGTCCTCGACTCATCCAATGGTATAGGAACTAAGCCGACTACCAGCACGTTCACCACGTACCCCTGGTATAACCTATATACCGTCACCAGGAACCACAAGTCTTCCCAATATCGTACCTCGAACTATGTACAAGGTACGTTCATCCATCCATTAACCAGCCTACAACAACAATGACGACGACCACAACCTAGGTCGTAGCCAATCACGTTTCAATTCTGGAGTCCATCTGTCCAATCCAGTATTAGACAGATCAAGAACTCCAATCCATCGTCCATTTCGAGTCCCATGGTCACCCGACCAATAACAAACATCTACTTCTAATCACGTAATCCAATACGTACCAATCCGACTCACGCCTACCAAGGCATACCCACTTATACCAGTTGGCATAAAATTTCACCCACGTCTACCGAGACGCACTAATTCCGAACCTATCGGTTACCTACTCAATCGATTACACATTACATTTGATTGACTTCATAGGGAAGCCAATCCCAACATCCGCACATCTCTAAGGCTGACACAATCCGACCTCGTCGGACACTTACTCGCCCGAGTAATATACCATACGGGATTTACCTCGAAAAGAAGTTGAGTCCCAACATCCTCAACTCAAACATCTAAGTAAGAGTGATAAACTCTCCACCTGTCTGGAACATCAAGATCTCGATCCAGATCCATCACTACGTCATCTGACCATGAACGTCACGATCCTCGATCGTCACGACGCCCAAAGTCCACAATATCACAATCCCAATCCACATCGCGATCCTAAGTGGATCCACACATGCTTACTCAGCTAACAATCCACCTAGAATTCGATCATAAGGTCTTACACCCTCACGAATCCTTCGTCGATCACCTCATTCCTCAACCAATTCCCACATCTAACAGATCAGTCAACGACGAGACACGACTAGACTGTGGGTCCTCTCCAATTACCTCGTATCGATCCTTGGAATTCCACCTAGGAAAATCAAGGATGATCCAAAACAATGACATCAAAAGTCATCCTAGCAACCAAAACTCGCTGCACTCAACACGCCATGAAAACCTACCTAATCCGCCAACAAGCAGAAAATGAGAAATCTCCTCCACCTACCTTCAGAATACTCAACTCCTCCCGATGACCCAAGATAAATCTCGAGTCCACCAACCAATACACGACCAATGTACTGGTGACACAACCATCATCTACATCACCTACCATGGTAGAACCTAAGAAGTCACCCTAATGACTTCGAAATACCCATTACCAATGCGGAAAACCCGCACTCCTCTTGTCACCTCAAACAGAACCTCTCTCGATTCTGAAGTTCCAACCATGTCAGAACCATGCTTAACTGTTTCTATTCCTAAGTTAGAAGTTCTCTTTCTTCGACCTTTCCGACAAACGACGACTGTCGGTAACTACTATAATGACCCATTCTATTTCTTACAATCAAATTTCTCCACAAACAAGCCTACCCGAAGCTCAGGAGGTATGGTCAACCGCAGTTAACCATAACTAATCCGAAATGGTCTCTCAAGTCCTCAGCTCATCCGGACACCATCCACGTGTTCGAGACCAGTCTAACTCACTACCAAGTTTGCCTATCGGTTTACACCGTGTATGCACATCCAAAAGGATGACAATTCATCCTAACCTGGTATACAGCTCGACTGAGGATTCACAACAGACTCCTACTGTGATGTGCAGTCAAATCTCTGCATACAACCATAACCGACCAATCCTGACCAACTCTGACCAACTGGTCGCTAATCCACATGACAATACTCGATCCTCACGTCTTAACTACCGCTGGATCCAATCTAGTCCATCATTATCCGTGATCCACTCCCGGACCACAGATACCGAACATATGCCCATCTCGACGGAGTCACATCCCCACTCGTGACTTATCGTTATCACAATCACCGGCACCAGAACTAGCACTAGTACTAGTACCAGCCCTACACCAACACCTGCACACTAGCATCAGCATCAGCATCCAGTGTGCGAAACAGACGACCCTGGATCTCCGCTCATACCGAATGACGATCCCGTACCTCTACTCGTATTAGGGAAACTCTGCCTCCCTCGTACCCAACAACTCTGGGCACAGTCACCCCGACAACTCATACGAGAAAAGGAAACGTTCCCCGAACGTCCCCGATTCCCAACAACCGTAACTACAACCACTCTCGGTAGTAGTGCATGCCACAAACTCGTGCACACCTAACCACCTGACATCACAATCGAGACTCCGCATCCAACGGAATCAACCGCTCGTACTGATTACTCCGTATCCCTGCTCCTGGATTCCATCGACAAGTACCAACCCTAGTAACCTATCCAACCAAACTCTAACTAGTCATAACTCGACTCAACCAATTTCGTCTACTAGGTCGCCCATGACCTTAGTTGCATCAACTATCCATCACAACTAAATTAGTACGACAATCAACTAGGTCTAACCGATAAGTACAACCCTGACTGCAGAGTGCAGTCCCATCACCTAAGCTGACATGACCAAACCGACCAATGGTCTCGACTCCGAAAAGTCGCCAAAGTCAAACCACTCGCCAACTCACCTTTTCGAACCATACACCTTACCTTAGGGTTCCACGATCACTTCCTAGGGTTCCTTGAACCCAACTCCAGAAAGCAGTATAATCCAAGATCTGACCGACCACGGGGTCTCGACATCATAAGGACGTCAATCCAACTAGCGTTACTCGAACCCGGCTGATCTCGGCAGCATAGCCACCTAACTCAACAAAATCCGACCATCCAATGGTCACAACTCCTAACCGTCACACGATCACAACTCTAAAGTATTGTTACGTTCATCCTTTCGTAGGGACCCACACTGCCAACCTCGACAGAACTATGGCAACCCCGGCATAAAATGCCGAACCAAAATGATCCGCGATTCAATCCTACTAACTATCATACCGACATCCTAACTATCAGATTGATAATGAACTGTAGCCCACTGAGACATCACATCCTTGACATGCGTGCACCATAAGAGTAAACCGTGCTCTAATACCAAGTTGACAGGACACATCCTAATCCCCCCGGGATTATCGCGGGACGACCCTAATCCCATCTGACACGAAGTGTCAGGCAAGGGAAATTTCTAATCTTTGCCCTCTCGGGCTATCAGAGTACGCCAGGATCCAGAGGAGGTATATGATATCTCGGTCTCTGCTACAGTCCACATCCGCTGTCAACCTGAAGCGCAGTCAAAACATTAAAAACTATGAGTGGACAAAACAAGGAGTTTATAAAAATATTTTCACGAAGACATTTGTACCCTTCACTAAAAAGAATGCATGCATTCGAAAATCATTTAACCAAAAGAACCATATGTGGGAACTAAGCCCAAAACCATAACCATACAGGCCACTGCCCAAATCCATACGGGACTCCGCCTAAAACCTGTACAGATCACATATCGTATATCATATATACATATAAATCACACAACCAATCCAGTCACGGTTTTCAAAGTTACGCGGGTGCTACCCGGGGTCTCAAGACCAAGTCTCTCAGGGTCCAAGGTCAATGTCCGTAGACCAATGACCATCCCTGAGGTTATGATCTAAGCCTTTCTGAGAGTAAGGCACCCAACGAGAGCGACTCCACTCAGCCAGTGCTCTGTGACTACTCCGGGGTCCACCCAGGCCAACGACCCTCCCCGGAGGAGACAATCCAAGTAAAGGAAGGTATATGAATATATATATATATATAATGAAATCATCCTTAAACCCTTTCAACGGATTCATGCCCGGTCCCCATAAATCGTCATGAGTCATAAAAAATTTTCAAGGGTTCATGCCGGTTCCCATAAACCGTCATGAACCTGGAAATCCATTTAGGGTCCCCGACCCAAAATCATAAACGAAAAGTAACTGAGCCTCATGCCCGAACACATGACTCCACTGGGAATCATGCCTGATATCTCAAGGTTAGTCATGACTCCGATCGCAGTGATGCGTGCAACCATCCATCCAAGACCGCCCTCAATCCTGGTATGTCGCCGTGAACGAATCAACCGACGCGACCACCGCTAGATTATGGAGTACTCATCACCGATCGATATCCTGAACCGTCAGCACTCCGAAGTCGAGCCTCCATCAGCTGCTTGACCACAGATCGTGCATCGTGACCTCTCCGGAAGGAACATATCCCAGTCCGGAGGCGAGCGTCGTATCGTCGGTCGTTGCGCACATAGCACTTGCCACGAACACGATTCAGACTCGCAGGTCGTAAATAGAGCCACATGCCTAAGACAAAACCAAATGGGCCTCATGCCCGAGTTTATATTTTTGAAATCCAAAACCATTTCATTTAAACCAACAAAGAAAGTACAAAATCGTATAGGCAGCGTATAAGGTCGAAACATCGAAATACATGCCAATACGTAGCCACACACAAATGCACGCATGGCATCACCAAACAAGTATTAAAACATATAGTAAACATTTATGCATGTACCAATTAAGAAAACAAGGTCCACTCACAGACCATCCAAGTTGCCGCCTCGATATGCGTGCTATACGGCTCTCCCGAGCCAATCGTCGTCACCGGAACTCCCAAACCTATCCAAATCACTGTATAGGGTTACTAACTACCTTATTAACCTCTCACTAAAGCCCCGTAATTTTTCCGAATTTTAAACTATTTTTAAAGTCGATCCTAAATCTTCGGACACCCCGAAACCTATCGAAACGATGTCCGATTGACACGAAACCAGTCCCAAAATGTTCGTTATATCGTATAGATGATTTCACATGTTGAACACATCCCCAAAATGTGGGCCACACGCCCTCACGTGCCTCGAGAAGCTCCTGCGCGTGGGCCTCACCTGCCAGGACACCATAGCACCATCTTCAACCTCTAGTCGGTCTGAACCGGCCAGTTCAGTGCAGTCCGGTTCAGCTAGACCGCTGTGACCGGTCTGGCTTGTTTCTTCCCTCATTTGCGGTCCAATCTTTTCCTTTTTAATTCCTAAACTTCCCTAACATCAACCCTAATCTTCCTAGTCATTAAAAACCGAATAAAATGGATTAAAACTCACCTTGAAGGTTCATGTTTGAACCAGCCGTCTGAAAGTCGCCACCGCCGTGGCCTACGGCCGTCTTAGGCCTCAAAACGAATCCACCTCGACTCCTCTAGGTCCCTAGATGCCAACCCAATTAATGGTAATAAACAAGGACCCCACAAACTCAAACTAATATTTTCAAAATGTGCTTACCCGGTAAACCAAGTTTCCCTCCGCCGTCCACCACCATGGCTCCCCGTCGTCCTCAGTCTCTCAGGTCATCCTTCACGGTCACACACGAGCACTCATAATGATTATGGTGGTGAGGTGTGATGAGTCGTGTGGGTTGTTTGTTCAAGGAGAAAGAAGAATTGGTGTTTCGGGTTTGTGAGAAACAGAAGAAGGTGATGGCTGATCAGGTGAGAGGGAGATAGGAATGGAGGGTGAGGATTGAAGGATGAGATGAGATGGAGGGTTAGGATTGAAAGGTGGGTAGAGATTAAAATATAAAATTATTAAATTAATATTATTTAATTAGTTAGATCCACAATTTAGGGGTTTGGGCCAATGGGATGAGTGACACTTGTCACTCATCCATGGGTCCCACTTAAAATATTTTCCCAATCAGAATAAGCCACCTCATCAATGCCTCGATATACTTGCATAGTGAAATCGAACTTCCGTGGCCCATAACTTTCTCGTTCGTAGTCCGATTTCAGCGTACCGCTTGTCTATGGATTCGTATCGTCCCGATCTACGTAACGGTCCTCGGCCCTCGGCTATCGGACCTCCCGGCCCAAAAGTCAACTATTCACTCCTTTTAATCAATTTATCAAAATGCCCTTGAACTTCCGAACGTCGTAACTTCTCCCTCGAATGTCAGAATCGAACATGCCACCTGTCTGTGAACTCGTGACGTCCCAAACTATGTCACAGTCATTAGCCAAAGTCCATTTGACCGCCTGAACGAAAAGTCAACGTTTTACTCACGACTAGGAGCAAAATGGTCATTTTGCATCGTTCGGCCGAAAGTACCCCACTAATCACCGATTAACCTTACTAATCATGATTAGTCACTAATCTAATCCTGAAATTCGGCACGGGTTGTTACATGTCCTTAACATGTCTCAAAATACCTCATTTGTGCCCCAAATCGAGTTTTAAAACCAGCCCTAGATGAGCCATGACGAGTCATTTAGAGCTCTTGCCCTAGCTTGTGACCCAGCCTGTGGCATAACCTGTGGCCCAGCCCATGGCATAATGTGTGGCCCAGTCCGTGGCATAACCTTTGGCCCAGCCCTCGATGCATCTCGTGGCCCAGCCCGCATCCTATCCCAACAACGGATCCTATGGCCTAGTTAGGGGCCTAGCCTGCGGCCCAACCCGTGGCCTAGCCTGCATTAGAGCCTTTGTCCCTGTCAGACTATAAATCAGTTTTAGTGTTCTGTTAATGGTTTTTTGGCCCTTTATTTTTAGTTTCAATTCCTAGTTTTTAAGGGAAGCCCTAGGAGTATTTAAAGGGGTCTTTGACGTGAAACATAGGTCTGTTCCCAGTTTTACACACATACACTAGCTGCAATTTAGATTTTGGAGTTTTTAGTCGTTCTTTTGGTTTCACTGGAAAAGTGTTGAACGCAAAGAACATTGGAGTAGGCTTAGGCATGTTCTCGGCTTGTTTTTACTTTCAGTGTTTCACTATTTTCCCCTTTTCTTCCTATGTTGTACACATGAATTATTTTATCATTATTAGTCATATGAATTGTGAGTAGTTTGTCATATAATTAGGGCTACTTGAAGCCCTGACCATGTAGTTGTTAAACGTGACTTTGGCCCTCGGTTTACATGCTTTGAATGATGAATATGAATGTGAATGTTGCGCGTAATGATCTTAGTTTATGCATATGAGTCTAGTCAACTTTTTTGGGTATTCCATAGGTGAATAATCGCTTATTTGACTATCTTCTCGTGATTGTTTGGCACTGACAGTAATGGCTTTACATCTTACCTATAATCCAGTTCATGATAGCTTAGATTACAAATCCTTCTATAAAAGTAGCGTGGTTTCATTAAATGTTCCTTTGTACTTCATGGATTCTATTGAATAGTTAGTGTAGTGAGTTTAATAGACCAGCGGCACTAGATTCAGTTATGTGTGGAGTGATCCTTAAGTGGACCTTCGAATGGGCACTAGATTCAGTTAATTCAAAGTAATGGAACCTTGGAAGTCACAACAATAACTTAATTGGTTAGGGTGGGGAGTTAGCCTTAATTCGACTTAATTAACCAATACAACCATCTTCACATTTGTGTTCATTTTCCTTGCATTCAAATTACTTATTTTTCAATTTTCGAATCCAAAAGCGTCAAACCCCTTTCCTTGCTATGAAGAATATTTGTATGTTTATTTTCTATTTTTGTTACGTTTTGATTAAGTGAATCTAGAATTATAGGGACATCGGTTATACATATTCCTGATGGGATCGATCCTTACTATACTGCTATATTATCTTCTCGCTTGTATACTTGCAAGGTTTTGGACTATGTAAAAATAGAGTTCATATTCTTATGCTATATTTTTCCAATAGTGGCCCAATGAGTTTGGTCCAGTATGGTATCAACATTGGCAATCCCGATATCCATGCAATTAAGAAAACACTCCTCAACAACATGATAGAACTGCCACAATGAGTGCAACCATGTTTATAAACCCCATTAATTTTGGAGTGATATACCGATTATGGGTCAATGAAGTTTTGGCTGCCATAGTTGTATTAGAACCAAAATAATTGTGAGCATGGTGTTTTGTCTTTCTGCTATATTCATTTCTAATAGTAACAAAAGTTGCCTCCAAGTGAAGGAATTGTTTAGTTCTAAGGATATCACTACGAACACAATCATATGTGTCATGAAGGCTAACAAAAAAACATATAAACATGTTCTCCATCAATTTCTTTATGTCGAGCCTATATTATATTTGGTTGTTTGAAAGCAATTGACTTCCAGTACTTCAATTCCTATTATTTTTATGTCACATGGCTTACGCCAAAAAGAAGTGTCAAAATTTTTATATTTTTACATACGAAAATTCTAGTTGGGAACTAATCCCTCTCTCTCCGGTCGTGCACTGCTTCATCTTCCTCTTCAATCTTCATCTTCCTCTTCCTCTTCGATCTCTCTCTCTCTCTCTATCCAAAAACCAGGACACCACATCAACCATCTCTGTCCCGGTCTCCCTATATGTCTCTCTCTGCCGCATCAACCATCTCTCTCTGCATTGCAGCAACCAACGGTCTCCCTCTCGCTCTCCGCTGCAACAACCATCTCTGTCTCCCCCTACCTAGCCCTCACCATTTGGCCCAAAAGCCCATGAGTTTATGGGGGCCCGATAAGCCCGATGGACAAAAGCCCGGCCCGACCCGCTATGGGTCGTGGGTCGGCCCGGCCCGAGAGTTAGCGGGCTGGGCTTGGGCTTATGGTGTTCAAACCTGATAGGCCCAATAGGCCCGAGCCCGATAAGCCCAGCCCAACCCGCCCGTAATAAACCCGGCCTATAAGCCCGAAAATATAAAGTACTTATTATTTAAAAATTAATACTCAACCCATTCTTAATACTAATATTTCAACCCAAACCCAAATCTCAACCCCAAGCTCATCTAATTTATTTTAAAAAGCCCAATACCCAATACCCAAACCCAATACCCAATACCCAATACAAACCCTAACCACTCCTCCACCTACTTAATAAACCCAACGTTTTTGCACTCTTGAGTATTTTATTTTAACGAGACCACCTTTTTATACCCTTAAGTATTTTTTTTTCATTATTAATATTTTTTTTTCATGCATATATTTTTTTGTAATTTTAAAATTTGAGACATAGTTTATTACAAAAGCCCACGTAAGCCCGATCCAAGTAGGCTTAATAGGTCCGACCCAAAAAACCCGATATAAATACGGCCCGATAAAAGCCCGTGGGCTCTTTTTTATGTCATTAAACTTGCCCGGTCCGACCCGCAAATTTAAAAATTATTTAATAAGCCCGACCCAATGCCGAGGGCTACCCTTGCCTCTCCTCCGCAGAAATCAGCCGATCTTGCCTCTTCTCTGCAAAAACCCAGTCGCCGCTGCCTCTTCGCTAAGTGTGGCTACATCTAGTTGCTTGCTGCCATGGTGGGTGCTTGGTGGCTTTTCTTCGGTACGGATCGAGTGGTGGACCTCACGAGTGGGCGACCTGCTCTCTGGTCTTTCGCTACTTCTCTCTGATGTCGATGGTAGCAGCTCCCAGCTCATCTCTATGTGTTGGTGAGTGGGGGCTACTGTTTTCTTGGTGTGGTGGTGGATGTTTGCAGCTCTGCTTCAGTGCAGATCGGGTGGTGGACCTCACATGTGGGCTACCTACTGGGTTGACTATTTTTGCTCTCGGGTGGAGGGTCTAGCATAGGTACAATCAAGGATTTAAATATCGATATCGACGGATATATCGCTAATCAAATTTACGGATATCTCGCCCCAAATATCGATATCGATATCGTTTACGGTCAACAAAAATAACGGAAATTCTGTCTAAAAGTTGGAAATTTGGAATGAAACTTTAGGAAAAACTTAAGTACTCAATGATGGTTATATAGGACTAATAAAAACTATAAAATGACTTTGATATAATAAATATATCATGAATAATAATATAAAAATTTAAACATAAATATAAATTGAAGTGAATTACTATAATTGAATGTTAATATAATTAAAAACATAACAATAAGTATAAAAAAAATGAATAGAAAAAAATTATAAAATGAGTAAATATATTTATAATTGAAAAAAAAATAGATAAAAAAATAGAGTTAATCTTTGTTCAAAAATTGGAAATGATTGATATATTTAAAATTTGAAAAAAAAGGGATAAATATAGTTGAAAATAAGAAAAACAAATGATAAAAAAAAAACCAAGCAAGCAGGGAAGGAAAAAACACGCTCACACTCGCACCTACCTGGGGTCGAACCCAGGTGGGTTTGATTAAAAACAAGCCACAACCAACTCCACCAGCAAGCCCAATTGAAAATATAAGTAAGAAAATAATATATAAAGTATAAATACGAACGTAAAACCAGTCATCCCTTACCTCGCGCGGGTCTGCGATACGGGTTTTTTGACCCGACTGGTTTAAGCTCATTTTACATCCGTTTTTCACCCAATTTAAGCCGATCTCGATCGCTTTAAGTAAATAATGAGATCTATCTTCTTAAAACAAGAAAAAAGATCGAAATTTAGTGAGATATCTTCCCCCCCCCCCCCCTCTCCTCTCTTATATGTCGTAAGACATTTTTAACGAAATATCGGCGACATTTCACCGATATCTACCGATATTTTCATCACTGGGTACAATCTGTTTATCTTTTTCGGATTTATTTGGTTTTTTTTCTTTTTTATTGCTAGTTTGATTTTAGTAGCCTATTTTTCTTCTTCGGATTTGTTTGGTTCTTGTTTATTTTTGTTGCTAGTTGTTTTTAGCAGCCTTTTTTTTTGTATGCCCTCCGCCCTCTCTGGCGCACTTCTGGCGCCTCTTGCTGGGGAAGCTTTTCCTTCTCCTCCCTTGTAGGCTTCTAGAGTTCTCCTATAACTATTTTTACATCTCCATTTCAGCTTTCTTCCACTATGCCTTAATCCCTTTCTCATCCCTCATCCAATGCCCTTGATAGCACTGAACCTTGAACACTGTGCCACAGAAGTCCATCTCTTAACTCAATAGTTGTTTTGATAGTGGGTTGTTTCCAAATTGCAACTTGCACTTCCTGAATCGATTATGGGAATACTCTTTGCACGAGTGACATGTTCACCCTATTTTTCATGACTTCTTCGATTTAACCTTCACTTTCCTTACTTCTGGTGGTTTTGTATTTACTTATTCATAGAGGCTCGGGTTACGGCTAAAGACGGCGAGTTGGGTTGGGTGATGGCGGCTTTTCACTTTTTAGATCTTAGGTCGCATTTAGGATGTGTCAATTTTATGTTATTTGATTTGTATGCGAATAAATTTGGTATTATTTGTGTGTTTTTTCCCATTTAAGTCTTTATGTTCGTGAGTTTTCATTGCTTTATAATGTTTGCTTATTAATTAAATTTTTATTTGCTTGATTAAAAAAAGGGAGAAATATTGAGCGTGTAAATCACATCTATTCCCCTTCAATAATTTTACACTGAGTCCGGCTATTATTGGGACAGATGAAATCTCCATTTGAAATTTGGACAAGCTTAAGTTTTAATATTCTTCATGAATGTCAACCGCCATTGATGCCTTGCTAACTTTTGCAGTTTTATGCTCAAATAGATGAACCTAGTCTCAAAATTTTTAGTTTGATGTTCATTTACAGTAATAGAATTATATTGTGTTTGGGGTTTATAGTTTTGGAATTTCTTTTCGGCCTTACCCTTCATCCCAGTTGTCATGTCTGTTCTTCCACCAAATGTACATTTTGCAGCAGCAAAGTAAGTAATGAGATAATTTAAGTCATTGATACAAAAATTTGGCATTTATAATTTTCTTTTGAACCGTGCAAAGTGATTCATACATTAAAACAAAAGCATAGAAGCACCCACCAATAATGGCAGCTTCAAATCACAAGAAATGCCGATAAATGACGTTGATTACAACCAAACTTACCGATGAAGTTATACGGACACCTGGGACCAAGAGTGTAGTATCTAACAAAATTCACCCAGTCCCTAGTAATCATAATTTTTTGTCAGTCCTAATGAAAAGTAACATATTTACAAAAACCAAACACAAACCATTCAGTGTCTGAAACCTAGATTTGGCCTCTGCCCTTTTGATCGATTCCTAAATGTTTCAGTTCCATTTACACCTTTTGCCTAATAACACAAACCATTCAGCTTCTAAAACCTAGATCTGCGCCTGTGCATTTTTGATCGCTTCCTCGATGTTTCAGTACCATTTACACTTTCTTTTCGCCTTTTAACACCATTACTAAGAGAACCAGCTTCCAGGGCTGCAGTGGTCTGCTTATACTGGACAACATTGGTTACAATGGCATATACGATGGTCTCGGTTTTGGGGGCCACAATGGTACTCCTCTCAACAACTGCATTCTGCCCGCAGCATGATTCTTGAATTGCTGTGTGCCTGAGCTTTTGCAGTATCTCATTCTTGTCAAGCTTAGAGCAGTCTCCGTAAACCTGAACAGTAATAAGTCACAATCACATCAACGTTTCCCTTTAAACATAGCAGGAGCAATATCCTTTGATTTTCACGCTCGAGACCAAATCAATATTGCAGCTATCAGTAGAAACAAAATCGTAGCCATAATATGCCAAGTGAAACACCATATAAAAAACAAGAAGATGATTGCTCTAAATTCTAAACTACTCACCTTATAATTTACAGGTACAATAATTTCTGTAGATGGACAACCACAACTATCGATGAAGTTGACCTTCAAAATCAGTTCAAATGATTTTTCCTGTAAGGTTCTCCTGATGCATATTATATGAAACGCAAAAATGTGAGAAGAAGACTGTTAGATGACACATATCTATTTAAACCATGCAAAGGCATGAAAATCAAATATAATTGCTAAGGTCCCATTTGGTAACACTTGTGTTTATAGCTTTCGTCTTGTTTTCATTGATAGATAGGGAAGAAAAAGGAGAAAAGTGTAATCACAGAGAAGGAAAAATAATGAGAATGTGGGAGAGATGTGAAAATATATGTATTTGTTCATGTATTCAGAGAGAACAATTAAAAAGAAAAACAAAATTTATTTTTAGCTTTGGTTCAATGTTTCCTATATTTCTCCCACAAGCTCTCATCTCCCATTACCCTCTCTCCTTTCTTGCATTAATTCTAATCGAAAGGCAAAAAGGTTGCCAAACGAGGACCCAAACTGTTGGAGTCTCTAGGTCAGATTACATTATCCAGAGTTACAAGTAAAGCCACCATGGTGCATTATTCATACACAACAAACCAAACATTCAAGGAAACAAAAAAATCAAACTACTTGGGAGGATGATAAAATCTTTACAGATAATTATTTTCTAGGGAAAAATCTAGCAATAGCACTTGAAAAATAAACCGTGTGACACTAGACCACTAAGACCCTATTTTTTTTGTGCAATTCCAGTACCTACACTCCTATTTTGTGACACAACCCCACCTATCGTCACTGCCACACATTCTGTCCAACAACAGTCACGTGTCATCCACTTCAGGGTTATCCCCAAAATCAAGTGAACCATAGTAAAAAAGGGTCACAAGTTACTCATTTGTGAACATTACAGATTGGAGACTTCAATAAGGGTTCGAGAATTTCTCTTCGAATGAGTAACTTGAGAACCATTCTTTAACATATATCTCTTGGTTTGACACAAATAACCTCGACAAGGATAGCACTAAGTGACGTAATTATTTTTTGATGAGAAGTGTGACTGGATTGACCATTGGTGGTTATGCCTTCTGTGCAACAAAATGAACATCTATATTCGGTGAAGTACCACAAAGTTTAGGGGGTTAAATGCCTTAAATTAAAAGTTCAGAGGGGTGAAGTGTCACAAAGTAAAAGTTTAGGTAGTGAATGTCACCACAAAAAAAAAAATTACGTTCTTCATTGTCACAAGGAGTAGAGTTTTGCTAGATATTCCCAAATTTCTAATTAAATCTAGTTTACAATTACTATAAGTATTTCCAAACCTATAATTTGAGATTCAAAAATGAAAAGAATTAATCCATAATTTCATATTAGCATACCTTTTCAATTTAAATGGTTCCTTCTGTAGAATAGCTGATTTATACCCTTGATTGTCTAAGAAGGATATCTGGGATGCAAACATAATGAAAGGGTTAGCACCAAATCGGAGAAAATGCTATATTACAACATGATGATTTGAAGGTGATGTCTTGTAAAACAAAAGGGACCCCCCCCTGCACCAACACACACATTCACTAAGGAGATCCATCTCGAGGCAATGCAATGAACAGGGTTCCTATACTCAATGACATCAAAAGGTTATGAACTGAACAAGAGATATCTTTATTGCAGAGGGGTCGGTTGCTTCAAACGATCAACTGGGGTGCCCCAAAGAAAACAATACACATTCCTAATACCTATTGATCCAGCCAGTCTGTAAGTAGCAAAAGTGCAAACATGAATCTACAACTCCGAAAAAGCTATAAAAATGTGTGAGCCTTATTGGATAAGTGGATCATTTCTGAGAAGCAATAAACATCAGCACTGAAAAATATGTTCCTATTCTTAGTGCCATAAAAAATAAAAAAAGCTAAGATGTACGTAATAACAATAGATAATGATATCTGACAACAATACAGGTTACATTACTTTCATACAATCACAACTGGATAGCTCACGGAAAAAAAAAAAATCAGGGGGTTCATCCTTGTAAATGTAAGACATTTCTTTTGTGCAATGGTCAATCATTATAACATAATATACTATTTACACAGTTATTTGGTTTCAACAATGGGATAAAATATCAAATATATAATTATATTAATATATAGGGACCTGTACAATAACATATACAAATGTGTAATTAGATACATACGTAAGATGAAGTCTGTCACCATAAGTAAATTGACAAGAATGCAAGGAATTAATATAATTTATAAAAATAATAATAAATTAAATTAAATGAATGGCAGGTCACTTCAGCCTCTTAAAAGTGTCACCTCAATAGATTTGATGAAGGGCAATGGGGCTTTCTGTCCATGTACACTTTTTACCCGGAGGTTCCAGTTCATACTTTTTTTATCTGTAATACAAGTGAATGGACTATGTGAGAAAAATGAAACCAAATGTTTACTAAAAGTAGGTCAACTCAGCAAACTACAGGGACTTGTTATGTCATGCAAGGGAACTAAAACAAGGAGCCATAAGAGAGAATAATTGATTCCTAGGGTATCGATATATGCATGTATAAGAATGTACTTAGCAATGTTATGACTAATAAAAAAAATACGGCATGCTTCAAAATGGGCCACATGATAGGTTAAACTACAGTGCCAGACAAACCACTAGCCCCAAAAGATTAAGCTGTTCGGGGGGAAAAGAATGTCTATCATATTAACACATTCCCACCTTACACCTTGCAAACAAGCAGTAATTTAGGGAACGGGGATGGAAGTTCCAAACCCATTCCTTCCTGCAAACCAAGGCTATAATATCATCTTAGACAACGACCAGACACCAAAGTTTAACTTCTTACAAAGTGGACCAAAAATGTAAATTCTGAAAAATATAAGTAAATAAGACTAACACTTTTTGCAGAAGAACAGTAATAAGGACCAAAGTTGGAAGTTCATGGAAAAGAAGAGATGCGCTCTCATTGCTACCAGAGGAAATATTCTTCAACTACGCTCCAAGGATGAAGGAAAAAGAAAAATTCAAGCTTTCTAAAAAATGTTCTTTACATGTCATAGAAGAGTTGTAAGTTTAAAACAACCACACTCAAATCATCTCCTTCACATTCAACCAAGCACGCATTTGTGACTCTCTGCACCTGGTACAAATATTTAACATAATAAGCATGAATCCAGATTACCTATAGATGAGGATTGAGTTAAAACGATCTCAAATAGATCTATCCGTACAAATGAAGGAATCTGAAGATTTAGAAAGTCCATGACACCTGTAATAACCTGTTGTCCAAATGAAAGGTAACGTAATGTAGAAGACCGAATCAGAAATTGAAAGAAAACCCAATCGGATCATGCATCTATTTATGAAGCTTGGATAAGACCTGAGGGGATGTGTGATATACAAAATCGTAATACATGAACTTATCAGCAGTAACAGAACAAAAGCTTGTCCAACAAAAACTACACTGATCCTATTCCGGCAGGAGAAAGGAAAGAAAATAATCTCTGCATATTATGAATATAAATTCCAACACCTTATCTACAAGTCCATGGATCAATATATTTGCTTTCTTGTCCTTCGGAGTTTTCTGCGAAGTTAAAAAAAGCACATAATAAGTATCTGGGAGATCAAAAAGGAGCTTGTATGTAAAATGTGGGCCTTACACATACAGAAGCAACAGTTAAAGGATATACAAAAAAAAAAAGTTCCTCGATATCAGTTTTTAAAAGAAATAAGACATGAGCTCATGCTTTTCATCTGTTAAGAAGATTCAAGTGACATCTCTCATCTTTTAAGGCCCATACTTGGAGGAAACTACCTGAAGGTTGACAATTACAATCTTTCCCCCACCACGGAGCGATTTCAGAGGAAGGTTGCATGCTGGGGTGATCTGCAAACTGCAGAAACAAGACCAATCAGAAAGAAATTCATGCCCTAAAATATTTAATCTCATTTAACCCTTGCTAAATTGATTTGATAACATGGAGATGTGAAATCTATTTCAGATTTTCAATAAAGATATTTAAACTTAAAAGTTACTTCCATAACAATAAAAAGTCCATTACAACCACAAATTCCAAAACTCCAAAATTTTTCAAGAAGTTACTAAAATATGTATTGGGATGTCAAATGAAAATATAAAATTGGAATTCCATGGACTGATATAAAAATTTGAAAAGTCATAATGTTGGGCCCATAAGTAGGCACACTTAATGCGCATCTCTGGTAAAAATATAAAAAAAGTAAAAAATAAATAAAGCCCAATACTCTCTGGACAAATTGAGGTAAATGAATACAAGAAAAGGGCTGCTTATAGATGTTAAGCAAAACATATGACAGCCATATCAGGTAGTGGTGTTACCTTGTACCCAGACATAATACTACATCCGCCATCCTGCAGTGCTTCTCAGCCAGATTCATCTCCTTTGGTGGCAATGCATCCTACACATAAAATGAAAAGAGAGTTAGGGGTCCTTAAAAACTCAGTTTTTAATAAGTTGCATGAAGGCATGAAGCAGCCATGATCTGTGGAAATTCTTCCTATTCTCAGCCTATAAGGCTGAAAGTGAGTAACACAATCCTATGCAAGTTAACATTTCACTTTTGACTCCTGGACAAAGATTATCGACTTACAGAACAAATGTGGAAAATTGGACCCCGTCATGGGCCCTACAAACCTACAATCGGATACACAGGTCAAACCTGTCTACATCTCTCTAGTGTACGGACTACTAACAAAAACGCGATGCAATTCTAGATTCCATGCCCTAAATATTAAACATTTTCTTTTGTATTATGAGACTTTCATAGAACAAAATACAACTACAAAAGGAGATGATAAAGACATCCTCCAAGGCAAAGCCTACCACAAACTCATAATGAGCAAATCGACTATCAATACTAATTCCCACCCTATCAGGGATGAATAACACAAGAACGAACATTCCTAACATGCTTAAAATGACCCCCCAAAAGCGACAAGGAATCTATTTCTGAAATCATACATGTATTCAATATGCTTAACCTAAAAGCCTGCATTGCCTTCTTTAAGAAATGAGAGAAAAAAAACAAGTAGAAAAGAAAAAAGAGACAATTTATTTTATCCCCAAGGAAATCCCAATTGCATCCCAGTTAGTGATAAGCAATACCTCCCAGTCAAGAACTGAATCTCTAAGCCTTGCTCCACATGCTTTATCTGAGCACCGTCTTGAAGTCTCCTTCAGTCCAACAGTCTCCACCTCAAAGTCCCTCAAATACCTTTACAATTTTGAATCATGAAATTAAATTTTGATTAACAAAAGAAAAAAATTAGCAAACTGTTAATGAGACAAAATATTGACTTCAGTACAACAACCATCCCCCACTGCAATTCCCAAGAAAAGGATCGGCAACAAATCAGAATCGCTACGATAAAAACAGGATGCTAGGAAGAGAACGCCTTACTCGACTCCACATAAAGGGCAGGTTTCCAAAAAGGAGTTACCATGTAACTCAGCAAGTTTATCCCTCGGTATTCCAGATCGAAGATGAAGGCCATCAACATTCTAGCATTAGGAAAGGTAATAAGAATGTAGAGAGATAAAGGACATATTTAAGGGATTTCAAAAACTGAAGAAGAAAGTAGTGCATAGAAAGTGATGCATATTGAAAATCTTTCTAAACTAACATGGTTGCACAGAAAAACAAATTACAAAAAAAAATGGAAGGAATTATTAATGCAATCAAATGAGTAAAAATTCAAAGTTCCAACATGCTTGAAGGAATTAAGAACTCTATGCTCTTGATGACACCTTCCGTGAGTACCATATGGGAATAGGAAAAAGGGGGAATGTAATCTAAGAGACTTAAAATAATAGCATGAAAACAATGTCACTAGCTAATTTGATAAAATTATCAATAAACTTCAAGATAGACATTCTCAGAAGTAGCCCAGAAATGAAGTAGCACCTACCTGGCTAATTACAAACTTCAAAATTCCAGCTCTCTCCAGTTCAACCAAAGCCATATGAGTTAAGCTCGGCATTGCACGATGAAATGGCAATGATGCTTCAGGCGAGGTTTTTCCTTCACGCTGCACTAGTAAATATAAATCAGAACCATATATATTTCGTAAAAACAGGAAAAGTGAGAAAGAATGAGAGATCAGAGAGGGAAAGAGAGATACATAGTTAAAAAGGAAGGATCCGACTTCCTTTTAAAATCAAGTTCTCACAACACTTGGAGCCTAGAAGCTCCAAGAAGATACTAAAGACAGCAAAAATGAAACCTTAAGCCAGATAATTATGGTTTCTCAAGTCAGTATCTCCTCTTTAGGTTATTTCATGATGGTTAATTTAGCAGAAGCCTTAATGTTGTAAATACTATATCAAAAAAACCATTCTTACTTAACAACGTATAGAGTTAATGGCTCCACCCTAACTGTGACAAATGTAGTGGTTGAGGTGAGAAGCTTGTGCTTAATTTATAAATCTAGAGGGTCACAAATTTTACAGGGGCAGAAAAGTGGTTAGAATATTCACGAAAAAAGATACAGCTGTGATGGACACGAAGTCCATCATATTTAACATAAGACTCAAAAGTCGAACCCAAATTATATTCAATACAAAACTCCCCTCCAATGAAGAATACGAGGACTATCTTTAATTGTTCTTTTTAATTAAAGAAGCTTAAATTTTATTCAGGGGTTTTAGTATTCTCGCCTGCAGAGTCCAAATTCCCTTTGGACCTCGAAAATCAGGTATACCACAAGAAGTTGAAATTCCTGCTCCTGTAAACACCACCAGATGCTTACTCTGCAAGTACAAAGAAAAATCTTAATAACTTGAACTAATCTAATATGAAATAGATCTACATATCATGAAAAATGGGATGTCTTGGTTCAAACCTTTTGTAGCAACACAGCAAGCCGCTCAATCTGCCAATTCCAAAAATATGCACACACCATGTTAGCATACTGAGCATAGGTACACACAATTTTATGCCAGCATAGATTAGAGCAAACAAATGAAAGATCACAAAGACACAAAAGTACAAAAGCAAACAAACATGCAATGGAACTTGCAGTTAGTAAGCATATCAAAACATCTTTCAATCTGTTTTGGTTAGAACTTCATAAATTTATGTCTAAAAGTTAGCAGTGAAGTGAATGGCTGAAACATAACAATTTTGGGAACTAAGTGATAATTCAAGACTAAAAAATTCTTAAAATATTTAAGTCTCAAATATCAACAAGACAACAGGAACTGGGAACTGGGAACAAGAAAAACGTGGAAACTCCAAGCGAGACAAATCAAATGAAGTATATATTGGGTTAAAATATGAATAGTACAATCATGGTTCAAGTTCACTCCATCAGCACACCATATCAATTGGATACCACATTTTTTTATTGCAGGCCCCAAAATGGCGCTAACCATGAGCAAAAACCTTATCAAAGGAAAATTGTGAGGGAGGATAAAAGATAAAAACTAATCATAGAGCGAAAGAGAAGATTGTGTCTTTGTCCAGTACATTCCACCCCAACATGTTAACATGATCCCAATAACTCTTAAATGATGCACGCAATCACCAAAGGCTCAGATATGGAAGCAAAGTTTACCGAAACTCAACTCGTTAATCCTAAACCACAATGGAGCTAAGCATGTGCACAAATCTTACCAAAGAAAAACTACAAGGGAGTATAAAAGCGTAAAACCAATCAAAGAAGCTAAAAAGAAGATGGTGTTAGGGTCCGTACATTCCCTCCCAACATGTTAAAATGATTATCAATACCTCATAAACAAGGATGCATGTGGTCACCAAAGGCTCAGATATGGAAGTAACGGCACAACCTAGAAATGCGTTTAACGAGAGTACGAAACTCAACTCATTGATCAAAACGCAATAAAATTTCAATCAATGTATAAATAAATTCCTAAATCCAGATATCAGATCTTAATAAGAATGAAAGTATAGCGAAATCATATATGTTCCAAATCAAACTAATGCCACAATTTTACATAAAACCTAAGTAACGTTCATGGCGATCACAATCGCAGAAGACCAGAAAAACTAACTTAAACAACCAGTACAAAACAGAGCAGGAAAGGGAAAAAGAGAGAATGAGAAAAGTTCTCACTTTTTCTTGTAGAACGTGAGGTGGGTCGAAATGCTCAGTCATTCCCACTTGGCCGACATCTTCTATGTAGGAAAGCTTCTCTGCATAACCCAAGGACATGGTCACTCTGATGCTTCGTATACCACTTTGACTCTCTCTCGCTCTTTGTCGAGAATGTTTGATCAGAAGGAACGAAGGTGGAGAGTGAGAGAGCCTCTTGTTTTGTTCGTTTATTTTTTTCCTTCCCCCTATTGCACGGAAAGTAGCGAGCTGGGCAAATCAAATTGAAAAATCGAAATCATACTAAAATATATGCTTATTATACATTTTACTGCCCGAATTAAACATTAAATATCATTTTGTTATCCCAAATAAATTTAGTTTTAATATTCTAACACAACTACATATTTAATTACATCATTGCTTCAATCCATTAGTAAAGTTAATAACAGTGTCAATATTATCACGTATCGAATCCTGATTAGTTATTTAATTATTTATAAAAAATTATTAAAACTAAATATTTGAAAAATAAAAAAATTGAATAAGAAGATGAGCAATGCATCTTCAACCTCCTGATTGTCCCTGACCACCACAATTGCCCTGAAAAGCAACTACTTTCCTCCTTTAACCACCTTGTTAACCCTCCTCACCTGAACCATTCTTTCCTCAAACCCATCCCTCATCTTCTTTTTCTTCAATTTTCCAAAAGCCCCGAGCTTTTGGACCTTAGAATCCATTACATAAATGTCATTTCCCAGAACACTCACGCCATTGTAGGCTGGGTCGTAGATCTCCTCGTAAGCCGTAGTTATATCCTCCTCGGTCTCGAACGACTCGTCGTCGAATGAAGGAGAAGGGACAAAATCTTCGAGGGGCTCCAGGGGCTCGAATACGCCTTCAAATTCTAGGTCTTCATTGTCAAAGAAGGATGTTTCAATCTCAGTTGGTCCAACGTCTACATTCTCATCAACGACATCATTATCACCATTATCACCATTGTCACTTCCTCAAGGTTTCACCACGACCGCGACCGCTCGTCTCCCCCGAAGCTTCACTCCGAGTCGTAATCGGAGCTGGAATCGATTGTCTTGGATTTGACACTGGTGACGGTTTACGAGCACAAAGACCCCGAGCCACGTGTAATTGATAAGGTGATGTTGGTGTCATTGTCGGTGATGAATGGATTTGAAGAAGAAGTGCCTAAGTGTCAGGACCTGTTCCAATTCCCCCGGGATTAACGAGGGACGCTCCTGATCCCGTCTGACACGGTATCAGACAAGGGAAAATTTGAACCTTTAGCCCGATCGGCTTCTAGAGTAAACCAGGATCCGGAGGAGGTATGTGACGTCTCGGTCTCTGCTACAATCCGCATCCATAATCAACCTGAAGGGCATTGAAAACAGAAAGACTGAGAGCGGACTAAAATAAAAGAGTTCATAAAACATATTTCATAAAATACCTTTATGCCCTTCACTAAAAAGCATGCATGCATAGTAAAACCATTTATCAAACCACATATGTTTTAATAACGAAATCCATATGGGCCCCTGCCCAAAACCATTTATAGGAATCTAGAACAAAGCAAACATATTTGGGAACTCAACCCAAATCCGTTTATCATCATAAAACACAATTTCGCAAAACCAAAAAATCATGTTTATCAATATATATTATATAACCAATTCTCTCACGGTATCTAGAGCTACGCGCGTACTACTCGGGGTCTCAAATCCCAAGTCTCCCCAGGGTCCACCCAGGTCAATGTCCGTAGATAAATGACCCTCCCTGGGGGTTATAATCCATAGCATTTCTGAGAGTAAGGAACTCAACGGGGGCGACTCCATTCAGTTAGTGCTCCGTGACTACTCCGGGGTCCAACCAGGCCAACGACCCTCCCCAGAGACAATCCATATATAAAGGATGGTATACGAAAAACCATTTGAAAACATTCTCAAAACCTTTCAAGGGTTCATGCCCGGTCCTCATAAACCGTCATGAACCATAAAAACCTTTCAAGGGTTCATGCAGGTCCCCATAAATCCATTTATGGGTCCCCGACCCGAAATCACAATCGTAAACCATAACTGGGCCCTAAGCCCGAATTCACAAACCAATTGGGCCTCGTGCCCGATTTTGTAAACCAAATGGGTCTCATACCCAATACGTAAGTCAACTGGGCCTCGAGCCCAATACGCAAACCAATTGGGCCTCGAGCCCGATCTGTAAACCAACTGGGCTTCCGGTCCGATGCCTTATTAAATCAAATGGACTTCAGGTCCAAGAGTTCGTAAATCAAATGGGTCTCGTGCCCGGTCCATATTTCCAAATCCGAAATCAACTCTGGCCCGAGAACGTAACTAAATCGACTTCGAGTCCGAGGGTTTCCAAAACAAATGGGTCTCGAACCTGAGTTTACCTTTTCAATTCCAAAACCATTTCGTGAAATCATTTCCAAAACTATAAGTATGGATAATCAGTGCAAAATCGTAAACCTCGATTTACGTGCAAGCACGTAAATCGCCTCGAAATGCATGAAACCATGTAATTCACAAATATCCAAATCAACATCGTAGAATCATATTCATAAAACATATAAAACATTTATGCATGCATCACAGTTTAGAAATCAAGGTCCACTCACAGACCGTCCTAAGATTCCGCCTCGATTTGCGTGCCGTAAGCCTCACCGGGCTAATCGTCGTCACCGGTCCAAGGCTCCAGCTCACTCATTTTGACCCATTTTGTTCCATTTTGATTCTTAAAGCTTCATCTACTCAAAATCTATCTTCCTACGGTCTCAAAACATGAGAAAGGCCTCAGAAAATACCTCTCCGATCGAAGAACACGACTCTGTTTTTCCAGCCGTCCTTCGGGGCTGCACTGCCGTCCCCAGCCACTGCTTTTGATCCCAAATGGTTCTTATGATCACCAGAAAGCCAACCCAAACATTAAAATCGACCCACAAGACCTAAAGCCCAAGTTCAAACCTTCAAACCAAACTCACCGTTCGTCCGATTTCGTTCAACTAATCACCGATTAACCTCACTAATCCTTGATTAGTCACTAATCTAATTCGGAATTCAGGACGGGTCGTTACAACCTTCCCTCCTTAAATAATTTCGTCCTCGAAATTCCAACCATCCCCAATTCCATCCCCAATTCCACAACCACCTCGTGGAAAGCAAATTCGATCTCACCTCATGTGTACACTAGTACACCCACTAGCCAACACAAAACTCGTCTGCACTCAAACGTTCTACTAATACTCACGTCACATCGTCCACACTCAACCTCTTCGAGTGAAAACGACCACACGTTCCAAGTTGATACCACCTGATAGCTCTACCAATTTGCTGACACAACAACTCGACGGTTCCTTTCTCAATCACCAACTTCCTGACGTCTGCTTCCATTAGGAGTAACTGAAACTCAGTCATCGTTCCACGTTGAAACATCCCGACAATGTAACGACCCGTCCCAAATTCCTAGATTAGATTAGTGACTAATCACGATTAGTGAGGCTAATCCGTGATTCGTTAGGCGAAATCAGACGAACGATGCAAAATGACCGTTTTGCCCTTAGCGTGGGTAAAACGTTGACTTTTCATTCAAGGGGTCAAATGGACTTTGACCGATGACCGTGACGTAGTTCGTGACGTCACGAGTTCATAGATAGGTGGCACGTTCAATTCCGACATTCGAGGAAGAAGTTATGACGTGCGGAAGTTAAGGGGCATTTTAGTAATTTTGGTTAAAAAGGGACAAATAATGACTCTTTGACCAGGATGTCCAATGGTCAAGGACCGAGGACCGTTACGTAGATCGGGATGATACGAATCCATGGGCAGGCGGCACGCTGAAATCGGACTTAGAACGGGGAAGTTATAGGTCTTGGAAGTTAGATTTCATTATGCACGTACTTCGAGATGGGGATGATTTGGCAATATCTGATTGGGCAGATATTTTGAGTGGGTCCCATGGATGAGTGACAAGTGTCACTCATCCCATTGGCTAAATCCCTAAAAAGTGGATCTATGTTAATTAAATAATATTATATTTATTATTTTATAATTAATCTAATTAACTCATCTCTAATCCTAGCCATCCATTCCATCCCTCAATCAATCCTCACCATCCATTATTCCCTATCTCATCAGCCATCATCTCTTCTTTGTTCATCCTCAAACCCGAACCCCCCCTTATGCACCATTTCTTCATTTTCTTCAAAACACACAAACAACACACACACACTCCCTCATCACCTGCGACTGGGACCAGAGAGATAGTGTGAGGCTGTGACGATGAAGGACTGAGGGACACGACGGCCGGCCATGAAGGAGGGCATGGCGAAGGTGAGAAAAACCAACCCGAGAACCCATTTTTTTTAGACCTTCAACATCTAACGTCTAACGATCGTTTGGTCTATTGGGTTTGAGTCTCTGGACCAGGATGAGCTCAATGGACGTGGGTTCAAGGCGAGGGGATAGCCTGAGACGACAGGGAGGACGGCCGGAAACTGGGCTTCGGGTTTTGCCATCACAGGTAACCCTCCCAACTCATTTTCTATTTTTTAAACCCATAGAACCCTAGGTTAGGTTGAGACGAGGAGAATGGGACAAACAGGCAAGGTTTTGGTGGTCGGAGCTGGGAGAACCGGCCGGGTCAAGCCGCGGGTCAAGGCGACCCGAATTGCAGGACCCGACCAAGGTTAGGGATGACATGATGACGTCAGCAGGTGACTGAAGACATCATCTTGCTGACGTCATCATGTCAGGGATGACGTCAGCATTGTCAGATCTGACAATGTCAGCTGACATGTCAGACAGAGGACCAATGGGAGCGTGACACGTGTCACTGTCAGAGGCTGTCTGTGATGACGTCAGCGTTGACCAGCGCGTGGGGGTGCGTATGA
Source organism: Prinsepia uniflora (assembly GCA_032719365.1). Lineage (NCBI taxonomy): Eukaryota > Viridiplantae > Streptophyta > Magnoliopsida > Rosales > Rosaceae > Prinsepia > Prinsepia uniflora. The sequence continues at coordinate 67,271,167 of CM064861.1, read as the reverse complement.
ACAGTGTTTTGAGTGGGCCCAGTGTCATTTTAAAGGTTTCGACGATCCGAATCCAATGGCGGTGGTTCCGGGTCGATCGGAGATCGTTAGATTGGTCAAATTGAGGTTTTTCACCTCGAGAAACGTGTACGGGACACGTTGACTTTTCCGGGAAAGTTTAGGGTTCTTAATATGGACTTGTATAGGTTAGTAGTAACCTTTGAATATGATTTGGACAGGTTAGGATGACCCGGAGAGGTCGAATTGGCCCGGTGAGGTCGGACGGTCTGTGAGTGGACCTTGTTTTCTAAATTGGTGCATGCATAAATGTTTATTATATGTTTTAAATACTTGGTTGTGATGCCATGAGTGCATTTGGATGTGTGGTTACGTATAGGCACGTATTTCGAGGTTTCGACCCTATACGGGTCTGTATGTCTTTATTGGTCTAAATGAAAAGGTTTTGGATTCTAAAAGGATAAACTCGGGTATAAGACCCATTTGGTTTTGTCTCGGGCATATGAAGCTACTTACGACCTTCGGGTCTAAATCGTGGTCGCGACGGGTGCTATGTGCACGGCGATCGACGATACGACGCTCGCCTCCGGGTTAGGATATGTTCCTTCCGGAGAGGTCACGATGCACGATTCGTGGTTGGGCAGCCTAGGGAGGCTCGACTTCGGAGTGCTGACAGTTCAGGATATCGATCGGTGGTGAGTGCACCATGATCTTGTGGTGGTCGCGTCGGTTGATACGTTCACGACGACATACCAGGATTGAGGGCGGTCCTGGACGGATGGTTGCACACATCACTATGATCGGAGTCGTGACTGACCCTTAGATATCGGGCACGGTGCCCAGTTGAGTCATATGTTCGGGCACGAGACCTAGTTACTTTACGGTTTATCATTTCGGGTCAGGGACCCTACGTGGATTTCCAAGTTCATGACGGTTTATGGGAACCGGCATGAACTCTGGAAAGGTCATTGTGGTTCATGAGGGTTTATGGGAACCGACATGAACCTTTGTGAGGTAATTCTGGTTCATGACAATTCTGGTTCATGACGGTTTATGGGAACCGGCATGAACCCTGGTTAATGGATGTTGTGGATCATAACGGTTCAAGGGAACCGGGCATGAATGTTTATGTTATGTATATATGTATTCATATACCTTCCTTTACTTTTATTATCTCCTCTGGGGAGGGTCGTTGGCCTGGGTGGACCCCGGAGTAGTCACGGAGCACCGACTGAGTGGAGTCACCCCCCAGTTGGGTTCCTTACTCTTAGGAAGGCTATGATTACTATTACCTCAGGTAGGGTCAGTGGTCTGCGGACATTAATCTTGACTTTGAGAAGACTCGGATTGAGACCTGGGTAGCACGCGCGTAGCTTTGGAAACCGTGACAGGATTGGTTGTGTGAATTATATGTATATATGATGTATGCTATATGATATGATATATGATGTGTGTTTACACAGGTTTTGGGCAGTGGCCCGTACGGTTGAGTCTTTATGATTCTTTCACTATGGATTTGGGCAGTGGCCCATATGGTCGTTTTCATGATGGTTCTTTCAACCTTGGTTTTGGGCTTAGTTCCCACATATGGTTTATTTCGGATAAATGGTTTCCGAATGCATGCATGCTTTTTAGTGAAGGGTACAAATGTCTTCTTATGAAATGCTTTTATAAACTCTTGTTTTGTCCACTCACAGCTTTTAATGTTTTGACTGCCCTTCAGGTTGACATTGGATGTGGACTGTAGCAGAGACCGAGATATCACATACCTCCTCCGAATCCTGGCGTACTCTGATAGCCTGAGAGGGCAAAGGTCAGAAATATCCCTTGTCTGACACTTCGTGTCAGACGTGAGCAGGGTCATCCCGCACTAATCCCGGTGGGATTGGGATGGGTCCTATCAGCGTGGTATCAGAGCAGGTTTGCATATGGGATACCCAGGACGCTCTGATATTGTCAACGTGGTATCCAAGCGAGGTTGTCTCTATTCGAGCAACCACGGAGTTCTTGGAATGTACGCAGGTCAAGGATGTGATATCTCAAATGGGCTATAGTTCGTGGCCAACCTGATAGTGGGATGCCGATACGATAGTTAGTAGGATTGGATCATTTTGGTTCGGCATTTGATGTCGGGGTTGCTATAGTTCTGTCAAGGTTGACAGTGTGGGACCCTATGGAAGGATTAACGTATTCGTATTTTGGAGTTGTGATCGTGAGACGGTTAGTTGGGATCGTCTTTGATGATGTCGTAGGATCGGTTCCGATGACTGGTTGGGAATTGTGACCATCTGCTGGTCAGGTTTGTGGAGTTAAATGGAATTACTGCAGTTGGCGGTTAGCAGTCGAGTTCGTGGAACTCTAGTTGAACTTGTGGTAGTTGGTAGCCGGATTCGAGGAATCCTAGTTGGTTTGGCGGTAGGATTAGATTGACGTCTTTACGATGTCAAGATCGCGGGGTCGATCAGATTGTTGATTTTACTACCTTACACAGTTGGGTTCAGAGTGACCCTAGGGTGTGATTGTGGAACCCTACCTTAGGTGTATGGTTCGGGAATGTGAGTTGACGAGTGACTTGACTTGGACGACTATTCGAATTTGGATTCGGTAGTTGGTCTAGTCATGTCAGCTTGTGTTGGGACTACACTTCGCAGTCGAGGTTGCACTTATCGGTTAGACCTAGTTGGTTGTCGTGCTACCATAGTTGTGATAGATTGCTGGTACAACTAAGGTCATGGATTGCCTGGTAGACGACATTGGGTTAGTCGTGTTACGACTGGTAGAGTTTGATTTCGACAAGTTATCAGGGTTGGTACTTGTCGATGAAATCCCTGAGTGGGATACGGAGTGGTTAATACGGGCGGTTGATTCCGTTGGATGCGAATCTCGATAGCGATGTCTGGTAGTTAGGTCTGCACGAGTGTGTGGAGGCGCTACTGCCGAGAGTGGTTGTAGTTACAGTTGTTGGGAATCAGGAACATTCAGGGGACGTTTCCTTTTCTTGTATGAGTTATCAAGATGACTATACCCAGAGGTGTTGGGTACGAGGGAGGCAGAGTTTCTCCTATTTGAGTAGAGGTACGGGGTCGTTGCTCGGTGTGAGCGGAGATCTAGGGTTGTCAGGTTTGCACACGGTGTGCTGGTGTTAGTGTGCTGTTACTAGTATGGATGCCTGTGTGCTGATACTAGTGCAGGTGATAATGCGCTGGTGCTGGTACTCGTGTTGGTGCTGGTGCCGGTGATTGTGATGACGTTGAGTCACATCCGTCGTGATGTGCATATGTTCGGTGTCTGTGGTCCCAGAGTGGATCTCAGATAGAGTTAAGATGGTTAGGGGACACGTGGTTGATGTCCGGGTATGTTGTATCCAATCTTGTTGGAATTTCGGAATCGCGATAGGTTGCGATTGAGGTGACGAGTGGAATGCGGGCTTTCCGCATTAGTAATGAGTATATCGAAGTTAGGTGACTGAGATTTCTCATTTTCTGCTTGGTGGCAGAAGATGTTGGGTTACATGGTATGGTGAATGCAGCGAGTTTTGGTTACATTCACGTAGGATGAGTTTTGATGTCATTGTTTTGGATCATCTTTGGTTTTTCCTAGGTGGAAGGACAAAGATTGATATGAGGTAATCAGTGAGAACCCACAGTCTCAACGTGTCTCGTCGTTGACTGATCTGTTTAGATGTGGGAATTGGTTTAGAACTTTGGACGTCGTGACGTTTATGGACGGGTGACGTAATGATGGATCTGGATCGTGATCTTGATGATCCAGATAGGTGGAGAGTTTATCACTCTTACTGGGATGTTTGAGTGGAACATAATGGGACTGAACTTCTTTTCGAGGTAAATCCCATATGGTATATTACTCAGGCGAGTAAGTGTCCCACGAGGTTGGATTTTTGTCAGCCTTAGATGTGTTGATATTGGGATTGGCTTCCATATGAAGTCAATCGATGGTAATGTGGTAATCGGTTGAGCAGGTAACCGATAGGTTCGGATATGGTGCGTATCGGTAGACGAGAACGAGAATTCAGGTTTTGGAATCAGATTTCTGGATGACGATTCAGGATTTGATTTTGGAACTTGAAAGAGGATTTCTGGATTTGGGTTTTGGAATCGGATTCTGGGTGATGATTTAGGATTTGATTCTAGAGCTTGACAGTAGATTTCCTTTTATAGATTTGGGTTCGGAATGGTTATTCCAAATGCTAGCTTACGGAATAATGATTTCGGATTCGGATTTGGACATGATTACGCATATGATTTCTGGGTTTGGATTCGGGATTTATTACGAAATTGCGGATTCGGATTCAGAATTGGAAATAGATGATTGAGTCGGAGTTTGAATTGTCTACTACTGGATTGGACATATGGACTCCATTATTGAAACGTGATTGCTTACAACCTAGGTCGTCGTTGTTGTTGTAGTTGTAGTCTGATTAATGGATAGATGTACGTACCCTGTACGTTGTCCGGGGTACGATACCGGGCAGACTTGTCGTGCCTGGTGACGGTATATAGGTTATACCAGAGATATGTTGGTGAGCGTGTTGGTAGACGGATTGGTTCCGATACCATTGGATTTTTCGAGGACGTGGACTGGATATTGGATACTGTGCATTGGGTCATAGTAGTTCTGATGGGTCCGGTTACACACAGGTCGAGTGATTGTTGGTATACGTATACTCAGGTTGAGTGAGTTGGTGGTTAATGTAATCACGAGTGAATATAGTGACAGTTTTCGATTGACGACTGTCAAGTGGTGACAATTTTGTCGAAGGTGTCAGTGTGGATCGTTGAGTGCGGTTTGGTGACTCCCAGTGGGAGCAGACGTCAGGATAGATTGGTGATGGAGCAAGGGAACCTTCGAGTGGTTGTGTCAGCGACTCGGTAGATTTGACAAGTGGTGTCAATTCGGGACGTATGACTACAGTTATTCGACGTGGTTGAGTGTAGTCGATACGACGTGAGTGTTAGTGGTACGTCTGGTTGCAAACGAGTATTGCTCTGGTTAGTGGGTGTACGAGTAGTACACGTGTCGTGAGATCGAATTATTTCCACGAGGTGGATGTGGAATCAGGATAGTTGGAGTTTCGAGAATGAAACTAAATTAAGGAGGGAAGAACGGTTGGAATTAGGTCGGTTGGAATTTCGAGGACGCAATTCATTAAGGAGGGAAAGTTGTAAAGACCCATCCCAAATTCCTAGATTAGATTAGTGACTAATCACGATTAGTGAGGCTAATCCGTGATTCGTTAGGCGAAATCGGATGAACGACGCAAAATGACCGTTTTGCCCCTAGCATGGGTAAAACATTTTATGTCCGGACCCAACCCTCCTCTGTCAGGTCCCGACTCATCTAGCACGATATTGTCCGCTTTGGGCCTCCTTGCCCTTGCCCTCACGGTTTTGTTTTCGGGAGCTCACGGTGCAACTTCCCAGGGGGTCACCCATCATGGAATTGCACTAGCCTCAACTCGCTTAACTTTGGGGTTCCAATCCCCCCCAAAGCCACTGAGCTCCCAAAATGCCTCGTGCTAGATAGGTGTGTGCCTACACCTTTAAGGCACACCATCATTCCATTCCCAGACCATTCCCCCCTCGCAGGAATGTGGGATCGTTCACCGTTCCCTCCACGACATGGGTCTTACAACCCACCCCCCTTAGGGCCCAGCGTCCTCACTGACACACTTCCCGGTCGAGGTCTAGCTCTGATACCATTATGTCAGGACCTAACCCTCCTCTGTCAGGTTCCGACTCATCTAGCACGATATTGTCCGCTTTGGGCCTCCTTGCCCTTGCCCTCACCATTTTGTTTTCGGGAGCTCACGGTGCAACTTCCCAGGGGGCCACCCATCATGGAATTGCACTAGCCTCAACTCGCTTAACTTTGGGGTTCCAATCCCCCCCAAAGCCACTGAGCTCCCAAAAGGCCTCGTGCTAGATAGGTGTGTGCCTACAACTTTAAGGCACACCACCATTCCCTTCCCAGACCATTCCCCCTCGCAAGAATGTGGGATCGTTCACCGTTCTCTCTAGGACATGGGCCTTACAATATTGACCGATTACCGTGACGTAGTTTGTGACGTCACGAGTTCATAGACAAGTGGCACGTTCAATTCCGACATTCGAGGAAGAAGTTATGACGTGCGGAAGTTAAGTGGCATTTAAGTAATTTTGGTTAAAAAAGGGCAAATGTTGATTTTTTGACCAGGATGTCCAATGATTGAGGGCCGAGGACCGTTACGTAGATCGGGATGATACGAATCCATAGGCAGGCGGCACGCTGAAATCGGACTTCGAACGGGGAAGTTATAGGTCTTGGAAGTTCGATTTCACTATGCACGTACTTCGAGACGGGGATGATTTGGCAATATCTGATTGGGCAGATATTTTGAGTGGGTCCCATGGATGAGTCACAAGTATCACTCATCCCATTGGCTAAATTCCTAAAAAGTGGATCTATGTTAATTAAATAATATTATATTTATTTTTTTATAATTAATCTAATTAACTCATCTCTAATACTAGCCATCCATTCTATCCCTCAATCAATCCTCACCATCCATTATTCCCTCTCTCATCAGCCATCATCTCTTCTTTGTTCATCCTCAAACCCGAACCCCCCCTTATGCACCATTTCTTCATTTTCTTCAAAACACACAAACAACACACACACACTCCCTCAACACTTGCGACTGGGACTAGGGAGATAGTGTAAGGCTGTGATGATGAAGGACTGAGGGACACGACGGTCAGCCATAAAGGAGGGAACGGCGGAGGTGAGAAAAACCAACCCGAGAACCTATTTTTTTTAGACCTTCAACATCTAATGTCTAACGATCGTTTGGTCGATTGGGTTTGAGTCTCTGGACCAAGATGAGCTCAATGGACGTGGGTTCAAGGCGAGGGGATGGCCTGAGACGACAGGGAGGACGGCCGGAAACTGGGCTTCGGGTTTTGCTATCACAGGTAACCCTCCCAATTCATTTTCTATTTTTTAAACCCATAGAACCCTAGGTTAGGTTGAGACGAGGAAAATGGGACAAACGGGGAAGGTTTTGGTGACCGGAGCTGGGAGAACTGGCTGGGTCAAGCCGCGGGTCACGGCGACCCGAATTGCAGGACCCGACCAAGGTCAGGGATGACTGATGACGTCATCCTGCTGATGTCATCATGTCAGGGATGACATCATCATTGTCAGGTCTGACAATGTCAGCTGACATGTCATACACAGGACCAACGGGAGTGTGACATGTGTCACTCTTAGAGGCTGTCAGTGATGACGTCAGCATGACGTCAGCGTTGACTTTTCAACGCATTGAATTTTTCGTTGACCAGCGCATGGGGGCGCGTGTGAACAGTGTTTTATGTGGGCCTAGTGTCATTTTAAAGGTTTCGACGATCCGGATCCAATAGCGGTGGTTTCGGGTCGATCGGAGATCGTTACGTTGGTCAAATTGAGGTTTTTCACCTCGGGAAACGTGTACGGGACACGTTGACTTTTTCGGGAAAGTTTAGGGTTCTTAATATGGACTTGTATAGGTTAGTAGTAACATTTGGATAAGATTTGGACAGGTCAGGATGATCCGGAGAGGTCAGATTGGCCCGGTGAGGCTTACGCCACGCAAATCGATGTGGCAACTCGGACGGTCTGTGAGTGGACCTTATTTTCTAAATTGGTGCATGCATAAATGTTTATTATAGGTTTTAAATACTTGGTTGTGATTCCATGAGTGCATTTGGATGTGTGGTTACATATAGGCACGTATTTCGAGGTTTCGACCATATACGGTACCTATACGGGTCTGTATGTCTTTATTGGTCTAAATGAAAAGGTTTTGGATTCTAAAAGGATAAACACGGGTATAAGACCCATTTGGTTTTGTCTCGGGCATATGACGCTATTTACGACATTCGGGTCTAAATGGTGGTCGCGATGGGTGATATGTGCACGGCGATCGAGGATACGACGCTCGCCTCCGGGTTAGGATATGTTCCTTCCGGAGAGATCACGATGCACGATTCATGGTCGGGCAGTCTGGGAAGGCTCGACTTCGGAGTGCTGACGGTTCAGGATATCGATCGGTGGTGAGTGCACCATGATCTTGTGGTGGTCGCGTCGGTTGATACGTTCACGGCGACATACCAGGATTGAGGGCGGTCATGGACGGATGGTTGCACACATCACTATGATCGGAGTCTTGACTGACCCTTAGATATCAGGCCCGGTGCCCAGTTGAGTCATATGTTCGGGCACGAGACCCAGTTACTTTACGGTTTATGATTTCGGGTCAGGGACCCTACGTGGATTTCCAAGTTCATTACGGTTTATGGTTACCGGCATGAACTCTGGAAAGGTCATTGTGGTTCATGACGGTTTATGGGAACCGGCATGAACCTTTGTTAGGTAATTCTGGTTCATGACAGTTTATGGGAACCAGCATGAACCCTAGTTAATGGATGTTGTGGATCATGACGGTTCAAGGGAACCGGGCATGAATGTTTATGTTATGTATATATATGTATTCATATACCTTCCTTTACTTCTATTATCTCCTCCAGGGAGGGTCGTTGGCCTGGGTGGACCCCGGAGTAGTCACGGAGCACCGATTGAGTGGAGTCACCCCCCAGTTGGGTTCCTTACTCTCAGGAAGGATATGATTACTATTACCTCGGGTAGGGTCAGTGGTCTGCGGACATTGATCTTGACTTTGAGAAGACTCGGATTGAGACCTGGGTAGCACGCGCGTAGCTTTGGAAACCGTGACAGGATTGGTTGTGTGAATTATATGTATATATGATGTATGCTATATGATATGATATATGATGTGTGTTTACACAGGTTTTGGGCAGTGGTCCGTACAGTTGAGTCTTTATGATTCTTTCACTATGGATTTGGGAAGTGGCCCGTATGGTCGTTTTCATGATGGTTCTTTCAACCTTGGTTTTGGGCTTAGTTCCCACATATGGTTTATTTAGGATAAATGGTTTTCGAATGCATGCATGCTTTTTAGTGAAGGGTACAAATGTCTTCTTATGAAATGTTTTTATAAACTCTTGTTTTGTCCACTCACAGCTTTTAATGTTTTGACTGCCCTTCAGGTTGACATCAGATGTGGACTGTAGCAGAGACCGAGATATCACATACCTCCTCCGGATCCTGGCGTACTCTGTTAGCCCGAGAGGGCAAAGGTCGGAAATATCCCTTGTCTGACACTTCGTGTCAGACCCGAGCAGGGTCATCCCGCACTAATCCCGGCAGGATTGGGATGGGTCCTGTAAGCCAAACTGTCACCACTAGACAGTCGCCAGTCGAAAACTGACACTATACTCACTTGTGGTTACACTAACCACCAACTCACTCAATCTGAGTATACGTATACCAACAAAGCACTCGACCTGTGTGTAACTGGACCTACCAGAAATACCATGATCTAGTTCACGGTATCCAATGTCTAATTCACGTCCTCAACTAATCCAATGGTATTGGGACTAAGACGACTACCAACATGCTCACCTACGTACCTCTAGTATATCCTATATGCCACCACCAAACATCTCAAGCCTACCCTGTATCGTTCCCCGAACAACGTACAGGGTACGTACATCCATCTACCAACCAGCCTACAACCTTGGTCGTACTCAAAACACGTTTCAATTATGGAGTCTATCTGTCCAATTCAATACTAGACAGATCAAAAACTCCAACCCATCATCCAATTCAAGTCCCACGGTCACCCGACCAACAACACGACGTCTACTCCCAATCACGTCATCCAACACGTACCACTCTCACTCACGCCTACCAAGGCGTACCCAATTATGCCAACTGGAATCCAACATTATCCACGTCTAAAGAGACGCACCAAATCCGAATCTATCGGTCACCTGCTCATATGCTTAGCACATTACCTTCGATTGACTTCATAGGGAAGCCAATCCCATCCACACATCTAAGGCTGACCAAATCCGACCTCGTCGGAAACCTACTCGTTCGATTAATACACCATACGGGATTTACTTCGAAAAGAAGTTCAGTCCCATCATTCTCAACTCAACTATCCAAGTAAGGGCAATAAACTCTCCACCTATCTGGATCATCAAGATCATGATCCAGATCCATCACTACGTCACCCGACCATAAACGTCACGATCCTCGATCGTCACTTCGCCCAAAGTCCTCAACCATTTCCCATATCTAACTAGATCAATCAACGCGAGACACGCCGAGACTGTGGGTCCTCTCCGATTACCTCGTATCGATCCTTGTCATTCCAGCTAGGAAAATCAAGGATGACAAGGATGATCCAAGACGATGACATCAAAATTCATCCTACGTGAATCCCAACAAAACTCATTGCATTCACCACACCACGTAACCTAACATCGTCTGCCACCAAGTAGAAAATGAGAAATCACATTCACCTAACTTTGAAATACTCAACTCCTCCTGATGACCCAAAACAAACCACGGGTCCACCAACCAATACACGATCGATGTACTGGTGACACAACCATCATCTGTCATGGCAGAACATGAGAAGTCACCCTAAATGACTTCGAAATACCTATTACTAGTGTGGAATCAAGCACTCCCCTCGTCGCCTCAATCACAACCTCTCTCGATTCCGAAGTTCCAACCAGATTGGAACCAACTCACTCGCACATGAACCACGTGTCTGTAACCGGCCTAACTCACTACCAAGTTTGCCTATCGATTTCTACCGTTCATGTAAATCCAAAAGGATGTGAACCATTACTACTCGATCCTCACGTCTCAACCCCTGCTAGATCTCATCCAGTCCAACTCTATCCGTGATCTACTACCGGACCACAGATACTGAACACATGCCCATCTCGATGGAGTCACATCCCAACTCGTGACTCATCGTCAGCACAATCACCAGCACCAACACCAGCGTTAGTACCAGCACCAGCGCTAGTACTAGCACCAACACACTAACATCAACACTAGCATCAGCACACCGTGTGCAAAATAGACAACCCTAGATCTCCGCTCATACCGAACGACGACCCTGTACCTCTGCTCGAATTGGAGAAACTCTGCCTCCCTCGTACCCAACAACTCTGGGTACAGTCACCTTGACATCTCATACGAGAAAAGGAAACGTTCCCCAAACATCTCCGATTCCTAACAACTGTAGCTACAACCACTCTCGGTAGTAGTGTCTGCCACAAACTCGTGCAGACCTAACTACCAGACATCGCCATCGAGATTTCGCATCCAACAGAATCGACTGCCCGTACTAACTACTCCGTTTCCCCACTCTGGGATTCCATCGATAAGTACCAACCCTGGTAACTTGTCCAACCAAACTCTAACCATTCGTAACTCGACTCAACCAATGTCGTCTACCAGGTCGCCCATGACCTTAGTTGCACCAACTATCCATCACAACTAAAGTAGTACGACAACCAACTAGGTCTAACCAATTACAACAACTTTGACTGTAGAGTGCAGTCTCATCACTAAAGCTGACATGACTTGACCAACCGACGGTCTAGACTCTGAAAAGTCGTCAAAGTCAAACTACTCGCCAACTCACCTTTCCAAAACCATACCTCATATCTTAGGGTTCCAATTTCACACCCTAGGGCTCCTCTGAACTCAATTGTCCTCAGCAGTAAGATCCACAATCTAACCAACCCCGCGGTCCTGACTTCATATGGACGTCAATCCATTCCTAACGTTAGTTCTACTAGGGTTCCTCGAACCCAGCTGCTCTTAGCAGCATAGCCACCTAACTCAACAAAATCCGACCATCTAATGGTCACAACACTGAACTATCGTCATAACCGATCCTACGACATCATGAAAGCCGATCCCAACTAATCGTCCCATGATCAAAAAACTAAAGTACTACTACGTTTATCCTTTAGTAGGGTCCCACACTGCCAACCATGACAGAATTACGGCAACCCTGGCATCGAGTGCTGAACCAAGGCGATCCACGATTCAATCTTACTAAGTATCGTACCGGCATCCTAACTATCAGGTTGATAACGAACTACAGCCCATAGAGATGTCACATCCTTGACCTGCGCGACATTCCAAGAGCAATCCTTGTTTTGATACCACTTGTTAGGACCCGTCCCAATCCCCCCGGGATTAACGAGGGACGCTTCTGATCCCGTCTGACACTGAGTGTCAGACCAGGGAAAATTTGAACTTTTAGCCCGACCGGCTTCCAGAGTACGCCAGGATCCGGAGGAGGTATGTGATGTCTCGGTCTTTGCTACAGTCTGCATCCGTAATCAACCTAAAGGGCATTGAAAACAGAAAGACTGTGAGTGGACTAAATTAAAAGAGTTCATAAAACATATTTCATAAAAGACTTTTATGCCCTTCACTAAAAAGCATGCATGCATAGCAAAACCATTTATCAAACCACATATGTTTAAATAACCAAATCCATATGGACCCCTGCCCAAAACCATTTACAAGAATCTAGAACAAAGCAAACATATGTGGGAACTTAGCCCAAATCCGTTTATCATCATAAAACACAATTTCGAAAAACCAAGAAATCATGTTTATCAATATATATATATATATATATATCATATAACCAATCCTATCACGGTATCTAGAGCTACGCGCGTGCTACCCGGGGTCTCCAATCCCAAGTCTCCCCAAGGTCCACCCAGGTCAATGTTCGTAGATCAACGACCCTCCCGGTGGGTTATAATCCATAGTCTTTCTGAGAGTAAGGAACGCAAGGGGGACGACTCCACTCAGTCAGTGCTCGGTGACTACTCCGGGGTCCACTCAGGCTAATGACCTTCCCCGGAGGAGACTATCCATATATAAAGTTTGGTACACGAAAAACCATTTGAAAACATTCTGAAAACCTTTCAAGGGTTCATGCCCGGTCCACTCAGGCTAGTGACGGTTTACGAGCACAGAGACCCGGAGCCACGTGTAATTGATAAGGTGATGTTGGTGTCATTGTCGGCGATGAATGGATTTGAAGAAGAAGTGCCTAAGTGTCAGGACCCGTTCCAATCCCCCCGGGATTAACGAGGGACGCTCTTGATCCCGTCTGACATGGTGTCAGACCAGGGAAAATTTGAACCTTTAGCCCGACCGGCTTCTAGAGTAAACCAGGATCCGGAGGAGGTATGTGATGTCTCAGTCTCTGCTACAATCTGCATCCATAATCAACCTGAAGGGCATTGAAAACAGAAAGACTGAGAGCGAACTAAAATAAAAGAGTTCATAAAACATATTTCATAAAATAGCTTTATGCCCTTCACTAAAAAGCATGCATGCATAGTAAAACCATTTATCAAACCACATATGTTTCAATAACGAAATCCATATGGGCCCCTGCCCAAAACCATTTATAGGAATCTAGAACAAAGCAAACATATTTGGGAACTCAGCCCAAATCCGTTTATCATCATAAAACACAATTTCGCAAAACCAATAAATCATGTTTATCAATATATATTATATAACCAATTCTCTCACGGTATCTAGAGCTATCCGCTTACTACTCGGGGTCTCAAATCCCAAGTCTCCCCAGGGTCCACCCAGGTCAATGTCCGTAGATAAATGACTCTCCCTGGGGGTTATAATCCATAGCATTTCTGAGAGTAAGGAACTCAACGGGGGCGACTCCATTCAATTAGTGCTCCGTGACTACTCCGGGGTCCAACCAGGCCAACGACCCTCCCCAGAGGAGACAATCCATATATAAAGGATGGTATACGAAAAACCATTTGAAAACATTCTCAAAACCTTTCAAGGGTTCATGCCCGGTCCTCATACACCGTCATGAACCATAAAAACCTTTCAAGGGTTCATGCCGGTCCCCATAAACCGTCATGAACCATAAATCCATTGATGGGTCCCCCACCCGAAATCACAATCGTAAACCATAACTGGGCCCTAAGCCCGAATTCACAAACCAACTGGGCCTCATGCCCGATTTCGTAAACCAAATGGGCCTCGTACCCGATACGTAAGTCAACTGGGCCTCGAGCCTGATACGCAAACCAATTGGGCCTCGAGCCCGATATGTAAACCAACTGGGCCTCCGCCCTGATGCCTTATTAAATCAAATGGACTTCAAGTCCGAGAGTTCGTAAATCAAATGGTTTTCGTGCCCGGTCCATATTTACAAATCAGAAATCGATTCAAGAACAAATTGGGCCTTTGGCCCGAGAACGTAACTAAATGGACTTCGAGTCCGAGGGTTTCTAAAACAAATGGGTCTCGAACCCGAGTTTACCTTTTCAATTCCAAAACCATTTCATGAAATCATTTCCAAAAATATAAGCATGGATAATCAGTACAAAATCGTAAACTCCGATTTACGTGCAAGCACATAAATCACCTCGAAATGCGTGAAACCATGTAATTCACAAATATCCAAATCAACATCGTAGAATCATATTAATAAAACATATAAAACATTTATGCATGCATCATAGTTTAGAAATCAAGGTCCACTCACAGACCGTCATAAGCTGCCACCTCGATTTGCGTGCCGTAAGCCTCACCCAGCTAATCGTCGTCACCGGGACACTCCCAAACCTTCAGATGTCCTAAACCTTCGGATGTCCCGAACATTATCGAGATGGTGTCCGATCGACATGAAACCAGTCCCAAAATGTTCGTTACATCGAATAGATTAAAAGTCATGTTGAAGTCAACCCCAATGGACCCACCACGCTCCCTCAAGCGCTGCCCAAAGGGGCTGCGCGTGAAGTCCACGCGCTAGCTACAGTGTCACCCCTAACCTCTGTTGAACCGGGTCCTCTGGTTCGAACCGGACCGGTCTGGACCTGTCCCGGGCTCTAGTTCACTCATTTTGCCCCATTTTGTTCCATTTTGATTCTTAAAGCTTCCTCTACTCAAAATCTATCTTTCTACGGTCTCAAAACATGAGAAAGGCCTCAGAAAATTCCTCTCTGATCGAAGAACACGGCTCTGTTTTTTCCAGCAGTCCGTCTGGGCTGTCTTGCCGTCCCCAGCCACTGCTTTTGATCCCAAATGGTCCTTATGATCACCAGAAAACCAACCCAAACATTAAAATCGACCCACAAGACCTAAAGCCCAAGTTCGAACCTTCAAACCAAACTCACCTTCGCGGTTTTCGGTTCTCCTCCGCTGTGGCCACCGCCGTGGCTCCAGCGTCACCGTCTAGTCCTCCTGGTTCCAGTAGTCTCACACTCTCTCTCGGTCACACTCAAAGTAGCTCACACGAACACAAGGATATGGTGGTGGGGTTGTTCGTGTGGGTGTATGTTTGTTTTTGAGAGAAAAATGGAGAATGGG
The DNA here is from genome assembly GCA_032719365.1 of Prinsepia uniflora. NCBI lineage: Eukaryota > Viridiplantae > Streptophyta > Magnoliopsida > Rosales > Rosaceae > Prinsepia > Prinsepia uniflora. The sequence continues at coordinate 67,255,861 of CM064861.1, read as the reverse complement.
TGCTCGAGTTAGAATGAAACAGAGAGAATGATATCTTATGATGATCAGATGAGAGAAAGAGAGGAAAATGGACGGTGGAGATTGAGAGATTAGATGAGATGAAGGGTGGAGATGGAAAGTGGGTGAGATTAAATTATAAAATAATTAGGATAATAGTATTTAATTAGGATAGATCCACTTTTTGGGGAAGTGACCAATGGGATGAGTGACACTTGTCACACATCCATGGGCCCCACTTAAATATCTGCCCAATCAGATATCGCCACATCATCCTCGTCTCGTAATGCGTGCATAGTGCAATCAAACTTCCATGAACCATAACTTTCTGGTTCAACGTCCAATTTCGGCGTGCCGCGTGTCTATGGATTCGTACCGACCCAATATATGTAACGCTCCTTGGCCCTCAGCCATCAGACCTCTCGGGTCAAAATTTAACATTTTACCCACGACCAGGGGTAAAACGGTCATTTTACATTGTTCGTCTGATTTCTCTCAACTAATCACCGTTTTACCTCACGAATTCTTGATTAGTCACTAATCTAATCCGGAATTCGGGATGGGTTGTTACACTGAGCATGAGCCTGAGCATGAGCTGGAGGTTGAAGATGCAGTCTTCATCTTCTTCTTCAATTTTTTATTTAATATTTGGTTTTAATAATTTTTTATAAATAATTAAATAACTAATCAGGATTCGACACGTGGCAATATTGACACTGTCACTAACTTTATTAACATACTGGAGTAACGGTGCAACTAAATGTGCAGTTGTGGCAGAACATTGGTACTAAATCCGTTTCGAGGAGCAAAGTGATATTTAATATCCAGTTAGAAGAGCAAAGAGAGTAATAAACTTAAAATATGCCAAATAATAGATTTTAATATAAGATTAGTAGGATACCGAAATCATACCAATTAATGATTTTGAAAAACCACCTCATACTGATACCAAATTGAATTAGAATATCTATCTTTTAACATAATTAAAGTCATTTGGCTTATTACTCAAAATACTCCTCGAACCAAATATTAAATCGTACTTTGCTCCTCAAAATGAATTTCGTTACAATGTACTACCAAAACAATACTTCTGTTACCGCTGTTACTCCATTTTGTTAGCCATATTAATAACAGCGTTAATAATTCTTACGTGTCAGTATGTAATTGGTTGTTTAATTATTTATAAAAAATTATTAAAATTAACACACACAAAAATAGGAAGAAGGTGATAAATAGTGAATTTGGATTTCTCCACCATCTTCCTCTTCCTTCTTCATCTAATAAAATTAAGCTCATATCCTAACCCTAATTTAGGTTTGATGACAACCTGGGTTTCTCATGAATTTATGATCAATACCTAACAACCCATCAACCCAAATCACCATCTCCTTCTATTGTTGATAAATTTGACCCCCCATTGGAGAGAGATTGAAGAACGTTGAAGAAGGTAAAAAAATAATTGGGTTTTTATGTTAGGGGCAAAACCAGCCGTATAGCATGTCTGCTTCCCCACCATGGATGCGAAAAAGTCCAATGCCTATGGCATCTTCTTCCTTTTTTTTTTTTATCACAATGCTCTTGTGTGGCAGTCGATACCTTGTCCTGCAGCAGAGAGGTTTGCAAAGGCATACCCACCTTCAAGTCCCTCTTTATCTCTACAATTTTCCCAATTGGTACCATTGGTTAGTTGAAAATTTAGATGATTTTATCAAAATATGATGTTGGGTCCTTTTTGTTTTAACCAATTTTATGCACATTTGGTGATGGGTTGTGTTGGTTCAGTCATTCTGGTGTGCTTCCCCACCGTGGGGGTTTTGCCCGTTTCGTAGAGCATGTTGATAAGGATAACACTGGTGGGAAAGCCGAGGGCACTAGACTTGTTCGCATAATATATTGAAAAAATTATTGGAAATTCTCCACCATCATCTTCTTCCTTATGCCATTCTTTTAGCTTGGATTTGTTACCACAAGGATAAAAAAAATTTTGAAATAATTTGTAAGCCGATTCATTCTTTACAATCAATACACACAGCTTTCCTAGGAAAATTGTGGAGTTTTCCGACTTGGGGGCTACAACCATCTTGTTTAAATCAGTAACTGAAAAAATTGAACTAGACATATTTGTGTATTTGAGTGCGGATGCTTTTCCCAATTCAACGATGTTCAATTCAAAAAAAATTGAGTCTTTTCTAACTGCATAATCTAAGCATCTGATTGCGCAATTTGTCAAATGATTTAGAAAACCATGTTTTTCCCTCTCTTTGATCTTCATTAACCAACCCTTGGACAAAGAAGGTGATTAAGATGGAAATGAAGATGAAGATGACGGATCCATTAACAAACTGGGTTGAAGAAGATAGATAGTGCTTTTGGAAAAGAAGGCATCAGATCCTTCAGAAAATGCATAAGGAGATTTGAAAGGAATTGGAGGGCAAAATGGAAGAATGGAGCAATGGCACCAGCAGCAAACGCTGTGAAATAGAAGGATTTCGATGTGGGTTTTTAGGTGTAAAGACCTGTCCCAAATTCCTAGATTTGATTAGTGACTAATCACGATTAGTGAGGTTAATCGGTGATTAGTTAGGCGAAATCGGACGAATAATGCGAAATGACTGTTTTGCCCTTAGGCGTGGGAAAAACGTTGACTTTTCATTCGTCCGGTCAAATGTACTTTGACCGATGACCGTGACGTAGTTCGTGACGTCACGAGTTTATAAACAGGTGGCACGTTCAATTCCGACATTCGAGGAAGAAGTTATGACGTTCGGAAGTTTAGGGGCAATTTGGTAATTATGGTTAAAAAGGGGCAAATGTTGACTTTTTGACCAGGAGGTCCGATGGCCGAGGGCTGAGGACCATTACGTAGATCAGGATATTACGTATTCATAGACAGGTGGCATGCTGAAATCGGACTTCGAACGGGAGAGTTATAGGTCACGGAAGGTCGATTTCACTATCCGCGCATTACGAGGCGAGAACACTTGGCTTATTCTGATTGGGTCAGATATTTTAAGTGGGACCCATGGATGAGTGACAAATGTCACTCATCCCATTGGTCCAAACCCCTAAATTGTGGATCTAAGCTAATTAAATATTATTATTTTAATTATTTTATAATTAAACCTTCTAACACTAAATCCTAGCCATCCATTCTATTTTAATCTTTCAATCCTCACCATCAATCCTCTATTCTCTCATCAGCTATCATCTCCTTCATTCTTCTTCACACCCGAAACCCCATAACCCATATTCCTCCATTTTTCTTCAAAACACAAACACACATATTCCCCACCTCCATCACTCATCTTGTGATTGCAATACAATGAATATGACCGTGAGGAAGTGGTGAGAGGCTGAGGATGGCAAGCCACGGCTGGGGACGGCGGTGGCCACGGCGCGGAGAGGGAACCCGTGAGGTAAAAATATTCAAATTTTGGATATTGGTTTTTGGTACGTTTTAATAGATGGTTTTGATTAGAATTGGCTTCTGGGGACTTTAGGAGATGATTTGACACGACCCATCCCAATCCCCCCTGGATTACCATGGAATGTGTCATGCTCCCGTCTGACAAGAGGTGTCAGACAAGGGATAACCTGTTGCCACTGCCCAAACGGGCTTCCAGAGTTCGCAAGGATCGATGGAGGAGGTGTGCGATGTCCCAGTCTCTGCTGCAGTCGCTTCCGGAATCAACCTGAAGGGCATTAAAAACAAAAGCTGTGAGTGGACGAAAATAAACAAATCTGTTTAAAACATTTATAAAGACATTTATGCCCCTCAGTAAAAACATATGCATGCATCGAAAGCCAATAATCACATATTTATTTAGAAATAACCATTAGGGCATTAGCCCAGAAACCATAAGCATAGTTTCAAATCCCAAAGTCAATCCAAAAGTTATTTCATAAATCCAGTAATATACATTTATTATTTTTCCATCTCCCGCATCCCTGATGCCTAGCATCCCCGACGCTTGACGTCCCTGACGTCATATCTCACGGTATTAAGCAACGCGTGCTGCCCGGGGTCTCACCGGGTCCATATCTCTGACATCCCCGATGTCTGACGTCCTTGAAGTCTAATCATAGCAATCCTGCTCCTGGATCACTATACGGTCTGGTAGCTCCGTACAATGACCCCTCGCAGGCAATGCACCGTGACTTCTCCAGTGTCCCCGACACTTGGAGGAGACCAATATATATATCCTCATATCGAGATGGTTTTATGGAACACATTTTATTATTCATTTCCAAAATATCACAAGGGCCCTGCCCCGAATTTCCATAAAACCGTCATAAGTCCAAATAGTTGATTATTAAATCCGAAATCATTTATTCAATTCCATTTTAGGGTCCCCAACCCGAAATCACATATACAAATCAACTGGGCCCCTGGCCCAATTTCACAAGTCAACTGGGCCCCTGGCCTGATTTCATAAGTCAACTGGGCCCCTGGCCCGAATTTACTTAATCAAATCCGTAACCGTTTCATAAAATCATATCCGAACCACCATTATGGAAATCAGTGCAAATCCGGAAAAATCTCGATTTACGTGCAAACACGTAAATTGCCTCGAAATGCGTGAAAACATATAAATTCACCGATATCCAAAATAAATCATATAATCACAATTATAACAATCATGAAACAGTTATGCATGCATCGAATTTATAAAACTAATGTCCACTCACATACCGTTTAACCGAGCGCCTCGATATGCATGCCATAGGCCTTCCCGGGCCACACCACTATCACCGGGACTCCCAATCCTATCCAAGTCACATTAGAGGGTCACTAACCTCTTCATTAACATCCTATTAAAGTCCCGTAATTTTCCCGAATTTTTAACTATTTTAAAACTGGATTTAAAACCTTCGGACATCCCGAACAATAACGAAACGGGGTCCGATTGACACGAAACCAATCCTAAAATGTTCGTTACATTGTATAGGACAAAAGTCATGTTGACCTCACCTCGAGATTCGTGCCCACGCGCGTGAAAGTCACGCGCCTGCTACAGTGATTGCTACAGTTATCGTCTTCACCCGTTTCTACTAGTAAACGGGTCTGATTACCCGCGACCTGACCCAGCTAGATTCCTCTCAATTCCAACTCCTTTCCTTCAATTGATTAATCAGATAGCACCGTTAGAGACCCAATTAAGGTTCTGTAAACTTAGTTACACGCATTAACCTTAAATCCAACAATTCTTCCAAGATTGAACTCACGGTTTTAACATTCGAAACTCACTCGAATCAGCATGGTTTTCAAATTAAATGACACAGTAGTTTTGTATGACCAAAACAATCATTAATCCGTAACCAATTTCATAAATCCTTACCCGTAGGTGGTCATCCTCAAGCTCCAAATTTCCCAGAAACTGGAACATGTGTCCATGGCCCAACCGTGATCGATTCCTCTGCCAATCGACACAGTTGATCTCCAAATGGTCCCAGAAGACCATCACAGCCTTTGGTTTCGTCCAAAACGTCTCACATTTTAAATTCCGATTTTCCCTCTATTTTTCCAGATTTTCCCGTTTCTGATTTCTCTCCAGTCCGACAGCCACAACATGCTCAGTATGATCCTCTAGACTCACACTCACCCCTTTAATCCAATTCAGTCATTAAAAGTGCCCCAAAGCACCACTCAGTCCTCTGTGTAAAGCTTCCTGCACTGACCTGAAACCAATATAAAAACAGTGCCCATGTTTTTGCAATCAGTTGCCAGCTCCTCACATGTGCAACCATACCTCAAAGCTGCCCCAAAATCAGTTCTAAATGTTAAACAATCCATGGAACAGATCGCACAAAATATCCCATTTCACGGTTGTTCGATCAAACAGTGCCCATGTGAAATTACCATTCTGCCCTTGTGCAGAAAATTACCAAAATGCCCATCACGCATCCAGACCCGTAACTTGGTCATTCGAACTCCGATTGATGCGTGCCGCCTGTCTACGAACTCAGGGCATCGAGACCATCCTAACGGTCCTTGGCCATCGGCCATCGGACCTCCCGATAAAAAAGTCAACATTTTCCCCTATTTTGTCCAAATTACGAAAATGTCCTTTGGCTTCCGAACATCATAACTTTCACCACGAACGTCGGAATTGAACGTGCCACCTGTCTATGAACTCGGGACATCCCAAACTACGTCACAGTCATTGGTTAAAGTCCATTTGACCGTCCGAATTAAAACTCAACATTCTGCCCACGCCTAGGGGCAAAACGGTCATTTTGCACAATTCGTCCGAATTCACCCAACTAACCCCCGATTAGTCATTCTAAATCATAATTAAATAATATTAAATCCCGATATTCGGGACGGGTCGTTACCAAATCACACCTGTCAGTCCATGCTGACACCATCAGCCACACTGTCGCCACTAAGCTTTACCACCCTGGTAAGGTTCCAACCATCAGCTATTCAGTGGCAACACCCCATACTGCCACTTGCTCAAAGTAGCGTAAGATCAACCATATGATCTCAATTCGCAGGGCAAGCCCAATCCTGCGACATATACTAATCTCAATGTCCATAACCGCCGACTCCGTCAGCGAACCATGACGCTGGAAAATTGCGGCGTGATAACATCACGCAAGGCTAGTCGTAGTTACACTGACCACCAATTCACTCATCCTGAGTGTACGTATACCGTCAACTTACTTAATCAAGTGGTGTAACTGGAACACATTGAATACCAGCCCAGCAGCGGTCACACATCTCAATACTAGGGTTCCACTAGCCATCCATGGCTAAGAGCACCTGCTCATACAATCACTGAACCCGACAAAATCACTCTGCTCAGCGCACAGTATCCAATGTCCAGTCCACAATCACAACCAAACAAACGATATTGGAACCAATCCAATTACCATCACCTTTAATCACACACCACTGGTATCTCCCATGTACCGCCATTAGGCACCACTCAGCCTAACCAGTATCAATCCTCGTATAACGTACCCTGTACGTACATCTATCCATTAATCCGCCTACAACCACCTAGGTCGTGGCCAAACACGTTCTGATTACCCTAGAGTCCATCTGTCAGATACTGTACCAGACAGATCAAAACTCCGACCCAATATCCATTTCTAAATCCGAATCCGAAATCATTATTCCGTAAGCTAGCATTGGAATAATCATTCCGCACCCAAATCCAGTAATCCATTTCCGAGCTTCGAAATCGAATCCTGAATCGTCACCCAGAAATTCGATTCCAAAACCCAAAATCTCGTATACGTCCACCGAGACGTACCAAAACCAAACCTATCAGTTACCTGCTCAAAACACTCGATTGACTTCATAGGGAAGCCAATCCCAATATCCACACGTCAAAGGTTGACAAAATCCGATGACTTCGGAAACCTACTCACCCGAGTAACAAACCATATGGGCCCCACTTCGAAAAGAAGTTCAGTCCCGTCATTTACGACTCACATAAACCAAGGTAAGAGTGATAAACTCTCCACCTATCGGCATCATCAAGATCACGATCCAGATCCATCACTTCGTCATCCGACAAGTAACATCACGATCCAAGATCGTCACCATGCCCAAAGTTCACAACATCACAATTCAGATCCACCTAGGATCCACACATGCTTACGTAGCTAGCAATCCATCTGAAACTGATCGTAGGGTCTTACACCCTCTTGAATCCTTTGTCAAATTTTCTTAGGTGGAATGGTGACCACCAAATCCAGAATCATACACAACTTCTTGTGTCCAATGACCCCAAGCCAAACATGGGTCCACCCACCAATACACGCTCAACGTACTGGTGGCAATAATCAAAGTCTGCCAGGGCAGAAAACAAGAAGTCAACCCCAATGACTTCAGAATACCTATCACCGATGCGGACACGAGCACTCCTCTCGTCTCCAAAATCACCACTCTTCCCGAATCGGAAGTTCCAACCATGTTGGAAACAAACATGCTCCCAACGAGATGTCAAGTCCAACCACTGGACTGCCCACATCATCTCTTTTACAGGTTCAACACTCGGTTTTCCAAGTCATTCACAATTACAAATCCCCACATCAACCCACCAATGGTTTTCCTCGACTTTTCTAATTTCAATAATTTCCTTGTACTTTCTGGGGATATTAGAGATAAACAATCTTACCAATCTCGGAGTTAACAACAACTCCCCAAATCCACTAATTCTCTTGACATAGGAGACGTCATCCTGAGACTCCTCAAGTCTCAATTATACCTTTTTATCCATTCGTCACTTGTTATCTCATAACTGTTGGGACTTATCCCAACACGTCACAACCTCCTCTGGATCCCATCCAGTCCAAGACTCAACCGCCACTGAGTCGCAGATACCGATCATATGTCTATCAGGACAGAGTCACATCCCAACTCGTGGCTCATCGTCATCACAATCACTGACACCAGTACCAGCGCTAGTATCACCGACACTTGCCTAAACACACAGGCATCCATACATCCACACTAGCACACGAACATCCACACTAGCACACAGACATCCACACTAGCACACTGTGTGTAAAGTTGATACCCTGGATCTCCGTTCATACCGAACGACGATCCCGTATCACCACTCGTACCCCAAGAATATGGGTACCTCCAATTTGACCATCCGTACATCAGGAAAATGAACGTTCCCTGAACGTCCCCTGATCCTCAAGTATTAAAACCACACTAAATACCCTTGATAGCCAGTCATCTCGACACAAATGTCGAGCAACAGTCGTCGTTGTCAAGATCCGTATCCACACCTCACACTATGATTGGAGTGGTTTTCGAGGGCTTGGACGGCAGGAACGCACGGCGGAGGAAGGTTGTCGTCGCCGTCGCCATGGATGAACTTGGAAGGTACGGTTTCACGGCTTTTTCTATGTTTTTAATGGCTCTAACTTTAGGTTAGGATGAGAGGATTAAAATGGGACAAATGGGATGAATTTTGGTGGCCGGACGGTGGAGAACCGACCGGATCGACCCGCGGGTCACGGCTACCTGGATTGTAGGACCCGGCTAGGGGTTAGTGACACGTGAACAGTGCCCGCGCCTGGGTTTCACGCGCGTGAACTTCTAGGGGCGCGTGTAAGCGCGTGGTAAGGAGTTTGGGAATGTGTTCAACACGTTAAATCTTCTATTCGATGTAACGAACATTTTGGGACTGGTTTCTTGTCGATCAGACACCGTTTTGAAAATGTTCGGGCCATTGGAAGGTTTAGGTTCGGAATTAAAAATAGTTAAAAATACCCGAAAATTACGAGGCTTTAGTGTTAGGTTAATTAAGTAGTTAGTAACCTTCTATTACGATTTGGACAGGTTCGGGAGTCCTGGTGACGGTGATTGGCTCGGGAGAGTCGTATGGCACGCAAATCGAGGCGGCAGCTCGGACGGTCTGTGAGTGGACCTTGGTTTTCTAAATTGGTGCATGCAAAAATGTTTATTTTGGTAATGCCATGAGTGCATTGGGATGTGTGGTTACATATATGCACTTATTTCGAGGTTTCGGCCCTATACGGTGCCTATACGGGTCTGTATTTCTTTAGTGGTGTAAATGAAATGGTTTTGGATTTCCAAAAGGATAAACTCAGGTATGAGACCCATTTGGTTTTGTCTCGGGCATATGACCCTATTGATGACCTATAGGTCCGAGTCGTGGTCGCGGCAGGTGCTTGGTGCACGGCGACGGATGACGTGACGCTCGCCTCCGGATTGGGATGTGTTCCTTCCAGAGAGGTCACGATGCACGATTCGTGGTCGGGCAATCTGGGGAGGCTCGACTTCGGAGTGCTGACAGTTCAAGATAGCGATCGGTGATGAGTGCACCATTATCTTGTGGTGGTCGCGTCGGTTGATTCGTTCACGGTGACATACCAGGATTGAGGGCGATCTTGGATGGATGGTTGCACGCATCACTATGATCGGAGTCGTGACTGACCCTGAGATATCGGGCAGGATGCCCAGCTGATGTCATATGTTCGGGCATGAGACCCAGTTTGTTTTATGGTTATGATTTCGGGACAGAGACCCTTGATGGATTTCCAAGTTCATGGCGGTTTATGGGAACCAGCATGAACCTTGGAAAGGTTATTTTGGATGTTATGGATCATGACGGTTTATAGGAATCGGCATGAACCCTGGTTATGTCATTGTGGTACATGACGGTTCAGGGGAACCGGGCATGAATGTTTGTGTTATGTATATATATGTTCATATACCTTCCTTTACTTCTATTATCTCCTTCAGGGAGGGTCGTTCGCCTGGGTGGAACCCGGAGTAGTAACGGAGCACTGACTAAGTGGGAATTGCCCCCGTTGGGTGCCTTACTCTCAAGAAGGCTGGTACTATAACCTCGGGTAAGGTCGGTGGTCTACGGACATTGACCTTGACTTTGAGAAGACATGGGTTTGAGACCCCGGGTAGCACGCGCGTAGCTTTGGTAACCGTGACAAGATTGGTTGTGTGAATTATATGTATATATATAGATTATGATTTGTGATGTGTGGTTACACAGGATTTGAGCGGTGGCTCGTGTATTTGGTTTCAGTATGGTTATGGTTTTGGGCTGAGTCCCTTATTGGTTTCTTATGGATTTGGGCAGTGGCCCGTATATTTGATTTCATCATGGTTTCGGGCTTAGTCCCACATATGGTTTCTTTGGTTAAACGGTTTTCGAATGAATGCATGCTTTTTAGTGAAGGGTACAAATGTCTTTATGGAAATGTTTTTATAAACTACTTGTTTTGTCCACTCACAGCTTTTAATGTTTTGACTGCCCTTCAGGTTGAAAGCGGATGTGGGTTGTAGCAGAGACTGAGATATCACATACCTCCTCCGGATCCTGGCATACTCTGATAGCCGGGGAGGGCAAAGGTCGGAAATATCCCTTGTTTGACACTTCGTGTCAGACGGGAGCACGGTCATCCCGCGTTAATCCCGAGGGGATTGGGATGGGCCCTGTCAAAGTGGTATCAGAGCGAGGTTGTCTCTATTCGAGCAACCGCGGAGCTCTTGGAGTAGTACTCAAGTCAAGGATGTGATATCTCAATGGGATACAGTTCATTATCAAAATGATGTTCGGGTGCCGATACGATAGTTAGTAGGATTGAATCGTGGAATGTCTTGGTTCGGCACTAGATGCCGGGATTGCCTTAGTTCTGTCAAGGTTGGCAATGTGGGACCCTACGGAATGTGAATGTAACGGTACTTTCGAGTTTTGGTCGTGAGACGGTTAGTTGGGATCGTCTTCACGATGTCGTAGGATCGGTTCCGACGACTGGTTGGGAATTATGACCATCAATGGTTGGATCTTGTTGAGTTAAATGGATTTATTGCTCCTGGCAGTTGCAGCCGGATTGTGGAGTGTACTGTGGTTGGCAGTTAGCAGTCGAGTTCGTGGAACTCTAGTTGAACTTATGGTAGTTAGCAGTCGGATTCGTGGAATCCTAATTGCACTTATGGTAGGATTGGATTGACGTCTTTGCGATGTCAAGACCGCGGAGTCGGTCAGGTTGTTGATTTTACTGCTTTCTACAGTTGGTAGCTTGCAGTTGGGTTCAGGGAGACCCTAGGTGTGATCGTGGAACCCTACATTGGGTGTATGGTTCGAAAATGTGAGTTGACGAGTGGTTAGACTCTGAAGACTATTCAGATTTGAGGCCGTTAGTCGGTCTAGTCATGTCAGCTTAGTGATGGGACTGCACTCTGCAGTCGAGGTCATACTTATCGGTTAGACCTAGTTGGTCTTCGTACTACCATAGTTGTGATGGATTGTTGGTACAACTAAGGTCACGGATGACCTAGTAGATGACATTGGTTTAGTCGAGTTACGACAGGTTAGAGATTGTTGGACAAGTTACCAGGGTTGGTACTTGTCGATGGAATCCCGGAGCGGGGATACAGAGTAGTTGGTACAGGCGGTTGATTCCGTTGGATGCGGAATCTGGGTATCGAGATGCCTGGTAGTTAGGTTTGCACGAGGTTGTGGCAGACATTATTATCGATGGACGTAGTCGAGTCTTATCAGGTCGAGTAGATTCAGGTTGCAGTGCCGATTGTGACAATGGGATTGTCAGTCGTGACGATGATACGAGGTGCATGAGTAACGCATATGTACGAGCAGTGATTCTGGATTCGACTCGGTTACGGCTGAGTGCGATCGCAGAATGAGACGGGGACGTTTCCTTTTCTTGTATGAGATGTCAGGGTGACTATACCCAGAGTTGTTGGATACGAGGGAGGCAGAGCTTCTCCTTTTAGAGCAGAGGTACGGGTCGTCGTTCGGTATGAGCGGAGATCCAGGGTTGTCAGATTTGCACCCTATGTGCCGATGCTGATACGGATGTTGATGTCTGTGTGCCGATGCTGATACTGATACGGGTATTAGTGTACTGGTACTAGTGCTGGTGCTAGTGTCGGTGACTGTGATGACATTGAGTCACATCCATCGAGATACGCATATGTTCGGTATCTGTGGTTCGGCATTGGATAACGGATAGAGTTAAATTGGTAATGGGATATGTGGTTGATGTCCGAGTGTGTTGGTTTCGACGTAGTTGGAACTTCGGAATTGCGAGAGGTTGCGATTAATGTGACGAGAGGAATGCGGGTTTTCCGCATTGGTAATGGGTATTTCGAAGTCATTTGGGTGACTTCTCAGGTTCTACCATGGCATATGATGTTGATGATGTAGATGTTGTTGGTTGCCACTAGTACACTGATTGTGTATTGGTTGGTGGACCCGTGATTTGTCTTGGGTCATCAGGTGGAGTGAGTATATCGAAGTTAGGTGACTGAGATTTCTCATTTTCTGCTTGGTGCTAGACGATGTTGGTTTACACGGCGTGGTGAATGCAGCGGGTTTTGGTTGTATTCACTTAGGATGAATTTTTTTGTCATCATTTTGGATCATCCTTGATTTTTCTAGGTGGAATGCCAAGGATCGATACGAGGTAATCAGTGAGAACCCACAGTCTCGACATGTCTCGTCGTTGACTGATCTGTTTAGATGTGAGATTTGGTTGAGGACTTTGGGCGTTGTGACGATTCTAGATCATGACGTTCATAGTCGAGTGACGTAGTGATGGATCTGGATCGTGATTTTGATGATCCAGATAGATGGAAAGTTTATCGCTCTTACTTGAATGTTTGAGTTGAGGAAGTTGGGACTGAACTTCTTTTCGAGGTAAATTCTGTATGGTATGTTACTCAGGCGAGTAAGTGTCCGACGGGGTCGGATTTGGTCAGTCTAGATGTGTGGATATTGCGATTGTCTTTCCTATGAAGTCAATCAAACTTATTGTAGTAAATCGTTTGAACATGTAACCGAAAGGTTCGGTTTTGGTGTGTCTCGGTATACGAGAATGAGATTTCGGGTTTTGGAATCAGATTTCTGGATGACGATTCAGGATTTGATTTTGGAACTTGAAAGTGGATTTTCTTTTATGGATTTGGGTTCAGAATGGTCATTCCTGATACTAGTCTACGGAATGATGATTTCAGATTCGGATTTGGAAATGGATAATGGGTCGGCGTTTTTATTTGTCTAGTACTGGATTGGACAGATGGACTCTAGAATAGAAACACGATTGGCTACGACTTAGGTTGTAGTTGTAGTCTGGTTGGTAATGGATGTACGTACCTTGTACGTGTTTCGAGGTACGATACTACGCAGGTTGTGATACCTGGTGACGGTATGTAGGTTATACCAGTAGTACGTTGGTGAACGTATTGGTAGTCGGCTTAGTTCCGATACCATTGGATTAGTTGAGGTCGTGAACTGGTCATTGGTACAATGCATTGGGTCATGGTATTTCTGATGGGTCCAATTACAAACAGGTCGAGTGTTTTATTGGTGGATGTATACTCAAGTTGAGTGTGTTGGTGGTTAGTGTAACCACGGGTGAGTATAGTGTCAGTTTTCGACTAGCGACTGTCAAGTGGTGACGGTTTGTCGAAGGTGTCAATGTGGATCGTTGTGTGAGGTCTAGTGACTCCCAGCGGGAGTATACATCAGGATAGGTTGGTGATTGAGAAAGGAACCTTCGAGTGTTTGTGCCAGTGACTTGGTAGATTTCACAAGTAGTTTCAATTCGGAACGTATGACTACTATTATTCGACGTGGTCGAGCGTAGTCGATACGACTTGGGTGTTAGTGGTACGTCCGGTTGCAGACGAGTTTTACGTTGACTAGTGGGTGTACTAGCGTACACGTGTTGTGGGGTTAAGATTGATTTCCACGAGGTGGTTGTGGAATCAGTATAGTTGGAGTTTCGAGAACGGAACTAATTAAGGAGGGAAGAACGGTTAGATTAGGTCGGTTGGAATTTCGAGGACAAAATTAATTATGGAGGGAAGGTTGTATCGACCCGTCCCAAATTCCTAGATTTGATTAGTGACTAATCACGATTAGTGAGGTTAATCGGTGATTTGTTAGGTGAAATCGGACGAACGATGCGAAATGACCGTTTTGCCCCTAGGCATGAGCAAAACGTTGACTTTTCATTCGGTAATTATGGTTAAAAAGGGGCAAATGTTGACTTTTTGACCAGGAGGTCCGATGGCCGAGGGCCGAGGACCATTACGTAGATCGGGATGTTACGAATTCATAGACAGGCGGCACGCTGAAATCGGACTTCGAACGAGAGAGTTATAGGTCACGGAAGGTCGATTTCACTATGCGTGCATTACGAGGCGAGAACACGTGGCTTATTCTGATTGGGTCAGATATTTTAAGTGGGACCCATGGATGAGTGACAAGTGTCACTCATCCCATTGGTCCAAACCCCTAAATTGTGGATCTAAGCTAATTGATTAGGTCTTATTTTTGTTATTGGTTTTGATTATAGTTCAATATATGTGAGGTTTTTCTTACTAATATTTGTAAGTGTTAAATGCAATCTTCATGTGTCTTACTTTATGAATTTCAGTTATTTTATACATTTTAGTGCTTCATACTTCAATTCAATGTTAAGTGTTTTATCCGCTGTCGGTGCATTTAAAGTAGAATTAAAGAGACTTAATGTTGATCGCTGTCGACGCATTCAGTCAAAAACAAAAGGTGAATCATATTGTAAGTGTTGTCCGCTGTCGGCGCATTTATAGTATTGAAAAATGTATGAAGGTAATTAAGACGATTAAGGTAAAATTTCGTGATTGATTTAATATTTGCAATTATTAGAGTGTTGGTAAGATTTGTGTTTTAAGAAGGTCACTTGTACATAAATTAGAGTAGAAGTAAAATTAGTTTATTTATGCTTTTACTTATTTGCATGATTACAAACCTTTTCAAAACCCCCATTTTCATTCTTTATTCTTTTATTCTTTTATTCTTTTACTCTTTTAATTCTTTAATTCTTTGATTCCTTTTCATTCTTCATTCTTTTATTCTTTTATTCTTTATTCCTTTGATTCCTTTTATTCTTTATTCTTTTATTCTTTTATTCTTTTAATTCTTTTATTCTTTGATTCTTTTAATTCTTTTATTCTTTTATTCTTCTTTCATACTTTTAGTTTATTATTCTTTGATTAATTAATTATTTTATTCTTTAATTAATTAATTCTTTAATTTGTTAATTCTTTGATTATTTAATTCTTTAATTCATTATTCTTTTATTCATCTCCCACTAACACATTATTAATGTTCCCTAATTTCCCCGGTTAAGAACGATCCCTATTTACCAATACTACATCTACACAAAAAGGGTTTAAATTGCACAACACTCGAATTACGTGTTTAATTTGATGCGTAGTTTGGGCGTAGTCAGTATATATGATATATGATATGTGATGTATACAGGTTTTGGGCTGAGTCCCACATGGATTTGGGCAGTGCCCCATATGGTTGGATCTTTATGGTTCCTTCGGTTATGGTTTTGGGCTTAGTTCACACATATGGTTCTTTTGGTTAAATGGTTTTCGAATGCATGCATGCTTTTTAGTAAAGGGTACAAATGTCTTTATGAAAATGTTTTTATAAACTCCTTGTTTTGTCCACTCATAGCATTTAATGTTTTGACTGCCCTTCAGGTTGACAACGGATGCGGACTGTAGCAGAGACCGAGATATCACATACCTCCTCCAGATCCTGGCTTACTCTCAGATAGGCTATGGTTTATAACCTCATGGAGGGTCATTGATCTACGGACATTGACCTGGGTGACCCTGAGACACTTGGGTTTGTGACCCCGGGTAGCACGCACATAGCTTTGGAAACCGTGACAGGATTGGTTGTAAGATTTATATGTATATATGATATATGATATGTGATGTATACAGGTTTTGGGCTGAGTCCCACATGGATTTGGGCAGCGCCCCATATGGTTGGATCTTTATGGTTCCTTCGGTTAGGGTTTTGGGCTTAGTTCCCACACATGGTTCTTTTGGTTAAATGGTTTTCGAATGCATGCATGCTTTTTAGTGAAGGGTACAAATGTCTTTATGAAAATGTTTTTATAAACTCCTTGTTTTGTCCACTCATAGCATTTAATGTTTTGACTGCCCTTCAGGTTGACAACGGATGCGGACTGTAGCAGAGACCGAGATATCACATACCTCCTCCGTATCCTGACCGTTTCAATAATGTTCGGGGCATCAGAAGGTTTAGGTTCAGAATTAAAAATATTTAAAAATACCAGAAAATTACGGGGCTTTGGTGGGAGGTTAATTAAGTAGTTACTAATCTTCTATTACGATTTGGACAGGTTCGGGAGTCCCGGTGACGGTGATTAACGCGGGAGAGCCGTATGGCACACAAATCGAGGCGATAGCTCGGACGGTCTGTGAGTGGACTTTGGTTTTCTAAATTGGTGCATGCATAAATGTTTATTATATGTTTTATTACATGTTTGGTAATTCCATGAGTGCATTGGGATGTGTGGTTACGTATAGGCACGTATTTCGAGGTTTTGGCCCTATACGGTTCCTATACGGATCTGTATTTCTTTATTGGTGTAAATGAAATGGTTTTGGATTTCCAAAAGGATAAACTCGGGTATGAGACCCATTTGGTTTTATCTCGGACATATGACCCTATTGATGACCTACGGGTCCGAGTCGTGGTCGCGGCAGGTGCTTGGTGCACGACGACGGACGACGTGACGCTCGCCTCCGGATTGGGATGTGTTCCTTCCGGAGAGGTCACGATGCACGATTCGTGGTCGAGCAGCTTGGGGAGGCTTGACTTCGGAGTGCTGACGGTTCAAGATAGCGATCGGTGATGAGTGAACCATGATCTTATGGTGGTCGCGGCGGCAGATTCGTTCACGGCGACATACCAGGATTTAGGGCGGTCCTGGATGGATGGTTGCACGCATCACTATGATCAGAGTCGTGACTGACCCTGAGATATCGGGCAGGATGCCCAGCTGATGTCATATGTTCGGGCACGAGACCTAGTTTGTTTATGGTTATGATTTCGGGTCAGGGACCCTTGATGGATTTCCAAGTTCATGGCGGTTTATGGGAACCGGCATGAACCCTGGAAAGGTTATTTTGGATGTTATGGATCATGACGGTTTATAGGAACCGGCATGAACCCTGGTTATGTCATTGTGGTACATGACGGTTCAGGGGAACCGGGCATGAATGTTTGTGTTATGTATATATATGTTCATATACCTTCCTTTACTTCTATTATCTCCTCCGGGGAGGGTCGTTGGCCTGGGTGGACTCCGGAGTAGTCACGGAGCACTGACTGAGAGGGAGTTGCCCCCGCTGGGTGCCTTACTCTCAGGAAGGCTGGTACTATAACCTCGGGTAGGGTCGGTGGTCTATGGACATTGACCTTGACTTTGAGAAGACTTGGGTTTGAGACCCCGGGTAGCAAGCGCGTAGCTTTGGAAACTGTGACAGGATTGGTTGTGTGAATTATATGTATATATATGGATTATGATATGTGATGTGTGGTTACACAGGATTTGAGCGGTGGCTCGTGTATTTGGTTTCAGTATGGTTATGGTTTTGGGCTGAGTCCTTTATTGGTTACTTATGGATTTGGGCAGTGGCCCGTATATTTGATTTCATCATGGTTTTGGGCTTAGTCCCACATATGGTTTCTTTGGTTAAACAGTTTTCGAATGCATGCATGCTTTTTAGTGAAGGGTACAAATGTCTTTATGGAAATATTTTTATAAACTACTTGTTTTGTCCACTCACAGCTTTTAATGTTTTTACTGCCCTTCATGTTGACAGCGGATGTGGACTGTAGCACAGACTGAGATATCACATACCTCCTCCGGATCCTGGCGTACTCTGATAGCCCGGGAGGGCAAAGGTCGGAAATATTCCTTGTCTGACACTTCGTGTCAGACGGGAGTAGGATCATCCCGCGTTAATCCCGGGGGGATTGGGATGGGTCCTGTCATTAGGTCTCTAGCGATGAGTGACCAGAGATGCGTCGGAAGGTTGTACTAGTCGGCTCCATTTTCATCCATGGTAGATCATGGAAGATTGGAGCTACTTTTCGGTTGCTTTGTTTGTTAGAATATGACTAAAATAATCCCTTTTAAGTTCATAAGTGTGAAAACCCAATTATTTCTTTTTACCTTCTTTAATGTTCTTCAAACTCTCTAATCGGGGATCAAATCTAACATCGGAAGGAGATGGTGTTTTAGGTTGATGGGTTGTTAGGTATTGATCATAAATTCATGAGAAACCTAGATTGCCATCAAACCTAGATTGAGATTAGGATTTGAGATTGGATTTTATTAGATGGAGAAGGAAGAAGATGATTGACACGACCCATCCGAATCCCCCCGGGATTAACACGGGATGTGTCATGATTCCGTCCGACACGAAGTGTCAGACAAGGGATAATTCAAACCTTTAGCTCGACTAGCTTCCAGAGCGCTTTAGGATCCGGTGGAGGAGTGTGATGTCTCGGTCTCTGCTACAATCCGCATCCGTGATCAACCTGAAGGACATTAAAAATAACGAAAACTATGAGTGGACGAAAAACAAGGAGTTCGTAAAAATTGCCCTTCACTAAAAAGTATACATTCATTCAAAAACCATTTATCAACCCACATATTCAAATAACCATTAATGGGGTCTCAGCCCCAAGATCCGTAAATTCAAGTCATACGGGCCCCTGCCCAAAACTATTTACAGAAATCCATAATTCATTTCAACCATATGTGGGGACTCAGCCCAAAACCGTAAATCCGAATATGTGGGTCATTGTCCAATTCCATTTAATATTCAGAAAACACAATTTCACAAATCCAAGAAATCATGTTCACCAATATCATATAACCAACCCTATCACGGTTTCCAAATCTACCCGCGTGTTACCTGGGGTCTCAAATCCCAAGTCTCCCCAGGGTCCACCTAGGTCAATGTCCTCAGATCATTGACCCTCCCTAGGGGTTATAATCAATAAGCCTTCCTGAGAGTAAGGTACCCAACGTGGGCGACTCCACTCAATTAGTGCTGCGTGACTACTCCTGAGTCCACCCAGGCTATCGACCCTCCCCGGAGGAGACAATCCATAATATAAAGGATTGTATATGAAAAACCATTTTGTAATCAATCTCAAAACCTTTCAAACTTTCAAATGATCCATACCCGGTCCCGATAAAAAGTCATGAATCCAGAAAAACCTTTTAAACCTTTTAAAGGATCCATGCCCGGTCCCCATAAACCGTCATGAAACCAGAAATCCATTTATGGGTCCCCGACCCGAAATAACAAACGTAAATCATAACTGGGCCCTAAGCCCAAATTCGTAAACCAACTTGGCCTCGTGCCAGATTTCCTAAACCAACTGGACCTCATGCCCGATTTCGTAAACCAACTAGGCCTCAAGCCCCATTCGTAAACCAACTGGGCCTTGTGACCGATTCATAAACCAACTGGGCCTTCAGCCCGATGCCTTATTAAATCAAATGGACTCTAAGTCTGAGAGTTCGTAATTCAAATGGGTCTCATGCCCGATTCCATATTTCCAAATCCGAAATCAATTCACGAACTAATTGGGTCACTGGCCCGATAACGTAACTAATTGGACTTCAAGTCCGGGGGTTTCCAAAATAAATGGGTCTCGTGCCCGAGTTCACATTTTCAAATCCAAAACCATTTCATTAAACCATTATCAAAACCATAAGCACGTATAACCATAGCGTAAAACCATAAACCTCGATATATGTGCAAGTACATAAATTGCCTCGAAATACGCGAAATCATGTAAATCACCAATCCATAATCATCATGATAGAAATCATATCCATAAAACATATAAAATATTTATGCATGCATCACAGTTTAGAAATCAAGGTCCATTCAGAGACCATCCTACGATGCCAATTCGATTTGCGTGCCGTAAGCCTCCTCAGGCTAATCACTGTCATCGGGACTCCTAAACCTGTCCAAAACATACGAAAGGTTTACTAACTACTTCATTAACCTCTCATTGAAGTCCCGTAATTTTCCCTAATTTTTAACTATTTTTAAACTCGATCTTAAACCTTCCGATATGCCGAACTATATCGAGATGATATCCGATCGACACGAAACCAATCTCAAAATGTTTGTTACATCGAATAGATTAAAAGTCGTGTTGAACACATTCCCAAACTACCCTCCACGCACCGAAACAGTGTCACCCTTAATCTTGGTTGAACCGGGTTCGCCTGGTTTCGACCGGACCGGACCGGTCTGGACCGGCGTGACCGGTCCCGTGCTCTATCTCTCTCATTTTTTTTTATCCTTTTTCCATCCTTTCAGTTCCTATAGGTTGCTAATAATATTCCCTATTGATCTATGACTTCAAAACATGTGAAAAACTATTAAAAACTTACCTCCCATGATCAAACAGTGAGCTTGACCTTCAAGCTCAGTTTCTAGTCCTTCTAGTCAACCATTTTCTTTCGAAAATGATCCCCACAGAGTCCTTCTTGTCCCTAGGTCGTGTTAGAATCAAAAGAAACTCAAAACAACAGCCAAAACTCGACTTCCAATTTTTGAAAACAACGGGTTCTCGGTCCGACATTCCTTCGCCTTGGACCGCCGTGTCGCATCGTCCCTTAGTCCCTCTGGTCACTCCCTCACTCACGGTCTCTCACACGAACACAACGATGGATGTGGTGGTGAGGTGATATGTGTGTTGTGTGTGTTTGTTTGTTTAGAGAGCAGCAAAGGTGGTGTTCGGGTTAGGGAATGAAAAATGAAAGAAGATGATAGATGATGATGATAATTAGCTGAGAGAGAGATATGGACGGTGGAGATGAGAGGAAGGGATAGAGATGGATGGTGGAGATGAGAAGTGGGTGAAACAATTATAAAATAATTAGGATAATAATATTTTCATTAATTAGATCCATTTTTTAGGGAAGCCACCAATAGGATGAGTGACACTTGTCACTCATCCAAGGGTCCCACACAAATATCTGCCCAATTAGATTTAATTAATATTTTAATCGGATCCCGAGACGTAAATCCCCGATTTCACTCCCGTGATCATAACTTTTTCTTCGACATCCGATTTCGACGTGCCGCCTGTCTACGGACTCGTGACGTCCCGATCTACGTCACGGTCATCGGTCCTCGTACGTTTGGCTTCCTGAGTCAAAAGTCAATATTTTACCCACAACCAAGGGTAAAACGGTCATTTTGCATCGTTTGTCCGATTTCGCTCAACAAATCACCTTTTAAACTCACTAATCCTTCATTAGTCACTAATCTAATCCCGAAATTTAGAACCAGTCGTTACAACCTTCCCCCCTTAAATAATTTCGTCCTCGAAATTCCAACTATCCCGATTCTACAACCAAACGGTGGAAATCCAAACATGTCCCACTACTCGGGCACTCTCGTGTAATCGTACACGTCCAATATAACCACACTTTGACTAGTAAGTCTCACTTGAGACACAATAACGGTGTCTCGCCAGTCACTCACTCTGACAGATCAGTGGTACTAAGTTAAGGTCAGATCATTTTCAGTCTATCACTCTGACACGTTCCAACCTACAACCGTCAGGCTGAAAGTACGTACTCCCACTATGGCTATCACCTCCAAGCCGACATCCAGGTCAGCATCCGATCAGACAAATCCTATAGATCCTGCCATTATGCCGACACATCCCACACTGTCACCACTTGACATTCGCTAGTCAAAAACTAACACTATACTTACTTGTGGTTACACTAACCACCAACTCACTCAACCTGAGTACACATTTACCAACATCTCACTCGACCTATGTGTAACTGGACCCATCAGAAACACCCTGACCTAGTGCACAGTATCCAATGTCCAGTTCACGTCCTCAACTAATCCAATGGTATCAGGACAAAGCCGACTACCAACACGCTCACCAATGTACCCCAGGTATATCCCATATATCATCACCAAGCACCACAAGTCTGTCCCGTATTATTCCTCCAACAACGTACAGGGTACGTACATCCATCCACCAACCAGCCTACAACCTAGATCGTAGCCAAACAAGTTTCAATTTTGGAGTCCATCTGTCTAATCCAGTACTAGACAGATCGAAAACTCCAACCCATCATCCATCGAGTCCCATGGTCACCCGACCAGACTCAATACGTCTACTCCTAATCACGTAATCCCACACGTACCAATCCGACTCACGTCTACCAAGGCGTACCCATTCATGCCAAATGGCCATCCAAACTCACCCATGTCTACCGAGACACACCAACTCCGAACCTATCAGTTACCTGCTTATTCGATTAAAATATTACATTTGATTGACTTCATAGGGAAGCCAATCCCACCATCCACACATCTAAGGCTGACCAAATTCGACCCTTTTGGACACTTACTCGCTTGATTAATATACCATACAAGATTTACCTTGAAAAGAAGTTTAGTCCCAACATTCCCATATCCAAATATCCAAGACAGGGCAATAAACTCTCCACCTGACCTGATCATCAAGATCACGATCCAGATCCATCCCTACGTCACCCTACCATTAACATCACGATCCTAAATCGTCACAATGCCCAATGTCCATAACATCACAATCCCGATTCACCTAGGATCCACACATGCTCACTCAGCTAACAATCCACCTGAAATCTGATCGTAGGGTCTTACACCCTCTTGAATCCTTCGTCAGTTACATCACCCTCAACCAATTCCCATATCTAAATAGACCAGTCAACGACAAGATACGTCGAGACTATAGGTCCTCTCCAAGTACCTCATATCAATCCTTGTCATCCCACCTAGGGAAAACCAAGGATGATCCAAGACGATGACATAAAAATTCATCCTACGTGAGTGCGAGCACAAATCCACTGCACTCACCACACCATGTAACCCAACATCGTCTGCCACTAAGCAAAAAATGAGAAATCTTATTCACCTCACTTCGAAATACCCAACTCCTCCTAATGACCCAAAACAAATTGCAGGTCCACCCACCAATACATGATCAACGTACTGGTGACAACAACCATCGTCTGGTATGGCAGAACATAAGAAGTCACCCTAAATGACTTCGAAATACCCATTACAATTGCAGAATCAATGTAATGACCCGTCCTGAATATCGGGATTGAATATTAATTAATTATGGTTTAGAATGACTAATCGAGGATTAGTTGAGTGAAATCGGACGAAACGTGCAAAATGACCGTTTTGCCCCTGGCGTGGGCAAAATGTTGACTTTTAGTTTGGGCGGTCAAACGGACTTTGACCAATGACTGTGACGTAGTTCGGGACGTCACGAGTTCATAGACAGGTGGCACGTTCGATTCCGACATTCGAGGTGAAAGTTATGGCGTTCGACAGTTGAGGGGTATTTTGGTAATTTGGCATGTTAGGGGCCAAATGTTAACTTTTTGATCGGGAGGTCCGATGGACGAGGGCCAAGGACCGTTACGTAGGTCTCTTCGATACGAATCCAACGACAGGCGGCATGCCGAAATCGGAGATTCGACGACAAAGTTATGGTCACGGAATCGAGCTCGATTAACCGAACGAACCGAGATTAAAATAATATTTTAATATGAACAGTACCCGGTGACTGAACACACTTGGATGAGTGACAAGTGTCACTCATCCCTTAAAATCAGGGATTAAACATTGATCCATGTTTTGGGGGAGACCAAATGATGATGTTTTATTATTTTTAATTAATTAATTATCCTTTTATTTTCCATTAATTCTCTTCTGTTTTCTTACCCGTGTGCAAGCATAACATAGAGATTGAGAGAGTCTGAAATTGCCCTCCAATTCTCTTCCATTTCTGAACCAAAGTGTGAGCAATTGAGAGTGAATTGAACTGGGAAAAACGAGGGATTGACTGAAAGCTGAGGACTGGGATTTCGGGTTTTAGAAAATTTGGAGGGAAAATCAAATTGGAAGAATTGAGCTGTGATGATCGAATTGGAGCTTGGAAATAGCTTCCTGAGGTTGAGACGAGTGGAACCAGATAAAAAACGAGATGAATTGAGGCTCTTTTGGCTCTGAACGGGTTTGGTAACAGTGAGAGATGTCGAGCTTGAGTCGTGGCGTTTGAGCCATGAATTGATTCAATTGAGTTGGGGAAAATGCTTACTTGAGTCCCTTGAAGCTTCTGGTTGAATCAATTTAAGGAAATCGTGTGACAGTGAAGGTTTTCGAATGATGAACAATGGCCGGATGTCCTTCGAATGATCGACTTTGATCGTGAGGATTGAGGTAAGTTTTCTTGTAATTGACGTTACAGAACTGTAATTAGACTTGATTCGAAACTGACTGAATGTTCAATTGATGGAAACAATGTCGAATTGGTAGGAAATTAACCGGGTCGCCTCGCGGGTTAAATGGCCCGTTTTAGAGACAAACGGGTGAGGACGAGGGTACTGTAGCTGGCGCGTGGGTTTCACGCGCAGCCACTCACGGCGGCGCGTGGGGGCGCGTCCGGCCTAGTCTCAAGGTGAGGTCAACATGACTTTTGATCCTCTCATTTTAACGAACATTTTGACACTGGTTTCGATGAAATCGGATACTGTTTCGATAATGTTCCGCGTATCCGAAGTTTTGTTTTACGTTAAAAATACGTATTTAAATTCCGGAAAAATTGGGGGAAATTATATGTTGTATTTTGAGATGTTAGTAACCCTCTATAATGATTTTGGACAGGAGTTGTGATTTTCAGATTTTACGGAAAAACGTGCAGCTCGGAAACGGACCGTTTTGGACAGTGTGTGTGAGTGGACTTTGTTTTCTAACCGTGATGCATGCATATATGATTTAAATGCCTTATTATATGATTTTATATGCTTGGGCATGATTTATGTTTCAATCCGGTAATTTCTCGGTTTTATGATTATTATATTATTATTTTTGGGCGATTTTCGAGAAATTACGAAATTTGATGAAAATGATGTTTGGACTTGGTTTATGAGTCCGGGATTGAAATTGATTGAAAATAATGGTTGGACTCGGATTATTGAGTCATGGATTGAAAAATGATGTGGCGACTCGGGAATGAGTCAATGGTCAATTTTTTGGATTTACGTGAAAATGGCAACGGAGGTTGCAACGCATGGATTTGCGTGATAATGTTATTTTGGGCATGAGAACCCAAGTGAATAGTGATTTTGACTCGGATTTGGAGTCACTTGTGAAATTGTAAAATTAATGATTTATTGGGATTTTATGATTGTTTTAATCAATCTTTCGGGCACGTTTTACGAGGAACGTGTAAATGATGTTTTGGGCTAGGCCCGGAGTCTAAATGATTTCTAAAATGATGTTTTGACTTAGTTGGTAAGTCAATGATGATTTCTGGATTATTTTATTGTTCTAAAAGGTGATTTTAAAGAAATACGTGTAAATGGTGTTTTGGGCTTTGAGACCTAGTCACGGATGATCTTGACTTGGTATGAAGTCAAGATTTGATTGAAATGTTTTGGGATGTAATTCCCTGGATGGTTTTCATTGTGATTGTGATATTCCCAGACGGTCGGTGCTTGGGGGGATTACCCAGACGACCGGAGCTTGGGGGATGTGATTGTAGGATCGGGAGTTGATCCTATGGTAGTCAGCGTCTCGGATGAGACTGAGCCTGGATGTACCACTCGGAGGTGTCTGAACCTGGGGATGTGTTCGCCCAGAGGTGACTGAGCCCGAGGGGGTTGAGCCCAGAGGTGTCTGTTCCCGAGAGAGTGACTGGATATTGGCCTACGCGTAGTGCAGCACTTGTGAGTAGTGCAGTTTGATTGATTGTGCAGTTTTGAGTAGTGCAGTTTGATTGATTGTGCACTTGTGAGTAGTGCGGATGTGATTTGTGATATTTTGTGCACTTGTGAATAGTGCGGATTGATTGGATTGATATATTTATTGTGCACTGGTGATTAGTGCTGATTGATGTTGTTGTGATGACGTACTGGTATTGAGTACGGGTTTTTGGTCTTGGTGGCCAGGTGATTATGGTTTCACATGTTTTGGCCTGAGAGCCGGGAATTGATGTTTTATAACATGAACTGATTTGATGAACATGAGTTTTTATGGACCATGGGAAAACGTGTTTTGATTTTATCGGTCCACTGTTCATACTTGAATGATTTCATACTATTACTCATGTGTTACGATATGCATGCAAGTTTGTGAAAACTGGAGGGTAAGATTATATTTTGGCAAATGTTTTTATAAGAGTTCATTTTTGTCCACTCACACCTTTTCTGTTTTGTGACCTTCCAGACCGTGGTACGACGTTCGGGACTGATCGTGAGGCAGTGGCAGCAGCAGAAATCCGCGCAAACATCCCTTGTCTGGCAAGCACTGAAGGGTAGCTGCGGACCTTTAGTTGACTTGTCAGACGGGAGCAGGACCGGGTACGGTTTTGGCCGTCCAGTTAGGACGGGTCCTGTCAATCAAGCACTCCCCTCGTCGCCTCAATAACAACCTCTCTCGATTCCGAAGATCAAACCATGTTGAAACTAACACACTCGAACATCAACCACGTGTCCGTAACCAGTCTAATTCACTATCAAGTTCTCCTATCGGCTTATACCGTTTATGTACATCTAAAAGAATGTGGACCATTACTACTCGATCCTCACGTCTCAATCCCTGCTGGATCCCGTCCAGTCCAATCCTATCCTTGATCCACTGCTGGATCCCAAGTACCGAACACATGCCCACCTCGATGGAGTCACATCCCGACTCGTGACTCATCGTCATCACAATCACCGGCACCAGCACCAGCACTAGTACCAGCACCAGCACCAACACCAGCACCAACACCAGCACCAGCACCAGCACCAGTACCCAGTGTGTGAATCAGACAATCTTGGATCTTTTCTCAAACCGAGCAACGACCCCGCACCTCGGCTCAAGTTGGAGAAACTCTGCCTCCCTCGCACCCAACAACTCTGGGTACACTCACCTTAACAATCCCTACAAGAAAAGGAAACGTTCCTCGAACGTCCCCCAATTCACAACAACCACAACTACAACCACTCTCGATAGTAGTGCCTACCACAACTCGTGCAGATCCAACCACCAGACACCACTATCCACACTCCATATCCAACGGAATCAACCGCCTGTACTAACTACTCCGTGTCCCCACTCTGGGATTCCATCGACAAGTACCAACCCTGGTAACCTGTCCAACCAATCTCTAACCAATCTTAACTCGACTCAACCAACTAGGTCTAACCGATTAATACAACCTCGACTACAGAGTGCAGTCCCATCACCAAAGCTGACATAACATGACCAACCGACGGTCTCGGCTCCGAAAAGTTGCTAGAAGCAAACCACTCGCTGACTTACATTTCTGAACCATACAAAAACCACTAGGGTTTCCTCCAAGGCCATAAACTAACTCCGTTGTACACATATCCTCTAACCCATCAATCACCACTAACCATCCATCATGATTTAGGGTTCCCCAATCACACCCTAGGGTTTCTCTGAACCCAACTTTCCTCAGCAGTATAATCCAAAATCGGATCGACCCCGTGATCCTGACATCGCATGGACATCAATCCTATCCTACCATCAGCTCAACTACCCGAACCGGGCTGCTCCTTGCAACACAATTCACAACTCTGAATGACCTGGCCATCTAATGGTCACAACTCCATACTATCAGCATAATTGATCCTACAACATGGTGAAAGACAATCCCAACCTAACCGTCCCACAGTCAAAACTCTAAAGTACTATTGCATTCCTCCCTCCGTAAGGTCCCACACTGCCAAACCACAATAGAACCATGACATACTCAAGCATCAAGTGCCGAACCAACTATCCACGATTCAATCTTACTAACTATTATACTAGCATCCCAACTATCAGGTTGATAGTGAACTGTAGCCCATAGAGACATCACATCCTCGACCTACGTGTACCATAAGAGCAAACCTGCTCTGATACCACTTGACACGACCCATCTCAATCCCCCCGGGATTAACACGGGATGTGTCATGATCCCGTCTGACAAGAAGTGTCAGACAAGCGATAATTCAAACCTTTAGCCAGACCAGCTTCCAGAGCGCTCCAGGATACGGTGGAGGAGTGTGATGTCTCGGTCTCTGCTACAATCCGCATCCGTGATCAAATTGAAGGGCATTAAAAACAACGAAAACTGTGAGTGGATGAAAAAAAAGGAGTTCATAAAAACACATTTATCTCAAAAAGACGTTTATGCCCTTCACTAAAAAGCATGCATGCATTCGAAAATCATTTATCAAACCACATATTCGAATAACCATTAATAAGGTCTCAGTCCCAAGATCTATAAATTCAAGTCATATGGGCCGCTGCCCAAAACTATTTACACAAATCCATAATTCATTTAAACCATATGTGGGGACTCAGCCCAAAACCATAAATCCGAATATGTGGGTCATTTCCCAATTCCGTTTAATATTCATAAAACAAAATTTCACAAATCCAAGAAATCATATTCACCAATATCATATAACCAATCCTATCACGGTTTCCAAAGCTACGCGCGTGCTACCCGGGGTCTCAAATCCCAAGTCTCCCCAGGGTCCGACAAGTCAATGTTCGCTGATCATTGACCCTCCCTAGGGGTAATAATCCATAAGCTTTCCTAAGAGTAAGGTACCTAACGAGGGAGACTCTACTCAGTTCGTGCTCCGTGACTACTCCCGGGTCCACCCATGTCAGGGCCCACCCCTAATCCCCCGGGATTAAGGGCTAAACCACGCTCCCGTCTGACTTATGCATGACACCAGGGCCGAACGGACGTCCAACCTTCGTGTGACACGTAAGTCAGACAAGGGAGTTCCGAACCGAATGTCTCAATATCTTACAACTTCCCAGAGTGCGCAGAGTCTACTGTGGATCGTGCGTGTGATGTCTCCATCTCTCTCGACCAACAGCCCGCGCCGCAACAACCTGGAGGGTATCGAAAACTCAAAAAGACTGTGAGTGGACAAAAATAAAGTATAAGTTCAAAAACAGTTATCAGAAAACACATACATTTATACCCTCCGTTTTAAAAACCAATGCATGCATATCATAGCATAAAACCATGTACGAAAACCAAACCAATTTTCCTTTTTCTCAAATCCCGGGCCTCAGCCCAAAACCATCGAAAACCATTTCACCCGGGCCACTGCCCAAAACATCGGAAAAACCATTATCATCAATTGACAGGACCCATCCCAATCCCCCCCGGGATTAGTGCGGGATGACCCTGCTCCCGTCTGACATGAAGTGTCAGACAAAGGATATTTTCGTCCTTTGCCCTCCCGGGCTATCAGAGTACGCCAGGATCCGGAGGAGGCATGTGATATCTCGGTCCCTGCTACAGTCCACATCCGATGTCAACCTGAAGGGCAGTCAAAACATTAAAAACTGTGAGTGGACAAAACAAAGAGTTTATAAAAACATTTAATAAGGAAGACATTTGTACCCTCCACTAAAAAGCATGCATGCATTCGAAAACCATTTATCCAAAACAACCATATGTGGGACTAAGCCCAAAGCAGATATAAACTAAGGTCGAAAGGACCACAATAAAAACGACCATACGGGCCACTGCCCAAATCCTGTGCACACCTGTACACACCACATATCATATATCATATATCCATCACATACATATATATAAGTCACACAACCAATCGTGTCACGGTATCCAAAGCCACGCGCGCGCTACCCGGGTCTCAATCCGAGTCATCTCGAGGTCAAGGTCAATGTCCGCAGACCACTGACCCTACCGAGGTAATAGTAACCATAGCCTTCCTGAGAGTAAGGAACCCAACTGGGGGGTGACTCCACTCAGTCGGTGCTCCGTGACTACTCCGGGGTCCACCCAGGCCAACGACCCTCCCCGGAGGAGATAATAGAAGTAAAGGAAGGTAGACGAACATATATACACATAACATAAACATTCATGACTGGTTCCCCCTGAACCGTCATGATCCATAATATCCATAATCAGGTAACATGCCGGTTCCCATAAATAGTCATGTACCGTAATAACCAACAAGGGTTCATGCCGGTTCCCATAAACCGTCATGAACCATAATACCATAACAAGGGTTCATACCGGTTCCCATAAACCGTCATGAACCTGGGACTCCATTTAAGGTTCCCTGACCTGAAATCATAAACCGTAAAGTGACTAGGTATCGTGCCCGAACATAGGACATCAGTTGGGCACCGTGCCCGATATCTGAGGTCATATGCCCGAGACAAAACCAAATGGGTCTCATACCTGAGTTTATCCTTTTGAAATCCAAATCCAGTTCATTTAAATCAATAAAGACATACAGACCCGTATAAGCACCGTATAAGGCCGAAACCTCGAAATACGTGCTTATACGTAACCACATACAAATGCACCCATGGCATCATCAAACAAGTAATAAAACATATAATAAACATTTATGCATGCACCAATTTATAAACATTATTTTATATTATTTTATACTCTTTATACTTGATTTTTATTATTAAATTAATAAAAAATGGGAGAAAATAATATATTTTGTGGCATTTTTGCAGAAATAAATAAAGCATGAAATTCTGAGCATTTCAGCGAAAGAATCATCCCAATTGGAATTTTAACGAAAAATATATGACTAAAAGAAGGAAGGCCACTGAAATTTGCTTGGAATTTTGGTGGGAAGTTGCTGAAATCTAGAAGTCCAAGCCAAAAACCAGCAGCCCTATTTCCTCATTTTCAACCATTTTGGCTGATTTTTCAAACATTTTTTTTCCCCAAAATCAGCATCTTTTCCCCAAAAATCATCAAATCTCATCATTTCCATCACTTCTTCATTTATTATTTTATTGTTATTTTTATATTTTAATTTTTTACTTTTATTTAAACAATTTTGGCACTCCCTCTATAAATTGGGAGGCCATTTCATGTATTTGGAGTCCCCCCATTAGTCCCATTTTCCATTTCTTCTATTTTTCTTAGTTTTTAGTTCTTGGTTTAGTTCTTTTGTTTCTATCTTTTGAGAGACATTTTTGGGGACCATTTTAAATTCTTGTAGATTTTCTTATTAATTAGTTTTTTTTTAATTCTTGTTCTTAATTTATGTTACTTTTATTTTTCTTAATTTCATTTCTTCTTTACTTTGTTCATGTGCTATTTCTTTGAGATCTCTTAAACACATTTTTATGCTTTCCTTAAGAAATACCTAGGCCAAGTAATTCTAAGGAAATTCAAGAGTTTTAAGACCGAATTTCTCATATTTCTTTTTCCATCTTCACAAGTTTCCTGCCGCTGTTCGGTGATTTTTGTGAAAATCCGTACTTTTCTATTAAATTCTTGTTATTGTTATTGGTTTTACTTATAATTCAATATATGTGTTGGTATTTTTTTTCTAACATTTGTAAGTAAGAATGCAATCTCCATGTGTTTTACTTTTTAATTTCTTTTATTTAATATGTTTTAGTGCTTAAACTTCAATTCGAAGCTAAATGTTGATTTGTTGTTCGGGGAATTTAGAAAAGAGTTGAAGAGATTTAATGTTTGATCGTTGTTCGGCGCATTAAATCACTAACTTAAGGTGAATCATAGTGTAAGTTTTAATCCTTTATTCGGTGCATTTATAATATGAAAAATGTATGCATGTATTTGAGATGATTAAGGTAGGATTCGTGATTGGTTTAATATGAGCATGATGTTAGAGTGTTGGTAAAAATATGTGTTTGAAGAAAGTTCACTAGTACAAAAGTTAAAATAGAAGTAGAATTAAGTATTTAATTATTTTTACTTGTTTTCTTTATTTTATATTTACAACCCTTTCAAAGCCCCCATATAATTTTTTATTCTTTTATTCTTTTATTCTTTTATTATTTTATTCTTTATTCTTTAATTCTTTAATTCTGTATTCTGTATTCTTTATTCTTTTTTTCCCTTTATTCTTTAATTAATTAATTCTTTGATTAATTAATTATTTAATTCGTTAATTTATTCATTATTCTTCTCACTAACATATTATTAATGTTCCCTAATTTTCTTGGTTAAGGACGATCCCTATTTACCAATACTACATCTACACAAAAAGGGTTTAAATTGCATAATACTTGAATTTTAAATGTAGTTTGGGCTTTGTCACCCACGGCAGCCCAGTCATCACTCGGCCACCAATCACTCACTCACAGCCTCATTCTCAGTCTCTCCAGGTCAACAATCGAACCAACATGGGAAGGGGATGATGGGGTGGTCATGGTTTCGGGTTTTGGTGGAATGAAACAAACAAAGAGGGTGATATGTATGAATGATGGGAAGGGGCAATGGATGAGTGACACTTGTCACTCATCCATTGGGCCTGTTCAAAAGATCTGGGCCCACTTAGGACAAAAGTCCCCTTTTTGCCTCGTAAAACATGTCGCCGTAAATAGTTCCTCGGAACTTTCGTGAACCGTAACTTTTTCGCCGAACGTCGGATTTCGACGTGCCGCCTATCTACGGACTCATATCGACTCGATCTACATGATGGTCTTTGGCCTTCGGCCATCGGACCTCCTAGGTCAAAAGTCAACTTTTCGCCCTCGTTTAGGGGCAAAATCGTAATTTCACCCTGAACGTCCGTTAATCCTCGTTTAATCCCCGATTAGCCTTGCTAATCCGTCATTAAGTCTTAATAAATCCCGAAGATCGGGACGGATCGTCACATTCACTGTCTAGTTCAGAAAGTATTTTTAGTAATAAGCCAAATCATTTCCTATAGGCTAATTGAGTAATACTATACTAGAAAGTATATGATTGAGATCCAAAACCAAAACACCCAGACTAACTAAGGGTTATGGCTTGCGGGTTGGTACCATTTTCTTCCCAATTTTTTTTATTTCATTCATACTTGAATTATTCACCACATATAGATCTTTATTTGCATGGTTATGACTTGTGTTACGTCTGATAATGCTATTCTAGCAAACTTTGTCATCATTGTTTCCCTGCGAAAGGAAGGAACAAAATGTGGGGATTCAAAGGTTTTGATTTTTTTAGTTATTACTAAGCATAAAAGCATAGGTTTTTTTAATTATTCACTTTAAAAATTTTCTTGTATATTCATGTATATGGTTACGAAGGTTTTTAAATATCTATTTTTGAAATTATGTAGGAGGCATCAGTCACTTTCAAAACTAGAATTGTGTGGGAGGTATCCATCACTTTCACGATTCCATAAAATTTTGACGCAAAACCGAAACTATACTGAACTTAATCTGTATGGTAAGATCTGGTTTCACTTTCAAAATATGGAACACCAAACCGTACCCAATCAGTTAAATTAAACGGTATAGTTCTGGTATTGACCAATTTCGTATCATACTGAACCATTGTCACACCTAGTAAAGACTTCAAGGTGGCCCAAAAGCTGAAATCAATCATCAGTTTACCTCTTCAATCTTTTTCTAACCTCGATTTATAATTGAAGTTATACTTATAATTAAAATTGCTAAAAAATTAATTTATGAACTCTTTAATCTTTTTCTATTCTTCTAACAAAATAAATTCTTTTTCCATAGTCCATTTTTTATATATTAAAGTCTCGTTTAATTTTTTTTCATCACTTAAAAAAAAGGTCTCATTTAACATGAATCATTGTATTCAATATTTCAAACAGTTAAATTAATTTATCAATTAGATAGAAAAATCCCTTACATGTTTAATAAGCGGCATTATAATGGCAATTAAGATATTTTTTAGGGAATGTTAACTTATAAAGCATCTAATTTTTTTTAGAAATGAAATATGCATTGGCATTTGTAATTTATGCGAGATTATAAGTTGCAGTTGTTGGAGTCTAGTTATCATGTATTATGTGACGACCCGTAAATTCGAAAAAAATGGAGATTTTGGAAAATTCAAAGAAAATGACGATTTTGCCCTTAGAATTGGGGCGAACGGTTGAATTTTGGTTCGAGGGGTCAAACTGACTTTGATCAATGACTGCGAC
This sequence comes from Prinsepia uniflora, assembly GCA_032719365.1. Taxonomy (NCBI): domain Eukaryota; kingdom Viridiplantae; phylum Streptophyta; class Magnoliopsida; order Rosales; family Rosaceae; genus Prinsepia; species Prinsepia uniflora. The sequence continues at coordinate 67,221,505 of CM064861.1, read as the reverse complement.
GTAGTTCGGGACGTCACGAGTTCATAGACAGGTGACATGTCCGATTCCGACGTTCGAGGAGAAATTTATGATGTTCAGAAGTTCAAGGGTAATTTGGTAACAAATTTGTTTACTTTTTAAACAACATGGACTTTTCACTTAATTCGAAGACCGTTGGGTAGGCCTCGAGACGCTAATTCCGTAGACAGGCGGTATGCGTCAATCGGAGTTCGGATGTAAAAAATATGGGTATGAGATGGTGAAGGGCAATTTGGTTAGTTTACAAAGGAGGGGTAAAATGGTCAATTGGCAGGCGCAGGCCGATTATTAGCTGATGCAGCCTCAGTTTGTTCCTAGAGTGACACTTGTCACTTACGAATGAGGATTAGTGGCAATTGTTGCCGCTTGAATTTACAAACGGTGATAAACCATATGCATCCATAATTGTGGAGAGGTGTGATCAATTAAATCCAGGGGATTGATTTTGAGAGGATAGAATTGATCATAAGTGAAAAACAAAGAGAAACGAGCGGGAATGAGGGAAGAAAAGAGAGAAGTAGCTGTACGAACCCGAAACCCAACTGTTTGAAATTCAAATCTCCCAAAAATAGAATTTGAGTTTGTAGGCCATGATGATGCAAATTGAGGTTTAATTGAGTCTTCTGGGATCAAGTTAAGTCGTACTAGTGCAAAAACGAAAGAAATTGGCATCCTGTTGCCTATGAACGGACATGGCGGGATGTGAAGAGATTCGAAGGTTGGGTGTGTAGTTGGAGGGAGTTACAGTTGCAATTGAGGTTGGAAACACGTTTATAAGATTACCATGAAGCTTTCTGATAAATTAATTGGAAGAAAACAGATGAAATAGAGTGAAATTGGAGGATGAACATTACGATTATGTTCTTCGAAAAGTCGAGTTCGATTTGAAGGATTGAGGTAAATATTGGTGTAATTTAAATCACAGACTTCTAATTAAGGATTAAACGATGATGTTAGATGGTTGAATTGAAAGAAATGATGCATAATTGATGGGTATTGAGTCGGGTTCACACAAGGGTTGCAGACCGTTTGACAGAGGAAACGGGTTGGAACGATGAACAATAACCTGTACTGTAGCTGGCGCGTGGACTTCACGCGCAGCCACTCACGGGGGCGCGTGAGACCGAATCTCGAGGTGAGTTCAACATGAAACTTGCTCCTTTTAATGTAACGAATATTTTGGCACTAGTTTCGAGGAAATTAGATATCGTTTCGATAGTGTTCAGTGTATCCGAAGTTTTCGTATAAGTTTAAAATACGTATTTAAATCCTGAAAAAAAATTGGAAAAATTTATATGAGGTATATTGAAGTGTTAGTGACCCTCGATATTTATTTTGAATAGGAATTATGATTTCCAAAATTTACTGAAAAACGTGCAGCTCGGAAGCGAGCTGTTTGGACGGTGTGTTAGTGGACTTTGTTTTCTACATTTCAATGCATGCATAAGTGTTTTCTATGCTTTCTATTGATGTTTCTATGATTATGATTATGGTTTATGGTAATTTCGATTTCCGTATTTACACGTATTTCGATATGCAATACGTAATTGCACGTATTTCAAGAATATCGTTTATGCTATACTTTGATGATAGTTTGATGGATGATTTTATATGGTTTATACATATTATGTTTTGATAATGTTTTGATCATGATTTGTGAGTATGATTTGGGATTTGAACGTGAAATTCAGCGATAAGTCCCATTTCTATCAATTATAATTTCAGATTTAGTTTTGGAAATTGGATTACGATGGATTCTGGATTTGCTATGAATTACACGTGGTTTTGGGTTTAAAGACCCGATACTATTGCTGGATCTGGTTTTGGGTTTTAAAGACCCGGTTAATTACGGGGAAGGGCCCTTGATTGATATGTTTTGAGTTTAAAGACTCAGTTATTGTGATATCCCCTGAGACCTATTGATTGTGTTTTGAGTTTAAAGACTCGTTGATATCCTAGGAAGGCCTGATATATTTGAGTTTAAAGACTCGGTGATTGAGATCCAGCAAACTGATTGACTTGTGATTTACTGTTGATTTCCGATGTTTCAGATGTGTTGGGCAATGGCCTGGTTTATATGGCTTTATGGATTTTTGGGCTATGTTCTCGTACATGGATTTTGATTCATGATTTTGGGCCGAGGCCCCGTATTTATGGTTCCGGGCTAAGGCCCGAGGTTTTAGAAAAGGAAATGATTTTGGTTTTCATACACGGTTTTCTTATATTGGAAATGAAATGGATTATGAAATGATTTTCGAATGCATGCATTGGTTTTACGTGGAGGGGTAGAAATGTCTTTTCTGTAGCATGTTTTATAAGTGATTTATTTTTGTCCACTCACACCTTTTGTGTTTTTATTGACCCTCCAGGTCGTAGCGCGATGATTGAGGCCGATCGAGAGGTGGAGGCATGAGTGGGCACAGGTGCGGTTATCCCTTGTTTGGCAAGTGTTGAGGGTAATTTGGGAACTTCAGTTGACTTGTCAGACGGGAGCAGGACCGGGCACGGTTATCAATGTTCCTCAAGGGACGGTCCTGTCATATTAGCATCTGTAATTTACTCTGTTCAGTTTGGTTATCATGTATATGGTTGGAAAGAAAGTTTGGAAATTCTTCCCTACTACTGTCAATCTTTATCTAAGGAAGTTCTCCCTTCAGCTTTATGCAGTTGGTGTGGGTAAGAAGAGTAAAGATGTTATGCATGCTCTCAGCGGTTGTGTAGGCAGAGTCAGAAGGTGTGGATGTGCACTAGTTTTCCGCTGGATAGATTCCCCTATACTGCAGTTTTATGGAAATTCTTAACTTTGCCTTTCATAAGCTTATTGTGTCTGATATTGAGAAATTTGTGTTTGTATGATAGCAGATGTGGTAGGGGGGAAACAAAGTTATTCTACGTTGCTAAAGCTTGATGCCTTGGAGCT